>PCDJ01000001.1:1262527-2525054 GCA_002778245.1 Raffaelea albimanens
TTCACCGGTATGCGTTTACGCCCTCTTCGCGGCGGAGCTTCTCGATCCGAACCAGCAGCTTGCCCTCAGTCGGACAGCCTTTGGCATCAAGCAACGATATAAAGCGATAGCCGTCCTGTAGCTTGTCCAGCCGGACACACGCCCAGCCGGCCAAGGTTGCGTTCCAGCCTAGAGCCTGTTTCGCAAGGTCTTGTGGTGCCCATGAGGAGGAGGCTTCGTCGTCGACACAGAATCTAGGCGCAAGGAGTTAGCAAGAGAAGACAAAACATACAAGTGAGAATTAAGCAGTGGAGTGCAACAGAAAGCAAGAAAGTCTTACCTGACAAAGCTTAGCGATTCCACAATGCCCCGGACATTCATGAACCGCAAAAGTTGGCCGTTTTCGACTTTGTCTCCCCGCTCACCATTGCTGTTGTTGGTGCTACCGTTTCCATTGCCGTTGCCATTCCCATTTCCATTCCGCTTGCCCCATTTCGGGTTGTCGCCGTGACCCGGATCGGTCTTTTGCTTGAGGGTTGCCTCCGGGATCTTGGTCGATGCCGACGCGCCGTCCACACCGACTGATCCAATCGATGCGAGCGACGCCGCCGATGCCCGTGGCCCTCCGGACGAGTGCCTTGGTTTAGAAGGCGTCCGACGCGGCATTGAAGACGTGGTAGGCGTGGGCGCGGGCGATGGAACAGGCCGTGGCCGTGGTGTGGCCGCAGATGTCGGGGTGGCAGTCGGCGTCGGCGTCTGTCTTGGACGGGGCGAGGTTATTGAGGTAGGCGTGGGTGTAGGCGTGGGGAGTGCCCGCGACCCAACAGCAGATGTCGGCGTTGGAACAGTCGCTGCTGTAGCAGGTGTTGCTGCCGTTGTAGGCGTAGGGCTTGGTGATGGGACGGGTGCCGATACAGTCGATGTCGGTGCGAACAGTGTCTCGGGGCACCGGTGCAAAGGGCGTTCAACATTGAGCTCGCAGCGCACAATAGGTCGGAATTCATCGCGGACACGATTGCTGGACTTCTTGGCCAAGGCAGGCGGAAGTGGCAAATATTGTCCGGCGATGACGGTGATGTAGAGGTCAATGGTGCATGGTGGTTCCGCAACAGCTACCGGGCACGCGTCGCTGTCCACGGGTGGCTTCGTGCTCTGGTCGGGTTGATCATGAGAGTGGGCACGATAGCCTTGCGGCTTCAGGACATAGCCATGAGTGCCGGCGAACATGCCGTGATTCAACATCATGGCCTTATCCAGAGTCTGCCAGTTGAGGGCAACCATCTGGACGCCGCGTCTCCAGCAGCGTGCTGGGTCCGGATTGGAGCTGGTGACATGCTTGGTGGCATTGGGATAGGCACGCATCATGTAGATCTTGTTGTGCTGGAAGAGATCGACGTGCTGCTTCTCGTGCAGGGTCTGGATGGCCGTCTCGGTGAGGCTGAAGACATGGCCGGGCGTCTTGGACTCGCGGTGGGTGAAATTGTGGAAATGCCTGCTCTCCGTGTAAACGGCCAAACTTCCAAGCTCCTCGGTGATGCTCACGTCGCTTTGCTGTTGTCCTGCATTATTGCCGGTGCCCTCGTCCTCAGAGCAGCTCGATGCATTGTCCATGGCGATCGCGGCCAGAGACACACCCAGATTCGTGTTTGTTGACCCTGGAGTGCCATTAAGTCCAGCCCGGGCGCGCGGTGGCGAGGGCTTCTTCACTTTGACTAGGATCTTGTTCTGAAGCTCGCCGAGCGTAGGCAGCCGCAGTCGCGGGTCGGTGCCCTCAAGGGGGTGATCTACGAGAAGACTGCCCCATTCTTCCTTCATGATCTTGACCATCTTCCGCTGTTGGACAGCGTTTGTGTGGACCTCGAGGCTGATGATGATAGGCAAGGAGTTGTGTTTGAATGCGTTGGCACGAACAGCACGGCAGACGTCGCGGAAATGGATGTAGGTGCCCAGTGACAGGTCGTTATACAGAATGTTGTGAGCGTGCATGACGACAGGCTCAGCGTCGTTCTCTTCTTGTTCGTCCAGGTGGTCCAACTGCAGCGACTGGGCATCGGCATCCTTGCCTCCAGGCGCAGTCACCGAAATCTTGGTTGTGAGGGTGTCGGTGGTTGTGCGGGACGGCATCTCGGTGCTATCAGCCAGGGTAGTTGTGGTGTCGGTGGTCGTGAAAGTGGCTTCCCGCTCAGCTTCCACTCCGAACTCGTCCCCTTCACCGGCCGCCGTCTCGAGAGGCGGCTCCTGTGAACGAGACCGTGGAGAACCCGGGGTCTGTGGGGTCCGTGGGGTCTGCTGTGTCCTTTGAGTCTGTGCGGGAGGCCCCGAGATCCGCCTCGGACTTCTTCCGCTGTCTATATCCACACTGCCGGGGAGATCGACGGTCGGGCGTGTCGATAGGCTCTGCTGGCTGGTGCTCGAAGCGCGGCTGCGTGGAATCTTGCCAGTGAAGAGCGTGGTGACAGCCTCGATGCCGTCGTGGATAGACGGGGCGATTGTGCCTCCGGACGAAGCATGGCGGCGGTGGCCCTGGCCGTTGGCGTGGCTGCTGGGCGACTTTGAGCGGTCTCGGTTCTGCTTGGCAGTTTTGTAAGGCGGGTTCCACACGTCGATCTCGATGCAGCGGCAGTTCTTTTCGAGAACCTTGCGGTACTCGTCGACAGACGCTTCCGAGGACAGCTGGTTCCCAACCAGGTAGGTGTTGTGACTGCTGCTGATAAAATAGTGCGATATGGGCAGAGACAGGTCCAGAGGCTCTTCGGCAGGAGCTCGCACAGCTCCCAGGTTGTACTGGCTAAAGAGCACCTCGAGGAACTCTTGGAAGGTGTAACGCTCCTTGTACAGCGGCGCAATGTCGGTCTCACCCTGGATGTTCTTCAGGAAATACTGCAGCCGTGCCCGTGATATTGTGCGCGTGGCGGGAGCGAGGTTGAGTGGGTTGAGCGCAAAGGTGCTCGAGTAGGTGCACTGGTCGTCAAAGACGTAGCGGAGACTGTCCTCTGTGGGCTGGCCCAGGGGAACCACGACGGACTCGGGGGTGGCCGCAGCGACTGCGGCAGCGGCCGCGCTGGCATCGTTGGTGGTGAAAATCGATGTACGACGCTGTTGGACGGCCTCGGGAGGAAAGAGGTTCGAAGAGGTCAAGCGGCGAAGGGCACGCCGGACGGCAGAGCGGTTGGTTTTGTGGCTGCTGGCGTCCGTCTCCTTCGTGGGAAAAGCCCGACGGCTGCGTCGTGGGATCTGAGAGCCAAACAGGCCATCTGTCAGCAGGGGGATGGGTTAGGAGACGGACAGGGCCGCTGAAATGAGGCCACTTACGCAGAAGCACATGACTGCAGAGAAGAGCCTGGCCCACGTAGGGCCGGCGCGGGGATGCGTTGAGAACTGGCGATGCTGCGAGCGGGGGGGTGGGTGCTCAGTGCTGGGAAGAAGACCGCAGAGACACCGTTTTTGGCGACAGAATTGGTCGTCCGAGTGGCTGCTGGGCAAAATGACTGTATGTGTGGCCGACCGCAGAAGAGAAGGCCGAATGGATGGAAGCAGTGATCCGGGTGGAGTATCTGCAGTGATGCAGCGCTCTTTTTATGCGCTGGGATTGACTGTGGCGCGAAGGGACGACGACAATTGAGGCTTCCAGGAAAAAGAAACCAAAAGGGACGCGAAAAGAGACAATGCGAGGAATGAAGCGGCGACGTTGTTCCAGGAAAGAATGGGAGACAATGTGCAGAAAACAGGGCCAGAAGGCTCTCTCTTCAAGGCTAAAAGGGGAAAGAGAAGGCTGCAGGAACGCGTCGGGGAAGGGCAGGAGCGACCCAGACAATACGGGGAGGGGGGCAATTGAGACAAACAGGCTGGGCGAGCTGGGCCAGAACAGCCTCTCCTTCTCCTTTCGTCGGTCTCGAGCTGAGGCGACCGAGGGCAAGGCAATGGAGAAGCAATAACGAGGCAATCGGCGGCCCAAAAAAAGATACGGGAAGGGAATAACGGAATTCTTGCTCAGCCTGTCCGGCGGCGATCCTCATTCAGCTCGCGGCCGGCCATAGCGAACGGGGTCAACCGGTTTTTCTGCCAGTCTCCCTCCTGTACGAAAGCGTTTCCTGTCTCTTTCTTTTTTTTTTTCGCCTGTCACAGCCTCAATGGCCGTTTCTTGGTCGAGTGAGATTGGGCAGTCTCCATTTTGTCAGACTGCGGAGGCGCCAATCACAGCGCGAGTTCTGGCGCACTGTGCTGCTAGATGCAGCAAACGGCCAGTTAGCGCGTCTGGGCCTGCCACGACGGCACGGGCCAGGCGACGTTTGGGTGGACATTGGGTGTCTTTGGGCTGCCCGTGGGTGCGTTGGGAGGCTCCAGACCGTGCTGGGCACTATGTCAGACAACCACTCGCCAGGCTGTGCGGCTTGACGCATCGCCGGAATTGGCAAGGCGCGGCCAGGAAGTGCGAGCGCAGGCCGCAAAGATCGTGGCTCAGACCGGAGAAGGGATAGATTGTGTGCTTCTGGAAGAGTGAATGACGTCGTTGGGGAAGATAGGCGAGAGAGGGTCTTCAGAATGCGCAAAAAGGACAGATGAAAAGATACACGAGACGAAAAGCGTGGAGCTTACAAGAGGATACAGTGCGAATGTCCAGCAAGCCTAAGGTAACAAGCCCAACGGCCCGCAGCTTTAGGCGGCATTGGGCTGACCCCGCCTTACAGGCACGACGAACGGCCATGTCTCACACTGTCCTGAGCCTCAATATAGGCGGTCTGAGGCTGTGTCAAATACTGGATTCCTCAGGACACTGTGGAAGATTAGATACTGCGATGTGATTAGTCGGAACAGTGGTTCCGACCCACTTAAATAAGATAGAAAAGTTTTCATAGAAGTCACCGTTTGTACCGGGGACTTCTAACAATACATGCACTTTTTACCCCCCGAATTACTACCTAGTGTTAAATGCAACTATCTAGCCTATTTTCTAACAAGTTCTAAGCCCGGCTTTGCGATCCGGTAAAAGAATTATTATAAAGACTATTACGTTAAGTAAAAATCCTTTTTTTTTAATATATTCTTATAAACCAGCCACCTTTAAAGACTTTAATACTCTTAAAAGACTTTAACGCCTTTTTTTAACTTATTATAAGTCACTTTTAAAGACTTTGTTACTCCCGAAGGACTTTAACGCCTTTTTTATAACTTATTACTAATCACACTTTTAATAAGATTATTACACTTTTATTATTTACATCACTTTATTTACTTTAATCTTGTTAACGAAAACAGATCTTTTTAACTTTTAATAAATGTTTAATTAATTAAAGGTATTAAAAGGACTAGTAATAAAAAGCTTTAAATAAGATTTAGCTGAATTTTATAATAACTTTAATTAACTGTTATATTAATAATTAAAACACGAAGATTAAAAGTTTACCTTTAAAGTATTTATTTTTACTTTTTCTTTTTTACTTTTATTTTATTTTTTTATTATAACGAATTTAAAAGAGGTATTAAAAAGCTAGCTTAAGTGTATTACCGACTTCGCTATTAACTTAAGTATTAAGCTTAAAAAAGCGGTGGATTAAAAGCGTTAAAAGAAGAAAACCTCTTAACTTTTAAAGCTTATTAACTTTACTATTACCTTCGAAAAGATCGATACCGTTTATAGTATTAAAACTTAAAGCACGCTTTTAATAATACTTCTCTTAACTTTTAATAATAACGTGCTTAACGTTATTTAAAACGAGATCTTTTTTAAAAAGCTTATAAAAGCAGCGGGGGAGTTTTATACTTTTAAAACTAAGTCTGCCGGCGTTAACGTAAGTAAGAAATATCACTAGCTAATTTAACATCTTTTTAAACGCGTTAAAGCGTTTATCGGCAAGTTCGACAACGCACTCCGCGACTTAAAGTCGAAGGTTAAAGTTATACTTATTAAATATTAAATTTTCTTTTTCCTCACCCTCGTTAAAGCCCGTTATACCGACGTTTACGCCGATTTAACTTTAAAGTAGCGTAGCGAATAAGCTAACTACGATAATTAAAAAGTCTTTTTTAAAATAAAAGCTTTTATAAAGGACTATTATAAGTCGAGAGCTGTCACCGCTAACTGTAATAATAATAATAATAATAACGATAAAGGTAAAAAGACTAGTAATAAAAATAAAATAAATAATAACGATTATAATAATAATAATAATAATAATAAAATTAAAAAAAAGAAAAACACTTTAAAGTTTAACTTAAATAAGCACTACACTTATTATAATCGCGATAAACACGTTATTAATAAATACTTTTTTAAAATACGAGATAATAACTGTAAAAAAAAGTCTTTTAACGCTATTATTAATAATAAAGAGACGAGTAACACTAGTAGTAAAAGCGAGAAGTAAAGCTTTTTATATATAGTTAAAGCTCTTTTTTAAAGTTACGTTCCCCTTATAATACTTATTAACGTTATAAGCTTTTCTTTCGAAGTTTATAATGTATACTATTATACTAGTAGTAATAACACTTAACTTTTTAATATAAACAGCGACGTTTATATTATAAACGAGTTAAAGTGGTTTTACAAGGGCTCTTTTATATTTGTTAAAGACTAGTATATTACTATTAAAGGTAGCTTTGTGAAAATTAACGTTATTAGCACTATTAACTTTACGCTTTTTAATTAAAAAAAAGAGTTTATATATATCTCTTTTAAAAACGTAATATATATATTAACTTTTTTTATTAACATCCTCTCGGGCGTTCGCTTTTATAACGTAAATAATTACTTTAATTATAATACCTTTTATACTTTTAACGGTGAAAAGATTTATATTATAAACATTAAAAAGAACGGATTTTTACTATTAGTACTTTATAAGTCGATCCCGCTATACGCTAACCACGCTATTATTAACGAAGCTTACTAGTATACTTACGGCATTTTTAAAAAAGAGTATTTAAATAAAATATATAGTTTTTAAGCGAGCGTTAAAAACTACACCTTATTTACGGAAGGTTTAAACACTCTTTTTTTAAAGCGCTTATTAATATAATTACTTCTTTAAATAACATCTTTATTAATATAAAAACAGTTAATAAAAAGAAGTATAAAAGCTAGCCGCTTTATACTTTATATAAGCTTTTAAAAGCGAAATTTTTAACACCGAAAGATCGCTATAATAACTTAGTAAAGTTGTTAAAAAAGGCATATTATATTAACGTTACTAGTGTTACTTTTAAAGCTTATAATAACACGTGTTAAATTAGTATAATAAAAAACGAAGTAACAAGCGAAAAGTTCGTTAAAACTACAGTTAATAAAAACGAGATGTTTAACACGCTTTTAGCACTCTTTAAGCACCTTATTAACGTTATAAAAAGGATTTTTAAATATATTTAGATAAATAATAACACCGATGTTTAAATTAAAGCGTTCGAACATAAAAAAAGGAAGTAAAGCTTTAAAGTGATTATATCGCCGTTTTACTCCCCTTTTTAAAACAGCTGTATCGAACGCGTAATTTAATCTGTCTTTTTACGCACCCGCATTATTATAATAGTAGGTAATATCTTTATTAGCTTATAGTGCGAAACGATTTATATAAGCTGTTACTTTTATAATATTATTATAAACGCGTAAAAAGAGATCTCTTACGTATTATAAAAGCGCGGTACCGAGGATTTTTACTTTTAATTTAACCTCTCGCATTTACGTTTTATTAAAAGCTAATACTTTATAAGAGTTTTTAACTTAATACGTAAAGCGTAAAAGGGTAATAAGTAGTAAGTGCGTAATAAGTGCGCATAGGGATAGCGGCCATGCGGACGCTCACAAACACACAACCCACCAAACGTGTCGCAACGCGGAAGGCCAAGAGCGCGCATTTTAACTAATCAGTCAAAATGCGCGCTCCCGCCCGTCGCATTACAGCAGGTGTTAAGAGCGTCTCTTAGTTGTTAAGCTTGTCGTTTTCTTTAAAGGATTCTTCTGTTTGTTCGTAGTCGTAAAACTTTAATTATTCTTGTGTTTTCTTTTGCTCCTCTTTTTCTTTTTTTGTTTATGCTTATCCCTCTCTTTTATTTTCTTTTTGTTTTTTTATGTTTTTTCACTTTTTGTTTTTAGTTTTAAAAGAAAAAGGAAAAAGTTCTTTTTTCTCGTGGCTTTTAACTAATCGGTTTAACTTAATATAAAAAGTAAAAGAGGGAAAAGGGGGCGGAGGCTAATACTTACGTATTTACTCCTCTCTTTTTTTTTCTTTTTAATAAAAAATAGTAAAAATAAAGAGTAGTATAAGTTAAATAAATAGTTATTAAAAATATATAATTTTATACTTTCTTCTCCTTTTTAATTATTATTTTAACTCTTATACGCCTTTTAGTTTTTTTAAGTTTTTTATTAAACCGTCTATTATATAATAGTCGGCGCTTTTTACGTAAGATTAATCAGGCTTTTATTAAGCTTACTTACTTATCCTCACTTGTTTTAATAAGAGTTTACTTTAATACCTCCTACTTAAGAAAACCCTTAATTATAATAAGTAAAGCCTGCTCGCTTTTTATAATCGCTTATAGTTTAAACTTTTAAGTGTAAACTTTATAAAAGTGTATATTAAAAGCTAAGTAGTCGGTCGCTTTAGTTATAAACACCGCGCCTTTCCTTTTTTTATTTTACAGGGCGATAATACATAAAATAAACTAATTAAAACTATTAAGTACATTATTATTATCGTCTTATATTGTGCTTACCCTTTTTACGTTTAAGTAAGTGTTATACTCGTCGTTCTTTATTAGTTTAACGGTTTTTTAAAGTGGGTTAACGGCTTTAATTAGCGTGCTTTTTACAAGCGGGAGTTTTATAGTTTATTTTTTACTGTTAAATATAAACAGCTATTTAGGTTTATATAGTTCTTTATCGAGGTCTAACCCTCTCTCAAGCTTTATAATAAGTGTTATTAAGTACTTAAACCGATTAAGTAACCTCTTTTTAACAAGCCGCACCTCCTTTTATTATAACTTAATAGCCTTTTATAGCTTTAACTTAAAGAGTTTAATTATACTTGTTTTATAATAGTTAACGGGCTTAATATTAAGTTCTTTTATAACTTAGCGTTAGTTGTAGTTTGTTACGAACTTAATATTAAACTTGTTTACTTTATAAAAAATGTTTTTAACGTAGTAGTTAAGTTTATAAAAGTAAATCGGGGTATTTAGCTAAATATAAGCTAATCTGTTAATTTATTTAAGTTTTACTTATAAAGTAAACTTCTATTATTAAAGTATTATCGTGTACCGCTTTATTAAATTACTAGTTGTAAAATCGTTACTTTAAAGTTTATAGCGAATAGTAAACACTCCTTTTTTTTAAGTAGTAAGCTCTTTAAAAAAGAGCTGTAAATTCTCGTATATTAAAACACCGCACTTCCACTTAGATTTTTGTTTAACGTAAGTAAGATTAACGATTTAACTAATCGGTTTTTTTATTTTAAAAGGCTTATTATTATACTACTTTTTATAATTGTCGGCTTTTATCGTATAATAAGAGCTTAAGTTATTAAAGAAATAAAACACCTTGTTTAATTAATCGGTTATTAACAAGTTATAGTGCGAGTTTACGTAATAAAAGTTAATTAAAAATCGACACAACTTAATCCGCCTTATAGCTTTCTTTGTTTTTAACTACAGCGTTTTTTTACGCTACGGGTTTATACTTTTTATAATAGCTAATAGCAGAAGCTTAATTAAAATATATATAATTTTTATAGCGACCGATAAGTTAAAAAGCATTTCCTTACCTGCGATATAAAAAATTATGTTATATAGCTTAGCTCGGTAGGTTTTTATAAAAAGGTTATAAAAAGCCGGGACGTTTTTATTTATAAAACGATTAAGTAAACTAAGATAATATTATTATATAAGGCTTTTTATAATTATTCCGCTTTTAAGTAAAGTGTCGTTAGTAATATTAAAGTCGATATATACTGGTTTGTTTTAAACGACGGACTTGTTATACACGGGTTAAAGGTAATACGTTTTTAAGCTTTATTTACCGTAGACAACGTTGTGTATACTTATATAGTCTAGCTAAGTTATAATATTAAACTGCCGCTCTTAAAGGCTGTTATAAGTATTTAAGGTGGATATAGCTGTTGTTAAATCGGTTAAGCTTGTTTTAAATAGTGAGAGGAGAGGGGTAGATCGTGCTACTTTATATAGTGATGTAAAAAGAATTAAATAAATAAGATATAGTGATATAAGATAGATAAAGCGGGAAGAGATAATAAAAAGAAATTAGTGTATAAATTAGTAAAAATTAAAAGAAAAATAAAAAGTTTTAAAAGGGCTTGTTTAAAAGTCGTAAACGTTAAAAAGGGGATAAGTTGAATAATGCTTAAATAAAACTTGTTAGATCGGTTAAAGGTTAGTAACTCTTATAAGTTTTTATTATTTTTAAGGTGTAGCCTTTTATCGTAAACTATCGTGCCTTTTTAATCTGGTAATTCTCTCTTTTTCGTTTTTTTTATAAATGTTTAAAACGCCCTTTTCGTTATTAGTATAAAAGAAAATAATTTAGCTATAGTTAATTAAAAAAAAGGAATAAAAAAATAAAAAGATATTAAAAGTAAAAGAAAAAATAAAAAGGAAATAAATAAATAAAAGAAAATTTAATTAAATAAATAAAAGGAAAAAGTAACGAGTAGTTATTACCCGATTAACTAAACTAATAATTAAGTTAATTACTTATTAACTTTTTTTTCCTCTTTTTCGATTTTAACTTTTTTTTTTTTTAACTTTAATCTTTTATTAACTCTTTTTTTAACTAATCGGTTACTAACACTCCCACCGACCAACTCTAAACTCTTCGCTTACACTATACTTAAAAGAAAAGTAATGTTTTTATCCGCTTATTTCTACTTTTAAGTTGTTAAATCATTATTAACTTAAAGCCGCGTTGTCTTTTAAGCGACACCTGCTTTTAAGCTACCCGCTCCCGTTATTGCCAACGATAACAAGCCTGTTAACAGCCCTAGTAATACTAGCGATAATAGTAAAACAAATCGGGCAGACGCTATTACGTCGACCTTTAAGCTCACTTTAGCTAACAAGTCCCTTTTTTAAACGATTTAACATTTGCTGTTTTAATAAAGAAAGCAGCTTTAGTTAAGCTTTTAGCTAAATAAGTAAAATAAACTGCTTCGTCCTTTTAGCTTGTTATAATAAAACCGCGTCGCTTTATAACAGTAATAAAGAAAAAACAACTTGTTAAAAAGACTAATTAGCCTCTTTTTATATTAGCAGCTGCTGTTAAAGCTTTCTTATATTAAGCTTTTAAAGTTAAAGTATTTATTAAAAGAACTCGTAATTTTAAAGATAAGTCGTTTACTTTTAGCCTAGTTGTTAAGCTGTTAACTGTTAAAAGAGGTGATTTTAAGAAAAGGTTTGTTAAGCCTACAGGCGTAAAGCTTAAAGCCTCTTTTATTAAGCTTATCGTTTTTAAAAAAGGGAAAGAGACGCCTTTAAAGAGCGGTCTTATTAAGTCGTCGTCTTTAAATAACAGATTAGTCGTTTTAGATCTTTTTAAAAGCTTTATAATCGAGGTTAATAAAGTTGAAAAGCGCTTAATAAAGGATAAGTTTTACGTCTCTTTTAAAATTATTAAAGGCTTTTTATTATTTATCGTGCTTAACTTTAAGGTCCTCGCGAAAGCTGTTAAATCGCGCTTTAAAAAAGCTTTAGTTGTAAGGTGTAAGAAAGGCGGTCCTCCTTTTATCTTTATTAAGCTGTTACCTAATTAAAGCATCGTCGCCTAGCTAATCTCTAATCCTCCTTTTACTTATTTTATTCCTTATATCGAGAAGTATCGCTATACTTTAAACTTAATTTCTATTCACGAAATTGTTACTCCCGCTTTTACTACGTTATATAAAGTATAAATCCTTTTAAAGGAAAGAAAAGATCTTTCTTATTTACTTTTTTAACTCGAAACCGATATTAAAGTGAAAGGGTTTTTTAACTAAATACTGCGCGTATAAAAACTACGTTTAATATTCGTTAAAGCGCTTAACGGGGGTCTTTTAAAATTTATCTTTACTTAATTAGTTAAAGTTTTAAAACGATAAGCAGGTTTAATAATTTAAGCTTTTAAGGTGGAAAACCCCGTTCTTTACAAGCGATGCGTTATACGGTTTTAATCCACTTTTATTATTAAAAACGCTAAGTTCGTTAATGTTTTTACCTCGTTTTTTAACTACGTGTTTTTACTTAAGTACTTTAACGTATATAGTAATTGTTTATAGTACGTCGATATTAAAGCTTACTTTTATAACTTAAAGTTTTAACAACTAGCTATTTAAGCTATAGTCGAGCTTAAAGAGGATAGCTTTTTAGTTAATTAAGTGCAGTTAAATAATATGTTTTTTATAGATATTACTTTAAGTAAAGCTTGTATAAACTTCGATTAAAACAAGGCTGAAATTACTACCGTGTAAGCAGCTATTCGAGAAGGAATACGTAGTAACGTTAATAAGATTCCTTTTATATTTAAAGAACACAGAACGAAAGCTCCTTTTATTAAAGAAAAAGAGTTAAACGAGCGGGAAAACACTCTAAGTGACGAGTTAACTAAGTATACGTAGGTTGTAAAGGTTAAAAGGGTTAATTAGTTAAATAAGACTTAGTTTAATAAGTTTTTTAATTTAAACCCGCTCTTTATAAAGTCGACGCTTGTTATTACGCCCGCTCGCCCTTAGCCTTTTTAAAAGCTTTTAATTAATTAGTTTTAATAAGCTTAACTAGATATTAAGTCTTTTATAAGTCCTTTTATATTATAAGCGCGTCGTAAAAGTCGGCCCCTTATTACGGTAGGAAAGCGTATCGGTAAATTAATTAAGCGAAATAGCGCTTTTAAAAAGCGTCTAGTGATCCCGCTAATAACGAAGAAAGTAGTTAAGATCTATTAAGTGAAGCGTAATAAGAAGGAGTAAAAGGTAAAGTATAACGAGAGTATTAACGATCTTTTAAAAGCGGATAATAAGAATGTTAATATAATAGATATTAATTAACCGTGCTTTAATATAAGGATATACACCTCGAGCATTTTATAATAAAGTTATAAATAGTTTTTTAAGTTTGTGTTTATAGTTCGAGTAGTTTAATCGGTCGAATCGTTTAATAAATCTAATAAAAGTTCTTAAATTCTTTCTTTATCTCGTGTAAATGCTTTAATCCTTCTTTTAAAGAAAGTGCTATTTAAAGTGATCTTATTTAAAGTTTTAAGAACGTACACGTTTTTCTCTTTTACTTTTTAAATTTAATACAGCCTTGTTTATTTATAAGTGAGTTTTATCGATATAAACTTGTTTATCTCTTTTAAGTTGTTTTAAATAAAGATAAGTGTGCTTTTTTTAATTACTTAATCGGTTAATTTTATACGATACTCGTTTACTTTATCTCGCCTTTTAGCTAGTTTTTTACGAAACTTGTTAACAGTTAAGGCGGCTCTCCGGACGTTTTCTTTAGTGCGTTATAGTATTTAAACGCGTATAATAAGGAGATCCTCACTCGTTATATTAAACTCTTAATTTAAGACCCTTTAAGTTGGGATGTTTATGTTAATAAGTAGTACCGCCTCTTTACTGTAAATTAAATAAAAAGGTGTGTGCTTATAAGAGCGTCGTACCGTTGTTTAATTAGTTAAAAGAGCGGTTAAAAGCTAGTTTATTTAGCGATAAAGATTCTTGTTTATAAGCTTTGTTAATACGTTAATAATTAAAAAATGCCCTTTTTCGATTAAGTTATTTGTTATAAGGTTGTAAGTAGAAGTGACGATATAAACGATTTTAAGGTCTTAGTATATCTAGATTAGGTTTTTTTTAAATTCTAAGCCTTTATTAACGACGACTACTACTAGGAGACTATATTAATTAATCACTCGATCTTAAAAGAAATGTTAAATGTTTTTTAAATTAGCCTTTTTAATTACCACCGCCTCGACGTACCTTATTAATACGCACCGTGCTTTAATAATAAAACCTCGCCTGCTTAATCGGGGTAAGTGTATTACATTTAAGTAAACCTTAAAAAAGGGGGTTAAAAGAGCAGGTTAAGCTATAGTAGAGTCTTAGTAATAGTAGGGATCTTACTTTATATATTTGGGATATAAAGCAACCGCTCGGATTATAATGTTATACATCCCTCGCTATTAATATTTTGTTTTA
The DNA here is from genome assembly GCA_002778245.1 of Raffaelea albimanens. Taxonomy (NCBI): domain Eukaryota; kingdom Fungi; phylum Ascomycota; class Sordariomycetes; order Ophiostomatales; family Ophiostomataceae; genus Raffaelea; species Raffaelea albimanens. The sequence continues at coordinate 1,276,684 of PCDJ01000001.1, forward strand.
AGTAAATAAAATAACAGCTTTACTCTTTTATACTTAAAGGTCTCGTAAGCTTGTTTAATTAGTTTATACTACGCCTTTAAGTTATAAACTACTTTAAGGGGTAGTTAAAGCGTTTTAGTGTTCTTCCGTTAAAGAATCTTATTATAAATAAAATAAAAATTTCCTTGTCGCACTAGCTTTTTACGCTTTTAACGTGTTGTCCTTTTTAAAACCCAGTGGTCGACTAAGAAGTTTTAAATAACTTGATATTTTAAGTCGAGTGTCTAATCGGTTAACTCTTTATCAAGGCTTTAAGTGTAGATTTGTGCATCGATAAAGTTATTTAAGTCTTTTTTATTTATTTTCTTAACTAAGTCCTCTTCCGTAGTAAGCTTACGTAACAGCTTATCTATAATAACGTTCTTTAAATTAAGAATATACTTTATAGTGAAGTTGAAGTTACGGACCCACGTGATTTATCTTACAATTAAAGCGCTAAAGACCTCGTTAAGCGCCCCGTTTAACTAATCGGTTAAAATATACAAGTCCGTCTTTATTAAAAAGTGCGTTTTATAAAAGTAGTTTCAGACTTTTTTAAAAATAATAATAAGTTTATAACACTCTTTTTTAATAATATTATTAGCCGCTTTTTTTAAATTTTAAAGTTTTAATTCGTACTTAACTAGCTTTCGTTACCTTTTAAAAACTTGTAATAAAACACCACTTTATCTTTTTAAGCTAGTATCCACTTAAAAGATAATTAGTTTAACACTTTTTAAGTAGTCGAGCGTAATAAGTATAAGAGCAGAGGTGATCTTCTTTTTTAATCTTTAAAAGGCTCGCTTTTATTCCTCGCTTTAATCTTATTTCACCCCCTTTTTAAAAAGTTTATATAAAGAGACACTTGTTTAAACGCGGTGCTCGATTTAAGCTTTATAAAAGTTAAAGATTCTTAAAAAGCCACGGAGCTTTTTTAAACTAATCGGTGCTAGCTATTATAAGATTTTATCGACTTTAAACTTCTCTAAGGTTTTACTAAATCCTTTATAAATATATCTTATAACAACGGCTAAAGTTTAGCACTATTAAGACTTAACTGTTATAATAGTAACTCTTGTAAGTTCGCAGTTAACAAGAACTTTATTAACGCTAATTAAGTGCTTTATAATATACTTCCGACTGTTAAAGAGAACCTCTTTGTCCTCGTACTTGCTCTTCGGTCTTTTAATTATAATATTATTTAAAAAGGGAAGTGTATAATTAAATATAAGTTTATAAAGCAGTTAAACTATAATCCGCTAAAACTACGTAATAAAGTTCGTCCCTTTTTACAGTAAAGTGTATATATAAAACAATTTAATAAGTGTCGCGAAAGTCGTAAGGTCGCGGCTTTTTATAGTTAAAGTGATTTAGTCGTACTTAAAAAAGAGGTTAAGTAATAATAAAACAAGGTATATTATAAATTCTTTTAAAAACTCTTTAACTATAAGTAGAGTAAATGCGTTTTAAATAGTAAAGCGGTTATACTTAACAGTGTTATTAATTAATCGAACTCTTTTATTTTTTTTTTATTAAAAACTATAAGTTTTAATACGAGTTATAGCTTTCTTTAATAGTTTTACATTATAATCGTTATTTTAATAAGTTAATAACTTTTTTTATAAAAGGTTTTAAGATAAGTATACTCTTTAATTAAAAAGCTTTATAAAGTATTATTTTAATTTATTATAGTGGCGTTATTAAAAAGTTTAATTTATTTATATACTTAAAAGTTTAAGTTAAAGTAGATTTTTTATTAAATAAGATCTGCCTTAGCACTTTTAACTCTTTAAGTAGTAAGATATATATTAATCGGTTTAAGATTTCTTTTATTAAGTTTTCTGTTAATTTATAGCCTCTTTGCTTAAAGTTAAACTTAAGCGTAAGAAATTTTTTAAAGTCTTATCTCATTAGTTAAAGATTTTTCTTCGCTTTATTTTATTTAAGTCTTCTTTAATTAACACTACCTTTTAAAGTTAACCCGTTTAATTATATAATATTTACGGGATTAATTTTTTAATCTTTCTTTTTATAAAGTATGTTAGTTTTAAACACCTTCTTTTTTAAATTTAGCTAATTTAACAGATTAGTTAAACTCTCTTTTAAAACCACCCTTATAAAAAGGTCTCCTTTTTTTATTAGTAACTTTAAAAGAAAGGGTAAATGCTTAATATAAACGACGTTAAAAATAGCTTCGTTTATATTTAAAAGAGGGACTAGGATAGCGAAGTTAACGGCGAGTAAACCCGGATACTCGTCGTTAATTAGTTTAAATTAACCTTCGCCTTTTTATATTCTTTACGTATATTTAAGTATTTAAGTGACATTATTAGCCGCGTATTATTTAAGTTTAAATTAGTATAAAGCGCTTTATTTAACTAATTATATATAAAGTGTAATTGTGTGTTAATAATAAAGGGTGTTTTAAGAAGAAGATCTTCGCTCGCAGCTTTATGCTTTATAATATAAAGGTGAATAAGGATGTTAATTTTTTTAAAGAAAATAGTTGTTTTAGTTTAAGCGGTAAACGGTCGCGATGTTTAGTGGAATTTAAAAGACTTCGCGGTGGTTAGTTGTAGTAGTAGATTTAATTAAGTTGTTTTTTTATACGAAATAGTGTTAATTTGCGAGCCGGTGTCGATTAGCGCGCCGATAAGGTCGTTAAAGTTAAGGCCTTTGTACACTTTAACGTTTATACGAAAGAGTTTAATTATTTTTATAAGGTTAAGGGTAATTATAGTGGTTTATAACTATTAAAGGTCTTCGTTTTACGTTAATAAGTTAGTTAAGTTAATGTAAGTAACTAATCCGTCCTTTTATGTTTTAATAACTTATAAGCTAAAGATAAAAAGGTTTATATAAGGGTTGTTTATCGGAAGTGAGGTTTTTTTATTTATATAAATAGTTTGTTACTTTAAGTTAAGTAGTTTTTATATATTAAAGGTTATAGCTTAAGCGAACACTAGGCTTAAGATAAGTAATTATTAAAGCGTAACTTTTACTTATATATTAAAAGCTATAATAAGGACTTGTTTATTAAGTGTTATAATAGCTGGTTTTACCGCGGTTACGCTTTTCTTTTAAATTAACTAATTAGTTACCGTGTTTAACGACTCGCTTTTTAAGCTTGTTATATAAGTTAACTTATCGTTATCGACTATTATTACGTAAAAGCGAGTGTTATTATCAACTCGACGACGCTTTTTCGAAAGTGTATATATTAAAAACTTATTTCGATTTATATTTAATAAATCTGTTATAAAAAGCTTATACGTTATAATTATATCGTCGTTTTAAAAAATTCACTATACGTTAGTTTTAAGGCCGGTGTTAAGTAATTCGGCAGTTAACTTAATCGGTTTAAGCTGTTTTAAAAAGCTGAGATATTATATCTTTATATCGACTTTAACCCCGCTCTCCCGTATAACACGTATCTCGCGGGCGCTTAACAAGTTAGTGTACCTCTTTAAGTATAAGTGTAAGAGATTTATAATCTTTCCGACTAGTTAAAATTATTTAACTAAAACACCGGGAAGTGTAAACTCTTTCGTTATTTTAAGGTAAAACTTTTAATCGTTAACGTCGTAGTATATTAGGCTTGCGTTAAAGTCTCGTTTAACTAAGAGGTAGTCTCGGGCTATATAATCGAGGTGGTTGTAATAAAAGTATTTGTAATTCCGTTTAAGTTAATTAAAATACTATTAAATAAAAGATGCGAATTTTTTTATAAGGTCCTCTTTTATATTATTTATTTAAAGAGTTTTTATATTAAGCGCTGTTTTTATTATAAGTTTTTTAAAGGGATTTTAGTCGACGGTTAAGTTCGCTTTGTTTTTTAATAACATCGCTTAAAGTTAACTTATTATAATTAATTACTAGTTAAAAGAAAGTTTTAATATAGCTTTAATAATGTTGTTTATAGTGTTATCGTTAGTATACACTATTAAAACAGCTGTTTAACCGATTAAATTAAGTTAAGTAGTAGCGGCGGCGGGTAATATTATCTTAAGGTAAGCCTAGCTTATTAAGTTTAATAAGGGCGTCGCTAAAAGCGTTTTAAAGCGATAAAAGCAAAAGCTTTCGTAAAGTAAGTGTCGGTTGTAAGAGGTAGTGTTTTAGCCTCGCGAAACGTACTCGATATTTTAAAGATAAGTTCGGACGTTGTTAAAAAGTTTTTTAAAGGTTATCGTATATATTTAAAAATAGCTCTTATTAAGTCGGGCGCCGAGTTTAAGTTTAACTTTATTAAGTAATACGTTATATAAAAATAACGACTAATTAAACACACTCGTGTCGATACTCGCTTTTAAGACGTAGTTATAAAGTTCTTATAACTTTATTAATAACGCGTTTAAGTTGCTATTATACGGCCGGTTAAACTAAGCAATTATTTGCGATCGAGGAGTGGTGATTTGCTCTTAATCCTCCCCGCTATAGAGCTAAAACATAAACTCTTTTAACGTTTTAAACTACGAACCTTTTAAGCGTATTAAAGCCGAGGTGATAAAAGTCTTGATAATATCTTATAAAGGCTTTACGTAGTATATTATAAAGGGCTTAACTCTCTTTTAATTAAATAAACTAGCTTTATTATAAAGCGCTTTATATTATCGTATAAATCGCGAGATATTAGTTCTTTTAAACTTAATAGTTTTAGTTAAGCTAGGTATAAGTATACGTATTTTATATAATTTTATTAGTACTTAAACGGTAAATTCCGTGTTATCGAAAAATAAAGTTAAAGTATTCTTATTTATATTAAAGAGAGGGATTCGTGATTAATACTTTAAGTTAGCTCGTCGTTTATAATAGAAAGTCGAATTATATTATTATAATGTTATATAATTAGTTATTTATGCTTTATAAAAAGAAAAAGAATAAAAAAAAAACAATAATAGTGTTTAAAAGGGTTATAATAAAAAAAAATAAAAAGAGCGTAATATAAAGGAAATATATAAAAAGGAAAGTTAAATACTTAATTAAAAGAAAGTTAAAAAGTTACCGTTATATTTAGCTTTAGCTCCTTTTCGTTAATTACACCGTTTTTATCTTTATAGTAGCAGATCTTTATAAGCTTTAAGCGCCTTTTTATAAACATTTAGTTTTTATCCGCTTCGATCCTTTTTAAACCGATATTTAAGATTCCTTTTATAAAGCGGATATAGTTTATAAGTAACAAACTACAAAGTCCGCCGGCAGCTTTAGTAGCTTTGCCCGATTAGTATAAGTAGCACTCTCGCTTTATCTTTACCGGGCTATTTTTAAGTTAACCCCCTTTTAAGGCTTAAAGATCGATAGTTTTAAGTAGAAACTCTCTTTTACTCGACTTATCGTATCTTTTATTTATTCCACTTTTTATTTTAATTAAAAACTAAGTTTTTCTCTTTAATAATAATAAAAAGCTATTATTAACGCTGTGTATAAAATTCGCGCGTTAATTTTCACTTTTAGCCGGCTAAATCCTCTTCTTTAATTAATTAAAGCAGTTAAATCGGCGTTTAGTCTTCGCCTTTAAATAAAAAGCACTCGCTTTTATTTGCGTTCACTATAAGTAACTTTCGTTAAAGCGGTCTTAACACCTCCTTTTTCGGCTTACGTTTATATAACTCTAAGGAACAAACTTCTTAAGATATTTAATAAGAGAGTTTGTTATTTTGCTAGCACTAGCTTTAAGTTCTTATATAAGCCGCCTTTAAAAGCTTTACTTCGGGCTCTCTTCTTTAAGACGAGTGTTAAACTAAGACTCTTTTTAATCACCTTTTACTTGTCGAGCCGTCTACCGTTTTTATATAATTAGTCCCTGCTTAAAGCTACCGATTATAACACTACGTAATCGACTGTTTAATATAGTGGTTAACTTCTTATATCTTTACAACGCAGGAAAATTTACGAAGTTAAATAAAGTAAATGTTAAATAGTAACGTTATATAAATGCGAGTAGTTAATAAAAATTTTAAATAAAAAGATTAAATAAACGAGGGATAAATAAGAAAAAAGACGTAGATAATAATACAAATGTTTATTTTATTAAAAGTGTTTTGTAAGTTTAAGAAATAAAGAACTTACTTAATTAGTTTATTCTCACTCGATCATAAACTTCTTCTTTAATACTCGTTAAGTCGATACGTTATTATTAACACAACAAGTTATACTTATATTAAGTTTACTCTTTCTCTCCTTATAAAAGCAGGACCCGATTAACGAGCAGTTACTTACTCGTTTATTTTAAGTCCTACTTTTATCACTAGTAAATACGTATAAAGATAGCGGTTATATAAACGCTTATAAACACACAACCCACTAAACGTGTCGTAACGCGGAAAGCTAAAAGCGCGTATTTTAACTAATTAGTTAAAATGCGCGCTCCCGCCCGTCGTATTACAACAGGTGTTAAGAGCGTCTTTTAGTTGTTAAGCTTGTCGTTTTCTTTAAAGGATTCTTCTATTTATTCGTAGTCGTAAAACTTTAATTATTTTTATGTCTTCTCTTACTCCTCTTCTTCTTTTTTTGTTTATACTTATCCCTCTTTTTTATTTTCTCTTTATCTTTTTATGTTTTTTCACTCTTTGTTTTTAGTTTTAAAAGAAAAGGGAAAAAGTTCTTCTTTCCCGCGGCTTTTAACTAATCGGTTTAACTTAATATAAGAAGTAAAAGGGGAAAAAAGGGGGGGGCTAATACTTACGAAAGGGGGAAAAAAGGGGGGGGGCTAATACTTACAAAGTGCGTAAGTATTAGCCCCCCCCCCTTTTTTCCCCTTTTACTTCTTATATTAAGTTAAACCGATTAATTAAAAGCCGCGGAGAGAAAGAACTTTTTCCCTTTTTTTTTAAAACTAAAAACAAAAAGTGAAAAAACATAAGCGATAAAGAGAAAATAAAAGAGAAGAATAAGCACGAACGGAAAAAGAAGAAAAAAGAGTAAAAGAAGATAAAAAAATAACTAAAGTTTTACGATAGCGAACAAACAAAAGAATCTTTTAAAGAAAACGATAAGCTTAACAACTAAGAGACGCTCTTAACACCTGTTGTAATGCGACGGGCGGGAGCGCGCATTTTGACTGATTAGTTAAAATGCGCGCTCTTGGCCTTCCGCGTTGCGACACGTTTGGTGGGTTGTGTGTTTGTGAGCGTTTGTATAGCCGTTATCTTTATGCGCACTTAGTAGTTAAGTAAGCTGTTATTACGGGGAGAGGAAGGTATTTTTATAAAATATAAAAGTATTTATCTTTATTGTGTTTAGCTGATTTTAATATAAAAGATTCTTATTACTTTTAATATATATATTTATAAAAAGCTTATAAATAATAAAGGTAATTATATAGCTTTTTAGCTAAAAAGAGTATAGTGAAAAAAGAGGAAAATACTTATTAAAAATAGTAATAATAATAATATTATAAACGAGGAAAGTATTATTAATATTAACCCGGTAATTTAAAAACTAACTATCACCGTTAACGAACTTAACAACGTATAATTTAACTTTAAAAACGTCGATTCGATTTTTATTTACTTTAACACTAAAGTGTTAAACTTTATTATTAACAACATTACTTACCTTATCACCACTCTTTATATTTTTACTACGATAAACGATCTTTTTATTTACCCGACGATTAAATAAGCCCTCGTTAAAAACGAAAAAAAAGAATAAATAACAGCAGCGGAAAAAGAACTAATAAATTTAATTAAGTAAAAAGTCTTTAAATTCGTTAACCGCTTAAAAGGTAAATAATTTATTATAAATAAATAGGTTTTTTATTATAAAACTAATAAAAGCGGTAAAAAAGTAAAAAAAAAGCACGCTTAATAACACGCGGCTTTTAACAATGTTAAAAAGTTAACTTTCACAAGACTTTCGCTACCACCTCTTGCTTTAATAGTTAAAAACTTATTTTCGCTCTCGTGGTTAATAAAAGACTTAATGTTAAACAACTCGATATTATCGTTATATACTTTTATAATATACTTAACGAAGAAGTTTATATAAAGCTAGCGGAGTTATTTTAATAGTTTTTTAAACGTCACCTTAACCTCGTAACCCTTATAAAATATGTAAATAACCACGTTATTTTACTTTAACGTACTTTATACGGTTTTTATTAAAGCGGACGCTAATAAGTAAAAAAGTTAAAAGACGTTATAAAAAGTATTAGCTTTAAACTTTTAAAGACCGATATAGCCGTTTATATAAAAAGGGGAGTTATTGTTATTATATATATTAATAATACCTTTTATATAAAAGAAGTAATAACATTTAACGTATTTAAATAAAAACTTACGAAATCGTTAAAAACAGAACTTATAAGTTAACTTTAATAGCTATTAAAAGTTAAAATTAATATATAACTAATAAATAAAAGGATAACGTTTATTAAAATCTTATAAAAAACTTATATCGATAACTTTATTAACGAATTCGTTATAAAAGAGGCGAAATTAACTTTAATACTAATTATAAAACTTATTTTCTCGGTAACGAAAGATAATAAAAAGGGAGATATCGCGCACTACTAAAAAGTCGTTAAAAAAAGCATTTATACTTAAATTATAATACGCTTTAACGTCGTGTACGTAACTTAATAATACACTAAAGTTATATTTACTTTTTTTAAAAACTATATTATAAAAGTAAAGTAACTACTTTAATATTTTAATAGTTATAATAAACTAAAAATACGTTATTTAAAGAAAAATAAAATAATAACGAAAATAATTAATATTATAAAATATATTAACGCTTTTTAAAGAGATAATATTTAATCTCGCTAGTTTTTATATAATTATGTTTTTTTTATAATAAGTAAATTAGTTTTTTAAATAATAAAACAACTACTTATTATTAACTTTTCGATTTATAAAGCTAAGTATTTAATAAGTTATTTTATAATAACACACGTATTATAACTTTAATAATTTATAAATAAAATTAGCTTTTTTTATAACGTTACTTTAAAAGTCGATAATATATTTATTATTTATCTCACGAAATCTCTTTTTTACCACTTTTATACAAAACACTTCGACGTAAAATACTACTTCTTTTAAAAACGCGTTAACGTTAAACAACTATAAATAAATTACGTCCTCTTTATTAATTAAATTATTAACATTTTTATAAAGCCTTTAATTAAAGATTTATTTATAAAGTTTATAAAACTCTTTATATATAAAAAGTAAATATTTAACTTAATAAAAAATTTTTTCTTTTTTTCTTTTTTCCTCTCTCTCTTTTTAATAATAAGATTTTTTAAACGATTTTACTTTTTTTTCTTTTTTTTTATTTTTATAAGTATTATTCTTTTTACTTTAAATTACCCCTTTTTTATTACTTTTAACAACTATAATATAATAATAATTTTTCGCATTAAAACAAATTTAACCACTTCTCGCAAAGTTAAACAAGCGCTATACGATACTAAAAGTTAAAAGGAGTAAATTAACAAGAAAAGAGACTTATTTCACATTAAAATTAAAGGCTTTAAGATTCTTATAAACTATTATAAACCCCTACGCCTTAAAGGGAGTGTTAAATACTAGATTCTTCAAGACACTGTGGAAGATTAGATACTACGATGTGATTGGTCGGAACAGTGGTTCCGACCCACTTAAATAGGATAGAAAAGTTTTCATGGAAGTCACCGTTTGTACCGGGGACTTCTGACAATACATGCACTTTTTACCCCCCGAATTACTACCCAGTGCCAGATGCAACTATCTAGCCCATTTTCTGACAGGCTGCGATCGCGAGTTTTTTCGAGGCTTCTTTTCAGCCCACAAACACCCACACAATCCCTCAGGAACAATCGCCACATAGCAACCTGACACACCCCATTACACAAGTCGCAATGCCAAACACTCAGCGAGACCCTGAGGCTGAGGTCCGTTCCTGGGGCTTCCGCGATGTTTTTACCTGGACTGACAGCCCGTAAGTCAAGTGGAAAAAGTCGAGACAACACGACGGACGACATCCACGCAGAGCCGCAACGGGACAGACAAGCAGAGGACACATTGCAAGACACGCGGGAAACTATCCAGATCTACCCTGCTGACATTACAGAAACTACCACTACCGACCACACTCTCACGCCGGGCTGACCACCCACCTCATCGTCCGTGGCCAGCTGACCGTTGCCTACCCCGATGACGAGAATCCCCAAAAGGCGACCTTGGGTGTGGGCGCTCGTTGGGATGTGCCCGCTGGGAAGAGCCACGAGGTCTGGGTCGGTCCTGAAGGCTGTACCTACGTCATTGGGGAATAAAGACAATTCGGCGAGTGTCTGTCGGGTTTCCAGAAGACACAGAGAGCGACAGGCAAGGCTGAAGTTTGGCTGAATTTGGATGTCTTAAAATTTACGTCATGGCTGGACTATGCCTTGACCGTTCGCCTTTTTATTCCTAGAGGCGCACGACAAACACATACCGACGACGAAAGCGGATGTTTAATAATTTCATTGTCTTGCGGCTGCGGAGTGGCGGTGATGGGCAGGTCTCGAGATCCGAGGCGACCAGGAACGCGAACGAAACAGGGCCACGGGTGACCACATGAGTCAGAAAGGTCACCGCCACTGTCGACCATGTTGACCACGTCGTCCACATACGCCAGCTCGACCGCCCTGGCCACTTGGGGCACCCCGGCGGTTGACCACATTGACTGCATCGACCGCGCCGACCACAACAATCGCAACGGCCGACCATGGCCATGCCACTGTGACATCTTTGACGGTAATGCCGGCCTCGACGATGACGACGGACTTGGCCACCGGCCAAACAACCACACCAAATAACACCTAAAGACGCTCGTCTGCGCCTAACAACAGACACTTGTTCCCCAACGACACCTGACAGCAATCCAAGGCTGCCCATGTCAAGTCACCAGACACTTGTCCACACGGGCGTGAGGTCTCTGAGGGAGGCTCCCAATGAGGCTCTGCTCGGTCAGAGCAGGTTTGCTTTTCAAATATAGCACCCGACACCGGAACATGTACAAAAGTGGCAATCTATTTTTGCGTGCCCGGAGCCAAGGCGACTCGAATGCGTTGGAAACAAATGAGTGAGCAGCAGAGAACAGGCCAGAGTTATATGAATTTCATTTGTATAGGGCGTGCGAGTGCAGTTGCAGTGTCCCCAGAACTGGGGACGGGTCCAGAACGCGGAGGCGGACAGAAAGAACCAGGGCGAGCAAGTTCCGTGACTGATGCCTTGTTGCGTGAAGAGTGAAAAGAAAAGAGTAATATCGAGCCGTCTTGTTCAGAGTAGACTATGCCGGCAACTGTAGATTGGAGGTGCTAATTGGTGTAGAATGATGTATGATTTGGCTTTGCATTATCGTAACAGGCCTGTTATAGATGTGATATTCAATTTATCGCCAACCAGAACATGGCAGGATAATATTAATAACGTCTGGGATAGAAACAATGGGCTTTTCTATTCAACGAGCAAATGAGCCGGGTCTGGATTAAAGACAAAGGGGTGTGCGTTTCTTTGATATTGTAGACATCTTATTTACAAGAAACAATGGCATATATCTTCTTTGATAATATGTGAATGCAAACCTGTAGGTTTCCGAGTTGACAAAGGATAATCGTTAAAGTGGACAGCAAGTCTAGATCATTTCTTGGTTATACAAGTAGCATTGCAAACAGCAAAAGGATACAGCATTGATACCGTTTGCCCAACTCACCGCAGTCTAGATTTATGGGATGCTCCCGGCTTGAAAGTCTCTTCCCGTTGCATTATTGATTGCGTTATTGCACTGTTGCTTTGACTTTCACCGTATCTTTTCCGACATGTCAGTCTGTCACCATTCCTGGTCTTGCCTATTCTTTCGCATTTCCATCTTGCATATAATTCTGCCGCTCTTGTTCATGCGGCGGCGGAGCAGGTTGCGTCGTGCGAGCAAATGCTTAGCTCGCTGCTAGACTAGGATTGACTGCGTCGATGCAGGACTTTGTTAAGATATTGTCTGTCAAGACTCCGTCATGCCAATTGTCTGTCAATCATGTCTCTTGACGCATCTGCCGACCTTGTCGGGTTCCGTTTACATCCCCCGGACGCATGCGCCGAAAAGTCCGTACGCGTAAGATACGCGCACACACTCTTGTGTGGGAAAGATAATTTTGCCCGAGACAGGTTGTCACGAGAATGCCGGCTCGGCCATACAGACACGCAGATGGGGAGGGGGGTCACATTGAGATCATGCCGTTCTGCAGCACATTCCAGCTCCATCTTGCAGGTGTTGGATGCACTTTGCACCTTGGTTGGATGTCTGGACGTGCAGATGTTGAACCTGGACACCTTGATGCTACTGGCCGCCGTGGTACTTTACAATGCTGATTACCCCAGTGTGCTTCCTCTTCAAGGATCCTTGTCCGCCACTCTCGCGAGCTCTCCCCAGCCGTAACCACATCTCGACATTGTCTGGTTGGCCTGCACACGTCAAACACAGGCTCAAGAGAATTGCCTCGCGAGAATTGCCACGAGTACTACAGTGCTGCCTCGAGAATTGCCACGAGTACTGCCACGAGAATTGTCTTTTTGCCAATAATATACCCGTCGGCCCCGTCTGGACAAAATGTCCGGTCGGCGATTGAAAAAAGTGTTTGTGTCACGACCACTTGTCGGATGTCTGAGATGATAAAATGTTTTCCCATTCAAGACTTGGTTATTATCGTCCTGACCGTTTTTCACTTGGAAGACAAGTCTCTTTTTTTCTTGACACCCATCACTTGATGGCACTCTCCCTTCCTGACGTCTCTCCCCGCCCGTCTCCCTTATTTCTGGCGATCTGCGGTTTTCGTTGTTCATGCAAAAAGAACGGTTGGGTGGGGGAAGAGCGGGTGCGAAATGGGCTCCGGTAGAGGTGGCAGGTAGCGTTGCACCTGTTGTGAAAATGCACGCAAGAGGCGGGCGCCTTGTCACATCATGCCCGAAAGTTTGCAGGGATCAGGAGGGGTTGGAACCCCGCGAGAGATACGTACATAGTAGATGGATACAGAGTAGGACTTTGTCCTACAAAAAGGATCAACACACCACGCAGAGACAAAGTTTCCGGGGTTATCGGGAGAGGATGGGATCCAACAAGATCCGGACATGGATGAGGCCGAGGCGAGGAGTCTTGATGTAAAATCACGCAGATAACCGATAGGAAGATGGGAAGACAATTCTGACCCAGATGTGAAGGGTTCAGATGACGATACGATCTTTTGTTGGCGCTGGCTCCTTGTTTCTGACGTCGTCAAGCATGATCAAATCTCATAAACGTCATTCTGCACATCAGGGGATACGCCAGGGGGGACAGGCCATAGCCCGAAAACACATCAGGGGGAAGTCCTCGAAACAAATCAACGCAGGCGAGGTCTCATCCGTATGACGGAGGAGGGGCTCAACAGAAAAAAAAAAAAAACTGGAGAGCAAAAGAGGAAACGCATAAACTCGGGAGGGTCCAAGTGTCGCAGAGATCCTCATTCGGCAGGAGAGCGCCAAAGAAGAAGACACGGCATCTGCAACAGAGACCGGGGTACGTTTAAATGGAGATGAGTAAGTGGAAAGGGAGGGCGACAAGAGCCGAGAATTCCATGCGAATTGACTTATACGAAGCAAAAATTCTTTGTTCTTCAGCAGATGTCTAGGAACCAAGGATGCTTAGTTCAACCAAGTCTAGTTCAACATACATTCTTGGAATGCTAGAAACCAGGAATTCCAAAACAAATTCCCAGAAATTCAAGGAGAAATATATCTCTAGCTCGGAAACTTTTACGAAAACCTCTAGAGCGGTCTCGACCGAGAGCCATTAAAAATGGTGGCAAATGCATTATCCAAGGAAACTAAAGGAAGGGAGCAAAAAAAAGGTGGAGGGCGAAGCTCGTGATATTTGCAGCAAGCAAAGTCGCTCTAAGAACGAAAAGAGCAACGAGGGAGATCCAAAAGAGTTGGAAAGTGCCCCAGAGTGTCCCAAAGAGTCCAAGAGAGCTGTATGGCCGCCAGCACTAATGCACGAAGCTCTCGTTAGCAAGCACATTCTCGCATCCTTTGGCGGAGCCGATGAGATCTGAGTACGAGCTCCAACTACTGAGAGCGAAAAGTGCAAGCGAAAACCATGTAGATGTTGGTGAGCGGGTAAAGCTGGGTGGGTGGGTGGCCTGGAGGTGAATGCGGGATGGAGAGAGCTACGAAAAGCGGGCACTCGAGCGAATGATGGAGCTTCAATCCTGCCAACCAACCAACCTGCAGATCCAAGCCGGGCAGAATCTGGGCAGAGAGCTCGAGCGCTTACGACGACTCCGAGGTGGAGGTTGAGGAGGAGGGCGTAGCACTTAGTAGAGAGGGTGGTCGACAACCCGTGAGGCTGCCTGTGAAAGGTTGACCGACAATTCAAAGGAATTAAACATGTCGGCAAAAGCAGCGGACACTGCATCAAACAACTCCCTTGTACGCCAATGGCCCTTTCCTTTGCACAGCCGAATGCAACACGATCGTAGATCTCGTGGACAGTGGACAGACCGAGAATCCCAGATTACTACTGAGAGCCAAGAATTGCCCAATTGTTTTGCTGGGACGGAAAGTTGAGAAATCCGAAAGGCTTCATTCTCTCGTAATGCTGCCCTGGCCTCCCAAATGGGCCCCCTGCTGCTGGCAAACTCTTTTCCTCTTTGCGAGTAGCCCCAGAATCCTTCTGCCCGTCTTTGTTCTCTTTGCAGCAAGCTAGGCCGGGTGGAACGGCTTTGGTGTTTTTGTTGTTGTTTTTCCTCGGCCGTGGCCGCTCTTTTGCTCTCTTCATTTTTTTCACGAGGCTGGGCAGCTTGCATGCAGCGTGCACACCAAATCTGCCCACACCAGCTGCACGCTTCTTTTAGTGCTGTTTCCCCTGCTCTCTTCAGCGCCGGCATGATTGGCCGCGGCGGCAGCAGTGAGCAGACCTGAGCAAAGAGTGTCTTGGGGATATTTTCTTATTTTCTTTGTCTCTGCGAGTCCAGAACAACACGTTTGTTTTGATTTCCCCTATTCTTTGCTTTCTTCTTCCATCTTTCATTGCCCTTTTCAATCCGTTATTGTTCTTTTCTTTTCCCCCTCTGGTCTTTTGCTTCCTGTGTGTCTTGCACACGTGCCAAAAACTTGCGCAATTTGTTTTTGCATTCAGCCGCCCAGGAGAAGCAAAATGGAGCTTGACCGATTTGTATGAGTGTGCTTTTGCTCGTAGACAATTGGCAGCCAGCCAGCCCGCCACTTGGAGCCATTTGTAGAAATCACAGATTGTCTCTGGCCGTGGCAAAGCCGGCCTCTGGAAAGCGAGACAGCAACAAAAGCCGAGTCTTTGCAAGAAGTAAGCTGCGAACAAGGGAGGGCCATGTTTTGCTTCATTTTGCCCACAGCCGACGTAGAGAGCTTGCGGCATAGCTGGATTCGTATATGCAAGACACCCTGGGAAAGTGTCCATGGGTTCAAGTCTGCTACTACGGGGGCTGCGGGCAAAATGACGTTTTTCCTTTATCGCAGACCGCTCTGCAAGCACCGGGGTGGGAGGCAGACAGGCAAGACGAAAAACAGCGAGCAAGATCCCCAAGACGGGTTCCTCCAGTTCGTAAGACAAAGTACTCGAGTGGGCCTCAGGTCGTATCTCTCAGCACACTACTGCGTTGCAACGCTGCTTGGCCAGGCAAGTCCAGCTGCTGATGCACCACTTTGTGCAGGGGTCCTTTTTTGAGTTTGCGTTATTTGCCTTCCGCAAAACCAAACTTGGGTCGTGGCTGGTTCCCTCTCTGTCTCCTCCCGGGCGTGCGCATACCCCGAATCCTTGCCCTTCACGGCGGGCAGCTCACGGGAGCTGGGGTTGTTGCGAAATGTTTAAACTCGACGATGCGACCTTAAAGGAATTGCCAAGAGCTTTTCAGCCAGCATGGCATGGGAGAAACGGAGTACTCTTACGACATTGTCTTGCGTATTTTGTATGGGCAAGGCGTGGCACGATACTTTGCATTGTTTTGAGCACGGTGGTGTACTTCATGTCACGATCTCTCGGATAGCCTGGATAATACCCGTGACGATAACCGTGACACGCCTGTGCGGCTATGCGCTGACACACACACACTCTGGCCGTCGGTATCGCCATCTTCATCTCGGCTTCATTACGATGGCTCGCCCTGTCCGCGTGGCATCGACCCCCATCGGCCATCTCATTAAGATCAAGGGTGAACCGGAGGTCTAGCGGCTTGCCACGTTTTACCATGTTCGTATCTCCTGACTTTTTTGTTTGTTGCCCTGGTCGTCCTTGGAGCTTCCGTGGTGATGTTCTGGTGTTTTCTGGCGTTGCCTGGCGTTGCCTGGCGTTGCCTGGCGCTGTCCTGTCATCTCGGCTGTGATGGGCATTGCAATCCCATTCAGAATATTGAGTGTTGGATCGACAGTTGGGCTGCGTTATTGGTGTTATTTGGGATTTGGCGTCGTCGCTGGCCTGGCCTCCTAGCTGGATCGGGGCTCCTAGGCCTCCTGTTGCTTGGCCGACTTTTCGCTGGCTTTTCTACACAAGCCAACAGCACCCGCCAAATCAAACCACTCCATTGGTGGCCGCCGATGTCACGTCTGAAACGCGCCCGGCTCCAAATGCTGCGAGCGCAATACGGGTACTTGTAGGATTGGGATGGGCTACATAGTACCTGAATGTAAAATTTGCCCAGCTTGAATCATCTTACTAACGTCCTTACTACTCCCTTCGACGGACTATGATGTCAATCTTAAATTGGCTTCCAGAGTGATTGCTTTTTCGCTGGGCTGTGTAGTAGTCAGCACAGCGCTCGTTCGCACCTGCCTCCGCAATGCTCTCCAGATGTCTCTCCTGGCCGGCCGCATGCAGAGGGCAGGAGCACGCAGATCTGCGCCATCTGCACCTTCCTGCACCTTTTAAAATGAAACCATTGCATTGAAATGTTAGCAGATCGGGAAGGCGTGACAGGGGTTCCGTGCTTGCCCTCCTGGCGTACGCACTCGTACGCATGCCCACACACTCCGTAGCAAGAACCAGCAATCAAAGTGGCCCCTCGCAAAAGGACCCAAGACGACAAAACCTGCAATGAGCACCAACCCCTGCCCCTGGACCTGGCCCAGGCCCCACTTTCCCAGCACGCTCCTCTTGCCCAAACATCACAGGCTCTCTGGGACCCTCTTTGGTGGCCTTTTTTGGCCCCAGACAAGCCGGCCGCACCAGCCTTTCCTCTCCCAGCAGCAGCACCCACTGCCCAGCACATACACGCACCACGGATGTGCGACAGGGGGGGGCCAGCAATTCAAAATTAAACAAGCGGCTATCTTCGTATGATGTGCTCTCCGCCTGTGTTCCAGCACTGCAGCCCGCAGCCCCTCGCTCGGCGGCTCTGCTTCTGCTGGTCCTCCGTCGTTCCGTGCTCTGCCTCTGCTGCTTGCTTCTTCCGGCCGTTCGATTGCTTCCATCGCGCAGCGTCTGCGTCCTCCCCACTGCTCCGTCGTGCCGCGGCGCCAATGGCCAGTCGTTGATCTCCCAGCTGTGTGTAAGTGGCCTTGCTCCTTCTGGCCCTGCCTTCCCCAGCTCCAACCACTTCACCTCGTCTGCTCACCACACCACGTTCTCTCGCAAACCACCCCCCTCCATCTCCATGCTAACCTGCGACCCCCGGCCTGCTCAGTTTTCGTCTGTGGCCTCGTCTGCGCAAGACGGTACGAGCGTGAAGTACTCTGGCAGACCGAGTCCCGTGCTGGTCCCCCCCGGCTGGCCGACCGCCAATCCTCTCCCATCTCGTCCCATCCTGTTGAAAACAACAACAGGCTTTCCTATCTGGAGACGCTTTGGATCGGCAGCGGCAGTCCTTCTGTGCACCTCCCTCCCCACTTCTATTGTTCCTGTTCTTTGTCCACTCCGTCGCCGTGCTCCGTGCTCTCTTCCCTCTTCCTCTTCTCCTGCTTAACTTCATTTTGTTTCACACCCCCTCCTGTCGTCTCTTTGTCGTCCTGCTGCTCTCGTATCCTGCTGTCTTCCCTTGTCGACCACGGCATTCCAGCGTCTCGGAGTGTCTACGACAAGTTTAGTAGCTGCTTGCGTAGCTTGGGGTTGACAGAGCCACACCCTCGACTGCTCGGTGTCCTCGGTGTCTTTCTTTTATCTACCTCGTCCCCGTTTCGTCTGTTTCGCCCTTCTTATTTACCCCCAGCGCTTCCCGTCCTGGTGACTGCCTCGTCCTCCTCCCTCCACGCTCGCTCGCCCTCCGTCCGGTCCACGGAATAGCCTCTTTACGATCGTCGTCGTTGCTCGTCAATGCTCTATTGAGGCAGAATACCAGCCAACACCGCTGCGGTGCCAGCCTGCGACACACCCCATACACCCCACCCTCCGTGTTCTCCAGCATCTCGCCTCGTGCCTCCGTCGCCCGCCTCAGCCCCGGCCCATCTACATGAAGCAGGGCCTCACCTCTGTAGACAATCTGCTTGTTGCTGCTGCTGGTCATAGGGCGTCTTCGTACGCTGACCCTCGGGTCGGATTAGACGGCATGGCAGTTTCAATATCCGCATAGTCCAAATCTCGAGCCGTCCTCAGTCCCCCAATCCTCCAGTCCTCCTTGCCTCCCAGCAAGCTCCGCTGGTGCTTCTCGTGCCTCCTCCGCCAGAGACGCCCCCGTGCTTTCTCGCCTGGAGCTGATCTATCTGCCGCTGGCGTTGGTTCGTTCTTAATTGCGGCTCATCTGGCCAGCCAAGCCGTCGACGACCGCCGCCATGGGGAACGCACCCTCCACCGAGACTTCCCGCAAGTCTCTGCCTTCTCGCCCTCCGCTGTCCGCCCATGCTTCTCTTCCTCTGCCTCCTCTGCCCCCAGTGCCTCCAAATAAGAGCAAGCTGTCCAAGCCGCGATCCCGCCCCTACTCGACAGCTGGCCTGTTAAAGAGCACCGACAGCTCTGCGAGAACCACCACTAACACGGCCACATCTCCGCTCTCTCGCCGTCCCACGCTCTCACGCATACAAACAGCTCGAACACATATAGCTGCCGCCATCGCCGGCTCGTCTCCCCCCTCGCCCTCGCCGAACTCGCCTCAGACCCCATCGTTCTTGGCCGACGCTGCCCTGAACTCGCGCCCACTACCGCCCGTGCCCACGCCAGCCTCGCCGGCACTCAGCGCAAACGTATTCACCTTTGAAGAGGCTGTCGCTGCGGTCCACAGCCAGAACGACTCGATCCCCTGGCAGCCCGTCTCGTCCTCTGTCTACCAGACGCCCAATATCGACCTCGAGCTGTACCAGGAACAGCAGAACCGCCAGCTCGACTTTGAGAAGCGCCAGAACCAGTGGCAGAGCCAGTTCCAGTTCCAGTTCAAGGAACAGCCCGAGCAGAGGCTGAAGGACAAGCAGAAGCAGAGGCAAAAACAGGGCAGCGTGCCTGGCCGGAAACGCAGCGTCCTGTTCCGCTCACGGTCCACTCGGCGCGCAGCACAGCCAACCGACGAGGAGCTGTTCTCCTTCCAACGGCGAAACAGCATCGACTCGGCGAACCTCTACAGCGCCGGCTGGAACTCGTGGGGAAACGATCCCACATACGACCCGGTCCAGAGCCAGTATTATGGTTCAGCACTAACTGAAAGGTAATGAGACATTCCCGAATAAGAGCCTCGCAAGACATTGACTAACACCCCCCAGCTGGTCACAACCTGCCGGTTCGCGGTCTTCCTGGAACTACAACCTGTCGTCATACGAAGCCAAGCGCTTGCTGCACATTGTCAACGACACCATGCCGGCCGACAATGGAGTCGAGCAAAATTCGGCTGCGTCTGAAAGCAAACTGTCCGTGCTGTCTGAGGGCACCCGGAGAAGCTCCGATCCTGCCCTCCCGGACGTCCCGGCTCTTCACCGGGTCAGCTCAGACATTTCACTGTACGCCCCTGTTCGGAGGCGTTCCATCATGCAAGTCCCGGGCATTGCCACGCGCAGAAACAGCAGCAGCAGCATCATGGCTGGCGGCACCAGTGGCGGTGTTGGCATTATCCGGCCGGACTTCCGCCACAGCACCAGCGATCCTACCGCGCCCGGAGTCTACCACCGGGCATCGTTCGAGTCCTCCGCCAGCCGTATTCTGTCGATGCCTCCACTTCCTCGAGCCAATTTCCACGATAGGGCCACGGAGGAGTCCGTGCCCCGTCCACTGACACCTTGTGAAGGCGACTATAATGCCATTGGCGCATTCAAGCTCGGCTCTCTTCGCATCACGAACGGCGTCGACACTCCGTCGTCGCCGGAAACGACAAAGACACGCAGGACCGCCGATGACAATGAGAATAGCGACAGCCCCAACAGTGATGGTGTCATTCACAGCCCCGCTCTGAGAATAGCGGCCCGGACACAGGCCCTCGCTGCTCTATCCGCCAACAACCCGGCCATTGAGGGCGATGATGACGTCGAGACCAAGCCATTGAAAGACAGCACCACGAACCAGGTCTCTCAGATCGACACCAAGCTTGACCAGAGCAGCCAAGCCTCGCTGAAGTCGTCGTCCCCGTCTCAGCTGCTGCCCAGTCCCATCATTGTTGATTCGGCAAAGCCAAGGTCGCCGACCGAATTCGTGGTCCCAGCTACCCCTGCGCCCACCGCCAACGAGGCCGAAGGTGCTTCCGTGGAGCTCCCGCATCTTCCCATTGACCTTTTTGCCGGTTTCGATTTTAGCCCATTCTCGTTGGAAGAGGCTGCCTCCGTCCCACCAGCCGACCCCTCCCAAGATGCGTTGCAGACGACGTCCAAGACCACCGCCGTGGAAGACCGGCTCTTTGATGAGGAGAGCATTGCTCCCGAGTACACTGCAGACGAAACTCTCGATGTTCGCGCCGATTCGAGCGCAAAGTCGGCTTTGCCTAGCCGCGTCGCCACAGTCAGAGGCAGTGTGAAGAGCACGCGGACCCGGAGTACCCAGAGTGTTGCGCGGTCTGATAGTGGGTTCGTCTCCAGCCCGACCTCTGAAGCCTCGCAGAAGCCTCTCAGCAAGGCAGACTCTGGATACGGCTCCAACGTGTCCCTCAAGTCTTTCAAGCATGCAGCTTCCAAGCTTATGGGCCCCGTTGCTGCAGTGAAGGCCGCCTCCTTGGCCGCCACAGACAAGGATTCTAGCAGCAGTGCCCGCAGCTCACAGCGGGAGTCTTTCTTCATCGATGAGCTGAAACTACCAAGTCCAACCTTTGATTCACCCGACATGAATTTCCTGTCGACCGATTTTGTTTCGTCGCCGCTCAAGGAGACACCATCAGTTCCGACAGAACTGCCATTGCCTCAGTCTCAGTCAACCACTGCTGCTATGCCATCCCCCCCGCACCGCGAAGCCCCTCGACCACCAATGCCGCCAGTGTCTGCCAGCCGCCCCGTTTCTTCCAGTGCCGTGTCTGCGAAAACGACGGATACTTCTAGACCCGCGCCCTCGATTGCTAGCACACATGCTAGCCGCCTCAGCATTCCGACAAGTATCTTCCGGAAACGCCATACGGTGGCTGCTCCCCTCGACAGCAATGTCCCACCGGTTCCAGCAATCGTGGCCGATAACTCAGCACCTGGTACCCCTGTCAGCACCAAACCCGACGGACCTGGCCTTCTCGTTACTGGCAGTGGAGCACAGCGGACAAACCGCCTGCTCCGTCTGCTTGGTGTTGGATCCAACCACAGCAGCTCTACAGATGCTACAGAACCAGAAATCGAGCAAGAACAGGCCGAGGATGATGAAGCTGAGGCTGAAACTGAAGCTGTGGCTGCAGAAGCCCCGGAGAGCGAGGAGAAGCTTCATGAGCACACGGGATTGTCCCCTATCCACACAAAAGGACTGGCCCTGAAGCCCCAGCTGAGCAACAACACTCTGAAAACCATCTTTAGTGTGGGAAGTATGGAGGGTCAGAGCACGGCTGATCTCCACCAGACAGTGGTCAACATGCCGCCCGCAGCAGCATTTGCATCATCTGCTGTCTCCCCCGTCGCCGAGGAGAGCAACAGCCCCGAATTGCACGCTTCCAGCAAGCCAGCGAAACAGCAGGTGCAGCAGTCGACTTCCCAAGTGGCCCCGCCGACCCTGGCAAGCTCGACGTCCGCCAAGGAGCAGCCCGTGAAGAAGGTGACACATCGGAGGTCATTCTTGGGGCGCAGGTTGAAGGACAAGACCGAGAGCGACGGCAAGAACGACAAGAACGACAAGACCGGTGAGGCCAAGGAGGCCAAGAAGTCCAAGAAGGAGCACAAGGCCAAGAAGGGTGCCCAACCCGCGAAACCCCACGAAGGGGGTGTTTCGCCCTCACCCGAGAACATTCTCGAAGTCGAGGCCGAACTCACCACGTACGGCTCTATCAACAATAGCCTTGGAAACAATCCCTACGACGCAGCCTTCATTGCGATGCACGGCGATACCGACCCGTTCCCGCCGCGGCCCGTGCGCACAGGACGGACTATGAGCCTGACAGCCCAGCTCGAGCGAAGCCTCAACATGCGACTCTCGTTCCCCCGGTTTTCGCGATCCACTCCGGATGATGCATCGCCGAGTGCCGACGAGCCGGAAACCTCGCCTAGCCTCCCCAGCCCTGTGTTTGCGGAGATCTTGGAGCAGCAGAGACGGCTGTCGTTGAGATCCGATGTCGCCCGGCCGTCTATGAAGCAGACTATGGCCGTACAAGTTCCAAGAATGGCCCGCGCTCTTCGTGTGCCGCCTCCTTTGCGATCGCAGTCAACACCGCCTCGCTCAAAGTCGATCCCCCCTGTCGATATGCGCTCTCCCAGCAGCAGTCTCGAAAGCTTCCACAGCGCGGCATCCAACCAGCAGCAGAATGCCTCGGCAGCAGCATCGACGGTCTCTGTCGACGATGTGGCTGCGATTGCAGCTTCCATGACGGCGACCTCGCCCGCCATGATTGTGTCCCCTGTACAAGAAGCGGATGGAAGCATCGCAGGCCAAGGCCGTCAAACTCGGTCTCGGAGGCCGTCGATGGCGAGCGCATATACTGGCGAGCCAGGATATAACAGACCCGAAGCCTACGGAAGCAGGTCCGACTTTGGCGGATCGTACGATCACAGCCGCACCAACTCAATGGTTTCTGTCCGCAGCACCACCAGTCTCGGCTACCGTGGCGCGTCCGGCCCACCTGTATCGTTTGTTCCCATGCCAAGGTCGTACTCTCCCGCACCGCAGCCCGGCAGAACATACTCGCCTGCTCCTGGCAGGTCGTCTCCGACTCCGAACTCGCTCCGCCACCGGGCGAGCTACGAAGGCTTCAACCAAATGGGCCACGACGCGCCGGCATACAATCCGCCTTCCATGTCGAATGGATACACCGATCCGTACACGCGCAGGAGCAGAAGTGGCAGTGGAGGAAGCACCATGACCGCCAGCAGTGCGGCTGCCAACACAACATCGACCACCACTACTGCATCCTCCTTTGCCAACATGTACCAGCAACGCCAACAGGCAGCATGGGAATACTACTACCAGCAGAACTCGCACCCTCCCCCGTACGTTCCACGGGCATACCACAACCGGAACCGCAGCTCTGGTGACGGCCACCAGGCGCCGTACCGGATCCTGCACAGCTACAACTCACCTGCTTACCGCGGTGTTCCTATCTGGGGGTAGCTGATGAACATATCACATCTTTTCCAATCTCCATTTTTGCGTTTTGCATTTAGCTATTTTTTTGTGTTTTCTCGTGCATTCATACCACATTAGCATATTTATACCACCTCTTTCCTTTATTCAGTCGGTTTTTGGCTAGAGCACAGATGCTCATAGCCACACACACAAACAGGGGGACACGTCCCCAGCCACGAATCCCGTTTTCGTCGTCGCCCAAGCCAATCCATGCCCCAAAGCTCGTCCTCGCATGAACTGATTTGTTCATGAATTCTTTTGTTTTCCCGGAACTGCAAACACCTTTGTTTCGACCAAAGGGTTTGACTCTTTATCGGGCACCAGTTGCAAATACTTTCGTTTCGACCATTTCGTTTTGCGTCTACATTTCTGTTTTGGATGTAATTTTAATTCCCAATGGGGGTCTTTCGGATCGTGCTCCGAGGGCCAACACAAGCACACACAAAGCACACCACGATCATTGCTTTCAGCGACATGCATTTGATTTTTCGCTTCATTTTACCATCGTTTACAATTTTTCCTTTGTCCTGGAATTACGCGTTGGCCAGTCTTTGACTTTTGGTTATCATACTTTTTGAAGTCTTCGTCTTGTCTTTCGTTTCATTTACTTTGTACACGACTGTGGCAACACGTTGACTTATGACGTTTTCTTATCATGAATGATCATGATTTTCATGTCGAGAGACAACGGGCTTTATTTTGGGAACACATGGAGGACGCGCTGGCACGGGCAATTTAGGATACACGTAAAACAGGATATACGAACCGGTTATATATTTCATTATATACCCATAAATTGATTTAAGATTTTATTCTTACACGAGTTGAAATGACTGATGTTGTGAGTATAAGACATGCATGCGACCAGACATTAGTGTGATTGAACATTCGAGTGTAAGACTGACTATTATTGGCTTTTGCGAGATATACAAAATGCTATGAAATACTAAAAGCGAATGCGATTTTGACTGAAAACTTGAAAACCCCAACAAGGCTTATGAGTTGATCATGCAGATAACGGTGGCGCGCTCGGGACTTTTTTTTTTCCCCTTCTTGTCTATAGATGAAGTCGTAAACGCCGTAAGTCGTAACTTGAGGTTCCTTCTCTTCCCTTCTCTCCCCCCTCTGATTCCTCCTGTTCATTTCCCTAGTCCCTCTCTCTCCCCCCTTTCGTCCCCTTCACGCCCTGGCCCTACTACTTCTTTGCGACTTTGCCGGTGATAAACACAGAGTTGTCCTCGGCCACAATACGGCGGCGCTCCTGCTCTTCGAGCGGCAGGCTGGGGCCCTCCTCGCCCAGCAGGTACCGCCGGTGCCAGGGGCCGATAAACACTCCGTCGGGATCCGACTTGTCGCGCACCGCACAGAACTGGTACAGGTCCTCGCCGTACAGCTCGGCCAGCTCCTCGTGGTCCGACCCGAAACACTTGGCCCAGTGCGGCTTGCCGCCCAGGTCGCGCATCAGCCACTCAAACGCCTCGTAGTACCGGTCCGTTCCGGGCGGGTTCGTGTGGTAGGGCCGGTACATGATGGCGTTGAGGTACAGCGTCGGCTCGTCGGCGACGGTCGGGTCCAGCAGCGGGCGGTGTGCCGCCGGCAGGCGCGCCGTGTTGGCGACGCGCACCTCGACGGGCGCGTGCACAAACAGGCCCTCGGCGGAGAAGGGGATCTTGTGGTCGACGTACAGCGGGTCGCCGGGCTGCAGGTGGTTCAGCCACGCGCCCAGGCGCATCAGCGCCTCGGGGCCCTTGGCCAGCGGGATGGCCCACTCGTTGACAAACTGCGAGTACAGGCAGTTCATCAGCAGGGCCTCGTCGCTCGGCTGCAGGCCGGTCGTCGAGGCGCCGTTCTGGAAGCCGTACTGCATGCCAAAGACGAACCACTCGACCCACGGCAGCAGCGGCGGCACGAACCGCGCCAGGTACAGCAGGTTGTGGTACACCAGGTAGCCCAGCGTGCTGTCGTAGTATGTCGTCGGCGGCTCGTGGCTTGGTTCGTCAGCAACGCTCGGCAGCTTGCTGCCGTCCTTTTCCTTGTCGTCCGCCGCCCACACCACCGCCCGCCGCGTGTACGGGAACCACCACACCCGCACGAACCGCGCCTGGTTCCACAGCTGGCTGTTGCGCGCCGTGCCGTCGCCGTCGCCGCGCTTCCATGCCGCAAACGCCGCCGTGTCCGCGTCCACCGTCTGCGTCCACCGCAGCCGGAACGCCGGCACCACGCGCAGCGTCATCTCCACCACAATGCCCAGCGCCCCCAGCGACAGCAGCGCCGCCCGGAACAGCGGCTCCGTCGCCGCGTCGTCCCGCCGCACGCTGCGCGTCCGGCCGTCGCCCAGTGTGATGCGCAGCGCCTCGACGTCGTCGCTGAGGAGGCCGTGCTGCATGCTGCTGCCGTGCGTGCCGGTGGCACAGGCGCCGGCGAGGGACTGGTCGTTGATGCTGCCGAGGTTCTGGAGGGCGAGGCCGTGGGTCTTGAGGGCGGCGCTGAGGTCGCGGAGGCGGATGCCGGCCTCGACGGTGACGAGCCCCGCCTGGGGCTGGACGGACTTGACGCGGTTGAGGCGGTCGAGGTTGACGAGCCAGCTGCTGGTGCAGGTCATGTCCGAGGGGGAGTGGCTGGCGCCGGTAGTGGTGATGCGGCGGCGGCGGCGGCGGGCGAGCTTGACGACGCGCTCGACCTCGGAGACGGTGGCGGGCTGGATGAAGAGCTCTGGCTTGGAGGCGAACGTGCGGGCCCAAGTGGCGTGGACGTAGCCGCGGCGGCAGTAAAAGGGCGACTGCGGGGAGTTTGTCTGGCTGGCGGTGGCGAGGTCGACGCCGTCGAGGGTGGCCGGGTCGAAGCTGCGGCCGCCGCCGGTGACGGACGAGACGACCGACGAAGGTCGTGACCGCATGGTGTGGGAGGTGTGGGTGTGCCGAAGATAGCGAATTTAGGTGTGTGTGTCGAAGAAGGCGAATGCGAGTGTCTGTGAGTTGGGAGTGTGACAGCGGTGTATTAGAAATTAGAGTGTGAAAACGTCACCAGAGACTGGGGAATAGATATAACCAAGAGTGAGAATGTCCAATGCCGTCAAATCGTACTATGTATGTCACAAGTCGAGGTCATGTGCGCCCAGCCATTTTATTTAAACTTTTTTTGCTCTCCCCACCATGAGGCCATCACCAATATCGGAGAGGAGGGAGGAGGGGGGGGGGGGTCGGTGACCGCAATGGCGTTTGCCCAGTGTTCCGGTGGAGGGGGACGCGGCGATAACGATAGCGTTATCGGATTAAAATCCCAGGATTCCCCACACCCGCACAGCTTCCATCTTATCGCGGCAAAACGTTTTTGCGGGATTGGCATTGGCTCCGCCTAGAAAAAAGTTTACAGTTACAATTTTTTTCCTCGACCTCACCTCCCTTCTTCCTTACCTTTCTTACCATCATTCTTTTCTTGTTTCCTTCACCCAACAGCCCGGCACACCAGGCAAGGAGTATTCCTTGTACAACATGAATCTTCACGGATAATCCAACACCGTAATGGTAAGCTTTATCACTTTTTCTCCTGTTCTCTCGTTCTTCCTCCCCAGCAAACTGTTATGATGAGCAAAATTTGCGATTGATGTCTTGTCGGTGACCAACATGCCTAGTTGGTTATATCGCTGGACTATATGATATTCATTTCTTACATATTCTGAACACCTTCGTTTGCCTTTTATTTGGGGGAGATCATCGAAGAGAAAACTGTCTTTTTGGTTTTTTTTGTCTGCGATCAAAAAGCTAACCAGCTCTACAGTAGATGTAAACACAACCAGTCCGAACGGAACTCAGGACAGTGCGATGCGATGAGAACGAGGATGTTGACGGCTTTCTCTGGCAGTCGATGTCGCTTCTCGGTGCTGATAATACTCTTGAAGTGCTGCCTTGCCGCGTTTGCTGCCATGTCTCCTGCAAAGCTGTAGGGAGACAGCCAGACCGCGTCGAACAACTGGAAATTGATTCGAAGACTGGCAGGCGTCACCGGCAGTATGTTCACGCGTTGAGAAGCGTGTAGGCTGAGCATGTGCGACGTGAGATGAAGAAAATTTCTGCTGCTGCCTGTGCGCTGCCTCACCTCTGCGCACGTTCCCAAGTGGGAAAATGCAGGCAGCATTCTCCGTTAAAGCGGGCCACTATATCGGTTGGAGAAGCCGTTGCATTGTTACATTCGCTGTCTATATCTGCATGGCTACTTTGTGTTTTTGTTGCAGCTCTGTAGCTTAGGAGGGTTTGAGGAAGGGTCATGAAAACATAGAAGTAGTCTTGCTTTTTAATGAAATTAAGGATTGCCAACACACTACACACTACTACCAGAGTGCCCGAGAATTAGGGTGACGCGAATGCTATTGTTCTCTTGCTCGTTCGTGACTAAGACACGGGTCGTTCCTTCCCTTTTGAGAATACAATGCAGCTTCTTGCCTGACGAGCCTATCGTTCCTTCCTGTTTCGACAGACTGGCAAAGATGGACACACGCGACAAGGTCGCGGACTTTCCAGTTCGTGTCCTGTGGCGTGTTCATTCGCGTCTATTTCTCTTTCATTCCTTCGTCAGATCGCCAACTTCTATGCGCTCTACACTCTCGTTTCTCTTTCGAAAAAACGACCACGATCTCACCCGCGGACTTGGTTTCGCTTCTTTTCTTTAAGCCTGGGGTGTAAAGACTTTCGTCTTTTCTTTTTTAACACTGAAATATTGCTATTATTCTTTCCTTTCCGATTTCTTTCATATTTCGCAACCCACGATATATCGAGATATCACACACCAAGATATCCCAGTGTTTCCATTCCTTCTTTGCAAATACTTTCACATACTTTCCTCATTTATATTGTCCACAGCACACAGACCGTGCTATATTTTCACCATGTTCTACAGTACCGAGAGTAAGTAGCTGTTAACATCGCGATGCTGCCTTCCCGGTTATCTAGCGGGCAACTAACAAAACCCCAGTTCTCTCCGACAAGCGCTATGCCATGTCCACTGTCTGGTGAGTATAACACGCAATCGCATTGTATACACTTGACTGTTAATACGACATAATAGGCGCGCTGGAAACACCGCGCCTGGCGCTCGCGTCACCGGCATCCGGCGCAAGGCCATCATGGAGGTCAACCTTGAACGTGCCTGCGGCACAATCAGGGACCCGCCTGGTGCGCCCATAGCCTTGCGTCTTCAGGGAACTCTTCTCTATGGAACCGCCCGTATTTTCCAAGAGAAGTGCCGCTTTGTTCTCAACGACAGCGAGCGCATCCAGCGGGCCATGCTCAAGCTGTGCGGCAGCCTCGACGACGACAGGCTGGACCGGAATGCAGGCAAAGCCAAGAGTGCCCAGATCGTCCTTCCCAACGATCCCAGCTTCGACCTGGACTTTCTGCAGCTTCCGCCCTTTGACTTTGATAATCCGGAGGATGCCCTGCAGTTGTCGCAAGCTCGACAGGCTTCCTGGACCACCATGTCGCTCAAGTCTCGGTCGTCTGCCAACAACACACAGCTCCCCCAGCTGGTCCTCGACGCCGACTCCTCTGGTCCGCAGTCGTTTGCTGGCGGGTTTCGCTACTCTGTCTCGGGTGCCTCGAACATGCAAGACTCTCCGACTCCGTTCGGCCGTCCGTTTGGCTTCGCCGAGGACGACAATCTTGGTGCTGACATTGGGCTGTTCATCGACGAGAATGGCAACATAGTCGAAGAGGAGCCCCGCTCAGAGCCTCAGCTGCCCCAGATGAGTCTGGCTGAAAAACTGAAGGCCAGCGCCGGTGATGCTGCTGCCAACCAGCAGGCCAAGGGAGACAAAGAGATCGCCGAGCCCATGATCCTCGATGAAGATGAGATTCTCATGCCGCCTGCTGTCAACCCGGCTACCAGTGCCACTGGGACAGCTAAAGATGGAACCCTCCCAGAATCATCCTCCAACAGCTCTTCGACGGCGGCGTCGTCCAAACTCGCCCATCAGCAGCGAGCTGCCCAAGCAGACAAGGCCAAGTTCGTGGACGAGATCACACAGATCCCACTCAACGAGTACTTTGGCTGTGTGACAAACTATGCTCATAACATGAGACGTGTCGCGGACCGCAAAGATCGCGCCCGCACCAATCGCCGTGCAAACGATACGACCACCAGCAAGCAGGCTGCCTATGACTTTACTTTTGGGCGTGGCATCTTTGGCGTCGGCCAAAATCTGGGAAAGCGGAATGCTGAACACCCGCTTGTGGAAATGTTTGCTGGCGATTCCTTCGAAGAGATCGTCTACGGTGCTCCTCTCAAGCGACCGGAGGCCAAGCGGCCTAGAGTCGAAGCGGGAGAACCAAGCACGCCAATCGGCCGCGGAGTGGGAGGTGCTGCCCCAGATATTGGCGGCGGACTTGACGAAGAACAAGACATTGAACTGGGCCGTCAGCCTGGATCTGCTCTTTCTGACAACCCTTCGCTACCATGGAACCGCAACTCTTCCATGCTCCACGGATCATCAGTACCTGGCAGTGTCCACGGAAGTGTTCCCGGTAGCATCCAGCGCAGTGGCGCGAACCGCAGCAACCAGCCAGGCGGAGATGCAGGTCGCCGCCAGAGCAGCCCGAATTTCATCGAGCGCTACAGTGATGATGGGATGGAACTACCGGCTCAAGTTCCACCATCCAGTCGGTCTGTAGGTATGGGCGGCGGCCCTGGCAGTCTCCCTGGTATGAGCTCGCCTCCGGGTCTTGCCCCGGATAATGGCAACGAAGGCGTCGGCAAGGTTGGCGAAGAGATGCGCGACACATCTGCATTCTTTGAACTTGTTCAGACGAAGGCTTCCGAGTACGGCTTGCGCCGACCGGGGAAAGGACGCAGAACACACCAATGGGTCGCTTTTGACGACGTCGTCACACCATTCAAGAGACACCGCCCAGCCGTTGTTGCATCATTCATGAGCCTGCTGTCGCTAGCGACCATGCGGCAGGTGCGCATTCAGCAAGAGGAGAACGCCGACGGCACCCTGACCATTGACCGCGAGATCTTCATCGGCGTGAAGCAGGTCAAGCAGAGCGACCCCGTGATGAGCGGTGCTGGACGGTCGGTAATGTCCGAGGCTGAAATGAAGAACCAGGATGATCTGATGAGTGGACATGTGTTCCCGGACCCGATGGAAATCGATGATGCCTATGCTGGCGGCGCGAGTGGAGGTGACGGCATGGGCCTGCTGGCTTATATGTGAATTATGGGATAAGGGATATGGGATGTGGAGAACTGGCGTATACTGGGAGTATGAGGAGCATCGGAAGGCTTGAATTTTGTGGGAACGGCCATGGAGTTAACTGGGAACAGTGGAATGGGAAATGGGACAACGGGACAACGGGACAACGGGGAATCGGGATAATTCGAATGATACAAACAGTCGACATTTGTCGGGATATCACATAAACAAGAAAGGCCATCTAGTTGAGCAGGGGAAACAAAATGCAGGCAGCAACGCTCTTCGATTAATATTAATATAACCAGAAAAAAAAACAAAGAAAAAGAATGAAAAACAAAAAGAGAAAAAAAGGAGAAACTTTTTCCAAGTCTTGACTCATCTTTGGTGAAGGAGGCACTTTGTCGATGATTATTCCGACAAAAAAAACAGCCTCATTACAGAAAGGGGGTATACAAATGCGCTCACAACCTCAAAACTTTTCTTTTTCAAACGGCTCATTCATTGCTCAAGAGTCTCTCGACGGCCCACTTGACGGAAAAGTTGCGCAGGTCCGAGTAGTGCTGGCCGACGCCGACAAACAGAATCGGCACGTTGGTCGCGTGCACCAGACTCACCAGCGTGCCCACCATGTTGCCCACCGTGTCGCACTTTGAAATGATGAACCCGTCCAGCGACCGCACCGACCCAAACGCCGCATTGAAGCTCCGCGCCTGCGCCACCGAGTCGGTGCCCACCAGCGCTTCGCCCACCATGAGGATCTTGTCGGGCTGCGCAAACTTGGCAAACTTTTCCAGCGACGACATGAGCCGCTGGTCATTGTGCCGCCGCCCGGCCGTGTCGATCAGCACCACGTCGAACCCTTGCTGGCCCGCAAAGGTCACGGCGTCCTTGGCCACGGCAGCCGCGTCCTTGCCGTAGCCCTTCTGGTACAGCTCGACCTGGCCGCCCTCGCGGGCTGTCAGCTCCTTGAGGTTGCGCACGTGCACTGCGAGCTGCTCGACGGCGCCGCTGCGGAACGTGTCGCCGGCGGCGATCAGCACCTTGTAGCGGTTCTGCAGCAGGAAGTAGCAAATCTTGGACAGATTGGTCGACTTGCCCACGCCGTTGACGCCCACAATGGAGATGACATAGGGCCGCGGCTTGCGCAGCGAGGTCACTGGCGGGGCGGTGACGGCGTCGATTTCCCGCAGCAGGTCGAGCGACGATGTGGGCGTGAGCATCTTGGTGAGAGCAGCCTCGAGCGCCGTCTTGACGCGGGCATTTGTGCCTGTGCAGGTGTTGTTAGTACAGACATTGTCGCTAAAATGGAACAAAGTTTGCAAGGAGGGGGGTGCTGCCTACTCTCAAAGTTTCCAGTCTTCACGCCGACAAGCTGTGCCTCGACGCTCTCGCACAGCCGCACGGCGGCTTCACGGGCCACGTTCTTCTTCAACAGGTGCTCCTCCATGCCCTTCATCGCCTTGTCCAGGTCCTCCTTGGTCAGCGTCTTGCCGCCGACGACGTTGCGGAACAGACCGCCAATCGTGCTCAGACCAGAGCCCAGCAGACCGCCCGCGGCTGCTGCTTCTGCGGATGACTTGGAGGCCTTCTTGCCGGCCACATTGTTGGCCTCGGCCGACGCCAGGATGGAGTGCACCTCGTCGTCCAGGTCCTTGAGCACAAACTTGCCCTTGGACGTTGAGCCCCATGTCGAGGCATCCACCGGCTCCATGGTCTCTCCCTTTGTTGCTGCGATATCCGCCACGGTCCTCTGCTTGTCGCCTCCGTCTTCCTTGCTGTAGTCCAGCTGGATGTCGTCGTCCTCCTCGGCGGTTCCGTCGGGTCCCCATTTGCGGCCCTTCTTGGCCGTCTTGGAAACCACTCGGTTTTGGTGCTTGCGCACGACGGACTCATCGCTCGAGTAGCTTGGCTTGTCGCTGACAGCAGCAGCGTGCTGTAGCTTCCGCGCGCGTCGCGAGATCTTGCCCTTGGGGCTGGCATGTGCGGCGCCACTCGTAGCGGCACCGCCGGGTGTCGACGGTCTGGAGGTGTTCGGGGTTCCAGCGGGCGTCGATTCGGGCGAGTCGTCGAGCAAAAGGCCGCCTCGAGTGGCTACTGGCGGATCGGAAGATGCAGCTTTGCTCTTTTCGTTTAGAGCTCCGCTGCCTTCCAATTCGTTCATTTGTTGGTCAAAGTAGTTGTCAAACCGTGTGCACTCGACAATGGTGGTGTGGGGTTTTGTGAGCTGGTCGCCGTAGAGGTTGACAAAGATGGCCTTGATGTTCTCGACGAGCTTGTCGATCCAGGAGAGGTGCAGCAGCGACTTGTAGACGGCGACGAAGATGACGCCGAGCTCCTTGACAAATGCCCACTTGATGCCGTACTGGTCGGTCAGGTAGGGAGGGTGGCTCGAGGAGGATGCGCCATCCTCCTTGGATGCGGCCGCTGTGGCCGTGTTCTCCTCGATGAAAACGTCCTTGATGAACTTGTTGACGACGGCGGGGCTCACAAAGGAGTAGTCGCGCGACCACAGGACTACGCCCGAGGTCGTGATAATTTTGAAGCTGTCCAGCATTGTGGACAGTTGGAGTGGTGTCGGAAAAAAAGGAAAACGAAAAGGTGTTGGGGCGTTGGGAAAGCAGTTGTCGTTCGATGTTGAGGAAAACGTATATATATTATTAGTGCAGACGTGGGGGAATTCTGGCCTCACAGTATGCAGCGATAGCGGAAGCCCGATAAGGTTGTGCGGCGATAAGAGATAAAAGGAGCTCTCGGAGCACGGACTAGATGTTTGGCCGAGGCGGGCTTGCGCCAGCGCCGCGGTGCTAGGGAGAAGGCCGGACGCAGGTAACCAGGACACGTCTTTTTCTATTTGATTTTGCATTTAATTTTATTGTTCTCCAGCACTGCCTAGTTCGCCAGGGGGCAGCGCGCCGCCACTAGAATACCGAATAATACAGGGGCAACGCAACAGTTAGTGGGAGGAGCAAGGCGAAAAAAAGGGACAGCCAAAAACGACACCTTGCGAAAAACGAAGCTGTTGCTGCACAACCACCTCGCATCACCAATTGCTCGCAACTCGTCTGACGCTGTCGACACGCTCCCAGGACTTGACGACATAACGAATTGTACGACCTGATAAGCAACGCGTCAACAGTTGGACTTGGCAACCCCCCCGAAAAGGTCGCCCTTCCTCGACGTTGCCTCAGCTTTCAACTTCTCTTCGTCGCACACCTCAACCCACTCGCAACCTCTCACGACCGCCCTCCTCTCGTCCTTCTTCAGCCATGCAGCGCTCCGTGTACGGGCAGTCGCCCCCTCTGCACCACCCCGTGCCGCAGCATGTCTCGACCGTTCCCCAGCTGCGCTCGCCGCCTCTCCCGACGTCGTCGCAACCACAACCCCAGACATACTCCTCCAGCCCCTACCCACAACAGCAGCAGCAGCAGCAACAACCACAACCGGGCCAGCCGGGCCAGCCACAAGCAGGGCAGCCGCAGTTTGGCAACATGTTTGGCAACTATGGCCAGTTCATCAACGACCCGACCGCCCAGGTCGCCGCCCAGCTCTCCCAGACGGCCTTTCGCCAGGGCCAGGAATACATGGAACAAAACGTACGTCTTTTTTAGTCCTCGCTGCGCTCGCAGAAGGTTTGCCCCGGAGCACTTGAATTAAGCAAAGGGGAGAACACAAAAAAAGCACTGCAATACCCAAATCGATCCGTGCGAGACCAAAAAAAAATGAAGAAGAAAGGGAGGCTAACAATTGTCTAGATCAACCGTTATGTCAATGTCTCGATCCTGAAGCACTACTTTAACGTCTCCAACTCGTACGTGATCAACAAGCTGTTCCTGGTGCTCTTCCCCTGGCGCCACAAGCCGTGGTCGCGCAAGCAGACGGTCGGCCCCGCCGGCCAGGAAGGATGGTACCTGCCGCCTCGCGACGACCTCAACAGCCCAGACATGTACATTCCGGTCATGTCGGTGGTGACGTACATTCTGCTGTCGACGCTTGTGGCTGGTCTCAGGGGCCAGTTCCAGCCGGAGCTGCTGGGCTACACGGCGTCGGTGGCTCTGGCCGTCGTCGCCGTCGAGATCCTCGGTCTCAAGCTGGGCTGCTATCTGCTGAGCATTTCCAACACGTCCCAGCTGCTGGATCTCATGGCCTACTCGGGCTACAAGTTTGTCGGCGTCATTGTGACGATTGCGTTTGCCGAAGTGTGGAACGGCGGCCGCGGGACCGGTGGATGGTTCGGCTGGACCCTGTTCTTTTACACGTTTTTGGCCAACAGCCTTTTCCTGGTAAGCTACATATTTACATCCCCCTAGGAAGTCGACCTGTGTCTATTCCTTGACGGCAGACTTGTCCAAGAATTTCGCTCTTGATATCAACAACCTGCTGTTGGTCCGAGGCTGCCGACCCGCGAGCTGTGCTAACCTGCCGACCTAATCAAGATGCGCTCCCTAAAATATGTCCTTCTCCCTGAAAACTCGGGCGACAACCGCACAGCCATGCAGACTGACACCCGCGCCAAGCGCAACCAGCGGACCCAGTTCCTCTTCTTTTACTCGTACGGCGTGCAACTGCTGCTGATGTGGATTCTGAGCCGGACATGAGCGAGTAATGGATTCGGGGCTATTCGAACAGCCGATCCAAACGAGCAAGTAATCGATTCGAGATATTCGATCAACCAACTCGAGCGAGCGAAGCGAGGATAGAACCAGCAGCGAGGAAACAAAGAACCGAAGCCGGGTCGGGGCTACTTGTCCTGGGCCAGCTTGGAATGATATACATTTAAAGAAAGGGACGACAACAAGAGGCCGGCAAAGGTGTGGAAACGCGACTGGGTTTCAATGGCAAAAAACGATACAAACATTTGGAAATATGGAAAGGGAGGGGCGTACAACTCTTGACAAAAGAAAGAATCACACCAACAGCAGCAACATTAGCAGCGGAACATTAAACCAGGGAAGGGGATGGAAGGGGCATGGACAAAAGAACAAACATTTTTGGAACCTTTTTTTTTTCCCAACATGTGGCACTGTTGTACTTTTATAGAATTTTAATATTCTGCATTTTTTATAGTTATTCATGATCACATAAAAAAGACGAGAAAGAGAAAATTAAAAACAGTACAAAACATAAACCTTGTTAAAGAACATTCTTACAATCGAGACGGTGGCAAGACAATTGTGGTGTTTTCTGTTGTCTATTCTTTCTTAATTTCGTGTTTGTATTTGCAATACATGATGCTTTTTCCTACCCTCGTTTTTTTTTTTCCTGTATGTTTTTGTGTCTTTGGAGCCCACCAGTCAATATTTCCCGTCTCTTTTTTTCCCTCTCTTGTTTCCCATTCCATTACCACTTTGCTCCAAACAGCATCATTGCCCATGTGTCCCAGGATGTCTCCCCTTCCCAGAACCCATATTAACCCTAGTCCATTTTTCCCCATCAAAAAAGTATCGATTCCTCGTCAGGCAAAAAAGTATCGATTCCTCGTCAGGCATCCTTCCTTTCCCACATGCTCCCTCCATTCCAGAGGACCAGCTGGAAAACACGATCCGTCGAGTCTTAAGAAAAAGTTGTATGTACATTCGGGAGAGGAAACCTCAATTATATATATATATGCCCGCTTTTTTGTTTTTCTCTCTTTTTTCTCTGTGGTTTTTTTTCTATGTGGTAAAAAAAATATGTATGGTAATGGGTATAACCTTTGCCTCTGGTCCAAGGCGAAGAAAGAGACAACATGAAGAACAAGAAACAAAAAAAAAAAGAAACAGTAATGACACCACCACAACAGCACGACACAAAACTACATCACTGCACACTCCCCTTCTTGCTGGCGGCCAATCTTGCTTCGAGAAATACGCTCGCGCTGCCGCGGACCTGTCCTACCGGACCGCTTCAGATCTTCTAGACGCTCGCGTGCTTTCGGGAAATCTTGGGCTGTGGGGGGTTAGCATGAGTAAACTGGACAAAAAGCTTAACAAGAGAAAACTCACCCGCTGCTCGCCAATACCAGCGTTTGGCGTCTTCGAGGTTTGCTGGCACACCAATGCCCACCTCGGTAAAGTAACCCATGGCATACTCTGCCTTGGCCAGGCCTGCCGACGCAGCCTTGCGCGCCCACAGGTAGGCCTCTGTGTCGCTCTGCTGCAGGACGCCTTCAGCGCCCGTCAGGTACCAACCGCTCAGTGCCAGCTCCGCCTGGTGCTCCTCTTGCGTGGCCGCCTTGGAGTACCACAGAATCGACAGCCGCTGGTCAATGGGACAGCCCATCAAGCCGTACTCGTAGGCGCACCCCATGCGGAACTGGCTGAATTTGTAGCCCAGGTCGGCCGCCTGCTGGAACAGCGAAAAAGCGTACCGCTCGTCGCGAAGAATCACGTCGTTGGGCTGCGCGCTCTCGTACAGCAGGCCGAGCTCGTGGAGGGCGTGTGGGTTTTCGGCATCGGCGCGCTCGGCTGCGCGCTTCAGCCATCCAACGGCCTCACGGGGGTTGCGAGGCTGGCCCAGCAGACCCTTGAGCTGGATCATGCCGACCTTGTACATGGCTGGCGTGTCGCCCAAAGTGGCGGCACGCTTGTACCACTGGATGGCCTTGAGAGGGTCCTTGCGTGTGCCGCCGCCCTCGTCGTTGCCAATCTCACAGCAAACAGCCGTGCGGTATGCGCCGGCCGGGTGGCCCAGCTTTGCGGCCGACTGATACAGTGTGAAAGCCTCCTTGTTGTCGGGCTCTCCGTTGAACGTGCCGCGACCCAGACAGTCGGCCATGAAGAACATGGCTTCCGGGTTCTGAGAGCTCACCAGCTTCTTCAAAACCTTGTGAGCGTCATATCCATACCGCTCACGCATCTTGGCGCGACTGCGCGGGTCGGGCAGTGTTGGCGCGACCACATCCCTTGCCTCAACAAGCTTCTTAGCAAGTTTCAAGGCAGTTTCTTGGTCGTTGGGGTTCGACTTGACAGCGTTGCGGAGGCGTTCAAGCACCTCGACTGTCAAAGGCGGCTCCGGCTTCTGTGCGCCGCCAGGTCCAGGACGCATCCCGTTAGGCTGCGGCGCCTGTCCGCCTGCAGGGGCAGGTGCGGAAATTGATGCCATGGTGCCGGCCATGGAACCAGCTGGTCCTGCGCCTGGGTTGTAGTTACGAACCGGCGCTGGTTTGGACGCAGCCATGTGTTGCCCGGCGACCGAGTTAGGCATCAGACCAGGGCGAACAGGTGTAGGGTGCGAAGGTAGTGAGTCCGGGTTGGGTGCCGAGGCACCGCTGCCATGCCGTGCTGGCGAGGGACCACCTGGGAGACCGTGTGGCGGCCCTTGCTGATACCCGTTGTGCCCATTAGGTCCATTAAAACCGTTGCTCGAGGCGAAGCCGTTAGCGCTGGCCTTGGGCGTTGGCATGGGTGGAATATCGCCAGCCATCTCAAAGACAGCTGTCTGTGGTTGGTGGCGGAGGTCGGGCTGTGATTTTGTCTTGTTAAGCTCTGGGTATCGGTTTGGCCCGCGTTGTTGTTGCTGCGGTGGTGGTGGTGGTGGCTGCTGCTGACCATTCCCTTGATACAGGTGCTGATCGAGTGAGCTGCGAGCCGGTCGCTGGGGGTTGTTGTCAAAGTCGGGGACTTCAGACTGTGCATAGTCTTCGTTGCCATTAGGTTCGTAGTATGCGTCGTAAAAGTCGTCAAACGAGTTTGGCCGCGGTGGTAATTGCTCCCGCTGGGAACCGCCACCGTAGCCCCCGCCATTGTCGTATTCACCCGGATACATAGCCTGTGGTGGTGGGCGGTTGCCCTGTGCCGTCGATGGCCTTGGCGGCATAGCCATGCCTCTGCCCATTGGTGGTGGCCGTGCGCCTCCGTACGGGCCAAAGTCGTCTCGTGGCGGGGGAGGGCCTTGGTGCATATCCATGACTGGCATGGTTCTTGTTCTGCTCGGCGGGCCAAAGTTGTCGTCCCGGTAGTCGCCGCCAGGGCCGCCAGGGCCGCTGCGGCCGTACCCTTGATCGGGCGGTCCACGGCGCGGGTCTGGATATGCGCCTCCTCTCCCTGCCGACGGCGGGCCAAAGTCCATTGGCGGTGGCCCTCTCGAAGGGCCGTATCCACCGCCACCACGCATAGGGCCGCCGCGCATTGGCGGCCGGCCGTTCGGCGGAGGCCGTCCCTGATTGCCTCCTCCGACTTCCATGGCGGCCATGTCATTGATCATAATCTGTTCGTCGTCGAATTTGTCTCGTCTGCCTGGGAAGCTTGGGAATGGGTCTCCTCCGCGGTTTACTGCGTCGCTTTGTTAGCCTTTGCTAGTATACGTAAGGTAGGTTAAATCATTTGACGGAACGTACCCATGGGACCAGATGTTTGAGACCGCTCTGGCGGACCTGGTCGTCGTCCTGGAGGACCGGCCGGATAACCGCCACGCATACCGCCTGGAGGTCCACCGCCCCGAGGAGGGTATGCTCCCCGGCCATTTGGTGGCGGCATCCCGCCGCCGCGTCCTGGTGGTGGCATCGGTCCACCACGTCCGCCGCGTCCAGGGCCAGGAGGGCCAGGAGGTCCTGGTGGGTAGTCCTGCCCAGGACCGCCATAGCCGTAGCCGTCGTCATAGAATTCGTTGCTGCCGTAGCCGCTATCGGGGTACTCCCCCCCTCCGTAGCCTCCGCCGCCGTAGCTATCTGGGAATTGGTCAAACTTCTGCGGCGGCCCGCCGACACCACCTCCTCCTCGTGGTGGTCCCGGCTGTTGGAATTGGCGTTGTGGGGGTGGCCTTGGCATGACAGGCCCGTTGTAAGGGCGCTGTTGGGTGGGATACCCTCCTTCGTAGGCCATGAGGAGGGGATTTTTGTTGGATGTTGGAAGTGACAAGAAGAAAAAGTGTCGAGTTGTTTGCTGGAAAAGACTGTCGCCCAGAACGAACGGTAAAAGAGCTCAGGTTGTGCGCCAGAAAGGGTAAAAAAAGGCCGACTAGCGTCTTTGAGGTGTGGAATGTAGAGTGTTTACTAGGTGCAAGCTGCCATGGCCGTCTCTGGGGTAAGTCGAGGAAGGAATGGATGCCAGGTGCTCGCGCATTGACGACCGGTCGTCGGGCAGGCAGAGCGAAGCTGGAGCTGGGCCACGTTATCTAGCCGAGTCGAGCTGGAGGTCCAGCCAGGTCGTCTTGTCGTGAATCGAACGAGGACGACAGTCGAGGTTGTTCCGTATTCAATCGCGGGGGACGACAGTCGAGGCTGCTCTGTATTCGATCGCGAGGCGAGGACAAAAGGCGAGGACCAAGAGGGCGTTCGTCTGGTCCGTGGAATCGCTCGTGGCGAGGAACTAAAACGAACGAGTCCTATCCGGTCGTAGGTCGTACGGTATTCGACGAGGAGACCCAAGGGTTGGCTGTCTGATCGAAGGAGAATGCGAAAAGAGAAACCACTGGTTGTGAAGGGGCCGTAATGCGAGAGCAGCTGTGCAGCGAGGACCAAAGCGAGGATCAAAAGAATGCGGCTGTCAGTTAAAGCGCTGTCTGCGAAAAGCGCAACCTGCTGCAGGTGGCAGGCGTGGAGCAGCAGCTTGCAGCAAAAAAGAAAGCAAAAAAAAAAGGAACAGCCGATATGGGGCTGCAGCGAACCGGCGGTTGATGCGTTTCGGGCCAATGCTGATCGACAGTTTCGGGGGAGGCAGGTTGTTTTCGCGCGCGCAAGGGTAGGAGAGAAGGGAAGCGGAGGAGAAGGGAAGGAAGTGGGCTGGGGAGTTCCCTTCGTCAAGAAAGGGGAAGAAGAAAGAACGAGGGAAGATAAGGAGGGCTAACGAAGGGAGAACAAAAAAGAAGCTCAACTTTGCTCTGCGACCGAACAAACGGCAGGAGTGGACGGAAGAGGAACGGCAGGGAAGAAAAGAAGAAGGCGAAACAGCAACCGCACACACTCTCTTGTGATGGGCGGCGTGCGTCTCTGTGCGTGCGTTTTGGGTGTCTGAGGGTCTGCTCTCCTTCTTGTTGTCGTGTTTGTTGTCTGGGTCGATGAGATATGGTTGATTGGCTGGGCGTCTCTTTTTGGGGGGGTCGGCGCGTGCTGGTGGTGGTGTGTGTGTTGCCTGGAATGGTCGAGGCAGGAGCATTGGGGTACTCTTTCCCCCTGGAGAAGTGCGGTTCCTTTTTTCGTCTTGCGGCCGAGCTAGCGCAGGAGGGATGGTGACCGTTTATGGGGCCGTTAACTGGGCCCTGTAGGACGTCTCCGTGAGCTCCAGAAAGGTAAGGTCTCCAGAGGGCCAGCGGATCTCCAGGGGACCAGGCATACTGTGCGAATTGGCACACTCTCTCTTATCTGCACTGATCTGGTCCCAGTCAGCACACTCGTCCAAGAGTCTGGGCACTCGATCCGCTAACCAGGGATCAGTGGCTGTTTGACCAAACCAGGTAACGATTCCATCGTCTGCCGCTATATTACAGCACAGCGTGGCAACACAGTGCAAGCCCAACCTCCAACCCCCAAATTTGCTTTTTCTCACTCGCTCTGCTACCGTTGAAAACGTGGGCGCGTGCACAGTTTGGCGCCGGCAGCCGTCCCCACTGTGGGCATGTCCTTCCCTAGGCTGCAATCTTTTTTAGAGAGGCCGCCGCCAACCGTTTCTGGCCTGGAAGCGGTTTGTGAGCACACGAGTTGGAGACCTGCAGAAGCTCCAGAAGATTGAGCGTACGGCAGCCACTCGACGGCCTCTCCTGGACGGGCGTATGACGCATCCAATCAATATTCTGTGTACGAGTTTTAGTATGACGCATGCAGTCAATCCATCGTGTCCTTGCCCACTCCAATCTCGGAAGTTTCGCAGTTCCAGGGGTGTGTTTCCTCTGCGGACGAGACGACGAGGGGACCCTTTCTTTGCCTGCAGCACCTGAACGGACGGGGGGTTGCCTTACAATGCCCCTACAATCTATGCCATGCATCCATATGCGAAAAGGCCCGACCGCGCGAGACAGCAGCAGCAGAGAGAAAGGCGGGCGTAACGGAGGCA
Organism: Raffaelea albimanens; assembly: GCA_002778245.1. Classification (NCBI taxonomy): domain Eukaryota; kingdom Fungi; phylum Ascomycota; class Sordariomycetes; order Ophiostomatales; family Ophiostomataceae; genus Raffaelea; species Raffaelea albimanens. The sequence goes on from PCDJ01000001.1 coordinate 1,318,465, forward strand.
AGATCCTTCGGTCGTGGAGGCGTGGTCTACCAAAGTACGACGGGCATGTTAAGATCCCTGAACCAATAACAACCAGAAACGTCGACCTGAGATTGGGCTGAAGAGGCTGTGCAATAGGAGGGAAGGCTTCCAGAGAAGAAGAAGGGATCAGACTGGAAAGACTGGAAAACATCACAGAAACATCGTCTCGCACTGTCTCCACACGGCCTCCCATCATCCCGTCGTACAGCCTCAGGGGGCAAAAACAAGTGAGGCATCCGAAGTGCAAATAACTCCAAGAGGTCGCATCCGGGCCACATTTGCCAATACAAGCTGACGGGGGCGGGGGCTCGAAAAGAGAGACCGCGAGAGTGCCAAGAGCGCTCGGAAGGAGGGTCCCCAAGGAGGGCCGTCAGATCTTGTCCTCATGGCATTGTGCAAGATAGGATGCTTTGCGGGCGGGTGCCTTGGGTGCGGCCTTGTGGGGAGTGTCAAGGACGCTCCAAGTTCCGTACCCGTACCCGTACAGCTTGTGGCCGGTTTCCGTACCTGCAGAACCTTGTGGAGTGCTCTCACTTTGGCGTAAGATCGCCTCTCTGCCCTGTCTATCCTAATACGCGTACACAAGGTATTGTATGGGTCTGCTAGGAGCTGGTGGAGAGGCCACAGAGAATATCGTTATTACGACTCCTGGGAATTGAGCAGCTGTCACAAGACCGAACAGCCGTGAGAACCAGTCGACCTTGGCGAATAAGACGGCCCCGATGGGATTCTGACTGGGAACCACTGATCGAGGTTCATCCACTGATAATTGTTTTATAAAAAGGTCACACGGCTATTCTTGCCAGTCTCTGCTGTTACAGTGGCAGCCTTCCTTCCCAATGCCTGGAAGTTTGGGATTGGGATTCTGCATATGCAACAACAACGCAGAGGGACAGCGCACAAACAGAGTGAATAGTGTTTTGAGTCTCTCATGTGGCCAGTTCTCAGCAAACACATTTTATGCAGGGTAGGGCATCCTGCAACGGGTCCCCCCTATATCAGACAAGTTAAGACGAGACTTTTGCTGTCTGTCTACAGAGTGTCTGGTATTCCGGCAACGCCCGTTTCCTTTAACCTTTTTTTTCAGATGCGTAGAATATTCCTCAACTATGAAAAGGTGAGAAAAGTGTGCCTGCTAACAATGGACTTCAGCTGGCGTGCTCCAACGTGTAAGCCGCCGCTTTTTCTGGATATTCGGGAAGCTCTCCTTCCAAGCTCTTGTACTTTGTCCTCGGCTTCTTAAACTTCTTAAACCGGATATTCTTCAGCTCACATACCGGCGACATGCCCTAAGGTATGAGCAGCCCAGTAACCAATCGCTGGTCTATTTTATTCTTGGCTCTCTGGCCCAGCCCCAGCCAATACATAAACACAGGAGCATGACGAGGCTGCAGGCTGCAATAGACACAATAAGGGTCAACGTTGGCATGTGGAAAGACGAATGTGCCCAAGTGCCAGGGAAGGAACGAGTATTCCATTGAAGCAGGCCGGTTATCTTGGAGCCTGGTGTTGGCAGCCCATCAAAAAAAAAAAAAAAAAAAAAAAAAAAAAAGACAGAAATACTGTCAACGACACCAAAGCACCGGTCGTAGTCTTTCCCCGTGATGGAGCGTAATGGATCATATCATTTCAAAGGGTCTACATCTTTGACCACGGCCGGGATGATAAAGGATCAGGTCTGTCACGGCGCCGGTTCACTTTGAGGGAGCCCCTTGTAAAATAAAGTGCACCTTGTATCGTGGTAGACACATGGAGGCAAGTTCTCGGGACCGACAGACCGTCACACACGTGAACGTGGACAAGGCTACATGCATATTTTAATTTGGACTCTTCTGTGTGCTGGGTTTATATCGACCCTACACGCTTCTATTCTAGCATACAGAGTATATCAAACTAGGAGTGTAGACCATGCAGAGGCACTACTACACTGGATTAGGTGCAGATTCGAGACTGTATTGTGTTTTGTGTTACTCTGGAATTTATTGTCTGTACGCTTTCTGTGGAAATCCTCATGTCTTTTTCTTTTCCTGCAGCACAAGGGCTTCCCAAATCCATTCGTTCACACACTCGTTTTCATCCCGTCTTCTTCTCCCTCCTGGGTTGGTAATGCCCTTCGCTCAGCCTTTTTTCTGTCTTCACCGTCCAGGGCCTTTGTGTCCACGGTGTGTATTGTCTCCAACGTGTTTCAGATTCACCAACTTTCCCGAGACTCCCGGCTGTGAAACAATATCCAGCCACTTTGGCCTCCTTTTGTCCAGCTGAGAACTGTCTTCTTGGCTGATGGAAGTCGAGTTTCTGCACCTTTGCTTCACGACACCCGACGTCAAAATGGTAAACACACAGATATATTATGATGAAATGAAATGAATAAATGGTTGCGAAATGGTGGTATAGTATACAGAGAAGGAAATACAAAAATGTGTCGCTGAGAACAACATGTCTTTAAATGCCAGCAAAAAAAAAATATGCAATAGTTCATGGAACCAGGAACATCGCTTTTTTTTGTCGTATCTCCTCGAGACACTCGTCTAAAAAAAAAACAGAAAAAAAGAAAAGTCATCGTGGGCGAGCTTGGCCGATGCAGAACCCCCCTCATTCATCTCTCCCTGGCCGTCTAGGCTGGTGTCGAGGCGCTGATCCCGCTCATCACCGACACCTGGAAGTTGACCAAATTGACCGAGTTTCCGTTGCTCAGGGTCAAGTTGCTTGCCTGCATAATCGTAACACCGCCCCCTTGCTCCCGCGTGCCCTTGCTTGCCGTCGTGAAGAACCTTTGCAGAGTGCTCTGCGCCGTCTCCGCATTGGAAAGCGACTCCTCCTGAAGAATGTACAACACTGCCACCCTTGCAAAGTCTAGTACCTCTTCCGTCACGGTGAACGTGGACGTGGGCGCCATCGTTCCCGTCGTGGCTGTGGCGCTCTTGCCAGCCCCGGTTGATGTGCTGCGGCTCGCCGTGCTTCCACCGCCACCTCCCATCATTGTTGACGTCGGCGACGGTACAGTCGTCGTCGTAGTTGTTGTCGATGTTGGCGAGCCAGTTAAAGTAGGCGTGATTTGAGTGCTGAAAGTCAATGTTGTGCCTGATACCGTCGAAAATGACTGGGCAGCTGCTGGTGAGCCAGTTGCAGTGGTCAGGGTACCGAGTCCGTCGCTGAAGCTGTCCTCGTCAACAGACGAGGTCGCAGTTCCAATGACGACGGGACTGGTTACGGCTCTATCGATCACAGTCTTTGTGACGATAGCCACACCATCGACAACATCAACAGCCTCCTTGTTTTCGCCCGTGTCGAAGCCCGCATTCACAGCGAAGTCGCTGACTTGGGTTGATGCACTGGACTGCCGCACAGACTCGCCATCAAACGTCACTAGTGCGTTCTCTGCCACACAGCTCAGGTTTCCGGCGCTGAACATGGCCAAGATCTGCGTACCAGAGAGCGGGATGGAAAAGTTCTGTTGGGCCTCTTCAATTAGACGCGGTACCGAATCTCCCATTGTGACGTTGGCTATGCTAGCGCCCTCTGGAGAAGTCGCAACATTGGTTGTCGTGCAGCTGTTGTCGCTGGCGGTGCTGCAGTCAAAGCCCGTGAACCCGTTTGTGCAGATGCACGAGCAGAAGCCTTGCGCAGACACAACATTCGTTCCACCATTCAGACACCTCAGCTGGCTCTGGCATTGTGCCAATGCAGACTCTGTGTTGTTCTTGTTCCGCTTCTGAATGACGAAAAACTCGAGAGGGATGATAATGGCTGCTGCGATGAGGATAAGCAGCACTATAACAACCACCACAAATCCCCACATCGGCAGGCCGCAGCAGCGCCGCTTCCGACGTTGGCCTTTGAGGTCTGTCCCATCCGAGTTTGCTTCGCCGCGTCTGTCCGATGGCTGGTTGCTCAGGCGGTTACCAACAAGAGGAAACGGCCAAGAGCTGACTTGCTCGCGAATACTTTGGCGGAAACTGCGGCGAGCTTGGGCTGGTGGCGGGAAGGCTGCCAGCATATCGGATAAACCAGACTGGTGTCGTTCATGACCGGCTTGGTAAGTTAGCAAACGAGTCTTTCAATAAAAGAAACAAAAAAGAAACAAAAAATAGACGGCAAAATACATACGCATCATCTCCTTATCAATGTCCCGGCCGAACATACCAGGTGACATATCGAGGTCATCTATGCGACTGGCTGGGCGCCGGCCGCGCTCTAGGCTGGCCTTCAACATTGTTGCACGCCGAATCAAATCGGGCAAGCTGGTAGTGCTTCCGCGCGCCTCCGTTCTCCTCACGGCATCCATGTCCAGCCGTGGTGGCCGTCTTATCGCCGACAAGCGACTGAAGGGCCGACTGGCAGCAGCATCCGTGGCGGCAGTATTATCATTAGGATTAGAGGATTGCGGTTTGGGTGAAACAGGGATACGCCGGCTCGGGTCGGTTGCGCTGGCGGCGTCGTAGGCGTTGAGGACAGTGTCGGCTGTCAGGGCTGAGCCAATTGTGGCCATGTTCGAGGGGGCGGTTATGGCTGAAGACGAAGATGACGCATCTAGGTAGTCAGTGCCTTCACGGAACGGGCCAGCCGTGGAAGACGCCGTCGCCATCTCGGCTCGCATGGGAGTGCGCACTGGCGCTGGCGTTGTTACCAGCGCCGCCTTGCCTCGCTTCCCTACGCTGGCGCTCCGCACAAGTCGGCTTTCGTCGCCGTCTCCAACAGGGCTGGTTCCGTCTTCATCATAGTTGGTCGCAGCCGACGACTCGTGGCTCTCTTCGGGAATCACATCGTCGTAGAAGGACATCTCGCCGTAGTTGGGGCTCAACGTTGCCGAGTGTTGGCTCCAGCTCTCGGGCATGGCCGCACTCGACGCAATGGAAGTGTGCGTCGTCCTCGAACGAGGACTCTCTTCTGGAATAGGTGAGACATAGGACGGGTTGGAGTAGAACGACGATGCGCCGCGGCGCGCCGAAGGCGGGGGACCCAGGTTGACGCTGCGACGTGCGGCCGCCGACTGGCTGTTAGCTGCGCCGGCTGCAGGGACAGGGAAATCTGGGATCGAGGCGACGGACGAGACGGTCGAGGGCCGTGATGCCGAAGACGCGGTTGACTGCTGAGCCATGGACATGTCGGATTCCCGTCCCGTGTCAGCCGTTGCTGTGGGTGAAGTGCTCTGGGGAGCGGAGTTGTACTGGAAGACAGTGGGTGTTGGTTCATAGATCTTGGAGCTGTCCAAAAGCGACGGAACATGGCTGGGCCGCGGCGGCCGCTGTGGAGGCTGGGAGCGGCCAGGTTGTGGCCGCATGTCGACGTCAGCAGCAGACGGACCTGCCGGGGGGCCAGCCAATGGCCACTGGGCCTGGGCTGCAGGTGTTGGTCGTGAGATGGTGACACCACCTTGGCCGTCCCGAGAAAGGGAGGGTCGAGGTGCAGATGCAGACGACGCCCCAGCGCTGGAGTCTGCAGCCATCTGCTGGCGGGCTGCCACTGGGATGGGGATGCGGGTTACCGGCTGCTGCTGCTGCTGCGGTTGTCGTTGCCATTGCTGCTGCCTTTGCTGCTGCTGCTGCTGGGAAGGGTTTTGGGCCATCCGCCTGGCAAACACGTCAAAGTCCTCGCGAGGTGCGCCAGCCTGGGCGCGCTCCCTTGCTCGGCGGATGGATCCCCCTGCAGCTGGTGGTCGGTCCATATCTCCAGCATTTTGAGGGTAACTCATCGAGACACTTCCACTCCGCAGGAGCACGAGAACGTCCGGTGACCAAGATTCGTCTGACCGAGTTTTCCTCCCTCTCCTGGTTGGCAGGCAGACTCTCCTCCTGCCCGATGCTTGGTTCCACCCTTTCGAATGTCCGTCTCGAAGCCTTCGCTCTCTTCTATGGAGGCCTGACCTCCGGGCTCAGTAGCACATGCAGGCTTTGGCGGTGCGTCCTTAATTTGTCGAGAACCGGTTGTCGGGAAGCTGCGTCCTTGTGCGACCAGACCAAGAAAGCGGGACAGCGAAATAAATGGGCGGCGTGGTGAGCCGGGGCACAAAGTCTGAGAAGGCGTGAGACAACCTCGTGGCCGGTGATGGGCGTCGTAGTACTAGGCCTGGTTTTCGGGTCGCAGGTTGATTGGTGCAGGTGTCGCAAGAACTGGGCGCATCCGGATGGGCGACGGACAATTTGAGTGAGGCCTTAACTACAGCTGCGGAGACGATCGGAGTGAAAAAAAAAAAAGAAAAAAAAAAAAAAAACCGAGGCGGGCAACTTTACGCTGTTGTTGCACAAGTGCCAACTCCCACGCAAGGGATGAGACAAGAGGATGGACAGAGGATGAGAGAAGGATGAGAAGCGGACAAAGAAGCTGGAGCTCAGCCAACGAAGCGCAGGGTATACAAAACCAGGAATAGAAATACAGAGAAAAGAAATAGAAAAGGAGCGAGAGCGCAAGACAAAACAGAAAAGGCAAAAATTAAGAGACTGTGAACGAGAGGACGAAGCGAAGCAAGAAATGCAACAGAAACAAGAGAGTGGTTGGAAGCAGAGTGAAGCCTGTCCGAAGCAGCTTTGGCGGAACAAAAGAACAGAATGGGAGAAAAGAAGAGACGGCCGAGACAAATGGCGAGCAAGGAGAAGGCCAAACCGACTGGAAAGGAGTGCTGAGAAAGACAAAAATTAATCTGAAGTGTTCCAGAATTCGGAAACAGGCGCAGACGACGCAGGCTTAGCAAAGCGAGCGCAGAGCGAAAAGAGCGAAAAGAGCCCAGCGCGAAGCGACCGATGCAACAGGCTGTCTGAGAAGAGAAGCGTGGTGAGTACTTTGTACTTGTCCGAGAGGGAGCAACTAGTCAGGTGTTGGGAGGATGGGGCTCAGGAGGGCCAAGTGGGCAGAGGAAGAGCCTGAGGGCTGTGTCTCGGCATGGACGGGGCGTGAGGCTTCCTTTCTTGCTGTTGGGTCGTCGTGGCCGTTGTGTATGCGTTCATGTAGGTTCTCCACAGCCAATGTCCCCCACACATGGCATCCAAGGTACACAGTATCACCAGATGCCTTGTCAAAGCCACGCTGCGCTGGTGGGGAGCGATCACGAACCAGAGGCCGCACGGAGGTACCCAGGCTGCCACAGAAATATGGGCTCTCAGCAGGTCCCTCCCTCACTCGTCTGTCGTCTGTCGTCTCGTCCACGGCGGCCGTCTGGGCCGGATGCAGAGGCACCTGGTGTTGCAGCGAGAGGCCACACAAGCCATGTGTGGATAGGGGGTGAAGGGGGTGTGCAAACAGCCGGGTCGCAGGTTGAGGTGGTAAGAGGGCAGATCACGTACCTCTTGTGTTTCGGAGCTTGGCCGGCTCGCTGGGAGCGTTAGCAAGAGGCGATGGCAGATCCGACGAGGAAGAGCAGAGCGGGGCAAGAAGAAGAAAAAAAAACGAGTGACGAGAACAGAACAGAAACTGAACGATCAAAAGAAACGATCAACAGCGCAGAAGAGCATGAATGAACGAAAAAAAGAAGCAAAAAGAGCTTGAGAAAAGAACAAGACGAGGACAGAAGGGGTCGAGAGAGAGAAAAGACAACATCCCAGAGCTCAGCCCTGGACCCGTGAATTAGACAAAGGCGCGCAGTCCGCGCAAAAAACACCAGCATCGGGGTGGGAAAAGGGGCATCAGAGCCTCCAGTTCCAGTACAACGGCCATGGGCGGCAGAGTGGAGTGCTGGGTATGAGGGTGCTGGGGATAGCAGTTCACGAGCGTGGATGTTGTGTTTCAGGACTGCGGGACGGGCAAGGGAAAGGGAAGGCGGAAGGCCAGGCCCCCCGGCCGACCTCGTACTGACAAGAAGGACGACGCTGCAACAATACTGCAACGACACTGGCTGAACAGTCCCAAACAGGCACAACAAAAAGGAAACGACGTTGCAACGGGGCCAAGAATTCCACCAACCTTTGGGATGGCCGTCTGATGCAGCGGAGATCAAGCTGGCAATCAGGCAGGCCGAGCAATTAGTTTCTCACTGCGTTTACACAGCGGAAGAGCAGCAAGATGGCTAGAGACTTGCAATGCGCAGGCAGGTTCCCCCTACGGTCTCGTTCGATGCGTTATTGTGTTGGTTGAGGCTGCGGACAATGGCACAAAACCCCAAGCGATTCGGGAGAGTGCAGGACAAGGGTTGCTGTCTAGCTGTTGCAGAGGATCGGCTGTTCGTGTTGCTACTTTTCAAGAGTAGTAGGGATGATAGCTGGGGAGGCTGTTATTATGTTTGTCGAGACAAAGGAGGAAGATCAAGGGCAGGCCATGCACGGTGTAGAAATACAAAAGGATGCAAAGGAACAGGGAGCACGCGAGTAAACAAGAAACAGAAGACAAAACAAACAGCCGGAAACCAATCAAGGCCAGGAAGGATTGCGAATGCGAGGCGACAAGAGTAGAGGTCGAAGGTGAGGAAAGGTGAGGAAGAAAGGCGAACTGTCCTCAGACCGAAGAAACTGAGGCCAAAGGAAAAGTGGTGAGAATTTGCAAGCCGGAAAGGGTTGACAGGTTGAGAGGCGAATTAGGAAAGAGCCAAGAAAACCGAGCAAAGGGCAAATCTCAGCCAACGGAAGCCGTTGAAACGTCTAGGAGGAAAGGGAAAAAGCAAAGAAGGAAGATAACAATGAAGAGCAGCCAGGCATGGCGGAAATGAGGAGGAGAGGTGCAGAGAAGCCGGAGAAGGCCAGTCCTGCAAAAGCTGGGCAAATGGCCAAAAAAAGCAACTACAAAGTGCGGTCAACACGCATTCGCTCCTTCCTCGAATGCTTCAGTAAAACACACCACTCAAAACACCGAGCCCACAGTTTGGGCTTGGGCTCCTGTGCTAGCAAAGCCCAGGAGTCTGGAGACGAGAGCTGGCGCAATCAGCCGGCCACTCATAGCCGCTGCTCCCCTGTGCTTTGAGTCGTGCTTGCCTCTTTCGGCCTTATTGCCCGCAGTCGCTGTGCCAATAGGGAAGGCGCTGTCGCAGAGCGTGCCAACCACGAGCGCAGAGTGCAACAGGCGCATTCCCACTATTAGCCACTATGAGCTGTGACTGCGACAAGAGCACGAAATACCCACAGGCTGGGGCTGCAACAGGAGCACGGAATACCCACTGGCTGGGACGTTGGGGTTGCTGCCACAGCGCCAAAAGCACCGCTGCACCCAAGCTGAGGTTGCAAATTGACGACGCAAGTCCGTTTGGACCATCCGAATGGCCCTTGCGCAGGGTCCTGAAACGGTAGCGCCATTGGCAGACGACCAATCAAGGGCATGTTACAAGCTACCCTACAGGAGAGACCCACCACGATAAGATAAGGTCTTTCTTCTTCTCACTCCGGGCGCTCCTCACTCCTTCTTCCCAGGAACTCTCAGGAACTCAGGAACACGGACCGAAGTTGGTGCAATTTATTTATGGAAAGGTTCCCGTTCCTCCATCTGCACGAGCAATATGCACGCAAAATTTTGGGGTGTCGGGCACGGAACGAAGGGAACAGGCGAGGGCAAACCGGGGACATAACCAGGGCAAAGATTAGTGGTGCGTAATAATTCGATGGAAACAGAGACTGGAATCCCTTCGAGACAGTTGAGACTAGAAAGTACCCAGAGGCTCCAAAAGTTCAGAGGCCCAAACAAGTCAAAACAAAACTCCAAACAAGAACCCAAACAAAGAGGACACGAATAGGACACGAATGCATTGGAATGAACAAAAGACGCAAGGAATCCGATGGACGAATTTGTAGGCCAGATCCAAGCGAAAGTCTTATTCAGGACGAAAGAATCGACGAAAGAATCGGAGGAAAGAATCCGAGACAGCAACGTAAACACGAATAGCAAAACTTGTGAGGCCAATACTCTTCTTTCCTTCTGTCCTTGTTCTCCTTCTTCTGGCGGTTCTCCAAAATTGTCATCCTATGACCTGCGCAGGATTCACGTCTGTTGGAACTACTCGTACTGGCGAGATTGCAGTCGAAATCAAAAAGCAAAATTACGGGAGTACGAGCACTAGTAGGCTCGTGTCCGTCTCCCCAAGGATCCTGGGGACGCCACACTGCAAGGGGCCTGGGAGATGATGGCATTCGCTCCGTGCGCTAGCCAGGAACTAAAAGTTGGAAAAGAGTACGAGTGTTTGTCAATAGACGAGGATAAGGGCATGTTCACGAAGGTCCATCTAGCATGACGTTGACTGACACTGTACATAGTATCTCCACGATGCCTGGAATTTCCAACACTCATGTCAACAATGTCATGTGGAATGCTGTTGCTCGGCAAGGTGATCTAACAAGGACAAAAGTACAGCAATCGACGCAAGCGGACATTGATGATTTTTTTGGTCGACCATTTGTTAGGCCGCTTTCGGGCCGCCTCCCGGCCTATTCCCCGACCTTCTAGGCCTTGCCAGACTTTTCAGTTTTCACTTTCCAGCCTGTTCTTTGTACTTTCCGCCCAGTGCCTAGACCAGTGTTGGCCTGCTGCTCGCGTGCCATGACCTCACCCTTGCGTCCACGACAGGTATTGCGTGTTGGGCCTCTGTGTGCCGCGTTTCACTTTGAATGGACAATACTGCCAGTGTTTTCTGACAGGCGGCCTGTACGTGCCTTGCGGTTCTGCCAGTCTTTTCTTCTTTACCCGGCGTCACGTGTGACACAACCGACAACAGGCTGTTTGGAGCATCATGTTTTGGCTCTCGATTCGATTCCTTTTGGTTTTGAATTGTTCCATGAAATGTTACCGACGTGTTTCGTACAAAGGGCAACGAATACTGTTCTTTTTCCATACAATGGGCTGGGACACTATGAGAAAGATGGAATGAACTCGACGAGATTGAGATGTTTATCCATCAAGCAGCAAGGGACGAGAAAGTGGACTGATGATGGAGACAAGATAGAAAAGGGACAGACTTTTGAAGCAAATTGCATTTACATAAACCTGTCTATTGTATGTTGAGGCACGTCGAGGGTGTCATGCTATTGTAAGATATCTGGAATGGGATATGTAAAGTCTAGTCTTGAATTCTTGCTATATTGCCCGAATGGCATCGTTCAAGACGTCAATAAAGAGGATGAAATAAAGTATGGGCGTGTCCATTGACTTTATATCTCAAACGGAAAGTGTCGCTTGTATATTTTTATTAAAATGATATTTCATATATCTGTAAACTAAACCACAAAAACTAAAACAATATTGAATATGAATTTGAGTGAATATTTATAACATAATGGTGAAGGGTATCTAAACGTGTACGGATCTCTGATATAAATCAGAGGTTAATATATATAAAAAATAAAGAGTAATACTGCCCCGAAGCATCAAATGGCAGTTGCCCTTTGTGTATTTGACTTCTCCGAGTTCGTGATGGGCCATGGCCGTAGCTCTTCTCCTTGCTCGTGTTTCTCATCGCTCGTGCCTCTCAAACACCCTCGTGAGTGCCTTGGCCTCTCTCCCCAGTTCTACTGCTTTTTCTTCTTCTCTTCTTTGGCCACCGCCGCCGCGGCCTCTTCGGCCGCCACTACGGCCGCATCCCGCACCACGATCCATGAAATGTTCTTGACCCGCTGCCGCTCGGTCCACGGCTGCTTCAGCTTCTTGCCCTGCGTGTGCTTCTTCCATGCTCTCTTGCGGGCCCGGGCGGCGTCTCGCTCGGCCATTTTCATCTGGAACCGGATCTGGTGGTGCGCCGCCAGGTTGATTCCATGGCGAGTAGCTGCCGAGGCGCGGGCAGGGAGTGACGGGCGGGTGGCAGTTGCCACGTTCCCTGGACCGTCGACGTCCTCTGGCCTACACTCGGCTGGTCCGTCTTGGGCTCCCTTGACTCTCTTTCGCGGCATCTGCGGCTTCAGACCGGCCTTTTCGTCAATCTTTAGCTCCGCCACCCACCCTTGTGCCGCCAGATGCCCCAGACACCGCTCCAGCACAGCCTGGTGCACAGTCTCGGCCGTCAGCGGCGGCAGCAGCGGCTCGCCCTTGTCCATTCCCAGGACCTCCTTTAGACTCGCCCCGTTGGACGAGATCCCGACGCTCAGCCCCCGCGGGCCGAACAGCTCCGTGTTGGCCCGGCCGAGGTACCGCTTGACCCTCTGCTTGGTCACTGCGTGCGTCGCCAGCTGCGCAGCCCCCTCGATGCCCTTGCCGACGCCCTGGACGATATCCACGGGGACGACGCCCAGCACGATGCCGACAATCTCGACCAGCTGGGCGGCCGGGTGGGGATTGACGACCATGTTGAGGCCGTCGACAAAGGCGAGAAAGGTGGGCTCATCGATGCCGTGAGATGTGGCCAAGTCGGGCGACCAGCCGCGGGCAAAAGGGCGCGTCGGACCGGAGTCGAGGCGAGGAACGACGACGGGGAGGTTGAGCGTGGGATAATGCCCGGCAGAGCCCTGGGGGCCGGCCTCGAGTCTCTCGGGCAGCATGGACATGCGGTGCTGGTACGGCGCGGCGGCCACGTCCAGGAGAACATCTTCGGCCTGCTCTTCGTTTGGAGTCTGCTCTCCCGGCAGATGGGCGGTGATTTCGTCCGGGCCGGTGACGGTGGCCCATGTCGAAGCTTCCGAGACGCCATTCTGTAACGGGCTTCCAGGGGCGTGTGCAGAGCTGGCAGTGCCGGTCTGGGTAGGCGACACTGGACTTGTCGTCTGCTGCTGGCACCGAGGACTGTGGCCGTTTTCTCGGGCTGCCTGGTTCGTTTCAACCTGGGCTGTCTCGACCTTTGGCACTTTCACGGATGGCGGCTGCGGCGGGTGTGACTTTTTGCCAAACTTGCCAGAGAATGCCGACCTGAGGCTGAGCGACGAGAGCTGTTTCTGGATAGAGCCGAGGTGGGACGGTTCTGGCGAGAGACTTTGCTGTCCAGGAGGGACCGGCGACGGCCTGTCTTTTGGCATTTTCCTGATCATCTCCTGTCTGATACCCGACTCGGCGTTGTCGACATGAAGGAAACAAGTCGACCTTGAAGATTGACTGAAAGTATCGTCTGATGTTCGGGACCGAGTCTTCAAGTCAGAAATCTGGGTCGCGAGATCTTAGGTTGTGAACTTTGACAGTGAACAACAAGATTTTGACAAGACTCTCGACAAGATTCTCGACAAAATTGACCGGACCTATTACTTAAATCTCTCTCGACGGTGCCCCCTTAAATTACCTTTATGATCGACAGCTTCAGCTCGGTAGAGTTAAACTGCAGGTGTTGGCCAATGCGCAACCTGATTGGCCGCCCATCAAGGCACAGCCCAGACGCTACATAGGACCATCCTCGACAAGGCATACCGAGCGCTCGTCTCCACCGATGAAGGATCAGGCAAGTGAAAAGGCGATTCGTTGACTGACGATCATTTCATTCAAGATTGTGAGTATTTTGGTTCTTTTGTTTGAGCTTCGTCAATTGCCCTTCCGGGGCTCTTGTTGTCCCCCATGCTGGCCTCTCTTGCCCAGCCTCACTCCCTGGCAGGACCCTGCAGTGGCCAGCCTCTAGGCTCTAGCTCGCCTGAAGTCGACTAGTCTTTGTGCTTGCAGTGACAGCTTGGCAGCCAAGTCTGCTGAGCTGAGAGCTGACCCCAAACTTTTGGGCAGAGTTTGCCGTCCTCAAGAATAGAGTTTTGACCTAGTGCCGTTGCACGGGTGGCGACTGCATCCACGTGGTGGGTGATCAGAGACAGGAGCAGCCGTTGCATGCGTTTGGTGAACCATTGCAGAACCGTGGGGCTGCGGTGGCACTTGCACACCGGCCGGGGCGAGCATGCACTTGATGTGAGGAGAGATCAAGGAAGGAAAGCCGGCAAACGTGCAAGATGTGAAGAGAAGGAACCAGGGTGCTCAAGAGAAAGAGAAATACGCGGAAGACAATATCTGGTGTATGTATACTACGGAAATGCCCATTGTCGGCCCAAGAAACATGCCGAGCGCAAAAGAACGTGGCTTCATGAAACCAACGGCCCCGTTGACCCAAAGATAAGAAGCGTTGCCGTTGCTCCGCCTCATCCTTGGCAATCAGCAGTCCTTTTTGGAGGTTCTTCCCGTTGCTCTCTAGTTGCTCCTCTCTTTGCAGCTTACCGAAAACACCATGCAAGTCATCCTGACCAGTGCGTCAGAGCGAATCACGTCTCAAACCGGTACACGCAGAATTTAAATTCGGCAGCGGCACACAGCGTAGTCGTAGCGTTGCAACATCTTGCATGTCATGAATTCGGCACTACACAGCTGTAGTGGTACTCGTACTTCGGTGTCAAGGTCGGATACGGGGAATCTCCATGCCCCGAAGTACGAGTACCCTACGACTCTACATAGTACGCCGCCTTGCATTGCCGTTTTCTTCTGACCCCTGACCAGCTGACAACAGAGGATCAATGCAACACTGCTAAACCGGTTTCGGGGATCATGGGGAGGACAGCCACAAACAGGTGTGTTGGAGCCTCGATGTTTGTGCATCATCGCTTGGGTTGTGAGAATGGGAAATACATGCTCGTCCGCGAATTACCAGGCAATAATAACAGCGCCAATGCACGAGCACTCTTCTGGAATTGAACAAGCAAGATGGATGGAGATCCTACCGGGAAAAGATGATCCCATTCGAGCAAAGTACTTCAAGTTGCTCAGCTGGGGAAAGACTGTATCCTTCGAGCAGACTAGAAACTCCAGCCTGCATCACGATTTACAACTACTCAGGTGTTGATCATTCTGTCTTTTGTTGTCAACTCCAGGCATCGGCCAGTTTGTGGCTTGGAGATGCTCTTGCCTTGCGGACGTGTGGTGGTCTGATACAGGAATGGGTTTTCGGTGTCGAGGCACATCTTCCGATGCCCCATGCTGCTGCAAGCTTTCCTTTTTTGCAATTGTCCAAAAAAGTAAAACCGTCATGACTTGTCCAAGTCAAGGGCCACTAGTACCCTGTCAACGTTTATCCAACGTAGACCACCTGCCGGGGTGTGGCCACGCCTGGACCTCTCCTACAGCAAACACGTCTCGGCTACGACTTACATGCTGGGGACGTACTCGTACACCCTGTGCGGCACAGCCAGTTGTCGTTTTTTGTATCTGACGGTGTGTATCAAAGTACACTCACTGCAGGATGGGGTGGCTTGCCTGAAGTAAGATTTGCACTCTTTCGGAGCAGTTGATGTTATATAACAGACTCTCCACAGCCGTTGATGACCAGAAGGCAGGATGGGGGCCGTTGCTGTTCTGTTCTTAATATCAGTTTCTGCTACGACACTTCTCCCACTACAGAACACAGACAAGCAACCGACACATGGCCATGGCTTCCGACAACGACCTGACTGGCTTTATTCATGCGAGTTCTTCCCGTCGGAATAGTTTGTTTGTTGCCTAACCCGCTGACCTTGTAGACCGTCAACTCGTCATTCGTCATGACACCCCCGTTAGAGGCACCTCCTCCGTACACCGTCAAGGACAGAAACAAATCCAAAGACCACCCCCTCCACAGAAAGAACGACAACACTTCCATGGTCAACAATAAAGACAACGCCGACATGGACACCATCAAGCATTCACCACAACTTGCCGACGATCCCAACCCAGAGCCACCCACCCCAGGATCTGAACCGTCATCACATCTTCCTCAACAACAACAATCACCATCCTACCGCCGCCCTCGGTACTACCGCCGAGGGTGTATCGGCATCGGGTTTGCGTGTACGGCCCTGGTGGTGCTGGGCATTCTACTGGCAGCAGTGGTTGCCGCAGGACTAGGGCTGTTTGCTATTGGGAGGTAGGCAGAAGAGGAGGACTCTCGAGTGGCTTGTTAAACGGAAAGGGGGTTGGATCAACTTTTCATCTGATAATTCAAACAGCCAAAGCAACGTTAACTTGTCATCTGATAATTCAAACAACAAAAGCAGCGCTATTGAGTAATAAATCAACAATTGATTCACCAACAATTGATTCACCAAACATCATCGCATTTTGAAAGCACACCCCTACCCCAGCGTCACCGCCACGCTGTCGTCCATAAACTCGCCAATGTCTTCCATGAACAGACTGGCCAGCATCGACACGCCGCCAAAGGCAATGCTCGCCAGGTACACGTACGGATACGCCTCCGAGTACGCCTGCTGGCCCGCGTCCACCACCGCATTGTACACAATGCCCCCCTCGCCGCCCAGGTACGGCAGCTCGCCAATCAGCTGCGGCTGCGACGACGCCGTCAGCAGAATCACCTCCTTGAGCAGCACCATGCCCTGCAGCCCGGGCAGCGTAATGTTGGCCTCCTTGAGGCTCGACACAAACGCCGTGCCGATCTGGGAGATGAACAGCGGCGTCACCTTTTGCACCATGACGTTGTAGTAGATCGAGTACCCGATCGCGCCGCCGCACACCCGCACCGCCATCGTCAGCGCCGTCGCCGTCGCAATCAGGTCGTCCGGGCACACCACCTGCGCCACAATCGACGCCGGCACCACTATCCCGCCCACCCCCAGCCCCGCAATCACCAGCGCCACATACACCAGCGCCAGGTTGTCCCGCCGCGCCGCCGCCATCATGCCGCACCCGGCCGTCATCACCGCGCTCGCCCCAAACAGCAGCCACCGGTTGCCGCCCCGCAACTTGGACAGCAGCACCAGCGTGATGCAGCACCCCACCAGCACCGCCGTCCCAAACGGCAGCCCGCGCAGCCCCACGCCCACCGGGCCGTGCCCGTACACGTTGTACGCCTGCGACGGCCACAGCATCAGCACCGCGAAAAAGTTGGCCCCCGACACAAACGTCACCACCATGGACAGGTGGAACGTCCGCGAGCTGCGGCCGTTCTTGGTCGCAATGCGCTTGGGCACCATGGGGTACGTGGCAAAGCACTCCCACACAAAGAAGCAGCCGATGAGCAGGGCGCCCACCAGCAGCGGCACCAGGACGTGCGCGCTCTTCCACGGGTACTGGTAGCCGCCCCACAGGATGCCCGCAATCAGCAGCACGACGCCCGCAATCGACAGCAGCCCGCCAAACACGTCGACCTGCGGCACGATCTCCTTCCAGCGCATGCCCAGCGAGTTGCCGCGCGGCGGCGGGTGGTAGAACACGGCCACCAGCACGAAGCCGACAAAAATGTACACGCTGGTGACGGCGCCGACGTAGCGGAAGCCGTGGTTGGTGGCGATCAGCTGCGCCCACATGACCGACGGCGTGAACGGCAGAATGGTAAAGATGAGGACCGCAATGTACTTGCCGCGCTGCGACACGGGGGCGATCTCGGCCGTGCCGGCAAGCGCGACGAGCTCGTCGATGCCCGCGCCGACGCCGGTCAGGGTCATGCCGCAGATGAAAATGTTCATGTTCTTGGCCGTGCTGCAGACGACCTGGCCGACCAGCAAAAAGAGACAGCCCGAGAGGGCGGCATAGCGGCGGCCGACGAGATCGGTGAAGGCGCCGACAAACGGGCAGACGGCGGCCGAGGCCAGGAGGTAGGCGTTGACGAACCACACCCAGCGGTCGGCGCCGCCAATGGCTGTGTAGATGATTGGGGGAATGCCACCTGGGATGTTAGTAAAGAGAAGGACATATTTGAGGCAAGGAGTGAGGACGAAGTGAAGAGTGAGGAAGAGAATGAGAAATATGAAAAAAGGAGAGTGAGGAAGAGAATGAGAAATATGAAAAAGGAGAGTGAGGAAGAGTGAATGAAATATGAAAAAAGCAAAGAAAAACGACACGAGAGAAAAGTCAAGCAAGAAATGATAATGCCATCATCACCACTTCTCTCTTTACTTCTTTCTCACTCCACTCGTTCACTTCGCTTGCTCGTCGCTCGCTCGTCTGACTCACCCCATAGATACCCCGGCAACTGCGACCCCGTCCACAGCACCGCCATGCCCGACAGCGCCATGAACCGCGTAAACGTCATGGTCGCCCAGAACCCTTCCGGCTTGGGCATGCTGCTCTCCTCGTCCAGGTGCCCGTTCGAGGCATACTCGTTTTCGGCGACTCGGACGGTGTCTTTTTCGTGCGTGCTGTTGTTGCCCTCTGAAGAGGACTGGTCTGAGATGTGAGGCATGGTGGGAGTGAAAGAGAGAGAAGAGGAGAGTTGTGTTGGTATCTTATTTGGTATGATAGTAGTCTTCTGTGCCAAGATCTATCCTAGGAAGGAGCGAGGCAATGCTGGTGCAGAAGCAGTCTCTGCAAATCTCAGCAATGGTCCTGCCTTGCTGGGAGAGGAGGGTGAGGAAGAGAATAAAAAGAAAGGAAAGACAAGGGAAATATATGGAAGAAAAAAGAAAGGAAAGAAAAGGGAAATAAATGAAGAAAAAAGAGAATGGAGAGACACATGGGAACGCACATACTTATGGGCAGGGGTCCAGTCTACGTCCCAATGTGACGACGATCCCCAAGTGACATCCAAAGTGCGGGCGACCCGAAGCATGGACTGCATCTGCGAGTCCAAGGGTGGTGGCCAGGGTGGAAGGATCCGGTTGGCGGTGGTCGGCCGTTCGGTGGTCAAATTGTGTCTGTGTGTGTGGTCGACGTTGCTGTAGACGAACTTGTTCTTGGACTAGACCCGGTCTCTTGCCCAAAACAGTCTGTTTCTTGCCTCTGGACTAGATATGCAGTCTTTTTCCCCCTCTGGCTCAAAAAGCAGATGCAGTGGTCCGGACGTGCAGTTTGTTTTCTTTTGTTTCCTCTTGTTTCCTTTTGTGTTTCCTTTTTTCGCGTCTGTTTCCCTTTGCCTCGGGTCGTCGTACAGCGTGCCATACTGGCCCGCCATTCGTGTCTACAAACGTGAATAAACGAGAGAGATACGTCTTGGAGACACAGAACTCGTGGACACCACGTACTGTGGTACTAGATCCTCGGGGGCCTGGGGAATGTGGAGCCATCTCTGGCGTTGAGGCCCCTTTCGGCAGATCATTGACAACAACAGGACGACTGAACTCGACAGATTAGACGTATTCGTATTCTACAAACAAGCCTTTTTTCTTGCGAGCCTGGTCCAAGATGAACCTTGTTTGCCACTCTGCTTGATTCCAGGTAGCACTCAGAATGCAGAAAAAAAGATCATGCACCTGGCCGGCGACCGCCAAATATGGGAAAAGCTCCCCCAAGCGCCTTCCTTGTATGTAGAAAAGATACGACCTCACCAATGAGAACAGACAGCCACACGCGGTAGTCACATACGAACCACCCGGTCCCTTTTGGTTCCATTCGCGCATGATACGCAGATATTATTCCTATTCTATTTCCAATTCTAGATTCAACTCTGGATGCAATCTAGATTGCTTTCTTCTCTTTGCCCACTTTCTGTCTCTGAGAAGTTTAACTCGAGCTTTGAGAATATATCACACAATGGCTATTGTCCTTCACGGGCACCCGCCGACCCCCTTCCGCTTTTCCTGTCTTTTTTACCCCATACCCCAGATAGACCCTCTCTTTGACACCCTAAGCAGCAGTATTTCTGTAACTGGCCAAGCTTCTGGCCAGCGAAGGGAATGCCGATCCCACATGATTGGGGGGAAGTGGATAGGCAAGAGTGGTGCCGATGATACTGCACGGGTGAGGGGCAAAAGAGGGAGGCAACAGTGTCCAGGAGTGGCTCTGTAGCTCTCTTCTGCCCTGTAATTCTATAATGTCTTTCAATCCTCTTCTGTTTATCGACATCGTCTTCTCCCAAAGTGTACAAACACAAGCAAATTTCCCCAGACTTCCAAGACCTGCCAAGGAGCTGGCGACTTGGCTTTTCACGTTCTGCCGAGCAACAACTGCTAGGCCAAGCGACAAGCAAGTGCCCTGGCAGAGTGGCTTGGGATGCTAGCATAACGTCTGGTGCAATGGTGCACAGCAGGGGTCAATCAGTAGAGAGTAAATCTCTGAGCTAAAGCAAGCCACCAACACCCACAACACCCCCGCAAACTGGAACTACTGAGGCAAAGAGGGGCTAAAAAGGTCTGTTATCAACTGGGAATGCCATGTCTGAACTGGGAAATTGTGTTGCAAAGGGAAATCTGAGAGCGTAGAGTGGAGAGGCGGGGGGAAGAAGAGAAACACGAACTGGACGTGAGAACATGGGGAGAGAACAGAACTAGAGAGGACTAGAGACAGCCACATCTCGTTGATCTAAGCTAAACTAGCCGTACCCACCACAAATCCGGGGGGTAACCGAAGAATTGACAACTTAACAAAGGCCTATCACGTGATGCTGTTGGCCTCGGCTCACAGACGATAGACATTGGCTGATCTGCCATCTGGCGTACGATTTTCTCCTTTCAATTGCTTTTATCTCTCGTCGAGAGTTGAGTGCTGGACGATGTGCTCGTGCAGAGTACATAGTAAGATACGTGTTCTGCCCGTCATTTTTCCCTAGTGTCTGTCTACGTCTTGGCCTGCATCTTGGCCTCTATCTCTTGCTTGGCCTTCAACGTATCTACCTCTCTTCCCCGGGGTCTTCTGCATGCCGATTTACCTTTTGACGGCCTCCTGCACCTTGATTCGGCACTTTACATGATACTTCTGTCGGCTGTCCACTGTGGCCATTCCCTCGGCAGCCAGCAGCATTGACAATGGATTGCAGTAGCCCCTTACCTTTCTCGGCCCTACTTTCAACATGGAGGGAACCCTTCAGCCATTGGTCATGATGGACATGGTCCGTTTGGATTTTAGATGCAACCATGGCCATTGGCTGCTATCAAGCACAGATTCCATACTCTCCCGCTCGGTTGGTACCACGCAAAAGATACATGCTTTCACGTCCTCCATTCAGATGGCACAATGCAAAAGACGCAAAACAAAAGCAAGCAAAGTCTGCTCCTCGGTACTATGCCAGGGGCAGTCAGCGGGGAAGACCGATACACACTCGCAAAAAAAAAAGAAAGCATCATTATATGCAACCAGGAAAGATATTCATTGGTGACATTGTTCAAAATCGCCCCCAACAACTGTTCTACTGGCTGGAAATGAATAAGCCTAGGGAACGCCCCCAAACTAGGAAGCACGCCCG
Organism: Raffaelea albimanens; assembly: GCA_002778245.1. Classification (NCBI taxonomy): domain Eukaryota; kingdom Fungi; phylum Ascomycota; class Sordariomycetes; order Ophiostomatales; family Ophiostomataceae; genus Raffaelea; species Raffaelea albimanens. The sequence continues at coordinate 1,339,379 of PCDJ01000001.1, forward strand.
ACCAGCTGAACCTATCACATGGGATAAGCCACAGGCCAGCCTAGACGTGCTCTAGACGTCCCTGTTCTTGAAGGGGTTGTTGAGTATGTGTCAGCTCGGTGCGGCTGCTAGCATGCATTCGGCAGGCAATATGCAGGTCGAAGAATGTATGGTGTTGGGGGGAAAAGAAAGACGACAAAAAGGAAAGTAAACGAACGGCCAACCATGGACGACGTAAAAGCGATAACTCGACAGACCGGCAAGAAGAGACAGAAGCAAAGCGCCAAAACGAGACATGAACATTGGCACACAGAGTCACATTCAATGTACGACCAAAGGTGGGGGAGGAGCAAATGTAAAAAACACGGCTCGCAAAACGGTTTCCCATGTGTTAGTCGTATTTGGTTTTGCGATTCACAAGCAAGGATCATACATTGAAAAAAGATACCCGAGGATTAAGAAAAGTTGAAAACTAACACAACACTGTGTGGGAAAGAACACCAAGCACAACCAAGAGTGACCAAGAAATTCAAGATAAAATCAGGAAAGAACATGAAAATCAACAGACTAAATTCTGACGAAAAGGATAGAACGTGAAAAACACGGAAGAAGTGAACAACGCAAAAACGACAAGAATCACAAGACGACAATCATGGAGATAAGTCGCCGGATCTAAAAGTAGACAAACAATGATCGAATTGCAAAAAGAGGAAACTAAATCGTCGAAAAGTCTGGTTCAAATTGGAGTTGTCTGAAAAGTTGGAGTGGCCAAACTCATCATTGCTGGACCAGGTCCAGTTGGCGCAACAGCCGAACGAGACAGGCGCAAGGCACAAGACACAAGACGAAAAACAGGACCTTGCATGTCTCGGAGGTATCACATTTGCCGGCCAGATAGTCAAAGGCGAGCAGAAAAGTAAGGAAAATAAGGAAAAGCAAAGGCGACCCTGCAGCCATTCTGGGTGCCATCGTTCAGCCCGCCCTTCACCCTGTCCACCCCGTGATTCCCGACCTCTAGCCTGATATCCGGCCCTCCCGTGCTGCCGACCGGCAGACTTGTCGCCGACTGTCCGTATGCCTGCGGGTGTGAGCAACACAAGCTGGCACAAGAATGAATTAATACAAGAGTAAGACAAGACGTACGAGCATTAACGGCAGACTCGGACTTGAGTAGACTGCGACACCGATGTGTAGGTTGTTATCGGTTGAAAGACACGGGATAGACGAGATTGGAAAGGTGAAACAAACTCGTGAAAGCCTCGTGTGCGGAGACATATGAAGGCGTTGACGCGTGGGCGACTGTCCACCGTGGGCTTGGCCGACCCGTCCGATTCGACCGAACTCGACCGAGCATGGCAAGATGAACCTGGGCTGTACACATCCGACAGACGATGCTTCCGACAACAACGAAGCAAGCGCCTGGCCATAGCAGGCAGACAAAAGAATAAAGAGTGTGCTTTGATGCGCAAACACTGGGGAGGGAGCACGAAAGCAAAAATGCCAGAGACACCGGCAATGCGAGACTGTCTCGCGAGACCTTTCTCTGCTCTGTGCCAGTTCTGCATGCATTTTGAGTCAATTGCAAACGTGTTAGCCATCCTACCTGTCCTTGCGTATCGTGCGTATGAGTCGTAGTACTCGTCCGAACCATGATATCGCGACTGGCCCATCTCGAGGGACTGTTTTAGGCTGTGGAACCAGTGTGGCTCACGAGCATAGACAAAAGGACACCTGCGACTTATGCGGTGCCGTCATTGTAGTCAAAACAGGAAGGAAAGACGAAGACAGGCGTTCCTTCCATGTTGGGCTTGTCACGACATCGGATTTCAGCATGGCAGCGAATTGGGAAGGCACGTTCGTAGACAAATGGGCAGTCCACGCTCAAATGCCAGGCTGTCCTTGTTTACACTTCCACATTTTCTCTCCAATAATCCTTGCAAGCACCTTTCCCTCTCATCATCATCAACCGGAGACGTCCTGATTTTTACCCGCATCATTTACGATTGGTATCGTGTATCTTTTGCCAAACACAACACACGAGGCTGCAAATACTCGACAGCACCAGAGCGACACAATGGGAAAGGTAGAAAAACCCAAGGCTGGAAAGAGACCTGCGTGCCTTACCAGGTGCGATGGATTCCAATTCCACAACAATCTTCCAGCCGTGCCTTGGGCGACCGAATTTTTCGTGCCTGTTGTGCCCGATCTATCCAGTTCCAGCGAAGACAGCCATGAAGACAGCCATGAAGACGGAATGTCTCAGTTCCACCACGAGTCGTCGGATTCTCCACCACCAAAACGAGAAGATGGCAGATGCCTTCATGATCCGTCGACGTCCCCTTCACCGGAAACTGAGTGTGAATCCCACACGAACAATATGGACATAGAACCGACAGGGAGCAAAGTGTCTCACCAAACTATCAAGAAACAATATCTACAGCACACAGAACGTCCAATCTGGGCCCCGATGCTGGAGCACCAAGAACATCCAATTTGGGCATCAAAGCCGGAGCACAAAGGGCATCCAACCTGCCCCCCAAAATCAGAGCACCAAGAGGACAAGAAGTACATACCACCAGAGACCACGTCCGAGGACTCCTCGATGCAAAGCGCGACAGAGGCCGCAGAGGCTGGAACGGCCGAGGACGACCACAGGTATGCCGATAGCGACAATAAAAGGACGTTATCTCCCGCCGAGACGACACTTTTTCTTCCAAATGAACTGTCTCGGGCTGCTCCAGGAACTGCGTGGCCTGGGGATGTCATCTCGCGGCTGAGACCCGCTTTGATGGCCCGGTGCATCAAGAATGACTCCATACCACCCAACTTCTTCAACCTTCGTGTCAACACCAAGCCAGAGACGTGTGACTACTGCTTCCGCAAGGAAACAGGCCTTCGAGTGCCGTTGCCTGATAGGTCCACGGAAATGGATTTGAAATGGTGTTCCGGGTGCCGTGGCGTCGCGTTTTGTTCCGAGGTACGATGCTTCTCTGCCTTTCTCCAAGGTCTACTGGACCACTGCTAACAATACCTATCAGACATGTGCACGCGCAGCTTGGGTAGAGTTCCACGGGGACGAGTGCCAAATGCTCGACGATTCGGAATGCGACGACCCATCATACCTGATGCTGCTGCGCCTGTTCCTCCTCCACAGGCGATACAAAATACATCCCGATAATTGGAACACGCTCCGCTCTCTGAGACGCACCAAGTCTGGCACCATGCTGGAGACCGAACTCGCGCCCCAGATGCAGATATGGGCATCTACTGTATTCAAACAAGTCCTGGGACTTAAATGCCGTGAAAGTCTCGTCAAGGAAATGCTGCGCACTGTACGTTTTGGGAAGACTGACAAACAAAGTGTGCATGGGAAGCTGACCCTGAGTATCATTAGATCCACGATTTTTCGTACAGTATCTGGACGCCAGATGGAAGCAGCCGCATTAAGTGTTTCCATGTTGCTTTGGCACGGTGCCCACATTCGTGCAGTCCAAACGCCTTTGTTCACTACGAAAACCGGAACATTTACATTCGCGCACTCCGTCCGATCAGGCCAGGAGAGAAGGTCACTCTGTCATGGGTTGACCCTCGCTTGAATGTGCATACGCGCAGGGCATTGTTGCATCAACGCTATAGCATCAGCTGCGAATGTATGTGCTGCCAAGCGGGCGACTGAGGGTTTCTTGGTTTTATTTTTCATTCTTAATAGCTGCTGACTTTACATTTCTTAGGCAAACTTTGCATTGTAGAGCGAAACGAATCTCTTGACTTTGCTCGTCGCGACGCGAACCTTCTGGTACAAGTTCGAAGACATCATTTTTCAACAATGGTCGACACTCTCAACATGCTCAAGAAAGTCAACTATCGTACAGGGGACAAGAAAAAGGAGCTCGCAGATACGTTTGCTGATTTTGTTGATCTGGGACCAGCAGCTGTTGTCGATCCCAGATACCACGGCTCAGCTGACATGAAGCCCCAGCCGTGGATGCGCATGTATGCCGCCTCACTCTGTTTCGCCGCGGGAAACCTGTGCCGCGCTCTTACAAACGCCATTAAAGGCTTTCTCCTGAAACCGCGCAAGAATGGACCATACCACATTACCGAGTTCCGTCTCTTTGTGAACATCCTGCGAGACGTGTGCGAGTCGAGCAACAGCGACATGCAGTGTGCTACGCTTTTGTCCTGTGGCTGCGCCGGGCCATACCCGTTTCCTCGACGCGACCAGCTGTCTGCTTTCACAGTGTGCTGCATGGCAGCTTACCAACTGGATGTTGTGGAAATGTACGGCATCGAGTCTGGATTTGCAAGGGCGGTCATTCTGTGGGTACACGAATTCCAAAAGAAGAGCCATTTTCGCGATCCAAAGCGACCGGGATTCAGAGCAGATGCGGCTGAGGCCCAGTCAAAGTTGTTGAAGTGGAGCCTGAAGAATCAAGAAGCGAAGCAGTATCCCCTGGATTTGCCAGACTATGAGCAATGCCAGTACTTGGAGAATATGCATCTGTTTGTGGGTGACGTGTTGGACTGAAGAGTATGGTTACTGCAAGATCGGGCCTGTTATACTGCAGGGAGACTTCATGGTGAGAGGTAAATTAAACTTGTTTACTTGCGGGCGAGTATGTTTAACAAGGCTACAACTGTTCTGGATCATGTTTAAAATAGACAATAGAGGCGGGCAATGAATAATCAGGTCAGTCTTTAGAATCCGACGCAATCACAGCCTGCAACTGGCGATGAGCAGGCGGCCAGAAGCAGTCGAAATGGCCATGATGGCACAGTGGCGGTTGCGTCCGGGTGAATTGCGTGAATGTGACATCCAATTATTGAAGTTTGTGGACAGCAATATATCGAGGCCAATCTAATTTTGCAATGGAAAATTCAACAAATGAATTATCCGGCCAGGCGGGGTGGGAACTTGGTCTGGCCGGAATGGCAAGGCGCATTGTTAGATGCAAGGAGTAGGAGACGTTGACGTACGTGGCAAGAAGAATGCGAGGGGGTGAGCGGCAGCAATGCATATAAGGAAAGAACGAAAGAGAGAGAATGACGGAGCCAAGAGGAGAAAAAAGCCAAGACACGACAATAACGAAATAACTAAACGACATCATAGGACATATCAACATCGAGAGCCTAGAATCATCACCATTTACGACAACGGCATACAATACGACGGTCTTTTAAAGATGCGGTCTTTCAACCCTTTCGTTTTTCTTGTCTCGGCCTTGGCTACCGTCGCCATGGCCGGACCTGTTCTCATCATGCCGACACCTCCTCCGCTGGCCATCTCGACGTCGTGCGAGGGCGACTGCACGACGAGGGTCAAACAGACGCACAAGATGCAGATTCCTAGAATGAATGTTGTCGACGAGACAGACCTTGGGACGGATACGACGACGGCGGCACATGTAAGCGACACGACCACGGACCCGACGGTTTCCTTGACGTCAGTCTCGACACCCTCCTCGACAACGACCCCCGGCTCACCCCCGTCGTTCACTGCCACATCAATCGACAGACCTGGGCCCGACTGCACATCCACCCGTAACGTCTTCCCGGGACCCAGCACCCACGGCCCCGTCCGCACCATCTGGACATCCACGGCCACGACCACCCGCCATATCGACTGCGCCGGGTGCCGGTTCTTGGCGCTCCAGACGCACCCGCAGGGCCACGGACCAGTCGTCGACTACACCACGACCGTGACGGCCTCCGAGGCGTCGACGACGACGTCGTACGTCTGTCTCAAGTCGCCGAGTGTAGTGACAAACGGGCCGACCACAAGAGGTGGACAGTAGCGGGGCGACGGTGAGGAGGGGGAGGGAGAGGAAGATGAAATGACAAACCGGGGGCAAGGGTGGAACCAGGAAAGGAAACATTCTTTGAGGATGAATGGTAGATGAAGACTAGCACAATGAAATTGACACTGGCTTATTGACAAGATGAATACATGTGTTATCGTGGGACTTTCTTTTGGCCAGTCGGAGTGGTCCCGGCCGTGAGGACGGCTAGAACAGAACGTAAGGAAAAAAACCGAAAATTAAAAAGACCGAGATGCTCTGCGGGTGCCAATGCGATGGAACCGGAGAGAAAGGAAAGCCGCCGACGCGGATGTATCCCCGCGGACCCGTCAATGGGAGAAGCAAAGGATCTCTGATAGCTACTGTTACTACATACGGCAAGGCGGGTCTGCGGGTCGCTTGCCCGCCAAGCCGGGACCGGGAGCCTAGCAGGAGAAATGAGTTCTCTTTTGTTAGTTTAGTGATAGTGACTTTGATAATGCTCAACTCTTTAAATGACGACATTCTGGAAGGAAGAGGGTACACAAGAGTGTTAGCAAAACACACACAAATACAAGTACTTTAGTTAAGAAGGCCAAACACAAGGCTCTCGGTGTACGCAACCAGTGCAGCTCAGCCCCACCTGCGGAATCGGGCAAAACCCAGAAGACCGGTATTTGTTCACAACCTCCCAAGAGGCAAAGACGGCTTGCACATTCTCAAAGAAACGGACTTGCTGAAGAGTCATTTCTCACAGCCTGGGGGTTGAACTCAGGATCAAGAAACAACTGCCTGTATTGAAGTATTAATCTTGTAATATGCAAATGTTCACAAATACACACATTCTTTTCCAGGATACTACCTGTCTATGTCTCTTCTCACCATTTGTCCACCTTCTCCTGTGCCATCCATTCTTCTCGGCCGATAGGCGTCTCGTTTCTTGGCGCGGAAAGCTAAAAATATTTGCTCTAAACTTAGTTTGGCAGGTTCATCCCTACGAGGAAGGCAGTTGAGACCGCTCGGTGCTAGTCCCCACTTGTAGCTGGACATGCAACGGCCTCCTGAAGGATGTGAAAATGTGAGAAGCCTTCTCTGTGCCGACCCAGAAACGGCAGGTGTGATCCAGCAATCAGTAGTCCAGCCAGGCGCGACTTCTACGGCGCTCAGCTAAACTGCCCCTCCTGCATCCACCCCACACGACATTGCTCCTTGCACTGCGCCAATCGCCAATGCACAGAAGCACTGGCGCAAGTGCATTGCCGCGCTTCAACGCGTCTTCCTGTCCGTCGCCTTGCCCCCCATTGGCATTAGAGTCCTATGCAAGCTCGTGCTCTTGGGATTCTCCTGGGATTCTCTCACTACTCCTTGCTCCTCATCGACGTAGCATCAGCTTTATCAGTGGCCTAGGAAATCCACCCAGCGGCACAGCATCTGAAACAGGAAAGGTGAGGAAAGGGAAGACATCGAGAGTCTACTCGGACAAGGAGAACCAACTACAGAGCCCGTGGAGCTATAAACTTGAGTTCCCAGGTTCACCTCTCCACTAACCCACTCCAACTTCTTCAATTCCGCTGTCACTTTTGAATATCTTGAAAGCTTTTGTATATCACCCAAACCAACTACTCTCTTCCAGCATGCCTTACTCTACCCCCCTCGCGACTCCGGTCGTCTTCACGGCCACACCCGAGTCCATTGTCAAGGACAACGAGGCTGTCATTAATCGCCTCAATGGCATCTTTGACCAGATTGCCGCCTTACCTCTAGAGGAGGCCACCTTTGAGAATACCTGTCAGCCTCTGATAGAGTACGAGGACGAGAAGCAGTTTGTCATCAATCCTTTTGATCTGTATCAGAAACTGTCTCCCGATGCGGCGATGCGGGAAGCGGCCGACAAGGCTGAGAACTACCGGGACAAGGCCGAGCTCGATAAGCGGGAGGATGTGTTTCAGCGGATCGAGGCTGTCTACAAGCAGATACCAAAGGATGAGCTCGTGCAGGCAGGCGCCCGCGACGTTGGTGCGGACGACACAAGATCTGCCGGGGGGCCATCGGCCGGGCCAAAAGCTACAGGCAAAAAACGGGCCGAGTACATCAAATGGCTTGTCGAGGAACGCCGCGAGTACGTCCGCAGCGGCATGCTACTGCCGCCAGCTGCCCGCAAGGAGCTCACGGACATCAGGAAGCGCATTGCCGACGTCCGCACACAGTTCAACCGTCTCTTTGACGATGCCCCGACCCCAGAAGTTGCTTTTACCCGCGACCAGCTCGACGGGCTCCCAGACGATAAGCTGCCGGAACCAGAGGTTGGGCAGGACGGCGTGGAAAAGTACAAGTTTGAGGTCTCCCAAAACTTCAACGATCTCACAGTCCACTGCAGCAATGCAGGCACGCGCAAGGCAGCCATTGAAGCCAAGATGAAAACAAAGGTACGTTCGACCCATGCTTTATTTGCCACTTGTCCTCGCATACTCACTGCTTTCAGGATGACCCTCTTGTTGCTCTCTACCAAGAGTCTATCCGCTTGACCCACAAGTCCGTCAAGCTCCTTGGATACCCAAACACTGCCGCCTGGCGCCTCGAAGGCAACATGGCCAAGACCCCAGAGGCCGTCTGGGCATTCCTCAACGACCTGCGCCGCCGCGGCGTTGAACACTACAATGCTACTTACAAGGCGTACCTGGAAGCCAAGAAGGACGACCTGGCCGCCAAAGGGCTTCCGGCAGAAGATGTCTTGTACGAATGGGATACGCGATACTATGCGAGGATCGATGCAGAAAATAAGAGAGAAGAAAAGAACAAGACTGGCAGAGAGGCTGTTGGCAAGAACGACGGCGGGGTAAAACCAGAGGCAAAGGACTACTTCCCGCTGCTGCCCACTGTGGGCAAGATGCTCAAGCTGTTTGGGTCGCTGTTCGGCTTTGTCTTTGTCGAGATCAAAAAGGGCGCCGACCGGGACCGGCTGTCGCCGACCGGCAAGGGCGACGACCTGGTGTGGCACGAGGACGTGCTAATGTACAGCGTGTGGGACGACGAGGGCGAGGGCGGCGAGTTCCGCGGCTACCTGTACATGGACCTGTACGAGCGCGACGGCAAGCTCAAGGGCTTCCAGTGCTGGCCGGTGAACCTCGGCTTTGAGCACACGGACAAGGACGGCAAGACTACAAAGACGTACCCGGCGACGGCTCTCTTGACAGCTTTTCCCAGGCCCAAAAAGGGCTCCGACAAGCCGGTGCTGATGAGCCACGGCATGGTGACGGTGCTGTTTCACGAGCTGGGGCATGGCATCCACGATCTGTCCGGGTCTGGAACCTGTTCGCGATTCTTTGGAGCGGTAAGTCAAGTGAATGAGGGCGGGAAGCAGAAAATTAGAAGCGAGCGAAGCGAGGGAAAAGTATATGGACGAGGAAGCTATTCGAGCGAAGCGGGGGAAAAGTATATGGACGAGGAAGCTATTCGAGCGAAGCGAGGGAAAAGTATATGGACGAGGAAGCTATTCGAGCGAAGCGAGGGAAAAGTATATGGACGAGGAAGCTATTCGAGCGAAGCGAGGGCAAAAGAAGCGAGGACCAAAACTAATGTGTGTTTGCCTTGATAGTCAACCGCTGGAGACTTCAACGAGGCTCCCTCGCAGATGCTGGAGCAGTGGTGCGACGACCCTCGCGGCCTGGCCGTGCTGTCTGGCTACTACTTGACGGGCGAGACGCTGCCGGCAAGCCTGATCCAGGAACGCGTCGACGCCAAGCTGGACACGGCCCGGAACACCATGATGGGTATGCTGCGGATGGCCCTGTGGGACCTGGAGGTGTACTCGGCCACGACGGAAGACGTGGACGAGTGCGAGATCTACCAGCGCGGCCAGCGGGAGCTCGGCGGCGGCACCGTGTTCGCCGACGAGCCGTACGGCTGGGTCAAGTGGCGGAACTTTATGAGCGGAGGCGAGGCGAGCATGTACCAGTACCTGTGGAGCAAGGTGCACGCCATGGACATGTACTACAAGGCGTTCAAGGCGGACCCTCTGGACGGCAAGGCCGGGCGGCGGTACCGGCACGGCGTCTTGGAGAAGGGAGCGTCGCAGCCGGAGATGAAGACGCTAAAAGACTTTTTGGAGCGGGAGCCCAACTCGGACGCATACTTTGCTGATCTGAAATTGTAGTGCGAAGGGACAGCGAAGGGGGGTAAGTAAAGGGAGTCTAAGAGAAAAGACAACGAGCGAAGCGAGGCCAAAAAATAGACACAGTTTGACAGCATCTTTACGCAAAAGAAAAAAAATACACGGACCTGAAAAAGGTGAATTGTGTATTGCCCTACGATTAATATCTTTTCTACTTGTTTTACAAGGGAGCCGGCTTACCTTAAAAAAAACCCGTAGTTTTTTTATTTATTTTTACTGCCCTTTACTACCCGTGCTAGTACTCGTATACTCTTGTAAAATAGCCTTATAAGCTATCTACTACGCCGTTTTCAGCGTATTAATCTGTCTATTACGCCCGCCCACGCCCTATAAAAGTCTGCTAGTGCCTGCGAGCACCTGTTAGAGGCCCCCCCCCCCCCCCCCCCCCCAACGCAAGTGCCTGCTAGCGCCTGTTAACACCTGTTAGCGCCTATTAACACGCATGCACCGCCTACCAAAGTGCCTACCAGCGCCCTCGCGCGCGCAAGTCTACCAACACCTGCCAACGCTTACTAATACCTGGTGTCGGAGTGGAAGAACTATTTTCCAAAAGAAGAAAAGGTCAAAAAAGTGGGTCGAGTCGCCAACTTTGAGGGCCTGCACGTCGACAAAAAATGAGTTTCACGCGCTGAAAAGTAGATAGGTAATTTTATGACACTCTGGAGAATCGATTGGTATAGGTTTAGTGTTGTTTAGGGACAATTAGAGGCAAGTTGTCATTCAGTATTCATATATCTTTTTTTCTACTTGTTTTATTATGCGACATGTTTTTTTGCTTTTTAATTGTTTGATTTTTTTTCATATAATGTTTTTAGTGGGGACAAATAGTCTTGGCGAGTTTTGCCGAGCTATAGCTCCCATCTTGGAGCCCGGTGGTAATTATCTTTTTCGTCTGCTGCTTTCTCTTTTCTTATTTCTACCTTTTTTTTTCAATTATTTTTATTTTGTTTACCTTTTCAACCCAACAAGCCCTGATTTGTCAATAACGAGCCAACTTAAAAAGAATCACTTTACCACTAATGTGATATTTGGTTTTCTATTTCTTTCCATTTCTCTTTTTCTTTTTTCGTACTATTGACAGGTCCGACCTTGGAGTAAAACTATTGACACTCAATAGAACTATAGAACTGTCCAGGACAGTAATTACTGATAGAGACAAGGGCACCCATTGAATTGCTTGCTTGCATTTGGAGGTGTAAAGTACGAAGCACCGCTGCTGTGTTGATTGTGGGGGGAAAATAGACCCATTTTGAAGCTGCTCAATGGAAAACATTTACAAACAGTGCTCGCCTGGCCTCAATACTGATAGTAGGCCAAAGAACGCGGTGTGTTAAGGCTTTATTGTGTTTACTGCTTGTACTTTTTCGTGCTTGCTTCCGGGTTTGTTTGCACTCATGGCCCGCATTTGCATGCTTGTTTTGTTGCCAACAATAGGATTTTCAATGTCCTCAACTTGCTCAACTTGCTCGACTTCCTATGCTTTCACCCACAAAATGACCCAAAAATGAAATAGCATTCACACGGCCATCTTTTCTGCGTTCTTGAATACCAAATATTTCTTCCCGTTACAATAAAATCCACACAACTATCTTTTCCACGCTGCTTAAACATCAAATCTGTCTTTTATGTTTCAAACCCCATCTCGTCAATTCAACGCCCGCGACACCCAAGACCAACATCCAGCTTACAGACACGACAGCAACAGCAGCAACAGCAGCAACAGCAGCAAGGGCAGAAACCCCTGAAATATAAAGGGGAAGAAAGGGACACTATCTCTGAGCTGCCACGGACATTTCCCACAAGCCCTCAAAAGCCGATTATGGCGTCGTCCTCCGGTAGGGACGCCTCGACCGGGTCTGTGCGTGCAAGAAGCCGGAGCAGCGGCCCCGGTCAGGCTGGGGACAGCAAGCAGCCCTACATTGGGAGAACCTTCGACAGGCCACCTGCAGATTCCAATGACAAGAGCACGTGAACCGAGAGAAAGGAACAACGAGCTTCTCTTCCCCTCCAAATCCCAGTCCCAAAATTTGCCCTCCTCTCGCTCTCGATCCTGCTGCCTCTGCCTCTGCTCCTACCTGTCTCTCTTCTCTCTTCTCTCTTCTCCCTGTTTTGCCTTTATTTTTCTTCTTCTCTAGTTCATTACATAAAGTATCTTCCTTTTCTCAAGAAAATAACGCACATGTGAAACCGTACCGAACCCCCCAACTCAAGATGCTGCTTGTGGTACATCAAAATAGTTCCGTTCGTCTGGCAGCAGCCATGCTTCGCCCCAAAATATGGGACTAGTGTCCACAAAAAACACATCTTGAGAACCTGACGCGCCTTGTCCCGATTTGCGGCACCCGGACAAGCAGCTCACATTGGCCTTTCGCCCGCCTGCATAAAACTCGTTCAAATAACCAATATATCTTCTGCACCCCTTGTCCGGGCACCAGAAGCAACGATGCGTAAACAGGTTGTCTTGCAGGCGGTGGGACTCTGGGTCCAGGGCAGTGTACCAGCCAAGTGCCACGGCACCCCGGTCTTCGTCTTCCTTGTGACTCCGTCGCGCCGCGCTGGTGCTCCTTCGATTGGCACGCTGGCCGGGACCCCACGAGTCTTCTGCTGTCTCGACCCCGCCAGTGAGACGGAAGCGGCGACGGTACGCAATCTGCACGCATCGGCCTCTGCGGTTGGCGGCGGCGCCGCCGCTGCCGCTGCTGCCGCAACAGCAATTGTCCATCTCGGCCTCCATCTTGTCGTAGGTGCTGGTCCGCTGGTAGTTTATGCGGGACGCCCGGTGGGAAAGCCGGCAGGGCTGTGTCTGGCGAGACGCTTCGGCAGCACCCAGGGCCTGGGCATGCGCTCGTGCTCGTCGCTCGAGCATCCCCATATACTTGAGATGCGCCTTGAGCGCTTCGGAGCCGTACTGCTTCAGCACTCGGTCTGCGGGCAAGAAGTTTAGGCCCCGACAAGAGTCCTCGCCATAGTCCATTTTCATCTCGCCCTGCAAAAACTCTGGCGCAAACAGCTTCTTGTCAAACTGCTGGTCGTCGAGGCTGTTGGCATAGCGCAGACACCCGCAGCGGGTCGGGTCGACGCAGCGCATTTCCAGGTAGATCCCCGGGTACGAGGGGGGCGCAATGTAGTGCGGAGGCTCGCGACGGGCGTGCATGCTCTCGACGAGTGCGCGGAAATTGACAGAGGTGATGGGGGCGGTCTCGTCGCGCTCGTACGACAGGTCAATGTGGGCCGTGTAGGTCATGGTGCAGACAAACTCGGCCTGGGCCGACGTCTCCTCCTTTGCATTGTCGTCCTCGGACAGCAGCTTCACCTCCAAGCAGGGAAACAGCGAGTCGGGGTCTGGCAGCGATGCGTAGTCATCCCGGTGGTGCTCCGGAATGTGGCTGGGATGGTAGCAGGTGAAGCGTTTTGATCTGAGCCAGTCAAAAGGCAGCCACGACGAGGACGACGACGGTGCCCCTTTACCGCAAGCCATCTTCTTGGCCAGCCGCGCCAGCCGCATGAACGCCAGCACCTCGGCTAGGCGGACATACTTGTGCTGGCAGATGCGGACGTGGCCCTCGTGGGCGACACAGACCCGTTCCTGTTGTTGTTGTTGTTGTTGTTGTTGTTGCCGCCGTGGCGAGCTGCCCCCTGTTTTCCCGTTGGAAAACATGTTCAGCTTGGAAAAGAAGGAGCTGCGCTGTTTGGCGCTGGCGCTGACTCTCCCCCTCTCGTCTTCTTTTGTCGTCCTCGTCGCATCCGCGTTCGTTTCCTCCGTGTTTCCACCTCCACTGCCCTTCTTGTCGTGTTTTTCGTCATTTCCGTCTTCGACTCGCTTCTTGATCTCGGACGACGAGAAAAAACACATTGGGTGGTCGACATTACACCCGCTGCAGTGCATGAACAAGAAGGAGGCCCGGTTCTGGCGGCGATTCCACCACGCGTCTTTTCGCATGGACTGGCGGCAGTCTGCACACCGGTAGTCGCAGAAAGTCTGGTCCAGAAAGCCGGTCCACTCGTCGGCTGTCGGCCCCCACATGCGCTGCGCCGGCCACGGAATGTCGTCAAACGGCATCGGGGCGCCATCACGGTCGTGGCGGTGGATGGCCTGGTCCTCCGCGTCGCCCTCTCTCGGCGGCCGGTGATGCAGTGCGTCAAACTGTTTCGAGGCAAACAGCCGAAGAAACACGCGGCTCGTGCGGCGCAGCATATGGATCCCAATGGGGTCGCACTCCTCCATGATCTTGATGAGCAGCTCCTCGGGCAGCTGCAGCAGAGCGCTGTCGAGCGAGTTGTACCTGGCAGCCCACATGAGCGGGTCGGCCACGCAGCTGGTCAAGACCTTGGGGATGTCGCCCTTGTAACTGGGCCGTTTGCCGGATGGATTGCCGGCAAGAACCTGGAGACGGTTCATGCGGATGTTGGACTCGTCAATCGTGTTGTTGCCATCTTGGGCCAGGGGTGCGCTGGTGCTGGTACGGCCAAGCATAAAGGCCCAGGCCCACACGATGCAGGACAAGAACACAGAGAGACAGACGCCCAGCCTGTAGAACGTCACCCTCACAGAATGCTTAGCTCTCCAGCAGCACTGGAGCAGGGCCTGAAAGAATAGTTCTATGTCTGCCATTTTTTTTTTTTTCGCAAAAGTCGATAATGGTGATGTGATCGAGACCGTGTCGAGGTTGATCCAGAAAGATGAAAATACCCGACCCAACAACAGCTAAACTTTAACTTTTATTTTTAAGCTTCTTTTTTAAAATTTTTGCTAATTTTTAACCCTGGCTATTTTAAATTGTTTGAATTTGCACAGTCGGCGCCTCCCCCTTGGAAAGACCACGATCCCTTTGGAAAGGCTGGCCGCCCGCCTCGAATGACGTTGTAAGTGGTCATGTGACATCCATTTTAGGCAGCTCACGTGTCGGTCTAGTGGTGCTTGGTTCTCAAAGTGTTTTACAGGCTGCGGGCCACTGTAGCGGCCGCTGTAACTTTAGCGACCGTGGCAGCCCCACAAAACCACTTTTCCCCCCTCTCCTCCCATGCCGTCGGCAATTGCCATCCGAGGCCCAAGACCACGCAAACGCCGTCGCCTCCATTTGGCCCGGCACATCATACACCAGACAAACACGCACGCACGCGGACGACCGACATCGCAGCGGCAGAGGTGATTTTTGTTCCCTTGGAAAAGATTTGAACAGTGTGATTCCCGTCATTTCATTGCATCTCAGCTCATTCACATGCCAATTTGAAGCCATTGGACAACAAAGGGGGCCCATCTCACTTGCGAGTCGTCATTTATCACTCTTCTTCTCCTCTCTCCTCGCCACAATGCCGAAACTCTCACCCGCCCTCAAGGCACTCATCAACGCGCCGCACGCGCGCCCGGGCCAGGCGCCGGCGCCCGCCCACATCGCCGACGTCTACCGCGGCATCGCCCGCGACGCCGCCAAGAACAAGGTCGGCAGCCGGCCGTGGATCACGCTGTCCGCCGCCGCCACCATGACGCT
Source organism: Raffaelea albimanens (assembly GCA_002778245.1). Taxonomy (NCBI): domain Eukaryota; kingdom Fungi; phylum Ascomycota; class Sordariomycetes; order Ophiostomatales; family Ophiostomataceae; genus Raffaelea; species Raffaelea albimanens. The sequence goes on from PCDJ01000001.1 coordinate 1,354,795, forward strand.
CAACTCGCCCGAGTCGCTCGCGGTGCTGCACCGCGTCGCCACCGACGGCACCGGGGCCAGCGAGCCGGCCGTGCCGACCGCTGAGCTCATCCGCGAGGTCGGCCTCAAGTGCATCGGCTTCAACGGCATCCCGCGCACCATTAACACGCTCGGGGCGTTTCGCGCAGCCCTCCCGGGGGATGTGGTCGGGGGGTTGGCGACGGCTCCTACCAGAAAAGTCACACCCTCCAATCTCGACGACACAAACGCCCGCGGCCTCGCGCTGTGGCGCTCCATCTACGCCGGCGTCGACGCCAAGCTGCTCGACAAGCTGGCCGAGTCGCACCCGGACCTGCCCGTGCACATTCTGGGGTCGCACTACGGCCCGCTCTTCACGGACCCGCCGGGCCACAGCAGCGGCGGGCTCGCAAACGTGGGCCGCCTGCTGACGAGCCTGGTGGGGATTGCGTGCCTGCGCGCGCAGACGGGCGTCGGCCCGCAGGTGGTGTCGCACATTTTCGGGCTGCGCAAGGCGCTGGCGGACGGGACGTGGAAGCCGGCGGACGCGGCGGACGCGGCGGGCGTGCAGGGAGCGGAGTGGCTGGCGACGAACGAGGGCAGCGAGTGGCTGTTGGGGGTGGTTGACCAGATTGTGGCGGCGTTTGGGGGCACCAACTATGCGGCAGGCGGAGAAAAGGCGAAGCTGTGAGAAGTTACGCGGAGCTGGAAGAATCAAGTACATAATAAAGCGACATACATTGGCTTGCACGTTATCACTTTGAGACAGCCTCCTGGCTTGTCTTTGTCTGCGTCTCCCTCTGGTCACAGGTTTATTGCAGCGGCATACGTGCATACGGAGTACACTGCATACGGACATGCAGGCATACGGGGCTCCAGAGGGGGAGTTTGTTGGGTAGAGAAAAGAAAGGAGATTTGTCATTCTTTTGCTCAATTTATCTACCCATTCAATCACTCAATCACTCAACCACTCACTCGCTCAATTGCTTGAGCACTCAACCAATTGCTACTCTTTTCGTTCACCTTTTCACGGCACAAATGACGACACTAGGTTCCCCTGGTGGGTTCAACGCGCGGCCAGTGGCACGGCTGTGCGTATCACGTGTGCAGACACGACCACTGGGGCTGGGAAAGGGAGGTGGCGGGAAGGGGACCCTCTCTCCAGCCGCAAGGGTCAGTAGTGTTTCTGATATGCAGGCGATATCGTTTGCCGGTGCTGGATATTGGCACCCCGTGTAACAGCAAAGACACACAAACCAGTTTCACTGCATGTGAAGATGCGCATGATGCCTGGCATACGAGTTAAAGCTACACGAGTTTGTGGAGCGTGGAGGGGGGGGGGGAGTATATATCTGGGAGGCGACTGCTGCCGTGTTCTAGATCTTCTCGTGTTTTCTTTTTTTTTGTTTGTTTGTCTTTATTTGCTTCTTCCAACCTGCTCGTCTTTTTTTAGGCCTCGCCCCCTGGCTAGTCTTCTTTTTGGGCCTCGCTGCGCTCGTTGATTTCTCAAAACTTGGGCCTCGCTTCGCTCGTTTTCTCACGACACTTCTTTCTGGCCTCGCTGCGCTCGTTGGTTCTTTAGCCCTTCTTATCGCCCCAATTGCTACTCTTTCACTTCTCGTTCAACCATTCGTTTCCCAACAGCCACCAAAATGGCTTTGCCTCTACTTCTCAGCCTCCTCGTCCAATCCATCGCTGCAGAAATAATTCCCATCAAGGTCGCCGACACCAAATTCGACCCAGACTCTACCAGCGCCAACATTGGCGACATTCTCGAATTCCAGTTCCAACCAAAAAACCATTCAGTCGTTCTCGGCGATCCAGACAAGCCGTGCCAGCCCGCCAGAAATGGATTCTACTCTGGCTTTGTCGCCAGTGATGGAGTAAGTTGCACACCCCAATTATTCACAATTCTCGCTTGTACTAACTTTTAGACGTTCCGCGTCCTGATCAACGACACCAGCCCGCTCATCTACTACAGCTCTCAGCAGACCAAGCCCGGCCACGGCGACTGCCAGTCCGGCATGGTGGGCGCAGTGAACCCGCCCGACGACAATTACCTAGAGTCGTATGTGTCGGCCGCTGCAAAAGTGCAGGATGCCGTGTCGCCCTCGAGCGTGTCGGGTGGGATGTTTATGGGTGGAGACAGCAAGTCGACGGCAGCGACAACAACAGGTTCGAGCAAGCCATTGGGGACGGCAGATACGAGTGCAGACACGACACAAAAAGCCACATCCGCACCTGAAAGTGCAAGCACAGACACGAGTACACCCCCCACAAATACGTCATCGCCGGGTACCACCACACCGCACACGAATGCGACGGGCACAGGGACCATACCGGCGACTCCATTTCCATCGATCAATGGTGGCGGCCGACATGGCCTGGCCATGCCCGTTGCTGGAAGCTCCGTTGCGTTCATCTTGGCATTTTGCATGATTTAAGAAGAGATGTTTTCTGTTTTCTTCTTTTCTACCATACCCAGTTTATTTGACGTTTGGTTTGTTTTTTGTTCTCAAAGAATTACTATTTTTAATCATGAAATCAACCTGCAGCATAGCTGACCATCGAGTCCAATACTCAATTCTACTACAACCCAAAAGAATGACTAGTCGGCATGCGGAGACGGGACTCCGTGTTGAGGAGCATCCCCTCTATTCTCAATTTAGCCGTTCGTCTTGTACCCGGTTACCACCGTTCTTGGTCCAGCCCTTTACCGTGCCACATTGCCGTAGCATTTCACACAAAGTTTCCCAATTTCTCTTGGGGTTTCGTTCCTTGTTCCTGATTGAAGGAGCACTGCTAGGAAGACTCTGTCGTGCGTTTTGCAGACTGGTATAAACATCCATTCGTATTCTCCTCTTTCAGTGCTCGCTTCGTGGTAGATGTAATATAACATATATTGCCTACGTGGAAAGACATTCTATTCTGGCCAGTGTTGGAAATATCTCCTTGCCTCTATCGCATGCGAAGCACCCGATATGCTGGGATTTTTTATGACGTCTAGCAAGCGAATGGTTTGATGAGCTGGAGGCAGAATAGATTGGGTTTTGACAAAGACAAGAAAAAACGTGGTCGTACTTTTGAATGCTTTCATATATAACCGTGCATTTAACATGTGTCTCTGTTCCGTTCCCAATTTCAAGGAACTCGCGAACTTATCAAACACACTTTCTCGGAATCAAGCTTTCACCACTTTCAAAATGACCGACAAACTTTTACTTTTGGGCACACTCCTGTCCCTGGCCGCTGCATCGCCCGTCGATCAAGCCGCTCGATATGATCTCCAGGACAGAGCGGACCAGACATGGCCGCCGGGTACGTGGATCACTATTGGAAAAGCTACACCGGGGCCCTTTATCCCAGATCCTATCATCAGGCCCGGCTCTGCCGATCTTTCTGTCGACAGCGTCGGCAATGCCGATAGCCCGGCCGACAGCCCGTTGCCCTACAACCCAGGTGGACCCATGATTCCTGCCGATGAAGCCACCCCGACACTGTCAGCCAGCCCCGGGGAACAAGCTACATCTACACACATGACCGTCAACCCCGGAGGCCCCGTCATCTGGGCCACTCCTGCCGCCGACTGCACGTCCACCATGCGCATCACCTTGACCATGCTGCCGTGCTCGTTCAACAGCGTGCGCACCATCTACCCGTCGACAACAACAGCTCCTCCGTACCTCGTTAATTGCCACGGGTGCGACCATGTTGTCGTGGAACCCGCGTTCACGAGGGCATGCCCGGACGATGCCAACATTATCAAGTCGTCGACGACAGCGACAATGCCGTACACGGCCTATGTGACAGCGTGTAGTCCATCTGCAGAGCCGACCAGTGTGTGAAGTGGAGAATTGTCTCTAAATATTAGTTGAAATTGACAAGGATTTTGATATTTGTTGTAAAATACGAGAATGAATTACTGTGTTTTGTTTTCCTGAAGTTGTTGACTTTTTGTCCCCTGCAGGGCTGACGATTTTAGCGGCTTTTGAGCCTAGAATAGCTCTGCCGTATTCCAATTAGCGGACATTCCTAGCTTTTTCGGGCATTTTTGCCCATATTCAGACCAACCCCACACCGCAGACCTCCGAGACAGCCTTACAGCTTACAGGCAACACGAAGCGGTGTTTATGTACTTCTGTAGCAGCCGTCAGCTGCACGTGCCGCAGACCCGTGGCTGACAAAGATTCCTCGCCCTTTCCGCATTGGGGCTGCCCCTGCCGGCTTCCCCTTCATCTGCGCTTGCCCATTCAGCTCCTGTCCGATCCAGCCTCACCAACCGTCAACGGCTGTCCGTCAATCTCCCTTCCACCCACGCCATTTTGCCCCTCTCCCTCGCCACTCCGATTGGCTTTGTCCTGCAAGCCTCTCTCGCCGCCCTCCGTGTATTTCGAGCCGCTGCTTCCCGGACTGGAGCTTGGCTGCCAGCTTTCCATTCGCTGTATTTCACTGTTTCTCTTCTTTTTTTCGTCGCTTCGACAGCTCGACAACCCCTTCCTCCCCTAGTCTACTCGCCCTCGATTCCCGACTGCAGCTCGCACAGCTTCCCGGACCCAAGCTCCCATGCAATAGACGAGCGACAGACGCGTCGAGTGGTCCGCCCAGTTGGCCAGCCGATCCCGATTTCCTTGCCTTTTTGCCATCCTCCGCCAATTCTGGCCTGGCCCTCCTTCTGATCGACAGACAGCCCACCGCCGCCCGCAGTCCGAGCGATTCTGTACTTCTTGGAGCTCCGCAGCTGGGTCTGCAAAGGTACACCTGCCATCCCCCACGCCAGCGAAGCGAGCGAGCAAGGCCACCACCCCGGAGGCGGTGTCTGTATCGGAGACGCCAAGACCCCACGCAATCCGACCTTGATACGATTTCAATGCGACCTGTACCGCCATTTGCCCCCTAGACAGCCCTGACCTCGACCCGAACTTCCCCCCAGGCCTCGCTTTCGTCGAAAGTCACTCGTCGAGCCGCTTAGTCGATCCAATCCATTTGCTCCCAAAGCCCCGCCGTTCTGTCGACAACCCCCCTCTACCCCCCTCTCGCCGATCTGACACGAGCTCAGAGCTAGACAACCCCCCCTATACTCCCCCACCCGAACCGCCTCCCCTTCCTCCTCTTCAACATGCTGAACCTTTCCGGGTTCGTCCAGCGCGCCCAGCAGCTGCTCGACCCGACTGCCGCTACGACCAACTCCTCAAGCGGTTCCGGCCATTCCGGCGCCCCGGCTGGCTTCCTCTCCGGCCTCTCGTCAGACTCGTCCAAGAAACACCCCTCCAAGGCCTCCCTCTTCCAGGCCCAGTTCCGTTTGCCGTCCACACAGCACCCGTTGCACGAGATACCTGCCGAGCTGACCCTGCCGTTGCCCGAGAAGGAGGCCGCCGCGTCAGGTGCTGCCTTTCGGTACGCGGGCCGCCTACACCTCTCCGAGTCATACCTATGTTTCTCCACGGCGCCGTCAAGTTTCGTGTCGTCTGCCAGCCATGCGACGGCCTCGGCTTTCACAGGGCAGACGCACGGCGAGGGCCCCAGCGGCAAGGGCTTTACGTTCCCGCTCAGTTCGATCCGACGCGTCGAGCGTCTCCACACCCAGACATTCCAGTTCTGCCTGTCCATCACGACCTGGAATGGCCTACTGTACGACGGCCCCAAAGATAAGGACGCAGACCCGGCCAAGATCTCGAACCCCCGGGAGCAGCGCATCACCATTGAGCTGGCCGGCTCTCGCCAGGCGTGCGAGCGCTTTTGTGACGGGCTGAAGAAGGGCCTACGTGGGGCCGTCGGTCAGATTGCCAAGCTGCGCCGCGTGGTGGCAGAGTGCTACTCGGAGTATCTGCTGCGCCCCGAAGACCGCAAGGCATCCGTGCTCCCGCCCGATGCCGGACTCGGCATGATCTACCGCTACCCCGGCGACGCCAAGAAGCTGCGAGACCGGGCCAAGATGCGTCTCTGGGCCGAGTACCTGCGCGAGAGCGGACGCAATGTCACCCTGATCCGGCAGCCGACCTTTTACAAGCTGATCCGCGTGGGTCTGCCCAACCGGCTGCGCGGCGAGATCTGGGAACAGACCAGCGGCTCTATTTATCTTCGCCTCGAGAACCCCACCATCTACGCCGACACGCTGGCCAAGTTTGAGGGCCAGGAGTCACTTGCCATTGACGAGATCGAGAAGGACCTTAACCGAAGTCTACCCGAGTATGCCGGCTTCCAGAGCGAGGACGGTATCGGCCGTCTTCGCCGTGTGTTGACCGCATACAGCTGGGTGAACACCGACGTCGGCTACTGCCAGGCCATGAACATTGTGGTGGCTGCCCTGCTGATCTACATGTCCGAGTCGCAGGCCTTTTTCCTGCTCAACACCTTGTGCGACCGCTTGGTCCCCGGCTACTACTCCACCACCATGTACGGCACCCTCCTGGACCAAAAGGTCTTTGAGTCGCTCGTCGAGAAGACCATGCCCATCATCTGGGAACACCTGGTGAAGAGCGACGTGCAGCTGTCCGTCGTCTCGCTGCCCTGGTTTTTGTCTCTGTACATCAACTCTATGCCTCTGATCTACGCTTTCCGTGTTCTCGATGTCTTCTTTGTCGAGGGCCCCAAGGTCCTGTTCCAGGTCGGCCTGGCTATTCTGCGCATCAACGGCGAGGAGCTGCTGGACGCGGCCGACGATGGCGCCTTTATTTCCGTGCTGAAGGCATACTTTTCGCGCCTCGACGAGCCCGCCCACCCCCGTTCTGACAACCCTCGCCTCCGCTCTGTCACGCGCATCCAGGAACTCATGGTTGTCGCTTTTAAGGAATTCTCGGGCATCACCAACGCGACGGTTGCCGATCTGCGCCAGAAGAACAAGGAGGCAGTGCTGAATAATATTGAGAGCTTCACCAAGCGTACTGCACTCCGGAACCTGGGCCCGGATAGCAAGGTCCTGAGCACTCCCGAGCTCGGCGGTCTCTACGACCGCTTCTACGGCGTCTTGTACGAGCGGCAGCAGCGCCACCTGGCCTGGAAAAAACACCAAGAGCAGATCGCACACCAGCAGCAGCAATTAATACGTCAGCAACGGCAGCAGCGCGCCCGTGCCAAGCAGGGATTACCACCAACGACAGGAGGAGCATCAGCAGCAGCTACGTCCAGTTCCCGCAAGCACTCAACAACCGCGGCAGCGGCCGAAGACGAAACCGGCCGCGTGGGGACAGGAACCAGCTCCAGTCTCATGGACTATGACGCATTCCGGGAATTCCTGGCCGGCATGTCGAAGTGGGCAATTGCTGACACACCGGCGACGCCCATGCGCGAGAACTTTGCCGATCGCGACAAGCACAATGGCGGCGGTTCTTTTTCGGCCGCGACTGCGGCAGCCTACTTTTCGTCTTTCCGCGGAGGCAACGGCAGCAACGGCCAAGCCTCTGCCGCGCTGTTGGGCCCGTGGGGTGCTGGCCCTGAACCAGCCGACCACGAGTTTTTGCAGCGTCTGTTTGCGCAATGGGACAAGGACAACGCGGGTGCTCTGACGCTGCAGAATGTCGTCAGCGGCATTGCGCGCATCAAGGGCAAGCGCGACATTATGGGTACCATTACCTACTTCTTTGAGCTGTACGACGACGACGGCGATGGACGTGTGGATCGCGAAGGCATTTTGCGCATGTCGGAGACGCTCTTGTTTTTGTCGCGTCGTGGCCTAGAGGGCACACTCAGCCCCGAGAACCAGGCGGCGGCGGAAGCGGCCAACGAAGAAAGGAACGGCGACAACGGCATGAACGGGTCCGTCAGCCCGCTTCCTCCGGGAATCTCTGTTAACGAACGGTTCCTGGGCAGCGTCAGCGCCTTCATCCGCCGCTGTTTCGAGTACGCCGACCCTGACCACCCACAAAACGAAGAGAGCAAGAAGAAGACGGAAGACACAGAAAAGGATGCAGACGCCACGAAGACGACCGAGAACGAAGACGATGACGACCTTGCGCCGCCGAACGCGTTCACCATTGACAGCGACGACGAGGATGACGAGGAGGACCTCATGTCGATGTCGCCCTCTGGCAGCCCTAAACAGGAAAAGTCTGGCCACAAGCTGAAACGACTTGCTGTGGATGTTGAGGCCTCAAAAGGGGGCAACAACCCCCGCATCGTGTCCAAGGCCGAGTCGGAGCGGGCCAACGTCGCCCTGGATCCGTCGAATCCTCTGCACATTACTCTGCCGACGTTCCGCATGGTTGTGCTTGCCGACGAGCTTCTGGAGCAGTTCTTTGAGTCGTCGTTCCCGGCATCCTTCCACATTGTCGAGGGCGTCGGTGCCCTGTCATCATCAGCTGCCGGCTCTTCCAACTCGTCTGGTGCCCTGACGACGTTTGCCAATCTGGGCATCGGCGCCGGCCGTGCTGCCGCTGCGGCATTTAGCGGCGGTGCAGGCGCGGCAGGGGGTGTCTCGCCCGGCGGTATCAGTCCTGGCGCTGCTCCTACCACCACTGGTGGTGGTGTCAGTCCTGGCAGCTCTGCGACTGTGCTGCCGCCTGGTGCTGGCCTGCCCGGTGGCACGCGCGGCCTGCGCGGCGTCCTCGATAACATTGTGACGGACGGCATGCGGGTTGCAGCAGAAGTGCGCAAGCGGATGGAGGATGCCCAGCGGGAGCTGGAGAAGAACGCCGCCGCCACGGGAGCGGCACGCCCGGGAGGAGGAGGAGGAGACGACGACGACGACGACGACGACGACGTGCCTGTTTCTGGCATGGGCATCGAGGGCGTTGGCGGTGTTGGCGGTGTCGGCCGCAAGTTTGTCGATCCCGAGAGACGGAGTGTGCGGTCGTCTGATCTGGACCTGCTGTCGGGCGCTGATGCCGAGGCGGACGGCGGGAATGCGGGCGGCAATGCCGTGGACAATGGCAAAACGACGCCGACTGCTCGTCCGAGAGGGACCAGTGGCGCATCCGGGTCGACGACTGAGCGGATCATTGAGTTTGACTCCTAGGAGTGACGGAAGCAGTGTGTGTATTGGTTCGGGGGGGTATGTCAAATCTACTTGGGAGTCATTTAGGAAACGGTAGTCTTTTTGTTGTCGACAAGAGAGGGTATGACCGGTGGTACTGGTGGAACAATGGCGATAAGATGACGGGATAAATGAAGCAAGTTGAGAGGCAAGGAGCTAGACTGACGAGTGCTTTGCTCTTTCTGTCTTTCTGTCTTGTCAGGACGCTTTCTTTTTGGTTGCTGTTTTTTTTTTTTTTTGTTCTTTTTGTTTTGGCATTAAAGAGACGGCTTTTTTATTTACTATTTCATCAACATTGGCGTTTTAACGTTTTGCAAAGGAGGGAGGCGTCGCATTATTCATGTACATTTATATAAACATGCACTTGAAGAACAATAGAGAATACCATAAACGAGAGAAAGGACAACGATTCCCCCCCCCTCTTTTTTTTTATTTTTTTTTTCCTCTTGTTACAAACTTTAAATGGTGACGCCATCTCTCACTTGTCGAGCTGCGCTGGCCACTGCCGCGGGCGTGACCTTGTTGAGACACCCATAGACGTCCTTTTTGCCGTCCCTATCAAAGACTCCCCAGGCGCAGCGTTTCGAGCGGCCGGCCATGCCGATTACGGGGAGCTTGTCGTAAGCTGGAAACGGCATGTTTTGTACATTAGGGATATTCATGGCCTCGTCGACGACTTTTCCAACCTAGCAGCCAGACTCGGCGTAAAGACGAGGGAGGTACTTTCAGACAGACGTGGCGGACGAGACCAGCTTGGAAAAGGGCTTCCGGGATACCATGGCAGAACTTCAAACCTTGGACGGATGGTAGGCTCCGACTGATATCACGGCAGATTGCCATATCGGGCGGGCTGCACGCCGTGCGTATTGAAAGCAAATATCTCCAAGCACAGAACAATGAAATTTCCCAACAGACCTCGAGTGACTCGATCTAGCTCGGCTCAGCGTATTGTCTCGTCACAGAGCATGACATACAGGTCGGCTGCATAATAAACTTGAGCATCTATGCCGCCCTCGTGGCCCGCTTTGAGCACTCTGACAGCCACGTGGGGAACGGATTCGCCATCCTGTGCATGTTTCTCTTTGCCGTCTTTTACGGCGGCTGTCTCGACGCGTCGAGCTACGTGTACTGCTCCGAGATCTTTTCCACGGCCGTCGGCGCCCACGGCCTGGGCTTTTCCGTCAGCGGTCTATTCCTGGCCAACATCTGTACGTCCACTTGTCTCCTGACTCTACTCCTGACTCTACTCTGACTTCTTTGCCAGTGTACGCACAAACAGCGCCGACGGCATTTGCTGCTGTAGGCTGGAAATACTTTCTCGTCTTCATTCTCGTGCCTGCCGCCGGGCTGTACCTGTTCGTCAAGCTGTATCCCGAAACAAAGCAGCTCTCCCTCGAAGAGCTGGCGCAAGCGTTTGGGGACCCTGTGGCCCTGGGATCCGGCGACATGGACGCTGCAAAACCAGAATGCGAGCACGTGGAGACCGGGACCGGGACCGGGACCGGGGCAAGGGAAACTTGACTTTAGAATCAAGATGCTATTTCGGAAAATTACCGTCACCGGCGACGCTGCCGCGGCAGCAGCCATTGGCGCGGAGCTCTGCCAGAACACGACGGTCCGGCACCTCAGCTTCACCGGCTCCACGGCTGTCGGCAAGCTGTTGAATGCCGAGTGCGGCCGGACGCTCAAGAAGACAAGCATGGAGCTCGGCGGCAACGCGCCGTTTATCGTGTTTGCAGATGCCGACATTCAAGACGGTGGGTCTTTTGACACTGACTTACATCTGCGATTAGATAAGCTTTGGCGCCGGTCCCCAAAGCTCCATGTCCCGCCACAACGGTCTTGCCCCTCGGCACGGCTACAGCCCACTTCTTTTTTTCGCCAATCCCCAACGTGCGCTCGCACACTCCGACCACACCGACCGATATCCGACAGCCATTGTATCTTTTTCTATACTCGCTTCGCTCGTTTGCCCAACGGCTTTTGTCTTTTTTGTCCTCGCTTCGCTCGCATCGTGATCGTCCAGAGCTTCGGTTGGCTTGTCCGGCTGTTCTCAACTCCGGCCGCATCCTCTCCTCTGTTCCTTCTCTCCTCGTCCTTGTCAACTCCGGTACGTAGTTTTCGTCGCCTTCGACATGTCCCGCGCCGCACCCCTCGTCTTCCCCCCCGCCGCCCGCCACACGGCCACCGTCATCTTTGCCCACGGCCTCGGCGACTCCGGCCACGGCTGGGCCTCGGCCGTCGAGAACTGGCGCCGGCGGCAGCGCCTCGACGAGGTCAAGTTTGTCCTGCCGCACGCGCCGAGCATTCCCATCAGCTGCAACGGGGTAAGTAGGGTGCTGGGTCTAGTTGTTCATGGAGCACTTACCGTGTCTCTACTAACACTGCACTCCAGGGCTTCCGCATGCCTGGCTGGTATGACATTGTAAGTCCCGTGAGCACCCTGGGGTCGTTGAGCGTCCAGGAATTGACAGATCGCTACTTTGTTTCGTCGCCGCCGCCGCCGCCAACAAAGAATATCGACGGCACCATTGAAAGTCTCAAGCGCAACGAGGACGAGCGCGGCATCCTGGCGTCGCGCGAGTACTTCCAGCAGCTCGTCCAGGCTGAAATCGACAGCGGCATCCCCGCCGACCGCATCGTGCTCGGCGGCTTCTCGCAGGGTGGCGCCATGGCCCTCTTTGCGGGGCTGACGTCGACGGTCCGCCTGGCGGGCATCGTCGGCATGAGCACCTATGTGGCCCTGTCGCTGAAGCTGGAGTCGACGTACATTCCGTCGCCCAACGCGAATGCGCAGACGCCGATTCTGCAGTGCCACGGCTCGGTGGACCCGGTGGTGCCGACGAAGCTGGGCGTGGCGTCGCGGGATTTCCTGGTGAAGCTGGGCTACAATGTCGACTGGAAGATGTACAGGTGAGTTCGAGTGGAGGCAAGCCTTGGGAGGCAGCCGCTGAGCTCTGAGAGGTCTTGTCACCGCGGCCAAGACAGCCTCCTTTTAGAGACCTCGGATCCGGCTCCCCTTCAACCAGGCATCACATGGAGCGAACCGAATCTGCCTTTCATTCCCAGGACACATGACCGCTAACCAGCCAGTGGAATGGCCCATTCGGCATGCCCCGAAGAGCTCGACGATGTCGAGGCGTTCCTGAGCAAGGTGCTGCCGCCGAAAGAGGACGGCAAGTCTGAGCTGTGAGGGTTGTGCAATGGTAAAAATGCAAGTATTGATTTCAGATTTCGGGATTTGCTTTTTGGCCGTTGTTGACGTGGCCGAGTTGGTTGAACGATGCTTTGCCATTGGCAAAGTCGAGCATGGCAATTGATGATATTATGAAAAAGCACAAAAGAGTTGGACAGTGGGAGCATGTTATGGAAAATATAACAACAGAGAGATCAAGAGTCACGTCTACAAGTCTACAAAACCATGATATCAAAAGACATTTCACGAGTACGAGTCGCGCGAGAGCGATGACGAAGGCATTAAAGACGACACGTGCCTCGTCACGTGTACTAGTAACGCGTCGTATGCCATCTTATTTTGTTCCTCAACTCGGGTCTCATTTCCTTGATATGTATTTCGGCTTGCTCGACTTTCCTACCAATTTGGTCATGGAGGCAGTGTTACTCTCAAAGGACACACTCCGGCCTAGGGAGCCTGACAGGCGGGCCCCCGGGGACCCCAAGGGCCCGAACACCCCAAGAACGGTAACAGTGGCACTGCTACCCGATCTGGTGATGCTACGACCGAGACAGTAGAATGAGACGCCCAGGCCAGAGACTCCAGACTTAAGCTCGGCCTGGTATTGCCAGATAATTCGCTTGCGAGCCCGCCCTTCGCTTAGGTGTTCTGACAGCTAAAAAGTGTACACCACAGAGCTTAGCCTCGTTGCTTGGCCTCCATTCTTGGCTGCTTAACACTGCAAGTGCTCGTAGAGCTTTAGCGATGGAAGGGGGGAATGTCTGGGCACGGGAATTCCTCCCGAGATCGTAGCATGCAAGGCACAAGAGGATTTCGGAACGTCCGCCGAGGCAGGGCACGTCAGGTCAGGAGCTTCAATCTGTGTACGAATTGGCCAATAACACGACGTATTGTCAGACGAAACAAAAACGCCACGGCGGGTTTGGGCTTTTTGGGTGAGAGAATGGTTGCATCTCTTGTAAAGGCAGTGGATGTATTTGTCCAATATGTATCTCGTAGATCCGAACGGGGATACGGCTTCCCCTGGTGTCAGGTTAGGGGGGAGAGTAGCGCGCGGATTCTTCTTCTTTTTCTACAGCCAAGCCTGCTGTAATATCAAAACACAAATAATGGCAAAGGAAATGCTACTACGGCCCCTGCATTTAGGACAGGCCCCATGCAGTGGCTTTTTGCCATCTGCCTTTTCTGACGTCAATTGCTAGCCTACTGTCGTAGGCCGTCGTAAAATGCGGAGAGGGTCCTTGTCTTGGGACGCGTCCGGCGCGAGACACGTGTTGTGGCCTTGGTCTCTCTTCCCTTTTTACAGTTTGCCTTGTTTTGCCGTGGACGTCCCCAGATATGCGGTATTTGTCCGGTTAGTCGATCGTCGCTTTTCCCTGCAGATGGGGATGGGAGAATCGATCGTGCAGAGAAAGTGCTGATCAGCAACGTTGCGCCTTGTTTTTTTGTTCGTGTTGAAGCGGAAATGCCACTTTCTGGTCACGCACACTGTTGGCTCTTTAGGATACGCGTATTCACGTTGATCTACTTTGGTACTTCTGGGCCAGATCTGGCCCCGACTGGGTGGTCCGATGGCTTTCTCCATCGTCGGTTTGGCATTGCCGTTTACAGCCTCAGTATGAGGGCATTTCAAGCAAGCAGCCATTTCTACATGGCCAAGGAGCCGATCCACGGCCTCGCCAGCGGATGTCTACAAAGTCGGCATGCGTCTTGGCCTCACAGTGGCCCCTTTCCTTGGCCTCATTGGCCTCCTTGGCCTCTTCCCCAGCCTCTCGGCCCCTGCCAAGGACTCCAATAAAGATTTTGATCTGGTCGCTGAAAATATAAAGTCAACGCCCCCGGTCTGCCCAGCCGGACTCTTCAGAATCCCGGCCGGTTCATCTTCGGATGGTAGTGGTAGTGGAATAATCCTCACCAAGGGGGTGCAAGCCAGCATTTACCTGACCTCGATCAGCGAGTTCTCGTGGCTGCACTTGGCTCGCTGTGGTAATTGGTCGGCTTGGGTTACCTTGTGCAGTGGTGTTTAGGCATTTAGACTTTTTAAACTTTCTGGAGATGAGGTTAGTAGTAAAGCCAAGTTTTTGTGCGTGAATATCTTGGACGAACACGCTGCGTTTTTGGCAGTTTTCTGGATTTTCCAGGAATTTTCCGACTTTGGCAAGTGTAATAATATCGCGTATAGCGTATAGCAGCCTGCACCAAAATGGAACCCACTCGCTGGCCGAGCCCCAAGAGAAAAAGGCAATTCATGCCAACCAGGAAAGTTAGTAGTCCGTGCTTGCGGGAGACTCGCGAGGATAAAACCAAAAGGAGCCATCGTCCCTTGGCATCCTATGGTATGATCTCATACCTTTCTGTACCTGGCCAGCACGGAGTCTAGACCACGACGGCCAGCAAAAAGCACTCAGCAGGAAGCTACGACCAATACGGCATAACCTGACAGCCCCGACAGTGTGCAAGCCTTTTGTGGCGTCTCTCCTAGAGCACTCAGGGGCAAGGGAGAAAAGTACGGCCTACCTAAAAAAGAGACGACGACCTGCCCCGAATGACATCCCTGGGTTCTGCCATTGGACCATGGCGACATTTCCGTGACGATCCTCTTCGATGGCCATTCGCTCTCGCTCTTTGCAATTTCACCTACTTGCGTTCTGTCTCATCGTCACCTCCCCCCCCTCATTTACGCGCCAGTTTCTTTGTGGGTTTGCCCTCGAACCACTTCTTGTGCCTGTCCGTGTTTATCGTGGCATTGGACCCGGCTACTCCGGACGATATGAGAACCGAACATCCAGGAGACAATTACGTTTCAGTGCCATGTCTGTTAACAATTTGAAAGTGCATATGCCAACAGACGGTAACGCCAATTGCGTTTTCCTGAACATGGGGAAAGTAAGAAATGCCCACGAACCCAAACGACGCGGCATGGCACGCAAGGGATGAGTCGGCCCCTGGAGCCTTTTTTTCACTTAGTTATCCGGATACGTGCATACTACAAAAAGGGTCGCCCGGTAATACAGAGCTGCTGCTTTGCCTAGGAGGCAGAGGATGTCAATGGCACGTAATTGGACTGGGGCTGGAAACCCGGCCCCATGGAATCCGCGGAACCCTTCAGCTCATGAGTAAGGTTCACTCTCTGTTTGCCTCATTTCTTTTGCCGCTTCAGGTAACTCCTTCATGGACTTATTATACAAAAGGATACACAAAACCTGGCAGTCACGCGTTAGCCTTTCTTTTGTTTTGCGTGAAGAATGGTTCTTCTCTCCGCGTCCTGGCTGTTTTTTTCAAGGCACATTTCTCGTCAATACTTTTTCCACACCCCTTCGTATTAAATGGAGACGACGTCGGTGACATTCAACCATAAGACTCCATGCTATGACATGCTCACTGTAGTAGTAGAAACTCTATTTTCTACTGCCTCCTTTTTTCCTCGCACTGCATGCTGGCTTTTTGTGCCCTACAGGATTGTTCCATGTCCGTTTTGGCATTGTGCTGTGCCCCGTGTGCTGTGCCCCGTTTGTACCTTTCGGGGTGTGAGCCATACGGGGACCAAATCTTTTTTTTTTTTTAAAAAAAAAACTCTTTCCCCAAGACGATCATAGCCCTGGACTGGTTATTACCATATGTGCATTTCCCCCATTATTGTGACAAACAAAACGAAACTACCCGTATAACGGCCACTTGGTGCCGGTATCCAGCTGCCTAGCCCGTTTCTAGCTTTGCATTCCTCCACGACGCGCCACCCGGGCTCTTAAACTATTTCATCCCCCCCTTCTTCTGGACCACGCTCCAGCTACGACATATTAACTCTTGTTTTCCCTTCTCTTCCTAGTCTCGGTTCTCAGCATTTCTCACTTCACCTTCAAGACGCCCTCGTATACACATACGACTGAAAAGAGAAACACCCGGACCGGGACCGACAACCAAACGACTGGATCTATTAATACAAGACGGCCAGACTGGGCGGCCTGGCCACACGACATTGACGGCTGGAATATAAACGTTCTACGTGACACCATCTCTTGACGACTTTTCTGATAATTCTTCAAAGACTGGGTCGACTTCTCTGGCAACGAAGGCATCTCGACAGCAAAAGACTCGACAGGAAAAAACAATTCAAACTCTGCTCTTCATCACGACGGCACCAACAGCCAGACGGGACGAAACAACGACGGCTTTACTCTTTTCTTGTGATTATTTCTTCTATCCCCCCCGGCGATTGTGCCAATCTTTTTCTCGAAACACCCCTCGCCATCACTGGACACCCCGCCTGCGACCAGAACGATGCTCCTCACCTGCAGATTTGCTCTGGCAACACGATCGTCTCTTGGAGTAGCCCTTGTCGTTCTTTTTGTTCTTTCTCTTGCCAACAGCATGGGTCTTTTGCAGACCTTTACCGCCGCATTGGGCTTGGGTGCAGTTGCCACGGTCCCGGCAGAGCAGGCAGTCTTTTCGTAGGTCAAGCCCCTTTTTGACACTTGTTTTTTGCCCTTCTTTTTTTTTTTTTGCCCTTTTTTTTGGCTTCATTCCTGACCAGCAGTAACCCCTCGGAACGTTTCCTCTTGTCGGTCAGCCCGTCCGGCGCCGACATTTACGCCGACGGCAGCAGCAACGGGTTCTACCAGAGACGGAGCGTCAAGACGTCGACCAGACGGACACGGCGGTCCCTGACTGACTCGTCGTTTCCCTCCACGTTTGTCTCGCTCGACGGCACCACGTCAAACTGCCACGAGGCAGCCACGTTTGTCCTCGCCGACAACCAGCTCCTCGCCGGCGGCCAGCCCATCAGCGCCAGCCCCCGGACGAACCCGTACCAGCCGCTGGTCAGCCACCAGCTGTCGGACGGGCCCGTCGACAGCGGCTTCTACATTGGAGACAGCCACGTGCAGTCCAAGAACCTGACCGGGGAGCTGCGGTGGTCGAGCAGCGAGTTCTCAGGCGGCGACGCGGCGTTTTGTCTGGCGCCGGACGGGGTGGTGTATGCCGTGTTTCTGGCGTCTGGCGCGCCGGACGAGTGCGAAGCCGTGACACTCGAGCACGTTGATAGTGAGTCTAGTCGATGGACCGAACCGTTAGGGCGGCAGCATTTCCCACTAGGACATCAGACTGTCTAGTCAGACTGTCAAGTCAGACTGGGCCATCAGACTGTATGTCTCGACAACTTGAACTTATGCTAACGTACAGACTGGTGGTGCTCCGACTGGACGGAGACTGCCGAGACTGCCGAGACGGCCGAGACGGCCGAGACGGACCATGACGAGGACGAGGTGCGGTTCGACAGCGAGTACCAGAACGCCAAGCGGCCGCACGGCCGGCGGTAGACGCCGACAACCATCCACAGTAATTATCTAACAGCGAGGGCGTTGCAACGGGACAAGCGGACGGGTTTTTGTTTTTGGTGTACTGCTTTTTAAAGTCGTTTTCAAATATTACGTTAATGGTTCACGATTTGATCGGAAGACCAAGCTTGATCTTGTCCCTGGCATGCTTTAATGCAGCCGACCTTGGCATGCGTCGCCTAGTCTGCGGCAAGAACTGGCCGGGCAAGCGTAAAGAGGTCTGCTTCCCCATTGCCTTTTGCTGGGCCATCGACGTCTGTGAATGGGCACTGGCCAGCAAGCGACTGCCGTTCGAGGCTGGTTGTAAAAGGAAGTCGCAGTGAACACCTGGGCCAGCGTTCCTTCCCAAACGGGAAACCAAGAAAGGTGACACAAACCTGTCTGGTTGGCAGCTCTTTCCCTCGCCAAGAGCTCCCTTTATTCCTTCCTCTTCAAAGGACGAAACGGAAACGTGTGTTTACAATAAAGTGCAAGCAAAACCTGATGGGGGATTCTGTTTCTTCTTTTTTTTACAACCGCCCCCAATCCAACCGAACAAGTCTCATCAAAGACATGCAGCAAACTGCACCTCTTGTCGATCGACAGTGCAATCTGATCTTTTAGTCCAATCGCGACGCGAATCTGACATCCCCAGATCTGATCTTGTCATCATCTTGTCAGATCTGTACAAGGAGATTTGCGACCGTACCACCAGACCGCAGACCGCAGGACGACCACAGACCGCAGACCGCAGACCAGACCACCATACATCACCGCACCACCATACTACCACAGACCTCGTACATCACCGCCACACAATGTGCGTCGTCCAACACTACTCCACGTGGAAGTGTGGATGTCCCATTGCCGAGTCAGACCAGGGCATGATCAAGACGTGCGTGCAGAAAGTCCTTGACCCGCATGGGCAGTGTACAGTTTGCGTGATGCCGGCGGGGCTGGAGGCCAAGGCCGAAAAGGACGACAGTGACAGTGGGAGTGATACGGAGAGTGACGAGGAAGTTGGTAATGGCAATGGGATCATGGCCAAAGACGTCAGAGGTGGCGGCGACGCCAACCATGACGAGCCTGCCAAAGATGTCAAAGACGTCACAGACGTCGATATTGCCGACATGGAAGGCGGCATCAGCATGGCCGTCGGCGGCGATGCCATGAACGACAGCGCTGTCGGCGACGTCATCGAAAGCCACCAACCTGGAACCAGCGACGACGCGAGCGACGACAGCGACGACAGCGACAACAGCGACAACAGCGACGACAACGACGACAACGACGACAACGACGACAACGACGACAACGACGACAACGACGACAACGACGACAACGACGACAACGACGACAACGACGACAACGACGACAACGACGACAACGACGACAGTGGTTTCGACATTGACGTCGGCATTCGCATTGAAGACATTGACGCCGACGACAAGGACACCGCAGACGCCGCCACCAACCCCAAGCCAGCCACCGCCCTCATCTCACCACGGATGTGCATCTTCCACGAACTCAAATTCGAGCTGGCCGCGCGCGCCCTCTGGAAGAGCGAGCTGCAATGGCTCGACACGAAACTCCGCCGACGCGTCCCAGGAGGCTTGCACAAATGCAGCCGGCACATCAGCCTCCATTCCCTCGACCAGGCACAGGCCAGTGCCGACAACCTGTGGGACATGTACCATGCGTGGAAGTATTTCAACGGCGGCGACAGACGCGGTCAAGAGATTGTCGCATCGATGGTGGCTGCGACAAGGAGGGCTGGGAGCTCAGGCCCCAGATCTGGCACCATGGGTGGACCAGCAGGTTCAGGCAGCTTTCCTGTGGGTGGCCCTGGTCCCGCCGCCAGCTTTCCTACTGGTCCTGGTGGCGTTCCTCCTACGGTGACAGCCCAAAGCAGCATGAATCGGATCCTTTTGGCAGGAACTGCCAACTATGGGAAGCTGCAGTGGGGCCTGGACGGGCTACTAGAGCCGCTACGGGATAGCCTCCACCCGCGGGAGATGGTCGGGTGAGGAAGGATTGGGTCCATAAAGTGGGTGCAGGACGTGAACATTCGGTGTATGGGAATCCTGGGGCTGGGCCGTTGTCATTGCGGTGAACGAGGACATACGAGGCAGGTTGGGCATTGACGGGGTTGACGGGGTTGACAAGGATTGATTCTTGCTGATTTTTTTTTTTTTTTTTTACTTTTATTTGCCGTGCTGGCGTTGGGGCGAAATGGCTGGGAAAATGGCTGGGAAATGGACAAGGAGAATTGTGTGGGGAACGCCTGGGCCAAAGCTAGGACAGCTGGTTTCGAAAGTATGGATTTGGCATCGAATGGACCTCTGTTCACGAGACTTGTAGCACAGCACACGCGACAATGCACAGTTCATTCCACGCCGCCGCCAGGGCGCGCAGAGCGCACAGCTCGCACAGCTCACGTCGTCGCCCGCCGCCCGCAGCCCACACCGGCCACAGCTCACACAGGTCCGCGGCCTAAAAGCCAGCTCACAGGCCTAGAGGCAGCTCTGCCCATTTTGGGGGCCTCTCATTCGCTGCCGGCCTCGCTATGCATGCATGGTGATGCTGGCAGCCCCACATGGAATACGATATATCAGCTAATACTTAATTCTCGCACACGCAGCAAGTCGCACTTCGGCAGGTGAGAGCTGCTTCCCAGCCTCCTCATTTTTCTGGATCTCGGTCCACCCCCTTGGCGCCTGGCCCAGCACAGACTGGGTTCTCGCCCCCCCCTGAGACAGCTGATTGATCGGGTGAGCTATTTCTGCTTCCTGCAGCAGTGAGGAGAGCTTTGTCCCTTTTCATTTCCTGTTTCTCTTATCGCCCGACGGGAGAAGCTTCCAAGCTTCCTTCTGCGCATTCCAGTTAAAAGAAGCTTGTCTGCGAGACATGCCCGCGACCTGGCCCGCAGCCTAACATGGACCCTTTCCGACCGGGACAGCCTGACCCGAATGCTTCCTACTCGGACGTGGCCAACAACCTGCCGCGACCAGCTGCTTCAGACATTGGCGGCGGAAACCGCCAGAACAACTCGCGTGACGAGCTGCGCCACGAGATCCGCAACGACATTAGCAACTCGCGGCCCTACGAGTCGACGCCGTCGCTGATCAAGAGCGGCCGCAGCGACCGCGACAGGGGCGACCGCGACAGAGACAACAGAGACAGAGACAGCCGGCGGGACAAGAGCGAGAGAGGCTACGACGCCCGCAGCGAGCGCAGCGAGCGCAGCGAGGGCAGAAGCGAGGGCAGCCGAGGCAAAAAGGTCTACCAGACCCAGGAGGTCATCACCGAGACCACCACCACCCGCACCGGCGACGACCAGTCCACCCGCTACCCAGGCTCCAACGTCGGCCCACCCCCATCGCACGCCGGTCCTCCCCCACCAGGCGGCGTCCCCTACGGCCCCCAATTACCTCCCGGAGGTATCCCTTACGGCCCCCAATTACCTCCCGGAGGTATCCCTTACGGCCCTCAGCTGCCTCCCTACTCTGGCAGCACAGCCCCCGGAATGAGCAGCATCCCGCCCAAGCCGACCAGGTCGAGCGCCGGCTCGGTTGCGGCCGGTGGCGCTCTCGGCGCAGCGGCAGCATATGCGGCGACGTCGGCCATGAAGCACCGCCACCGCCGCAGCCGCAGCCGCAGCAGCAGCAGCAGCTCGTCTGACCGTCGGCGCCGCCGCCCCAGCAAGGGGCCCTACCCAGGCGGCAGCAGCTACGTCCAGCATACGACGACCACCATGTCCGACACGGGCGGCGGCTCCTATGTGACGACGGATATCCGCACCGCGCGCACGGCCACGGCCGGCTCGATCAGCCAGCTCATGTACCTGCAGCGCCAGCACCGTCAGTCTCTCGTCTACGGTTCCAGCAGCTCCAATGTGCAGGAACAGCTGCGCATGCAGACGGGCGTCGTCCTGGGCGACCTGCGCAACCTGCGCCGCATTGTCGCAGCCATTGCCCGGCGCGCCGAGAACAAGCGCTTCAGACGGTGGCTCGTCGGCGGTCTGCTGGTGACGTTTATCCCGCTGGTGCGGAAACTCTTTGGGCGGTACCGTCGCAAGGAGGAGGCGAACCAGCAGGACAACCAGGACGGAGGAGACAGCAGCGACAGCGACAGAGAGGACAAGCACCACAAGAGACATGCATTTATCAACACTATCCTGGGCCGGGACAAGGACAAGGACAAGAACAACCAGAACAACCAGAACCAAAACCAGAACGACCCATTGGCCTATGGCGGCCAGAACACCTACAGCCAGACGCAAAACACTACCTACGTGGGCCAGGCTGGCGGCAACTTCCAGGGCGACCCTCGGGCTGGTCCGCAAGGCAACTTCCAGGGCAATGTACAGGGCGGCGGCTTCCAGGGCAACTTCCAAGGCGGCGCCGCAGGCGGTTTTGGAGGAGGTCCTGGCGGCCCGGGCGGCCCGGGCGGCCCAGGCGTTGGCTTCGGCGGAGGCTTCGGCGGTGGTGTTGGCGGCGGCGGCGGCGGTTTCCCTGGTGGAGGCCAGGGCGGCTTCCAGGGCGGCGCTGGCTTCAACAACCAGAGCGGCCCGCCGAACAATGCCAACCTGATCGGCGGCGCTGCTGGCGTGACGGCCGCGACTGGCCTCATCAGTGCCGGCGTCGCCAATGTCGGCATGGGCAGCAACCGTCTGGTCAACTCGGACCTGAATGCAGGACGGGGTCAGCAGTACAACGACGGCAGCCAGCAGCAGTATGGCGCTGCCAACATTAGCCGCGACAACAACAATGGCCGCTATGTCGACCAGAACGGCAATGTCCGGTTCGACAACAACGTGCGCGTCTACGACGATGTCCGCCAGTTTGGCGACAATGTCAAGGAAGGCCTCGAGGAAGGTCTGGAGAACCTGGGCGACAAGTGGCACCGGTTTGAGGACAAGTTCAAGGACAAGTTTGACGAGAACATTCTTGGCGTCGAGCCCCCGAGACGGAACGACCGCCGCGACGGCAAACGCAATGACCGGTACCAGTTCCAGAACGATCGGTACAATGTCAGAGACGACCGGTTTGCCGGTGTGCGGGTCGACGAGCGGGACTCCCGCGGCCGGTTCGACGACAATGTGCGGAACCGGTACGAGGACAATGTGTACCTGAGAAGCCGATTCGACGGCGGTCGTGACGGCGACAGAGGTCGGTTTGATGACCGTGACGGTGGCCGTTTCGGTGGCCGTTTCGACGATGACCGGGGTCGTTTCGACGACCGGGGTCGCTTCGATGACGACGTACGTGGTCTTGACGGCGAGCGCGTAGTCAACCTCCACAGCCGCACCTTTGTCGACGGCCGCGAGGTCCGTGACGTGCGCGACAAGTTCATCACGGACGGCGACCGCGAGATCCGCACTTTCGGTGACGTCCGCGACATTGTCCGTGGCAACACGCTTGACGGCGCCCGCAACTTTGACGATGTCAAGGACATTGTGCGCCAGCGGACCCGCGACGGCGACCTGATCAACGTCCGCAGCCGCACGTTTGTCGACGGCCGGGAAGTGCGCGACGTGCGCAACCGGTTCATTGCCGGCGACATCCCGCCTCCCTTTGACCGTGACGGACTCCGGGATGGTGTCCGCGGTGGTGTGCGCGGCCGGTTCGACGACGGATTTGTCCACGGCCGGGTCATTTCCGAGGACGGTGTTGATATCCGCCGTCTCGACGACCGCGAGCGCAAGTTTGGTGACATCCGCTTCGAAGACCGCGAGCGCAAGTTTATCACTGGAGATGTCCGCTTCGACGAGGACCGCGAGCTGGTCCGCAACCGGTTCATCACCGACGGCGATCGGTTCGGCACTCGCTTCATCGACGACGACCGTGTCGAGACGCGCTTCACCGACAGCCTGGGCAATGTCGTGGCGATCAAGAACGACAGTGCCCGCGACGTTGGCGGCCGCGACCTGACTGCATACAGCCGCCGCCTCGTCGAGGACGGCAAGTACGTCGACTTCCTGGACAATGATGCCTTTGCCAAGAAGTTCGACCGAGACGGCTTCATAATCAAGACTGAGCGGATCTCGGATGTCCGCTACAGAGATGACGACCGGTTTGGTGACCGCTTCGGCGACCGCTTCGGCGACCGCTTCAGAGAAGAGCGCTTCCGAGATGAGCGTTTTAGAGACGACCGCTTCGGCGACCGCTTCGGCGACCGTTTCCGGGACGATCGTTTCCGTGATGACCGCTTCCGCGACGACCGCTTCCGCGACGACCGCTTCCGTGATGATCGTTTCCGGGACGATCGCTTCAAAGACGACCGGTACAATGACGGATTCCGGGTTAGCCGCTACACTGATGTCCGGATCCGGGACGACGACCGTCGCGACGACCGCTTCAACGACCGCTTCAACGATCGCTTCAGAGATGATCGGTACAACGACCGGTACCAGGTGTCGGACACCCGCGTCGAAACCCGCGTCGACAACCGTGATTCACGCTTCGATAACCGCGACCCACGCTTTGACAGCCGTCTTGACAACGTTGGTGCTGGTGCTGGTGTCGTGGCCGGTGGCTATGCTGCCAACCAGTTTGGCCAGAACAACTTTGGCCAGAACAACTTTAGCCAGGACTACAATGGACAGTTCCAGAACGGCCAATTCCAGAACCAGTTCAACGGCCAGTTCCAGAACGGCCAGAACTTTAACGGTCAATTCCAGAATGGCCAGTTCCAGGACGGACAGTTCCAGAACCAGTTCCAGAATGGCCAGAACTTTAACGGCCCGAACGGCTACGCCGGCTACGTCAACCAGACGACAACTACCACCACCAGCAACAACAACACTGCCACGGACCTCAAGAAGCCTCCTCGGCTGGGCGCCAACCCGACCGAGTATGCCTTTGCCAAGAGCCGTGCTCTGCTGGACCGCATCCGCGAGATGATGCGCACCAAGGGTGGAATGTTTACAATGGCTGTTTTCCTGTTTGCGGTGCTCTATGTGTTTAGCAACGAAGTGACGCTGCGGGTGTCGCGGACGATTGGCAAGCGGCTGAAGCGTCTGAGCGGCAAGATTGAGATGGGCGATGAGGAGCTGACCGAGTCGGACCTGAAGCTGTTGACGGGATGGAGATGGCGTGTTGCGACGTGGGGGAAGAAGTAAGCGAGGCGTGATTGACGACGAGCGGCAGCGAGTTGTTACAACCAGGGCAAGAGCGGAGTGACGGAGGAGGGTGGCTGCGAGTGTCGCGAGGAGAAATCGAGGGAGAAATCGAGCGTCGCGAGGACGAAAGTAAATAAGTGAAGGAGCAAAAAAAGACGGAGACGATATGAAAAGAATGCCAAACAAAGAAGAAAAAAGCACCTACGACTTGACAAGACCCCGACTGAACGACTTGAAAAGACCTGAAATTCAACAACCTGCGCGTCTCACGGCATCCATCATCCTGATCTCCAATGCTTTTTGCATCTTTTTTAATAGTCTATTTTTTTACAACCATGAGCATACATGATTTTTGTCTTTTTATCTTTTTTTCTACACTTGAGTTTTATACATGAGTTTACGCGAGTTAAGATGAAATTTATTGTTTTTTAAGACTATTCCCAATTTATTTGTTTTGCTTTTGCTGAAGCTTCTTGTATTCCCAAGACCACCCCAATTGACATGTTTCTGCTTAAATTGGATAGCCTTGCGAGTTGTCTTTTGAAGCTGGACCGTTATCGAGCTAGGCGTGGCTGGGAACTTTCAGCTAAGACTAGGGATGTCTTGTACGGCTGTAGGCTGATTTGTGATTTTTTGCGTGAGCCTCCCTTGTCTCGATTACTGACATTACCTCTTGGTTTCTCTTTATCGAGGATTAAACGTCTGCCTGTGGGGGGTCTTTACTTCTTTATCTGCCTTTGACAAGTGTTTATTTCCTTTTTCGCACAGCCTTGGGTCTCCCAATATTGCTGTTGACACATTGCCACTCGGACAGGTGCCCCGAACAGGGCTGACACGGGGTCTAGGCAGAGACAGAAGAGAACACCCATAGATAAAAGATTACTTGTCTTTGCTCATTCAGGGGCACAAGAACAGTATTTGCCAGGGTTAAAATTCAAGAACGTGTCATTTTCTTTCCATCTGCCGGGCGTCGCTTTACCAGCTTACATTTGATACTTTTGCATCATCTTTCACCGTCCGTTCTGGCCCTGGTCAAAGAAAACGGTCGAGCCGCCGCCTGGCCCGCAAAGTGACGACGCCCCTCTCCCGCCCAATGTGTTGCCCGTCCTGAGACTGCCCGTCGAGGTTAGACGGCAGATTTGGATCGCCGTCATGGGCACCGGTCCGCCGTCAGCATCCTGCGCTCCTGCAGGACCGTCTACTTTGAGGCCAGCGAGGACGAGCCGCCAAGCTGCTCAAGCGCTTCCACTGCTCCACCCGGCAGCACCACGCCGACATGGTCCGCAGCGTCGAGACTGTCTTTCCCCGGTCGGTGTGGCGGGGGAACTCGACAAACATTTCGGCGTCGTTTGTGCCCGGGGGGGCTGTACGACGAGGATGGCACCCGGCTAATTGTGGTGCCGCCGGAGCAGGCGGTCCGGCTGGGGATGAACAGGTGTTTGCGGGCAAGACAGACAAGACAGGCACCAACGACGCCGACGACGCCGAGGCGTACCTGAAAAGCCCATTCCGGATCCATACGGGGTGCTGGCGCGGGAAAGCATTGGATGCCTAGAGTGGAAGGACAAGACTGGGATGCGAATACATGAGTCACTGCGGCTTGGGCTTTAAAACTTAATTCCCACAGCTGCTTGTAAGAGTTAGCCTGCGACTCGTGGCGAAGCTAGAGGCACAGCCTCCCAGGGCTGAGCTGGATAGACCTCGTAGAACATTGAGAACTCTGATGCAAAACCAACACGGTAAAGGATTCAAATGCATTGTGTGACGTTGTATGGCAAACGCAGAGCTGTACAAAACAGGAATTAGTCACCGGCAGGATTGCGAAGCTCGAGGGCCCCACTAAACGTTGGAGCCAAGGCGTTCTTGAGCAAGGTTGCCCCGCCTTTGCCAGGCAGCTGCGGACAGCTCCAGAGAGCTCGGACGGGCCAATCACGGCTGTCTGGTAGGTCGGTGCCTGGATCCGCCTCGGCCGTATAAGTAGAGGCGGCCTTGTCGTCAGATTTCGACAGTTCAGCTCTGCACACTGACCTTTACACACTTGCAACATTTATTTTGTACATTCGATACATTCATTGTGTACATTCTCGGTTTACCCGAACATCACCCCACGATCTTGTAACAACCTTCCACCTCTCACCCCCTCCACCTCTCACACCACATCCACTCATGGATATCCACAAACAAGAGTTCAAGGTCCGGGACCTTCCCACCCGGTCCGTGACGCTCTTCCCCACCCGCGCCCAGGTCGTCCGGGACCTCAAGGAGGTGACCCTGCTTCCCGGCGCCAACCAGATCTCCGTCGTCGGCTTCTCGCCCACCGTCGACGAGAGCTCCATCAAGGTCGAGGGCACCGGCTCGGCCATCATCTCGGACATGGTCGTCGAGCTGCTGCCAAACAGCGACTTCTTCGAGGAGATCTACCCGAGCGACGACGACGACGACCTCGCGTCCGACTCGGACGACCTGAGCCAGCCCGAGTACGACGCCTTTGAGGACCCGCCAGAGCTCGCGGCCGCCAAGACACGCATTCAGCAGCTCAACGACGACCGCGAGCGCGCCCAGGAGCTCGTCAACAGCGCCGCGGACCGCCTCAAGTACCTCGACGCCTACGGCAAGATGCTCGACCGCAAGCGCAACCTGGACATTCGCGAGGGCATCGGCCGGTACCGCGACGAGCGCCAGCACGTCTTCAGCGACCACATGGACGGCCAGACGCGCATGCGGGCGGTCGACCGCGAGCTGGACCGGCTGCGGCAGGACATGACCAAGATGCTGCGCGCCAAGGACAAGCGGGAGGCCAAGATCCTGAGACAGCGCGGCCGCGAGCAGACCAAGCGCGCCAAGGTCGTGGCCGCAAAGCTGCGCCGCAAGGAGGAAAAGCGCCGCGAGAAGCAGCACGTGCGCCGCGAGCGCGAGCGGTTCTGGCCGCGCGAGTGCTACACGGTGCGCATCACGCTCGACGCGCCGTCGTTTACGCCGTCGACGTCGCGGCGGTCCTCGTTTGCCGGCGTCGACATGCCCAAGGACGCGCGGGACGATGGAGCGGCAAAGAACCAGGGGTCGGCTGCCGACGCGGGCGAGCTGGCCGTCGACCTGGCCATATCCTACGTCACGTCGGACGCCGGCTGGTCGCCGACGTACGACCTGCAGCTGTCGACGACGGCCGGCACGGGCCAGCTGTGCTTCGACGCCAGCCTGACCAACACCACGTCCGAGTCGTGGTCCAACTGCAAGGTGGTGCTGTCCACGAGCCAGACGGCCTTTTCGGGGCTCAACGTGACCATCCCGATCCTGGTGCCGTGGCGTGTCAAGCTGGTGCGCGGCACGTCGCTGGGCACGGACAGCCTGTACCGCAGCCGCGAGGAGGAGGAGCACAACCGCGAGTGGAAGGTCCAGCAGGGGGCCACGCAGCTGCGCCTGGGCCGGCCGCGGGACGCCATGTTTGGTCTTGCCGACAGCGACCGGCTCTTTATGGCGCGCCAGGGGCGCGGACGCAATGGCGGCCAAATGCAGTATCAAGTGCAGTCCATGGGCTTTGGAGCCAGCAACAATAACAATAACAACGAGTTCATGACTCGCCACAGGACAGCAGCGGCACTCATGGCACGAGCGCCAGCCGACACGGCTGCACACGGCGAAGAATACTCTTCTCACTTTGTGTCCGACTCCCACCACGCCGGGTGCCACGACGACGACGGCAGCGACGACGACGACGACGACGGCAACACCATCCTCCCTTCGAGAGACGCCCTCGAGTTCCAGGAGTCGGCCTTTGAGGAGACGGGCCTGACGTCGGCGTACGACCTGCCGGGGCTCAAGACGCTCGTGCCCAGCGGCACGGCCAGCAAGCAGCGCGTCGCGCGCATCTCGTTTGGGCAGGTCGTCTTCAGCCACACCGTCGTGGCCAAGTACAAGCCGGCGGCGTACCTGAAGGCCAAGATCAAGAACACGAGCAAGATCACGATCCTCGCGGGGCCCGCGGGGCTGACCATTGACGGCTCCTTTATGGGCCGCACGCGGCTGCCGCGCTGCAGCCCGGGCGACATGTTCCCGCTCAGCCTCGGCGTCGACCCGGCCATCCGCGTGGCGTACCCCAAGCCCGACGTCAAGCGCGCCACCACCGGCCTCTTTACCAAGGAGGACTCCAACGGCTACAAGCGCGTCATTGTCATTTCCAACACGAGGGCGGCGGGCGGCCCCCCGTCTTCTGAAAACAAGCCGGTCTCGCTGCTGGTGCTGGACCAGGTGCCCGTGAGCGAGGACGAGAAGCTGCGGGTGGACATCCAGCAGCCGCGCGGGCTGGCGGCCGGGGGCGGCCCCGTGGCCACGGGGACGGGGACGCTGAACGCGGCCAACTCGACGGGCCCGGGATCTGGGGCGGCGGCGGCCAAGGACTGGGGCACGGCGACGGCGGTGCTGAAGAAGGCGGGCGAGATAGTGTGGGACGTGCGGCTGAACGCGGGGCGGACGGTGAAGCTGGCGCTCGAGTACGACGTGGGCGTGCCGTCGGGGGAGAGCGTGACGCAGTGCTAGGGGGACGGGCCGTTTCACTGGGTAGGGGGGGAGTGAGGGTGGTGGTGAAGCGGCCAAGGCAGCAGTGTCGAAAGACACTAAGCAGGTGTCTGATGCGCAGAGCGCCTTCAAGGCACCCGGAGCGGGCACTGCCGTGTCTGCTGCTGCCTCCAGAACATCCGTGTCTGGGGTGTCGGGCTCTGCGCCGGCCCCCCCATTCCCCTGGATGAATTTGTCTGGCCCGCTGGCACAGACGAAACGGCCGTATGCGGCAAAGGATACTGGGAGCAAGGAAAAAGAGTAATGAAAAAGGATCAAGGATAACGGAATGGGATATGGTCATGTTTGCGTATTTTATTTTGGCTTTTATTACACATTGGTAGAAACAAACAGATTGGCCACAAAGGCATTGACACACGTGACCTTTTCTAGTCGTCATTCTTCACCAGCAGCACCGGCGGCGTGTACCGCTTGTGCCCGTGCGCAGCGTAGTAGACCATGGCAAACAGCATGGTGCCCACAAACATGGCCACGTTCCAGTTCATCGTCTCGGGCGTCACGGGCGTCGCCGTGGGGAAAAAGATAAACACCCAGACGACGAGCAGAAACATGACGGCGCCGGCATTGACGGCGATGCCGCAGCGGCCGAGGCTGAATCTGGAGCCGGGCAGGGGCGTGCCGGAGAGGCGCCTGAGGATGAGAAAGGTGAAGGAAATCAGGTACGTGCCGAGGAGGGCCGAGACGGCGAGGGAGCCGATGGCGTTGAACGCGGCGGTGGATCCGATATTGATGAGCGAGAGGAGGGCGGTGATGGTGAAGGTGACGAGGACGGCGTTGACGGGGATGTTCCAGCGGGGGTTGACCTGGGGGTTAGCCAAACGACAAACGACGAACGACGAACGAAGTGAGGAGTGAGGAGTGAGAAAGAATGGAAGAGAGAGACGTGATCGCGAAGCGAGGACAAAAGAAAGAAAGAAAGAAAGACGCGATCGAGCGAAGCGAGGACAAAAGAAAAAAAGAAAAGAATCTGAACTTCTGCGGACTCAAAACCTTACATGGGCGATAAAGGCCGATCCCGGCAGGCCGCCGTCGCGGGCAAAGGACCACGTCTGGCGCGACACGGTGGCCACGGTGCTGATGCAGGCCGACGTGATGTTGACAATGATGATGGCCGTCATGACGCTCGTGCCGGCGTGGCTCTGCGTCGCGCTGAAAAAGGCCTGGATGAACGGGTAGCCCGTGGGCGAGTCCAGCACCGTCACGGGGTCGCCCAGCGTAAAGCAAAACGTAATCACCATGACCCAGCCCATGCTGCCGTTGACCGTGGCCGCCGTCAGGATGGCCCGCGGCAGCACCGCCGACGCGTCGCGGATCTCCTCGGACATGTGCACCGCCGAGTCTGCGCCGATCAGCGTGTACACGGGCGCCAGCAGGCCCACCATGAAGCTGACGCCGGTCGTGCTCCAGCCGCCGAGGTTGAGAAACGAGCCAAAGACGTCGGCGGCGGAGGCGCGGGGGGCGAGCACCCAGAGGGGGACGAGCACGCCAAAGAAGCCGACGACGTGGACGATGAGCACCATGCCCTCGACCATGGGCAGGCGGCCGGCGAGAAAGGTGTTGAACAAGATGCAGAACGCGGTAATGGCAATGACCAGGAGGGTGCCGTGCCACGCCTCGTAGACGTAGCCGGGCCGGTTGAGGACCAGCAGGCCCTGGATCATGGTGCCGGCCAGGAACGCGAGCGACGCGAGGCCGGTCTGCCAGCCGAGCACAGAGACCCAGCCAATGGTGTAGGAGAAGAACTTTTGGGCGCGCGGCGGGGCGAGCTCGGAGACCCAGTGGTACTGGCCGCCGGGGGTGGGCGCCATGGAGGCGAGCTCGGCCATGGAGGCAAAGACGAGCATGTAGCCGACCCAGACGACGAGGTATCCCCAGACGAGGCCGGCGGTGCCGCCGTTGAGGAGGCCGTACGCGGTAGTCCTACCGGCGAGCGAAGCGAGTCGTGAGTGAAAGACAAAGCAAAACGAGCGAAGCGAGGAAAAAAAGAAAGAAGAACGAGCGAAGCGAGGAAAAAAAGAAAGAAAAACGAGCGAAGCGAGGAAACAAGGAAACAAGACCTACATGAGTGCGATTTCCCAGGTGCTCATGAGAGTGCAGGCGAAGCCGAGGGTGGAGAGGAAACGAAAGTTTCTCTGGACGGTTAGAAACGGTCAAGAACACTCAAGAATCATTGAACCCACGTTCAACACCTGAGTCCGCCCGAGACGCTGCATGTCGCGTTCGTCAGAGACGGTGCCGCCCTTGGAGGCCTGCTTGGAGTCTTCCATTATGGGATTGTTGTTCATCTGGTGCGCCTCCATGGCGATGTCGTACTTGTCGGGCATGACAGGCAGTGAAGGAGAATATGAATACAGGTGGAATTCAAAGAATAAAGGAGGAGGATATCAATAAGAAGGACAGCTGGGAGCAATGACTAGATCTCGGAAAAGGATCAATGATTGAGCACCGAGATCGACGACAAATAAAAGGAAAGAAACGAAGCCAGATAACAATGACCGAGCAGACTTACAAGACGCAACAGGGCGGGTGTGGAAACAGGCATGCATGGAGGGGGTGCATTTCCACGCCAGACTAAACAGAATACAGTAAACGGCCTGCCGCAAGAGTCTCCTTGACTACCTGCCGTACAGACCCTGCAGTGGCTGGTATCTTTCAGACTCCAGAGTATTGGCTACAAAGTATCCCCAGCGGAGCTGATTCCGCGTCTTGTGTATTCCTTTCAATGAATTTGGTAATAAATTCCCACGGGGTATTTTGAGACCTCACTCGGAGAATGCCGCCATATTTTCCACTCCCTATATTCATCCTACAAAATATAAACGAACATCTGCATTAACGACTAGATCAAGGAAAAGGATATTTCTGTGTGTATGGGTGTATGCAGCTCCGTGTGGGATGCGTTTGAATTTTTGATTTTGTGGCGTTTTTCCCCAAGCGATGTTGTTTCAATATCCACAAAGTACCGTTCCATTGCATTCTTACAAGAAAAACAAAACACTATATCCCGGCCCCAAGCCAGCCCCCAACACCCAGGCCTTTGGAAGCGAGAAAACAACGCCGTGTTGTTGGTGCAACACACAACTACAGCTTGGTCACTAGATGTCTGGGCATGTTGCTTGTATTTCCCGTATGTGACATTAGCAAATAAGGAAGCGAAAACGAGAGATAAGCGTTCATTCAATGGACCAGCCAAGAGTCCAAGGACCCCAGGAACGAGTCAGCAAACACCAAGAGATACGGCCCGGCACAGGCCAAGAGACCCCGGTACAAGATGCCCCCATACGAAAAATCCGCAGTAAATGGCCTGCCAGTGGCCACACTGGCCATGACCCAAGCCACCCCAGGCCATACCCTTTCAGTCGTCATGCATAAAAAAGTATACAAACAGTCCAATGCTCGATTGCTGGAAAGACCCAGAGTCATTCCCAAGCCGCATTCATTTCTTATCTTGTGGCATTCCGCTTCTAACCCCAGATAACAACTTGACATGCTCCTTTTATCGTCCCAGCGCCTCTGAACTATGGTAAGCACTTCCAGGTTTCTCTCATTTTTACACTTTCACAATTGTGTCTCGACTCTTTCCATGGCACTGTTGCAACTATGACTGAAGAAGTCAAGACCAAACTTCTGCATGAACAAGCTCTTTCCCTGCCTGCAAGGGTCCAGGAAGGATCCAATCGGAACGCATCCCAAGAGAAAAGCCACAAAATATCTGCCCTGCAAGACGCTCACCCCAGATGCAAGCACATGTAAGAGTCTGTACATAGTACGAAAGAAGAACCAAACCAAGAGCACACACTTACTCCATACCCCAATTTATTTCCCCGTAAATTGGCTCCAAAACTGGGTCAATTTTAAGTACTGCTTGGGCCTTTTTAGGGCGGAAGATGGAGCTCTGTAGTGGCCAGTCCCCGCTAAAATGCTTAAACAACGTTCTCTGAACCAAGAACTGTCCATGGCGCGAAGGGAACCCAACGCCCTGCAAGGAGACAGGCGGGATTTTACTCGGAAAGAAAAAAAGAAGAAAAAAAATCCGAGAACATGAGAAGTGCAAAGTGGCTGGCATTGCATCAATTAAAAGAAACAACTATTTGTAAACTCCTTCGTACAATAGATGCTAATAAGTGCGGTAATTTACGTCCTGCTCAAGTCCAAATGCCTTTTTACCCAGATACTACTACGCATGCTCTTTTTCTTATTCTCTTGCTAGCCTCCACGCACCCTGTCCATGGTGCAGTGTTTGTGGATATGCTACAGGGGTGCACTCAGCCTTGACCTCTTTTGATATTCTTCTACCTCGTCCGCACCATTTCGGGCTGTTTCGTCTGTGCCGACCGGGACCGTCCCCGGGGGGTGCATAGTACAGACAGAACGCCTCTTTTCTATTTCAGTCTTAGCTTCCACACAGAAACTTCCGAGACAGGAGACTCGTAAGCTACAATGTACTGTACTTTCAGCTGGGCTGGTTTTGTGTCTGATAGGACAATTGCTGAGGCCTCGCCATAGGAAATCGCGGCAAAGATAAAAATCAACCTGCGCAAGGATTTTCAACAATAACTGTCAAGTTCGTTCGGACATCTGCCCGGAAAGTAGAAGAATAAACTGTTTTCTCAATGAAAATTCTATGAAAAATGGATAAAATCAATAACTACCATATATCAGTGAATATAGTAGCCTGGTTTTCATAAAAGCCGACCCCTATGAGTCTGCATTAGTAGCACCCTATTCGGCCCTTGCTCAGTCTCTGTGCCGTCGTTGCACTGAAGTCTTGACCCGGGCCACCTCTTCGTCTACGATTACGAAAACACCTCAATCACATTACACAAGCGAAGACGACATCAACTGAGAGCTTCACGAATTAAGGATTGAGTGAAAACAACTGATTGACACCAACCGACTAACAACCAACAGACATAGGGATCATTATGCTCGGCATTCAACAGCCACCAACAGCACTGAAGAAACCCAATGGCTGGGACGACTTAAGCGCTTTCTGAATCTTACTGGCTCCCAGAAAGTTGGGAACACAAAAGTACTCATCCCACATAATGCCACATGAAAAGTATTCCGCCGCTTGGGACAAGGGGGTGAGACGAGGCAAAATCCTCAAGACCAGGGGATTATAAAGCGCAAACACCTGCCAACCCTGCCCCGTGTCTTTGAATGTGCCGCAGACACCATCTGCATGTCCTCGCTAAGCATCCCACGGGTATTATCCAGACGTGGTATTGTTCCTTGAGACCGTTTCGAATCAGAATGTACTCGTATCACTTTTGGGGGCCATGGTATTCACACCTTGACGCCTTTGCTGTTCCTTTTTCTTTGCTTCTTTCTACCCAAGAGAACCCCCTTCTGAGTCTTTTGTTTTTGAACGTCTCACTCCCATATGGAAGTTTATTCAATATTCCCTCATGTTGCCATCGTTTAAACGATTTCTCATTTGACGTCCCAACCACAATACACCAAGAGACTCCTGCTGGTTGTACTTTGGCCTTTCATAGTCTGTACCTGCCTCCTTGGCGCGCCTCTCTTATCTCCTTGCCTCACACCCCTCCCTGGTCCCAAAGCCCTGGTTAGTTCCGACACAAGGTCTGCTAGCCACAGCCGGAGACTATCAAGGCTTTCCATCCTTCTCTAGTCGATGCGGGTCCTCACTACTTTGTATCATATTATATTCTATCAAGTTATCAGCCCATCCGCTTTTAGGCCTCCCACTACCACCTTGCCCCCATCAATGTCGATTAACTACACAAGACCCGACGGCGTGTTCTGGACAGCTAGACACACCTTGTGCCGGGTTGCTCGTTTGAGAATCTGCAGGCACATCGCCTTCCTTTTCTCTCTTCACACCCTCTTGCCTGCCTGTCGGATCCGGATATCTCCCCGTACCATACAACAGTGGACTATCATGTAACATCTAGCAACCCGTCCCTCATATTTGCCTCTCTTTCTTGCACCCAGCGACACCACATCCTCTCGCCATCTGCAGTATACAGATGCACAGACTGTATCCCGCCTCCCCCCGTCTTTTTCTTTTTTGTTAACCAACACATCCCCTTACTGTTGCAATCATCTACTGGCCCGCCAACTCGGTCACAAAGTGCAGTCCCTTCACAGCATATGCCACATTAGAATACACATCATGTCCGTCCTGGCATAGCCGTCTGCCTCCAGTCACCGCTCTCTCTCTTTCGGAATCTCTCTCACTCTTCATCGCCGTCATGTCCGCCCATCCGACCCCGACTCTCATCGCCCCCCTCAAGCCCGTCACAGACACCGACCAGGGCGGCGTCCTGGCCATTGCCGCTTCTCTCGGCCTGGTCGTCGCCGTCGTCTCGCTGCTCATCCGCGCCTACGTCCGGAAAGAAAACAGGGTCACGTTTGCCAAGGACGACATTGCCGCCGTCCTCAGCATGGCCGTCACTGTTGTCCAGTCGGCCGTCGTCTTTGTCGCCGTGTCCAAAGGCTTTGGCAAGACCAGCTCCGGCCTGGCGTCCAGCGACTGGCAGAGGGACATTTACATTGGCGATCTGTTCTTCCTCATGGGCCTCTGGCTCACGAAATGCTCCATTGCGTTCCTGTGGCTGCGGCTGTCGCGCGAACCCGTGCACGGCAAGGCCTCGCAGGCACTGCTCGTCGTCCTCACCGTCATCTTTGTCATTTCGGTGCTCGTCATGTGCCTCCGGTGCGACCTCTCGCAGCCGTGGCTCGTCCCGGGCGCAGGAAACTGTGCACAAAACACTGTACGTTTTTGAATTGCCTCGCTTCGCTCGATTTCTTTGTACTTGTGTTTTTTCTTTTCTCGCTGCTCGATTCTCTGGCGAGATACTTGCTGTTTCTTCTTTTCTCGCTGCTCGTCCTTCCCTTCTCTCCTAACATCTCAGTTCAACCGCTGGGTCGCTGTGGGTGCCCTCGATATCACCACAGAAGTCGCCCTCTTCATCGGCGGCCTCTGGCTCGTCCGCAAACTCCAGCTCTCCTGGAGCAAAAAGGGCGTCGTCCTCATCGCTTACGGCACTCGTCTCCTGTAAGTTTTTAGGTCCTCGCTCGCTCGATTTCTTTTTATTTCCTCGCTTCGCTCGATTTTATTTCCTCGCTCGCTCGATTTCTTTTTCAAACTTATTGAAAGGTTCTCTTTGCTTCCACTCACTCACGACACGCTTCGCGCCGTTCGTATAGTGTCATCATCGCCGCCGCTGTCCGCCTCTACTACCTCCACGTCATGCTCACCAGCGACGACCCGTCCCTCCACGGAATCCTCGCCGCCGTCATGACCCAGGTCGAACTCTGCTACGCCGTCGTCGCTGCCACTATGCCCTGTCTCCGGCCGTTTATGAACGCCCTCAACACCCACTACGGCGGCGGACCCGCCCAAGCGTACGCAAACTCGGCGTATGCCGGCGGAGGCTCGTCTGGGAACAAGCACAGCCAGGCCACTGAGCTGTCTAATCTGTCCAGTCGCACAAACCGCACGCCAAAAATACTGTCCAACCTGTCGGCCTCGCGGAAATCGTCCGAGTCGGCTGCACAAATACTAGAGAACAGCAGCAGCAATCAGATGCCGTGGCCATTGTCTGTAGAACAGCCAACACATCGGGGATATTCAGGATATCACCAGCAAGGAAACTACCAGTCACGATATCAAGACTCGAGGCGTCGAGGGGATAGTGCTGTATAATGTTATTGTTCTCTTAATGTATATACGCGTTTTGACCACTGTCAGACGAGTCTATGAAGAGCTTAAATTTTATTCATCTCAAAGTATCAACTGTTATTCCTTGTTTGCCAAAAAAGCGGCTGCACAGTCTGATGCTGCTTCAACAACCAGCACTTTGCGAAACTGTACCAGTCCTTGCCGTGGCCACTCGTCCAGGAAGAGCTGTCTGTACTCGGCAAGGTTCAAAAGTGCACCGGACATGACAAGAATTGATGTGGCAGGATCGCACTGAGATGCCGTCTTTGTCGAGCATGTCTTGACAAGTCGTTTTGTGAGTTCAACCAGACTGGAAGCTGCAGTCTTGACAATCCCGAGAGCTGCCGGGTCTGGAGTCGGGGCTTGGAAAGCCAGTTTTGTAACAGCTCTAGCCAGGTTGGCAATTTTCGATTTGGAGTCGCCATTGCCGTCGTCGTCACGGAGCAGTTTCGGTAAAAGCTCGTCCTCGGAGCAGCCAACAGCCTCGAGCAAGGCATCCCTGAGAGCAGAGTACTCCCCCGACTCGTCCCCACCCTCGATACTAGCAAGCACCTCCTGGACAGCCCTCTTGCCAATATCAAACGCACTTCCCTGGTCACCGACAAGATACCCCCATCCACCAGCGCGGCCGACCTGTTGTATTTCATTGCCATCACTCTTGCGGAACAATGTAGCAACTGACCCGGTCCCAGCTATGAGTGATATCCCGCTGTCAACCGAACTGTCGGACGCAACGCATGACCCAAGCAGCTGACTGTCACTCGTCAACCGAAGCGCTTTGGGGTCGTCGCCCAGCTGGAAAAGCTTCCCAAGCCGAGACGACAAGTCGTTGCCAATCGTCAGAGTAGCTCTAGAGGCGTGGTCCAGGCCCGCAATTCCTGCCCAGACTCTGGCGAATCGTGGGATTCGATGCCCCCCAGCATCACCGGCAGACACCGCCGCCCTTGACGTGGCTGTCGATATCTGCTCGATGAGCTTGCTCGCGCTGACACTGTTGACGTTGCAGGCGCCTGATTCGCCACGGGCAATGATCTCGCCGGAACTGTTGGCAATCGACACGTGGCACCGCGTGCCGCCTCCGTCAATGGCCAGGTATAGGTCTGGCTGCCCCAAGATGGGCGGTGTTTCCTCTTGTTGTAGCTGGGCCAGAAACTCGTAAAAGTGCCCGCCCGCTTCTTCGAGCCTGGCCCTGGCCGTGTCGGCATCGAGCCCAGACTTGGCCACGGCACACGCCAGCTTGACGCTTCCGCCGCACCGCTGGAGGTGAACATTGAGGTCGTCGGACGAGGGGCTAGCAACAAGTTGTGGACCCCCTTCCGCTCTCAAGAGATACAAGGCACCCGTCCCGCAGACTTGCCGCACCATCCTCCGCCCGCGCGCCCGCAGCTTCGCGTTCATGACTTGCACGTCCAGCATCAGGCCCTTGTGCGTCTTGCCGAGCTTGACCATGGCGCACGTGCTGATCATGTTCAAAATGTTCTTGGCCGAGCTGCCCGCCTTGAGGCGCGTGCTGCCAGCCACAAACTCGGGGCCCACCAGGACCGAAATGACGTGGTCGATGGAGAGAGAAGAGGACGAGGAGGAAGAGTCCATGGCGGACGGGCTGCTGTTGGTGATGCCGGCAGTGAGAGCGCCCGCGCGGACGGCCGCCTTGAGCGCGCCGAGGACGTACGGCGTCCGTCCAGAAGCCGAGATGCCAATGACGGTGTCGCGCCGCGTCAGGCCCAAGGCCGTCACCTGGTTCATGCCGTCCTCCTCCGAGTCTTCGGCGTTCTCGACTGCCTGCGTAATGGACCCCGACGACTGGCCGGCGATGAATGCAATGGCCCGGGACGGCGGGACGGAAAACGTGACTGGCAGCTCGGAGGAGTCCATGACGGCGACCCGCCCGCTGTTTCCGGCGCCGACATAGATGAGCCTCCCCGGCGGGTCCCCTGGCGCGGTCCATCTCTCGACCAGGCCGTCGACGAGCGCGGCGATCTCGCCCAGGCAGTGCTCGATCGCCGGCGCGACGCGAGCCTCTTCGCGGAGGAACGCGCCGCACAGCTCGCGGGTGCTCAGCGTCTCGAGAGAATCGGCCAGGCCGGCATCTCGGGCCTCGCTCTGGAGCTGGCCCAAGGCGTCGTCGGCAGAGACGGTGTCATTGGCTCTGGAGGAATTCATAGTGTAGACGACAACTTTGTGTATAGACCTTTTATGAACAACGGTTACTGACCCCTCAGTTATCTAACCCCTCAGTTATCGATTATCGCTCAATGGCGTAATCTGGCCCTCGCTTCAGTCTAAATTAGTTTTCAACGGCTTCGCGTTAGACGCCACAATACGGTACTTTTTGCTTGTACTTTTCGGAACGGATGCTTTTATTAACATGTAGGAAATGTTACCTTCTTTATACATTATTGTGCAGTACAGTCAGCCAACATGCTGTCTTCAACAGCCCAGCGACAGAATCATTTAGACAACTCTGTACTTTGTATCATTGGATGTCGGCCGTCAACTCAAGAAGCTTGTTTCTAGGAGTGGGGAAACGCCCCAGGGCGAGCTAAAGAGCTTGATTTTGTTCCCCTTAGTTCGTCAACCATATTAACGAGGGACAAGGGACTGTGTCTCTGTACTTTCGTACTCGGACCTGAGTGCTTTGAGTCTTGAGCTATGACAGGTCCAGTGTCACACGATGGATACGCCAGAGCTTGCCTGCAACTGCAGTCACACATGTACGATGGACGCAGTGACTGCTTCGCTGCAGGAAGATTTGTTTCTGCATCACTGCACCACTGTCGCGGATACTCCGTACATGTACATGCATGCGCAAGTATACAGTAGTGTGTTGGCGATGGGTTTCCCAGATAAGCAGATTCCCGGCGAGACAACACCCCAAACCCAAACCAACACAGAGCTAGACTTGGATACGTTCTTATTTTATGTTAGGATTGGGAGAACAGCGTGTTGATTATTTGGGGTGTCTGACAGTTTCGAGGTGGTTATGATGTTGCAGTGGTGTGAAAGAATGTACAGTGCGCGCAAGTCCACAAGGCTGGCCCTTGTTCGTGTCACAGCGATTCAGTATAAATTGCTCTTTTACTTTCAGATGGCGTCTATAACCAGTCGCGTAGTAAAAGACTCTATTCTATATGACCTCCTTGATAGACGTGTCGACATGCACCGCACGATTACATGAGAAAACAAGTCAAAAAGCTACAGGTTGAAGATTGAGGGAGGGCTCGGTCGTCGGCAGATATATTGAAAAGCTGGAAACGGCCAGGTGTATGGATTTGTTCTTGTCACCTGGCGACAGTTGTGGGAGTACTTGATGCAATGTGTTCTCGTGACTGCGAAACCAGACAATGGTTTTTTCTTTTCTCCTTTTTCCTCTTCTTTTTTTTCCTTTTTTTTTTCCTTTTTTTTTCTTCGAGAATAGGGTGCATATCTGTTTGAGTACCAACAGGCACCGCCGAATCGATTCAATGTAAAACATCGTGTGGTCTACTCTTGCATATGCAGCCACCGTCTGCGCAAACGACAGCCAATCATGTAACCGCCAGCATGCGCCTCCATCTCAACCTGGGCGGCTCAGCCTTTCCAGGCAGACAGGTGAGAAAAAGTGAGATCTGGAAAAATAAGTCCATTGAACCACGACTCTTTTCTTTTCGTCTCACCCACTTTTTCAAATCGCTTCTGTCAATTCTGACATACTCTAGCGCAGCTCTCAGCTTCTAATAAAAATCGTCGCCCACCCGGGGTCGGAGCACAATGAGACTCGTCCAAACATCCACCCTCAAGCTGGAGGAGTTCCTCCCCAGCCAGATCCCCGTCTACGCCATCTTGTCGCACACATGGGGCCCCGAAGAAGTCTCCCTCCAGGAATTCACCGCCCACAAGGGCGTCTCCAAACGAGGCTACATCAAGATTGTGCGCGCCGCCAACCTCGCCCGCGACAATGGCTACAAGTACATTTGGATCGACACCTGCTGCATCGACAAGACGCACCTTGCCGAGCTCGCCGAGTCGCTCAACTCCATGTACAGGTGGTACCAGGAGGCAGACGTCTGCTATGCATTCCTAGAAGACCTGAACGCAAACGACCCCAACTCGCAGCTGGGAAAGTGCAGGTGGTTCACCCGCGGGTGGACACTCCAGGAACTCGTGGCGCCGCAAACGCTCCGTTTTTACGACAAGGACCTCAACTTCCGCGGCAGCAAGTCCGACTTTATCGACCAGATCTTTGAGCAGACGAATCTGCCGCGGCGCATCCTAACGCAAGAGTCCAAGCCCATCGAGTACTCGGTGGCGCGGCGCATGTCGTGGGCTGCTGGGCGCGAAACCACGCGCATCGAGGACATGGCCTATTGTCTGCTCGGTATCCTCGGCGTCAACATGCCGCCCATCTATGGCGAGGGCGCGCGCGCCTTTCGTCGTCTGCAGGAAGAAATTGTCAAGTACAACAGCGACATGAGCATCCTCGCATGGAAATCGCCTTTGGCGGAGCAGCCGCAACCGTCGCCATCGTCGCCTACACTGGCCGTACCAGAAACATCGACCCGCAAGTCCCGTAAACTGTCACACTCTGGGAGTGGATCGTCATTGGGATCACGAGCCTCTGAGCCCCGAACACCGTCTCCGCCCCCCAAGGCGGCACCTTCGCCGAAAGTAGTGCCCACGCCGTCACGGTTCAACCTTCGCAGCAACGGCAGTGCCATTGGCACCACAGTGAGCAGACGATCCGACAAATCAGCATCGTCGACGTCGTCATCGAGAATGCCGTGCCTCTTCGCTCCTTCGCCGGCATCGTTTTCCGATTGCGCCAGCCTGCACCCGTTCGTCGACGACTTTGAAAACTTCAGCGTCACCAACCGCGGGCTGTTCGTGTCCGGGACATCTTCTCTGCGCATTCATGTGGCCAGAAGGCGAAATGACAAGCGTGGAAAAATGCACAAGCGTTATGTCCTGTTGGTTGGTAGCCAAGCCAACGAATATGTCGGCATCTACCTTCAAAAGATCGGACCCGACCTATATCAGCGGGACTGGGACATGGACATATTCGCAATGGAAATTAAGCTCGTCAATAGCATGCGTGCCACATTAGTGACCGACTGGTACATTCTGATCGAGCAGCGGCTGGTCAACACCGTGAAGCCGCAAACCTTTCGGCGCTGGGGCATGCATGTCCCGACCGAAGGGACGTCTAGCAACAGCAATAACGGGTCTGTCATTATCAGAAACACGGTACCATCAAACCTCTGGGATGCGCAGGACCAAATCTTCTTGCGGCCGGGCGCTTACCAATGGATCCGCTTCGAGATGGTGCTGTGCCTGAAGTGTACGGTATCCCTGGGGACAGCATCGTCAACGCCATCCTCCAGCCGCCCGCTGGTAGTCGTCGTACTATGCCACTACGCGCAGACAAGCATGTCGCCGCGGTTCGTCGTGTTCCTCGCCGAGGATTACCCACGCGAGGTGGACATGCTGTTCGCCCAACGGGCGCCAAACAACAGCCTCCTTTGGGTCGATCTGGCGGTTCAGTGCCCATACTTGACGAAGCTGCCCAACTACGTGGATGTCCACACGAAGACAGGCAAGAGTGTCAGCCCCAACAGCGCTGGAAGCGTCGACGACACGCACCGCATCTCCGTGTCCTGCACCTTCGGCAAAGTAGCGCTGGCAACGTCAACGACACAAGTTCACACCGTGAACTTCAACGTGGAGCATTTTGACGAAAGCGGGTGACTGCTGAAGTGAATGCAAGAAACACGGGAACTGTAATCGGATGACAACCAGCGATGAGTAAAATAGAACGGATGGGCAATAAAAGCAAATAGCATACCTGTGTTGGTGTGAATTGTGGGCAATTGAAGCACAGACTACTAGCTGCTCGACTAGAACAAAAAGGAATCGGACCCGACGCTGTAGTCCGGTGTGAGAAAGCTGTTCCTGACTTCCAGAACGATCGGCTAGCATGGCTCTCTGTTGCAATTGGCGCCCTGCAACTGTCGGCTCAGTGTCGGCTCAGTGTCGGTAAAGCTGTGGCCTCGTGACCAATAGTAGTTTGCGCATAAACAAAATGACACAAATATGGAAGTGCGCTAGCAGAACAGAGTCATATCGTGAAGTCAAGTGGCAAAAGACGAAGAGGAATGGGCACGGGACCACAGCCTGCTTCCATGGCGCGTGGCATAGGAATGATGGCCTGTTTCCAACCCCGTGTTTTGTCCGGGCTTTGGCTGGCTTCTCTTGTGTTGTCCTTGCTCCTTGTCATCCTTCGTCCGTCTCAGGCTAAAATTTCTTCCCCCGTGAACTGAGGTTTTTGCTAGCGCGTCCCCACGGGGGTCCAGCAGGTGGGTTTGCCACGCGCATGTCAGAAAGTATGAAAAAGGATGAATGTGCATGGTCGTGCAAGATGCTGCCAAGACTCAAGTAAACGGCGTCGAAGCTGAGGCCGTTAATTTACATCTGACTAAAAAGGGGGGGGATGAGAAGAAAAGAACTAAAGGGGATAGTAATCAAGCAACGAAAGTCGCACGAGGTGTCGAGTAAACCGAGTGACGACGCTGTGCATGTCGGCTGAGATCTGCGGCGCCAAGGGCCGAATGGCGATCATGAACAATATGGGAGAGGAAATCGTTCGGTGTGTTTCACGGAGCTAACTGGGCAGGAAGGCCTGGTGTGCGTGGGATTGCCGCTTCCGTCGCAATCTGGCGACGGCGAAGCAGAGAGGAGCGTTGGGCAGAGGCTCAGGAAATTATTGGACTCGCTCTTGGCGGCTTCCGGCCACCCGCAGCTCGGCTGTAGCGTGCTGGACCCGGTCGAGAGCCGGCAGTGGCCCTCAGGGTGCCGGCATCGGGAAAGCAGAGGCGCATCGTGAAGGCGGTCAGGCACTTTGGGGCGCCGCTGGATCGACCCTGGTCGCATTGTCGTACCAGCTCTTTTCTTGCCTTGGCCGTTTTGTCAGGTTTCCGGATTGCGTTAGGACGCAGCGTATTGGCGCCCAGCCAGCGGGCAGATGACCCAAGACACTAGGCGAAAGCCTATTTCGAGGCAGTCAAGCAAGCACATTGTCTCATTGTACGTGCTCGTATTTGTATGTGCAGCAAAAAATACGCTGCCTCAAAAATTATTGACATCGTTTTCCCACGCATACAACTTGGTAACATTTGGCATTTGGACATGTCGAAAAATGCAAGGCGAAAAAGGACAGACTGCAGAAAGAATGGAGAAGGACGAGCCAACGAAGAGAGAGGGAATTCGCATTGGGGCAGCAAAGTACGGGGACGTGAAACGGTGGGTTTGGTCTAACGGGGAAAGCGCGATCCAGGCCAACAGGATGGGCCGAGCGTGTTGATTAACCCAGAAAGGGTGACAGAGGACCGTCGAGGACCACAAAAACAAATAAAAAAAAACAAATAAAATAACACAGAAAAGAGGGCCTAAAAGAGGGCCCAAAACCGACCCCGTACGGGGTTTGCCAGCCCAACCACACAGCTTTGCCGAAGCTTACCCAGTTCCCCCATACAAATCTGCTTCCTCCTGTCCGGAGAGGCGTGATCTGATCTCGGCCCTGGCGAACAACACGCCATTCTGGGGATGCTTTCTGGGGAATGATTATAGTGGTCAATGTGCACTTGATACTTTCGTCTATCTCGCGTGTTTGGTGGGAACACGATCAGCCGGTGGCTTTTGGCGATGCTTGGCGGCTTTGCCTTCTAGAAACAATCGAG
This sequence comes from Raffaelea albimanens, assembly GCA_002778245.1. Classification (NCBI taxonomy): domain Eukaryota; kingdom Fungi; phylum Ascomycota; class Sordariomycetes; order Ophiostomatales; family Ophiostomataceae; genus Raffaelea; species Raffaelea albimanens. Next base: position 1,399,368 of record PCDJ01000001.1, read on the forward strand.
GCGAAAACTTGGTGATGCATCGCAGTCCAACACCGATCGTTTTTTTTTCGATACGTAAAAACAGAGTGTCTGCCTGGAGGTCACCTCAGTCGTACTTTGTATCTTAGTCCGGCGCCGATCATCGGGTCTTTTCACCTGTTTGAGACGGCGTGCTTTCCCATGGAGGAGCTTACAAAGAACGTCAGAAAAGGAAGAAAAAAACAATGGTAATGCGGGGCACATGAGCTGGGTGAGACTTGGCACCAGCAGCTTTCACGTTTCTTGCAGCAGGACCGCGGCTTCATTTGTCGAGAAAAGAAGGAACGAGGGGGCAGGCTAGGGTTGCAAAGGAAAACCAGGAAGGAACGACCAACTAGTCAGCCTATTCTTTGTGGCCTCTGCCAATCTAACGGACAATCTGGCAACAATGGAGTGTTCGTGTTCCTCTCGTGCAAATTGTCGTTGAATAGCTCCCTTTCGATTTGTTCTACTAACTTGTTCTACTTCCCCTTTGCTACCCCATCGTGGGGGGCGGGGAGGAGCACTGGCCGGGCGTCGACTCGGAGGCCGTGTCCTATCAAGGAAGCGTTGGTTGCGCTCGTGTCGCAACGGGTGGAAACACTCTGGCAGATGATGGGGCCTGGTAAGATGCTGATCTGCCAAGTCCACAAAGTGATTGCAGAGTTTGGTTGACGCCATGCAGGATGCAGCGCGAGGGAAGAGCGATAGCAAAATGGCCGAGGCCAGCAGCGAACTCGGCACCGGCCATGGTAGCCAGGGCACGAGCATACTAAGGAGAGAAAACGGGGAAGCGAAAAGAAACGAAGGAAACGAAGGAAACGAAGGAGACGAAGGATCGTCCTGGATTCGCCTGGACTCTCACGTTCAGAAACATATGAGTGAGTAAAACGACTGGCCACAAACGAACACCTCGGGCTTGGCCTGCCCAGCTGGTCAAGCCAACCAAGCACCCTTGGCGATAGCTTGTTTTTCGCACCGCGCTTTCTTTCCCTTCCTTTTTCGTTGCCTGTCTGCGGGTGGCTGTCTTGTCCGTTCTTGGCTAAGGCGGGCCACCCCTGCCTCTACGTTACATGTCCTTTTGGCATCCTTTGTGCGTCCTTTGCCCACTGAAAGCTCAGATGCAGCTCCACTACCCACCCTCCATTATTTTCTCCAGACCCACCCTTGTTGCCCGAATAAACCCCGCCGTTTCTGTTTGTGGAGTTGGCCCGATTTCTCAACAGACTGACTGACTGAAGCGTCCTCAGAGCCAGACCAGGGAAATCCGATATTAAAAGACACTCCTGCCCGCCGCCCTGCCCACCCATCACCGACGATCCTTCTCGCGTCTTTTCTTGTTCCTTCTGTTCTGTGCCCGTCCTTCCTCCCATTGCACAGCTCTCTTGTCAGGAGTGCCAAGAATTTCACACTTACACTCTAAATTCCCGAATTTGGACCTCATCTATCACCACAGAGGCACAACCACATCAGCCTGGGACCAGTCGTATACGCCTGCCATGGCTGACTACGAAAAGCCGGACGCCGGCCCCCCGCCGGCACACGACAACGACGATGCGCCGCACACAGGCATGTCCGTCGGCGAGTACCTTGGTTCTCGCTTCAGCACCCTGAAGCCGCCCATGACCAAGACCGACAACCCCTTCAAGCTTATCGCCAGCGTTACTGGCCGTCAGTGGGCGTTCTTCACGGTCGCATTCATCGCATGGGTAGGTTTATGTTTGACCAAAGAGATGTCACTCACTGCTACTATTCCCCTGCCATCTACACCATTCGCGTGGCTAACCACTATTAGACTTGGGATGCCTTCGACTTTTTCACCGTCTCTCTGACAGTCTCCGACTTGGCTGAGACTTTCCACAAGACCAATGTTCAGATCACCTGGGGTATCACCCTTGTGTTGATGTTCCGGTCTATCGGCTCCATCGCCTTTGGTATTGCCGCCGATCGCTACGGACGGAAGTGGCCATTTATTGTCAACAACCTTCTCTTCATTGCCCTTGAGCTTGGCACTGGCTTCTGCCAGACCTACCCACAGTTTCTTGCCTGCCGTGCCCTCTTTGGTGTTGCCATGGGTGGTCTGTACGGCAACGCTGCCGCCACTGCTCTTGAGGATCTCCCCGAGAACACTCGCGGTATCATGAGTGGTATTCTCCAGCAAGGTGTATGTTTTAGACATTGGATCTGTTTATGTTTTCCGTTGCATTCAATTGGCTAACTCTTTTTATTCAGTATGCATTCGGCTACCTTCTGGCTACTGCCTTTGCCCGTGGTCTTGTCAACACCACGTCTCATGGCTGGCGGCCCCTCTTCTGGTTCGGCGCATGCCCACCAGTTCTTATCATCCTCTTCCGTCTGATGCTGCCCGAGACGGCTACATACCAGGAGCACGCCGCTGTGCGCAAGGCCAGAGAGTATGAGGGTGTCAGTGCTGGCCGCACCTTTATCCGTGAGGGCAAGGTTGCTCTGAAGCGTCACTGGCTGCTGTTGACCTACCTGGTGCTGCTGATGGCCGGCTTCAACTTTATGTCGCACGGTTCCCAGGACATTTACCCTACCATGCTCACCAACCAGTACAAGTTCTCGGCCAACGCCGTCACTGTCACACAGGTGGTTGCCAACCTGGGCGCCATGGCTGGCGGTACTGTTGTTGGCTTCCTCAGTCAGACCTTTGGCCGTCGTCTCAGCATCATTGTCATGTGCGTTATTGGCGGTGCCTTGCTGTACCCTTACACCTTTGTCTCCAACAAGAGCATCATCGCCGCTGCATTCTTTGAGCAGTTCTGTGTCCAGGGTGCCTGGGGTGTCATTCCCATCCACTTGATGGAGCTCAGTCCCGGTGCCTTCCGCACATTTGTTGTCGGCACAGCCTACCAGCTGGGTAACCTGGTGTCCTCGGCATCGTCCACCATTGAGGCCACCATTGGTGAGCGCTTCCCCCTGCCGCCTGAGGGCAAGATTCACCGGTACGAGTACGGAAAGGTCATTTGCATCTTCATGGGCTGCGTGTACGCCTATGTGATTGTCCTTACCCTGATCGGCCCCGAGCACCTGCGCCGCAAGTTCGACGTCGCCCACGACACCGATCTCCGCGCTGTTGCTGGCGAGGAGACGATCGTGCAGGCCATGCATCGTCGCGAGCGCATGGGCATGGGCCTGAGCGACGAGGACTTGGAAGATGCTCGCGCAGCTGAGGCTCTGGAGAAGCCCTCTGTCGGCCATCATGCTTAAATGGGAAATTTGGAAATATGGAAAAGACATTGTGCGGCATAGCATATTCACAGTCATGTCTTTGTTTCTTGGTTAAATGAACGAAAATATCGTTCTTTGTTTTTTTATCGTTTTGTTTGTACGTTGGATACCAGATACCAAATAGCAGATACCAAATATCGCGGCTTCACGGAAGAAGCAATAATATTATGTCTTGACGAATGTCGCATTTCGTAATGACTGTGGGTTATATCGTAAAGGTCCAAAGCCAAGATAGAAGCATCGCCCATTGGAGAGAAATCACGTGTATGGAAGGTTGAAAAGGTGCCCAAGCACTGTATCTATGTCGCGGCAAGTCCAGAGGTATGGGGAGGGGAACAATAGAAACATAAAGTCCCAGGGACCTGGGACGGACACGCGAGAGTGGAGGTCCCTTTTCTTTTAAGAGCCTAGAATCGGAACAAAGACAAGGCGAGGGCAGAGCCACGATACATCCCGACAAGCGAAAGTCTGGGGAAGTGGGGACTCTAGAGAGAGAAGATACTCTCCGGGGAAGGCGGACAGATCGAAGCTAGGAAAGAAAAGGAATGACCTGGAAGGAGGGTCCGCTTCCCTGATCCTTTTGCCATTCGGCAGGCTAATGGAATGGCCCTGGACGACTGGGCCCCTCGTTCAGGCGGCTTTTTTTCTTGGCCATTGGGGACTGTCCAGAAAGAAATGCCAATGCTAATGCGAAATTACCCACCCAGTCTTGGCCGCCCGCCCCCAAGTGTAGGTCTGGTCACGGCCACGTATCGTGTCGGGGAATCCACTAATGCCATGCATTGGAGTGGAATTGCAGAACTCAATGAGGGTGGAATGGATTGGCGATTCTTGAAAGAGCCGAAGCCTGGCTTTCAGAGGGAAGACAGGGTAGATGACGGGAGGACTGCGCTGTCAATTGAAACAATAGTGGGAGCGACACCCCAAATGGCGGCATGTTCAGCCATAATTTAGCTATGCGTGTACACCACCTTTGCGGCATTGTCGGTGAGAAATGAGGGCACAGTTTCCTGTCGACAGCGAACAACTTGGCTTTTGGGCAGTTGCTGATTGGCCTGCCGGAACAACAAATAATGGCCCCACAACCCTGTCAACTGCGGATTTCCCACACGGACCAACCAAAAGTGTCCGGTTACCCCGCATCCAAGAAGCCCCATTTTTGTTACACATTTCATTGGTCTGTGACTGCTTTTTTCTGTAACTGCCCCATTCTTTTGGCCCAGATGGTTGGCTGTCATTCTTTTCCTGTTCTCTCCACTGTTATTGTCTCTTCTGTAAACTGGGGAATTAGCGCCGTCTGGGGGAAATCCACTCTTGCCATAGCGTCGATTTTAGGGGGGTGCATGCATATAAGACCTGCCTGCAACGACAACGACAGGATACATCCCGTGTAAGTGTGCATACACGACGAAATGATGTATTTTTGATTTGTTATGGTTTCCAATTCACTGGCAACCACTTCGCTTACGCCTGTGTCTTTCCGTGGGGAACAGGCCCTGGGAATGCGTTCTGAAATGCGATCTGCCTGTGGGTGTTTGGATCGATGCTTGCTGGGGGACACCCAAGCCGTACATTCGCTATTTCTTATTGTAATTACTACTGTTTCCTCAGTTCCCCGGCTTTCGGCTGTTCCAGGCGCGTCTGTGTGTATTCTCACTGACAACTCACTGTTGGCAGTGCTGCTTTCACCTGCCAAACTCGCTGTCTGCCGTCCTGTAGCCATCTCTCCATCGCCTACCGCAACGATTAATGTAACTGCCTGCAACACTCGCTTTGCCGCACGCACCACCTGAACAGGGGAGGCCAGAATCTGGGGTCGTATGACTCTTGTGGTTTCTGGGGTTTTCTGCCTGGGGAAAGTGGCGAAAGCCGTGCCCAACTGTCCAGCTGGTGACAAGCCTGTGGGCATTCGTACTTCGCCCAAGAGGCTGCATAAGGGATAATACTCGCTTCAAAAGCCTGTGAAAATGCTGTTGCGAGCGCTTTGATTTGCAATCAAGACATTCATCATGAGACCACATAAAACTAAATGATTCCACGATCAGTAAGAGACCATTTTTATACCAAGAGACAGTGTCAAGACAGTCGTGAGGGAGGCGAAACCTCGACCGTAGCCTGCACAAAACCAGCACAATCTACAGACACCAGACGCCATCAAGGCAAACGTGACAGTGTGAGGGCAAGGGGGTGATCAGCCCAGCGTCTCGAACCGCCTCTTAGGGATAAAACGAGCCAGCCCGTGATCCCAATGGGTCAGGTTTTCCGCCAAACAGAGGCGAGGACAGGAGGGAATGGATGATCCGTCGCGTTTGTCTGGGAAAGACAGAAGAGACGGCAGAGGAGGGGAAAGGTACACAGAGAGATGGGCTGAACGGGATGTTTGTGTGGCATTTTGTGTGTGCAACGACAGCGGCTCGACTTGACGAATGTACATTCATAAGACTCCCACGTACTCACGCACTTTTCCCTCCACGTACTGCCTCCCACCACTTTGAGACGGCCACCCCCCCAGATTCCCAGATCCCCCCAGACTCGGCGGTCACGGCCACCCACGTCTCAGCCGTGGTCAAATACAGCCGCCCTCCCTGTTCCTTTCTATCTTCCCTTCTGTCAACCTTGTGAACCATTCTCTCTGTTCATCAATCTACCAACCATCTACGAACCATCTACCAAACCAATCTGTCTACCATCCATCACAATAACCGTCTTACTTGCATCAATATCGAGTAGCACACACACTCTCTCTCTCCCTCCTTTTGGACTCTACCTCTACTTCCACACACGTCTGTGCCGACCTATTCGCCCATCATGCCTGCCCGTCTTCCCAAGGCTCGATTCACCGAGCACCTCTCGTTTGGCGTCGGCGGCGTCGCCGCCCTCGCTCCCATTCTCCTCATGATGGCCCCCGGCGTCGAAGAAACCGCTGCCCGCCACACGTTGCGCTGGGCCGGCCGCTGGGAAAACGTCGCCAGCAACTACCTCACGCCGCCTGCCGGCCACGTCGTCCGCAAGCACGTCGCGCCCCGGGCTGAGCGCACCATGGCCCACGTCGACCGGCTGGCGAACCCGCACATGGAGCGAGCAGCACAGAACATGGACCGGCGGATCCGGGCTGGGATTGAGCGTTACCAGAAGTAGAGATAAGAAAAGGGAAAACAAAAGAAAGAAACAAATGAATGTATGACGACAGTATTGCATGTTTTATCTAGTTATTTTATTGCATCAATGTGTCTCTTCCCATTCAGCGTCGTCTATGATAGTGATCATCTACCCACTTACCATCGCCATCAATGTCGATTATATGAATGCCGTCGATGCCTTGTGCGTCTTTCACACTTACCATCACTCCCAAACACAATCGGCCATTACCATTTCCATCGACTTTATTATCCCTTGCCAACGATACCATCCCTTTGCCCGTCTTTCGTGACGACACCATCCAGAATGCCGGTGCATTCTATTGATTCGATTCTCCCGCCTCTGCGTTTTCACTCACTTCTTCTGGGTCATACGATTGGGAATCTGCGAAAGGGAGGGGGCTGCCGGGTGGCAGCCCGCAGAGTAGAATGGGCGTACAGAAGTGAGGGGAAGGGCGGCGGTGGCCGTGCAGTGACAAAAGGCGGGAGACATGAACAGAAAAGGGCGCAGCAGACAATTGGGGTGATGCACACTGGGTGATTCTGGTTCTGGGCAATTGGGGCGGATAGCCCTGAACAATTGGGGACTGGGAACACAGAATGAGGGACAAGTCATGAGGGGACCTGGCCGCACACAACAGCAGGATCCCAAACTTACCATGGACTAACTACTGCCTGGCCAAGCCACTCGATACGACATATTCACACTCAAGCCACATTGCCACTGCCCCCAATAGATATTTCTCCCAAAAGGAGTCACGTGGATGTGTCGAGAACGGAAGGAGGCAGCAGTCTCCAAATAGAAGGCACATGTGCGTCATTGTTCTTGGAGACAGTGGGAATGTGACGTTCTGTTTGCTTTCTAAAGATCAATCCGAACAGGGAGAAATCGTGATATCATTATTTTCAAAGTTCCAAGTTCGTACTGTTCATACTATGTGGTCAGAAGACATGGATAATATTATTAAGGATTTGTTGTTAACTAATCTGGCACGTCTTTTGACAGTCTCCCTGCGAAGTGTTGGTCGATTTGTGGACAGTGCGAGAAGTGTGAGTAGCATTACGGTTATGGTTTGTTAAAAACAAGCGTTATATTTTCAGAGATTTCCATGTATTTGAACTCTTCAAGTTTTGTAAAAACAGAACCTTCTTGTTACCCAGAGTATAATATTGAGAGGAAATAAGAGCTTGTCTTGGTTTGCAATGGCCATCGAGGAACAAACAGAAACCAGAGTGTTATGGGCTGAATACAGGGAGAGAATCGGTGTGAATCAACAAGGATAATATTCAGTAAGGGTCAGTGATCAGGGGCTTCTGCTTAACGTTCTGAAATAACAATACAGGTCTAAGTTGCCTTCCTCCGTCTCTATGCCTCCCGTGCTAGCCTCTCTTCTTTTTATATCTAATCGCTCCCTTCCCTCGTCATGTGACATAGTTATGTGATTCTCCTAGCACGTGATGCAGGACATGTGACACCGCATATAACACTACCTCCCCGGTTTTTAGGACTCGACTCGAGTTTTAGGGTCTTTAAGCTTTTTTAGGTGATTATCGTAAAAAGTGCTAAAGAAGTGTCGCGCACCTTCGAAGAAGTGCTCGTAAGGTTTTTAAGTCTAGTCCTTTAGTTTAAGGAAGCCTTTTTAGTAGACTAAGTACTAGACCTTCTTTTTTCGTCGACGGGAGTTTAAGACAGCCTTTACATTATACCCGTCTACGACCGTGTCGTCTTTTTACTAGTCTAGACTAGGCGCTAAGCCGTAAAAGGGTTTTAATAAAGAGACGTAGAAGACGTTATAAACCTTTTAAGATTCGGGTAAAGATAGGCGAACTGCTGTAAGGCTTAAGACTTTTATAATTTTAAAGGGTCTTTTATATTTATAGTCGAGCTTCTTTATAAAGCGGCGTGTTTAAATGTTTCGTGCGTTTAAAAGGACTAAGTCGCCTTAACGGTAGTCGGGCGAGGGTTGCCGTTTACGATTCTTGTTTTTAACTATACGTTGTTTAATAACCTTAAGCTGTTCTGCTGCTCTTTAGTAGACAGCGGTTATTTAATAGGCGTGGTATTCGGATTTTAAGTCGGATACTTCTTAAAAGACCGGATCTTGCGTTTAAAAGTGGAAGCTATAATTAATATAAAAGGGGGACATCCTTATAACGGTAGTTATAAAGTTGTTGTAAGCAAACTCAACTAGTATTAACAGCTCGTCTTAATTGTTTATATCTTAAGATAAAAAATTACAAAGGTAGGCTTTTATAACCTAGTTCACTCTCTCGGTTTAACCGTTAGTTTAAAGATAAAAGGCTGTGCTTATACGGGATCTTATCCCTAAAAGGCTTAACACGTTTTACTAAACATAACTAGTGAACCGGCTGTCTTTATCTAAAACAATGTTTAAAAGCAAGCCGTGGAGTCTTTAAATGTGTTAAGCGAACAGCCTTATTAAATCCTCTATCTTCTTATAGTCGTCCTTAAAAGGAATAAAGTGGGCTATTTTAATAAAGCGGTCCACCACTACTTAAATTTAAAAGCAGCCGTTAAAAAGCGAGAGGTCGGTGATAAAGTCTATAAAGATAGATTCTTAAAGGGCCTAAAGTAGCTTTAGTAGGGATAATAGCTTATACTTAAAGTGCCTTCTCGCCTTATTCTTTTAACATTATAAGCAGTTTTAAGTCCGATCTCGGCAGTCTTATTATAAGCCGGGCCACTAAAACGTGCGAGAGATTAGTTCTTTAGTCTTTACCGTCTTAAAGTGTCCGGCCACCTTAAACTCGTAATAAGCTTCTTAAATCTTTTACTTTATAACGAGGTCGTCTAATATCTTAAGCTAGTTCTTATAAACTAAAAGGCTGTTTTTTTAAGTGTACCCGCTAAGCAAAGGCGTCTTAACTTACACCTCGTAGTAAACTAAGTCCTTCTTAGCCGCTGTTCTTACCTTTTACAAAAAGTCTTAGTCTTATTTCTCTTATAATATAAACTTCAGCCGGGCCGCTAAGATTAGAAACAAAGGTCCGAGGTTGTTTTTACCTAAAAGCGGGGTTTGCTCGAGCTCTTTACACCTCCCGTTAAAAGGTCGATACTCCTCCTTTTAAAAGAGGATATCGGCCTTAAAGTTGTTCACTCTTAGCTTATAATAGACTAAAAAGTCGACTCCACTAATAGCCTCACTCCACCTAGCTTGCCTTCTATTAAAGCGCTTAATAGTGGTGAAGTGAAGCAGGTTTTAATAGTTTGTGTAAACTTGCACTATATACTACGCTCCTTTTAAGTACCGTTTTTAAACTTTAAAGGCGTTAACTATTATTAAAAGCTCTTTATTATAAATGTCGTAATTTCTCTTAGCACCCGTTAGTTTACAGCTATAAAAGGCTACTAAGTAGAGCTTACTATCGATTATTTATAAAAAGACTCCGTCGACTATAAAATTACTAGCGTTTATCTCGACCATAAAGGGGAGAGCAAGATTAAGGTGAGCTAAGACTAGTCTGGTAGTGAAGGCCTCTTTTAGCGTCGCGAAAGCTACTTTTATATTAACCGTTTATAACTATTATCGTGCTTCCTTTTTAGTGGATTTTATAAAAAGGCGGGTAATACGCGAGAAGTCTTTAATAAAGCAGCAGTAGTAATTAACGAACCCGACAAAAGATTATATCTCCTTTAAGCTTGCCGGTGTCTTTTATAATAGTACCGCGTCGACTTTTTCTTACAACATCTCTATTCTGTTAAGTCCGATAACGTAACCTAAGAATTCAAGTTTGTCTGTGTCTTAAACACACTTGTCGGGTGTAATGTAAAAGTGGTTGTCCGTTAGCCTTTAAAGCACTTCTTTTACCAGTCTGTCGTGTTCCTCTTAAGTAGTAGCGTATATTAAGATGTCGTCTATATAGGTAATAACGCCTTAGTTTAAGAGGTTACGGAGCACATAGTTAATCATGTTTTAAAAGGTTGCGGGAGCGTTTGTAAAACTAAAAGGTATAACGAGATACTCGTACAACTTATACCTCGTCCGAAAGGCCGTTTTCTATTCGTCTCCTTTTTTAATTTAAATAAAGTTAAACCTGTTTTTCAAGTTTAGTTTAATTAAGTGTTTTACTTCTCGGAGCTTGTCTTATAGCTCTGAGATAAGTAAAAAGGGGTACCGGTTTAAAATAAACACTCGGTTAAGCCCTTTATAGTCGACCACGATTTAAAAACCTTTACCGTAAGGTTTTAAAACAAAAAAAATAGGGGCTGAGCATTACGACTTAAAAGGCCGGATTTTTCCTGCTTTTAGCATTTTGTCCAACCATTCTTTAAAGGCCTTTAGCTCTTATTCGTTTAAGGCGTACATTAAACCTTAAAGCGGCTTTTCGTTTTTTTTAAAATCGATAGCGTAGTCGTAAAGGGTGTAGTTTAACAAGCGCTGCGCTGCTTCGTCGGTTATAATAACTTACTATTAGCAGAACTTAAGCGGGATAGCTTTTAAAACTTCGAGTAAGACTTTTAAAATAACGCTAATAATAATAGCCTCGGGGTGGTAAAGGACGCTTATGTTATACTCTATTTCCGTGGTATTTACCTTTATTTGCTTATATTACGTGCGGCAGCGTAGATGTTAAAAGTCGATGTCCGTTAAGTTGCCCGTCCATATACCCGTAAAGGGGTGTTTAACTATCTATTAATAGGGAAGAATAGCATCGACCTTAAGATTTAAAAGGGCCACCTTAAAGAGTAAAGCGTTAAAGTGTTCCTTATAAGAGAACCTTATCTTACTAGTGTACTCCCATCTTAAGTTTAGTTAAGTTTACTTAAAGGCATTCTTTATCCTAGCTTAATACCTGCAGCGGTGGACCTTAGCTTATAGTCTCTTAGCTATTACCGGGGAAAGAAGTGCTACGGAGGCACCGCTATCGAGAAAGGTGCGGCCGAGCGCTATAACAGCTCCGTTACGATAAGTTATCGCCACTATAAGGCGCGAGCTAGAGCGTGGTTTTAGCGCTAATTAAAGGGTAAGGTTATTTATCACCTTCCGTTATACTGCCGTTATAACAAAAGTCTTTAAAAACTCGAGTCGCTGTTTAACAGCTCCTCCACGAATCTTAAGGTAGGCTAGTGGCTTATTCTTTAAGCCGAGGTTTAAGTCTTTTTTAAAGGTGGCTTAAACAAGCCGTCCGAGATAGTCGCGGTGTCTTCCCTTACTCTCTTAACCCCTACAACTTAACGGGGGGCTAAGGGTAGTTCTACACCGTCGACATCTTTTTAAGCAAAGTAAAACATTACGTTATAGTTGTCCCTACCACACCTTTCGCACACAAGCTTCCTTTTCCGGTAGTCCGCGACGTGCGAGGTGTTCGTGCCGGCTATCGCCTCCTTTTTAGTGTTTTAAACTTTCTTTTTCTTAAGGGGCTTTTAAGCAGCTAGCTTTAGTGCAACGGCTGTCCCTTAGTTGCCACCCTGTTTTTAAAAAGCCTTAAGCGGTGCTTTTCCCGGCTTGTCCGCTTTTTTAAACTCCGTAAAAGCGGACTCGCCTTTTTTCGTGCTTAAGCTTTTTTATATTTCCTTATAAATTCGTCCTACTTTTTAAACGGTAATAAAGAAGTCGGCATTATTGCTAAAGATGCCTCCCGTCTTGTTATAAACTATACGAATAATATCGTTTAACATAGCGCTTCTTACAACCCTTTTAAAGGCAACTCTAGCTAGACCTACTAAACCGTTTAAGTCTTATAGTTAAGTGATATAGTGTATAATATCACCACGGTACTTTAACTTAGTTATTTCTCGATAGTTGTTTTCTTCTTTAGCTAGGTTTTAAAAGCGGTCCTTTAAAGCCGCCTAATAGGCTGTTTACGAGTCCTTATACCTTATACCCCTTATACGCTAGCTGCGGGCATTATACTATTTTAAAACATTATCTTTTATAAAGGACTTTATTTAAGTAATCTTATCTTCGCTGCTGCGGAAGGTCTCCCGGTTCACTCGTATATATAACTTTATACTTTCCCACTATAAGCGGAAAGCGCTTATGTCTTTACCGTTATAAGTGCTTAGCTAGTGTAGCTAGAGCTTTTTAAGACAGCAGGCATTTATAACGAGTAAGAACTTTTACTATATATTATTCTCGTTAACAAAGAGGGGGGCTGCGGGAAGGTGCTCGAAGTTATCACCTCTTAAAAAGCTTAAAAGGGGGGGTTTACACGGAGGTCCGCGTAAGGGACTATGCCTACTACCGTTTTTAACGAACCCGCGGCGTCCTCCGTTTAAATCATTTAAAGAATCAGATCTATTAAAGTCGTCGAGGTAACCTAAAGGCTAAAAGGTAAACTACTAACGCATCGCTCCTCGTGTTTTACGTCTAGCCTGTTAGTGGCGTTGTTAGTTCACCTAGCTAGTAAAGAGCTAGCCGTTAAACAGGTCTTAAGATGCACGAAAGGAGCGGATTAGTAAAACAAGTCTTAAAGGATTTTGTTAAAAGAGCAGGCTAAACCGCACACCCCTACTTTAAGCGGCTAACGGCTTAACCGATTAAGTGACGCCCTTATAAAAGGAGGGGCTAGCGGGTATAAGGGTGTTATAACGAGACTGTATCCGGCTAACGATTAAAGCCACGTTAAGCGCGCCTCCCTTAAGGTTTTTAACGGCGAGCTACTACTACACTTACAGCACTTCGCGCACTATTTGCTTTATCTCTTAAAGCTAAGCTCGGTCTTTATAAACCAACCCGTGCAGCTGTTACACGTTGTCTCACAGCTACCTAGTCTTTTCGCGATTAGTCGCTTAAAGCTAGCGAGAGGCCTCTAGTTTAGCGTTCGTCTAGTAAAAGCGCTAGTTAAAGTACTTTATAGCCTCGTCCCGGGACTTTTAATACTCCGAGTGGTGGGCTACAAACTCGCACATTTGTCGGGCAAGTTTTTAGTTTTAAGCATCGACGGTGCGAGTTAAAGAGACAAGTATATCCTTTACTTTGTCTTTTATAACCTTACTAGCCGAGATAAAAGCGCTGTTAAGCTAAGACTAAAAGAGGGTGTAGTCGCTTTAAAGGTGTTTAATTTCCTCCTTAGTGAAATTGTTGTTCTTTATTTAAAAGAGCTTAAAAGCCTGGTAAAGGTTGTTAAACAAGTCGCAGACTTATCGAGCCGCGAGGGAGTCGGGGACCGTGATCGCGTCTCGGTTGTCTTTAACTTTCGTAGGGAGGCTGTAGATAACGACAGCGTTAATAAGTTCTTCTTTTATAACAGACATTATAAGAAGGTAAGTGAATACGTTAAGTCTAGTAGGCGTTTTTAAAGTTAACGGTGTTAGCGTAAGGGAAATAAACATAAGCTAGTAACAGTGTTATTACTAAATATAGTGTTATAAGCTAAATACAGGGAGAGAATCGGTGTGAATCAACAAGGATAATATTCAGTAAGGGTCAGTGATCAGGGGCTTCTGCTTGACGTTCTGAAATAACAATACAGGTCTGAGTTGCCTTCCTCCGTCTCTATACCTCCCGTGCTAGCCTCTCTCCTTTTTATATCCAATCGCTCCCTTCCCTCGTCATGTGACATAGTCATGTGATTCTCCTAGCACGTGATGCAGGACATGTGACACCGCATGTGACACAGAGACTTTCAAAAGCCTTTTATTTATTAGGGTTGAAAAACGAAAACACGCCTAATCTTCTGCCTCCCAAGGTCATACAGAGGAACCTATAAAACATTTCCTTTTATTCAATCAGTCCGAACAGCCTTCACCACCACCGTCGTCGTCGCTATGATTATTTAGACACTTTTTCGTAGTGTCTCTGCTAAGCGATCTAAATATGCCTGTCTCTTGAACGAGGCCAGACCACCAGAAGCACTTTTCGCAAAGATTATACCCTCAAGATGTCTCGCACGGGTGACACACACTAAAGACAATGTCACAGACAAGGCCCCCCCCCCCCTCCCCCCGAGGCGTTCTGCGTCATACTCGTGAAGCTGGGCCTCACATTCGACCAATCAAAATTTCTTTTTGGGCAATGTCCAATGACTTCCCGGACAAGGCTCGGGCGTAATAGCGCCGACGAGTTCTCGGCCAAGTCGGTAGTCGCACCAGTACGCATAAACAGCGGATAAAAAAGTGTAGCACTTTTTTTTGATATTTGTTTCCCAGCCGGACCAGTCGGGTGTGTCAGGTAGCCGGGAGCCATGAGATTGGTAATACGGCAGCTGGCGGCCTACTCGTTCAGCTTGTCCCAGTTGACGCACCGGTGCGGCATCGTAAAGTTGGCAGTCGGGATGCTGACGTCGGGATTCCACTTCATGGTGAGCAGCTGAGTGTCGCCGCTGCACATGACGCTCTGGCTGAGCATATCCAAGCAGTGGTCTGTGGTTTTGGGGGTAAGGTTTCTGGACTAAAACGTGAAACCTAACCTGTTATCGTCAATGGCAGAACGCAGAGCTGCGTGGCTCTTTTCCTCCTGTGCCATCTTGGGGCATGTTGGTGCGAGAGAATGGGAAAGAAGACCAGATGTGAAAAGCGAGAGGCAAAGGAACAACAGACTGGCTGGCTGGAGACGATAAAACGGTACAAGACATACCCGAATTGGCAGGCATTTGCTTCATGCAAGTGAATTACAGAGGATGCGGCTGCTGGTGTTGAGGATTCGTCCCGAAATGCCACCTCTGGGTTGCGTCATCGGTCGTGTAAAAAGTTGCAATCTTGTTAGCCTTGCCAACCCCTTCTCGTTGCCCGTAACAGGAAACTCGTCCTGTCGTCCTACATGGCACGGCTCAACACGGATAGTTTCAAGATCGGCGATACCAAAGTGTAACTAACATGGGCAGCCCCTGCCAGAACTGGCTAGTTCTGTGGCTATATGATGCATGGTACTTTGAGAAGAGATATCTTCAAGCCTCTTTCCTTTTCGGGGAGTTCGGGCCCTCTTATCTCCTGGCAAAAGGGACAGTCAAGAACAGTTTGTTTCTGGTAGCCGCTGTGAAAACAAGTCTTTGTTGAATGAGTCGGAACGGTTGACATGGCTCCGAGTGACAAGAGTGTAATTGCTATTGCTGAAGATAACTTATAAGCTCAGATGCCGTCACTACTCTGTGCACCATCCCGCGCTGCTGCCTGGCTGCTAGTCAATGCAACCACTGCACTAGTGAATCTGCCATTGCAACATCGATAAGGCGAATCCCTTGCATCCCTCCACCTTCTTCCCTCTCTTCTCTAAAAAATCATACCTTGCGAGTAGTCCTTTGACAACTTCGACACCAGCATCAGCCATGTCGTCTTCTCGCCCCGCTGCGCCCAGCTTCGAGGTCACAGCAGCCTCGCTGACGGCCGAGCTCCAGTCCCTCCTGGACGGCAGTGCGGCGCTGCACGACTCCTTGGCGGCCACGCTTACGCCGGCCACGGCCACTTTTGACAACTTGGTTCGGCCCCTCATCGATGACGAGAACAAGGCCTCTGGCCGGCTGGCGATTCTGTCTCATTTACTGGCAAGCGTGTCGCCAGACCCGGACGTGCGTGCCGCGGCCCAAAAAGCCAAAAGAGCCTGGTCCACGGCCGACGACACCCTATACATGCGGCGAGACCTGGCTGCTCTCGTCGCAGCTGTGCACAGCAAAACGGCAGCACCCGGGCCAGACAAGCTCCACGACGACCACCAAGACGCGGCTATCCTCGGCCGGCTGCACGGCCTCTTCACCCGGTCGGGCGCCAACATCCATGACGAAACGCAGCGGGCGCGTCTGGCCGAGGCGCAGGCCGAGGTGGGACAGCTGCTGAGCGATGCGCAGCGCGAATTCGGGGGCAGCGCTGCCGGAGCCGACGCCGGACTGTGGCTGTCGCGAGCCGACCTGGAGGGGGTGCCCGAAACGTTGCTCTCGTCGCTTGAGGAGGAGGGGGAGGAGGATCATGGTCAGGACAGTCACCGCCGCCTCTGGGTGACGTTTCGCGATGTGCACTACCTGCCGGTTATGCGCCAGGCCAGCAAGAGCGCCACGCGGAAACGGCTGTACCAGGCTCATCAGCGGCGGTTCCCGCGCAACGTCGAGAGGCTTGGCCGGATCGTGGTGCTCCGCGACGAGATTGCACGGCTCCTGGGGTATGCCCACCACGGCGCCCTCAAGATGGAAGAGCGCATGGAAGACAGCGTCGAGGGTGCACAGAGGCGGCTGCTGGATCTGCGACGGGCACTGGAGCCGGCGGCGCGGCAGGAAACGGCCGGCCTGTTGGAGCAGAAGCGGAAGGACCAGCTTGATGATGGCGATGACGCCGCCACGTTGTACGTCTGGGATCGCCTGTACTACGAAAACCAGCAGGCGCTGTCGCGCTTCTCGGTCGACCAGAACGCCGTGGCCGAGTACTTTGAGGTGCGGCACTCGCTGCAGGGCATGCTGCGGTTGTTTGAGGACCTGTTTGCGCTCGAGTTTGAGACGCTCGACAGCAATGCCGTCAGCGTGTGGCACCCGGCCGTGATGGTGCGTGCCGTCTGGGACCATGCCGACGAGGCGGGCGCTTCCGGACGGCAGTTCCTGGGGTATCTGTACCTGGACATTTTTGCGCGCCCGGGCAAGCGGCGCGACCCTCACCACATGGGTCTCCAGCAGGTGGGTAAATGAATATTGCTTCAGCTTTGGCCTCCCTCTTGTTAACGTCGTCCAGAAATTCACTGCCGCCGACGGCACACAACAATACCCCCTCTCCGTCTTCAACTGCAGCTTCCCCGAGCCCGAGCCGGGCAAGCCGACACTGCTCCCGCACCGCGACGTCCGCATCATGTTCCACGAGCTGGGCCACGCCATCCACAACCTCGTGTCGCGCGGCAAGTACCCAACGGCCAACCCCAAGGACTTTGTCGAGATTCCCAGCAAGATGCTCGAGTACTGGATCTGGGAGCCGCGCATTCTGCAGCGCCTGGGCAAGAAGAGCTTGGGTGGCGACGGCGACGGAAACCTCCCACTGGAACTCGCCCAAAACATTGCCCGCACAAAGTCGCTCAACCAGGCCATCGGCATCCTCGGCATGCTGCAGGCAGGCCTCTTTGACCTGGCCCTCTACTCGCCGGCAGACCACGAGGCGGCCCGGCAGATCGACACGACCGCCCTGTGGAACGACACCAAGCACAGCGTCCTGAGCATCTGCGGGCTGTGTCTGGGAGAAGAGGAGGCCGGCTTCGGTCAGGCGGGCATGTCTGCCTTTTTCCGGGCCTACGACGTGGCCTACTACAGCTACACGACGGCCATTGCCATTTCTTCAGACCTCTACCATGCGGCCTTTGCGCGCGACCCGACGAGCCGGGCTGAGGGCCTGCGGTACCGGCGCCTGGTCCTGGAGCCCGGGTCGGGCCGGCCGGCCGCCGAGCTGCTGAGGCAGTATCTGGGGCGCGATCCCAGCCCCGAGGCAATATTTGCCGAGGTGTCCCGGTCTCTTTCGAATAAGTAGGGAGTGTGTGGGATGAGTTTGGTTTAAAAGAAGAATGGAAGAAAAAAAAAAGGAAAAGAAAGAGGTAAATAAAACAGAAAATACCAAGGCCTGGTTCAAAAGACCTTGTTTCGAATGTCAAGGATAATTATAATCTTGCTTTAATAGCAAGATGGTGTTTCCCCCATAAATTAATAATCTCTTGGACGGGAAATCTCTTGTGTCTCAAGATGGGCCACGTGTAGCCCTGCCAACGTCACCAAGCCTGGCCCTTTTATCCTCGTAACGTTTTTCACCTGGCATCCAGTACCGGGCCTGCCCTGGCATGTTTCTTGTGAGGATGGCAGCACTGCCAGAATAGTATCTTGCCATGCTATACAAATATATTAAAAAACAAAAACATTTGGTGTTGCTGATAGCAAAGTCTGCCAAGGAAGCAAAAATAAAGGCAGCAGAAGAAATACTTTTTAATGCAGAGACATGTCGGTATTCCAAGAGATACATAGGAAGGGGGGCTTGGCTACTGGTGTTTGGGAAGAGTAGAGACACAAAGACGGATAGGGAGAGGAGATCACAGCAAGAAAAGTACACAGGAGCAGTAGTACAAAAGCAGCCATGATAGATTTCATCTTGTTTTTTTAATGGCAAGGAAATGGGAGATGGAAAAAAACAAAGCGTGTAAAAGACTAACCAACGCAAAACATGTATCCCTCCCCGCTTATATGCTAAAAATAAAGCAAAAAGCGAAAAAAAAAAAAAAAGATAGCAAATCTCTCATCCTCAACCTTTTCAAAACCACCCACGGACCCCAAAAAGTTCTTGGGTCGTGCAATTCCGCATTCCGCTCGAATGGGCGCCTAGAATGGAAACTTGCCACATAACAGATGTTGCAGACAACACTGCGGTGCTTAAACACGGCGCTGATGTCCGTCCCCTGGATCGCATCAGACTTTAGCTTAAGCGGCAGCAGCAGCGGCGGCGGCGGCACCGTCATCGCCATCAACTGACAACGAATTGGCGCTCGTGGGCTTGGCCGTGCGGCAAGTAATGTCGGCGCCGGCCGACAACAACGCCTCCACCACCATCACGTCCCACTGGCGACACGCCCAGTGCAGCGGGGTCCAGCCGTCCTTAGTCTCGGCGGTTGACGTCCTCTCTGGCTGCATTGCGGTCTTCCAAGAGGAAGCCAACGGCACCGATGACAGTGTTTCCACTAATCCCCCTGCCATGACTATCCGCGGCTCTGAGACGGTTCGAGATTGCGACCAAGGTGGACAGCCGTGTGGCAGACAGCCTGACAAGGCTGAACAAGTTTGTGGGGCGGGTCCCGCGGAACGAGCCGATCATTTTTGGCCCAAGCAATCCGCGAGGCCGAAACGGCGGCTAGTGCTAATACGAGAGTACTAAAAAGACTCCACCCGCAGAGTGGGTGGACCGGCTGGACGAGAAGAATCTAATGGAAGAGTGCACGGCAGTAATGTACCGGTCAATGGCAGGGGGCACATAGGAGACGATGATGGCATGACAGTACGAGTTTTACGACTTTTTGCATTTGTTACAAAAGGCACGCAACCTTGTAAACTCCAAGTCCAAAGACAAGCAAAATGACACCTTGGATGCATTCCAGGCCCGGCACAAGTAAAAGTGAGACCCAGCCTACAGACAAACTGGACACCGCAGAATAACCCAAGACAAAAAGACATGCAACAGAAATATTGAGAAGAAATATAAAAAAAAACAAGTAAACTCATGAACAAGACTAGCAGGACAAATAAGAAACACCCCTGGGAACGAGTCGAGGAAAAAAGGAGAAAAAGAAAGAAGAAAGGGGGGGCAGCGAGTGAGGAAAAGTAAGAAAGTGGCCGACGGGGACGAGAGAAAACAATGCAAAAAAGACAGGCATTAAAGAACAAGAGAACAAAAAAGAAAAAAGAAACACAATAAAAAAGAAACACAAAAAGAAACACAAAAAAAGAAACACAAAAAAAGAAACACAAAAAAAGAAACACAAAAAAAGAAACACAAAAAAAGAAACACAAAAAAAGCGACCCCTAGAGCACACTCTTAGGTCCCATCCCCATGCTCATTTGCTGCCAAACATCCTTTTGAACCGACTTGGAGACTTTGGCCGCTGCTGTTGCTGCAGATACGACGATGCCTGTGCGTTTTGCGGCTGGTAATCTCGCTGCAGGCCCAACTTTTGGCCGTTCTGTTGGCCGCGCTGCATCTGCCGACCCCGCTCCTGTGTCGGCATCTGCTGGCGCTGCTGCAGGGTGTACTTGCCGTTATTGCCAGACGGCGGGCTCCGGTTGTGGCCCGAGGCATAGCCAGAGTCACTGGACGCGGTGGACCCGTACGAGCCGGGCGTGTGGCGGAGTGGAGGCACCGGAGGAGCATCAGCATCCACGCCGGTGTAGGCCTGCGACCCAACGCTCCCTGACTTTTGGCGACCATCTGGCACTCGGCCGTCGAGGGACACGAGACTGCTGCTGGGTCCCTGGCTGCGGGACCGCTGGTACGTGTCAATCCCGGCAGCCTCCCGCGTGCGACTCTGGGACCGCTGGTACTGGTCAGTCCTGACAGCCTCTCGCGTGCGACTCTGGGACCGCTGGTACTGGTCAGTCCTGACAGCCTCTCGCGTGCGACTCTGGGACCGCTGGTACGTGTCAATCCCGGCAGCCTCCCGCGAGCGACTCTGGGACCGCTGATACGTGTCAGTCCCGGCAGCTTGTCGCCCGCGGTTCTGGGACCGCCCCCGGTCGTCAGCATGGTGTCCCAACGATGCCTCCTGGCCTTGCATTGAGAGCGGCGGCAGGCCCTTGGCCATCCTCTTCCGGTCCTCCTTCTCTTGCTTGGCACGCTCCTCGGCCTGTTCCTTTTCGAAAGTCTCCTGCTTCTTCTTCCAGGCCTTCTGTTCCTTGTGACTCAGACCAGGAGGCAAGGCGAGCCGGACCTGGGGTGGGCCACCCGACTGGAAGTGGCCAGAGCTGCTGTGGAGAGTGCGAGAATCAACAGGAAACGCCGAGCGGTGCTCTTGTATGGGCTCGAAGCCCGCGCTCCCACTGCTGCCACCACCGTAGCCGCGTGGATCCATGCGACTGCTTCCACCGCCGCCTCCGCGGCCTCCGCGGCCTCCGCTGTACGGCTGTCCACCGCTGGAGCTTCCTCCGTAATGACTGGATCCGGAAGCGACAGGAACGCCACCACTTGGTTGGTTTTGATGGCTCCCGTTTTCTTTTGCCCAATCATAAGCCCCGGCAATGAACCCGAGAAGGGCAATTCGCATGAGTGCTCTGTCTGAAACGACAGTGGCTTTGCATGATTGTCCCCCAGACAGCGGCGGGGATTCCTTCTTTGGCCTCGGTTCGGGGTATTTGGCCTTGGGACCATGCTTTTTTGCAAATTCCGCTTTGCTTTTGTTCCATTCCTTTAGGACATTGTCGTGGTCTTCCCGGCTCTGTTTCAGGGCTTGTTTTTGGCTCGGGATGTCCATGCTGTCGAAATCAATGAGAAGCAAGTGACACATATCAAAGATGGCAATGAACCGGGTCTCGTACTGGGCCGCATAGTGAACAGCTTGTTGAATGAGGATTTGGTTTTCCCCCAGCATGTCATCGTCGGCTGAGTTGTTGGACAGTGCGGTTTTCATTTTCGCAGAGTTGATTGTGAACCGCTTTTTCAACTCGAGCACAGCGATCGCCCTGTCACCGGATGGGTCACACTGCCATGTGCGGTCACAGCGAGACCGGCCATCGATGCTCGTGACTTCGGCTCGGATGGCAATGTCTTCTTTCCAATGCCCAAGCACCAGGTTGACAGGATTCGTCAACTGCATGGTTGTTGCGTCGGCAACGTCCTGTTCCGTCTTGAACCAGCGGTTGTGCTCCCACACTGGAAGTTGGGGTTTGGGGGGATTGTCAGGATTTTGGCCCTGTCCGGAAGCAGTGTCTTCGAGAAAGCTCCTGACTGATGCAGAACCAAGTACCATTCGGCCTTTAGCCAGCAGGTTGTCGACATCAAGTTCCATATATTCAAGGGGTGGGATGGAATTGGCCGTGGTGACTGAGCCGGAGGCAGCTCTGTTGATCGGGGGGCCATTTTTGTCGGGGTACGGTTTCCCGTAAGGCAGGGGAGTCTGAAAGCTTTCCATGATGGTTTGAACGTCGGGGATCGAAGCGTCCATGTTTTGGTAATTGGGGGCAGCCATTGTGAGAGACAGATGCAGATGCAGTGGAAACAAGCAGGGTGGCAGGTGTAGGTAGGCCGCGAAAGTGGCGGTTGGCGAAGTAAAGAAGGCTGAAAGAAGAGGCGAGTGAGCCGAGAGTAATGTAAAGAAAGGGTGGGTTGTAGGTAGAGAGAGCCAAGAGGAAGCGAGGCAGAAAGTGAAGAGAGCCACAAGAGAAAGCAATGGCGGGTAGGCAGAGTAGGCCAAGAGAAAGAAAGGTCGAGAATGGGTAGAGCCACAAGAGAAAGTAGTGGCGGGTAGGCAGAGTAGGCCAAGAGAAAACGAGGTTGAGAATGAAGAATGAAATAGAGATCAAAGTGAGACGATGAAGAAGAAATGAAGAGAGACAAGTAGCAGTTGTCTATGAGGTGGTGGACGTTGGCGCGGCAATGGCTCGCCGTGTGGGGTTTCTCTCTAATATTTCCTTGAGAGACGGCAAAAGCAAGAAAACTTGCAGAGGAAAATGGGTAGACAAATGGAAGAAAGAAAACAAATGCAAAACAGAATGATGAATCCGAAGGACAGGGGCTTGGTAGCGTGGTGGTACACTGTGATTTTGTGATTGGAGATGCTGTGGGTGGTTGTTGACTGCTACCATTGTGAAATGCTCCCAGGTGAAGGCTCAGTCAGGCATATATGTATTCAAAGCCGAATGCCGGAAATAGAAGGAGGTCGTTGTCGAAAGTGGCCCTGTGCCAAAGACCAACAGGCGGCCAAACGGCCAGTTTCGAAGACGATGCGTCGTCAGCCACGGACTGCAGTTTGTTCTGATATTGGCGCCGTGTGGAGCAAGTCCTGCAGACGCTGTGTAAGAGGCGGCACTGCCACGGACGTGCCTGGTCGAATGGGTTCAGACGACAAGGCCGTGGTGGCCCGCAAGCAGCCAGGCGTCGCCTCCCGGCCGCATGTCCGGCGGCCATGTGTGGCCGTGTGCAGCGACGTCGACTCGACACACTTGGCGTATCAAACAATGTTTTGTGTGGGTGTTGGGGTCGGTGCATGCTGTGCTGTCGTTGGCGCGTAAACAACTACGCCTCCATTGTGGCCAACAGTGGTTGTAGAAAGATGATTGATTCGTTTCCAGCTTTTGGAGGGGATTTGGTGGGGTGTGAAACCCCCACGAGCTTCTGCAGAATAATAGCGCCTAGAAGGCGGTGAGGTGTGCTGGTGTTGAAAATCTCGTCCTCTGACTGGCTACTTCTGTTTTCCCTGTGTGCTGGGGCCTCGCTTGAGTCCCCACCGGCAGGGGACTTGTAGCCCTGGCTGGCCTAGTTAGTGGGCGGCTACAGTGGCACCAGGTGCCAATTAGCCCAGCCCCCTCCCCACAGGCACCCCTAATATCTTACTTGCATCCAAGTTGTCGCGCTTCGTACGACTGCGAGACGAGCGGATTGGACAGCATTTTGCAGTTCCTCGTCTCGTATGCTGCGGCCATTCGACAAAGAGCAGAAGGTGCATTCCGCGCGGCTATGGGGTGGAAGGAAGAAGAAGAAGAAAAGAAAAAAAACGAAGATGAGTCACGTGAAGAGACGTGGATTGTTTTCAGGGTCAAAGCCAACCCCACCACCAAACTGTGGTCGGGTTTACTCAAGTCTGCCTTTTCTTTTCTTGTCCAACCTACTCAACCTCTGCACGCGCGAATCTTCGTCCACAGCCTGACTTCCGCCGAAAATGTCATTCCACAATATCGAGATTCCCTACAAGAGCGGCTTCAGGACTACAATTCGCCAGCATGTTCCTCCTCCCCCGTTCGAAGGGGGTTACAGAACAATACCTACTCGCACCCATCCTAGGCAGAATGAATACACCATGCCAGCTGAATGGTACCTGATGTTTCCGCCTATCGAAACACCGCCGCCCGAGAACCCGCGGTCGTCCGCGATGGAGATTGTTTCCGTCCTCCGCTCTAAACGGAAGAGCATTGGCCATGTGGTCAAGTGCAGAATTGGCAACGACGACACCCCCTACGTGGCCAAAATCTACGACACATTCTACCACCAAGTCGATCGTTTTTATTACGTACCATCTAGGCCGAGGGACTGCTGCAAGGAGTCAGACCGACAATACGCCGCGGAAGCGCATGCGTATGAGAAGCTCCAGATGGAAGGTGTCGATGGCTGTTTCGCGCCCAAGTACTTTGGTAGCTGGACGTTCGACATGCCCGTGCCCGCACGCCTGATTCCAGACGTGGCCGCAGCTGCTGGCGGCCAGGTCGTGCGTTCTGTCCGCATGATCCTGATCCAGTGGGTGCCTGGCTCCAGCCTATTTGACATGGAAGCCACTGGGGAGATTTGGGAAACCCCAAGAGAACAGCGTCTGGACTTGCTGGGCCAAATTCTGGAGCTCGATTGCAAACTCAAGTTTCATGGTGTCAGGCACTGCGATCTGGCACCGAGGAACGTCATGGTGACTAAGCGACTGAACAACGGGGGCATGCGGGCGCTCGTGGTGGACTTTGATCGGTCCTTTGTGCGCTCTTCCCCCTACTCTGCTCTCGAAAGAGGCCCAGCAAGAGACTTGCCGAGAAATCCGATCGACGCGTTTTGGGACGGTGCAGATAGCTGTTTCTACACACTCATTCCTGGAAACTACTTTCACAACTGTGCGCTTTTCAACGGGTGGCTCCTCAGACGATATGGCAATGCCGTCGGTTTCGCCAAGCCGGAGGAACATGGCGACAACTTTGGTTTTGCCGACCCAGAAACACCACCTCGGCCTCGTAGCCCAACGTTGTCAGAACTGGAACGCAGCAGTTCTTCTTAGCACACCGAGGAACTTGGGCCAGGCTTGGCTTGATGTACGATATATTGTGTATGATATGGGCGACGGGAGCGATAGTTACAAAATCTAAACCTGACTTTTCGATAAACTTGAGCATTTAGCCCGCGAAAAAAAAAATAAAAATAAAAATAAAAACGATTCTAACTTATTATGACAGCGTTACGTGTAGGAGGACAGGACACCATGGCAGCAAGTCTGCTGCTGCCAGAGACCTAGTCAAGGAGACGGCCGGCACCGGGAGTCCAGAGCGAGCCTCGTGGGACACGGGCCGGAAACCCCCCCCCCCCCCCCCGCCCCCCCCCCCCCACCCTCCACCGAGGCACTCCGTGGCTGGCTCTGGCTCTCGGCGTTGTCTTCTTTTGCGGCCCGGGCATGTACTCGGCGCTCGGCCTCAAGGACCCGGCTTTAACATTACGTCGGCCATGGGCTATGCTCTGAAGGCCTTTTTCAGTTTCTTTGGCGGCGTAGTGATCAATATCCTCGGTCTCCGCGGGACCTTGTTGGGCTGGTGTCGTTTTCTCTGCGCTGCTCTCTACTGCAAGAACAAGTTCAATGTCACTTAGGGTGTGTCTAAAGACTCACCGTCGTTATCGTCTTTATTGTCGTTATCGTCAGTTTTCCTGGCTCTTCTTTTACCTCCTAGACTTTGCTTTTTTTAAATCTGCGTTTCCTTCTGTCCTTAACAGAGCTTTTGGTGGTTATGCCATATTGCGCAACTGCTTTGCGATCGTCCCCGCTTGTTATCTCGGTCAATCAGCATAGCAAATAGGAGGGCAATTGGTGGCTACGCCATCTTCTTATTTCGCGGTGCCTACTCTGGCTGAGACCGATTGTGCCATACGTGCCATGCAAAGCACCATGTCTAAGCCATCAGTCGGCGGGGTGCGAGTAGGAACGGGCATTCGGAGACTGCCAGCGCCGACTGGAGAGTGGCTTATCTCGGCGCACATTTGAATCCTCAGCGCGACTTTGCTCACACAAATAAGCCCGACAACGACTGGAGGTGGGAAGCGGGGGAAAGCACGACAGCTACCCGTTTGATGTCAACATCGCCATTCTGCTGCGCCAATACTGCAATCCAACCCAGCGATGCGCCATTGGGGGTTGAGGTGTGTCTTGCTGATAAGCACAGGCGCATGGATTGGCAAATCTGCAGCCAGTAGAAACGTCTGTATTGCGCCAAACAGTTTCAAGGTTTGCAGGAGGCATACTAGCTGTGTTGACGGAAGCTGCAACGATATGTCATACAGACGATTGCACCATCGGTCGTCCAGAGCATGTAGGACAACTGCCGTCGGTAGACTTGCACCAGATGCGTGTATAAAGGCATGCCGTGAACGCTTTTTGTCCCTGCATCCAAGAATATGTGAACAACTATTCGATATCCAAAAATAACAGCCCGCATCTTGCACCATCGTCCTGACAGCCCCCATCCTACTCCCATCAGCAAAACATCAGCAAAGCGTCATGGCCCCTGCCGCTGTCGAAGCTGTCCCGGTGGCCAGCACTCCGGTTGCCCCGTCCAAGATTGTCCACCGGGAGCCACTTAAGCTGTCGGGTGCTCTCGACAAGTTTGAGCAGATCGAGCTCACCCCAACCATTGGCCGCGAGTTCCCCAAGGCCAACCTGGTCGAATGGCTCGACTCTCCCGACTCGGACGCGCTTCTTCGTGACCTGGCCATCACCAGTATGTCGACCGAACTGTCCGTAGTTTTGTTATCAGCTTGAGCTAACAGACAGTCTCCCAACGCGGCGTCGTCTTCTTCCGCAAGCAGGACAACCTCACCAACGACCTGCAAAAGAAGCTGATCCAGCGTCTCGGCGAGCTCACCGGCCGTCCTTCCACGTCCACCCTCCACGTCCACCCCCTGCTCCACTCGAGCGACGAGTTTGCCAACGGCGACAAGGAGATCAGCACAATCGACTCGGTGCAGCAGGACCAAACCGCCGGCCGCAAGGAGAAAGCCGCCCGCAGCCAGCTCGAGACGCGCAAGATTGGCGAGCGCAGCTCCAAGAACCAGCGCCGCGCACAGTGGCACAGCGATATTGCCTTTGAGCCGGTGCCCGCCGACTACACGTCTCTGCGCCTGGTGGAGCTGCCCAAGACTGGCGGCGACACGCTGTGGGCCTCGGGCTACGACGTGTACGACTCGATCAGCAAGCCGTACCAAAAGTTTCTGGAGACGCTCGACGTTACCTTTTCGCAGCCGGCCTTCCTCCAGGCCTCCGAGGCCACGGGCGCCCCCTTTTACGACAAGGAGCGCGGCGCTCCCGAGAACGTCGGCAAGGATCTCGTGGCGATCCACCCGGTTGTGCGCACCAACCCGGTGACCGGGTGGAAGAGCATCTTCCCTGTCGGCGGCCACGTCGGCTATGTCAACGGCGTCACCAAGGACGAGAGCACCGCTCTCCTGAACTGGTTCCAGGACCTGGTGTACCACAACCATGACCTGCAGGTCCGCTTCAAGTGGCACAATGAGAACGACATTGGTAAGCGTGTTCAGCCCACACTCACATATCTCAGTCCTATTTTTTATTTTTATTTTTTATTTTTTCACTCTTTATCTTACTGACTGTTCAGCCATCTGGGACAACCGGAGCGTGTTCCACACTGCCACCTTTGACCTCCACGGCCAAGGTGACCGCCGCGGCAACCGTGTCGTCGGCCTGGGCGAACGGCCATACTTTGACCCGCAGAGCAAGTCTCGCCGTGAGGAGCTCAATGACCTTGTCGTCGGGCCTCCATTTGATATTCTTTAATTACGTCGAGTAGAAATGAAATTGAACTGTAATAATGAGTGGCGACCAAACTGGACATGCAAGTGAAAGGCGTTAACCCAACAAAGTGACAATCAAGTCAGCTTCTGTAAAAGTGAAAACTAAAATTGGGTAACCACTTTAGTTTATTAGGTGTTGTTTACGTTGCAACCTCTGGCTCAGATTGCAATTTGCAACAGCTCTTCAAACCGAGTTAACAACTGACAACAACCTGACAACATTGCAAACAAGCACTGAAATCCACAGGTCCAGCGTGGACCAAAGAGGTGCACAAGGCAACAATAGTTGCACGGCAGCCTTGTGTCACGGAATGCAGTAGAAGTGGCGAGTTGACAACGCCAACGGGTGTCTGCCTGCTGGCAACTCTCCCCCGTTCGACTATTTAAACTCTCTCTCCCTCCTCCAGAACTCTCCAACTCTTAATCCTCTGCAACAACAAAAGAAGGCATGATTCCATCTTTTCTATGACTCTTGACCGGGGGGCTCCTCCTGCCAAAGAGGTATTCCTTTTAGTCAACGCCGAGATGCAACCTTTTGTGGTCGACGCTGGTTAAAGAAAACGTCTGTCAACGAGAGTCACCAGACAGGCGGCGCTCGTCGGATTCGATAATTTCTGAACTTTGTTAGTAATGTTTTTCATTAATTTCTTTATTTATCTAAATGACTTGTCGCCCCTGTCTTGTCTTTTTTTTTTTTTCTTCGTCGAGCTCACAATCCAACTCTTATCCTCAGATGCCCAGTCGGCCTCTTCTTCTCGATCCACTCCCGTGGGCTTGTTCAAAGGAAATGCTAAAGAAATCAGGTCATTTTGGGGACACAATGGCCAAAAGCACTGGTCAGCAATCTGATCCAGGCGGCCTATCATCACTTCCGCAAATATGAGCATTTTTTAATCCAAGTTGGTATTTCGTCTTCCACGCGGCAGCTCCGTCTCTTTGATTGGATTCGGACTGATGAGAGGCCCTGATTATGCTGTCCCAGACTGGGAGTTCCGTGCCGTAAGATTTTTTCTTTTTCTTTTCTTTTTTTTTTCATTAGGCTCTGATATTCTAACGTCGACTGGCGCCGTTTTGCTCAGTCAATGTTCTACGTTACCGTACTGGGAAGAGCCAGCGTCAACGCTGTCGCTCCTCCATTCCAAGCAGCCGGCAACGTTGGATACATTCAAAAAACAAAAATCATTAAATACCTGAAACCTCTCCGGGTTCCGTGTCGCGGAGTCTCCAACACACAGATTCCTCGCCATATGGTTCTTGCTCCTGGTAGCTCAGTGCCTTCGCACTGCCGAGGATGGTGTTCGTGACGAGGAACAGCCATACCGGAGAAAGATTTTGCTCATCTCGAACTGTTTCCTGTGAGTTGTCTACTTGTGCTTCAAGTACGTTGGTTCTCTGAACTGCAGACTAACACGACGATAGCCGGAAGCCACCCTAGACATTGGCCAAACACGGGCATCTCAACCATCCAACGCTGGCTGATCGTTGGCCATGGATCCAAAATCAGAGCCAGTTTTCAAGATATGTCCAGTGTGTGGGCCTTGACAAAAATGCATTTGTTGGCTTGCAGAAAACACATGTCATTTGCAATCGGTACTCCACTTGCGTTCTCCAGGGCCAACCAAGGAAATTTATTCGCAGACGACGCCAGAGCAAGTGTTTCGGCCAGACACGGAAGATAGGGCCAGACTATCAACTGTCATAACCAGAAACGGTGCTGCTTATTTTTTTCGCGGATGCTGGAAGGGGGCTGTTCGCTGACAGTCCGCGCGATTCTCGACTGCTCCAACTTCTCTTTGACAGGGAGAAAACAGGCATGCTGGGCCTGCCTCTTTTCGCGTGCAGAGACGCGATTTGGTTTCCGCGTCTATCTCTTTTATTCAAAAGAGATTCCACATGTCGGAAACAGGTGAACAAGAGTTTACAATCTTGGCCGGATCGATGTGGAATCATAGCGACAGACTTGTTCGCGGGCTGTGCGTGGGTGCAAACAAGCTCGCCATACAGGAAAACAAAGATGCCCCCCCCCCCACGGAAGCAAGGTAGAAGTTGCTGGCATGTACTTCAGCTGAAGCGGCTTGTCCTCGGCATTGATCTGCTTTCTTCAAAGTCAAAGTTCCCTTTGGCACGGCGCCGGAAGTCACACCAGAAGAAAAAAAGCAAAAAAGACGAGTTTGCCGTACACAGGTTAAAGTGTTTCTATCTTTTGTCTTTTTGGCATTCGTGGTTTGGTGCAGCTCTGGCGAGAGCTGCCGCCGACAGGGAGTTGGGGTTCTTGGATTTGACGGCTGTGCCGAGCAGGTTTTGCGGCCTAATGGACGGGTTGTCGTGTCGTGTCATTGCGTCTAGCTCAAGCAACCGCTGCTCTGGGGAGTTTTCTGTCTGGAACCTGCCGTCCAGCAAACATTGGCGAGGCTCTACACGTATCCTGACATCCAACTCGAGGTCTGTCTGCAGATTTCTGACTGGGCGTTTTTCGTCTGTCTGCGGACTTCTGACATTGGCGACGCCTGGTCCTGTCAGCAGGAACTACAGCCCGTCGAGCACCCCGGCATCTGCCACGTACATTTGTTTGCAAGTATCGAAAGCAGAGGGCGGCCACAAGATGAGTCAGAATTGCAATCGAATTTAATTTTAGCTCCATCTTTCATCCAGTACAATCCTTCATCCAGCAGGAAAACCAACTTACCGCAGTCAAGGTGTCGGGGCGAGACGCTGTTTTCCATCACGCTGAGGCCCCAATGACTTGCTCGCTCGGCCTTGGCTCGCTCTCAACAAATCCCACGATACTCTTATGGCTGAAAGCGCACCCATGTTGGTCCAACTGGAAGCAGGTCCAGACCCAATCTTTGATTCGCGACCGAAACTATCACCAGTCTATGCCGTCTTTCTGAACCGGGTAGAATATGTATGCTACAGTTTTGGCATGACCAACACCTCGGCTGGACAAACAGCCAAGGAAACCGGAAATGCTCGCCAACCACTCTGTGGCAAGAAGGTCCCCAGATGACATGCCGTTCACGGAATGGCCGTAGTCTTGAAGCACAGGTACGACCTCAAAAATGCTGTTGGACAGGCTTATTGATGCCCTTCTTGGTATGTCTCAAGCGGCAGGCAACTGGGCTGCTGCATCCACGGCTTTGGATGGACAAAAAAAAAAAAAAAAAAAAAAAAAAAAAAACACACACACAAAAAAAAACTACCACGGCTCACTAAAGCCTCTCTGTTATCCCCTTCATAGCTGCTCGATTCTGTCAAGGACAACAGACAAACAAGAAAACATTGACGGCGAGTTTCAGCCTATGCGTCTGTTTCTACATCCTTAATACACCATTCATCAGCATTAGGTCTTTTTCAAAATGGTCAATTGGCAAGCCATGCTAATGGAGTGTCCAGAGGCGAGAGAGGTGGACATTCTTGGGTATTTGGTTCCAGGTTGGACAACTACGTGCATACCTTGACGTCTTTCCGCGTCAAAAAAAAGGACTTTTGTATTCCAATTGCCTGTTTAAACATAGTACATGCTCATCTCTGTATGTTCTTTTTTCGGCATCCTTTTAAACTTTTTGTTGTTTTCCAGAGTTGGTTGATTTACAATATCATTCATCGATTTGACAGTTTATTACAGCCGGCAAGTTCGTCCCAGACATCACCCCCCAAGAAAACAATTTCATACTTGATATTATTCCAGCGTTGTCTTGATCCCGGCAAATTGCCACATTAAGACATCCATGTTGACGGGGAACATTATTCAACAAAAGAAGCTTTTCTTCTCTGCACATTTGGGAAAGGCCCATATCCCGAGACAAGCCGACGAGAACCTTGGAAGCTGAGCACTCGTCTCTGGACAGAGCAGTGCCGATACCCATGCCGATTTTTCCCCCCCGGATCGAGACATGGTCTTCCTGCTCTCCGGGAACGCACAAAAAAGCGAGCTAGTTCCAAGGTGAACGAGATGGCAGCCTGTCTATCCAAAACAACCCATTTTCCACAGATGGAAATCATACATCCTCAGTCCTCAGCGTGTGTTTCTGGCTGGCACGAATGTGGCGCCGACATATTCAAAAGGTCCGCTTCGTGGACATTCCTGTGCGGAAGATCTCTTTTTGGGTGGTTGGTTCACGAGGCGTAAAGACGGATGAAGCAGAAGAAACCCCTACTGGTTGGGACAAACAAAGAATGCCGTGTCGGCTTCATAAAACTCTGAACAGCAGTCTCTTCACTTGACCAGTCTTGTATTTTAACAAAAAAGTACACATTGACTGTGTCTTTTGCCTGCGTCTTTCCTTGCCATAGACAGCCCCGAGATCATTCCTGGCTTCATCCTTTCCAGCAGACATGGAGGATAGATTTATCCAGCTTGCTCTTGTTCATTGGTTTCACTGCCGCTTTTTTTTTGCCCCCGTCTGGAGTTCTACTTATACGGACAAGGCATCTGCTGGATCCCACACCAAGGCAGGGAATCAATTCAGCAAGGACTGCGGCCAATAAAACGTTGCCTTTTTCTGCTGAAACACAACTGCTTAATTAGAGCATATCAAAGAAGCTCACTCACATCCAGTTCGCCAAAGCCTACTGCGAAAACATTCGCAGTATTTCCGGTTCGTCTGCCTTATCTTGCAAACACATCAAGTGCCATAAGACGGCAAAAGCATGGAAGGAGTATACCATTCGACTCGAGACAGAAAGGTCGCCAGTTTACTTGAGTTTACTTGCATCGCACAAAGCATACCTTTACAAAGAACACACTTGTCCCTGCATTTTGGTAGCGCGCCGTCTTGTTCACGGTTTTGCGTTGTCCTTAACTTCGTGGTCGGCTTTCGTCCGGTTGTACGGCCTCCGGTGGCCGGAAAGCAGAGGCCAAGGGGACCTCACTCGGCCCGTCAGACAACTTAGCAACTCCTACTCCCGGAACGCCGTTCCCAACCTAACGGATATACGCAGCGTTGCTTAGAAGCCGGCTTCAAGTGCCCGGGTCTGGGGAAAACAAAGGCCAGGCGCCGCTTACAACTTCCTTCTCCAAGCAACAACATAAACAAGAGCCAGAATGCACATCATCGCCCCGGAAGGCGATTACTGGGCCGGCGTGGGTGTTATCAAACAAAAGCCGTGCTGCACAGGCAGGATCAAACAAAGGTGGGCCGTGTCATGCTAGATCATTCAGTGCTGTGTGGGATGTCGCCGTCCTCGGAGTACCGATTGGGGCAAGGCTAGGGAAGGGCATAAAGGGAGTGGACACGGTCAGGACGGACAAGCCGGGCAGAACGGCGACGTGTTTGAAGGGGGTGGTCTTTGCTTTGGGCGGTTTTGCTGAGAGAATTAAATGTTCCGTAATTAATATTTTTTTGTTGTCGTCCCCGTCTCGGTCGCTATTCGCTTCTCTTTCCGGGTTCCTGCGGCTAGGTGGCAAAATCGGAATGGTCTGCTGGAAAGTAAAACTGTCCTGTGCTAATGGATGTTCTTCCCTCGGGTAGAGTCCGGCTCTTGTGGGAGCTGAAAGGTCGACAGAAAGGGCAGCGATCATATTCCGAACCGGCGCTGCCGGCTTTTCCTGGTGCCCAGCTGTGCCCGAAGTGATCCGGGGTTATTTTTGTCAACACACAGTGCGCAGGCAGTGAACAGGCGGACAGCCTGTCTAGCACGCCGGGGACAAGAAGCTAGACCAGCAGCCAGGCGGCCAGCGGCCAGCAAGACCCGAGGCCAAGATTCCACATCCCAGCCGGCGGTCGTCCGGGCTGGACGTGATTACTGTGTAGGAGTAAGATGCAAACTGACTGCGATATCAGCTGCTGCCTGGCGGAATACAGCGCGTTCACCTGGATGTAAGCCTGGAGATAATAACGGTCCGGCGGCGCCGAGTGCGGCTGAGTGCTTTCGGTGGCCATGGCAGGGACGGGGAGCAGCGTGTGCATGCCATGCGTTTCGTCCAAATAACACAATTTTCAATAAAAGCATCGTATTGACCCAAACTTCGTATCTTGGTTGCAATCGTATCATCCACTGCATGCGTCGCTGGTAAGCGATATGAAGGCGCCTCAGGGTGGTGGTGGTGGTGTGGCCCAAGGTCCAGGGTGCTGATATGCAATTTAGTGGCGATGGGCTTAGTGGACTAGGGATTGGTTAGCACTCTGGCTTCCCCTTTTCCTTCTGCCCCGGCTACTGGCTCCGGCAGTCGGCCGGCACGTGCGGAGATTGTTCTGGCCTTTCGGCATGCTAGTGCAGGCAAGAGCTGCTAGCCCTCCTGTAAGATGCGCCGTAGCTTTGCCAGTATCGCTGGCCTGGTTGGCCTGTTTTTCGTGTTGTCGGTCCGTCCACCGTCTTGATCTTCCATCTCACCTTTCCATCCCCATCTCCGTTGATTCGTCTCTTATGTCGCCCGCCCACCCACCGCTCTTGCATGTGCGTCGTCTTGGCATACCATTGTCGTCATAGGCCCCGTCTGCCTGCCTTCTCGGCGTACAGACGCCGTGTCCGGGTCTTGGACGGGTTGGACAGCCCTCGCGCCTCTTGCCATTAGGTCCTGCTGGTCTGTTCGCCGTAATGTAGACCTGCCGCCGCAATTCGCGTTAGGCTGCTCAGACCTCCAGGCTTCACCGCTTGCACCCCCCACGGCAGGATTGGCAGATCGAAAGACATGGAGAAAATCGGCCGGGAAGTCGGTTCCAATTCGGTTTGGACAAACGGCTGGCCAGCAAGTTGACAGGCAGTGGCCTGTTTTGGAGACTTTCTTGCTGGCGAGGTTGCATTCGGGAGACCGAGAGCCTGAGGAGGAAGTCGCAGAGTGCTTGATCCCTATGCGTGATACGGACCAGGACGCGCAGCGATGCCGTCTTTTCCATCTTCCACGTCTTGCTGTGGCCAATTGTGCAAAGTGGGATACTTTACGTGTCCTCTCTTGCCGTTCTTTCCTTCTACGCACTGCTAGCCTGCCGATTTCCCGTCTTTCTTGCCGACATTCGTTCCTTCCATTTCTGGGCGGAACGGCAAGCGGCATCCAGCCTGCGGAAGGCACATGGCATACGGCAAAGACGGAGATGAGCGGGCGAGTCGTTCCACCTCTTCCCTGTATTCTCCCTCTTCTGCTTTGTACCTTGCTTGTTTATTTTGCATGTTTACCTTGCACGAGTGCCCGTCCTTCAATTTGGGGTTGTATCCTCCAACGGCTATTTTATCTCGCACACCCCCTTTTTTCGTTGTGGCCACTGCTTGCTCCTGCAGCCAGGAAGTAATGCGTCGCGGGCTATGTCTCTCCCGGCTGTGTTGGTGTTGAGCGTGTCTAGTGGTCCGGGCAGGTGGTCCGGGCTTTTCGTAGGGTCGTTCCTTCCCTGTTTAATTTTTGTGTTGGGGTCTTTTGGTTTTTTTTTTACTATTAATTTTTTTTTTTTTGAGATTCGCGTGGCTTTGCCTCGGCGCTGTCTGCCTCCGGATGCAACTCGCACGCCGAGTGAAGGCGGGGAAGGCACGAAAGAATGGGAAAGCAGGCTGTTTTCCGCACTAGACCCGGCCGAGGATGAAGAGCCGCTTTCTTTAATTTTAGGGGCCGTTCTGCCTGTCATTTAGAAGATACTTTGCAGGCACTACTCGTACAAATGGTCTGCCGCCGAGCAAGGCCATGCTGCCCCGAGGCCGAGTCGGCACAAAGTCTGGCAAACAAGCAAATCATCGCATGATAGGCATTCCGATAGGTCTCACATAACTCTCGTCTTGTGCGTCCCCCCAGCTGCTGCATTCTCCCCCGAGCCGGTTTTAATACATAGCAGCCTTCTTGCCCCCGGTCGTCCCATTTTTTCCTCTTTCGAATTTCTCGCACGCATATCTATTACACCGTTGTTGAGATCTTTTTCCTCCTAGCCCTTTTTTCTTGCTTTTCCCAACTACTTCGACTACTTTGTTTTTTTTTCACACTACGCCATTCTGCCCCCCATCCTCATGCCCCCCCTCTGACCTCAGACACGGCGCCTCGGATCGCCGGCTTGCGTCACAAGGAGATTCCCGCTTTCAGCATAAACCGACGGGGCTTAGGTGTCTGGTCTCCTCTGCCTGTTTCTCTATCCCCCCGTACGCTAGATTGCGCAACCAAGCCGAGCGAAATGGAGCGGCGTCAGCCGGATTGCCGCGGGCTGACACTGCCCTGTTGTGAACAGGACGGAGATTCTAGGGTCCGGACATGCATACGCAGGGCACGTACGCACAAAGGGTAATACGCGCTTCTCACCAGCCTGTGTGCCCGGCATTCCAGCATGGCGCTTCTTTCGGTATCCAGCGCCCAGCATTTTGCACGACAGCATCTCTTTGCCAGCTGCCGATATGAACAGATCGCTAGGTTTGTGCGTGATTGAGCCTCGAAAGGCGAGGTCGAAAATGGCCGGCCGACGACGAGACGTCAGCGCGACTCTGCCCAGACACAGATGCTTGCTGGGTTGGCGATGGCCACCTGCGGGCTAGGAGACCTCCATTCCCCCATGCGTCGTCCATTCCCGGTTCTCTATCCTGCACGTCGTTTGGCACCGGCCAGGCGCAGGCTGGTCTCCTCCGGACCAATCCCACACCACATGCGTGTGCTCGTAGAACGACAGAATCCTATGTATCTGCCTGGTCTCTCGCGGCCGTTCTCCTGCCTTCTGGCTGTCTCATGCGACAAGTTGGCACCATGGTGGCCGAGCCGTCGGAGCGGTCTGAAACATGAGACACGGCGCAACGACGGGGGTGGTGGTGGTTTGTGTGGTTATGTGCTTGTGTGTCCTCAGCCAACTGGCCAGGCGCGCCCATGCCCCCTTTTTTTCCTTTTTCGCTTTTACCGCATTTTATCGACGACGCTTTCCTGGCTGGCTGTGGCCTCTGGCCCTGTGTTCCGCCCGCCGGCACCGAGCGGGGTCGACAGTGTGTGGTTTTGAGTGATGGTCGGTTTGACCAACGCGCTCCGTTTGCACGGGATGACGAATTGTTCAGCGAGCAGGGGACACAGGCAAACAGAAAGTGAACAAAAAAAGGAGAAGCCTGGAAATGTTGCACGCTCCGGCATAATACTCAAGGCCGACTCCCAACGTAACCCCCTCTCCGTCAAACTGACGGTCTCCTCGTATCTCCAGCATTGCCCGGGACCCCGAGATGTATCTTACGAGTATTAGCGGGAGACTGAGGGGGGATCTGGGCGAGCGAATGCCAGCGAGAAATAGTCCTTTCTCCCCAGAGAGATACCCCAGCACGCGGCAGAATTTTGGGCGCAGCGCCATATTCTGGGAAATGGCCTTCTGGGCACGGAACCAAAGTGGGTCTTTCATATCTTGGCAAAAGGAGCAGATAGCTTTCCGGACGGACTGGGTGAGAAGAGGAGAGGGAGTGCACCCAACGGCAATGAGTACCTGCGCGTGTCTGCCGGGGACCTGCCCTCCCCCTTGTATATGTGCCAGCGCTGGTGCAGCCGAGTGCGTGCGGCCGTCCTGACATGTAGTTCGCTGTATGCGTCGACTCTTGTCCTCTTTCCATAGCCCTTTTATCTCAGAGGGATTCTTGTTTTTATTCTCGCCGGATCGACTTGTTCTTTCCTTTTTCTTTCACGGAAATCGGCAAACCTGGAGAAATAGGAAAGAGCGCATGTAGCGTGCCTTCCTCCTAGGCGCGCAGCTACTAGACCAGACCCCGAAGCATCTTACTACTCCGTTACGGCACGGAGCACGCCCCCCGATCAGCAATGGCAAAACAGCGAGCAAAAACACAAGTAGCGCACCTACCACCTCCACTTCATCCCCCCCTTCTCTCCGTCTCTCCCTGTTCCTTCCTTAACGACTTGGAAACGAACCAGAGTCGCCAGAAATCAGGTGCGGAAGGCCACCAGCCCAGAAGCCCAGGAAGAGCCAGCGGGGGTGGAAGCGATGGGACAGAGACCACTCCTAGCTCCATTTCGGTCAACCGAGTCGGGTCGCCCGCCCTGACTGGACCACTGTCCAACACTGGCG
Organism: Raffaelea albimanens; assembly: GCA_002778245.1. Lineage (NCBI taxonomy): Eukaryota > Fungi > Ascomycota > Sordariomycetes > Ophiostomatales > Ophiostomataceae > Raffaelea > Raffaelea albimanens. The sequence goes on from PCDJ01000001.1 coordinate 1,436,861, forward strand.
CCCGGAGAGAGTTAAGTCCAGGTGGCCCGCCCCCAGCAGCATTGCGGCCGATATAGTGCGAGTCCGCCCAAAAACCGCCAGAGGAATTACCTCCTGCGACGAGGGCGCCACCCGAACCAGGCCACTCACCGGCGCGCCACTGCTTGTGCAGTGTTTCCTCTGCGCTCTCTAGGGGCGGTGGCCTTGGCTTCTTGTTGCCTGTCTCTGCTTGTGCCTGTGCTCCTGTGCTCCTGTGCTTCTGTGCATTCGCGTCCTTCCCTCTCGTGTATCTCTTCCCGCATCCGTTCGGCCTTTCTTTTCATTCCGAAGGGAGTGAGTGGCCTGGGAAGGATTTCGGGAAAGGGAATAGATTTAAACCAGGTACAAGTACAGAGAAAACAGGGGTGCATAGCAACGAAGGTGATGATACAGAGACAAAAATAACCCCCCCCGAGCCAGTCGCCCTTTTTCCCAATTATTCTGAGGCGACAGCATGTGGATAAATGGGTCGACGGTCGCAATATCCGCTTGCCATTTATCTGGGGTATCTGCCGTCCTGGAGAGGAGGAGAAGAGAAGGAGGGGGGCCTGGCCACCGTGTCAGGTCAGACCAACGGAGGCGGCGGCGGCGCTGCTCTGGGACTGGACGACCGACATTGGGGCCTGCAGGCTTGTGGGTGCAATTTTTTTCCAACTTGCGCGGCGCTAGCCCTGGGACAAAGCGGCCGACTGGCAGGCCGACGTCACAGGAAGCGCGGCAGGAAGAAATGAGGCGGCCACCCGAGGCAAGAAAAAAGGAAGGCACACACAGGCCGGATGCGCCCTTATTATTATTACTTTGTAGGGCGGCAAAGGAGCCAGGCCCAACCGTAGACGGCGATCTGTCCTCCTGATACAGGAACACAAACTTGACACGGAATCTCCATGCCCCGTCATGGACGACGTTCGTCATGGCGCGGCCTGCGTGTCAGCATAGCCGGACGGTCCTGCGCTGGGGAGGAAGTGCGAAGTGCGGCGAGAAAGGGGGTGTTGTTGGCGGCGTTGGACGGGCCTCTAGCGAGTAAGAAAGGCCTGGCAGTGCGCCAGCGACGGCCGAGCCGCCACAGCGAGACCCAGACACGGCAATATCTGACAACACATCTCGCCATTTAGTAGCTGCGTAAGTATCTCAGGTGTAGCTTGGGTGCGTCTTGCAGTGTATCGCTCCTGTTTCTCTGACTGGCTACTTTCCGCTCTTTCTGTTTTTTCCCCTTGTCTCTCGCGACCTACCTCTCTCTCTCTCTCTCTCTCTCTCTCTCTTTCTTGAGCCCTTTCCCTTTTCTCTCGTGTTCTCGTCCTGCGCGGCTTCTGTTTTAGCCAACTCCCGGGTTGTAGAACCTGCCCGCCCAGCGACATGCAAGCCACTTCTGCCGTACAGTGGGAGACCGCCTGTGCTCCGGCGCCCCCAAGCCCTTTAGCCAGCAGGCGCTGGTGCAAGAAAACATCAGGCCCCGCTTTAATTCCTTTCTGGCCTGGCTCTTGCCAGGCCTGTCTCTGGTCGCGTCCGTCCGTTCCCCTTGGCCTGGCAGAGCGACCCCCGGCATCATCACCCGATCCGCCCGCGTCGCTCTTTCCCTCTGCTGTTCCGTTACCCTCTGGTCGCTCTCCTTTTAATTTTTATTTGGCCCTTTTTATGTGATTTTATTTCGAGCGCGCCTTCCTCTTTTTCAGTTCGTCTCGGCGCACCCCCCTTAGCCTCCGTCCACCCCCCACCCCTCTCCATCTCCTCTTCCTTTTCGTCTTGCGCTCTGCTTGCCTGTCTTGCCCTCCCTGGCCTCTCTCGATTTGTCGCAGCCGCCGCCCCCGTCCGTCCGTCGTCCTCCACACTCTCGCTGAACACCTCGCTCCCACCCAACTCTTTCGCTGGCTCCATTTTTTCTCTCCCGTCAACCGTCAACCGCCCACCGTGCCTTCCACCGCAAAGCCTCCTCCTCTGCGCTGCACCCACCGCCCCTGCCATCCGTTTTACTCAACCTAGGGCGCCCCTTCCTTCTTTGGACAACTTTCCCCTCCCGACGCCAGCAGGTCGCTCTTTCCCTCTTTCTTTTTGCCCAGTTTGCCCACCGACTTTCTCCAATCGCGCCCCCGTGCAGAAAGCAAAACTCTGCCCTGTTCCAAGCCTGAACACACACTTTTTTTATTCCGCCGTTTGCGTTTCCCCCATTTTCCGCGTTCATTCCCTCTTTCTGCCCATCTTCTTCTTTCTCTCCTCTCCTCTACCTTGCACCTGTCGCTTCTCGCGATCCTGCATCTTTTCCGCATCTTTTCCTCCCGAAACCGCTCGCAGACGCATCCAGAAGCAGCTCTTACAAGACAAGGCGCATAACGGCGACATCCATTAAAAAAGGACCCCATAGCGCCCATAAAATCCCTGTTCCCCAGGCTTACCTAAAGACCCGAAAAGCGAGCTAATCCCGCCCGCGCCTTCCTCTCTCTGGGTGGCACTGCCCTCCTGCCTGACTGCCCGCCCACGCGCAACGCGCGTGCCTCTTCCGCCGCAGCACTCCGTCCACTCCGGCTGACCCTCCTCCGGACTTTCTTCCCCTTGCTCGCCTTCTTTTTACGCTTCTTTGCCACTACTTCTTTTTATTTCTATCTTCCGGCCGCTTCCACCTCGCGTTGCTCTTCCCTTCCCCACTTTCTGTCTCCCTCTTTTTATTCCTGCTGTCCTCCCTCTCCATCGCTCTTTCCTCCCGGAGCGCTCTTCCCGGTTCATATTTTCGGCGCGCAAAACTGAACATCCACCAACCGGCCACATCACCACTTGAGCTTTTTCACTCCGTCTTCTTACCCGTTGCCGTCGCCACCATCATCATATTGTCGCCGTTTTTCCCCCCATTCTTTCACGATGTCCTCCGTCGTCCGCGCTACCGCCCTGCGCGCCGGCGGCGCCTGTGTGCGCTGCCGCAAGGGCAAGACCAAGTGTGTCTACGAGAACGGCCGGGCGCCTTGCAAGAACTGCGCCAAGGGTATGCACGAGTGCTATCTTCCTTCAGAGTCAATGAGCCACGGCGGCCACGGCGGCTCGCCCGCCCGGATCCCGCAGCGCAGCCGTGAATCGCTACCCAACGAGAGCCGGAGCAGCGGCAATGCGAACGATAGAGCCGTTCAGAGCGCCGCAGCAGCAGCTCGTCACTCTGTGACCACTAGCGAAAAGTAAGTCTTGCCTGTTTCTGCCCGTGTGCATTCGCAAGCCCAGCAGCATCTGCAACCACCTCTCCTGCATCTGCACTTTTGCCGCGTCGAGCCTTTCACGTGCGGCCAGGCGAGGTCTGCCAGCATCTCTCAAGTCTCCCCATCTTACAGCGTTGCCTTCACATCGCTCCCGTGACATACCGCCGTCCCCATCGCCCCGTGAGCTGTGTTACGACTCAGCACCACTCACGGGACATTCCTCCAATTCCTCTTGCCTCCCGCCTTGGCTGGCTCGCCATCGCCGATCTTCCCACTCCCTCTCCGATGCCATCGGAGCTGCCTCGCACCTCGGGATGTGCTACGTTACCGTCTTCGCCTGTCTCTTGCCTAGTCCCTTTTGGTCACTGTCTCAGTCTTCCGCATCCCGCTTGCACCTGCCGACTATCAAGACCGTGTCTCTCTGCCTCTTGTGGCATCGTCTGATGGCCCTCTTTTTCCCCTCAGCTCTGTCACTCCACTCGTCTCTACTTTCCCTGGCTTGCTCCCTTTCGGCTACCGTCACTCGTCCCACCACACAGCACCTATCTCTCTCTCTCCCCATACTGTCGTCTGTTGGTCCGAGGAGGGCGAGGCGCGTAAGACGCGGCCCACCCCCTCCCACAGACATGCCTCTGCAACGCCGTTTTCCCGGCAATCCTATTCCTTTCGGCCCCTGTCCCACCTTGGCGGCGGCATCTTGTCGTATCCGGTTGCCTTTTCCTGCTTTGTTTCATACTATATGATATGTTGCTGACCATTGCATCGCCGATCTTTCTAGACTCACTCCTGAGTTTGTTGCTGAATGCGAGCGCGTCATTAACAAGACGCTGCCAGCATGCATTGCCTTCCACAAGCCTTCTTTCATGCAGCAAATTAAGAACGCGGCCATTGAACCGTCCATGATACATGCCCTGCTGACCACGGCTGCTCGGTAAGTCTGGTTTACCAGTTTTCGTCCCGCCTGTTTTGATGTTCCGACTAACATACTCGCTTAGTCACTCACCAAACCTCATCCGGCGGTATGGTGGCCATGGTGGTGGCACGGCCGCTGCCGAGCACTTTTCGCAGAAGACCATCAATTTGATTATGCAATCACTTGATCACCCCAGCCTGGCTGATATCCAGGCTCTGTGTCTGTTGATCATTCACGAGTGGGGCTGCCGCAATGCTGTGCGTGCCTACATCTATCTCGGCCAGGCTGCGCGCATGGCTCAAATGTACCGCATTGTCCAGACACACCAGGCGTCTGATCCAGACAACTTCCTGAAAGAGGAGGCTTTCCGCCGCACTCTGTGGCTGATCTACATCCTGGACTGCTTCCTTACCAGCAGTCCCGGCCGCCACCCGGCTCTTTCCTCTCTTGATGTTGCCGACGTCGCCCTACCCTGCCAGGACATGAACTTCAACTTTGGCAGCCCTGTCTTTGTGCGCACCATTAGTGGCGTTGCCCCAGGCGTTGCCCCGGACCCGGATGTCCAACTGGCCGATATTGGCGAATTCGCATACATTGTTCTCGCCACCAAGGCGTGGCGCAGTGTCGTTGAGATGATGACCACAACCACCATTGACACATTCTCCGAGTCGCAATGCCTGGAGCTGGAAGCTGACATTGAGGCCATTCGTCAGTCGCTCCCGGTGCACTTCGCCGACAAGCCTGGCCAGGTCAGCTTACATATGACCATGGGTAGTGGCTTCACCTATGCTATGATTCACTGCTTGCTTCATTGCGCTACCATTTTTGTGAGCCGCCGCCAGATTTTGCAGTCCGTCACAGCCGACAACTTCAACCTGGAGGAGTGGCGCGCCAACAATGCCGACAGCCAGGTGCTTGTCGATAGAATTTTCTCTGCGTCACACAGCATCATCTCGATGCTAGTTACGCTTGAAACCGGTGCTGACAAGGATTCAATCCTCTGCTTCCCCATCGTGATGCTGTTCTCTGCATTTACAGCTGGATCAACCGTGGCCTATCTGTATCTCAAGGGGTTGTCGCCGCCCAACGTCACCGAGACGGCCTCGCACATTGTGCGCGACAGCTTGCGTCTGATGGGTGATGGCGCCGAGTCCTGGCCCCTGGTTGTGCCCTGGAACCGCCATCTAACCGTTATGGCGAAGGTCCTGCGTGACATGAACGCCCGCGAGGAGCGTGTCGAGTCGCCCGACGGCCAAAAGACAAATGGCCAGGAGTCACCATACAAGGACGATGCCTCATCCCAGCCTGACACTAATCCGGACGCTATGGACTTTGAGCAGGCTGCCGCGGCAGCTGCTGCCCAGCAACAGGATGCCGCTCCAGGTGAGCGGAGCAGTGAACCACCACCGGTTCGTCGCACTGGTATTGCGACCATCAATGGAGGCTCGGCTGGTGTCACCACTCCTGCCACAGCTAGCCCACCGGCACACCCTGTTGCCAAGGCCGAGTCGCCGGAGCCCAACAACCACGCCCAGCCTCCTCTTGGTGCTATGGATATCACGGCTAAGGAACTGTGTGGCGCCTTTGAGCGACAGCTGCTGGAGCTGGATGACCTTGCTGCTTTCATGGGTGGCGGAGTCTAAGTTGCGCCGGACACAGCTTACACGACGTGTTCTACATTCGTTTCTCGATCGCTTTTTTACGGTTACTCGCCCGCCTTACATGACGCCGACATTGCTTAGAGCCTGGGAATAGCTCCCCCCGCTACTAGCCACGACTATGCGCGATCTCTTTTTAATTACCCGATATTGCCATCCTCTTTTCTCTTTGTTGATTGCCATTTTTCTTTTTCTTTTTCCTTTTATTTCTATGCGAATCGTGCTTTAGCTTCGGACAACCACCTGCGGCGGTAGCAGTGAGCGGGTTGTTTGTTTTCATTCCGGTCAACGTGTAGTTGAAGGAGTTTGTTATCTGTGTCTGTCTTGTGTAAACCATGTAAGGATATATCGTGTGTGTGCGTGTGGTCAAGTACCTTAGGGGAAACAAAAGAGCCGACGGAGGACGACAGTGCCCAGACGACATGAGGAATAGTCTGTCGACGGAGAATGGCGTTTGGGAAAGGATACTGTCCTGTTCGTCTTTTTGCTACTTTGTCTTTTACTATCTGCTTGAGAGATTTGTTCTTGGCCGTGGAGGAAACAGTTACGGCTGCCTTCTTTTTGTTATTATGGGTGGGAAGAACAAGGGCGAAGGACGACGTGTGTTTATTTGTCACATTTTCTCTTTCTTCTTCCTTTTTTTTCGCCTTGATTTTGATTCTGCTCTTTTTTCTTGCCGTCCCCATTTCTTGCTTGCCGTGCACAGTAACCCAGTCTCTGTGTGTGTCTTTTTTTGCTTGCCACCTTTGCCGATATTATCGACGACAACCTGCCCATGCGGACGATACCCCCCACCAAACGACAAAAGTCTTCCGTGAAGACCGACCTACACCTTTCATTATCTGTACCATTGTTACATTAGCGACTTTAGCGGGTTTTTTTTTCGGCCTTTTTCTTTTCACCACGTACTAATCCCGTGTACTTGTTTCCAATCATGTATTTTTCCTAGCTACATAGCTTGTGTATTACTATTTTGTGATGTCCCGGACAGGAGGAGAGGAATACAACGGGTGGGAGGGAAAAAAAGAGGAGTTTCGAAACATGCTGAAGACACTGGATTGCTGTCAAAATTCGAAAAAGACGCATGCGATCTTTCTTTTTTTGGCTACCAGCCAAACAGAAATGTGCCATGATGTTATTCCGTGAAGAGATGAAGTGCAACTACGAAAATGCCCGATTATGAAACCAAACAAACAAAAAATATGGACCACGTTGTGCGCTACCGCCAGCTGCGAACCAGCCGCGGGTTCCAAGCCGTCATCTCCTCCACATGGCTCCGCCACTCCGCCACGTAGTCTCTCGGCGTCTCCGACTCTGCGTCCACGACTACGCCCTCATCCGCCCTCGCCGCCTTCTTCACGCCAATCAGGTACGGCTTCTCGTCCGGATGGCAGTGCGTCTCCCTTGCAAAGGGAATCACTCCGTTCAGAATGTAGTCCTGCACCACCGCGTCCGTACACGCCGACGGGTGGCGCATCGACGCGTGCCCGAACCCGTGGTGGACCACCATGCGCGCATTCGTGTAGCCCATGTCGTGCGCCAGGCGGCGGCCGTTCCGCAGCGGCGTGGCCGGGTCGTAGACTTCGGCCACCAGCAGGATCGGGTTCGCCAGAGTCGCGTTCAGCCCCCCGCGGTACACCCCGGCCGGCGCCTCCGGAAAGTGCTCGACAAAGTGCCGGCACGGCAGGATCGTGTAGAACCGCGGGTCGCCCGAGATCCACGACTTGGCCGTCATGTTCTCCCACAGGTCGTCGTACCAGTCCAGCGCCGGCGGGAGGGCGTCGTACGAGTCCGCGCACACAACAATCGACGTCAGCTCGTCCGACGACGGCGACGACGACAGCGGGTCCAGGCTGCAGCCCTTTTCCGGCGAATACTCCCATGCTGAGCTGTCCAGCATCTTGGCAATCAGGCTCGAGTTTCCTTGCTCAAGATCGTACAGAGCGGCCGCCATGGCCGGCCACGACGGGGGGTTGTACAGTGCCGAGTAGAGGGCGCCCACGAGGGAGGCATATGTGATAATGGACGGGCCGGACTCAGGCGTGTAGCCGGTGACGGGCCGTTTGGCTATGCTGGCGACCAAAGTGGCGAGGCGTTCCTCCAGGACAGCAGCGGTAATGTTTTGGGCGTTTTGGGCGTTGGCGTTTGGGTCGGACCCGACCTCCTTGGACGCGTCCGGCACCTTGGCCAGCGCGCAGTACTCCTCTCCCGCATCCACACAGCCCTGCAGGAACCCGTCCCGGTACCCGTCCGTCACATTGTCCAGCGACGTCCACCCAAACCCGCCAACCTTCCGGTGGTCCGGCACGTACTCGGTGCCGTCCAGGACTACCCGTCCAACCCGGCCCGGGAACAGCTGCGCATACGTCTGGCCAATGCCCGTGCCGTAGCTCACCAGGTAGCCTGTGAGCTCGGGCTCGCCCAGAGCGTCACGGATGGCGTCCAGGTCACGAGCCACGAGGCCGGTGCCCAGGAACCGCGGCAGGTCTCCGAGCCTTTCGGCACATGCCGCAAACACTGCGTCGTCCAGGGCGTCGGCCAGTTCCAGCTGGGACCGCGTGTCCGCCAGGACTGAAGCGCGGTACTTGCCGTACACCAGGTTCCACCGGTCGCGGTCGGCATCGTACGGGAAGCACGAGGCGGCCGGCTGGGAAGTGTTGACGCCGCGCGGGTCCCACCCGAGAACGTCAAACGTGCCGTTGCTGGCGCGCTTGGTCATGTCCTCGGCCGCGCGCCACACGTAGCTGGTCCCGCTGCCGCCCGGTCCGCCCGGTTCAATGACGATTGTGCGCTCGGTCTTTGGCGCAGAGGGCCCGCCAATCTGGTACTTTGTCACGGCCAGGCGGGTGATGCGGGTGTCGAGAGTGCTGTTTGTCCAGTCCAGGGGCACGTCCAGGTAGCCGCAGAGGTAGATTCCGGCGGAGGAGGCAGTGCTGTCGCTCTTCCCCCAGCTCCAGTTGGCCGGGTCCGGGTCGTAGAGACGGCCCCATGAGGTTGCCGGTTCAGGATCGTCCAGTGGCGGCGGCAGAGTGGTGCTCGTGCATGGCAAGAAGTGAAACGGGTCGCCTGCCTTGGGGAAGACGCCAAAAGGTCCCTCGATGGCTTTATCGCTGCTGCCTGATTGACCATCCGTCCAAATACTCTTCAGAGCCTGGAAGCCTTGGAATGCACAAAGGAGAGACGCGAACCCGGCAACGAGACCGGCTTTTTTGGACAGCCTTGGACGCTCCGGCTGGCCGTCGCCCATCTTGGACGGCGTAAAGCCCTCATGCGAGCCGGAGCTCTTCTCGGCGAGCTCTGGCCGGCGGGGCATTTTGGTGTTAAGACGAGCCTGGCCGTTGGGGGGGATTGTTTGTCCTCGAAAAGAAAGTTAAAAGTCAACCAAAAATCAGGTACCCCCAATCCACAATGTCAAGTAAAAGGAAGAAATGGGTGGTGGTGTAAGACGGGAAGAAGAGAAAGCCCCTCTCCACTTCATGCCGGAACCCTTGTGGTCGCATCAGCACACGTGACGCCTGTTATCCAAAACATCGTGGGGAACGGCAGATAACGCAATGTTCAAAAGAGGAAGGAAGCTTTGACGGAAATTGTGGGGAGCTTGTCCTGCAGCTTGGGGGGGTGTGAGATGTCAGAGTCGTAGTGCGGTACCTGGGACCCAAGGAAAAACCACATGCAGAAAGTAAGCAAAAATAGATGCTTTTTAAATTTCAATTTCTGTATACATACGTTTTGTTGGCTTCGAATTGGGGCAATTTGGGAAATCCTTTGCGTGTGGTTGCGACGCAAAACGGCAAAGCCACAGAGACAAAAAAGACGTGTATAAGAAGGAAATATGAGAAGGAGACGGGTAATTAGAAGGAAAAGGAGGCGTAAGACAAGAAAGAAATGCAAAACCGAAAAGAGAAAATACCAAGAAAATACCAATTGAACTTGTAATGCAGATAACGAGATTCTCATCCGGGAAATCATAGCCAAAATAGAAAGACAAAACGGAAACACGTCATCAATCAAAAACACGAGACACGGCGTCCAAGAAATTTACCCAAGATGGTTTCCCCAGGGCAGTCATCATTGATTCTCCATCACGTCCTCTGCCACCTACTCAGCAGCACCCGAGCTCTCGCCGGCGGTCGAGCTCTCGCCGGCGCTCTCAATCGCCGGTGCACCCATTGTCTTGACCAGGGAGCCCAGCAGAAGCTTCAGCTCGGCCACCTCGGCACGGAGAGCGCGCACCTCCACAACGGCCGGTCCATCCTCAACGTTGGGCCTGACATTATCAACAGTCTTGTTCCAGCCATCGGCCTCAAAGTCAACCGTCGTGGTGCCGCTGAGACCCAGCTGCTCCCACTCCTCCACAGTATCGTCATCCTCATCGCCGCGGCGGCGGTTCGTGTGGATGTCGAATGCAATGCGCGTCTCAAAGTACGCTGCAACCACCAGCAGGGGCGAGTAAAGCGTAGCCATGACAATGTCGTTGAGCCGCTCGTACGTTTTCTTCTTCATCCACCACTCAAACGGCAGGGCCACCAAGAAAATCTCGATCAGGTTCAGAGGCGGGATGTACACGTTCTCATCAGGAGCGCGCACGAACTGCATCGTCTTCTGTGCAAACAGAGCAAGGTACTCGTCGTCTGCGTTCTCGTAAATATCCTCGTACGCCGAGTTGTACAGGGCAATGAGGATGTTTAGCAGCACCACCATCACGATAAATGTAAAGCAGTAGTACAGGATGATGCCAAAGGGATGTCCAAACTGTTCGAAGCCTTCGAAATCGGGGCTCTGCATGACGGCATTGGCCATAGCCTGGACGATGAAGCTAACGTCGCCCAGGACCTGGTCATTGGCCATGTCCAGACCGAGGAAGGCCTGCAGGAAACCAATGAGGATCACAACCAGCAGAGCAAAGAAGATGACCGACTCCTTCATCATGACCTTGAGCACGACCAGCATGGCGCCGAAGAAGCGGAAGCTGTCGAGGTACAGAAGCAGACGAATCCAGAACATCGGTGCGCTGAATGCCAAGAAGTTGTAGCTCAGCTGGTTGAACTCCTCGCGCGAAGGGCCCTTGAAGTCGGGGTCGCCGTGAGACCACGGTTTGCTGTAAGCAACGAACCGAAGAGCCAAACTTGTAATGAGCAGCGAGTAGAGCACTCCGTTGAAAGCGTCCCAGAAGCCCAGAATGAGGTAGCCGGCCTTCCACACCTTGATGATCTCATCCAACAGGAAACCGAATGTGAAGACATAGAGAAGACCCTCGACAAAATCAAGGTCACCGTCGCGGTTCATGGTGCTGAGGGCAATGGTGAACAGAACCAGGTACAGGATCGAAAACAGCATCTGTGCTGCGTTCTGGTACATGGGTGCCCGCATGCGGTCGGGGTCCAGATGGGCAATGAATGACGTGTTGTCACGGTCCTTGTAGTCGACAAAGTTCGACGGGTCATCCTCGTCCTGCACCAGCCAGCCGCGCCACAGGTAGCCAGTGCACTTCTGGTAGCCCGACGAGCCGATGACGCGCAGGGCGTGCAGGTCAACGGCCTTCTCGATCACGTTCGAGGGCAGCGTCGGCTCGTTGTCGATCAGGATAGAGTAACGCTTCAGCAAGACCTGGTGGTTGAGGTAGTCGATGTCCTCTTCATCCTCGATGCTGGTTTCGTTAGTCAAGCAACACCACTAGGGGGGTAGAACTTGGAGGCAGAAATCTCACATGTGCTTGGCAATCACTTCGCAGGCCGTGCCGCGAACCTGGTGCATGCTGGCATCCCACAGCTCAGCGAGAGCCTGGTGGCGGAACCAACGCTTGCAGATGAGCAGACAGTAGACGACGCAGGCCTTGTACTCCTCGCCACCAGCCTCCCTGGCAGCACGGATGACATTCTTGGTGATGATGTTGCTGTGGGGTGTCGTGATGAGGTCCTCTTCAAGATCGCACGGAATGCACTCCTCGACCAGGTGATGGAGGCGAATGGCGATCTTGGTGACCTCGACGGGCGGAATGGCCGACTGGAGGGCATCGTCGGTGTATGCGGGCAGCACTAGAACAGTCAGCACAGTGTTCGCGGGACAGCTGGAGCTTATGATGACGCAAGAACGGCAAATGGGCGGCAATGCGCGCAAAGCAAAAGCAGGGGAAAGCAGGGGAAAGCAGGGGAAAGCTTCACAGCGGTGCTGCTGCAGGGCAAAACGTACGGCGCCGGCGCGTCTCCTCCAGCCATGCCTCGTTGTGGGCAGGGTGCTTGTCCCAGCCCAGAAGGCGGCGCCATCCGGTACCTCCGCGACGGCTCATGGTTGTATGCGGGAAAGAGCTTGGATTCGGTGCTGCGGGCTGCGGTGCTGTCAATTGCCGGTGTGCGGCCGCGCTGTCGTCGTTCTGTGGCGGGCAATGGGCGACGCTGGTGGACTCTCGTGATGCTCCAGGCTCGTTTCGACGCTCTCTGGCTGTGCGACAATGGTAGATGAGGGAAATTTTCGTTCAGCCGTACGCGTAAGGCTCCCTCCCTCTTTTTATTCTACTCTGTCTTTTCGCTCTTTATCTTGCAGGTCTTGGCATCGCGAATTAGTGCGAGCCAGGGGAGGAAGAGCACTGGACAAACAGGTGAAAAGGGGACAAGCAGAGGAGGCAGGTGGACGGGGCTTCTGTGGTTCTGCTGGCTTTAGCGCGCCAGACGAGCACCGATTCGGGATGACGTCGGGGCACCTCAGCTGAATGCAGATTTCATGGCGATCGGGGTGGGGACCAGCTCTGTGGTGTTTCGCAGATGTGAGCCCACAAAGAGCGCTAGGGGGGAGCTCTGTCCACTCAGCGTTGGCGAAACCGCCAGCTCCATGTTTCTGGCGGCTCTTGGCGGCGCTGCTCGTCGTGTGCTCTCGTGCGTCCCCTTGACTGGCAGTGTGCAACAGTAGCGCGGCTTCGTGCTGGACGTCCCGTCGAGAGGCTGGGGCTCATCGACATGCCAGTGAGAAGCTGCGCGTCGGTCTCAATAGCCCAGCCCATTCGCCAGGCAGGTCAGGCTCTGGAACAGCTGTCCGGCCGGGTCTCCTGGACAGCCTGGTTGCGCAAATTCAGCTGTGGCCGGGGATAGTGAAGCCCGTGGCAAAATGACTTTAAATGTGGAGAACTGCGGGATCCTGGACCCATGTCTTTTGTGCGTGGGATAGCGATAGGCTGTGTCCGGCCAGCAGTCGTGCACGCAGCACACCCACCAAGACGACTCCGCGCCGATGCTCGACGGTGCTGAGTGCGCCTCCTCTCTGTGTGGCTGCCGCTTAGGCCATTGGCTGTTGGCTGGTGAAAGGCCACATGGCAGGTCGTCTGCCTTTTCGCTCTTTGGCTCTTTGAAGCTTCTTTGTGCTTGTTCGCGGGGTTCTAGAGGGTTTGCTACTCGCGGTCCTTTGTGGGAGGCTCTATCTTCTTCGTTCATGATTCTTTCTCTTCTGTCTTTCGCTGGTTAGCTCTGTTCTGTTTGGCGAGGCCATTCTTTAAACTTGTGAGGCTCACATGCTGATATTGTTGGCCAAAGTGTTCATGACAAGCCATAGTTGCCTTTCCAGAGTAACCGTGCTCGACGAGGTGGCTCAAGGGGTGCGGAATGGAGTGACATTCAGGTTTGCGATCCCTCCGCAGTCACTGCCGCCAGGCTGCTCAACCCAGACCACGCGAGTTGAGCCCCAGCAATGAGGCCAACCCGGTCACTCGGCTGCAACCCGCAATCTGACGGCGCCAGTAAGGACAGAAAGTGCCGCCAGGAAAAGTCGCTTGCATGCTGACTGCTGCAGCTCAGCCTCCATTTGCTGTGGTTGCCTTGAATGCGGGAGCCAATGTAAGCCGGCGTCGTTTCTGCCTGGTGCGGACCCGCTTGGCGGCTTTGGTGCTCACGGCGACCAGCGAGGCTCTGGCCATGCCGCGACCGTTGCACTTTGGTGGTTGGCAGTCGGTTTGGCTCCATTCTGGGTGGAAACATCAAAGGACGTCCTTTCTGGCTTCGTTTCTCGATTGATTTCTCTTTCACCGTCACGCCCAGAATTATGCCTTACGAACAGGTGGCACGCGGTCTCTTCAAGGAAAGAGCGACCGACACGCTGCGTTCTACTGCTCAGCCACGGCAGCAGCTCCTTCCCTTTCCACAGTGGGGCCTTAGGCATGGTTCGTTTACAACTCGCCCTGCACGTTGACGCCTTAAAGACTCACCACAGACTGCCCAGAACGGCAACTGTCATTGGCCTGTATGTCGGCGATTCGCCAGGCAGGAAGTCTAGGCAACACTGGACCAAACAGGAAGCCATGGCAAGCCTGGATGCAACCGGTCGCGGTTTCCTTCCTGGCCCTGCCAGGTTCAGCCTTCTCTTGCTGACCCCATGTTGAATAAATATGGCCACGTCCCTCTCTCCCGTCGCCGGGTCGCCGTAGATTCGTTTTCTGTTTTTTTACCAAGTTTCCTGATTCACCTCTGTCGCCTCCACCACCTGCTGTCGCCCCGCGTCTGCTGCAACCCCTCATCCGGTGTATGCTAGTGATTGGAGTCCAGAAGACCGCATCATCAGATCGCAGCAGTTGTTGGTTGCCCGTGCAAAATCCCCGTTGAAAATCACAGTCTTCCAAACGCTCGGCCAGTTGCTCGACATTCTGTCCTGATCCTGTGTATGTGTTTCAGGCTCTTTTTGTTTCTGTGTCCGCTTCTTTTTCCCTCCCCCAGCCGTTGACGCCTCCTGCTCACCGACTTCTCAGGCGCGCTTTGCCCGGCGCCAAATCACCTTGCATTTGCGCCTCCAGGTCGCTGCAACATAAGCTATTCCGGCTGTGGCGGCTACATCAGGTAAGATAGTCCCCTGGCCGCCCACGTTGGCCTGGATCAGTCCCCTCTGACCCGTTCCTGCCTTCCGCCTTGCCTAATGATTGGCTCTGCATCGTCTATCCGCCCATTTCCTTCCTGCACCGCACCGGTCACACGAAGACGGGACGCGCAGTCACCACCAGCTTTGCGAGGCCAAGCAGGTTGGGAGGCCGACGAGATGGTTGTGTGGGCTCCAGACTGCATAGGCTCCGCCTGCACTGCTGGCTGACACGCCTTTTCCTATTCTCTGCCCTTAATGCGTCTGATATTGCCTGCGCTTTCTCTGGCCAGTTGCCAGGAATCCCCGGGTGCTTGCTTGCTGCCTCCCCTTCCTCTCTGCACACGGCCCGTTGCTTTATTATCTCTCCGCGTTGCTGCTCTCCTGGTTCCATCCTGGGAAAAGCCACATGCTGACGAACGTATTTCCGCACCAGTCAATAGGCAGGCCGAGTGTGTCATTCTGCTTGGCGATTCTTTTATCAGACCGCCTTATTTTCTGGGCTTCTCCGGCCTTAGACAGCCAACTTAGACGCCTGATTTCCGGAACGAACGCCTTATTGCGGCACTGACATGTAGCTGCACTTTTGTTCTTCCAATATTTCTCCAATTTTCGTGGTTTTTTTTTTCCCTCTTCTTTCTTTTTCAAAGAAGGCTCTGCAGTCATCACCGTTGACCTCGCCCGAATTCCGGTGAAACTTCCTCTGCTAGCCATTACGTTTGTTTACTTGTTTTCCGATATTCCAGCCGCTATTTGTTTCTGCTTTTTGCTTTGGCACGGCCCACTCTGCAAATAGCTGCTCATTTTGGTCTGCAAAATGGACTCCCAAAAGGCCGGCGGCGTGGCATCCCGAGATGCGGACGCATCCAAGGGCAGAGGTGACGACAACTCAAAAGTTGTCTTGGATACGGCAAAGGTCGTCACCTCTGGCTCCACGAAAGTGACCGAGCCCGACAAGAAGTCCCAGGAGTCTTCTGCATCCGCCGCCAAAAGGTCGTCAAAAGACAAGACTGCGAAGATTCTGATCAAGGATTCCAAGGCCAAAAAGTCCAAAAAGCCCAAGAAGCACGTCGTGGTCGAACTAGCCGGGGATTCGTCGTCATCGGACAGTGATTCGGACGATCCAGACTCATCGGAATCTTCATCCGCAGACGATTCAAACTCGTCCAGCTCGGCCTGGTCTGAGGATGAAGATGAACCGCGGAAGAAGCAGCGGTCCAAGAAACGTCGTGATTCGGAGAAGTCAAAGAAGAAGCACGTAAGAAACAAAAAGTCGAGGAAGCCCATCCGCATCCGGGAGTCATCCACCTCGGAGTCGGACTCGGCTACGGAAACGTCGTCTGGTGGTGAAGAAGACGATGATTCTTACGAGTCAGACAGCGAGGAACACGAGCATCTTGGGAATCGCAGACATCGCCGGGGCCATCACCAGGGGCTGCACGACCCGCCTCCCCAGGACCTGCTTCTGTACCAGCAGCAGGCCAACGCACCGCAGCGTTTCGACACGTACCAGCAGTATTCTACGCCATTCTACTACAACCAGCCTCCAATTGGTGGCTATGTTCCGCCTCCGACTCTTGCGTATAATCTGCCGCGCCTGAACCAGCAACTGCCGCCACCCATGGGCAGTTTGAATCGTGGCCTCGGCCGCCGACCCCCGCCTCTTGGCCGTGGTCTTGGCAAACGTTTGAACAACCTGAACGGCATCGACGTCAAGCACAAGGGGAAGCGTTCATCCAGACGCAGGCGTTCCAAGTCATCGAGCGACGAATTCAAGCGTGTCGACCAGGTGTGGGACAACAGCATCCATAACTACAAATTGCAGGACACTGCTGAAGGCAGCCCCGACGCCGAATATGAAGACTACCTGTTCCACGTGCGCCGCACCTTTGACTGGGAGGGCAAGTACAAGACAACGTATGTCGACATCAAGAGCAAGATACTTCGCGAGGCGATCCAGGATGTCATGGGCGACATCAAGGGCGTGAGCTTGGTTGAGGAGACGCCGAAGCTCGACCCAAACCTGCTCTTTCTCTACCTGGAAGACATGCGGAAGCAGATCAAGGTTCTGAGGGACGCGAAGCCAACGGGCGAGAAGAAGAACCGGAAGAAGGAACAGAAACGCATTGACAAGAAGCGCAAGCAACTCAAGGTCCTCGTCAAGTATCTCGACAAGGACTACGAGGCGGTGAAGAAGAGGTAGGTCCACGCCACGCGCATGCGGCATGCAGCAGACACCATGCACCACTGTGTTTTCATCACACACGCTAACCCCCCGAATTCTAGTCTGCATCCGATGTTGGCTAACGGGATCATCACTTTTGATCTTCTGTGGGCGCTTTGGAAGCCCAACACTCTGGCTTTCACGACCACCTATGGATCGCCTGATGAGCCGCGAGTCTTCAAGGCCGAGCTGTGCGAGAAGCACTTCAGTCTCATGAAGGGGGATTTCTACTTCATTGAAGGAAAGGTAAGGAAGCAGCATTTTCGCACGGATGCACAAGACTGTGGTAGCTGACAAGATGTTCCGAGTACAGTACTTTGAGTATGACGGCAAGCGATTTGGCTTCGGCGGTGTCGCTGATGAAATCGGAGAGTTCCGCGGAACACGGCGAATCACAAGTCTCCCGGTCTATCCTCTTGAGTACCACAAGACGGAGAGCCAGTTGCGGAAGGACCTCATTGAGCGTGGCAAGAAGTTTGTCGCCCTCAGCGGTGTCCAGTACAAGAGCTACGAGGGCATGGCCTACTACAAGAAGAAGAAGACGACGGCTGTGAAGGTCAACATCACTGGACGCATCATGATCGACTCAAGCATCCACCGCCGAATCAACCCCAACTACCCCATATCCATTGTGCGACCAAACGACCATGACATGATGTCAGATGATGACGACTCAGACGGAGAGTGGGGTGGCGGTCGCGGCGGCTGCGGTTCAGACTCTGATGATGGCAACCCGAATGGCGGCATCCTCAAGAACGACAAGGTCAAGTACGTCAACAAGGTGTATGAGGACGAAAGCGGCGATCTTCACATTGTTCGCATGGAGAAGTCTGAGAGTGACAACGGTGCCGAACTGGATAAATTGACGGGCAAGAAAGACGGCAAGGACTCCAAAGACGGCGGGGATGATGACGATTCGGAGGACACAGACGGCCAGGACAACAAAACCCCGCCAGAGTTCACAGATGAAGAGTATCTGATTGCCTCCCCTGTCGTTCTTGGTTTTGCCTTTGCCGAAAAACTCTGGCTGGAGTTCACGGTGTCTTGTGTCAAGGAAATCCAATGGAACGAGAAAGCCTACGAGTCTCTGGTTCTCGAGCCAAAGACCAAGGATATTGTCAAGGTTAGTAGTCCCAGCATTGCCATTATCCCGTCCTTTTGTTTTCGTCGTTTTGTTCTGCAAGACCACGACTGACCATTCTAGGCCCTGGTTGAATCTCACAAGTACCACGCTGCCGAGAGCATCGACGATGTGATCCAAGGCAAAGGCAAAGGCCTTGTTGGTAAGTTCTAGTGGCGCCTGATTCATGTTGATGGATGCTAACGAATTCCCACACAGCTGTCCTTCACGGGCCACCCGGAACCGGTAAAACTCTGACCGCTGAAGGCATCTCGGAGCTACTCAAATGCCCGCTGTACATGGTGTCTGCAGGCGAGCTCGGCACAGACTCGCGGTACCTCGAGTCGGAGCTGCAGAAGATTCTAGACATCTGCCACGCATGGGGAGCGATCCTGCTGCTGGACGAAGCCGATGTCTTCCTAGAGAAGCGCAATATGCACGACATTCACAGGAATGCTCTCGTCAGCATTTTCCTCCGGCAGCTGGAGTACTTCCAGGGCATTCTGTTCCTCACAACCAACCGTGTGGAGGTATGTACAGACGAAGTGAACCGAGCTTTATTTCCTAGCCATCTAACCAATCACCTAGACATTCGACGACGCCTTCCAGTCGCGCATCCACATTGCCCTGCGCTATGACAGCCTCGACCAGCGCGCCAAGAAGGCCATTTTCAAGATCTTCATTGAGCGTGTGCGTGTTCTGGAGAAGATCGATCTGATGCCCTTCTCGGAGGAGGACTACAATACACTGGCCCGGCACGAGCTCAATGGTCGACAGATCAAGAACACGGTGCGCACTGCCCAGGCGTTGGCAGTCAATAAGAGGGAGCCGCTGTCCATGGACCACATCCGCCAGGTGCTCGAAGTTCAAATGTCGTTTGACCGTGATCTGAAGGGCGGCCCTGGATTCCAGGATGCCATGCGCAGTTATTTCTGATTTGTTGATTTTTGATGATTTTTTTTTGTATTTTTGTGTTTATGGTTCATGTTTTGCTGTACTCTCTCATCTCTTCTAACTGGCCACATACGGTGTACTTTTTTGTTTGATCTAATATCACATATTTCCGATATGAGCGAGTGATTACAAGCACAGCTCTGAGGCTCTGAGTGAAAAGGTTTTTATTATTCTATCCGAATTATTCTAGTGAAACACGAAGAATATAAGGGAAATCAACAAAGGAAAGACGACAAAAGATGGAAATTGAAAAATAAAAACAGCCTGCCATGCAAGAGGACAAAAATGTTGTTTTTTAGCGTTGGACCGTAAATTTGTTGATGGGCAAGGCGACATTCTCCCTCTCCTCGAGGAGGCGGTCGAATTCGTCTTGAAGCTCGGCTGCGACACCTCTGCGGAGCGATGCTCTTGACGTTCCTGGCATCTTTGCCACTCGGTCGATGATCAGTTCCAATTTTTTGTTCAGGATGTCGACAATTTTGCTAATACTGGCGCTGGCCTGTTTGGTATCAATATTGCTATGGATAAGAGGCTCAATGCTGCTTTCAGTGGCTCTTCTAGCTTCGAACGCCTGGTAGTCTGGGTCGTCTGAGGTTATAGTTTTGATCTTGCCTACGAACTTGCCGTCCGTGTCAAAGTAGAAATCTCCGTAGATAACTGTGCGCGGTGAAGTCATTTTGGTGGCTGAAAGTGTTGGTTTTTCGAGAGGTCGTTGGCTTGGTTTGTTGAGTTTTGGATAAGCGATTGAAAAACACATGTGCTGTCCTATGCCGACCGCAGGCGTCTTTATATACCTGGGCTTGCCTCTTTGAAAGCGATGAATCTTTGTAGGCATCTCTACCTGTATCATGGACAGTCTAGACTCCTATCCTGAAAGGGTCTTGTGTCACCATGGGACGGTCCTTGTCTACGAGACAAACCGCGAAAGAGCGGCCGGCAGCTCCCCAACATATGTCACCGACACATGTCGCCGAGGACGCTTAAAGAAGTCAAAGATGCCATTATCGTCTGCGGGGATGTGTGCCGTGTTGTTCCTTTATGAATAAACTCGACCAGGCACGCCTTGGTGTGGTAGATGAGCTGCTTCTGGAGCTCGGCCGTAAACGCGTCCTGGCTCCTAAACCTGTTTACGTTCAGCCGCATGCAGGCGAGCACACGCGCGGCTTCTTTCCGGACGTCGTCCAGCATTTGCTGGTGCCAGGTCTGGGCCAGCTCTCTGGTGCTTACCAGTGCTTCGAGGGCGAATGGCAGGTTGTTTGCGTTGATGTAGGGGTGCTCCTTGATGCACACAGCGGGCTTCAAGTCATCGAAACCAGTGCCGGAAATGCTGACAATGACGTCGTACTGTTGGTCCATCTTGAGAGGGGTTTGGTGAAGAGGTTGAAGAGGCATGTGATTCATTGATGTGGGTTTTTGAGTTTTGGGCTTTGTTTTGTTTTTTAAGTGAATTGGAGTTGGAATGCTTAGCTCCAAGAGCGAGCGTCTGCTCAAGTACATTGACGCGGAGCATTGTTTCACGGAACATTGTCCCCTTTTTGTTCAAGATGGTCTGCCCATGGGTCTGGGCCGAGTCTTTGTTTACGCCGACTTGTGCCTTGTCCAGGGCTCTGCAGCGTAAGTCACCTTGACTCCATTTGTTGCTAATAAAAAAAAATCAAATTAAAAAAACGAACAGCATTAACTAACTCTATCCGAACAGCCTCCACGTTCACGTAATCCCTACCTCTCCAATTTGGTAATTTCCAGGTCGGGCAACGTATCTTTGCCAATCGAATACCGCAACAGCTGCTTCTGGCACTTTTCGAATTTGTCTCTGTGGCAAGAAGAAGTATGCTCCTCGAATTCAGACCAGTCATTAGAGCCAGATAGACGAGACTCGTTGCTGTAGCTCTCGAGTGCTGCTTCGCGCTTTCGCTCCAGGCGTCGCACAGCTAAGCGCTTTGAAAACCAGCGCGATTTGAACTCGGCAAGATCTTTGGCTGTGTCGAGCGTCCTCTTCCAGTCGTGGTCCATTTTTTCGAGCCACCGCTTGCAGCTGGGGCATGATTCCAGCGGACCATCCGTGTCGGGGGCGACCATAGGTCTAGTCTCGCCCTTCTTGACCTCGTGGGAGCACCCCTCGTAGCCCGCGCCTAATCTCTTTGTTGGTTCTTCCATGTTGGTTGTGTTGTAAGGTGAAAATGACGTGGCGGCAGAAGTCAGGGGAGAGAGAGATGGATGCAGTCCCAGAGTGCTGCTTTTGTAGGAACCCTGACGTGCCAAAGTGCCCCCATTGCCAGACTATACCAATGCATAATAAAGCAATCGCCGCTGTGCAGCTTCTATTGTGGCCGCTTTGTCACTGGAAGAAAGGCTCCTTTTTTCAAAACATTCTACTCTTTGCTTGGAACATCACTCTTTGATATCTTGATCCGTTTATTCCCATTATGCCGTTCTTTCATCAACTACGTTCTTGGAGGTATGCCGCAGGTCTGGCTGGTGGTGTGCCGCCACTCACTGTTTATCCCGTCTCGCCAGGCTTTGCGCCGCGGACAAGGAGGCCGGTCTCCCCAGCCGAAGCATACGTAGACAAAGGGGTGACGTCCCCAGGCGGACCAACCCCCCAGGGAATCATACCCACAGCCGTCGTCACTGTTCCTGGTGATATCCTGCGTGCTGTCAAGAAATTATGCCACTGGGCAGATTTCCCAGAAACGACGGCACTGGAAGGCCTTGACGCAATGCATGGGAGTTACAGATGGCCGAAATGGTGTGTTTGCAGCCAGTAAAGAGGACTCGGGAGTAGTATTTGCACCTTGAGAAACAAGGCCGAGGGGAACACAACAACAAGAACAAAAAAGAAGAACATAAGAAGACAACGAAAACTGAACAAATGGCAACCCGAACAATGGCAACAAGGGTGAAAACAACAAAGCAAGGAGGCGGAACAAGAAAAAGCAAAGCACAATGGAAATAGAACAGAAATTGTTCAGGAGAACTGCTTTTATTTTCTACATCCCTTTTATTCCTGAACAGATTGTCATCAAACTCTACGGCGACGTTATCATCGATTAACAAACGAGGACATGGAGAAAGCGGCCTTTGTGTGCACTTCACTAACACCAGTAGTTCTTTAACCGCACAGTTTAATAAAACAATTACTTTTTACTCGCAAACGGTTCGTGATACACTCATACATGCAGAAGAAAGACGCAAAACAAATTACAATAAACCTTTTTCCATTCCGTCCCACATTTCCCTTTTCCCGTTCCCATTCCCATTCCCTTTCCCATTCCCATTCCCGTACCAGTCCCATACCCACACCTCATGTCCGCCACCCCCAGTCCCGCACATACTCCCGCTGCGTGTACCCGACCCGCGCCTGCAGTCCAAGCCCGACATTCTCCCCACCTCCCCACCCGCCCGTCCGCACTGCACTGATCCCGTACGCCTCCGGCTGGTCCTCGCGGCGCCGCCCCTTGGGCCGCGTCCACCCCAGCGTGAACCCGGCCGTGGCGTGCACCCCGTCCCGGAATGACGTTTGTAGCTCGTCGTTGGACTGCCACTCGGGGCCCCGCCCGAGAAAGCCAAACACGTTGCCGTCGGCCAGGAGCGCCGCCACGGCGGCGATGCTCGTGGGCGGATACGGAAGGGGAGACGAGAAAAGGAGCGAGAGCCGTGCCGTGAACCGAGCGTCTTTTTCGGACTCGGCCCTCCCGGTATGTCCTACACTCCCTAGCCAGCCGACCAGCGAAAAGAACAGTATCGCGCCCAGCAACCCCTGGAGAGCCCTCGTCGTCGGGGTGTCCTGCAGCAGTCTCCTCTTCCCGGAAGCGATGCTTGTCGTATGGGCAGTAAAGCCGTCGCCAGTGCTGCCCCCGTCAGTCCGGCTGCTCGCACTCACAACCTGCGCTCTGATCAGGCCGTGCTGTTTGACAATGGCTTCAGCGACAGGGTTGTTCTGAGCGTCTGTCTGGCCTTGTAGCCCCAGCTCCTCGAGAGGGATCGCCGACCGCGACGTCACAAGCGCTCCAAAGAATGGTTCCAGCAGATGGCACTCGGGGCGTGACGTGACGTTGGCTAGCTGCGAGTAGTTGAGACCGGCGAGTGCCAGGTCGGTCTCTCTGGCAGTCCTTTCCATCGGCCGTGGCGGCGCCGACGGCTGGATGGCCAGCTGGCTGCCAAAGAACGTCACCTGCGCGTCGACCTCTTGCATCGACTCGTTGCACGACATGCCCGAGATCGACTCGACGGTCGTCTCGTTGGTATTGGCCTGTCGCAGCCTGCCCCAGGCAAAGACCCAGCGGGGAGAACTGTCTACTACCGGCCGGTACGCGCCGAGCCCAAAGAACGCGTTTGGCTCGATATACGCCGACGTGGAAAACGAAGTGTTGGAGGTGTCATACCCTGACTGAGCGGTTCCTAGGACGAGTGTACTTTCGAGAAGTTCAGTGTTGCCCAGAGGCGGCTCCCCTGGCAAACTGATCCTCAGTGGGTTGACAATATTCCCGATCCGGTAGTTGGTCGTCAAGTTGGCCGACATTTCGTCTTGTGAAAACACCCGGCAGGACATGGCCGACCGCATGGCCGGGACAGTGGCCCGTATCAAGAGATCATCGGTGGTCGTGTTACGGCCGATCCGGGGATTGGCGGCGAGACGCGGGAACGCCAAGTCGTTGAACGTAAACGCCGGGTCGGACAGGTTGGCATTCAGAACCAACGAAGCCAGCAACATGCCTGTCGTCGAAGCTGTTTCTACGGTCGTGTTGAAAGTGTCCTGCGGCACGAGCTGAACTCTCGACCTGGCCGGAATCGTCATGGCTGAGAAGAGCGTGGCTGAGAATATTGGCAGCAGGACGGCCAGACAGACTGCCGCTGCCGCTCCGAGGGCACCCCAGTTCTTGAGCCGTGCCGCCTCGTACACGGCCATGGCGGCCGTCTTGTCCAGCAGACTCGACCGGATGCTCGAAAAGGAGCCGCCGCCGTTTGGTCTGGCCAGCTCCAAAAAGGGTGCCAGTGCGCGGGCATGGAAGTCCGTTCTGACAAACAGGGCTGCCAACAGAGCCAGCACCAGCGCAGGCACAAGTGCCCAGAGAAAATGCGCATACCCGCCGGGGTTGACTGTGGCAAAGCCGCCGTCCCGCTTGGAGATTTGCAGCGTCACTTCAAGGACAGCAATCAGGCCGCCCACGACGAGATAAAGCAGGAGTCGGTGCACCGGGTGCAGACCGAAAGAATGTTTCCACTTGGGGTGGTCCCTGTTGGTATTGTTTCCTCCACTGCCTCCGAGTGCGCTCCCTCCAAACAGTCGAAAATATCCTTTCCCAGATTCGGCCGATCCCCGGTCATACGCCTCAACACCGGTATAATAGTATGACGAGTTGAGACGTTCACGCAGAGTCGCCTGGTCGGCACCGCCCGCTCCCCGTAGGGCCTGCAACAGAGTCTGGCTGTGTGATAACAGAGCAGCCACGCCCAGAATGCTGTGCGGGTCCCGAGGCAAGAGTCCCTTGCCAGGAACCATGCAGATGACCACCATATTCAGGAGGATTATCACTGCCAGGAGCACGACGACCACCTGCACGGCAATTATGCCGACGACCAGCCGATCGCCGCCAATTACAGCCGCACAGGTCGACTGGATCGAGGCGGGCTTCATGAGTCCGTGTCGAGCAATGAGAGCCGTGTACTGCTGGAAATATGTGTTGGCCAGGTTTTCGAGGTTGGCGGCATCCAAAAAGGATGACGGAGGCAGTCTGCTGTCAACTCCGTCATCATTCCCCGCAGCCAGCGCCATACCAAAGGCAAGGTACATGGGCGCGTCGACATTGACATTGTCCGAGGCAAAGTACGGCGTGTCGGTATCTGAAATATTCGGTGCTGTTGGTGTGTCAGAGTGCGAGTCAAAGAACGCCTGGGCAATGTCCCACGCCGGAACATTCGACAGCATCCTCGGATTGGGCGCAGTGCTTGTCATGACGCTCTCGACAAACGTGTCATTCATGACAACGTCGGCCTGCCTGATGGAGTACACAGGCTTGCATATTAATTGCTGTGATTCGGAAATCGAACCGGTCAGTGGCTGGCTGTTGTTGGCGCGGCTATTTACGTTGACGTTGCCGAAAAAGATAATGATCCTTTGCGAGCTGTTGCTGCTGCCCCCATTGCAAGATCCTTGTTCAAAGCGAGCCAGCGAGTGTGCCTGGCTAGCAGAGCTTGCATTTGAAAACGTTTGGCTGGTGACTGGCATGTCCACGCTGCAGTCTTTCGAACTGACGACAGTGTTAAACTGGACACCTCTAGAAGTATTGGTGACGCCATCAAGAGAGATTTGTCCCTTTTCACAGGTGATGTTGGCTGTGAAACCATCGACGGTGGCGTAGATTTGCGTCGAGCTCCGCATGTCCGAGTGGAAGTGTTGGAACGCAAACATGGTCGATGTGCCGTTCGGGAACGGGATGCTGGGGTAGCCGGCATTGTCGGTGGTTGTGGAGGTAGTATTGGCACCCTCGAGAGCCAGCATGGTCAGTAGTGGAATCGAACCGACCGTGGCCAAGCCGGAGGCGTTGTTGACGAATTCGCTCTTGACCGTGATAGGGCTGTTTTCGTCCATAGTATCGAGAACGGTGAGGCTGATCATGGATGTCGACACGACAATGGCGATCTTGAGAATGATAGAAATGACTGATATGCAGGCCACGTCGGTGTCACCATTCTTGATGGCCTGGATGACGTCGCGAGGTGGTACCATTGACGGATAGTCCAGCAGGACTGTCTTCTCGGCAACAGCTGGGCCCCGTGCCATTTGTCTCCACGGGGCCGCTGTCTTGGACTGAAAATCCACACGGGCCCAGAGGGCGGCGATCAGCGTCAAAATAGCTGCCGGCACGAGAGACCACAGGTAGCGCAGACCACGGTTGGTCACCCCCAGTAAACCGGCATTGCGGCTCGAGTAGTCCAGGAGAGCCTCGAGACTGATGATGGCTGCGGCAAAAATGGCAAAGAAGGCGCTGAGTATCTTGCGTTGAAGATAATAGGGTCGCCAAGAGAGAGGTACTTCGATCAAGTCTTTCTTCTTGGTCGGTGTCGGCATCGGTCTTTCGCTCACCTCGACCTCTTTGAGCTGGGCCAGAGACTCAGCCGTTAGGCCGCCTCCCTGGCCACCGCCTTGGGTCATCCTTGCCCGTTCCTGTGGATTTCGCCATCCATTCTGTGATGCCGAGTTGGATGGACTCAAGGAGGACGAGGAGGTGCTCGACGTTGCGCTGTGTGTTGAATTGTGGTTGGCTGGTCTGGGGACACTGAAGGAAGCATGGGAAGGAAGGTACGTCCGCTCTTGTTCTGGCTGTGGGCTCTCATCGGCTTCGACCAGGCGTGGCAGTTGCTCGCTGTATCGCATGTTTCGTGGTCTGGATTGGCTCCTTCGACTTTGTGCATCCGGGCCGCTTGTCCTCCTGCCTCTCCCTAGTTGGGAGTACTCCTGGTAAGACATGTTGAGACAATAAGAGTACAGAGAGAAAGAAGCAGAGAAATGAGGCAACCCAAATGTGTGCCGCAATTCAACTGGGATTGCAGAGAAGCTAATCACAGGCTTTGTTTGTGATCATATCCAAGGTGGTGATGAAGATGGGTCGTAGGAAGAGGATGCTTGCTGGGAGGTCTTGGGAGACGGGGAATCACAAAAGAAAAATGCTTCATAGGAGATCCTGGGAAAGCTGTCTAAAGTTATCAGAGGGAGCTGTCCTGGACGCAAGGACACACGGAGAATGCCCCAAACCTGTGGTTGGATCTGCAACAGACTGCACAGGACAGTGCACTGGAGACGCATAACACGAGCCTCAGTCTGGAGGAGTTAGGCACCGCCCAGGAGGCACAGTGGTTTCCTTGAATGATCAACACGGGGAACGGGACAGGAGCAGCCACTGGTCTGGAACCTGCCGTGGGCAGTCAGATGAGTGCTTCTGGGCCAGGCTGCAGATGCCCAGAAAAACATATTCAAGAGACACTAAATGAAGATATCATGTTGGTGTTTTTGTTTTTTATTCAGTCCACTTGGACCTTAGTCGCCGCACAGTCCAGATTGAGACCCGTTTCACTTGAACTTTGAGGATCGCTGCCCCTTGGTGACCCGTTTGTGGGCTGGAGTCGGAAGAGAGAGTCGACATGTTATTGGATGCGGCTGATTGGAGAGAAACAGTCGGCGACACTCAGCAATTGGTTGCCCATTGAAACAATGCGCATGCTGGTTTGAGAAGAACAGCCTGTCTCAGGCTGTCGATCCTAGACAGACAGGAGAGGCACTCGAGCCTCGACAGCCAATGCATGGGTCGACCAACGTAGTCGACTCTACCAAAACAGCCAAGTCGAGGTCGACCAGGCATTCTCATTCTGCCGAACTTTGCCTATTTTCAAGCGATCCAAATGGCCGATCCGTGATCGTCGCTGTGCTAGCCGAGGCCACCTTGTGCAAGTCAACACATCGGCAAATGAATGCACAAACCTGGCTTCTTGGTTGAGAATACCGGTGTCTGCTTCAGAAGCACACCGGTGGCCAAAAGGCAACAAGTCGGGGTCTTTTGCTCCTCTCTGTTTTTTGTGTCTTTCTTCTCGCTCCACGGGCGATCGGGTTTCGAAATATGCCAGTGTCCCTCGGCCCCGTCTTCGACAGCAGGTCCGTGTCATCGAGGACTCGACAAAGAATGCAACAGAACGCCACTGGCCCAGCATCGGTCGCGGATGTGGCTGTACTTTCTGAAAGCCAAATGCACCAGTCAATGAACATGGACGCAATGATGGTGCCTGATGGAGTCGTCGTAATTCGATGCTTTTGGCTTTCGAGGGTGGTCGCATTGCTTTTGCACGTTTGGTATCAGACACTTGTCCCTTTGTGCATTCTTTTTTGTGACCAATGCTGCATTTCCGCCTTGTCTTTTTCAAGCTTGCTTTGCTGTCCAGTTCTTCCTTCTTGTCGAGGAAGGCGCAACCTGCAACAGTGCCCAAAAGGGAAAGTGCGGGGAGCTCTGTTTTTTTTTTTTTTTTTTACTAGTGACTTGGTAAAGCTGGGCAGTGAGAAGTGAGCTTCCTCGCTGTGGGGTTCCCCCCCAAATACGTCAGACAAGGCTGAATTCACACGCGACTGCTCTGCCCAACTTTGCGCCTTGAATTCCTTTCTCAAGGCATCCCTTTTAAGCCCCTTTCTTTTCCTCGACTGCGTCTCGTTCTTTTAACTTTCCTCGACTGCGTCTCGTTCTTTTAACTTTCCTCGACTGCGTCTCGTTTCCTTTTACCTGTCCTCGACTGCGTCTCGTTTCGACTCGACAATATCCCACCATGAACGTCATCCACGCTGCCAGACTGCCGACCCTGCCGGCCCTCTACGAGGCCGGCCGGCTCTTGGCTGCCAGCTACAGCGATGCCCCCGACCAGTTCAAGTCTATCCGGCCGTCCCCGTCCATCAACCGCCGCATCGCCTTTTGGCGCGGCGACCTCACCAAGCTCGAAATCGACGCCATTGTCAATGCCGCCAACAAGAGCCTCCTCGGCGGCGGCGGCGTCGACGGCGCCATCCACCGCGCCGCGGGCCAACATCTCGTCGAGGAGTGCGCCACGCTCGGCGGCTGCGAGACGGGACAGGCCAAGCTGACGGATGCGTACCGCCTGCCGTGTCGCAAGGTCATCCACACGGTCGGCCCCGTGTACTTTTCCATGGAGCGGCCCGAGGCGGAGGCGCTGCTGCGGGGCTGCTACCAGAACTCGCTGGAGCTGGCAGTGTCGAGCGGGATCGAGAGCATTGCGTTCTGCGGGATCAGCACGGGGGTGTACGGGTACCCGAGCGGGGCGGCGGCGCGGGTGGCGGCGACGACGGTGCGGGAGTTTTTGGCGGGCCCGCAGGGGTCCAAGATCAAGCTGGTGGTGTTTGTGACGTTTGAGCCCAAGGACGTGCGGGCATACACTGACATTCTGCCGTAAGTGGAGAGGAGGGGTGCGAGCCGTCGAAAGATGTCAAGAAGAGTTAAAGCCCTTCCCCGTCCACTTGACTAACAATCCAGGCTGGTGTTCCCTCCTGCCGACGAGGCCGAAGAAGCTGCAGAGGCAGACGAGAAGACCGACGAGCCCAAGGACGCAAAGGAAGCCGAAACTACAGAAGCCGACAAGGATGCAGAGGTGAAAGAAACAAAGGATACCGAGGCAAAGGGCGAGGAGGTCAAGGAGACCAAGGACAAGGCCGAGACGGAAGACAAATAAAAGGCGACAAGTGCGGTTGTGATGACACGTTGGAATGTATCAAGAGACCAGGAAGCTACGAGTATACCCCTTTGGGATGGACACTTGAAAAGAAGGTGTTTCTAATGATGATAAATTTGAGCCTGATTGCTATTTTTTTAAAGTCCCAATGAACAAGTGATTGCCAGGTGTGTGGATAAGATATTCCCCAGAATATATAATTAAGCCCAACCCCAAAGTCCATTTTGTGGATGAAAAAACAAAAACGCCAGTTGATGCAGATGATGCAGTGTGGATATTTGAAAGATGATGCAAAGTGATGCCAAAGGAAAGATGCAGTTGGATATTGGAAAAGCAGAAAAAATGCCAAAGGAAAGACGCAGTTGGATATTGGAAAATGCAAAATGTGCCAAAGGAATGATGCAGACAAGTCGTAAATCAGGTCGTAGGTGTGGTCGTCAGTGAGACGTTGTTGAGACGACGTCAGATGATCGTCTTGAGAGTCGACCCCATGTGGTCGTCGTTTAGCAGGTCAGCTTGTACGACTTCCAGCCGCCGTTCTCGCAGACAAGAGTGGGGACGACGACGGGCGACTCGGCGCAGTTGGCATCGGCGTAGACGGTCACTGGAGTTGTTAGTAAACGCAAGAGGCCAGGAAATATTGGAGGCATCTTCTGGAACTTACAAGTGCACTGGTTGTTGTTCGCAACCAGGCTGCCAATCGGCTCCGAAAACTGCTTGCACTGGCCGGCATCCGACTGCGTCAGCGTGTACACGCCCTGGTTCTCGGCAGAGCAGCCAGACGCGCCAAACGTGCGGAAGTCGGCCTCATGCGGGTCGGCCTGGCGGGGAACAGGGCTGGCAATGGCGGCAGAGAAGAAGGCGGCAACAGCGGCCAGGGTGATGGTAGAGAACTGCATTTTGAGGTTGGAAAGAGTAGATGAATAGATGTGGTGGTTGTGGTTGTGGTTGTGGTTGTGGTTGCGGCGATTTAATGGTTGAGTTGATTGCGAATGATTGAATGATGAATTCAAACGTCTTGTAGCTGAGAGGACTCGGCTCTTTATATACAAAATCGCATCGTATTAGACCTGCCTCCGCCTCACCTCACAGTGCCCGCTCCCCGGAGATCATATGAGGAAGTAGCACCACGGGCAAAAAAGCTTGGCTAGCCGGCTGTTCTTTTTTTGGGTCGGCTGGCCAGCACCCAAGGCTGGGTCAGAGACGACGACTAGACAGGATCCCGGCTCCTGCAAGCTTGGGCAAAAAAGTCTCTTCTTCCTGAATCTCCCCACACTTTCCCTTGATTGCCCAGCCTCTCCGTCATACTTTTGGGTCCTGCACCAGCGCCGCAGGATTATTGGCGGTTGGCCGCCTTCTAGCTCTAGGCCGTGCAGTAACCTGCTCGGCCGGCCTCGTGTTCTCGTGTTCAGCATGTGGTGCCTTTTTTTGGTACTGGCTATGCCCTGCTGGGGGTTTCTTTGTTTCCAGCCGGACAGACCGCTTGTGTAAGGGCAAAGTGTTTTTCTTTTCAGCTTGTATTTGTTCTGGTCTTTTCTGTGCATTTTGTACAACGGGCGCACAAAGTTGCGGACAGCCCGTACGAGCAACGGCTGCAGAACACGAGGCGTTGCAGGCTGGCCGCTGGCCAACAGGGTGAAGCGACGGCGGAACGAGGCCAGAAGCGGCACAGAATGGTTAAAGGAAACGACCAGAAGGGAAGAAACAAGTTTACGCCCATTCCAGCTGACCTTTACGAAGTGCTCTTCTAAACAAGGGCTGTGAAACCCCAGCCATCGACGTCCTGGGTCTGCCGTCGGAGCGCGGCCATGTGGTGCGGTCGAGAAGGACGGTGAACAGGAGGCTGAAGCTTCCTGCGACGACCTGCCTCGTGGTTCAACTTTCTTTATTCTTGTTCTATTTTTTTGGCTTTTCCTTTCGTCGACTTGCTTTTTCTCTTCCTTCTGTCTTCCTTCGCTTCCTCTTACGGCCAGATGTCTGCCTGTCTGCCCGCTTGTTGGCGCTTTCCTGCCTCTGCTCGCTAGCCCGAATACGAGCCTGGCTGTCGGTTGGCTCGGGCGGCACTGACCAGCGACCCAGTTTTGGAGCTTATTCTTGATTCAGTGGGCTTCTTTCTGTGGGCCTTGCTTTCTTCTTGTCCTCCCCAGCCAACGTTTTTTCACTACACCAACCTTGCCGCATCGCTGCGTCATACGAGACTCTAGCCAGAGTCTGCGGCAAAGCATGGCCCTACTTTAATTGAACAGCCGCCTCAGGTACTCTGCTCTCGTCTAAAAAGGCCACTGCAAAGACTGGCATGTTCTTATCCACGCCGCACGAGTGGCTGATCCATGGAGGAACAACGGTCATCCACGCCGCACGCGCGGCTGATGGTGGTCGGCCATGGAGGAACAATGGTGGCCGTAACGCGGTGACCGAGTCGGTGCTCGTCTTCGGGCACAGCATCGGGGAGCAAGCCACTGGCCAGTGGCGCAGACCCGCGGTGCAGGATTTAAGCTAGAAAAGCAAAACGAGCAGGTGGTTTTGCGAGCTCCAAGGTCTGGACTGCGCAGCCTCATACTAAGCAGATCCTCCGCACATCCCATCACTTGGTCCCTGTTTTGCCTCTTTGGGAAAGAAGCTTGGGTCGGTACTTGCGTCCGTCAGCCATGTCACAGCCATTGTGATCCTTTCAGCGTCCACCGCTTTCTTGCTGCAGTACTACCGGAACCTTTGTCCAGCATTGTGGCGTATTCAGAGTTGTAAACCATCTTGCATTGTCCAGAATTTGCAATGGCCACACCGAAATGTGTCTGCCTGCCTATCAAGATCCCCTAACCTTGGAATGGATCCTGCAACGTCGACCGCAGTAAGCATACATGGTAGCTTGCTTTAATGAGTGATCCTACGCAGTTGTCTCCGCTTTCGCTTAACAGTAGTCGGTTGCCTGATGGATCAGTCAGCTGCTGGGGTGAGTTCGATCCTTACGGCCAACATTCGTTCTCTTCAATGATCCTGCAAACATCCACCCTCGCTTCGTGATCCTTTACTCACAGTAAGCATACGCCGCACACTTGGAATCGTCGCAAGCGAGAATGGCTGTGGCTTTGTGGACCCGGAGACGGACACTGGGCGGAATGGAAGAGGGATTGAAATTCACGAAGACCGTGGTAAAGCCTACGGTCTACGGACTGTCTTCAGATCCAGTAACAAATCCAGTAACAAGTTCTCTTTGGGGAAAGCAAACACTGTGGTAGTTTCTGGTATCACTGTACAAGTTGAAAAGTAAACAAAAGTAAACAAAAGTAAAATAACGGCAAACGAACGGAGAGGATCTAGTAATAAAGATGTAATGGGCCAAAAGGCGTATCAGACGACAGTCTAAACATTAACAAGAAGGCAAACAGTTATCCTAAAACCAAAGCCTGCCCCAACACAAGAAATAAAAAGTAAAAATATAAAAATATATAAAAATAAATATAAAAATAAACCACTCTTGGACCAAAAACCTATGCTAAAACTTGCCAGGTCCTGGTGTCGTCGGCGTCATCATGGTCTTCCGAGGCAGACCGTCAATTGGCAGCCCCGGGAGAGGCCCGGACGGCGGCGGGAACGCGCCCATTGGACGGTTCAGGCGGTCCGTCGGGGACCGAGAGACTGACCGCGTTCGCGGGGTGGGAGGCGGTCTGGAGGCCGACCTGAGTCCTGGAGTCGCAGGCGGTCTTGTAGGCGGGCGAGACGATCTCGGCGTAGGCAGGGGAGATGAGGGAGACTTTGAGGGAGACTTTTGTCGAGTCGAAATGGCCATTCCGAGTCTATTCGCCTTGTCACTGACATCCTTTCTCTCCTTGGCTTCCTTTTCTTTGGCTTCCTTTTCTTTGGCTTCCTTTTCTTTGGCTTCCTTTTCTTTGGCTTCCTTTTCCTTGGCTTCCTTTTCCTTCCTCTCCTTCCTCTCCTTCCTCTCCTTCTCCTTCTCAACCTTGTCAAGCTTGTCCATCTCACTCACAAAGGCGTGGTATTCCCTCACCAGAATGTCATCCGCCACTGTCGCCCGGGACTGGCTGATCTGGCTGACGGCTCGCCGGTCGCTGTCGGCCCGGCTCTGCCCTCTGCTCGTCTGCCGGCGCCGCCCCTCCGACTGGCTCCGCACCAGGTTCGCCTCCTTCTCAAACATGCTCTTCTCCTGCCGGACGACAATGTCCGACTTGCGGTTCCCCGTAATGCTCGACATGGCCCCTGCCAGAACGACCTTGTCAAAGGGTTCATAGACACTGGATGTCGGCCGAGGAGCAGGCGGCGGCGGCGGCGGTGCTGGTGTTGGTGGGCCGGGGCGGAAGACGGTAGTGGCTCTGTGCGAGTTGGATCTCTTTGACTGGTGCTGGCGGACAGGGGACATGTTGAGCGGAGAAATCATGTCTCGTTTGTCAAAGAGCGGGTGGCGGGCTGTGGGACGGTCGACAGCAGGCAGAGTAGTCTGAGCCGTCGACTCTCTGTTGGGCTGCATGACGGCCGGAGTGGGGTGAGCGACTGTCGAGACAGCGCTCTGGATGCGAGGTGCGGCGTCTGTCTGGCTTGCCCGGTCTTTCTGGACTGGCTCTGCCCGGCTTTCCCAGTCTTTGATTGTCTCTGCCCTCGTGCGGTCCTTTTTGACTGACGTCTCTTTGGCCACTGCGTCAGAACCGTCCTTGCCCGTCTCCGTCCTCTCGGCCGCATCCGTCCTCTGGTCGACGTCTGTCTCCTTGCCCGGGAACAACCTGTTGTACGCCGGCAACTGGTACTCGACAACCGTGTTGCCCATCTTGACAGTCGCCATGCTGTTGGTCGACTGCGACGCGCCGTGGACTTGCCACCGGCGGCGTCTCTCCTTGACACTGTCCAGGTCTGCAGGCAGGTCGTCATCATCACTAGATCTCGACATGCTGCTGCCACGGTCGACTTCTGAGCGTCTGCCAGTGTCCTGCATCATCTCTGCCTCGCTCTCGCTGCGTCCACTCTTTGCTGAGCGCATCCGGAAAAAGAGCACCAGCGACACCGCCAAGGAAATCAGCCCGACGATGCCCAGGATGATGCCGACGACGGCGAGCGCGACCTGCGGCGTGGTGCAGGCGCCAAACGAAGGGTTTGCTTGCCGGCGCGAGAGGTCCATGGTGGAGGTGGCGTGGGCAGCACGACAAAAGACGAAAAAGGCGACGACAGTATCCTCATAACGAGTGTGATTTTATCAAGGAAAGTGATGAGACAACATGTGAATTGTCTAGGTGAAAAAGAGTGTGTGCATTAAAGAATGAAAAGAGATGACGAGAAAACGAAGAAGCATTTCTTAAAAAAACCGGGCAGACCCCGTAGATGTAGGCCGTGCTCTCTGCGTTTGTGCATGCCAGGATGGACCGGCTCTACACCTTGTTGTACATCATTTTTCATGTGTCTTGTTTTTTGTTCGTCAATGTCCCTTCCCCCACCCGTCACGCAAGTCCCGAATTCTTCGTTCCCGGGAACCGGTTGCTACTCAGTTCTATCGAGGATTCTCTGGGCAAAAGAGATTGAAGAGTTGTGCTGTTACTTGTCAATCTACCTTTGTTGATACAGAAAAGGATGCCTGCCTCACGAGCCTCGCCCATGTCGTTTTATCTCGACTGGGCTATCCCATCTTTATTTTTTAGAGATGCCTCAATCCTGCCAGAATACTGATTCCACATGTGCAGAGTACACACAACTGTCCAAGATGCCAAGTATTCCAGCTAGAGATGTACCCAGTAGACCAGGAGCGAAGGAACGCAAACAGGAAAGATAAAAACTCTGTTGTATGATCGTCGCTTCCATACCCGGGGTTACGGTCTTGGTTCCGTGAAAAAAGGATGTATATCCACCGTATATTCTTAAAGACAAAGACAAAGCACACGGACATTCCCACCACTAGCAGCAAGGAAAAATGATCTACGGCCGCATAAAGAAAGGGGGAATATAACAAGCAAGGATGGGATGAAGGGGAAAAATAAAAGAAAAGTGTCAAAACGACGATAAGAATGAATAGAAGGAAAAAAAGAGGATGAAGGAATCTGGTAGGAATAGATAAAACAGACAAGTCTCTTGGACTGGACAGTGTCAGTGTTGATGCGGCTCTGCTGCTTTATTCCTTCTCTCCGCCCTGTCTTTGGTACGGCTGTTTTCCCCGTTGTTTCTGTCATGTTTCCTATTGTTCCTTTAACCGCGAGGGTAACTCTATGCTTGTTACTCGCCCAGTCCTTCCCGGGGCATTTACTCTCGTCCTGTTCCCGGGGCATTAGGACTTGCCAAGTATTCTTCTTCTTTCCCGTTTCTCTCAATCCCGTCCGGTTGGTGATTCTCCCACAAGTGCCGATTTGCTTGTCACTCGTCGCCGTCCTCTGTGCGTCGCGATAATTTCCAGGTCAGTCTTGCTGTTCACGGCATTTCATCTCTCGGTACCTTGGCGGTGGAAGGCACAGAAAATATCAAGGAAATGACTACTTTGAAAAAACAGTACAGAAAGAAAACGAGGGAACAACCAAGTTGAAAAAAGGCATGTCTGGTCTGGTCTCATCTGCTGGTTACCTTCCTTTTGGTTTCTTTTTTTCTAGACCTGTTCCTTGTTCTTCCACAACATTTCACGGTATCTTCCTCTTCCACCTCCTGTCGAAATCCCCCTCTTCCTCCTTGATTGATCTACGACTTGGGATGTGCCAGCAATCATGGCACGGCCCTTTTTGTACTACTTTTTATCGCGACAGCAACGCAATGCCATTTTCACTGCCCTCGCCAGCGCCGTCTCAAGTGCTATTTGCCGTACCGCTTCTTTCACTGTACCACTGTATCACGCTTGCATATTGAGCCAGTTTTTTTGTGTTTTCGT
Source organism: Raffaelea albimanens (assembly GCA_002778245.1). Lineage (NCBI taxonomy): Eukaryota > Fungi > Ascomycota > Sordariomycetes > Ophiostomatales > Ophiostomataceae > Raffaelea > Raffaelea albimanens. Next base: position 1,472,821 of record PCDJ01000001.1, read on the forward strand.
CTATGTAGCTTTTATTGCTTGTTCTGTCCTCAAGTAATTTAAAAATTCTATCTAGCGTCAACAGACAAGTCGTAGCAAATGCCTGTCTTTTTTTCCGACCTACTTTTTTCTTTGCAGGTGTTTTTTGTAACCCTGTGGCCCACGTTATCCCAAGGCCTTCTCTATCTCTCTAACGATGAAAAAGAAGAGTGCGCAGTTCTTTGCCCAAAGTTTGCGCAGACATAAGGTATCGGATAAAAAAAAAGTACGACAGTCGCAAAGACAACGAAGCAGGATAAAAAAAAGAAAAACACGTAAAAAAAAACACTATGAACAGGTGGACATCAAAAACGCATAAAAAAGCCAAATACAGACCGAACCCATGTGACTCCCAACGGAAGAAAGCAGAAGAAGAAATAAAGCACTTTTATGTTCTCGTCAACTCTTTTCAAAGAGAGGGGGATTAAGACCCGTCCTTCTCCCTTGATCCCATATTACTTTCCACCTTTTTTTTTGTTTCGTTCTTCCCAAAGTTTCAATGTAATATAAAAAGATCAAAGAGACGTTTAGTCCTCCTCGTCCGAGAACACCTCCTCGCCACGCTTCCGGCGAGCCATGCGCTCCTTCTTCTTCTTGCGGGCCTCGGAGCTGGTCAGCTTGGCCTTCTTCTTGGTGCCAGTGATCTTGTTGCCCATGGCGTCGAACTTGTCCTCGCCATCGTCGTCATCACCCTTGAGACGAGGGCCGGAGCCCTGGCCCTGCACCCAGTTGTGGCCAGACGGGGTCATCTTGCCGTCAAGGACGGCCCAGACTTCCTCAGTCAGGTCCTTGGTGAACTCAGCAGAGTGAGAAATGATGATGACACCACCCTCGAACTTCTTCAGGGCCTTGGACAGGGCACCGAGAGAGTCACGATCCAGGTAGTTGGTCGGCTCGTCGAGCACAATCAGATGGGGACGCTGCCACGAGCAAGCAGCCAGGACAACCTTGACACGCTGGCCACCAGACAGACCACGCATACGCGAGTGAGAAATCAGCTCGGCGTCCAGACCGAAGTTGGCGCAGTGAGCCTCGATCTCCTTGCGGACCAGAGGGCGGAACTGACCAGAGGCCAGGGCCTCCTTCATATCGACCTCAGCAACAAGCTTCTGGTGAGAAGCCAGCAGCTCAGAACGCGGCAGCCAGTCGTTGTCAGCAGACATCATGGGCACCCAGCGCTCGTTCTTCATGCCGACGTTCTCACCCAGAGCGAACGAACACTCGTACTCGTACGAGTTCTTGAACTTGCGGCGAGAGTTGATGCCAATGACACGACGCTGAGAGTCACCGATCTTGAAGATCTTGTTCATGGCCTGCTCATCCTCCTCGGTGATAATCTTGTTGGCGCGGTCCATAGTCTCACGATCCTCACCAGTGCGGAAACGCCACTGGATGTACTCGGACGGGGTCTTGTCCAGGTGGTTATCAATGTGGGCGAAAGCGTGCTGCTTGATGTAGGCGATACGGATGTTCTCGTGCTGGTAGATCTCGCCACCAGTGGGGATCAGCTCACCAGTCAGGACGTTGACCAGGGTGGACTTGCCGGCACCGTTGGGGCCAATGACGGCAATACGCGAACTCAGAGAGCACTGGAAGGTAATGTCGGTGATCTGGGGCTTGGTGGTGCCAGGGTACTGGAAGCTCATGTTGGTGGCACGCAGAATGGCCTTGGCCTTGGTCTTGACACCCTCAAGGAAACCGGGCTCGGGGAAAGTGAACTCCATCTCGGAGGCGCCGAGCTCGTAGTAAGACTTGGCAGATGGCACACGGGTGACAAAGGACTTCAGGTTACCCTTGTAGCGCTTGAGCTTGAAGCGCTCGTAGTGGACAATGTGCTGGCAGACGTGGTCCAGGAAGCCAGAGTCGTGAGACACGATGATGGAAGTGCAGGGGGAGTTGATGAGGTAGTCCTCCAGCCACTTGACGTTCTTCACGTCCAAATGGTTGGTAGGCTCGTCCAGCAGCAGAATATCCGGGGCCTCGAAGACAGCACGGCACAGAGCCAGCTTCATCTTCCAACCACCAGACAGAGCGCTGATCTCGCCAGCAACCATCTGCTCGTTGAAGCCGAAGTCGTACAGCTGCTTCTCGACGTCCTCCTTGGTGACATCGACCTTGGCCTCAGCCAGCTTCTTCATGGTCCAGTCGATGGTGGTCATCTCGGTATCGGCGGAGTCCAGGTCGTGCTCGACGAACACGGTCTTGACCTCGCTCTGCTTGGGGAAGCCCTCGACCTGCTCGTTGTTGATGGCGCGCATCAGAGTGGACTTGCCAGAACCGTTGGGACCGCACAGGCCGTAGCGCTGGCCGCGCTTCAGGCGCAGGCTGGTCTGGTTCAGCAAAATCTTGGCACCGTAGGCAAGGGAGAATGTGCAGTTGCACAGGTCCTCACCCTCCTCCTCGTCATCCTCGACCTCCTGGTCGGCAGCGGCACCGGGGGTGGCCTTCTTGCGGAGAGAATCGATAGTCTTCTCGGCTTCAGCCTCAGGGACAACAACCAAGACAAAAGGCTTGAGGTTGGAGATCCAAGTGGAGCCCTCAACCTCACGCTCGTCGACCAGCTGGCCGGCAATGGCGGAGATGTACTCCAGGACAGGGGTGAACTTGTCGGCGGTGGACTTGGCCGGCAGAATAGACTTGAGGTGACCCAGGACGACCTGCAGGTCACCAAAGTTGCTGGCCTCAGGAATCTTACCGTCCTTGATGTTACCAACGCGGACAAGAGTGTCAAGGGCCTGGCGGGTCTTCTCACGTGCCTCGGGGTCGGCCAGGGTGTCGTGGTTCTTTGTCAGGCCGGGCATCATCTTGGGCAAGAAAGGAGCGACAATGTTCGGGTCGTCGACGAGCTTGCACATGTTGTCGACAATGACGGCAGTCTTACGCTTGATGGCGGTGTCACGCTCAGCGAGACCACGATCCAGCAGGGGAACCATGAGGGCCAGGGTAGGCTCCTGCACCTCAGTGACGAAAGTGGTGGCACCGAGCAAGTGAATGGTCTCGGGGACGTTCTCAGGCTTGGCGATACACTTGATCAGCTCAGGAATGAACTTCTCGATATCCTTGTTGACAATCAGGCGGCAGACCTTCTCCATGGTGGAGAAAGCGCGGGTAGAGACCTCCTTCTTGGTCACCCACATGGCCTCAGAGACAGCCGGGATGAGCTCGGGGACACGAGCAGCCATCTGGGCAGGCGAAGCGCGGATCAGGGCATCGATGACGTCCAGAGCCAGCAGACGCTCGGGGAACTTCTGGGCGTTGCGGAGGGAGTTGGTGACAGCCGGCAGGGCAGCCTTGGCAGCGTTGGGGTTGATGGCCTCGGCAATGGCCAGGCCGGCAGCGAAAGAAGCATTCTTCACGGCGGTGATCTTGTCGCCAGCGGCGGCAAGAACGTCGCCCAGGATGACAACCAGGAACGGCTCGGCGTGGGCCGAGATCTCAGCGTGCTGGGCAATGGCCTGGATGGCAGTCAGGGCCTTCTCGCGGAGAGCGGCATCCTTCTTGTTGGTGAGCTGCTTCTTCAAAGTCTCGAAGCCCCTGCGGAAAGAAAAGATCACATGTTAGCAAGGCTGCAACGCAAGTATGACAAGAAAATGTAGCCCAATGCTCCAAAACAAGCAATTAAACAAAAGGCGGCAATAAGGTGCAGGTTTTGGTGCAAAAATGTAGTGGATTTGGGAGCGAAGCCAGGGCGAGAAAAAAAAATTGCAGTCAAGCTGCGGGGCAAGGCGCCGGTTCGCAAGACAGACTCGAGCAAAGTGCAGGGTGCAAAAAGGCTTTCTCGCACACACTCAGAGAGCCAATCCTGTTTTGCGGAACAAAATCGGCGTTTGCGAGCGGGCAAAAAATAAGACAACTGTCCTTTTTTGTGGCTTTGTCGTGGCGTTGCTCTCCCACTCAGGCGTGTCACGGTGCTTGGCCAATTACCATCAACTGGTTCGCCCGAATGCGCCCGCACACTTTTTGGTTCTTTTTTGTTCGCGGTGCAATGAGGAAAAGGGTTTAAAAAAAAAGGCGGTGGCGGTTGGTGGGGGAATCGATAAGGTGGGGGAGGACCAAGTCCAGAAAGGCAAGAGCGACGCAGATGCAATTTTTTTTCTTATTTGCCTGTTTTGGAGTAATAGAGGCCGCAAAAAGGCCATGAGAAAAGCACTTACTTGGCCGGGACAGCAACGTCCTCGATATGGCCGTTGATGACGCGAGCAATCTGGGCAGACTGCTCCTTGGTGTCAGCAGCATCAGCAGAGACGCTGAGCTTCTGGAGGAGGTCGGCGAGGGCCTTGTCGGCCTTGGCAGAATCAGCTTTTGTGGCCATTTCGTCGGTTTGTGTGTGGTTTGGAGGTGAAGAGAAAAGAGGATGGATTGTCGAAGAGAGAGTATTTCCAATCGTCTTGTCTCAGAAGAAAAGTCGAAGAGAAAACCGGCCCAGAGAGGCGTGTATCCCTTGGGGTATGTATCTGAAAATTCTGTCGACCTGTTGAGCCCGCAGAAGGTCGGCGACAAGAAGGGATCTCTTGCTCTAGGACGACTCGAAACGCAAAGAACGAGGGGAAAAGAGAGCAGAAGGAACTGAGAGGAGATCGATCCTTCGAGAGGGGTGAAAAGAAGGGAGAGGAAGGGAAGAGGGAAGAAGTGGGAGAAGAGAGAGAGAAGAAGAAAAAATAGTTGGGACGGCGAGGCGGGGGGGCGAAAAAAGTGGAAGAGCTTTTATAAATCGGGGGACAGAGATAAAACTTTTACAGCTTCGGACAGCAGGCGCGTACTAGGAGACTACCAGAGAATACGGCCGTCCACAGCAACTGCGCACAGCAACAGACTTGGAAGGGGGGTTGGAGGGGTGAAGCCAACCGAAAAAAAAAAGTTTACGCCAAAGAGGCAGAAAAAAACTTTTTTGTGGGCCCGGACCAGCGAATCTGAGCGGGAGAAAAGTTTTTTGCATGAGGATCCGCCTTCACCGCCCTCCTTTCATTACCGGATCGGGTATGGGGGTCTGTGTCTGATAGAGCAAGATAAAGGCCGGCGGTGTGCCCCACTGTGCCACAGTGCGGGCGGCCAGGTGTGCAACAGGGGAACAGTGATTGGCGAGTGTGCGGTTCTCCCTTGGGTGTGCCCCTGTTTCCAGCCGCCTGGCGCCCGCCTGGCTCTGCTGTCTGTGCCTGTCTTGGCCCCCTTGTTTCCGCGTTTGGGCCTGAAAAGGTGTGTCTGACATATTGCATGCCCTGTGTTGGGCAGACTACAGTGCAAGAAGAGCCTTGGGCAGGCATCTACCCAGAGGCAGACCATTGCACAGTGGGCCAGACTGTGTCGATAATGCAGTAAGATTCAAGGATACCGACTACTTCACAAATCGAAACCAAAAGGAAAGTCTTTAATTGCCACTGAAAGCCGCTGATTGAGAACCATGCCTAGCCTCGGCCGCAAGAGAATTATCAGGAAGACGCATGAGGCAAAGAACAAGAGAAAAACCAGGAGACTCTGTTAAAAACTAGGCCTCATTCTGTCTCTGAATTTGTCTCTGGTCTGTTTCGTTTAGATGTGCGCTGTCGGATGGTCTCCGGGATGTACTCCTGGCGGAGGGTGCCCCTCCTCGTCTGGACCCCGCGTACTCCGGTACCCACTATTACCGCCTCTTAGATAAGCCCTGTGAGAATCCGTCCTGTGCCACGCCACCTCCTGTGTTGTGGCTGTGCAACCTTACGTGTGCCACTCAATCCAGTTCAGCATCACTGAAGCTCGACCGAGTAGCCCAGCTTGTCTTCGATATCTGCTACATAGTAGTACCAATGCTGCCGGAGCAGCGTAGGTGATGTCGACGGCCCGGCCTTGGTTGGGGTCTGTACCTCTGGTAATAAACCCCCCAAGCCGGCCATCCATGCCAAACACCTCCGCAAGCAGAGAACGGCACCGTCATTTTGTGCGGACATCTGTGTATTGCCCATTCCTGTGACACAAATGTGGTAACGCCATTGGGGTGGCATTGCCGGACTGTGGACATGAGTTCTGAAGGATTGCCATAGGTCTCTGCACCACGCTTCGCCACGACGGTGCAATTGTCTCCGTCTTGATCTTTGGTCAGGGATTTCAGATTTCAGCTAAGGGGATTACCCTAGACAATCGCAGTTGTTGGTCCTCTGGATGGTTGAATGCAGGCTGACCCCTAGCCTACAATGTCTCCATTATTTTCGTAATGGGCATCTCCGTCGAAATAAGACTTACAATGTTTGTCGGCGATTTGTTGTTGGGGTACCTTGCTGGATCTATCTTTATCAAACACCAGTCTCGTGTTTATGAGATAGGGGTTTCTCCTCTGGCTATGGGCGGCGAGCAAAAAAAAGTGCCTGCATGTCTCGACTCTTGGCTTTCCAAGTCCTTGAGCATCGCAGACAGCCTAATTACTTTAGGTGATTGATGCTGCCGATGAGATTCCAAAAATTGGATTACTGTAGAAAAAGTTAGCAACTGTGTGTGATATGCTAGAAATAGAAATTGCTGGTGGAAGGGGTGGGGAACTAACATTGAAGCGCCTTGTCGATGCTCTTTTAGCTCGGAAATTTAATAGCTAAGGGCGAAGAGCTGCCATCTTTAAGAGGGGGAACGTCTAAGTCATCTTTGCCTAGAAGCGCGCCATAGCGAATGGTAAGCCCCTAAAAATGTGTTGTCTTCTCTCGGTCGCTCATTTAATTGTCTTCATTTTCATTGTCGGATTGAATTGTAGCTAGGCGCAAGTATACCCCATTGCTGCTTGCACTTTTGGTTCTGAAAATGGGAACAGGGAATAGCCAGTCTTGGTGTTGGTTGCCTCGATAAAAGCAGCCAGACTAGTGTCGTTAGCAAGCTTCCTGTAGATAGCCCCAAGATCAAGGGGACCAGGACCTGGGCTAACCAAAGACACAATGTTCGACACCCTGAATTGGCAATCAACGTCACGAAGCCCGAATAGGTCCAGGACTACTCGGCAAGAACGGATTGTCGCCGCAATGGTTTTCTAAAGTACGCTAACATTGTCCAAACCCACCCATACGACAACTGGTCTGTTGTAGAGGGGGCCCTCTAAATCGCCGATGCGTAGCACGTCAACGGAGGTTTATGGAAGCTCGTCTATAGCTGCCATGATCTTTGGCCGGACGTAGCAGTCCTAGCATTTTCGAATGGCATGTCGGCCGATATTCCCTAGTGCTTTCTTTGTAGCCACAAAGTGCGAGGGGTGGCCAGGTTGGCTAGCCCATCTAGCTGTGCAAAGCTGCGGTTGAGAGAAAAACGAAATTGTTGATAGTAAAGACGAAAAAACAAAAATGGCAGATGAAGGAGGGTGCCTGTCAACGATATCAACGAGAGGTAAGAAAGAAAATCAATAGAAGGGACTTTTTTATATAACCCACGGCTTATATAACCAAAATGTGGGGCTGTAGCGCACAGTGACAAAGGTGTGAGTTGACGTGGCTATAATCTGGAAAGTCCCTTTTTTTTTTTGTCGCTGTCCGCCGCAGTTCTTTCCTGGGGCAAGATCCCCCAAAATTTAAAAATAACAACAAGGCAAAGAAAGTGGGAAGCCGGGGCAGGACCAGAGAGGCTGACGCGTAATGGAGTGCCCGTTGGACATAAAGAGGGAAAACGGAGGCGTCGTTTGGGCTGTTTTGTCAAGGAAATGCCTACGGCTGAAACGCATACGAATAGTGGGAAAAACGGGCACTAAACCCGAGATAGCGGGCACCAGCACAGCCTTCCTCGTGGCCACCCCTCTGTGCCTAGTGGGCGTACGCACAACGCTCGCCGATCCGAGGAGGCTGGTTTCACTATGTAATTAATACGGGCGCAACAGCCACACAAAAGCGCAAACGCAAACACAACGTAAACGTAAACCGCAGAAAAGCGCACGCGGCCACAACAAACGGACAAGCTTCCCGTGTCGGCTTTGTGCTCTCCTTTTTTTGTCATTGTATTCTCTCGTTTTCTTCCATCTCGAGTGCGACATCTCACGATCTGTCCGCGACCTACGACCACCTACGATTCTCGACACTCGACATCTGCCTACCTCCCTACCTCCCTACCTTTTCGACCATGGCCCCCCTATCGCACACGCCAGCTATGCTGCGCGCCGTCGCCCGGTCGGACGTTCTTCGCAGTGCCGTCGCCGCAGCTGGCCCGGCGCTTGCCCGTCGCGCAGCCGCCGAGCTGCAGGCCCGAGACTCGTCGATCCACGCCCGCGGCCTGTCGGTCAACCACACCCAAGCCGTCACCCTCGGCATCATCGCCGTGTATATCGTCGTGATTGCTCTGTTGTGGAACATTCCCTACGTGCGATATGTTTTGTGGCCGTTCAAGGTAAGCCCACGCTCGCGCTGGGAGTTGGGCGTCTGGAAAGCTGGAGGCAGCTTCAGCTGCAACCTGCGACCCAGGCGAAAAAAAAAAGTCTAGAAACCGCAGAACCGTGCAGGCTCACTCTGCCTGTAGCTGGCCTCCAGACAGGTCGCCGTCTGCTCCCCGTTTGTCCCTAGTGCTGACCCTGTCGACCTGCTCTCAGATGCTCGTCATCGCTTTCCACGAATTCGGCCACGCCATCACCGCCGTCCTCACCGGCGGCAAAGTCGTCTCCATCACGCTCGACCCCAACGAGGGCGGCGTCACCCAGATGAAGGGCGGCAAGTCCGCCCTCACCCTCCCCGCGGGCTACCTCGGATCCTCCCTCATCGGCGCCCTCTTGACCTTTTGCGGCTTCGACATTGTCGCCAGCAAGATCGCCAGCTTCGCTCTCGGCGGATGCTTCCTCCTGACCCTCTGGTGGGGAAAGCGCGACTGGCTCACCATCGGAACCATTATCGCTGCCGTCGGCCTGCTCGTCGCCTGCTGGTTCATCGCCCACGCTGAAGCCCTTCGCTTCGTCGTTGTAAGTTTTTTTTCGTGTCCTCGCTTCGCTCGAAAGATCCTTGCCACCTCTCCTCTTTCTCCTCGCTCCGCTCGTTTTCTTTTCCTCTCCTCTCTCCTCGCAACGCTCGTTTTCTTTTCCTCTCCTCTCTCGCTTCGCTCGTTTTCTTTTCCTCTCCTCTCTCGCTTCGCTCGTTTTCTTCTTTTCCTCTCCTCTCTTCTCGCTTCGCTCGTTTTCTTCTTTCCCTTGTCACAAACTCGCTCGCTCGCTCGCTTGTCGCTCCGTGCTAACCCTTGCAGCTCTTCATCGGCGTCATGTCGTCCCTCTACAGCGTCTGGGATATCTGCGACGACCTTATCCTCCGAAAAGTAAACTCGTCCGACGCCAGCGTCTTTGCTAAGCGCTACGGCGGCTCGTCCCAGTGCTGGGGTGTGCTGTGGTCCATCGTCTCGCTGCTGTTTATGATTTGCGGAATCATTGCCGGCATTGCTGCGTTCCCGCAGTCGTTTGACGAGCAGAAGAAGGACGCGCAAAAGTTTGCGCCGACATAGGAGAAGTCTCGACGAGGCTAAGTCTCGACGAGGAGAAATCTCGACGAGGAGAAATCTCGACGAGGAGAAATCTCGACGTAGTCGATCGACTAGACAAGGCCAAATCGATTTGACCAAAGTCGACTCGACTAGAGCAAAAGTGTCAAAGGTGACCAAAGGGAGGATAAAGTTGGCGGCTTGACTTGCTGTCGTCGAATCGATCACCTCAACCCCAGGGCAAACGACCGCAGGGATGACAAAAAAAAAAACGAAAGCATTGATACCCGGGAGGAGAGAGAAAAGGATGATATTGTTTTTTTTCTATCATGATTTGTTTTTTGTGGTTTGTAGTTTTTTGCGGTGGCAAAAAAAGGGGGGGAGAGGCTCGACGGGAGAACGACGGAAGACGTCATTACTCATGTTTTTTGAGCGGTTGTAATTGGTATCTTTTACTGTCTTTCTTTTTTCTTTTGTCTCGGTATTATCATTTATTTAGGACATGGGGCTACTGGCGTTCTTGCATGGAAACTATTAAGCTTTTTTTCAAAGTACTTTTACGAAACCACTATTTCACATTATGATTCGAATGGGGGCTTTTGTTATGTCACAATATTTTTGTACTTTGCAAAAGAAGAACGTTAATTCACAAAACAAACCAAAAACAAAACCTCCCCCCCAAAAAACATTACAATATCATTTGTGATTTGTGTTCCCCCTTACCCCTTAGTCCAGGACTTTTTGCACAAACTTGGCGTCAAAAGCTTCCTTGGTGTTCATAATGGCCAGGCGTTTCTCAATGGCCTTAAAGTCAAACAGGCCCTGGCTGAACTTGCTGGGATCCCGCTTGTGCGTGATACGGCTGGACGACCGCTTTTGCGAAGGCGTGATGCCGCCCGCTGCGCACTTGCCGCCACTGAACGCTGCCTTGGCCGCGGCCTTCCACACGGCCGTCACGTCCGTGATCATGTCGGCCGTCCAGTACAGCCGGCAGTCGGCTTCTTCGACCACATACTGGGCCGGCAGACCGTCCTCGACATTGTCCCGCAAGATCTGGTCGCGCGTGTTGACCGAGGCGGCCGACGACCGCTCAATAGGCGTCGTCGTGTACTTGGCCAGAGCAGCGCGCTGCTGGTCCGTCTCGGCATTGGCAATCTCGGCCGACGCGACAGAGTTAATGTACGTAAACGACAGGACCTGCGAGCCCTTGATGCCGCCCACGCCCTGGATCGGACCCTCAATGGGCCGGCCGCCAAAGGCAACCGACTTGACTCCGCCCTGGATGCGCAAGAACTCGGACGCGAGCGTGCAGGTTGACGCGCAGTAGCCGTCGTACACCATGACAATGTCTTCGGCCGCAAACGGCTGCTGCAGGTTGGCCAGCGACCCGTAGCCGCTAATCTCCATGCCGAGGCCGTACGTCGCGTTGGTCGTCGTCAGGCTGTCGTTCAGGTTCCATCGCATCAGCGCCGTGTACTCGGTGTTCTTGTAGACATGCGGGCCAAACTTGTCCTCGAATGTCAAGAACGGCTGGTTGGTCAGGTTGTAGTCGTAGCGGTAGTTGAACCACCACTCCCAGTCGCCGATCAGGTCGGAGTTGTTGCTAGTGTAGGGGTCAAGGCCCGCCACCTGGTCGCTGTTGATCTTAGCAATCGCGTTGAAGCCGTCGTTCAGGCGCCAGCGCGAGTAGCCGTCCTGCATGACCTGCGGGAACAGCTGGCGGAAGAAATCGTAGCCTTGCAGAATCAGACCGCCGCCATTGGCGCTGAAGTCGATCACCAGCTTGGTCTTGCCGGCAGCAGCGGCGCGCTTGTAGCACTCAGCACCCACAGCCTGGAACTCGGAAGCCCGCTCGTTCTCAAAAGACAGCAGGGCAATGACGACGACATCTTCATAGCCCTCGCCTTCAAGGAAGTAGCAAGAGACAATCGAGTCGTTTGTGCTCACAACAGGCTTCGGGTATCCCGGAACCAGACCGTCGGTGATGGTGTCTGATGCGGAGGCGAATGTCTCGCCAGTGCAGAACTTTTGGTACATGGACTCGCCATCAGTGACGCCGGTCAGGGGGGCCAGGACATTTGCATAGTTCTCCTTGGTGACCTCGGTGCCGTTGTCGAAGGTAAAGGTCGTGTTGGGGCCCTGGTAGTAGAAGCGAATACGGCCATTGATCTTGAAGTAGCCTTCTCCAGAGGCCTTTTCAAAGAACAGCGTGTTGTACGCGGCATCGGCATCCTGGTTGAACGAGGACTTGAAAATAAGGTCTTCGAGATAGTCGACGGCATCGACACCGTTGATGTGCGTCACGGTGGATGCGGTGCTCGCATCGGCGACAACATCGTCGTAGATCTTGATCTCGGGCAGAGACGAGCCGTCGGCGGAAATGGAGACCAGGGAGTACGGGTGGCCAAAGGAGAATGCCTTGGCGATCAGGTCGGGGTACAGGGAGAAATGCCCGTCGTGACCAGGAGCAAAGACCTTGTTGAACAGATCGAGCTGGAAGGCGTACTCAGACTTGTACTTGCCGTTCTCGATGTTGGCCTTGACCTCATCCAGGCCAGCAAACATGTCATAGGCCGGGTAGAAGTAGGTCGATGGCGGATCGGCCTTGTAAGCCGAGTCCGTCTGCCACTCGAGGTAAGGCTCGATGGACTCGACGAACTCGAGAGCCTCTTCCTCGTGCAGAGGAACGGACTCTAAGCAAGCCTGGGCAGCGGTAGCCGGAATTTGAGGAGTGGCTGTCTCGAGTTAGAAATGCGAATGTCCCAAGGCCAACTGGATATTGAACTTACGGCTGGCAGAGACTGCAGACCAAAGACTTTGGGCAACGGCACATGCGTTTGTGCCTGTCGGCGCGACGCTGCTGGTGGTTGTGGTGGCGGTGGCGATGCACGAGCAGGCACTCGAGATGCGGTACGAGGCTGGGCCGACCTGGTTGGACACACAGGCTTGAGCTGCGTATGTCGGGATGGCCGTGGCTGCCACGGAGCCCGATGTGGCCGTGTAGGTTGCGCAGAATGCTTCGGCAGACTGCAGGCGGCCGGGGATGTTCGTGGCACGGAGAGCACGAAGACAATTGTCTGCATTGCAAGCCTGGGCCTGGACGCCGGCAGCCAGCAGCCCCGGGACGGCCGCAAAGAACGCGGCGGACCTCATATTGTCCGGCCGGGTCCTGTTGCCGTGTTTCGTCTGTTCTTGCTTTGAGCTATGCTGTGATAGCTCCAAGTCGTCTTGGTTTTGACGATAATGCAGATAGTTAAAGTATAAAACTAAAACGTGACGAGGGCTCAACACACAAGGCTACTAAGGTGGCGTCGCAGGGGAGAGCCAGATCGAGAGGGAGGGGGGAATCCCTCTTCTTAAGGGGTCCGAGGTCCATGGCCCTTGTGTGGTGACCCTCACCTCGTAGGGCAGCCCAATCTAGCTTGGAAGCTGCTCGGCATGGCAGGCTCCATCTGGGGCGTCGTTATCAAGGCTTCGGATACGTTGGATGCTCGCTAAGACGTGACTGGCGGTGGTACCCTGGTTGGGGCTTGTCGACGGGGGGGCAGTACCCTGGTCGGATGGAGCTCGGACGGTCTTGGATAGTCTTGGATAGTCCGGGGTGGTCACTGACGCAGTCGAGACCTAGCTATCGCCATTTAAGGGCAATGGCAGCAAGGAGCCAAAAGAAGCCGTCCCATCTCGCCGCATAGGCGCCCCGCTGCCTTATTAGACACATCAGATGCTTGACTTGTGTTGAAGTAGCCTTCTTTCCCAGGGCCGTGTCGAGACAGGCGGAACTGTGTAGGGCTGTCCCTGACAGGGTCGCCTGACAAAAAGAAGCTCCATTGGCCACTCACAGGCAAAAGCAAGCTCCCTTGATAAAAGAAAACGCGACGAGAGATAGCAGTCACGTCCCTGGGAGGATGTAGCTCGGTGCTAGTCAGGGGCGCGGCGGCGGACAATGCATGAAGCCTGCATGAGGTGCTTGCCGGTGCTGGTGGTGCTTGATTTTGATCGGCCTTGCTACTTCTCGAAACGGCAGGTGGTAGGTGGCAGCACGCCGGTGGATATTCGGTTTTTGGGTGCGGGAGTAAGAATCTTACTTTTGGTGCTCTTGCGCGATACCGCTGGGCAAAAGTCTGCTGGAAGGATGGAAAATAGGGAGGGTGTTTTCTTGTTTCTTTTTGCCGCTTGGCTCAAAGGGATGGGCGTCTGCGCACGGCGTAAGGTTGCAGTGGAGGATGGGGGTATTAAAGGCTGAGAAAAGAAAGCCAAGAAAAGAAGTCGCGTTTGGAGACCTAGACGCGGTTTTGGGAAGGCACTCCATTGCTCTTTCCGGGTTTGGTGTTCATCGCTGTAGGGTGTTCGCAATTGTTGGCATGTCACTTGACTGCCACGGGGACCATTCGGCTGCCGCCTGGCTTCACCCAAATCCCCGCCGATTTTGGTTCCAGCTTGGACCTCGCCAACCCCTGCTAATCTGGGCGATAAATGACGTTCGCTATGGCGTCACTGTATCTTTTAAGAATCGCGACGTCAAGGCAGGTAGACAGCAAGAACGGGGGCAAGACTCCGAGGCGGCCAGACAGTTTGCCCGGAGTCTTACCATTTGTGTAGAGTTGGACGATGCTTGTTCGGTCCGTTGATAGCATCCCGCAGCCGCTAGGCGGAGGCTCCGATGGTACTAAGTGTGGGCTAAAGCTGCACAGTTGAACCAAATCCAGAAGCAAATGGTCATATTTGTTCTATGGTACTCCACGGCTGCATGCCGACTTTCACCAGACTACCGACTTATGGTCAGACTACCTGCCGGTCCATGTGTCGGCTCCACGAGAGCGGTTTTATTCTCTGGTTCTAGCTGTACTTGTGGACATTGGGCCGTGAAGTTAGTGACCATTTAGGAAGGTTGTCAGTGACCCATGTAGACGAACAATGGCGGAAGATAAGAGCCGACGGGGCAGAAAGCCGGTTCCTCGTCGATATTTTTTACTCGGGAAATGCACATCCTACGTTACAGTATCGCTTTTTAATTGCAGTTTGTCACTGTGTGTGATTGTCTCTTCAATAGTCGAGAGAAAATCACGGTTTCTCACTAGCAAGGATTGATAATCCGCACGTTTAACTTTGTTTCTCTTGTTCTTGTCGATCGAAACTTTAAACGTCTTACTTTGCAACCCCCGTCCATTGACCAACCTGCCGGGCCACTGACCGACAAAGGAAACTTTTCTTTGGGTCACCGTTCAAGGTTCGCCGGAAAGAAGACTCACTGAGATCATTGGCCCCGCAATGCTTGGACAAAATAGCCAACGGCATAGGTCTTTCCATTCCACCTGCTCTTCCGAGTTTAGCAGGCTGGAAGAATCGCGAGTCTAGACTTGCTCGTATTCTCCTTGTTCCACTTGGGCCAATTGTCAACCACGGGGAAGCCCTCGTTCCAGAAACTCGAAAGAACTCCCGCCCGAGGGCCATGAGGGAATGAGCCTCGGCAAAGTTTCTAGAATGGGAGATGCATAACACATGAGTCGATGTTCACATAAATGGGATGAAGGAATGCATCTGCGCGAGTTCCCGCATCGGGATGCGCGTATTCCCGGCCACCATGCGTCTGGCTGCCGATCATCGACTGCATGCAAACCGTATCCAACATATTCCGACTTGACGAGAGGTCAATCGCGCCTAAAACCATTGTCTATTTCGTCCCAAGCCGTGATTTTGCGTAGTTATGAGTAGTTGAATACAACCTGATACTTTTGAATAAACTCCTTTTTTGGCACTTTGTGGATGTACTCTTGTTTTAAATGCCTTTTATTTTAACCAACCAATCCTTCCACGCCTTGCAACACCTGCAGCTTCCTCTACACACGACACACACGCTTATTTTTCCTCCCTCTTTTCTCCATTTGGTGCTGTCCGTGCTGGCAGCGCCGGAAGCAGTGACCGTGCCGACCGGCGGGCCTGCTGGGCCAGCACCGCATCCATCAGCACCAGAGCCGTCATGGACTCCACAATGGGCACCGCACGAGGCACCACGCACGGGTCGTGGCGGCCTTTGGCGGCCAGCACGCCCGTAGACTGGCCGTCGTAAGTGGCCGTCGTCTGCTCCTGGCTGATCGTGGCAGGCGGCTTGAACGCCACGCGGAAGTAGATTGGTGCGCCGTTGGAGATGCCGCCCTGGATGCCGCCCGAGTTGTTGGTCTTGGTGGTGAGGATGGACCGGGTGGCCGTAGCGCCGGGCGCCTTGATGCTGTCGTCGTCGTTGTGCACAAAGGGGTCGTTGTGGATCGAGCCGGGCATCTCGCAGCCGGAGAAGCCAGAGCCGATCTCGAAGCCCTTGGTGGCCGGGATGCTCAGCATGGCGTGCGCCAGGATGGCCTCGAGCTTGTCGAAGCAGGGCTCGCCGAGGCCGGGGGGCGCGTGGCGCACAACGCAAGTGACGGTGCCGCCGATGCTGTCGTCGCGCTCCTTGAAGCCGGCAATGTAGTCGGCCATCTTGGCGGCCGTCTTGGTGTCCGGGCAGCGCACGGGCTGGAAGCTGTCGACGGTCTCGCGGTCGATCGTGGCCAGCAGCTTTTGGCGGGCCGATTCTTGCGCGGTCGACGACTCGTCCTCGTCAAAGAGGTGGATCTTGCCGACGGACGACACAAATGCGACAATCTCGATGCCATAGGCTTCCCGCAGGTACTTCTCGGCAATGGCACCGGCAGCGACACGGCCAATGGTCTCGCGGGCGCTGCTGCGGCCGCCTCCACTGCTGGCCTTGACGCCGTATTTCTCGAGGTAGGTCCAGTCGGCGTGACTGGGGCGGGGGTAGAGGTCGGTGGTAGCGCCGCCGTAGTCCTTGGGCCGCTGGTCCTTGTTCATGACGCGCAGGCCGATCGGGGTGCCCAGGCTGATGCCGAACTCGGTGCCTGACTGGATCTCGACGGCGTCGGCCTCGTTGCGCGGGGTGGTGATGCTCGACTGGCCGGGGCGGCGGCGGTTCATCTGTGGCTGGATGTCGGCCTCGGTGAGCTGCATACCTGGCGGGCAGCCGTCGACAATGCAGCCGACGGAGCGGCAATGCGACTCGCCATAGCTGGAGTAGTTAGCAAAGCTGACGATAACCAGTGAGGCTTGCCCGTTTAACGGAGGGGGGCGTGATGAAATGGCAAGTAAAACTTACGTCGTCACCCGGAAATGCTGGCCAAAGGTAGACATGGTGCCGACTGTTCAATTGGATCAAGCTCTGAGAAAATTATACGCTTGTTCGTCGTCAATGGCAGAGAACAGAACCCAAAATCTTTGTGGACTGATCTTCAAGATATTTTTTTTTTCTGCCATTTAGCCTTTTGACTCACAAGGCTCTCTCGTCATTTTTTCCCCCGCCATCGGTGTCCGAGACCACCAGGCCCAGGCCTAACGGCGCCCGTAGACGTAACGGGTGGATACTTTGGTACAATATACTTTGTGCCCCAATCTTAGTCAACATTTTGGCCAATCACGACTGCAGACGCCCTGGGAGCCTCTCTCGCTCTCCGCTCCTCACTCTTTGGGAAGGCCACATGTGAATGAGCATCGCCCGTCAAACCACGACTCGGTTTTGCCCAACTCTGCAAAGGGCTCTTCACGATGCCTACCCTGTTTTCCTGGCGCGACTTTTTTATTTGAGCGACAGAGTCGGATGACGAACGACTCTCGGCGACAGACACGACAGCCACCATTCCTACTCGAAGCTCCACCGACTACCCCGGCCTAGACCTCCTCGACCTACCTCCTCACGATGCGCGACAATGTGCGCAACAGCCTCGCGCGAGGTACCCCGTCGCCGGCCTCGTCGGCTGCGGGTGCCCCATCAAATGTTCATCCTCTACACATCACAGTCCGATTCCTGTCGCTGCCCGATATCCAGCTCGACATTTCGAACCCGGATCGAGTGACGGTCGCCGGGATGAAGCCGATGGTGCGCGCGCAGCTTCTGGAAGCTGCAAAGGATGCGGTCTCGGGGACGACAAAGGACGCAGAAAAGGGCTCGGCCAAAGAGGCAGCAGCAGCAGCAGCAGGCACAGACGGAATAAAGGGCACAGGCCCAAAGTCAAAGTCGAAATCCTCCTCTTCGCCGTCCCTGGCCGACGCACACAAACGGACGCTTCGCTTCTTCTACGGCGGCAAGATGCTGTTCGACCGCAACATTCTCAGCACGGTTATCCGCCCGGTAGCCCCTCCGCCGCGAAACCACACCGGCTCGCCCGCATCGTCGAGCGACGGCGGACACCACTCCAAAGAAAGCCCCGAGTCGGCCGTCCGGGTATACGTCAGCTGCAGCTTGGGCGACTTGATGACGGAGCGGGAGCTGCTGGCCGAGGTCGTGTTGGGGTCGTCGCCACCAGAGAGTGTCCCTGCGACGTCACGACTAGGGACGCCGGGACTGGCTCCCGGACCCGGCGGCAACAGCACATCAAGACTGGGAACACCAGGACATCTCACACCGGGCACGCCACCCGTCGAACCACCCTCTGCACCCGCACCTACGTCAACGACACCGGTCCCGCGCGGCTTTGAACGCCTCCTGCAGGCGGGCTTTACAGCGGCCGAAGTCAACCAGCTGCGGCTACAGTTTCGAAGTATCCAAGAATCGCGGTTCACTCCGGACAATATGCCATCGCCAGACTCGCTTAGGAACATGGAAGAGAACTGGCTGGACAACAACCAGGGCGGACCGGGCGGTGGCGGCCAAGGAAGAGGAGGCCAAGGGGCAGGAGGGGGCGAATTTGGAGGAGGCATGCTTGACAGCATGGACGGTGGTGGTGGCGGCGGCGGCACAGAGGAGGAGTTTGGCCTACCAGGCCTCATGGATATCATGGTCCGCGGGATGCTGATTGGGTTTTTATTCCCGCTGGGAAGCGCCGGGTGGCTGTCACGAGAAGAAGGGCTGTGGTCACGTAAGTGGCAGGTGTTTGTCAGCTTCGGCATTGTTCTCAGCCTGACTATTGGTACTATCAAGACTCTAGCTGGAGAGTGACAAACAGAAGAACGGGGAAGAAGTAAAGGGAGTTGGAGTCCGCAGAGGATGTGATTTATCATTGGCGTTATGGACGATACCATACATAGGGATCATTAGGAAGCATTAGTTTCATTTTTATAAACAGCGATTAAGGCTGGCTATGGCCACACGCAGAAAAACATATGGTTAATTACAAGATCTTGGTTGATATTTTCCTTTTCTACCTCAAATTCACACCTTATGAGAAGGCCACCAAAGCAATTACCTCCACCTCCATGTTAGTGCATGTAAGGTGATCATGCCGCTCAGCATTTCAATTTATTCAATAGAAATGAAATGCTGTTCAGTTAGTTAGAAGAGGTTTGACCAGAGACGCGGCCGTGGAAGGACAATAATCTTGGGGTTAGTCCATACATTTTCGACGTCAACAGTCACACGATCTGAAATTGAGAGAAGAAAGAGCGGCGGCTAGAAAAGCCCAATACTAAACCCTTGTTGAGGACCATGGGCCGATGTTCCATAACCATTATTGTGACGGGGCATCGTGCGTGCCTTGTAAGGCCACCACTTAAGCGCGCGCTCTGCGAAACATATATATTGCTCGCTGAACACTTGTTTTCTTTCCACTTTGGCACAGACATTTCACATCATTTTTTACAGTTTTGGTTACATAAACTCCCATCTACCGAACCCAACAATTCTTCATTGACACAGCACCTTCAAAATACTGCTCTCCCACACGTCATTTGATACCCAGGAAACTTCCATCCGGCAAGGAGAGCCAATCAAAACACAAAATTGAGGTCCGACGGACGACATAGACATGGCCCACTCGGGATCGGGCAGCGGAGAAGGACCTAACGTCTCGCCAACATTTTCCCTTTTCTTCTACGGCTCGCTGATGGACCCGGAGGTCTTGCAAATTGTCCTGGACTTGCCCCATCTGCCCGAGATGATCGACGGCTACATCGATAACTACAAGATCAAACTGTGGGGGATTTACCCGTCTGTCGTTCCCCAACAGGGAGAGCGACTGCTAGGAAAGTTCTGGAAGACGCGCAGCACTGCCCATTTGCAGCGCCTGGCAGAGTACGAAACAGAGGCATACGCTGTCCAGTCCTGCAAGATCCACATTATCGCGAGCACCAACGACGAGGATACTCTTGACGGGCGAGTGTTTGTGTGGGCAGACGATCCCAACAGTGCCGAATTGCGAGATGGGCAATATGACCCCAGCTGGCACCAGCGTTTTGTTAAGCCGGGCATGGTGAAATCGTGGAAAGCGAGGCAAGAGAGGAAGGCGGCTGAAAATGTGCAAAGCGCATGAACGCACTACAATGGGGGGGTGGCATCGGATTCTGTATTAGCGTTATCTTCACCTAAACGATTGAAACAAATTAGTTGTGGCCAGTGTCTACCTGGCTCGATGGTAGCAGTGGAAAAGTTTGTAGGAAGGATGCTTGATTGGTTTCTAATTTTTAGTGGGAAATTGGTAGAAAACCAGCCAACACCAGCCACTTTTTTAGGCCTGTTTTCGATTTCAAACAAGGATGTGGTGACATGGGTGGAAATAACAAAGACTCGCCATGGAGCTTTTTGAAGGTCTTACGACGTCGGGATTCTCAATGAGAACCTAATAAGGTTGTGTATGTACTCGTATGTAGAATGAGAACCGTATCAGATACTTCTTTTCTTTTAACACTGTTCATGGAGAGGTTTGGTCACCGTGCCGAGTGTTCATTACATATTTCAAGTTTTGATTTGTTAGCCTATTAAAGTCCCCCAACGCCGATTCATAGGAATCCACACAATTCCTAAGCCAAGTCGACCAGAAGTCAAGCACAGCAACGATATGAACACAAATTCTGTGACTGGGCGCCGTTCGGTGCACCATCATGCCATTTCTACCATTTCAATTAAGGTTTCCTTTCCGTCAAAATTTTCCGGGGTCTTGCACGTTTGCCGACAATTTTAATTCACTTCAGTACTTTCGTGACAAACAAACGAATGTGTATCGGATTTTGTACAGTTGTGTCCCAAACAGAAACGGTTTCTGATAAGGCACGTGAGCACGAAGACCCAATGGTCTGTGCGTCAACAGTTGGATGACTCAAAATCTGCCGTTGCCCCCCATATCCTCCCACTTTCTCCCTTTCCCCTTCAAGAAAGGCTAGCTGTAACATTGCAATTTGACATCCACCATGGCCGATACACTTGTGGAATCGACGGCGAAGCTCCAGCTGGACTCGGAGACGGGGGAAATGGTGTCAAAAAACGAGCTCAAGAAGAGGACCCAAAAGAGAGCCAAGAAAGCAGCAGCTGAAGCGCGAAAGGCAGAGGCTGCCAAAGCAGCAGACTCTAAGGCTTCTGTACCAGGAAAGAGCACTGAAGAGGCTGCTGCAGGACAGCCTGCCACGTTGGCTCCCCAACCCCAAGATGATCCTGACTCCATGTTCAAACAAGGCTTCCTGGCAGAGGTGTACAATCTACGACCATCCGAAAATGTTCTGACTCGTTTCCCGCCCGAGCCTAATGGATACCTTCATATTGGCCACGCCAAAGCCATTGCTGTCAATTTTGGGTTTGCCCGGTATCATGGGGGCAAGACGGTAAGTTAATATGTCTTGGAACGTTTGAAGGATGCTCTTGTTGACTGTCAGATTCTTCGCTTTGATGACACCAACCCCGACGCGGAAGAAGAGAAATATTTCACCTCCATTGAAGATACTGTGCGATGGCTCGGTAAGTGGCATTTTTGGAAGTTACTCTATGCATATTAACTAACCTCATAAAGGATTCAAGCCATGTGCTATCACGTATTCCAGTGACAATTTCCAAAAATTGTACGACCTTGCAGAGAAACTCATTGGCCTTGAAAAGGCGTATGTTTGCCATTGTACAAAGGAGGAAGTCCAGAAACAGCGCGGCGGTGAAAAGGGAGAAGCAGGGGCCCGCTACAGATGCAGCCATGCCGACCAAGACTCGGAAACGAATTTACGGAAGTTTCGTGACATGCGCGATGGAAAGTACAAGGCGAAGGACGCCGTGCTGCGCATGAAGCAAGATATTGAGAGTGGCAACCCTCAAATGTGGGATCTGGCCGCGTACCGGATTCCAGATAAGCAGACACCTCATTTCAGAACAGGCACGAAGTGGAAGATTTACCCCACGTACGACTTTACACATTGTCTGTGCGACAGTTTCGAGGGAATCACTCACAGTCTCTGCACGACCGAATTTGTCTTGTCGCGAGAAAGCTACGAATGGCTCAACCACACCCTCGGGGTCTACGAGCCGATGCAACGGGAATATGGTAAGTTTTTCCTTCAATTCCTAAATGGAAACCGGCCATCTAACAAGGCAGGACGCCTCAATATCAGCGGCACAGTCATGAGCAAGAGAAACCTCAAAAACCTGGTAGATACGAAGGTCGTTCATGATTGGGATGATCCCCGGCTCTACACACTGACGGCCCTTCGCCGTCGTGGTGTGCCCCCTGGAGCGATCTTGTCCTTCATTCACGAACTGGGTGTCACGACGGCCAAGACCGTTATTCAAATCACTCGCTTTGAACAATCCGTCCGCCGCTATTTGGAACTGACTGTACCTCGGCTTATGCTCGTCCTCGACCCTATCCCAGTCATACTTGAAAATATCGGCGATGACGACATCACTCGTGAAGGGCTTGAACTGGACATTCCTTTCTCGCCAAAAAACCCAAGCATGGGCTCCCACAAGCTGCGGTTGACCAGAACAGTTTTCATCGATCGCTCTGATTTTCGTGAGGCAGACAGTCCAGGCTACTTCCGCCTAGCCCCCAACAAGGTCGTTGGTCTTTTGCAAATGCCGTACCCCATCAAGGCAACCACCTTTTCCAGGGACGACGCGACTGGCTTAGTCACGGAAGTGCGAGCCGTGTTTGTCAAGGAAGGAAAGAGACCAAAGACGTATATTCAATGGGTACCTGATGGCTCGCGCAAGGTCCAAATCCGTATTCACGGTTCATTGTTTCGCTCAGATAACCCTAGTGCTGTGGAGGGTGGATATCTGAATGACATTGATAAGAATAGCGAGAAGATCTACCAGTCTGCACTTGTCGAGTCTGGCTTTGAAGAGATCCGACGTCGAGCTCCCTGGCCAGCAGCCGCTGGTGAGGAGGAAGGGCAAGCTACTGGACCGGAGAGCGTGCGATTTCAAGGGATGCGTGTTGCGTATTTCGTGAGTACCTTCCTGCACTTTTTTTATGTTCCCTTCTTTTTCTCATGAGTTCTACAACGATGCTATGGCTGACTCGATATTGTACAACCTAGACCGTGGATAAAGATAGCACGGATGACAACGTCGTTTTGAACCGCATTGTCTCACTTAAAGAAGACGCAACCAAGGCCAATTGATAGCCAGTGCAGCTTTCGCCCTGGATTCTTTTGCAGCATAGCTCTTGATGTCTTATCTAGACGATGTGCGGATTTGTTTTGAGCGAATGAGTACTAGGGTGTTCTCTTTCTGTTTTAAGAGATATGAAGCCGTGTTGGCCGATTTGCATTTATTTTAAAGAACAAGCTTTTTTTTTGTCATGGAATTTCGTCGTGACGCATGAATAGAAGACACTGTTTCCAAAATTGAATATCTATCTAGCTCCTAAATCCAGGAAAGTCCAAACTCGTACCCTTAATCACAAAATGGTAAATTCATCTCGATCGACCTTCTCCACGTGCCATCTTTTGATGTGTGACCCAAGCGTCAGGTATTGCTTAGCGGTACGGGTTGTTGTTGCGGGGATTCAGGAAGTAGAGCTCGCGGGCGACCGTGCTGTTCACCTCGGGAGGGAAACGGCCACGGAGGCCGTGGGAAACCTCACGTTCAGAACGCTGACGGTTCCGGAGCTCTGACAGCTGCCTCTCATAGCGCGAGATGTTGTACTCGCAGTTGCCAATTTCCTTCTTCCAGACTTCGGTCCGCTTCCAAGCCTTCTTGACTGCACAAATACAAGGTCAATCAACTGTAGACAGCTTTCGCAACGTCAATCACCAAAAGGCACGTGGAAGAAACTTACCTGTGTCTCTGGAGCGTCCAGAGCGCTCACAATCATCGGCATAGGCCACAGCGTCGTTGTACCGGTGGACAAAACCACTCCTGCGGTCCTTACAGTCGAGGATCTTGTTTTCCGTCGCGGTGATCTGGGCTTGGGTTGTGTAGCCAGAGTAGGAAGACATGGTGACGACGAGACAATGGTGACTGCAGAAGTTTGAGGGAGAAGGACAAAGGGGATTGATTCTTTCAAACGAGATGTTGACGAGGAAAAAGCCCCTCCAAAAAAGAAAAAGATTTCGAAAGCGAGAAAAAGCTGAAAGTGGTTGGTTACAACTTATTGATGGCGATTAAGAGAAAGATACAGCCGGATGGCTTGGGGGACTGTTTATTCTTATAGAGAAGGCGTAGCAATTTCAACCTCAGAGGCCTACAAAGTCACCACAACGGATATGGGCGCCTTGGGCCTGGGTGTTTCAAACATTGTGTGCTCTCGTCGAATTAACATCTCTTGCAGGTGCTTTTGTCGATACTGAAACAGACTTGGTCACCTCGATGGCCGAAGCCCATGGCTGTGCTCAAATATCAAGTACTTCTGCCTTGATGTGAAAAATCTATGGGCAGGAAGGAGAGGTCATTTGATTCCGCGAGGTCACAAAAACTGGCCCGTGGCGATTTCGAGGTCAATATTACCCCTTAGCCTTTAGCAATCGAGAGATAATGACCGTTCATATGCCTCAAGCTTTGCCTTGACAAGACCCTGCCAGATCCACCGGACCACTGGCCCAGAAGGCCTTTTCATATGCGACCAGGTGTCACGAGAGGCATCCCAGATGCGTTCTGAGCCTACGAGAAAAGTAAAAAAAGCCATAGACTACACCGGCTCCACCTATGCATCCACCAACTTGCCATTTGTGGCGTATGAAACAAGAAGTGTTTGGTAGACTCGAGTATCTTGAGGACTAGACTGCCTTTGATTTGATCTCCTAAGCGCCCAGTTCGTGCCGAGAAGGTTGGAAGTGTGGCTGACTCCTGGGATGGGCGGTTACAAGATCTGTGATAAGGCTGCCCAATGAAAGCCATGAAAGTCTCCAAAAAGTGGGACTGTCTTTGAAATGGTCAAGGCAGAACCATGTTTGCAGGCAACGATTCACCTCCACAACCGGATGTTGAGTATGGGCCAGCCAAGAAGCCGGAGTGCCTTGTTTCACTGCCCTCCCTCACCGCCGCTTCATGGTGCTGTTACCCCAAAACTTAGGGCTCTAGTTGTTAGCGCGATATCGGGGAGGGCCGGGTCTTATCTGAGTGACAGAGAACCAGACTGATAAAAGCGCAGGATCGTCTGGACAATAGCGTTGGGCACAGCATCAAACACCCAGCTTTTTATCTTGTTACTCTTTTTCACCTCAGCCCCGCAATGACAAAGTCTCAGCCGTGGAAGGCCGCCTGGCCGCCTGTCGACGCCCCCAAGACGACTGACGAATCCAAGATCGAGTACGGCGTCTCCCAAGGAAACGTTGTCGTTGTCGACGGCACAGCAGCAAACGTCAAGCCGGCACAAAAGACGACGCAGACGCCGGCCGTCGAGTACGGCGTGGCCAAGGGCAACACAGTCGTCGTGGACGGCACGGCGGCCAACGTCAAGCCGACGCACGCCAACCCGAAAGTCACGGCATGAAGCGGGAGGGAGAAATCGAATGGACTTTTTGATATTACGACGGTGATTCAAGATGGACGGGTATGGGAACAAATTGTTGTCTATTTTTTATCATGATGGAAATCTCGACAAAAGTTGCAGGAAATGGAAGCGAATGAATAAGCATTATCTTTTTATGAATACATTGAAAAAAATTGTTTACAGTACTCTCGTATGATATTATTCTCATTACATTCGTTAGATCATTTACTGCTCGCAGCTTTCATACATCACCATACTACAAGAATCCTCATCTCTATGCTCTCCCGTCGAAAATCCTCCTCGGTCGTCAACGGGTTGTCAAACGATGCGTGTGGAACACCCGGCGTCGCCCCTTCTGGCTCCTGCCCGTCTGCATTCTTGAAAATGAACAGCTCGTCTGGCTGCTGGTTCCGCAGATAGTACCATTTCTGGCCCTCGTCAAAATGAACCTGCGTGTTCTCGAAAACCTGGTGTCGGTCTACCACATCTCCTGGCATTGTATCCCGCTTGAAGTTGACCGTTCTCGCATCGCAAACGGCCAGCGGCCAGTCCACGAGCGGCCCTTTGAGCGGGTGCCATGCACTGGAATGTTAGACTAAAGAAACAAACATTAGGAAACATGTATGTGTCAAACTCACTTTACCAGCTGCCATCGCCGGCTCAGAATGGCATCCGCATCTTCCCCATGCGCCTCCCGGATCACGGCCACTCCGCCGTCGTAGGTGTGATCAATATGTGCCCGCGACGCCGGCTGCTGGGATTCGTACGGCTCGCCCGTAGACACAGGCCACGCCGCATGCCGTCTCCGGACCACGTAGTCGATCAACTCGGCCGACTGTGCGCCCAGTTTCCGCCGGACAGCGTCCAGCACCTGCGGTGCATGGACCGTCTCGATCTGCTCGGCCTTGGAATAGTCGTCATATGGAAATTCGGCTTTCTCCAAAGACACAACCGCAAACCCGCACTCGTCGTAGGCTACGTCTTGTCCGCGCAGGTCATGGAACACTATCGGGTGCTCGACGCGTTCAATGTTTGTCTGTGGGATGCCGGCTTCTGGCGGCGGCGCATACCGCAGCGTATACGGCTTCTCGTCATCGTATCGAGGATCGCGGGCCAAAAAGTGCATCCGTCCTTGGAGCGCATGGTCCTCTATGGATCTGTCATTCTGTTGGGGCTTGACGTGGTTCTTTTTCGCAATGGTGTCTTCGCCTCTCGAAATGGGTGCTTCGACAGCCATCTTGGCTGTGGCTTCTGGGACTAACGCTTTCGCTTGGGTCTAAGCTCCTCGCCTTTGGCTGCACACCTTCTTATCAATGTGCAGTTCCGGTGGGAGTCATACCTGGTCAGCCGACTGTCCTCTCTTCTGTGTGGAACGATAGGGGACTGACTCCGCCACCGCCATCGCCGCAAGTGCCGATTT
The DNA here is from genome assembly GCA_002778245.1 of Raffaelea albimanens. Classification (NCBI taxonomy): domain Eukaryota; kingdom Fungi; phylum Ascomycota; class Sordariomycetes; order Ophiostomatales; family Ophiostomataceae; genus Raffaelea; species Raffaelea albimanens. The sequence goes on from PCDJ01000001.1 coordinate 1,499,314, forward strand.
TCCATTTTGCGGTATCGGCCAACTTGGTTTAGGCGCTGGGCACTTCAGCCTTGCCAAGTCCAAATGGGGGTAAAGCCCAACTTTTTTGTGCTTCTTCTGTGGGAAAACAGCGGTGTCCAGATCGTGAAAGCCAAAAGATCGCAGTTAGGTCAAGGAATTTCCACGTGTTTTAATTTGTCAATTGTTGCTACAGGTCGCTCCTTCCCAAAACATGATCCTGCGTAATTGCCTAATCCGGTTGTAAATGCGTTCGTTATCATAGATGCCAGAAATCAAGGGACACAAAAAGCAAACTCCCAGAAGTAACAAAAAAAAAAGACTCCCAAAAGAACGCTCAAACCCAAACGACCGTGCTATCACAAAGAAGACGAAGAACCCGAACTAGACCCGACCGAATGAAAAAGAATGGAAATCGTACACGCTGCAAATCTCCCTCAGTATGTCGAAATCTGCTGGAGTGGTCCCCAGGTCGACGAGTGATGCCGCCGCAACGGCTCGACCACAAACTGCTCCAAGTCCGTCTCAAACTTGCCCGAGTCCGACTTGAGCAGCTGCACACCGACATCGCTAATCACCCGGCAGCGCAGGCATGCCTCGACCACCCGCTGGTAGACCACACCGATCTCGTCTTCGATCTCGTTGCTGTTGAGCACGTCAACGGCCGTGAAGTAGTCCACGAGGTCGACATCGTTGGACGACGAAGACTTTGACGACAGCGGCGAGAACTTGCTGCCGTCGAAACAACCGTCGCTCCCTTTGGCTTCGTCATTCTTCTCCTTGTCCGTGCGGATATCGGCCAGCCGTTTACCGAGCGCCAGCTCGATCAGTGCAAAGCCGAGCCGAACAAGCATGGGATCGAGATCCGGAAAGGTCTTCCAGAACTTGGACGGGGGCTGGGGCATGGAGAGGCTGCTGTGCCGGCGTGGCGCATCTGTCGACCAGAACCGCTGTGTGATGACGAGGTTGTGCTGCTGCGGCTGCTGCGGCTGCTGCGAAGTGCTGGACACGTCGCGCACGACGGAAAAGTTCTTCCACGTCCACGTCTTTTCGATCCACGCGGTCGGGTAGAACTGCTGGATGGTCGAAGCCAGGTTCATGGCCAGCTCGGCCCGCACCCGCCTCCGCTTGCCCTCGGTCCCCGACGATGTCAGCCAGTCCTCCATCGACACGATCTTGACCGGCGAAGGCTGCCGTGGCGCGCGCACGGTAAACTTTTGGCAGTCGTCGCCAAGAACCCCTTGCAGTTCTGGCATAGTCCCGGGAGAGTTGGGAGGTGATGTGCGCGCAGTGTTGATCCACTGGCACAGGTCGGGGATGGGGGTGAAGTTCTGCACGCCTCTGCTCTCACTGTACTGGATGAGCAGTGCTGGGTGTTCGCATGGCTTTGCTGACAGGCTCCCTTGCCTTGCTCTTGACCACGTCGACCTGACAAGCTCGCTATTTCGGCTTAGTGACCGGAAGCGCTTGTCAAAAGATGGGACACGACTTACCTCATTATGTCTTCGCCATCCTCAGCATCGCCATACACGGTTATGTCGCTCTCCATGGTGGCAGACCGCCCTCTGAGCCGGAGACTGGACATGGCGACGTCGAGGTCCTCCGCCTGGAACATGACTAGGGTGTCTGAAATCGACAGGTTTGCCTCGTGTCCTGTTGGACAGTTGCAGCGGAAGCTCTTGCCGAGTACTTCGTGGAAGCCGTTGAAGAACTGTGCGTTGATCCGCTTCTGCCACTCTGCCTGTGACGGTGTTTGCTTCTGTGCCGTGTCTGCTGTCTGTTTTGGCTGCGCATCGGCATACGTGGCGTTTGAACAGGTCTTTAGCAGCTTGCGCAGTGCGTTGTTGTGGAAGGCAAGACTGTCGACATTCTTTCTCACTTCCTCTTTCTTCAAGACTCGCCGGACATCTCGGAATTTGGGGAAGTGGATTTTATCCTTCTTCTGCCTCGATCGTTAGTGGAACACTCTTTGCACACACTCAAGTTTTCTGAAAAAAAGACTTACTGCCGGCTCTAGTTTCGGGTCGCCAAGGGTCTTTTGGAGATTCGCCACGAGCATCGAAATCTCACTGATTTCGTGCTTGATGTACAAGCACATTTCCTTGCCCAGCCGGCTCTCAAGCCGAATGCTGAACTCCTTGTCCTTCCAAACGCTCTCAAAGTCCTTGTCGCCACTGATCAGGCCGGCCCGATCCTTCTCGGACAACTCTTCGTCTCCCTGGAGGAGTTTGAGGACACATTCTTTGAAGATCCGCTCTTGCACCTTGATTGTCATGGCCCACCGCGAGGCCGTGCCGTCTTTTGCATTGTTGTACAGGTCGTTGAGCGTGCCGATAACTGGCCACAGGGCCAGTGCCAGTCCGATGACCTCGAAGCCAGACATGGTGAACAAGTCTTGTTGCTCTGGGACCCCCGAACGGTGTGTGGCATCTACATCAGCGACGATAGCGATGAGGTGTCGAAGGAAATATGTGCGGCGGGTGAAGGAGACAGCGAAATCGATGGAGGTTAGAGATGAAGGGGAAAAAGGACAATGGGAAAGAACTACTTGGTGAGAAATATGACTCGGTCAACCAACTGACTCTACATGTTATGCGATTGTTTTGCTAATGCTTCGACAGTTACCAATCAACATGGGAGCGTGAGAAAGGGGTGCTGGCCAAAAGCCCGTCTGGCCGATGCAACAACACTTCTTGCCCAAGCAGGTCAAAGGAGAAGGGGAGTGGGCACAGCCTTGGCACACCACCATCTTTTCAAGTCTTGGGTTTTTTAGTTCCGGGAAGCCTGACCGAGGTCGTCTGTAGGCAACACCTATCCGACAACCTGGACAGGCATAAGCAAATCACGCAAATGCAAAATTGCACAAAGGAAATTGTGCTTCAGCCTCGAAACCGTGTGTGGTGACATTTTGCCGATATAGGACACACCGACATCCTTCAGAACGTTACCAACCGACGCTGTTTTAGCGCTTCTTCACTCCTGCGCAGACGCCATGATGCAACGTCCGGCAATGACGCCCGGCTTTATGGGTGCTTTTGGGGGGGGGGGAGGGGGGGATGAGCTGGCGCTGGCCTGGCTCAAAAGGGCTAACAACGCGGCCTAAGCATCGCCTCGGTTTCGGCTGGCAGTGGATGTCTGAGTTTATACCGCAGCTGGCCGCTGGAGGGTGGTCATGCGAGCTACCAACCTCCTGCAGATCGTCGCTGTCGTCACTGGCTCGAAAACGCGAGGGCGAAGCTGTCCCCTTAGTCCTGTTTCAGTTGCCAAGCCGATTGGGGCCATGCAGGCCCCTCCAAAGATGAGGCTGATTTTGGGAAATGCGGAGTTCTTTGTTGTCCGTCAAGGCATTCTAACAGCGTTCTAACGGCTTTGAAATCCACTTCCCACCTTCACCGTCATGGCCATGACGCCAGACCAACCCAACCGAAACCACATGCTATCTTGGGGCTAGCACGGAAGCCATGGCCTTCCATCCATCCTTCCATGTCGGCAAGGAAAACAAGGACGGGGAGTTGCGGCCGTATTTTACCCAGGCTACTCGTCTACGACAGCTTGCCAGCAACAAATCAGAAGTATTCTGATAAGCCGGTCACTTGTGCAAAAAAAGTCCAGCCTTGCCTGGCCCTTTACATGTTGGCATTTGCAATCGAATTCCAGACCGAGTTGGGGGTCGGCTGTCGCCGAGTTCCTTTTTGGCTGCGACAATGACTCTGGTCCAGATAGAAAGTCGACGGGGTAGTGTCTCTCCGATACTCGCGCTGTTATCCCCACCTCGCTTTCAGTAAGGCAAGGCTGGTTTGTCTTGGCACAGAGGTGAGGACATGCCGGTCTCCCGGGAGGTGTAAAGCCGATCAGCTTGTTTCTGAGGGCCTGCATAGTGACTGAACTCTTAGTCTTCACGACGTACTTGGGATACGAAAGACTTCATCTGCCATCGCCGAGTAATTGCAGCCCTAGGTACAACGGCCAAGCCAGGCCAGTCCAAATCAGAATATGGACAAGGGCGGAGCGCTCCACGATGCTTTGGGGAGGCGGGGTCTGGACAAACCAACACATATGTACGATGCTTTGGGCAAGAGAAGACCTGGTGTTGTCAAGGCCGTCATTGCGGCCCGGTACGAAAATGCCTCGCAGACCTTCAACAAGCTATGCTCCAAGTTCACCCCGTTGTCACAGCTTCTTCCCGAAACGGACGCCCTGAACCAGCTGCTCGACGACACCTTTGTCCGTCTATCAACATGGGGGCACGAAACCGGCGCCGAAGACCAAACATTGGACTACAAGCTGCGGAAATCAAAAGAGTTGCATGAGACGGTGGTCGAGGCACTCCAAGAGCTGCAATCCTCTCTCGATGAAGGTAAAGTTCTCTTGGTTGGGGTGGGAGCACAACATGATTGTCCGACGAGCCACATCACTGACTAGTCATACCAGGACTCCAACTTGTGGAAGACGATCGGTTTCAAGAATGGAGTAGCCAGCTCAGTGAAGCCGACAGCGGCGACATCCCCCCGGCCATTCAAGACGGTGGGGTGTTTCGAGATGAAATGACGACCGAGGTCGAAACAAACGATTCCGATGAAAGCCAGTCACCTCTCAAAGCCCAGACGGCGGAAATTCTGGAGATCATCTCGGATGTGTTCGATTTCATCGAGGGCTGTGTTGAGAATTTGATCCAACTGGGCCCCAGTCTCGATCACCCCTACCCACAGGACATTGATAATTATTCGTCAAGTCTCAGCAATAAGAGCGATATCAGCGACCAGTTGGACATTGCGCGTGCCAAGATCGAGTTCCCATCAGCATCTAGCATACTGCAAACACGGCTTGGGCGAGCTAACTGGAAGCGGCGGATTGCCCAGGTTGTCATCCAGGAGCAGGTGAAGCAAGATGGCAAGCTGCGACTACCCAGGAGCGTAAAGAAGAAGACAGCTCGGCAAGAAGTGGCACAGGATGCATTCAACTTTCAGAAGCCCACCCTCAAGAGCGCTGAAAATAAACCGCGTCCTCCTCCACCAAAGCCAATGATGTTCTTGCCTTTGATGTCCGCCGCAGCGAGCAGTGCTGGTGTATCAGACACAGCATCCATCTTTGATACCGACCATCACAGCCCTACTGCCCCGAACAAACTTGTGCGAAACGAATCAGTGACAACGATGGCGACAATGGCAACGCTCGAATCGCTTCGGAAGACCCAGTCATCCAACAATAGCACAACAACAAGCAACATGTTGCAGCAGCCACCGGCCAAAGAAGCACTCTTCCCAAGACCACCTCTGCAGTTGACCGAAATCCCTCGTGGCCAAACGCATATGTTCACATGCAACTTCTGCGGTTACGACCTTGAGGCCGGAGGCAATATCCGGAGCGACCTGGACTGGCACCAACACCTGCTGGAAGATTTGGAACCGTACTTGTGCACATTCGATAAGTGCTTCAGCGCACAGGAGACGTATGCGCACCGTGACGAATGGTACCGGCACGAACTCGAATCGCATCGGATCCACAAGACATGGGCCTGTCCGGCGTGCATGAAGGAGTTTTCTGGCAAGCAGGAGGCGACAGACCACTTGGTTCAGGCGCACTGCAATGAATTTCGCGACGAGAAGGAAATCGCCTTGATGAAGTCGATGCTGCAGCGAACTCTGTCGAGCAGCCAGCACTTGGGACCGCAGATTTGTCCATTGTGCCAAGAAAAAGTCGAGGCCAGCTCATGCAAAGAACATATTGGCCGGCACTTGGAGTACTTTTCGCTGCTGTCAATTGTAGACGATGGCGTCTCCGAAGAGGACGATTCCGATGAAATCTTTTCGCAGCCAAGCGACGACGGCATGTCGGAGCGCGGGCGCAAAGAAATGGTGCTCAACACGTTTGTGGCGGAGCAGTTCAACATCAACCTGGAGCGTGGCCAACAGCCTCCAGATCGATTCATGGACAGCGCAAGTAACAAGTTTGATCTCCTGGATGACACGTCAGAGAATGCTGGATCGGTTGCTGGCGACGAGTCTTCTGCACGCCTTGACTGGGGCGAAGAGTCGAGGAAGTTGCTGATGGAGAGGATGATGCAAGGCCAAAGGGCGGCGAGTGCTGGTGCAAAGAGTGGTGCTGCAGGTGCTAGTGGCTCCAAGGAGAGGAGGCTCTCAGCCGGCCAGAAAGCACGATTGGCACAATGGGAAGCTGGTCCGCCATCGCTGTCGTCATCGTCAACGACCGAAAGGCTTCCGCTCCTGCGAACGTGGTCCTTTCCTCGCAATTCGGACTTTATGGGCCGCGACAAGGAACTCGCAAACCTGTACAAGATCCTGTCGGAGCCGGGCAAAGTCTGTGTGGTGAGTGGTGAGGGCGGCATGGGTAAGACGGCGCTCGCAGTGGAGTACACATGGCGTTTCGAGCAAAGCTACCACTACATCTTTTGGATCCAGGCCGAGACAGCCGTCGGGTCAAGCGACACGTTCTGTCAGATTGCGCAGCAGCTGCGGCTGGCACCAGACGGCACCGACCAGGATACGTTGATCCGCCTGGGTCGCGAGTTCTTGGAAACAAAACATGTTCCTGAACGCCGCTGGCTCATGATTCTCGACAACGTCGACAAATGGGAGGACATTGACCCGTACACACCCACAAAGACGTCGGCAACGCAAGGGTCGATTCTGATTACGACACGCCACGACAGCTTCACAGCGCCATCGAGACCATTCAACTACTTCCGCATTGCGCTGCAAGAACTCGGCATGGAGGAGGGTCGCAAGCTGCTGATCCATGGTCTGCCAGAAGACTTGAGGCCGGCCGAAAACTCGCTGCGCGATCCAGAGTACAAGGTTGCTGGAGAAATCGCGGTGCTTGTTGGTCTTCCGCTGCTGATTGTGTACATCTCTGGCTACATCAAGAAATCGGGATGCACATTGTCCGAGTTTTGGGAGTACTGGAACGAATGGCGGTCAAACGGCAGGCTTGCTGGAGGTGGAGCCAACGAGGGAGAAAGTGAGGGAACGGAAACGAAGCGCGACGCCAGTGGTCTGGATGGTGTTTTCTACATGGCGCTTCGGGATCTCAGCCACGACGAGATGAAGCTGCTCAAGATCTTGGCGTTTATGGACAGCGACGGTGTCCAGCGTGAAGTTTTGGAGTGGAATGACACCGAACAGCCAGGACCGTCGTATCTTCGCAAGAGCAGGTAAGTGAATCCAGGCTTGGGCCGAAGTACGATTCTTGCTAAAGATAATGACTAATATCACAGACTGCGACTCATCATCAGCAAGCTCAAGGGCCAGAGCATTGTCACGGAAAAGAAGCAAGGCAACGACCGTGAGGTGTTTACGGTTCACCGTCTTCTTCAGGCACGCCTGATACAGGAGATGAACGCCAACCACGACGAGTACGACGAGATCTTTGGGATTGCGTTTATGCTGATCCGGAACCGCCTTCCGCGCCCATCTCTGGACACGCCCGAACCATCCAAGTGGAACGCGTTCAAGGAGTACCTCCCGCACGTGCTGAGTCTGCAGCGAGCCTATGCGGACCCCTTGTCGATTGTGACTGTCAAACCATTTGGCGGTCTAGCCGAGCTGTTCAAGGATGGCGGCGTGCTCCTGTGGCAGCGGTACAACTATGGCGATGCACTGAGGCTGCTGTACTCGGCCGAAAAGGTCCTCGATGAGCTGCCGGTCGAGCAGAACGAGACCAACGACGTGTTGCGCGGCGAGATCAATATAACGATAAACCTGCTGCTGCAGTACTTTGGCATCAGCTACCGCAAAGAGATCAAGGAGCGGTCTGGCAAGATTCTGGCGTACCGCGAGAAGATCATTTCAAAGGGCAGAGGGGTTGGCGAGACGGAAGCTATCATCCCCATTGAAGATGAAGACCAGCTCGTCCTGTGCAATGCGCAGGCCGACTATGCCAACACGATGCTGCAGTTCAACGACTTTGAGCACGCCGAGCCGATCTACGAGTCGTGCTTGGCAACGTACCAGCGGGCACTGAGCAACCACGCTGAAAACTCGTCGGCGACAAGCTTTGCGATCGCCAAGCTGCACCATCACCTGGCGTACTGCAAGATGTACCGGCACGACTTTGAGGCGGCGCTGGCGCTGAGCGAGAAGGCGGTGCACATTATCGAGCGCGTCAGCGACATGGCCATGACGCTGCGGTACCGGTTCGACCAGGCGTGCATAATGCTGCAGTCGGGCAACCTCGAGCGGGCGCTGGCCATGCACCAGGACATTTTCAAGGCGCGGCTGGGGTTCCAGGGCCGCGCCAGCTACTTTACCCTGCAGAGCCAGTATGCAGTGGCCGCCCTTTACCACTACATGGGTCGGCTGGAAGAGGCAGAGTAAGCCCCCCCCCCCCCCCCCCCCCTCGTCGGCTTCGCCTTCCTATCTAACCCTCTAGGATGCTTATGAAATCGGCATTGAACAAGGCCGCTGTGCGCGGCGGCAGGAACTTTTGGCCCGAAGCGGCCGTCGCCCGGACAAAGTACCACTTGTCGCTGGTGATGCAGGAGCGCGGGGAGCACAATGAAGACGCCAGGCACGCCGAGATTCGCAAGCTTGCCATTGAGGCCAAAGACGTGCTCTCGCGGATGCTTCCGTACGACCCAGGGCCGATCACGGGCGTGCGGGAGCAAGACACGCTGGCGCTGTTTGACCATTTGCAGCCCGTGTTTGGCGGCCGCTTTACGAGCACGAAGCTGCTGGGGTATGTTTCGTAGGTTGGGGGATGACGATCTTTTGATTTATTATTTCACGAATGATGTAATGAATATTCTGGTTTATTTTTGGAGTGTTATTCGGTTTGTTTGGTTTTTTATTTGCATTCTTTTTATCTTGTTTTCGTCGTTTTGTCTTGTTAGTTTGGGTTTCTTTCGCGGGATAGTGGAGTTCTCCCGTGCAGACCCGAGCCGGCCGTGTCGTTTTGGGAGGTTGGCGCTTGTTCTTGGAGTGCCTTTTCTTCTCACTGCCTATCACTTTTAATTTGCAGCTCTTATTATTATGTCATTCATGATGCTCGGTACTTTTGTTTTTCTCTCATTTTGTGATATTTGACAGCCCTGAGCCCAGTAAAATAAACAAGTGGGTCAGCGAAATGGAACTGGAAGTGGGCCGCAAAGAAAGACTAGCCCGGCGCGGCCCGTTTGTTTTTCAGCAAGATCAACAACGGGGTCTTGTCAAATTAAAACCAGGGTGCCGTGGGGAAATGCGACTGTGCATCATGGCGACGCCCTGTTCTTTTCTTGAGGCCTTCCCTGGGACCTCCCTTGGATTGCCAGAATTTCATAATTGTGCACATTCATAAAATTGGCATCAAAAGTCAGAAATTGAGGCTCAAGCCAGAATCTGTCCTGGGTCTTATGTGTCGCTTTGTTGTCCATCGGGCACAGATCAGGCGTTTCCCCCCCTCCGGCTTGCGTGTCGCGTCCTGGTTGGACTGTCCTCGTTTTCAATGTGGGTTGATCCCGTTCACAGACCAGTTCAGGCTTGCCGTTTCACTGGGGTTGGGCTGGGATGCGGGATGAGATGTGCCTGTGAGGGGGAAATGCCGGGCGATTGGCTGCTCGCGCCCGACGGGATTGCATTTTAAGGCCGCCACTCAGAGCGGCAGGATGGCCAGTTCTAGGTATCGCAAAGTGTTGTTCGTTCGTTCGTTCGGGGGCATAAACTTCAGAACTATTAAATTTGCTAGGTGCCCTGGAAGTTTGTGATTTTTTTCTGATGTGAGTTTCATTCCAGTTTCGTCTCACCTTGCCAGAAAATACAGCCGACAAAAAGCGAAACAGAATCAGCAGCCGAGGCAACAACATTGACACCGACATGGCTCCTAAACACAAGCAAGCCAAAGCCGCCCGGGAAGTCATTGACCCTGACGGCGATGTGGTTCTGCGTCTGCGACGAGCCAAATCCAAGTCTGAGACGACAGCCAGCGGCCAGGATCACAACGGGACGTCAAATGGGACAACCGAAAATGCGAATGGAAGCAATGGCAATGGCAGCTCGCCTGTAAACGGCGGCACGGATACAAAGGTGGCAATGGAAACAGTCGAGCTTGTTGTCTCGTCCAAGATGTTGTGCTTGGTGTCGCCCGTGTTCCGCACTCTTCTCAAGGGCCCGTTCCGCGAGTCTTCAGAGTTTGCCTCCAAGCGCAAACGGGCCAACAGCACCGGTGATGACGACCTGTACATTCTCGATCTGCCCGAGGATGACGCTTCGGCCATGGCCCTGCTCATGCGTCTCATTCACTTCCGTCTCGGCGATACCTCTGCGCCTGATGGCGATGGAGTCCACAGCGGACTGCCGAATCCAGAGCTTCTCGAGCACCTTGCATTCCTCTGCGACAAGTACAGCTGCGCCAGTGCCCTGCAGGGCGTGAGCAGCAGTTGGGCGCGCGACAACATGGACAGGATCGAAATGGCAGATGAAGCTAACAAGGCGGCAGGAGGACCAGTGGAGGCTTCCGAGAGCAATGCAAAGGACTGGTGCCGTCTGTTGGTGTTTGCCTTTGTCGCAGATCAACCGTTCGTCTACACCAACATCTGCTGGAAGCTCATTCTGAGATACAAAACAAACAGTGCTGGAAGTGTGGCCGACACAAAGTCCAGTGGCGAGAGCCTGGATATAAACATGCTTGCAGACCACCCCCTTTTGCCAAAAGACCTGACTGGTGAGTAGCGCAGCCATTAACCGTCGATGGTCAGCAGAGATCGACCCAGCTCTAATGCCACGTCGTCTAGGTGTGTTTGAGACGCGGCGACTCGAAAGTTGCACCCGCTTCCACAAGGAGCTCATGAGCGTGCTGGAGCTGGATTGGAACACGGATTTTGACTTGGGCAGCTGCTACTGCCGGTCCAGCACTTTGGGCGGGTACTGGGACGACATTACCAAGGCTGGTCTTGTGTCTCTGGACTTGACCTATTCCAGATTCAGCATTCAGATGCTGATGGACGGCCTCAACAAGCTATCCATGCTGCCTTCGTCGCGAACTACATCATGCTCCTCGGACTTCTGCCGTAGAAAGCAGGCAATACCTGATCCTACTAAAGATCTCGTCGCCAAGAAAACAGTCGTGCTGGGGGAGAAGGACGGCGCTGTCTGCTTGGACTGCTTCCGCACTGGCGGACGCACGCACAAAGAGGGCAAGTGCCGTGTTCCGCATCCATAGATAGCGGGATATGTATGAAGGATCAAAGCGATAGGTGAAGGCTTGAGAGATGACTGTTGCGGTGTTCAAGGGGGTAAGGGTGTAGCAGGTGGGCCAGAAGGAGTGAACGGCGAATGGAGAACTACTGCGAGTAGCAAGCATGTACAGTAACTGCAACAAATTGAACAATGACGTCCGAGTAAGTGGCATAATCCTGGCAGCGATAACACACCAATTGGCGGACGACGGCAACAAGCGACAGCAAGAAAACATGGCCGGGAGTGCTTTGCATTATGACAGGCATTAAGCAAGATGGTCCAGGAGAGAGAGGCCAGTGGCGAAATGGAAGGCGACGAAAAGAGGAGAAATGCAACTGAGCGTGACGTTATCGTAGTTTTCTCCGAAGACGGCCTGCACATGAAAAGGATGCAGAGAAGAACGGGATGACGTAGTTGGGCAGAGCTTGGGGGCCATGATTAGGAATTGGCCGGATGGTTGCCTGTTGGGGTGGTGTGGTTGTGGTGGGGATGAAGAGTTGGAATTTGGGACAGAGTTGGGAAAGAGGAAGAGGAAAAGGGTAAGACTCCGCGGAAGACGACACGAGGCAGGAACGACCCTTCCCTGCACACCCTTCCTCCGTCAGATGTGGAGGAAGTCGCGACCGGGGGTGTATGTAAGTCGCGGGAAGGAGGAGGTGGGACCTGGAAGTTGAAAAACGCAACAGCGATGAACAGCGGGAGGAAGGAGCCAAGTGGTTGTTTCCGCGATGTGTGTGGAGGCCCAGCCGCACGGGCCATGCGTAACAAGCGTAAGGCTGCCTTTCAGCGCACCGCACCAGAACAGAGAATATGACGTCATCTTTTTTTTTCCCCGAGCTGACGGCCTGGTGCTCTATTGTTCTACAGGAAGCTGCCTGTGCGCCCGGCGGGTTTTGCCAGACGGCACCTCCAAAAGCCAAAAAGGGCAGCCCCACCCCCAAGGCTGCCCTGCTGCCAGCCCACCGGAAGGCCGCCCCAGCAGCCAGCAAATAACACCGCCTCAACTGCCGGCCGTCCCCTTTTTTTAATATTTTTTTTGGAGACGATATCAGATTGCCGGGGAAGAATTACGTCATTTCTGTCGTGTTTGTGTCCCTTGACGACCCAGGAGCCCGGTTTGGCAGGGTCCAGGCTGAAGAGCCGCCTGTAAGTCTAGGACGACCTCAAAAAACAGCACCCAATGAAATCAGCGGAAATCCACTAACACCAAAACGGCCGCCTCTCCTCTTCCCCCCAACACCCGCCAATCCTTACAAAACACAATGCGGTGCCAGCGTCATCTTCCCTGTTTTCAGCCTGGCTGGAGCACCGCTGGCAGCTATTCGACCCTGCTTTGGCGCACCGGCTGGGATATCTCATTGGCTCGTCCAGAGGCATGGGCCGACAGAAATCAGCCCATTTTGGCGCCGCTCGCCCTGCCCCGGCGCCTTTTTCTGGCTGCCGTCTCCCTGCCATTTGTGCATGTGCTCTCCCTTGGCTCTTAGCTGTACCGCCCGCAGCGGGCGCTACTACGTAGTAGCTCGCTGGCCCGGACACTCGTCCTTGGGCGAACCAGACTCAACAGCGGCCGGCTGACTGGGCTTGCAGCTTTTATCGCGTTGCCGGTATCGCAATTCCGCTTTCGCGATGTTCATCATCCGGCCTAACGAGGAAACTACAGCTTGCGGCCTTTGCCTCGATGGTGAGCCTTCTCGCCCATATATCTAGGGCCCGTCCATCCCCATCTCCTTCCATCCCAAGCCATGCCCAGTCATTATACCAAGTCACGGCAGAACACATTTTCAGTCCTTAGTCTGACACTTCGTTGCACTCTTCATAATCCTTTGCCTTGTTAATCACCCTATTCATCACTTAATCGCCTCTCCACTCGCTTAATATCTTGTCTTGTCGCCGTGCCATTTCCACATTGCCATCGCCTTACCTTCCTGCGTTATTCCCATCACCCCCTCCTTCTCTCCACCCCTAATCCGGATTTGCCCCCCCGTTGGCCCATGCCGCATAGTCCAACTCTAAATCCTGATCCCACACCGTGTGTTCCAACGTTGAGAGTACACGGATATACATTCCAGCGGAGGACCAGAGGGCCATAGCACCAGAGGGCCATAGCACCTGGCTGTCAGAACACCAGAAGCACGCACCAGAAGCACTCTCGCCTACGGCCTGCATTCTGTCCACATCATTGGCCGCTGCGGGATTGCGCGTGCATACGAGTAATACACACGACAGAAGAAGACCCCCCCGGGCGGAAAAAGGACCCCGAAACAAATATTATCCAACCAACCACTTACTGGCAAACGGCTGCCCCCATCATCCTCTCTCCCACACAAACCCACACGGACACTTTTCTTGACACACCGGAGGGTACCACCAACCATTTAATTCCAACGCCCCCCCCCCCCTTCTCCCGCTTGACAACGCTATGAAGACCGTGTTCGCCCAGACTGCTCCCACGCCTGTTCCCACATCTATCCCCACCCCCATGTCCACCAGTGCTGAAAGTGCACCAAGGGCGGCAGCAGGGGAGGAGGCCCCAAGGGAGCCGAGACCAACAGGGGCGGCAGTGGTGGTAGTGCCAGTAGCTGCACCAGTTGCCGCAGACACAGGCGCCCTTGGTCCCCCTGCTGCCGCCCCGAGTAAGGATACTGTCGCACCATTTGGACAGCCTGGCACTCATCCTCCTCCCCAAACAGCCGCCATGTCTCTCGAGTAAGTGACCCACCCATCCTTTTTTTCCCCTTCTCTCCCTTTTCCCTCTGTGTTACCTTGTGTTCCCTCAAGATATCCCCCCCCTCCCTTGTGCGCCTCTCTCGTCTGGGTCGTCTGTCTCGTCTATCTTGCCTGCCGTCCATGGTCTAGGTCCTGGGTCCATCCCAGCCTTGGCAATCCCTGCCGAGGCCTGTACCCGAGCTGTTTGCGCGCGCATGTGTGTGAGAGAGATGCGTGCTGCACTCTTCCGTTGCCTCCCATTTGTCCTTTCCCCTTGCCACCCCCCCCCCCCCCCCCCTCCTTCCAGTATCTCATCCACGTGCCTTGTCTTGTCCTGACCGATAATTCCCGACTCCTTGCCCTGCTAACCGTCAAGACTTGCTATTCGCACTACCGTAGATGCCAGTCGCGACTTGCTGTCAGATGACTCCTCCCTCAAGGACAGCAGCCCCCCGGACAGCCCCCCGGACAGCCCCCCTTACAACCTCGTTCGATTCCTGTCTGACGACAGACCGCCGCCCGGGTATGCACAGCCACGGACGACTGCAGAGGCGGCGGCCGAAATGGAGTCTGCGATTGCAGCCTGTGTGGCTTCCATGGCTGGGCGGGTAGGCGGGCCTGTGAGCCGGAGGGCTGGACAGGAGCAACTGTAACTGGGTACCCTGTACCTGGTCGGTGTACTCTGTACTTTTAGGTGAATGGTTGATGGGTAACGGTACATTGACCTGCTGGGCATCCTTCTTGTTTCGACTAACGGCATCTTCCACTGCTCACCTCTCTTCTTCCTTTTTCTTTTCTCTTCCTCCCTTTTCTCTTCTGTTATCTCTTCATCTTTTTCTTGCCGTTTCTTTCATCTCTTTCATATCTTAATGTTTAATGATAGTATCTATTCTTTCATTCTTTTTCTTTTCGTCTAGTTCTGGTCTGCCAAATACCTACTGCTAGCCTGCTGGCCGGGGATCGCCGATGCCCCTACAATTTGAGGGGGGGGGGGGGGGGGATGGAGTGGGTGCCCAGCTGAATGCTACATCGGTGGGAACTCTGTCTGCCATTGGAGAAGGGGGGAAGAGAGATGGGGGAGGGGGCAGCAGAAGAAGAAAAAAAAAACCTCCGTAGTGGAGGGTCAAGTCTGTCTGAGAGGACATGGGTGTGGGTGAGCGAGTGCAAGAGGGAGAGGGGGGGTGTAGGAGACAGGGCAAAGCCACGGAAAAAAAATATGGGCATGCAATTTTGGAATGGCAATCTTGCAAGAATAGCATTTTGCCTACGAATAGCGAACAATAAAAAAAATGCCGGCATCATTGGGAAGGAGGAGTAGAGGGAGGGTCAGTTTTTCTACTTTTCCTCCTCGTCTTTCTTTTTGTCTCTCTCTCTCTCTCTCCCTCTGGGAAGATCCCCGTTCCCTGCTTAAATGCTTGGCCAAAGTTGCCTGCCGGACAAGGAGGGGGGGAGGGAGAGGAAAGAGGGCACGGTCACAGTGGGCTTCCCCCCTCGGGAATATGCCTAAACGGGGTAATGCCCTGTCCTGTCATCTGTTATGGGCCCAGCAAAGTTCCCCCACTCCCACACCACCGAACGACCACACAAAAAGCCGTCGGTCTTCTCTCCCCCCCCCTCCCTCCGTCATGTACACCGTATGTATTATGTATATGTATGTATGTATGCCCCCTTCATGCAGATTTTCCTGTTGGCAATCCCTCGCCGAGAAAAAAGAGGGTGGCCGACCCTCTCCCTCTCTGCCTCTCTGCCTCTCTGCTTCTCGCTTCCTCAGCAGGGCCACCCGTGAGTGGCCGTCAACGCGCGAACCGGGGAGACTCTTTTCTTGGTTGCCCTCTATTTTTTCCTGTTTCCCTGGTGCGACGCTGTGGGTTTTCTGGGGTTGGATTCTTTGGTACTTTTGTTCTTGTTTGCGTCTGTTTCGAGTCTCTGGATGGCCAAGTGATTCCCGGCTCTTCTGGCATAGCCCCTATTGGTTGGATGAAGCTTTTGTGAGTGTATCGCGAGAACGTCGAATATGCGTGTTTTCATTATTGGACGTCGGCATCTTGACAATAGTCTTTCAGAAGCATCTCCCCCAGGCGGTCTTTCTGTCGTGACCAAACAAAAGTCTACAGAATCACCATACTATTAGGTAACCACTCTGCTAGCCTGTTCTGTCACATGGGTTTTTTCCTGTGGTTTCCTCTTGAAACACATATTTTTCTGACAGTCTGGTCCCTCGCGTGGAACAAGTACGCATAGTATGAGTACGGAATACTCCGTAGAAAGACGGCCTGGTCTTGTCTGCCTGGCATTAGTTTCCGAGGGGGGCACAGTCATACTAACTGTCCTCGGAGCCGAGCCCGATGGACCCTGACAGGAAACCGCCGCCGCCTCCTCTGCCCCCCCCCCCCGCCCATATAACGGCTGCTCCCTTTTGGCCTTGATGGGTCTCCCCGCGGCAGAGCTACTCGCTGGAGGGGGTTGTGCGTTTTTTTTTTTTTTTTCGATGAATGGCGTCTCTTGCCAACCGCGGATCATGGTCCCATCCCATGGCGCGTCTTGTTTCCGAATAGAGAGTGAAAGTGCTCCGTACTTTTACAGACCAAGGTAAGCCTTTCCTTGCTGCAAGTATATGCTCCGTACATAACAAGGTAAGCCTTTCCCATCTGCACACCCCCCCTTGTCCTCTTTTTTTACACACACCCTTTCTGCTGGACCCTGAGAATTCACACAGTAGATCTGATCCTAGTTTCGATCCCGGAGGGGTATGTGTGTGTGTACTTTTAAAGTGCGTGTGTGCGTGCGTGTTGAGTATCATCGTGTGGTTTTTTTTTTTTTTTTTTGGTGTGTCGTGCGTGAGATTATCTAGTTTTAAACCATTCCCGTGCAGGTGGAAGTACGATACATATCACCAAGCCTGCAGAGCCCACATCAATGTAGGCAAATATGCATGCAGACACATACGGAATAACGAACCCAAGAATGCCGCTGGACTGGAATAGGACCCTACTTTTTTTCTGTTGGCTTGTCCTGCTGCTGTTCTTTTTTTTTTTTTTTTTTTTTTTTTTTTTTTCTTACACCCCACTGGTGGTTCGATTATTTCTGATACTTTTTTTCCTTCCCCCGCTAACAAACTTGGAATCACAACGTTTTTTTTTTTTTTTTTTTTTCGTTTTTATATTTGCTTTTTCTTGGGTTTTCTTAAATACTCCGTATGGTCCTGCCCTTTCTTGCTACATTGCAACCGGTGGGTATTGGCGTACGCAATTAATTTTCCTATTCTACGAACAGACGCGGCGCCACAAAGCTAGTGTTTTTTGATCCAAGTTCGATGTCTCGTAAGTGTAGGCCAGCCAGGGAAACCGCACTAAGGATTGTTCGTGCTCGCGCCTATATTTTTTATACTTGCCCAAACAAGGCCAGTGCAGGCTGACAAGTATTAAACAAAAAATCCGCCCACCGGAACACCAGGGGCGGCTCAACTCTCAGCAGGCAAAAACAAGTTGGCGGCAGCAGCAACAAACAACAGCACGCAAAAGGAAAAAAAAAATAGTTTTTACATTTTGCCCAAAATAAAAAAATAATCATGATCTGCCCCCTTCCTCAGCAGGACAAATGCCCTGGAAGGATCAACTGTAAAATCCCGTAGTGTCTCTCTCTGTTCCTCGGGGGTGGACAACATTGCCGTTACTTCTTGGATTTGCTATTTTTTCTCCTTTCGTCCCGACCGAGACATTATCATCAACAAAGTCATCATAAAAGAATCGAATCTCCTTTGTCAGTCCTGAATCATTGCATTCTTGCCCCCCTTCGCTTCGGGCTCCTGCTTCCTGTACGCGGACGGCGTGCGAGGTTTCGAAATGGGGGGAGGGGCGAGCAGCCTCGTCGGAAAAAAAAGGGGCGGAAGGACGGCAAGAAGACGGCGACGAGATCAACCGAAGACGAGACGAAGCCCAAGAGACGTGCAACGCGTAGTATCGACCGTGTGAAAGATGCCGATGGCGACGAAAGACACTGGATACATGTATCCGACGCAATATACGACGGGGAGGTGCAAGAGATGGGATCTTTGCAATGTTTCTTCGCCGCGACCCTACACTCAAGACATGGGCAGTAACAAGGAGAAAGGAACAAGATGCTGTTTGTTTTTGTTTTATTGTTTTGGGCCATACCAGCATGTATAATGAAAAAGGAAAAGCAAAATGCAGAAACTCACACAAGTCGCACACAGATACAAAGATGCCACACCTCCGAAACGTCCAATCCCGTAACCCAGAATACTCTCTCTGTCTCTCGACCTTCTCTACCCTCCCTCCTTCCCATGACCGAACCGCGTCATTCGTCGTTCAGCATCTATCGTCCGTCATCCCATCGTCCCGTCGTGTCCCGGCACCCGTCTCCGAAAATCCTATCATCTCGGGATCATCCTGATCTCGATAAAACCCTTCGTCTGCTCGACCCGTCTTGCCTCGACACGCTCTATCCTCCCTGTCCCATCGATCTCTGTCCGAAAACGTAAAAAGAATCCCACGTAGACCTCCTCCCTCGAGCCATGAGCAAGAAACAACAAACACGCCCCCTTTCGACATTCCCAAAGAACAAAGAAACTCGTCTTGCTTTTGCTTCGCCGTGCATGAATAAACACACACACACGTTTCCCAACGAAAGCCGCTTTCCGCCCCTCCCCGGTCCTATTTACATAACCATGAGATCCCGCGGCTCTGGTCCTCTCCGGTTGACAACGGTCCACTCGTCCAGCAGCATCGGGCGTTGTTTCACACCCAGTGGCAACTGCTTGATGCTAGTCAGCAGCACCCGGCACGCCTCCAGACGGCCGTACAGCGCCACATCCTTGCGCGCGTGGCGACGGCACTGGATGTCAATCACATCCAGCACGCCATGGCCCGCCGCGTCACGGGCGTGCACGTTGGCGCCGTGCTCCAGCAGCGTAGTCAGCGCGATCTTGCGGCCCAGACGCGCGGCAACAAGCAGCGCTGTCTCGCCGCGGCGGTTGCGGCCCTCCAGACGAGCGCCGGCCGCCAGCAGAGTCTCCAGAATAGCCGCGAGGCTCTTGGCCTTGTCTTCCTGGTCGTCGGGAATATGCACAACAAAAGCCGTCAGCACGGTCTGGCCCCGCCGGTCGTAGTGGTTGACATCCACAACCATGGGCGGCGAAAGCAGGCCCTGGACTAGACGTAGCCGCGTGGCCATCTGCGGGCCGTCAGACGAAATGTGCAAGAGGCTGCTGGTGCTGCTGCTGAAGCCGCCGAGGCCCATGGGCGTGCCTGGCGTCCCGGGAAGACTCGTGCTCGAGCTGCCGCTGACAGCGCTGCCGAAGAAGCTGCTGCCGCCAACACCGCCGGGACTGGTGCCGCCTGCTGATCCGCCCAAAAGGCCGCCGCCGAGCAGACCGCCGGACCCGCCAACGACAATGCTGCCGCCCGCAGGACCGCCAGCGCCACCGCTGGTGCTCGTGCTCGTGCTGCTTCCGCCTCCGCCAGGCGCACCCAATAGCCGACCAGGATCCTTCTTGTCCATAGTCTTCTTCTTGGGAGGCTTCCGGCCAGTGCTGAGCGCGTTGCGGTGCTCGTCCATCATGCGCTTGTCAACAATGGCCTCGGCCAGGCAGTGCAGGCCATTGCGGCCCTCCGGATCTTCAACAAGGGGGATGCTGTCCGCGGTAGTAACAATCCGTAAAAGGGACTCGTGGTGACGGATAAAAGAGTCCTCGCTGGAAAATACAATCGGAAACCCGGCGCCCGCAGCGCTCACGGGAGTAGCCGACGTGGGCGACTGCGCATCAACGCCACCGCTGGTAATGCTGGGTGATTGTTGCCATGGCGGGTATTCGTCCATGACAGTGGCGGAGGCCGGAGCAGATGCTGACCCGCCAGACGCTGCCGCTGCCGCTGCCGCTGCCGCCGCTGCACTGGTGCTGCCGGGCACAGGCAGGGGCGAGTGGCCAAACGCATCACGCCGGGTCAGAGCCGCACGGTCGTAGTGCTGAATGATGCTGGCCAGGATCGCCGGGTCGTCCACAAATGTGTGCAGCCGATGGAAGAAGCTGCGACCGTAGATGTCGGTGGCGTAGACAAGATGTGCAATCGGGCTGCCGTTGATTATGGGGCTGTCGTCCGGGCTGGTGGTGCCTCCGCCGCCCGGCCGCCGGCTGCGAATATGAGCCAGAAGCTGCAGGAGCGGCGCGTAAGGCTCTGTCAGACCAACAAACCAGCCAGGAGCCAGCAGATGCAGGAACGTCTGACCAGCCGTGTTGGCTGCCGCGAGGCTGGCGTCGTCGCTGTTGAGAACCATGGCCAGCAGCTGCATCTGCACGCCCTCACGCGCAGCAAACAGATGCAGCAGAGTGTGGCCAAACCGGTCGCGACGCGTCAGATTGCGCGGGGACGGTTCGTGCAGGATCGCCTGCGCTTCTGGCGACAGCCGCCCGTCGCCCAAAACCCAGAAAGAGCCGTCCATCGCAGCCTCGGCCATGGCATCCGCGATGGCGCACCAGCAGCGCCGCTCTCTGCTCCGCACACGACCCTCGCCGTCCGGCTGGCCAGGCTGTTGATGTGGTTGGTGGTGATGCTGCTGCTGCTGCTGCTGGTGAGGGCAGGCCTCATCCCGGTAGCGGTACGCATTAAAGAAGTCGCCTGGCAGGACCAGGCGCGGATTGCCAGCGCTGTCGCCGCTGGCACCTACGATAACCGGGAACTCCGCCCGTCGGCTGGTGGGGGCCGCCGTGTTTTGGCGGTGGTCGCGGTTGGCGTCTTCCTCCTTGATGCCGCCTCCCGTTTCGGAGCTGTCGCTGCTGTGGCTCTCCAGGGCGGTGCGGCCCCCGCGATCGTCGTACTCGCCGTCTTCGAGGTCGCTGCCGCTGAAACTACCGTAGCTGCTCACACTGCTGACGCTGTTGCTGCGTATTTTGTTGGGATGCCGCCGTTGCCGCTTACGGATGCGGTACTGGTCGCCACCACTGCCGTCCACGGTCGCGCCCAGCAGCGGCGGAGAGGGTGCTGGCCCGTCCGAACCGCTGCTGATAGTGAACTTGCGCAGAAGATTGGCTACCTGGTTTGCGTAGTGTGTCGAGCACCCGGAGAGCCGGTTCTTCAGGTCCTGGATCGTCTGCGTGCTGACGTCGCTCGACGCCGTAGAAAACGTCGAGCTCGGCCGCCGCGGCCTCTGCTGATGCGGCGGGGCCGTCGCGTACAGAGGCAAATGACTACTGGGGATGCCGCCGTCGTCCACGGACCCCATGCCGCCCATGGCGTGGTGGTGCGCGTGCTGCTGCTGCTGCTGCTGCTGGTGGTGCTGGGGCTGGTGCGCATGATGGACTCCGCCCAGCCCGTCGTGGTCGTGCGGGTTCGGCAGACTGTCAAAAGAGGCACTGCTAATTGCCATACGCGTGTCCAGCGGATGTCCACCACCGGCACCTGCGTGCTGGGGCGGGTAGAAACCCGACCAGCCGCCTGTTACAAAGGAGGGAGCCTGCTGCGAGGGATCGTGCGTCATCTGGTGCATGGAGAGAGGATGAGGGAGATGATGGTGCTGCTGCTGCTGCTGCTGCTGCTGCTGCTGGCTATGGTGGTGCTGTGGCGGAGGCGGAAGCTGGGGTTGGTACTGCTGCTGGTGTTGCTGCTGGTGATGCTGCTGCTGCTGCTGGTACGACGGCTGCTCCTGGTGATGGTGCTGCTGCTGCATCTGGTGATGTGCCATGGGCTGGTGGTAGGCCGACGCCGACGGCTGCTGCTGGTGCGGCTGCTGATGCTGGTGATGTGCCAGATGTTGCTGTGGAATGTGGGAGAGACCCATCGGCTGCCCCAACTCCGACTTGACGCTGTGCTGCTGCATGACCACGTTGTCATATCCAGGTGGCGCCATCGACATCTGCATGCCCTGCTGGGCGGGATCCGGGTGCTTCTTCCATGACTTACGACTGCGCTGGGATGATGCCGAGAGCAGCTTGATCCGCTGGTTCATGTCCTCGCGCGACTCGGGCCGTAGATATCGCGGGTCGTGATCGAGCATATTGTGAATTGTCTTCTGCGCCGAGTTCTTCCTGCATCGAGTGTGAATAAACAAGACTCCCAGGACAGGGAGGAGGGGAGGGGCACCGGCGGTGCAGGGGCGGATGGGACCGACGGCTCCATTGTTGCTTGACGGCTGCCTTCCAGTTGCCTCACGGACTGGTCCTTGTTCTCAATGTTGTTTGGATTCTGCATTGTTGCTTCCCCAACTCCACGAAGTGTAGATGGATGCCGGCACAGGGGGGGGGGGGTAGAGGAGGGGGACCCAGCCAAGCAGACGGGGCTGCCACTGGGGCGCCTGCGGAAACAACATGGGCGAAGACAAACCCCAAGAGACCACCAGCCCAGCCCGACTACAACCTCGTCAAGCTCGGACTGGGCTCAACTGGGCTGACGGCAAGTCACAGCAACCCCAAAAGAGGGCAACGGAGGTAACGGAGTTGACGTTGGAGTTCTGAAGCTTACCTTGGCTTGAACACATCGTCCTCGAGAACTTTGAGGATCTTGTCAACCGACAGAGTTGTGTACATATACAGCCTCGCCAGCTTGCGCGAACGCGTGCTGGTCCATTGTGGCGGCCTGCCAATGCGTCCTGGCACCGTGCCGCCGCTCTTGCTGGTGCTGCCGCCACCGGCTCCCGGAACACCGTCCGGGTCGCGAGCCGGAGTGCTCGGCGGCGCCATGGTTGAGTCGAAGGAAGGCGAGGTGGAGGAAGTGCCAGGTGGAGGAAGAAGGAGAAAAAAAGAGTGTGTGGAGGTAACGAGAAGTTGGACCTAGATGGAGGGGAAGTAGAAAAGAAACACAAAACACGACACAACCTCAATCAACCACACACACAATGTCTCTCTGATCCAGAAGACAAGTCGTCCGCTTCAAACGCAGACACACAGACAAAGAGGAAAAAAGGGAAAAGCTAAGAACAAAAGTACTTATGTCGGTAGGGGAGGGGGGAGGGACGGGGACAGCCACCACCCAAAACCAAGTATGGTGTGGATGGGGCTAGGGGCTATATAAAAGAGTGAGATAGAAATAAGATAGAAATAAGGAAGAAACAAACAGTGGTATATCTGCTAGTGGGAGTCACTGGCTGTCATGATTGCTTTGGGCGTTTAACAGGAGCTTGTAGGGAACTCGCGTGAGACACCCGAGGAACGCAAGGGTTATGTAGGTTTGTGTGCGTGTGCCTACTTGAGTGCCTGTGTGCGAGTGTGCGTGCGAGTGAATGCCTGTGAGGTGCGTCTAGTAACGCCAGCGTATGTGTTGTGGTGCCTGAGCAGGACAGTGTGTGCGAAGAGAAAGTGGCTGAGAAAAAGGGCTGGGATGGTGTGTGGGGGGGGGGGGGTGTATAAAGAAAAGAAAGAAAGAAAAAGAGGAACGTTGAAACAGGACCAGGTTAGGCGGCCAAAAAATATGGATCCCAGTATAATAAAGCAGATCCAAAGGTAATCCCACGAAATGGGGAATCGAACGGCAAGCTCCTGCGCCAAACCAGCAGACCAGGGACGCAGACCAGGCCCGCCAGGGCCGCCAGGGCCACCAGGGCCACCAGGGCCACCAAACCACAGATACCCGAGACCGTAGTGCGCGGAGAAAGAAATTGACGGACAGCTGAGGCCAGTCATCTATCTTGTGCTACTGTGTATGCTATGCACAGCTTGCGGTCGCTCTCCAGCGCTACTGCTCGTCCTCTAATGGCTGGCGTCTTAGCATGGGGACGTGTCTGCATGTCCCGTAGTGGTTGCCAGGATGTGCAGGCCCCAGGATGGTGCAGACAGAATGGTGCAGCGGACGCACCGCATATGGGGGCCAGAATGAAGGTTGAGAAACAACTCAAACAGCCCAACAGCCAAAGCGACCCTACGGCGTCCTGGGCATTCCCCAAATCCACAACCGGCTCCGCACCAGGAACGACCAGCATGCAGCAGGGGCAACATCAGCAGAAATCCAAGATGCGGGACTTGCCAGAAGACGTCGACCGCAGCAACCCGGCACGGCTGCAGCAAAGGGCCTGCAATGACGTTGTGGCCGGACAGCAGGGCAAATAGCAGGCGCCCTGGGGACACGGAACAAGATGTTGGGATCTAGTTGGTAGGGGACGGGAAGGGGGAAGGGAAGCCGCTGCAGCTTACCTTACAAACTCAGTTAGACGTGCGAGAGCGAGTGTGTCTGGCTGTGGGTGTCTGTGTGTTAAAGCATTGGTGTGCCATCGTGTGTGGTCCGGCAGTGAGCCGGCTATTCCTGTCCAGGGCGAAATTAGCACCCCCAGACAGGCAGATACCACAGCTAAGGTAGAGACGGGCCTGACCAAGGCACAGTGCTCGCACGTCTGGTCCTAGGCGCCAACCCTTTGGGAATCCTGGCCTGCCCGGGCTCCCCAGCTGTCAGATGCTGACAGCCTCCGCTTCCTAGAGGATGCCTCGTCTGGTTAGTTTGTCCCATTTGGGCTTTTGACAGTGTCGTGCAGGTGCAGGTGCGGGCCCCAGAGGGACGGCCCCGTTCTGCGGGCGAGTTCACCAGACTCCAGACTACAAGCAGCGAATTGGCTCAATGGCAAAGCCGAACAAAGGAGCGCCAACGAACAATAGCACTCCCGGGGCAAACAGGCCACGCCCACAGAGCCCCAGGGCAACTAAACCACAAGAGTACTATCTCGGTGTTCGCGGGCTGCGTTGCAACGCCGCCCAAGCACCGTTCCCTGAGCATGGGAAGCATCGAAACAGGGTCATGTTGGGCAGATGGCACCCTACAGTTCGTAATAGAGCAGGCCCCGGCCCAGCGTGGACAGATATTGCCTCCAAGGGGTGTGGGTTGCCCATTTTTTTGCTCCGGGGTCAGCTGAGCGGTAGGCAGGCTTTGGAAGCGAGCAGCAACCCGAAACAAGCATCTCGAAGCAGCCACAGCAGCTGCGGAGGCATAAAGGGAGAGCGGGCACCAAGACAGAGAAAGCCAGCGTAAACCCACGCGCAGAACAGCGCACAATGGCATTGATGCTGGGCGGCAAGGGCGACCGCAAAGTCTCGAGTCCAGACAATGGCAGCAAAGTCACACCGGCGGCGGCGAAAACCAGCAAAACAGGACAGGGCCAGCCCGCAGCAGCGCCCTCCTCGGAGGCGACGCAGCCAACGCCATGAAAAAGCAAATAAAAGGGAGGGCCGCCTGAAACTCCAGCCAACGGCCGGGCAGGCCACGCGCCAGATCCAAGAAGGGGGAGGGGAACTCGCAACGAGCCCCTAAAAGCATAAGGCAGTGCCCCGGGGAGCTAGACGAATTCGACTATAGGCCCGAGTCCCAGTATTCGTATAGCTCTGCGGACCGGGGGCGTGGTGGAGGGTGGAGAGGCGGCCAGTCGACGATTTGCACGATTTCCATGTGCGCTGGAACGCTGGCACGGCAAACCAGCCAGGTACATGCAGCGTGGAAGTGTGCGTTTGCCGATGGCATACCCAGCACGCAGCGGCAATACGTCAAGATGGCGGCCGCGCTCCATTGTCTGCTGCCATGCTGCCATGCGGCCATGCCATCGAAGCCAGGCCGTGTCGAGCGAGCCATGCCTGGACGGGCCAGCCGATCTCCAGCTAGCCCGCAGACCCTGTCGACCGAGTGGCAATTCCCGGCGTCTGAGTTCGAGCTTTTTGCGGGATCTGGCACTTACAAGGCAATATTGTCCGGCAGCGAGAGGCGGCCTGCATAATCGGTGCCATTTTTGGCTTTGGATCACACGCGAGAGCTTGGTCAGAACGACAGAGTTTTTTTTTAGTTTTTTTTTGTTCGTGCCGTTGGATGTGGGCCGGAAAATTTGCCAAGGAGGCTCTAGAAGGCTGCAAGAGGCAAAGAAGCAGAAGCCAGCAACGACAAAGAGGGCGGGTCGCATATCGGCAGACAGTGGGAAACTGGAAGGGAGGAGTGCAATCGGGAAGGAGCGACCGAGTGTCACTGAGAGCCCGTCTCATCGAGTCTGGTCTGGTCGGACAGTGGCCGCACAGTGGCCATTCCGCGATCGATGCCACGAGGCAGGCGCTGCACCCAATCTTTTCGCTTGCTTTGCACAGTGAAACTTCTGGCTACGAGACAGGGTAAGTTTATCTTTGGATGACGACACCAACGGTAGCCGAACGGAAGGCGCGAGGGGCAAAACCCGGCCCAGAAGCAACAGCAGCAGCGAGGGGCTGCCACGCGGACGGCAACTACGAGTCAGAACAAAGGGCAGGCACGACCGACCACGGACTTGCGGTCCGCTATCCAGGCAAGAACGATTCGGGGCAGGCGCGAGAGAGATTGGCTGCCGCAATGACAGACAGGTCTTGTCTGTGAGCAGCTAGCTGTATGGGGGAAACACCAAGAGGCACCAACACCATTTTCGCGCTTGCAATTTCCAACACCCGATCCCCAGGCCTTGTCGATCGCCCTTTCATCGGACGCAGTTTGGCGTGAGGAAGGAGCGCAATGTGCTGTTTGCTGTCGGCGTAGACATGGTTTAATAAGAAGGCAAAAAAAAAAAAAAAAAAAAAAAAAAAAAGGCGTTGAACACCCCCCCCCAATCATGACTCTCTCCAATTACCACCTCGCTGACCGTTCACCCCCTTACTCCTGCACACACACACACACACACACACACACCACCTCCCCGGTCAAGTGGACCTTCACCACCGTTCTCCTCTCCCTCGCCGGCGATCACCCATCAAACCAACGACTAGCCAGCTTGTGGCGGGTCCCCTTTCCCATCCCATCCCCCCTGCCTGCCTCCCTCGATTTCCACTTGCACGACTGTTGACGGGCGATCATCCAACAGCCTGAATGGCGCTGTTGCAACCAAGCTGCTTGTCCGGGTCGCAGTGTGTCGGGTCATGCCCGAAACAAGCAAGGCCAACGGAACTCGCCGGGGCAGGCCATTGGCCAGCGCACTGGCAGGCAACGATAGAGGCAATGGATTGCAGAACGCAATGTGGTAAGAAAAAGGTAGATACTGCCAGCAGCGGCACTGTCTGTTTGATGCGTAGGTGCACGTGGCTTTCTCATGTACCTTTCTTACTGTGACTCTGCCTACACCTTGATAGCGATCCCAGAGCTCCTCGCCGAGCCCCTGCATCTCTGTGATACACCAGACACCGCTGGACTAACAAGCCCCCCGGCCTCGCCTTCGGTCGTTTTATTTTCTGCATGAATTGTTCGGCCTTGCTGCATTGGCCCTCTTGCCTGCGTCTCTTTGGCCCTCCTGCCCTTAACCTCTTCTCCATTCTCGCCCACCCCCTTCCCACCCGATCTCTTCCGTCCTACGCCTCTAGCCCTCCCCCTCTGGCCGGTTCCTCTAGATCTACGCCCTCGCTGGAGCCTGCGTACACGTGGGGAATCCTTTCCATAGGGCGGATCCGGTGTGAGTTCGCCTGCCGCAGTCGGTCTGCAACAGCGTTCTCTTACATGGCATGTCACGAGGCACAACGGCACTCCCCAGACATGCAATGCGTTTCTGATTTCTGATCGGGTTCTCGGTGTCACCCATTCGCCCACCCCGACCCAGCGACTGCCCTGACTCATTATACGGTAAGCAGCGTTTCAGTCGATATGGGAGTGGCCAGACGCGCACACGCTTCTTCTGCGCCTTCTAGAAGCTTTCCTCCTGATGACGGTATTTTCTGGGACCGGTGGTGTATGTCACCCTCCTGCTGTCGTTGGAGTTTTCCATATTCACTGCAACTCCAGGCTGAAACTCGGTTGATCTTGTGCTTTGTAGCTCTCGTATTATTTACAAGCCCTGAATCCGTCTGGCTGTCTATATCTTGCCTTCTGCTGTTTACACGCGCTTGCCCAATCCATGGCATCCCCTGAAATCTTGGGCCGCTGGCTGCTAGCAGCCCGGTCTTGGCCAGCCAGATACATGCACTACCGCGCCTGTCTGTCGACTAAAGTCAGGACGGCATCCTTTCCTGATGTCGGCCATATTCCGTAGCGCCCGCGCCTGCAAACGGTCTGGGCCTGCCTGGGTCTGCAGCACTGCCGCAGCTTCACCGCTGAAGCGGTCCTTGGACACGTCGTTTTCTCTGGTCCTGGTTCTGGTCCTGGTTTTAGCCTGCTTCTTTGCTTTGGCTCGGAGCGCCTAATTTAAAGGCTCCCCTCTAGCCTTCCATACTAATCTGCTAGGCCGTTGTGTTGGCTCTAAACCGACAACTGGGTCCTGCTTCGTCTTGTCTTTTGTCGTGCACTGGAGACCTGCACCGTCTCGCTGTCTTTCTCTGCGAAACTCTCGTGCCTCCTTCCCACTTGTCGTGGTTGCGGAGGGGCAAGTGGACCGCTGCCATTGCGTACGGGGCATTGCATTTGACTCTCTGGTGGATCATCCACCATTTTTTCCTGCCAGAATCTTCGTCCTTGGTAGTCCACCTGCTCCATGTCAAGCCCTATCAAAGGCTATCTGCGAGCACGCCCCAGGTGACCCCGGGAGTCCTGACCCATTCTGATCGGCCACCGCGAATATCAACACACTATCCACGGCCGATCATCATAGTGCTCTTGCAAATCCCCCGAGTCCAGGATGCGCAAAGAGCGAGCTTCCCGACAAACCAACAGAGCTTCTTCCTCTGGGGTCCGCCGCTGCTGGTGCCGTTGCTGTACTTCACCCCCCCCCCCCCCCCCCCTTCCCTGCCTTCTGACACCCCCCAGTGACGCACAATATTTGCCTCCATGCGGTTTCGGCAGATGCCAAAAGCCATGGCGGTACCGTTTCTATGGCCAGCCAGTCTACGGCTCAACTTTCCACATGCAGGCGAACTGCCGTGTTTTAAGATGCCGCATGCAAGCCGCCAGTTGCAGATCCAAGGAGACCCAACGAGGCTGTGTCTATCAGATCGCTGATCATATTACAGGGTGAGCAGACACCGACGGCCGCATGGCGAGTCAAGCACACCCTATTCCATGACACTTGGATGCTGTTGGGTGCCTCTGTGCATCAGCTGGCTGCTTCTTTCGAATGCTGTCTCGTTGGCCGTCTCGGTCCTGATCTGGCATGCGACCCGCTTCTCTGTGTAAACGAGATGACGACTGCCACCCTTTTCCCATCCCCCTCCGCCACTCCTCTCCCACTAATACCTTCCACTCCTAGAAGCAAGCTGTTGCATTGCAAGAAAAGCACGCTATCGCGGATGCCCCTCCCTGGTGGTCCGTGTTGTGTTTTCCGGGACTGTTCATATGTTCAAATTGGATTGTGTGGTTGTGGCTATGGCATGGCCTGGCATGGCTATGGCATGGCCTGGCATGGCCAGGCATGGCCGGTCGGTATTGCTGCTCACAATTGGAGCGATAGTAGCATCGTCTCTCTCTTGGCTATACCCTGCCTAGCCCGGCGAGCTAGAACGAACAATGCAACATGGTCCCGAAGAGCCTTGTCGCCGCCTAGGAAGAACCGGACGGCCGAGAACGAAGAATCATAGAATGGCGAAGGTGCAAGGAGGCTTTTTCTATGGACCCCAAAAGCAGGTTGGCTTGCCTCGGTGGAGATCCTCCCCCACTGCATGCGCAGGCATGGATGTCTTTGCACGCCTATGACGGCACACATGCACACACACGCCTACCGCACTAACCACCTAAGATACATGAGACGCATTAGATACACGAGATACAGCACGCCGCAGTATCTGGCTCGCTGTGACACCCCTGGGTATCTCATCCCTACATACGAGTACTCGTACTGCTTGACCCTAGTCTCCTTTAACCCAAACCGACCACTCTGCGTCTTCCAATTGCAAGCTCCTGTCACATTGCATTTGCCCTGACCGGTCGAGAGCTCGTGCGGCGCCGCCGATTGGACGCCTGACTGACAGCAGCCCTAAACCGGAAGTATAGGGCGCAAAAGACAACCCCCCTGAAGCAAACGAGGCCAGAATGCATTGTGCGAGTAGGGGCTACAAACGTGGTGCATTGACTTTGTGAAGCCACATTTCTGTAGACACGAGTTTCTGGGATGCGAATATGGTTCTACCGCTACCTGGTATCGTCACCGTCGCCCAATACCCACTCACACAGCTGGAGAAACAGCCACCGAGAACTCCACACCTTTCCTAACCTCTCAGTCGGTTACGTCTGTCTTGGCCCTCTAGCAGACATCGGCAAGCCAGAGGCAGACCCACAGGAGACCAGATCGGAGCGAAATAGGAGAACAGTGAAGGTCCACCCTAGATGCCAGTACCAAAATCCAAGCTGTGCATCTGCAGAAACCGTTGTTGGAGACGATCTTGGGGATATAATTTTGTCATGCGCGTTTACCATTGACCGCAGGTGTGTCAAGGCCGGGACCAGCTGTTGCTTCGCTCAAGTGCAACAGGTCACGGAAAAGCGTCCCTTCGACCGAGCCGGTTAGATTGGCCCTGTGTCTGTGCCTGGTCGTTTTTTGTTCTGTTGGAGACCAGCAAGTGGTTACCGACTGACGGCGAGTGGCGAGTTTTTGGAGCTCGATTTGCTGCGTTGCCCATCCCCGGATTCTCCGGTGTCATTGCTGTGACGCCGGGGTGCATTCGGTGCACTCCTTGGACAGGTACCACCTCCCGCCAGCATTTCCATCGGTCACGGAAAACGGCAAGTTCCATGGATTTCTCGTCCTATCTCGTCCATTGCGTCTCTCACTGCCGTATCTTGCATCACATCCCTGGCCGCGCCCAGCCTCCCCCCGGTAAAGCTGACTGGCAGTTGGATTCTGTTCGTGTCGGATAATGCTGCTCGGCATGGCGATAATATCTCGCACGACGTAAGATACATTCTCTCCTGTCAAATCCGGTCGCCGTCAGATCGGCGACCACAAGGGTTCGTTTGTGATAGAAGAGGGTGCAATGGGAAGGTCAACCCGCCGTACCTGGTACCTCGCTGTGGCCAGCGGTAGTTTCTAGTAGTACATGGATATTTCATCACTTTGCAGCCTTCCCCTTCCAATGGCGCTGCTACGGTTCTGGTCCATCCCAAGCGCTACCTTGCATTGGCTGCCTCTCCCCCTCCTGGACACTAAGTTTTGACATGTGCCGTGATCTGCTTCTTCAGCTAGCTTCTAGGCAGGATCATCCACGAGAGATTCCGCCTTTGAGCTACACCTTGTCCACATCTTGCATCCAGCCATCTTTTTTGCCAACAGACACTGCCTGCATGCTACTCCCTGTCTTACCACCACCACTGCACCACACAGAACCTACCCGCCCCCCTGGTCCCCAGGTCCTTCACAAAAGCCCACACCACCACTACCTTGCCGTCAGTGTAAGAGAGACCATGGGTTACTCCCACTCGGTACCATGGCTACAGCAACCTGAGCCCTGCTTCAAACAGTAAAAACTTCCAGCCAGCCACCCTACCCTACCCGGCGTGCCGTACTCGTATCTTGCTGCACGCATGCCACGTTTTTTACTTGTTCGTCGCCGGCATATCAGAGACTATATCAAAACTGATCAATACAATTCTACTTCAAAATGTCGAGACATCATTTTGTTTCTGCAGCTGAAAGAAGCCCCCGAGAAGCGTTTCTGCGGTTTCAGATGGGCGTATGCATTCCTTGCCGCTCTGACTGGCTCTGGAATTCTGGGTCTAAAAGATCTAGAACCTCGGGGAAAGGGCTCTGAATGTGATCCCGAGCCCGGGCTGGGCTGTGTTTGCATCATTGGGCTACTGCTACGTGATGTTCTCTTGACCGTTGCTCCTTCCTCTTCCATTGCCTGTGTCCCAAGTATTGTTTTGCTTGCTGCTACAATACCCTCAGTCTGCGACAGACCAGCTCGGCACAGATAATACGAAGGAGAGACCAGCAGCTAAATTTGCACCACCCCCTCCCTAATAAGCTCTTCTTTTTTACATTTCCCACAAAGCCCTTTCCGGGTCTATCCCTTCCTACCTTCCCGATTCCCCCTCCCCCTCTCCCAGGTCGTTGCCGTCTTGTCTTCTTGGACCTTGTAGGTTCTCTGGAGCACTGTCACTGCTACCCAGTAATAGGACCCCCTTCTTCTTCTTCTTCTTCTTCTTCTTCCCCCGTCCTATGCACATATCTTGCGGATCACACTCGCTGAACTGGCTGCTGCACGACGCACAACCCCAAAACACGCACAAAAACAAGGCCAGCCCTTTTTCCCACCTGCCACGCTTTCCTCTTTTCTGCGTCCCTGCTGCAGATCCACCAAATGAACCCATTCTTGGCCATTCCAGCATCCTGGTTCTAATAACTTGTCCGCCTGCAGCCAGCATTCTGTCCCGGTTCGGCTACAGGCCTCGCTTGCGTGTCATGTGGCTGGCTATTACCACTGAAATCACCTCTCCATCTTACCGACATTCCCCTAGTAAATGATATCTCCCGCCTGACGAGTTCTGTAATATATTCTTGCTGAACGACACATTCCACTGAAGCTATTGTGTTCTCTCTCACAGTGATCTTCACTACGAGTAAGATACAACTGCTAACACCCCCTACCCACTCCAGCTTCTTATTCCCACCACCTACCTCTCAAGCTGTGAGTCTCTCCCGCACTTGCCATGAATTTTTCTGACGTCTGGCCCCTTGCTAGTATCATCTTCCCGCCATCCTTCCACTACCATAGCCTCCCGGCCTACTGCACACTTTTCCACTTGGCTGCATAAACTTTTCTTTTTGGGTCCAGTGTTAGTAGAGAGGAGCACACACAATCATCTCAATTCCTCTCGAGTGCTTTCTTTTTCCTTGGGACCGGCTTTTCTTCCTGGAGGGGTGTGTGGCTCTACTTTGTATGGTCTGTGGTTCCCATGCAGGAGGAGCACGTCCGTATGGAACGAGTACGTTGCTTGTCCTGCACATGCATGCATAGTAGTACGACAAAATAGTCTGCTCGCATTTACAAGGTCCTCGTAGCATCTGCAAGCAGGCCTTGTCATTGGATCAGAACCGCAAACGCACGACTCGAAATTGTGTGATGGACTTTGGAGTTCGTTTGGACCGGTCCATAGTTGGGCTTCCTAAAGCAGTTGAGGGCAAGAAACCGGGGACAATATGGCTTCGTGGTGATCCCAATGACGAGAAGCGGATCGAGAACCGGACAAGAAACTGCCATTCCAAGGGTATTTCCCAATGACCTTGATAAGAAACAGCAATTCTGTGGAGTTGTGACAAAATCTCTTTAATTCCATACCGTAAACCCCCTTCGAGTACCCTCTACACGCACCTTCACCCTACAGCCGGGTTCTAACTGCTTTTAACAGCCGAGATGACACCGGAGCTATCTTATGCACGACGGTTTGGGGCGCAAAATGAGGGCACGAAAAGGCGTTGTGGTCTTTTTCTCCCTTTTTCTCCCCAATCCTCAGGTCATTTTCATATCTTTGCAGGGCCCGGGGAGAGTATTCCACATTCCGGGTTCTTGGGGTTGTTAACGCGATTATCTCTTTTGGTATTCTTTCTTTCTCCAAGGCAACTCGCCGCTGCCACTGTCGTGTCGAGCATTTCCAATGTTTGATTGTTCTCGAGAATTGCCTATTTTTTCTTTTTCATCGTCGTTGTTGTGTCGTCTTTCAATCTTGCTTTTTTTTGTGCGCCGTTTTCTGCTTACTATGTATTGTTTACTGCTTGCTCTCCAGCGGTCCTCCAGTGGTTTTCCGCGTCTCTCCCTGCCCCCCAGCGTTGGCCTGGACCCCTTTTATCCATTTCTCCATTTCGTCTGCTGGGGTGTGAGAAAGGGACCCTGTGGGTGCTATTTTATTTTTATTTTTTTATTTTCTTTTGGGGAAGCGAAGCCCGAATCAAGAGCGATAGAAGGAAAACAAGGGAACGTCACCGTGGACGGTCTAGGACAAGACTTGTCTTCTCCCGCTTCTATATGCCGCACATCATACAGGTGGACGGAACATACAGCCGATCCACCCCCTCCTTCACCTGGAGTCGCTGGACTGTACGAGTACGGAGTACACTGCTTTCCCCTCCTCCCCGTCCTCCTCCTTCACACGCTTGAACAGGAGCGACTGCGCACTCGCAGGCGTCCAGCGAACAAGGTAATGCATTCCTCTCCACCGCTAGTCCGCACATCACGGACGGACGCTCTCGCACGGGGCGCGCCTCTTGGTCACCCACTTGGAGATGAAGGGCCGTCGACCATGGCCCGCAAAGAGCAAGCTGGGACCCTTCTTGTTCCACACGTTAAAAGCAAGCCAGCATTGGCAAATCGGTTACCACTCCCTCTACCTATAGTTAGTCATCTCATGGGAAGAGGGAAGCTAGCAATGCGGGTGGGTTACGACACAATATATAATCAGACAAATGGATTGGTGGTGGGTCTGGTATTGCCAATTGGTTGTTGACATTTTTTGGCCAGTTTTCTTGATTTCACGTTTTTTTTGGCGCGGCAGCTATTTGATAAGATGGATGGCGTCGGAACAATAATAAAAATAAATCGATAAATAACGGAGAATAATCACTCGGAACAAAACCAAATCCTGCCAAGAAATATTCCGCCCGACGCTACGGAGAAACGAATGGCCAGGCCCCACGTGCTCCAGCGCCACACCTGGCCAACATTCTGCCACATTTCACGCTTGGAGCTGTGGCACAGCCGCCGCGGCACGGTGAATTTGTACTAGCCAATCACAATTAAGGGATAGCACATAATCCATAATTGATTGCGATAAGATAAGAAAAAAAGGTTGTGGGCATAGTACCGAAGAAAAAAAAAAAATCGTTATATGGAACAGGAGTTGACGAGACACATAGACAGACATCGCCAGCCCAGTCGCCGCAAACAGCCAATATGGGAAAACGCAAGGTGGCAGCGCTCGAGAAGATCGATGCGGACTTGTAAGAGCTCCACAGTTGCCCCAGCACCCCGTCCAACAGCCCAGCTAACTTCCATCGCAGCGCGAGTTTGCAGTATAAAATCCGTCGAGATCCAAAGTGAGTTGATGCCAGACTGACCGAACCACGCAATCGCCGTGGTGACCCACCCTAACCTTTTGCTAGGTCATACGAAGACGAGTTCCAGCGACAGTACGAGCAGTATGGTAAGTGGTTTGCCCAAGACGACAGGCCGCAGAGGCATCCCCAGTCTCCCTGGGACTAGAGCAATCGTTTGCGACAGCTTGCCCGACTATCCATTGCCTGGATATGTCGTCTTGTTGCCAGGTCCGAGTATCATTCCTTCCCAGTGCTCCCCCATCTGACCAAACGCCCAGTCTCCCAGCGGGATCTCTTCCTGACGGCGCCTGCCAATGCATCCATCGACCAGGTGCGCGCCTTCCACGACCTGATCGACCTGCTCGCCCACATTGCCGACTGCTATCCGGAGGCTCTGCAGAGTTTTCCGGATGACCTGGCTGCTATTCTGTCCCAGCACCATGCCGTTCTGCACCCGGAACTGCGCGATAAGATCGTCGGCAGCCTCGGCCTGCTCCGGCGCAAGGACATCCTGGACTCGGCTGCCCTGGCCCAGACTCTGTTCCCCATTCTCGTGCACACTCCCAGCAAGACCCTGCGCGCTCTAATCTTCCGCCGCATCGTCACGGACTTGCGGAATGCCAACAGCAAGGCCAAGAACCACCGCTTGAACCGCACCGTGCAGACCGTCCTCTACAACCTGGTCACATCTGATCGGACGTCCGCCCGGCCGCTCTGGGCCGTCAAGATCACCCGCGAGCTCTGGGTCCGCCAAGTCTGGACCGACGAGAAGCCCGTCGATGTCATGCGCGAGGCCTGCCTCAGCGACAACGAAAAGGTCGCAGTCTCGGCCGTCCGGTTCTTCCTGGGCGGCGACAAGGCCCGCGAGGAGATCGAGGACGACAGCAGCGGCGGCGAGGAGAACCGGTATGGCGGTGTCCTCGGCGGCGGCGGCGGCGGGCCGGTCGACCTCTACAAGATCAAGCAGCGCAACCTGCACAACAAAAAGACCAAGAAGCTGGCCAAGCGCTACGACAAGGCCGTTGACAAGGTCAAGCGGATGGACCGCAAAAAGAACCAGCCCCACCCGCTCAACTTCTCCGCATTGGTGCGTATTTTTTATTTTTTATTTTTTTTTGCCCATTTTTTTTTAATTGTGGCTCTTTTTCTCGCAATTGCTTAAGGAAATCAATCCCTCCCTTCTTTCGCTGCCAGCGCCTATTTCCACGGGCTGGTGGAGCATGCCAAACAAGCAAAGTTGCTTTTTTTGGAGGGGGCGTTGCTGCTTCCCTTTTGCTGTCCAGACAGCTCTGTCCTGCTTGCTTGCTTTTGTTGTGGCCAGGCTGAGCATGCATGTGACATGCGCAGAGAGCGTTGGTTTCTAATTGGCTTTTTATGCGTCTGTGTGCGAGGCTATCTATCAGTTTTTGGGGAGAAGTTTTTTTTTTTTTTTTTTTTTTTTTTTTTTTGCGGTCTGGCCTATACTAACAAAAATGCGTGCCGCTTTTACAGCATTTGCTGCGTGCCCCCCAAGACTTTGCCGAGGCCCTCTTCAACCGTCACTTGCTGTCGCCCAAGTGCAAGTTCACCTTGGAGAGCAAGCTGCAGGTTCTGCAGCTCGTCACCCGTCTCCACGGCTTGCACCGGCTTATCATCCTGCCGCTGTTCAGTTGGTTTACCAAGTACTTGACGCCGAAGCAGACGTCGGTGACGACGTTCCTGGCTTCGCTGGCCCAGGCTGTTCACGACCAGGTGCCGCCCGATTCGCTGGAGCCCTTGGTTACCAAGATTGCCAATGAGTTTGTCTCTGAAGCATCGGCCGCCGAGGTTGCATCGGCTGGTCTGGCTGGCATTCGCGAAGTGTGTGCTCGGCAACCGCTTGCAATGAACGAGACCCTGCTACAGGACTTGGTGCAGCTACGCAAGAGTAAAGACAAGGGCGTTATGATGGCTGCCCGGGGTCTGATGTCACTATACCGCGTAGTGGGTGCGGAGATGCTTGAGAAGAAAGACCGGGGCAAGGACGCCACAATGGGTCTCAGAAGCGGCGAGATGAAGCTACGCAGGTACGGAGAAGAAGAAGTGTCTGGTGGCATCGAGGGTATCGAGCTACTAGAAAAGTGGAAGGCCGAGGAGAAGAAGCGCAAGCGGGCCGAGAAGGGTCTCGGGTCGGACGACGAGGATGGCGACGAAGACGAAGACGACGAAGAAGGCAACTCTAGCGACTGG
Source organism: Raffaelea albimanens (assembly GCA_002778245.1). Classification (NCBI taxonomy): domain Eukaryota; kingdom Fungi; phylum Ascomycota; class Sordariomycetes; order Ophiostomatales; family Ophiostomataceae; genus Raffaelea; species Raffaelea albimanens. The sequence goes on from PCDJ01000001.1 coordinate 1,536,270, forward strand.
GACATGTCCGACGACAGCGACGACTCTGGCGGGTGGATCGATGTTAGCAGCGAGGACGAGGCTGAGAAGGCACCCCCACTGAAAAAGGTCCGTAGGGGGAAGAAGGCCAAGAAGGGCGAAGAGGACGGCGGCAGCGGAGACGCCAGCGGCGGCAGCGATGACAGTGACAGCAGTGGAGACGACTCTGGAGATGAGAGCGACGATGAGAGCGATGACGCCGAGGAGGAAAAAGAAAAGAAAGACCGGATCAACCTGGCTATGACGACCATCCTCACCCCTGCCGACCTAGCCAAGCTGAAGGAGCTCCGCATGGAGGCAAGCGTGGAGAAGGCCATGGGCCGGAAGGCGGGCGGCAGCTCGACCAAGGACAGCAAGTCGACCGCCAGCCGCTACCAGCAAGCCCTTGGGGCACGCCACAACGACGACGGCCTGACAGCCGAGCAGATCGAGCTGGCGTCGACGCTGCGCAAGTCCACCAAGGAGGAGCGGATTGCTCTGGCCCGCGAGGGCAAGCCTACGCGAGACACGCACCAGTCGACCCAGGCCGTCCGCAAGGCCAAGAAGCAGGCCGAGGGCAAGTCGATGACCAACGCCGAAAAGGCTCGCAAGAAGAACATTTTCATGACGCTTGGCAAGGCGCGCAAGAAGAACAAGCGCAGTCTGACAGAGACGCGGAAGGCGCTGACGCAGCATGTGGCCCGGGCGAAGCGCGGCGGCCGGCGTGGAAACAACATGTAAGGTTTGTTAGCTGCTGCTGGCTGTGGTCGGCTCTGCAGACACGCAAACTAGAAAAGGTGGAGATGGGCCATTTTCCCCATTCTCGGCCTTTTTTGACGCTATCGGGGCGTATAGGAGAGAGATATCAAAATTATGGTAGACAGAAAAAAAAAAAACAGGCGAAACTAATTTGAATTATTTTGGAATTAACACGTACAATTAGACAAAACATTGCAAACAAAGGAAAGCGATTTTGTAGTTGCGAGATGATGCAACTGCCAACACACAAAAATGTCCGGTCTGGACACCATGTAAATACCTAGATACTTGATTCAACTATCAAGGACAGCAACACTACACAGTCAACTCTGGCCGCTGACAACAGTATCACGGAAACCACCCAAGTAGTCTTGTAGCTTTGTAACTTTGTGCTCCCTGGCCCCTGGCCCCTAGAATGCAACTTCATATCAGCTTTTCAGCCACATGCGTCACCGCAACCACCGGCACTTCCTTCTTGAGACCCGGAGGGCGCTGTTTTGGCGCGGACGAGACGGTTTAACCGGTAGGTCTACCCGCAGGTGTGTTTCCACCGGGTGGAAACCAGGACAGTCGCTTCTTGGCATCATTTGGTGTTCTTTCCGCACGCAAGAGAGTATCCCCAGCCTCTTCCACTGCAAAGGCCGCGTCCAGCAAAGACATTTTCGCCAAGGGACAAGACTCTTGTCGTTACATGGCTCCGTGGGCATGTTTGTGCATGTATGGCCAGGCCGCTACTTTGCTATATGGCATCATTGTCAACGTGCCTCGACTATTGCCTGTGGCACAGCCATGCTGCAGCAGTCGTCAGAACTTGGCAGTCTATTTTGTGTTTTGTGATGAGTTACCATTCTCCTTGGGACAGTTTGGGAGGATCGACAATGCAATAATCTCTCATACTGCCTTGCAAAACGGTGTATTTCTCCGAGATTAACCACCATCTGGTCCTCTGAAGAGTCGGACGAATATGCTCCCACATGATCGCCAAAAAGTGGATGATCTTTCGGTAGCTGTGGATTGTCGTACTCGTAGTAGTCTCTCTTTTTTTTCTGGCAGGCCAAGGTTAACAAGGGGGGTAGTCCAAGAGGGACCAAGAGAAAGCCAATAATGCTCTCTGGAGTAGCTCTGCCTTGGGATCGACCACTCCTAAGCTACACAATCTGTGAAAGCCTAGGGCGCCCAGTCCTATCTGGGTTGGCAAGTGACCACTCCGGCTTGTCTTACAAACGTATTACATATACACACACGCACATGTTTGTTTGCACGGCTAGCAAGGGTTGTATGTGGACTCGCCTCCGCCGGGGCTCTCTCGCTCTCTCTCTCTCTCCAGTACCAACACTAGTGTAACAAGAGTTACATTCCCATACACACGCCCATCGTGACATTCCGCTTCTGCTTTCTGCTTGGCTTGACGTGTTAGTGCGGGTTGTCTCCTTTGTATGGAGTAGTTTGTGGTTTTGACTGGCCTATGGGGTATCGTACTGTACACAGTAGCTTTGCTTTGCCAGAAGTCTTTGGCTTCTTCCACACGCCCCCTGGTCCTCTTTCTCTCTATTTTTGCGCGTAATTTTGTTCTCCTTGCACACACTCTCCTCTCCGCTTCTCTTGCGTTCTTTCAATCTCATTCCGACCCTCTTTCTTGACATCTGCTGCGCCCCCTTTTCCCTCCATCTTCGGCGCTTCGTTTCCCTCTCGGGCAGTCCGACCGTCTTCTTTTTTGCTGCTTGCGTGGCCGGTGGGCGGCGGCGGCGGCGGCGGCGGCGGCGGCGGCGGTAATGGTTTATGGTCTACGGTCTAATGGCCTTTTTTGTCCTGCGTTGCAGAGAGATGCAGACGCACAATACACCGCAACTACAATGGCGAGATACAAAGCAGTTGCGGTATTCGCCTGGACTATTTGATTGATTAAAATAATTTGCCCTTGCTATCCAGAGAATCCTCTTTCTCGCCGACATACGACCGCCTCCTCGGGATTGGAAGACGCCCCCGTCTGTGGTATGGCGACACCGCAATACCGGGCTGGCTTGGCCGTAATTTGCTGCTGCTGCTGCTGCTCTCTACTCACCTACGGGCAGGCCGTTGCCACAAGACAGGCCCGTGGGATACTACACGCTTGCAGCAATCACAACCAAGCACAGTAAGAGCCCTGTGTAGGATACATCACAGGAGAGGATACGGCCAGGCGCTTCGGGAAACTACTGCAACCAGACCTCAAGTCTCGGGAAGCCACAATGATCTACCTGGAGCTCTCTTGTGTCAGGGTCCAGCTAAGAATACTTGAGAACGAACGACTTACATAGTACGGCACTACTACACTGTAAAAAAAGGGGGAAGGCACATCCTACAAGGCGCAAAAAAAAAAGTATATCCTGTAGGGAACCGTCTGACAGTGGCAAGGCACAGGGCTCCTGCCGAACCAAAGCTATCTAGAGTTTTGCCATTGCCACTCTGGGGTGCAATCTAGAGTAAGAACCAAAACAAAACCAAACCAACAGGCGCTCGGCGGGCCTGCCGGGAAACTATTATCCTTACGCCATGTTCACCATGCTTCTTGTTTCCCCAAAAGGCCAAAGCCGATGGGCTCCACCGAGGAGGGTTGCTGTTGTTGGTTGGAGAAGCTTTCTTGCTGGCTGGTGACCCCTTTTTTCGTCTTTGTTTCCCGCCAACAATCAAAGCGGACTGCTCCGTTGGTTGGCACAAGACGAAAAAGTCAACCAAGTCTTTGAACATGGGGGGTTACTACAACTATGTAATAGCTTTCCTAAAGAAGGGGGGAAAAGTGAGAACCTCCACCCAAGACAAAAATGCCATTTACACCCATTTTGCAGATTGCTCCATAACAAGGTGAACGTCTCTGGAAAACACCGAGAAACTGCCCCCAAAGGGGGAGAGCCCCGAACACACACAAAGAGAATGTTACGAGTACCACTCTGTAACCAACAGCTGGACAATGCCGAGATAGTGGGGGGAAGGGGACGAGAACCTTCTTGTCTTTGTCTTGCTCTCTCTCTGTGTAAAAGACAATGGCTATTGTTTCGCTCTCTCCGTGGCCCGTCATCACCTTTGGGATTCCTCAAAAAGTATAATAGGGATCCCCGGAGAATGATGAGGTGAGCCTCCGTTGGGGATCCACCACCCACCCACCCAGCGGAGAGAGCGAGACATTTACGGCTGTTATGCCAGCGAAGAGATCATCATACAGGGAGCATGACGAACGACAAGGGATACACTACGGTGTACTGCTAAAAAAAAGAAAGCAATAAGCTGCACAATGGTAACCGAGGAGCGTCCGTGTAAGCGCGGACGACAGCCCAAGGACGGCACTCTGCAGACAAGACGGCAGTAGTCCAGACCTGCCAGAACTTGACAATAGTGACAGGCGAGGGAGGAGCCGAAAATGCAGATGCGGCACAAAAACGCACACGCCCAAAAAACAAGATAATCCAAATAAAGCGAGTTCGTATATGCCAGATATGGGATGCAGCAGCGCGCATGCAGCATACATGGTTTCTGCACACAGCCTCGATGCTACGATTGTGCATGTTGTCGGCAGACTTGATTTTGATAGATTGTCAATGCCTTTCTGGTCTTGATAGATCCGATTGCTCTTTGACTGGAGCATGTCAATTCTTTCTGGTAGACCCCATTTGATGCTATTTCTTCCTTGTTCCAATGGGAACGGGTGACCCTACGACACTACGGCAAACGACACTACTCGTACACTACTTGGACCGCCTGTTCTTTTTCTGGCGGCCCCGTTTCCCCCCCAAGAAGCGGGACAACATGGTAGCCGAGCAGAAAGAAGCAAGTCCCGGTGGGCTTGAACCGAAGAGACACGGAGAAGCGGTAACACTAGGGGGTCTATGACGTCTAGGTCCAGGAAGGTCGAAGAAACTGAAGGTCCCTCCGAAAGACAAAAGACAAAAGACAAAAATAAAAATAAAAATAAAAATAAAAATAAAAATAAAAAATCAAAAGACAAAAAACAAAAAAACAGAAAGACAAAAGACACAAAGACAGGGACAGGAGACAGAGACAGAGACAGAAGAAAGACATTCGGAACACGGAACAACTCAAACTCTGGGATATTAACAGTGAATACTACTACGTGCACTACGGCCCAAAACCATTACGGAGTTTCGGGGGAGATCTGGGAAGAAGGAGCAGGCACACACATACACAGGGGAGCGGAGACGGTTGATGGAAGCGAGGAACCAGAATTGTGGACTGCAGAGAAGGAGGAGGGGTCCGGGAAACAGAGGGGGGGGGGGGGGGGGGTGCAAGTAAAAAAAAGTGTATACGTAGGATATGCAGGAGTGTGCAGGAGCCGCTTCAGGCAAGAGCACGCAAGAAAAGGGTTCTGAACGTTTTGCCTAGGGGACGGCAAGCGGACGAGAGAGGATAGTGGAAAGGAGAGCGAAGAAGAAGTCAGCTGTCTGCCTGCCTTGGAAGACTCAATGGCGGGAGACGAGCATCGGGGTGCTCTGGAGAGGACCCCCCGGGTTTGGAGGGTGATTCCAAGCAAGGACAGGGTCCCAGTTGACATGCCTGGTGTTCTGAGAGGTCCGAGATCTTTTACAGAGGGTGATGTCGTCGGGACTCAGAAGCAGGTCTGCGGGTAGTGGACACCTGAACAGCCAAAAGAAAAAAAAAAGAAAAAAAAAAGAGGCTGGCAGGTTGGCTGGCAGGCTCGCTTGGATGCGGGCCATGGGAGGGGACTGGCAATTAGAGTTCGTATGTAACTGTTTTCTGGGTTTGTCGGTGCTCTTATAGTGGGTTGGTCTAGGTCTGCTAAGCAGTGCTGTCATGGTGCTCTGTCATGGCGTAGTGCTCCTCTATATCCTACGAGCAGCATCTTGACTGGTGGGGAGGACAGTGTGAATTGGACTGGGCCTGACGAGGAGGACCCGGTCTTCTCTGGTGCTGAATGGTGTGTCCGTGGTGTGTGTCTATGGTGTCGTTAACCATTGCTTGCGCTGGTAGAGGGAAGATGGGACAGGACGTGACGGGGAGGGGGAGGGGGGCGTGTGCTTTTCTTGTTAGAAGCAATAGGCTAGTAATAGCTGGACTGGCCTGGGTGAGACTTTTTTGTTTTATTTTTTCTCTTATTCTCACACCTGTATTTTTCCATTTTGTCAATCATGATTGACAACTAATTTTCTTTCCTCTCTCTGGCTTTCTTCTATTTTTTCCTCTTGGGAAAAACTCGGGTCTCGCCACACAAACAACCAACAACTAGTCGATTTCAGCCATCCACCTCGGCGAGGGGAACTGGGGTTCTGCTCGCCCGGGAAAGAATGGCAACGAACCAGGACACGCACAAAAAGAGAACAACAAGAGGGTGTGATCGGACCCTGGAATGGATGCATCTGCCTTTCCGCTTGTGGATGTGTGCGTGCGTTGCACAATGTTCATGACAGCTTTGGGCCTGTCTGGTTCTCGGTGTTTTTGGTTTTAGCTGGTCACCGGTGGCTCCTTCTGCCCATCACCCGCCACAACCAATCCTCCCGAGACAAGCCCTTCATGCGAGGAGACGGACTCGGGTAGACTTGGGAGGGTAGTGCTGCTTGTTGGAGGGAGGGTTCCGTTGGAGGGGAGGAGGCGTTTCCCTTTTTCCACTTCATCTCGCCCTTTGTTGATTTGGGGCCAGGAAAACGTTAAAAATGGGCAGGCCATTGGGATCTGTGCCTCTACTCGAAATTGGGAGGCGTTTGCCATTTAGGCCTTGCTTTGGACCGGATTCCGCCTGCATCCCCCCCCCTGGGTTTGTGGCCTCCTCGTCGTGAGTCTTCCTCGGCTCTCAGTTATCTCTCCCCCATTTTCCGGGCGCTATCTTGGCCTTGTGCACCGGCTTGATTGCGACTATGTGCGTAGAGCACGAGTGCACTGCTGTCGTATTTCTGACGTATTTGCTGGCAGATCCTTGGCCGGCTCCCTGCCATCCTGCGGCTGTTGCTTGTTGTCCAATTTCTGTTTTCGGGGCCTTGCATATATAGTGTGCCTCGTGGCTCGACTGTAGCCTCAGCGTATTCGGTACGCCTCCCGCTCGTCACCGTCAACCAACACCTCATCTGGGCGTCTGCATCGCGAGACTTCGCAGTCACAATCATTCGATTCGCGCGGCCTGCATCACGTTCCGAGCTCGACCGGGGAAGCTGCAGCTGGTCCCTATTCGGCGACAAGACGTCAAGAAAGCATTGAAAGAGGAAGGCAGTAAAGAGAGGCGACTCGCCGGTCGGTGCGTGCGGCAGTGCTGGCGACCAGTCTCCCAACCTCCTCGCTTCGCCTGGGTCAAAGTCTTGCTCTGTAGAATCACACCCTGCGCACGCATCGACAAAAGCGCCTCCGCTGGGGCCAGCACTATCATATAAAACTAGAGCAAAAAAAAAAAAAAAGATCAGAGGAAACCAGACGCCAGAAACCCAGGCGGCCCCCTTTCAAGACAGCCCCGGCAGTTGCTGTCTTTCATGTGAAGATGGCGAGAGTTTAATTTGACGTCACGACGGGGGAGCTTCTGCTCTTCGGTGGGCTACAGCAGTTCCTGGTCATGCAGGTCATACAAGTCGAATAAGTAATAAGCGTCGTAGCTGTGCTGATTGCAGAGGTGGAATAACTACAGCAATCCAACACAACAAGTAGCTTATTAGCAAGGGGAACAGGGAAAAAGGGGGCCCGAAAGAGGGTCCTGTGTCCTCTCAGCCGCTGGCCAAGGGTAGCATAAACAACGCGTGTAGATCAAAGCGGGAGGAGCTCTTTCTTCCTCCTGCTGGAGCAAGACGAGCTGCGGACGTTCGTTGTTGCTTTGGTATCCTCATCTTTCCCCCAACATCTTTTCGTTCTCTGGCGTATAGTCGCCGTGCCGGCCGCCACGTCCTCTTCGAGTCTTGTTTCGTCCCGAGCGAGCCTACTGAACCCGATGCCCGACACGCCCAATCCAGCGCGACACGGCGATGCTCCTGCCCGCGGATGGCAATGCAGACCGCGCGTGCTGAGATGCGACGACAACCTTCGAGGATGCAGACGAGCAGTTGAATCTCGACGGGGCTGGCGTATAGTGTCACGTTGTGGCAGATGATCACGAGGTTTGGAGTTGTCTATTATATCCCTTGACGCTGATTGCACGGCTGGGTTCAGTTGCATTTGGCAGTGTTGTCGAGGAACAGAATGGCTTGTTGTGTCTTGAATCATACGACATGCTCTCATATTGTTGCCATTGAACGGCGGCTATCCCACGGCATCGACCGGCTTTTGACAGATAACAGGATTTCAACGTTTCTTTTCAGAAGAGCAATACATTGAAAAAATCTCCCGAGTCCCAGCAGTGTGCCGTTTCCTCTTTATTTTGTTTCCTCCTCCCATGACCTCCCGACTCCGAAACCCTTCCCGGCTGCCCATCCGACAAGCCTCCCCTCCCTGCCGCAGAGACTCCGCACGATGCGTACAATCATGCTGGCCAGCTTTCCCGAACGCTGTTGAAATCCTCCCACATCCATATTTTTTCACCGAAAATAAAACGAAACATCAAAACATCAAAACAAAAAACCCGAGGCCGCCCAAGGACGCCGCGCCGTGAACTCGCATGAACAATAATGGGAATAGACGCGGAATGGACGGGAAAAAGAATGAAGAAAGAAACAGGGGGGAAACAAGGGTGTGAACGCGGACGATAAGAAAATGACGCAAGATAAAATGATGAATGGAACAGAAAAGAGCAGAACGCGAGGACCACGAGCTCTGGGAATGGCGAACAACGGGGACAAGAAGCGAGAAGAAACCTCGGTTTCTCGCCCGTCTCTCAGTTCCACCGGTTGCCGCGAGTCCAGTCATACACCGTTTCCAGGTAGTCCGACCACGACTCGCCCGAGAGCGTCGGCACGTCTGAGATGCGCTTGCCGGTGATCTCGTCGGCACCCAGGAAGCTCAGGTCCATCTCGCCCGCAAACTTGGTGTAGTGCTTGTTGGTGAACTTGAGCGTGCCTCTGTGCTCGCCTGTCTGCATGTTCTCCACGGTGCCCCGGCCGCGCCACCGCACGTAGAACTTGAGCGGCGGCCGGCTGGTCGTCGTCTGCAGGCCCGGGCTCGCTGTGATGGCGGGGGAGCTCGTGGTGTTGTTGTTGTTACTGCTGCCGTTGTTCATGTTGTTTCCAGCATTATTACCGGGACTCTGGTTGTTGGGCGTGTTGGGGGTGACATTGCCCAGAGGGTCAACACCGCCGCCGACAAGGGCGCCCAGGCCGAACCCGGGCGGACCCATGCCTGGGATGCCAGGCATACCGCCCATGCCCGGCATACCGCTCATGGGGCCGAGACCGCCTCCGTGCATACCGGCGGGCATGCCAGGAGGGCCCCCAGGGCCGCCTGGACCAGGACCAGGACCACCTGTGCGTGGCTTTTTGCCCGGAACCAGCTGCTGCATATCGCCACGGCGTCCGGCACCGTTGGGTCCCTGCTTGCGCTTCGCGCCACCTGGCCCGTTGTTGTCGTCAGGCCCGCCGCCATTGAGACGGCGATCTGGGTCGTCACCGGCATCGAGGCGACGCACGTGTGTGGCGAGCTGTTTCTCGTCGGCCGATAGTATCATGACGCCGAGGATGACGCCAAACTGAAAGGTTCCCTTGTAGACGCCCTGGACCGAGGTGGGCGCGACGTCGAGCGTGAGGTTGCCATTGACCGACCACTGGTCCTGGATCTCCTTGGACGAAATGACGTAGGCGCCAGCAATCGTGGCTGGCGGGGCATCTTCGACCTTGCGCGTGCTTCCCTTGGGCCGGCCGCGCGGGCGCTGGAGGGATGTGTCCTTGCGCGACTCCCACTCGGCAGCCATCTCGTCACGCATAGCTTCAACATCGTCGGCCATTTTGCGGAACTGAAGCGGTCAGCAGTGGTCGCAAAAGAGGCAGCAATAATTATATATCGAGGACTTACATTCCCGTTTGAGACTTGCTCGCGAAAGATGGCTAGCACCTCCTCTGCCGATGACTGGTACGGCGGCGGCAGTCCGTAGAACCGGAACTGGGCAAGCATGAACTTGCGCGACAGCGTGCGTGTCGCCTCCAGCTCTGTGATCTTCTCCATCTTGGGGGGCCGTCCACGGCCCAGCTTGATCTTCCACTTCTCCGGGTCCGCAGGGTAGCAGAGCCGCAGGAGGTGCTGTGGCCGCTCGTAAGCAACGCCGTCAATGGTCGAGAACGTGCCATCGTACTGGAACCCGTTGCGGCGAATGGGTTCCGGCTTCGTCGGCGTTGGGGTCATGGGGGTCGCCGTCATGGGCGTGGTGGCCGCGGCCGGAGCCATGGGGGTTCCCATTGGGGTGGTCATGGTGACGCGGGGGGGGCAGTCGCGACGATGCGCGACAGCGCGGGCGCGAGCGGGCGAGACGACGTCGTCGACGACGACGACGACAGAATGCGGTCGATATCAAGCGAGAGGGGGGTAGTAGCCACGAGAGCTTCGAGAGCTTCAAGAGCTGTCGATTTTTCTCTTTATTTTTGAGGCAAAAATAATGGCAAAAAAACAGGGAAATAAAAAAAAAGAAAAGAAAAATTCGGAAAATCGAATTAAAAATAAAAATAAAAATAAAAACAGTGGGCAGGCTGGGGAAACTGGGATTTTCGCACCCCAAAAACACAACCACACACACACACCCACCAAAAATACAGGGAGGCTGAAAGTTTTTTTGTGTGTGTGCTTGTCTGGTTCTCTGGGCTTCTATGGCGCTTGCTGGACAGCTGGTTGCCAGCGTTGACTCGACCGTGAACGTGAGTTCTGGCGGTCTCCGACTGAGCGCGGCAGTGCGCACTGGACTCGCCGCGTCTATGAGCAATTTGCTCCAGGGAGAATCCTTTCACGAGACGGGTTCTCTGGCAAGGGATTGAGGGGGCCGAGGCGCTGTACTGTGTGGGAAGACGAGGCGATTCTTTGCTGGTGGTAGTGGTTTTTTGGCGATGAGGAATTAAAATTAAACGAGAAAAAAAATTGAAAATTCTTTCCTTTTTTTTCTGGGCTCTGCGAATATGCGGGATATGTGGCAGCGGCCAATGACAGACGCGCATACGCTGTCCAGTCTCCACTCTTTCCCCTTTCCCCCCCGCTCCTGCTTTTTCACTGAGCCTAAAAAAAACAGGCTGGCCCCTTCAGGATTGATTTCTTTTTTCCAGGGCCTGGCCAATCTGCGGGGGAGATGCGTTTATTCGCGCCTGCCTCGTGTCATGAACACCATAACTTGCTGCAAAAGATGCTTTTGGGCGTTTGCATCAACACTTTTTTTGTCTTCCCTTACGAATCACTGTCCGTTTTGCCTGTTTGAACATTGTACTCTAATCTGTTTGAAGTACTTCATTTCCGCAACACTAGTTGATTATATGATTCGGAGTATCGCTGGCAAACCGCTGCGAAAATACAAGACAAGGCGTCACAGCCTTGCGAGAGCCAAGAAATGATCATCCTGATCGCAAATGGTCAAAACGTCATGCTCCAAAGTATTCTTCAAATTATGATGCTAAGAGGAGTGTCACCGCATGTTGACGTACACGGTTTGCCATTCCTGTCACTTTGATGATCTGCGTATAGGGGCAACCACGAAGAAGGCTGCGGGATGAGCCAGCATCACGACAGCTCTCCGACTGAAAGACAGGTCTTCCCAAGGCTACGGTACTGACAATTGGATCCGTAATATTACACTTGGTCTATTTGAATTGTGGCTTGCTCCTTGGCTACAGATCAAGTGCAGCTGTCAAACTTGTTACACTTCTCCCACCGGGATGTGGAAAATTGGAATCCAAAAGTATGAAACGCTGGGCATAATAGAAAAGATCATGACATGAACCCGCAGCCCATCTCCAGTAGTAGCTACAGCACCAAAAGCATCAGCGAGTCTGAAATATACAGGCTGGGGAAAAGCGCATCGACCTCTGTGGTGCAGCGTACACGCAGAATGTCCAGACACAATATAAGCTTCCAACGAAGTATTTTTGCAGAATAAGACGCCGCATTCGTATTTATGATAACTTATTCTGGCTCATCATTGAAAAGTGAAAAGATTTCTGCAGTATTTATTCTTGCTATATGCTCTACCTTGTGTCCATGGGTGTGGCTGTTGATTGCATCAGGAGAAATCCTACCGGCAATGGACGCGGGATGGTCGTTTTACAGTTGCAACTTCTTTGAGAGCCCAAAATAATGGATTCCCACGGTTTCTTCTAACTTTTCTTCTCAGATGTATGCTTCAGAAACGCTGGTACGTTGTAGCGATCGAACTGTTCTGTGAACAACCAAACTTCAGTGGCCGTGGCCGACATAAACAGCCCCTATTTGGTGTCGTGAGAACGCTGTAATATCTTCCACGGGCATAAATAAAAAATCAAATTTCTAGGAGCATATCTACACGTCTACGCTGAACCAATTCCAATGCTGTAGTGCTTTTCAGTGAATTACTGGACATGAGTTCTCAAGCAGAGCCTGGATCGCGGACTTCCAGCGCCTATACTGGCTGGAGACAGTTGGCCATTAGCGACAACTCGTCAAGACAGAATTCTCCATCTTTCTCAATTTCCATTCGTTTGCAAGCAAACAACTGCGATGCGAACATTTGGTAGCATCGTAAAAAAAAGGGGGAGAATCTTTGCCCGCCCGTGAGTCTTCCTGGTCGAGGAGGCCAACTACCAGAAGATATTTTTGTGCCAGGCTTCTTACCAGCCGACAGCGATCATCGTCAAGTCCCCATTACTGCCAGGTGGTTCCCGACTGGACAAATCCAAGCCTCGCTCCAACGTCACCTGCTAACGACTGGTTCGCCTGTTATAGTTCTTCCTGGCCAGTCGGAATCCAGTTTGCCGTAGCTAGAACTGAAAGAACAATGAAATGTCAATCTGCTAGGAAAAATAAGAACCAACAAGTAAGAAGGCGAAAATTGTTTGCAAGTTGAAAAAATTCATGCTCGCTGAACCCGAATCAAGCAATCCCCGAAAACGGCCTTGCCGTAGGGCATCTACCACCAAAAAGGATAGAAAAACGACGAAAAACTTGCTGAGCCACGGCCAGGCCTCGAAGAGAACTTCCAACAGCCAGACTAGCAATGCCGATCAGAAAGCCCAGAGCTAGAACAGCAAACCGCCAAAAAAAAAAGAGGATCCTAGGACAAAGCCCACCGGAGAAAGCTCCCCTTTGTTGTGTCAAAATGCATCTGCCGAGCTGACGAGGTGAGAGCTATTTTGGCATTCAGCTGTTTCCCCCTTTCCCATACCGCCGTCACCGGACTGGAAGCTGAAAGCAAACATTAGCTGTTGGGGGATCTTCAGAGGAATGTTAGGATCGTCATTTACAGGGTGAAACTTTCAGAGGCTCACAGACAATTTCTAGAATCAAATGAGAAGTGGCACCAAAGGGAGGCGGGCATCTACACCGATCCCAACCTGAGCAGAGACGTCATAAAAGACTCAACCAACAACGTACATGAAAACCACAGCAACTACGAACAAGAGCCCGGGCCAGTATCGGTGATGCCATAGTGCACTCTGCTGAGATCATTGCCGCTTTTGAAATTCCAACTTTTCTTGTACGCTTACAGTTGCCAAATACGGCAAACCCGGTTTTTGCCACAAAAAAAAGCATCACGACAGCATCATCGAGAACACGACGTCCTCAACTCTTACGAATGAGCCAAGCCCCTTTTACAATCACAAGGCAATGGAAAACAAGAAATACAAATATAGAACGGAATATTCACGTGTGCCATCACGTGTGTGGTATATGAGTATCATGTGACTTTTTGTGAGTTCGCGATGTTGTGCAAAGCGGATGTAGAACACATCCGTGATTAGTGTCTGCATAAGTCGAATCAGGGGCTAGATATTTTAGTTGCTTACTGTGTACTTTGCATGTCTGTCTTACTTCCTATCCAGGTTAATGGTCAGTTACTTCCCATGAACTTGACAACTACTAGAACCTCTTGGTCAAGAACTTTTGTTAGATGATATCCGAGCAGAATCTCCGGACCAGTCAGTTGGTAATACCTCGATCCTACGAAATGTCATCGACTGGCAACGAGTGGACTCTTTACTCGTACAGGGCTGATGCTTCGATCCCGGCACACCGTAGTAGACCGGTCGCTTGCATCGTATCAATGCCACACAGGAATCTTGCAGGCTCAAAACTTTCATCCTGGTCATCTGGAGACCCGTCAGATACTTTGTGTCATTACCACCCCTGAGAGTCTCCAGACAGTATTTCGTAATTATGGGCATCGGAAATAGAAATCTCCCATCTAGTAGTACTCCGTAGTCAAATGTGCCCGTCCACATGGTAACACCCCATCCTAGTATGCCTTGCCGCGCGTGCCATCCAACCAGCAAGGCGCTTTTCTTCCCATCTGGCGTGGTATCCCTACTTCTCTTTCGGGCTTTGCCCCTGACAATGCTGAATATGGGTTGTTTCTCCGGTTTGTTTCAAGCACAAGAGACTAAAAGGCTTTTGAGTTTTTTTTCCCTTCATTCTTTTTTTAGGGACTTGTACGTAGTATGTTTTCTGTTTTGTTTTGAAACACAGACCTAAAGAGGGGATTGTGGTTCCAGTGGCGTTACGCTTGTTGCTATGCATGTTGAGGGAGGAACACGCGTACACCGATACAGTGTTTTTTTTTTCTCTTTCCCGCGACGGAGATGGTGATAGGGTTGCCCTACGCAGATATCACTGTGTGTTTCATTCGGACAGCCACCAATGGAGATGGGGTGTGTCCGTGTCGTGGAGGCAAGACCCTCCAGCCAGTGGAGTCCAAAGATGCTCCGTGAAAGGGAGGATGGGCTCCAAAGATGGGTTGTCCTCCGTGAATGGAGAATGGAGTCTGTAATGCACAACAGCAGCATTGTGTGAATACATAGTATGCCTCGAGGACCAATAGCTCGCAGAGATCCACAAGACCGTCGATGAGCGGTGCGAAAACGGACATACGTGGATGTTACGTATGCGTTGCTTGACCCCTGGGACGTTGTGGGTTCTGGTTGGACAGCCGTGTGCCGACATTTAAACAATTTTGCAGGAGAACGGGGGAAGGGGCAAAGAGAATATACGGTGTGCGGCAGGTACCTTTTGTTCATGCTCTCGGCCGTTTTGTGCACTTGCCAGTTCATGCTTGGTACACGGCGAGCCGCTAATAATTCGTCGGAATATACTGTGCATGGATCATTTGGGGGATCATTTGGCTGTGCCTCTTCTGTTGGAGATCCGCTTTCTATTTTTATTCCCCATAGCCAGCGCCAGCCTGGACCTGTGGCCGGTGGGTGAAGAAAAAAAAAAACAAGAGAAAGAGGGGCCGTTCAGGTTGAAAAAGGGGGCTCTGCAATTCTGGACTCTGCCTTTTTTGTGCCCATCTTTTTTATTTTTCGACACGACGGCAACGGCTGGCAAGGCTTGGTCTTCGGCTTTGGGCTGCTTGAATTTGTTTCGTTTCTTCGCGAAGGGGGCGAGGATTAATGCCTTGGACAACGGCGGAGAAGGGCATGGGATGACGAGAAGTGCCAGCGAGAAATGTTGCTGCCTGGTTTTGAGCGAGACGGGCAGCCAATGCTATCCACAAACGGGCATAGCTCTGCTTTTCGCACCTGGTGCGGAGAATAACAGTATTGTCCGGACGGCGGCTTACCTTCTCGCCGATAACCAAATCAGCCGGGTGCCAACCATAACCGACGCTTCGGGCCCGAAAATCGAATCTGACAATAGAGACCAATAGAGACTCGGGCCTGAAGATGTGCGAGAAGGGCGATTCCAGCTAGTGCACAGTAAACGGCCCCGACCTGGCAGCGGCACTGCGCCGTTACAACGGACGAAGCGGAAGCGTTGAACCCAGTAAGCACATGGGGCCAAGCGCTGCGACACTGGAAACGCTGTATCATCCCAACGGCGACGGACAGTGATTTGCTCATTTCCCCTGGCATTTGCCTTATTTGCTGTCGAGGCTGTGCAGTCCGTTTCTGTTGCGCTGGTGGCGGAGTGGTACTTGCCGAGCCTCGCATGGCCCACCAAGCCCGAAGTACCTCGTCTTTACCCGTGGCCCACCGCCGGAACTTCCCATGTGTAGAAGACCGGCCTCCTGCAGCACGTCTTTTTCGCCCATAGGGAACCAAAACGGATTGGCGCCCAGGTTGAGATTGTGATAATATTGTTGCGACTTGCTGGCGGCTGTGCAGGCCAGAACGGAAGCCAACCATCCGGCTCGCAAAAGAGCCCCCAACGCCCCAAAGGGCGAATCAAGCAAGTAGAAGAAAGAGACGCCGACTCAGCGACAGTAGCAGCGCTTTGCCGCGAGCTGGGGTCTTTACGAGGACGGGCCCCGAGAACTGGCATGTCTTCTGGCACCCGGTCTGGCAACCATCTGGCAACCAATCTGGCAGCCAGGCTGGACAGCCCCAACCAGTCCGTCCACTCTGTCACTGGGCCTCGTAAACTTCTGGTAGCAAATCCATGGCGTCTGACACGCATGCAGCCACGGCCAATCGATGCTGGCTGTGGGCAGCAAACAGGACCACCACAGGCCAGAGGAGCCAGAAAAGCCTAACAATCCAGGCTTCGTCATCCTGCCGGCTGCAAGTCGTCGTAAGTGCCCCCCTCGGGGTGCTACCTGCACCATTGGCAACGGCATCTGTGAATGTACATAGTAGACTTTAAAAGATACATGCATCTGTCTGCAAAGCGGACACAGATCACCGCAAGAGGTTTCTTGGCTAGAACACAGAGCGTCTCGGAGCAGTATGGGGTTTGGATGAGCAATAGAAGAAGGTATCTTGCCACACACGTTTAAGTGGGAGGGAGGTACATGAGCGTTATCTTTTTAGCAGCATGCCAGTGGACTTTACTAGTCGGCGGACCGAGCATCCAGAACGCCGGCGAGGTTCTTTTTCTTTGTGTTTTGCGGGACTTGTGACTTACACCGGCGTTCATGCCTTGCTTCTCAGGCTGCAATGGGGCAGTGTAAGATACACCGTACACACAGACGACGCCATAGAGGGAAAGTGGGGTCCGACGAAGGGACGCGTCATCAGCTCGTTTCCTCACACCCCCGTCCCTAGTCAGCTCGCATGGTGTGCGGCCCTGCCCAACCGTTCCCTTGGTCGCCGGTCGTTCCTTCCCTGCCCGCTGAGCAGTGCCCAGCGCACCGCCTGTAGGATACCTCGTTAGCTCCCTCGCTCTCGGGTAATTGCTGGGTCGCTCCTTCTGTTGGCTTCTGTGATTTGCCGTCTCGGGCGCCCTCGCACGCCTTCCCGTCCGTCCTGCGCCCTTGTAACAGTCCCAGTCTCCCAGTTGCTCTTCCTTTTTCCTGCTCTGCCTTCTTTCTTCTTCGCATACGCCCCCAACAGCCCCACTGGCATTACACCCCCAGCCAGGCACCCACCAAAACATCCACCCAGACACCCAGGCAAGTCTCCTGTTCACGCAAACAGACCCAAACCCACACCAAATCTCTAACACGTTTCCTCCTTCTTTTCCCCCCTTCTTTACCCAGCAGTGCCCACATCTCTTCTGCCCTCGCCCTGCCTCTTCTGTCTCCATCATCTTTTTCTGTCCTTGCGAGATTATTCTTTAGGATCCGAATTCCTGTTTCTTCTCTCTCGATTTCTGTCAGACTCTTCTCTATCGAGCGTCGCAGCGTTTCTTCTTCACGATAGCGACTCAATACGGCTTCATTCCGCCTCAAGGCAGCAACACCACCGACGACTACTCCCTCCACGACGACGACACCAGTGCTCGTCAGCTCTTTACGCGTCCCTCCCCAAGCCTTTCCACCCGTCCCGTCAAAGAATGAACGGTGCCATCAAGCAAGAGGCCGACGGAAGTGCCTCTAGCATGACCGATAACATGTCGGCCTCCTCGGCCGCCCCCCAGGCGGGCCTCATGGACCCCATCGACTCGCTCCTCGACCTGTCCGACTACGACAACGTCCAGCAGCAGTACGACTCGCCCTCCATGTCTCCCGCCGCATCCAAGAACTCCTTTGTCCGCCCAACGACTGCCACGACGCCCGCGCTGCTGTCCAGCAGCCAGCAGATGACCGGCCCAAGCCACCCGTACGGCGAATTCAAGCAGCACACTGGCTTCGTCCCCGGCGCCCTGGCCAACACCTTTGCCGTCAACCAGAACACCGTGACCGGCTTCCAGAACTTCGACATGAACGGGTTCTTGAATATCCCCAATGGCGACGACATGTTCGACTTCAACACATCGCCGAACAACGCTTCCGTCAGCCCCTCGGACATTGACATTGACTTCGAGTCGCCAGCTGCCGACGGCAGCTTCTTCTACCCCGACTCGGCCGCTGCCACCTCGGCTACCCTGAGCCCAGGCATCGTCGCCAGCCAGGACACCATGATGACACAACAACAACAACAACAACAACAACCTGCCGTCGCCGCGAACGCCGCCTCGCAGACTGGCAACGTCGGCCGTCTGTGGCCTGGCATGCACCAGCAGGCTGCCCTGGCTAAGGCCCAGGCCCAGCAACGCCAGCAGCAGCAGATCATCCAGCAGCAGCAGCAGCGCCAGCGCCAGAGCGTTGGTGGCCAGGTGCAGCAGCCGCAACAACAGCAGGCCAAGCCGCAGTCCCAGGCTGGTTCCTCGCAGCGGTCCAAGTCTGCTCAGCCTTCGGACCCCATCGTCGAGCAGAAGATCACTCAGTTGCTCAACTCCATGCGTGCTAAGCCCTCGTCGCCCAACGGTGCCAACGGTGGTGCCATGATCAACGTCAGCCGTCCCAAGAAGGATGAGGAGGACATGGATGACGACGAGCGTCTGCTCGCCAGCGAGGAGGGCAAAAAGCTCACCAGCAAGGAGCGCCGCCAGCTTCGCAACAAGGTCTCTGCACGCGCCTTCCGTTCGCGGAGAAAGGGTAAGTTACCACTTTTGCATATCAATATTTTGTATAACAAATACTAACCCTATCCAGAATACATCTCGCAGCTCGAGGCTGAGATCGCCACCAAGGTTACCGAGAACGGCGACCTGCGCACCCAGAACCGTGCCTTGGCGGACGAGAACAAGCGCCTGTCTGACCTCACCCGCATGCTGCTTGGCTCTCCGTCCTTCTCTGACTTCCTCGACCGCCTTAGCGCCAACCCGGCTCTGCTCCCTCCCCAGCAGCAGCAGCAGGCCCAGCAACAGCAGCAGCAGCAAGCCCCAGCCACTCAGCCTGCTCAGGCAGCTGCCGCACCCGCCCCTCAGGCCGAGCAGCGCCAGGCACCCAAGGATGTCAACCCGTATGCCGCTCAGCAGCAGATCAGCATGGCTATGATCCCTGAGCAGAACTTCGACTTCTCTATGCTCCAGATTGACAACGAGCCTTCCTTCAGCTTCCAGCCTCAGGTGTACGCTGTCCTTGAGACACCTGATGTGCCGGTCTCCATCGACACATCCATCCTTACCGGCAAGACGTCCAACTTTGTTGGCGCCAGCTTCGAGTCCGAGGAGGAGAAGATTGACATGCCCGTCATCGCCCACCCCGTGACCGAGAAGAAGGAGACCGTCAAGGCCGTGACCGTTGTCCCGGTCGATGCAGAGTTTGAGAACGATCCGTCCTTCTCTCTGTACCATGACGCTCCTGCCGCTCCCGTCGAGGCCGTGGCCGAGGCTGAGTCGGAGACTTGCAAACCTTTTGAGCTCAACACCGAGGTGATGTCGGATGTTGACATTTTCCGCGGCTTCGAGACTGAGAAGGCTCTGTCGCGCTACGAGCTGGTTGACGCTTCGGAAGAGGCTGTCAACGAGGTTCAGAACTCGATCACTGTTGCTCGGATAAACCATATTGCCAATAACCTGAAGGCGATCGAGTCAAGGTTAAGCCTTTTGAGCTTTGACGCATAGACGGTGCTTGTTGTGTTTTTCATATCCGGCGACTTTGGTGTTTTGGTTTCTGGGGCTGCGTTGACTGTACCACTCCACCCATGCGGTTTACTGTTTCCTTTGTCTTCTTCTTCTACTGTGCATATGGGAAAGATTTGATTTGATTTCTGTGTTGTCACAGGTCTACTACTTTATTTTCGGCGTCGAACAATTGGCTGGGACAGACTGCTTTTTTTTTTTTTGCTTTTTATTTACGCTGACACGAGCCGGACAAGCGGCGTCTGATTGTTATTGTTCATTGTTTCTTTGCACACACCTGTCTCTTTCCATTTTCGTGGCGACTGGTTTATGATGATGAATTTTGGGACACTCGAGCAAAAGATTTTGTTGGTTGTGGGATTCATAGGGACTTCGGGCTTGATTTTCATACAGAGTTAACGGCTGCAGCAGCCAGAAATGAATGAATTATTTGAAGCTATGATGATGCGGTACGAGATTTTCTGTGAAATGAATGTGAAATAAATGTGTTTTTGAAGTGGTGACTGTGAAAGTAAGAGGTTATTGGTCGCTGTCCAGTGAAGACAGCCCTACGAGCACCCACTGTAAGCCTGGTTGGAATGCGCTGGGGCCGCCTCTCCCGCCGCTTGGGCGGTGGGAATCGATTTAAATCGCGGCCATTCCAGCTTCCCGCAATAGCGCCCGAGCAATATCACGAAAAAGCATCAATTTGTGACTGGCAGGGGATTGGGGATTGGAAAGGACTCAACCCATTAAAAAAGGACTGTTTTTATCTCGAACAAAATGAGTGTCCACAGTCGCATGATGCGACGAGCGGTGCCGCTGGCCTGGTCTGCGTTGGCACAAGTCACGGGGTTTGGGATTGACCTGGCAACGGTTGGCAAGTAAACAAAGGTGGGCATCACCACCACCACCGTTGTTCCTAGTCCACAACGTCCGCACTACGAGTCCCATAATATCTCCATGCAGCCCTATTTTCGGGGGACAGCTTCCCTGACCCAGCTACATTCCTGAGCACACGTTTTGAAAGCCACATTTGGATGCAAGTATTCCGTTTGCCTTGACATCGTCAAGAACAAGAATATCGAGCCTTTGCATTTGTTGCTTGCCGCTATCGAGGCCACTCCGGGCCTCCTGTTTTGCTGTTGCTGTTTGACTCGTCACAGCAGCTCAGCCTTTTGTTTGCTTTTTGCTTCCTGCCATTAGGCAACCACTCTCCCCCTTTGTGATACAGCCCACCGATGACGGGCGACAGGATGCTTCGCACAACCGTCGAGGATCTCGACGAGACCCTCGACAAAGAGGCCGAGGCATGGACGAGCAAAAACACTCGGCGTGTGTCCCGGCCACTGCCATATCCGCCTGCATCGCGGACAACACCAGACACGCGGACGACACAGACATCACGAACATCGCCGCGGTCAGCACGGAGAGAGTCACGGCGCAACTCTACCGCCAACCGCGACGCTGTCCACGGCAACAACCACGAGCTGGCCAACGTTGTGGCCGCCATTGATGCATTCCTGGCGTCACCAAACGGGGACGCGTCAGACGACGAGCACGACCACGACGGTCACCACGAAAGAGGCCCGACACAGTCCGAGATTGACCACATTGTCGCTGACCCAACGCTGGTGGGCGAGCCGACAAACGACGGCAAGGCCAAGTCGGCCGAGCAAGTCTACACGATCCACGCGGACGACTTGAGCACCGACGAGATCCACGAAGCCGAGATTCACACCGCCGACGTGGATGCCGCTAGCCAGTACTCGCAGTCTGACTACGGGCACCAAGACAACCACAATGACTCGTTTGAGGCCAACGTGGACGATCACCTGGACCTGTCTGATCGGGCTCACAGCAGCCATGATGTGGAGGACGACCGCTCGGTTGGCGACGGCGAGGTCGACCATGAAGATCACGAGAACAACTCGATGCTTGAGACCGACAACGGCACTCATGAGGATGACAACTATGATGTCGTCTCGGGCTACTTGGATGACGAGGAGGGCGCAGACTACGACGACGAGCACGACGACGGCGAGGATGGACATGAGCACGAGCATAACGACGATGACAGCACATACTCAGAGTCGGGCAGTGCAGTGTCTTCTCGTCGCACCTCAGCGGCTGTGTCAGAGGCCGTGTCAGAGGCCGTGTCAGAGCGCAAGACATCTCTCCGCACCGAGGCGCTGATCAAGGCGGCCGCCCGTGCGGTGGTGGCGTCCATTGAGAAGAATGAGGGCAAGGACCCGCTGGACCTGAATGCGCTCAGCCGGAATGCCATTGCCGAGGCCAGAGAGAAGGCCAAGACACCCGAGCACGTCGATGACTGGGACAGAGAGGATTCGCCTCGTGCGCTTGGTGACCAGTCCCAGCACGAGCACGAAGACGTCGGCAGTGAGTCCCAGCACGGTTTCGACCATGACGACAAGTCAGACAGCAGTTTCGAGCATGGCCACGACGATGGTGCGTCGAACCGTGAACTCGACGAGGCTCGGTCGGATCGCGATCTCGAAGGCGAGCAGTCTGACCGGCACCACACGACGGAGGATGAGAGCGACGACGTCTTTAGCGACCGCAGCCCGCGCACGTCGCTGGGCTCGTGGGACGGCAGCAGCGGCGAAGACCAAAAGGGCAGCGGGTGCGACAAGCCGAAGAAGAAGGCCATGCTCAAGCCTGCTCTGCGGCCGACTGCCCAGCGGTCAGCCACGGCCACCCCCACGGGCAGCACCAACCGCGACTACACGCGGTCGCCGCGTGTGTCGGATGCCACTACCGGCAGCATTTCCAACATGTCGCACTACGAGCGCGGTCGCGACGTGAGCAACGGCAGCAGCGGCGGCGACAGCGTGGACGACCCGGACCTGCCGCCCAACTTTGTGCGGGACACCTCGCGGGTCTTCTCGCGGCCCGTCTTCCGGTCGCCGTCGGCCGTCCGCGCTCTGCAGATGTCGTCGCCCACGCCGTCTGTCGTTCGCGGCGCTCCGTCGTCGACCCAGCGCCGGCGCCAGAGCCAGGCGCTGGCGGCGTCGTACAACTTCTCGCCCAAGCACAACGGCAACCTGTCCTCGTCGCCCAAGCGGTCGACCCCGTTCCGGGTCGTCCAGCCAGACCCGGCACCGCTTGTGCTGCTGCACGCCACGCTCATGCCGACGCGCTGGGCCTGGGCGGACGTGCTGAACCGCCTGGACTCTGTCGACTGTGCCGGCCTGTCGCCAGCCCTGCAGCACCTCCACGGGAACTGGTGCCAGCTGCAGGACTTTGTCGGCGCCGACACGGTGACTGAGCGCGGTGTGCTTCTGCCGCACCCGCAAAACGACTTTGAGGTGCTGGAGGAGCGGCTGCTGGAGGCCCTGGAGCTGCCGGTGCGTCGGCGTGCGCGGATTCTCGAGTGCGGCCACTATCTGGGCCCAGAGGATGACGACGCCGACGACGCCGACGAGTACGACAATCAGACTGAAAAGGGCTTTGGGGGCTTCGCGGCCAAGATCAACAAGCACTGGTGCGCGACGTGCCACTCGGAGATCCGGTACGAGTCGCTGGGTCCGGAGCGGGCCTTCCGCGTCAAGGTGTATGCCAGCAACGGCATGATGACGCCCGGCGCGTGGGCGGCGTGCTGGCGGGAGATGGAGCGGGTGGATGTCGAGGTGGAGCCGATTGTGGGCGACACGGCCGTCCTGCAGGAGCTTGCGCAGGTGCGGGCGGCGCAGGCGATGGCGGACGAGATGCGGGAGCAGGATGCTGAGCCGAGCTATGTCGAGGACACGGGTCTGGAGGATCCTGTCGAGAGCCACGAGCCGGCAGGTGACCTTGACGGTGCCGAGACGGCCGAGACGAGACACAGCGAGCCGGTAGGCGAGGCTCTTTACGGTGCCGAGACGGCCGAGACGAGACACAGCGAGCCGGTAGGCGAGGCCGCATCCTACATGAACGGCACGGCTGGCATCTCGGCCATGGACCACTTGCCTCCCACCAGCCGCGACATGCCTGCCTCGCCTCCTCTGCGCAACTCGCCCACCGAGCCGCCCGCGCAGACAACGACCGACCACGAGCGGGCTCGCGCAGCTGTGATTCCTCCCACGTCGGCCATGCCCGCGACAGCTCGGGAGCCGACAACGGCATCGACGGAGAGCACCGCCTCGTCGGTGCCGTCGACGAAATCGCCTCCGTCGCCGAGCGAAGAAGCGTTTGTCCGTCACGAGGAGCGCCGCCGGCGCAAGTCGTCGTCTGCAAGCCGGGCCGGTCCTGCGCCTTGTGTGCCTGCGGCTGCACCCCGCGAGCCGACCTCGACCGCCAGGAGCGCTCCGAGACAGGCCCACAAGACTGACACTCTGCCCGAGCTGCTGCTGGCTGCCGGCAAGGTCCTGTTGAGGGACCACCAAAAGGAAGTGGTCATGGCTGGCCTGAGCGCCGTCGTGATGCTCGCCGCCGTGTGCTACAAGATGGCTGGTGGAGCCGGTGCTTCTGCGGCGGTGGCGACGGCGGCGGCGGCGTCTACCGCTCCCCTGGCTGCTGCTCCTGCCATGGTTCACGCTCCTCGGGTTCCTCGGGTTCCCCGGGTTCCTGTGGCAGACGCCGAAGATGACTCTGTCCGGGCGGTCGTGTCTGAAGAGCCCATTGCAGCCAACGACGCGTCTCTCCCCGAGTCCATCCTGGACGAGATTGTGCAGAGTGTGACGTCTGCCACCATGGCCGCATCCTCTGAGACGGTGATGGAGGCAGCAGCCGCCACTGCTGCGCCAGCCAATGAGGATGAGGAGGCCCGTGTGGAGGCCCGTGTGGAGGCCCGTGAGGAGGCCCGTGAGGAGGCCCGTGAGGAAGATGCCCCGAGAGAAGCCCCTGTACCGGAGTCTGTCTCTTCTGAAGCCGCCCAGTCTGAGTCTCCTGTCGAGTCGGAGACCCCTGTTAAGCGCCAGGCTCTCCGCCAGACTTTGTCCACGTCGCAGGCCACCCAGTCTTTAGCCGCTCGCCAAGCACCGTCTCGGTCGGTTTCTTCCAAGTCTGCCTCTGAGTATTCTGAGACTGCCACTGTTGAGAAGGCGCCTGCTTCCGAGGCTACCCAGTCTGCTCAGCCTGTCGAGACTACTGAGACTGCCACTGTTGAGAAGGCACCTTCTTCCGAGGCTACCCAGTCTGCCAGCTCTGTCGAGGAGCCTGCTGTGGAGTCTTCTGCCACTCCGTCCTCGGCCGTTTCTTTATCCACTTTTGCAGAGCCTGTTGCAGCCTCCGAGTCTGTTGACGAGCTTGTGTCCGAGGCTGCACCCGCTTTTGAGACTCCTTTGGCATCCACACAAGAGACGCAGTCTACTGTGACGGATGCTGAGCCTGAGCCGACCGTGGAGGCACGCTCCATTGAAGTGGAGGATGACGAGGAAGCTGTTCCCACTGTCTCTGCAGAGGACCACGAGGAGTTCAATATGGCGTCTGTCGAGCCAGCCTTTGCGGAACCGTCAGAGACTTTTTCTGAGCCCACCGACACTGCTTTCGAGGCTGAGCCCGAGACTGCTTTCGAGGCTGAGCCCGAGACTGCTTTCGAGGCTGAGCCCGAGACTGCTTTCGAGGCTGAGCCCGAGACTGCTTTCGAGGCTGAGCCCGAGACTGCTTTCGAGGCTGAGCCCGAGACTGCTTTCGAGGCTGAGCCTGAAGAGACGGTTGTTGCTGAGCGCAAAGTTGAGATTGAGGCAGAGGACGAATCGTTTGTCGATGCCACCGAGTCTGTGGAGGAGATTCCGACCGAGACTGCTTCTTTTGAGGCGGCGACATTGACTGCAGCCGTCCCGGAGGCGACCTCGGTTGAGGAGGAGGAAGCTGAGGCTACAGTCTTTTTCGATGCAGAGCCAGAGCCGACCGAGACTGTTGAGCCGACTGTCGGGGCAGAGTGGCTGCCAGAGGAGACTGTCGAGCCCGAGCCAACCGTTGAGGCAAAGTGGCTGTCAGAGACTGACGAGCCAGAGCCGACAGTCGAAGCCATGTGGCTGCCTGAAGAGACTGTCGAGGTCGAACCAACTGTCGAGGCAAAGTGGCTTGAGCCAGAGACTGATGAGCCAGAGCCAACTGTCGAGGCTAAATGGCTCGAGCCAGAGATTGACGAGCCTGAACCCACGGTGGAGGCAAAGTGGCTCGAGCCAGAGACGGCTTCGGATCTCGAGGCTTCCGACACCCGCGACTTTGACGACCTGCCCGACTCCACATCGTCTGCCACTGTCAGCGAAACGACCGTGGCCACGTCCCCGGCCACGGACAGCACTCTGCTGGAAGGCACGTCGGACGCCATGGTGGACGGCATGCTGATCGAGACGGTCTCGGTCGAGACGGGCTCGTACGGGATGCCGTGCATCACTACCGTTATGATCCGGGCCGTCCCGACTGCTCTGGCGGGAGGGGCAAGGAGGTGATTGGACGTTGTTGGTGGACTGTGTTGCGTTGACGTTTTTGGAAAGATTTGTTTTTAATGTTGAAATTTGTTCTTTTTGGATAATATTTGTGGTTTTCCTCTTTCAAGCAAGCGTTGTTTTCACTATCCCCTCTGTGATTTATTATTTCAAATTCGTCTGCTTTTATGTACTCGTTTGGATATCTACACTCTTTTGACTGAAGCCGGATACCACATTGACATTGAGAATGGACGTGATCGGGGGTTTCCTTTGTGACCAGATAACTATTAAAATCGACAAAAATGGTACCCTTTGTTTGGAATATTAGAAACGATTTAATGCGACCCCAAATTAAGAGCGGGAATAACAATATTAATGAATATTATTTCACTCTTTATTTTCTTTTCCTCGCTTCGCTCGAAGTAAACTTGACAGCAACAAGTCCTCTCTTGTCTGTCTCGTTTGCCGCTTCGATACCAGTACACGGAAGACGTCTCTAGGCACGACGGTCTGCAAAGTCAATAAATCATATAACAAGTAATCGTGTTGCCACCATTTGTACCGCTAGACATGCGCAATATAAACACAAAGATCAACATTCACCCCCCCGGCCTCGTCGACATTCCTTCTCACCCCGCCAGAAAACCCCTCTCCCTGTTCCGCGCCCGCTCAGAACTCTTCGCGTCCAGCTTCACCCCGACCAGCACACACTCCACCCCGCCCGCCTTGCTGCCGCTGCGCGCGCTCTGAATCCGCAGCCGCCACTGGCCCGTCTTGATCGTCCACGACGTGCCCACCGGCGGCTCCGGCCGCGCGCTCTCTCCCTCGGTCCGCCGCCGCTTCCGGGCCCCAGGAGCTGGCCCGCCTTCCCCGGAAACGCCCCCATCGTCACCCTCGTCGCCCCACACCCGTCCGTCTAGCTCAATGGCCGTCTCCGGCTCCAAGACCACCCTCACCAGGTCGCCCTCGCTCAGCGGCGTGTTGCCCGGCGTCGGCGGCTGGCTGCTGGCGCCGCCGCGGGCCATCAGCAGCCCCAGCGGCTGCGTCGTCGGCGGCAGGTTCAGCTTGGTGGCAATGACCTCGAACAGACGCGCCACTCTCGTCTTGGCGTCCCGAAAGAACTCGGCACGGATACCGGTCGGCGCTGGCTGCGGCGGCGGCGGCGGCGGCGGCGGCGTGACAGTAGACGCCGGCGAGAGCGATGAGGTGTCGGACGGCGTATTCGCGGCCTGCTGGGCCACGTGCGGGAAAAAGTGCAGCTTGGTGTTCTCGCCGCCAATCTCGAGCACCAGCTCGGCCGGCCGGTCGTCGACAAACGGCCGCATGTAGTTGACCCAGCCCAGAGGGTCGGGCAGTAATGAGTGAGCAACTGGTGTGGCTGCTGTAGGGGTGGCTCCTCCTGGCGTTGCTGCCGCGGCGGCCGCCGCTGCCGCTGCTGATGCCATGCTTGCTGCTGCCGCTGCCGCCGCCGCGGCTCCCGACACGGAAATACCAGACTTGAGAATGTCCTCTAGTCGCAGCGCAATCTCGTGCCGATGCCGTGCCTGGTTGAACGACAGCGCATGCGGAATCAGCTTCTGCTCGAGTCCTTTAAAGTTGAAATACCGCACGTCCCGCAACAGCGTTTGCCGGTGCGCCTCGTCGCGGATGTGCACTGGGTATCCTCTCAGCAGATGCAGGATCTCGGCAAACGTGTCGGCCGACCGGCCAGGCACACTGGGTGGCAGGATCGACGGCGGTCTCAGCAGTCCTTCGCGGTCCAGCCCGGGGAACAGGTCATCAGGACTGCTAAAGAAGATGGCGAAGCCCAGGCTGAAAAAGTTGGGCGAGTTGCCCGGATCTTGGAACAGGTCTCGCGGGATCTGGAACTCCCTGTGGCCAATCGACATGAAAATGGACGCCTCGTAGAGCTGCGAGATGAGTTTTGGCAGGTTGTAAAACTGTGCGTCGGCAAAGAGGCGCACAAAATGCGTGCCGTCGCGGGGCTCGACATGGTAGCCCTGCAGATGCAGCGAGATGTCTCGAAACGTGACCGGGTCGCGGTCAATGTACAGCGTGCGGATGGCCGTGGCTGGGTCCTCGCCCTTTTTCTCGGCCGTCGCCATCTGGCACTTGAAGTACTGGGAAAAGTACGACGGGGCGTCTGACGAGAGGGATGCGCCCGACAGTTTGAAGAGTTCAGAGCCGATCTGGATGGGGAAGACGCGCTCATGGGGGAGGATGGGCGGGATGGAGGACATGAGCTGGAGCCCGCCTGACGATGAGGATGCTGATGATGCGCCGGGCGCTTTGTGGATGGACGGGTGAGAGCCAAAGGTGGCGGAGGGGGCTGCGGTGGTGCTGGAAGAGCCAGGCTTGCCGTTGGAGGCGGCGTTCATGGAGGTGCTCATGCTGGCGTTGAAGCCGGTGTTGGCATTGTTGCCAGGCGGGCCGTGAGAGCCAACGCCGGCACTGCTGCCGCCGGCGCTCTTCCCGGGCGAGGGGCCATGCTCGGGCGGCATGGCCAACGGCGTCGGGCCCGGGATGGACTGGATCGCCGGCGCGCGGCCCGGGTGGTGGCCGTTGCCGACAGTGCGGTCGCTCAGCGACATGTGCGGCGAGTAGGGTGTCTGAGGTGAAGCGTGCTTTGTCTGTGCGCCCTGTGTCTGGCTGCGCTGATGTGGGCAATGTCTCTGTTTGCCGTCTTTGTCGCCTGTCTCAATGCTATAAAGCCATGGGTTTGTGTATGAGATTGTGCGTGTGAATGAGACGAGAATCCAACGGCCTAGGCCCTGCTAGCTCCCCACAGTTGGATGGCTGCGTGTCCAGTAAGGCCGCGCGATCCTCACAGCCCCCTCGTTTTCGTGGGTGACTAATGTTGACGGGGGAAGGCGCAAACGAGAAAACGGCAGTCGCCCGCCTCTTAAACAGCGTCTTTGCAGCACGAGTCAGGGCGCAGACGAAATTCCAGACTGTTCTCTTCCCTTTTTCGACGTCGCTTATCAAGCCGCTGCGCGATGCGACAGGGTGCTTTGATATTGGGTGAGTAAGGAAAAAAGACGGTGGGAAAAAGCATAATTACTGCAGTGGTGTAGGGAAGAGTACAGTTCTCAACCAGTGCCGCTCGGCCGCCAGGCTGAAACGGGATTAGCGCTTCTGCTGACGATATCAGCCCAGGCAAAGCGGGAAGTCTCATTGGGAAGTCGCGTCCGGGGAACCTCTAAGATGCCCCTTATGTGCAGATTCCGACAACTTACATCAGCAGCATCTCGGCGTCTCCTATTAGTCGCAGTGACGTCCCATTTGTCAACGTCCAATCGACTTTCTCACAACACCCTCTACTCTGCATCAATACTCGGCAAACACGAATTGCTTCTGAATTGCTCCGCCCTCTTCGTAAAATAATGCAAAACCTATCGAAATAAATGAATGCGCGTGCCACCATATGCACCAAACCTGATAAATGAGAGACAAACAGAAAGGAGTGACAACAAAAGAGGGAAGAACAAAAGGAGCGATAGAGGGAATAAAAAAGAGAGGAAGCCAAACCCAAAAACCAAAACCCAGTCCATCCCGACCACCCATGCCATTAAAGTCTGTCAATGAGAGAAAAGAAAAGAAGAAGAGATAATGACAATCTACACAAGAAAGAAGTGTTTCCACCACCCAAAAACTTGAAAATTTAACGTTTCCCATAAACAAAAGTGGTATCTTGGTTTGTTCATCCACCGGCTCGTCAACTCCTCCAATAAACATCAGTTCTCGTCGTTTCCTGTCCAGTAAATATCAGTTCTCACCATTTAGTTGTCCTTATCAACAACAGCCACCTTCTGTTCGGCCTCCTTGACCTCACTGTCGCTCTCTTCTTCGACTTCTTCCTCCACCTTCAACCCCTCTGTGCTTGCACCGCCTGCGCTTCCAGGAGTCGCCGGCGACGATGTCGCCTTCGTAGCCGCCACTGCAGGCAAGGGTCTGGGAGTCGCGTCGGATCCCTCCCGGCTGGCCTCTCTAGGGCTCGCCAGTGGAGACGCCAGGGGACTCGTCAGACTGCCTCCAATGCTACCCGTGACGCTCTCCGACCGGCCGTGGCCAAGGAACCCGCTGCGTCCACTCCGTCCGCTACGCACACTGCGCATGCTGGCTCCGTCGCCCGTGCCACCGCCGCCTCCACCGCCAACATTCTGCCGTCCCGCATAGAAACTGTTCCGGTCGCTCGGCAGAGCACCCGTCGTGCTGTAGATGCTGGTCCGCTCAGCCGCCGCAGCCGATGCAAGACCGGCACTAGCCACGCTCATCCGGCTGCTGGCTGCATGAAGTGGAAGGGGCGTAGCGGGGACGCTGCCATTGGTGGCATTGCTGTTGTTGTTGTTGTTGTTGTTGTTGTTTCCGCCAGCACTTCCCTCAATGTTGGCAGACAGGATCGAAAGAGGCAGACTCTCTCGGCTGCCGCCAAAGATGGACGACGGCGCCAGAGCTCGCACCGAGGCGTCCGTGTCCAGCGACCGCCGGCGTCGACGTTTGCTCGACGAGGCCAGCGTCAGGATCGATGCATTGTCCGTCAACAGATTGTTGGCCGTGGCTGACGTGTAGGTCGTCGGATGCGGCGCTCCTGGTAGGCCGCCCGAAGGTGTCAGATGCGATGGGATGGCCGATGCAGGCGTGCTGGGGAACGGCTGGTGGAAATGGATCGTTTGTGTCGTGCTCTGCAGAGACGAGTGGTGGTGGTGGCCGTGGATGCTGTGGCTGTTCGTGTTGTTCAGAACCACACCGTTGCCGCTAGTTCCCCCGATGCTTGGTGCTCCGTTGGTGTTCCCCCCATGTGCCGCGCCGTTTTGTGCTGGCGCCAACGACTGTATCGTTGTGAGTGTCGTCGTCAGTGACCGTACCGACGGCGCCGGCGACGAAAACGTGCTGTCTCCCCCGCGCCGCGAATTCCGATCGTTCAGCGTCCGGCTGGTCGTGCCCGTAAGAGTCGAGGCTGCGCCGTTGGAGGGCGCCAGCACTGAACGGGGAACATCTCGGTCGGTGGACACAGTAGGAGCTACTGACCGCGCGCCCGCCGTTCGAGGGCTCTCCCCATCATCAATGTTGTCAATGTCGTCCTCGCTGTCCGAGTTCTCCACGATGCTGCTACGCCGGCTTCGTCCCAGGGACGTAGAGCTCGATGCGAGTCCGCTCTGCGATGTCAGAAACGACGGGCGGCTGCCGTTGCGGTGATGGTGATGCTGTTGTGTGTGGCCATTGTGGTGGCGATGGGTGCTGCCGTCGTAGTAGTTGCTCGCACTGGTGCTCGTTTCGAAGCCGTAGCTGTCGTTGGGTGCGCTGCCGCTGGCGACGCGGCCGGAAAGCGGGTAGGGGTTGTTCTTAGCCGCACGCTTCTTGGAGGCCAGCTTCATCTGTGCCAGATGTCGCTTCGACGTGACGGCATTGCTGCGGCCATCGCTGGAGACTCCCGCCTTGAAGTGTGCGAGCTTCTTGACCCAAGTTGCAAAGGGCCGGCGACGGTTGGGCCGGCTGGCGGGATCTAGAAAGGGAGGTCAGCGGGGAGGGAGCGGGTGGACGAGGTGCAGGGAGGGGGCTGAGGGAGAGAGCAGAGATGCCCGCCATGCACACACCTTGGGATGTTTCTGTCATGGCCACCTGCATCGAAACGTCGAGAGTGCTGTCGAGGTCTGTGAGGAGATGCTGAAGCGAAGTCGGGAGAGGTCGAAAGAGGGTCGAGGTAGCACTGAAGCAAGATAGAAAGGATCTAGCCAGGGAGGAGAGCGGTCGAAAAGGGAGACAAAGCGGCGATCAGGAGAGCGAATGACGTGGTTGGGCGACAGAGCGAGAGACCGGGTCTAGGCTGGGCCGCGGCAGATCGAGGGTTGTCAAGGTGAAAGAAGGTCCGGCTGAGACCAGGCAGCGAGAGAGAGCAAGTAGGAGACCCCAGGGCGAGACGAGGAAAAGGAAGAAAAGAAAGAAGAGAACCGCAAAAAAGAAACTCGGCAGCCCAGCAGACTTGTTCCAGAACACCTCGCTCGTCGTGTGTAAGAAGGCAAGGACACGCGCGCTCTGGCTAGTCCCGTGTTCCGATGGGGCAGAGGTCGTGGCCATGGATTGCTGGTATTTTGCTGCGCTTGCTGGCGGTGGGCATGGAAACCGACCGAAGTCCAGTCAGGGGCTCTGAGTCTATTGCCAGGCTTTGCCAGGCTTGGCTACCAGCCCGCCAGGCCAGGGTTTGATCAGCCTAAAACCCGGCGGGCCTGGCTGGCCTTGCTGGCCCAGTCAGAGGGCCCCAAAAACGCCAAAAAAGAAAGCAACAAGGACCCCGTGGCTCTGCTGATCTAGCGCTGTGCAGCGAGCTAGTGGTTGCAGCTCTACAGGCTTCAGTGGTTCCACGCGACCCGAACAAGCCGTGGCGCTGGAATTTTGGGGTACTTTTGGGGTATTTTTGGCAACCTCGTTCCTCAATGCGGGACCGCCTCCACAAACTTGCAGGAATCGTCACGTGAGACTCCGTTGCTGTGGATGTGCCCTACATATCAACGTCAACAAAGACCTTTCATGACACCTCGAAAATACCAATACTTCCGGTTTACGCCAATACACCACTGCACTGTACCTTCACCCCACCATGGCATAACCATGTCCATACAGCGACTGCCGGAGAATGTCGCTGCGCAAATCAAATCTTCGGCCACGGTCACCTCGCTGAACGGCACTGTCTGTGGTCTTCTTCGAAATGCCCTCGATGCCCAGGCCACCAGGATCGCCATTTCAGTCGACTACAGCCGAGGCTCGTGCGACATCAACGACGATGGCGTTGGGATAGAACCATTGGAATTTTCTGACTCCGGCGGACTTGGAAAGCTTCACTGTAGGGCCACACCGCCACTTATGGTCCAATTATCAACACGGCTGACCATCCAGGCACTTCCAAGTTTCCTCGCTCTTCTTCTGTGCATGGCTGGCGTGGCTCTTTTTTGGCTTTGGTAGCAGATCTATCTTTGTTATCCGTGGTATCGCAGTCTCCTGGCCATGGCCAAAACTCGCTACAGGAGCTGACCATCCACAATGGCAAGGTGCTGAGGCGCCAGTCATTGTCGCTCCCAGAAGAGGGCCTGGCACCCGGTGGGCGGCATGGCACTCGTGTTTCTGTACATGACCTTTTTGGGTGTATGCCTGTTCGTGCTCGGATGAGACCCAAGCCTGACACGCCTGCCTGGCGGCGTGCCTGGGATGACCTGGTTCATTCAGCCACAGCCCTTCTTTTGGCCTGGCCACGAGATGTCGTTGTCACCCTGCAGGACAGCTATGGAGACACAACGGACGAGTCGAATCGAAGGCGTCAAATACTGACGCTCCGGACGAGTTTGTCCTCTGATCGTGAAAATGCCGCCCGCACATCACGACTTCTGACCCAGGCAACATTATGCGAGCCATCTAATGCATCTTGCACATCTTGGGTGAGAGTTGGGGCAAGTGTCACGTCAATGGATGTGTCTATTGCTGGTTGTATTGGTCTGAAGCCAGTGGCATCGAAGCGAGTGCAGTTCATTCGCATAGGCATTGAGCCTCTGTCGCAAAGTCATCCACTTGCCAACGAACTGTACGATGAAATCAACCATCTTGTTTCTGAGTCCCGATTCGGGACCACCGAAGACGGTGGAAGGGCCATTGATCGCTGGCCCATGTTTGTCTTTGGTGTCGATGTGGGCGGAACTTGTTCCTCTTTGAGGACCGAAGATATTCTCAATGATCGGCGGAAGTACCTGGACACGATTCTTGGTCTATTCAGAACTCTGCTGGCTGAATTTCTCAGCAAGCATGGGTTCTACACCGCCCATTCCCACCAGCAGCACATTGCTTTTCGGCCGAAACAAACCGGGCCCAGAAGTTTTCAGGGCTATGAACCATCTGAAGATACCTCACCAAGCAAAAGAAGGAAAACAGATAGCGGGGGCCAGCATGCAGTTCACAGTTTGACAATCCGGCAGACAAGCACACGCCCTAGCTCTCCGTTTTTGTCCTGGAATAGAGTTAAGAAATCTACACCAACGCGAGGAGTCGAGAAGGCGGCAGTATCTACCGACGACACGCCGATGGAGGATGGCATGCTAGCAAAAGATCTGGATACGAAAGCCAAGAGCACTGCAGTCACCAGAAAATTCTTCAATGATGCCCATCAATGTGGACATGGAAATTTGGGCTTGTTACCACAACTGGACGGAAGCATCTTGACAAGTGGCGAAATGCGTATATCAAGAGACAGCCTGGCGGCTGCAAAGGTCATTGGCCAGGTCGACCAAAAGTTCATATTGATCAAGGCTTCACATCGAAATGACGACAGTTATGGATATGAGGACCTCTTGATTCTTATCGACCAACATGCGGCCGACGAGCGCTGCCGAGTGGAGGCTCTTCTGGAGGAATATTTCTCAACCCAAGGGGAGACGTCGGCATGCCGAGCCCAGTCAACCTTGCTGGAAGCTCCGCTTCAGTTTCACTTACCTTCCGGTGAGCAGGAACTTCTAGAGCGCCACCGAGACAGGTTCCAGCACTGGGGCGTTTTCTACAACGTAGTTGCCTCGGAAGGAACGTACGGGGTGACGCTAAAAGTCGTTGGGCTACCAGGAAGTATTGCTGAGCGCTGCAAACTCCAGCCGAGACTGGTTGTGGACATGATCCGGCAGGAAATATGGAAACTCCGCGGACCCAGCACGCAGCCTGCCAGTGAGCCCACAGGTTCTAAGAGAGCTTGGGTGTCTCGACTACAAGGCTGTCCCCAAGGCATTCTGGACCTTCTCAACTCCAGAGCCTGTCACAGTAAGCAGTGTTCCCATTCCATGAGTGGTTTTTAATTATCTAACAAAACCAGGTGCAATCCGATTCAACGATGCATTGTCGCACGAGGAATGTGTCAGTCTCGTGGACAGATTGATGCGCTGTGCATTTCCGTTTCAGTGCGCCCACGGCAGGCCGTCAATGGTTCCACTGCTGAATCTAGCATCTGCCTCATCTTATGCTGGCGAACCATGGCATGGAATGCTAGAAAATTAGAAGAATATGTAGTAGATTTACTGGATATTAAAGTGAAATAAAAACAAAAATAAGCAAGAATTAATCAAAAAATGAGGAAAAGAAAGATAAATGCAAAATGCCATGAATTTGTCTGCCTATGAGGCTCCCGGTTAACTGCGCCACAATCTGCGCAAGCCACATCCCAACGGTGGGGACCGTGCATCAACGTCACTCCTTGAGCTCTAATCACGGAGCTTGAGCTCATCAACACAACAACGACAACAGATACCATGGCGAACTCGGTAGGTCCGGTATACTTTTCTGCTGTTATTTTTGCTGGTTTTATCTAACACCCCCAGTGGAAGTCATTTGACTTCTTCGAGGTCAGCCAGGTAAAGCCCGGCGACGACGAAAGCCGCATCTTCTTCGAGAGCAACGAGATTGCCAGCGTGTGTTCCGGGTCCGACAGCCTGTTTCTGGGCAGCTTCGACGGATATGTGCGCATCGTGGGCCCCAGCTGGAAGGTGGTGCGGAGCTTCCTGGCGCACGAGTCCGGGAGCAGCATCACGCACATGCGGCAGGTGGAGGGGACGAGTCTGCTGGTGACGGTATCGGAGGACCTGAGCACGGAGCCGATACTCAAGGTGTGGGCGCTGGACAAGGTGGTCAAGAAGACGGGGCTTCCGACGTGCTTGAGCACGCTGCAGGTTAATAACGGGAGAAAGCAGTTTCCGGTATGCATCCCTAGGCGACAGTTTCACCCCTGCCTAGAAAATAGCCGAGGCAGCCTCCAGAAGCCAGAAGACCACAACTGCCTCCTACTGCCTCCTTACTAACGCAGTCCAGATATCTGCATTCACTGCCACCGACGACCTCTCCCAGATCGCAGTCGGTTTTGCCAACGGCGCGGTAACGCTCATCCGAGGCGACTTGATCAACGATACGGGCACGCGCCAGCGGATAATCTACGAATCGGACGAACCGATTACGGGCCTCGAGCTGATAGATATCGACGACAAGTTTACGACGACACTCTTTATTGCAACGACCGCGCGCATCCTCAAACTACCGATCCTCGCCAAGGGCAAGGCGCAGCCTCCGAAAACGGCCGAAGACACCGGTTGCGCCGTGGGATGCATGACTGTCGACAACCGCACTGGCGACATTGTGGTCGGACGCGACGATGCGATTTACTACTACTCGATCGACGGACGGGGACCGCCAAGGGCCTACGATGCGCCCAAGAACCTGGTGGAGGTATACAATGAATACGTGGCAATAGTGTCCCCCGGTGGCGGTGCTGCCGGTGGCGGGCGAGGAAACGGGAGAAACAACAGCGAGGGGAGACGTCTCGGGGCCACGACGGCGGCTGCGGCAGATGCTCTATTTAACACATCGACGTTTGCGCTGCTCGAGACGGACCTCAAGGTGGTGGCTCACTCGGAGACGCTCATCTCGCCCGTCAAGGCCGTCTTCCAGATCTGGGGTGGCCTGTGCATGCTGACGCTCGACGGCAAGGTGCGCAAGTACCAGGAGAAAACACTGCCGCAGCGGCTGGACATGCTGTACCAGCGCAACCTCTACCACCTGGCGATTGAGCTGGCGCGCAAGTCCGGACTGGACACGCAGCAGCAAAACGTCATTTTCCGCAAGTTTGGTGACTACTTGTACCAAAAGGGCAGCTATGACGAGGCAATGGCGCAGTACATCCGGGCGATTGACAGTACGGAGCCGTCGCAGGTGATCCGCAAGTTTTTGGACACGCAGCGCATCCACAACCTCATCGAGTACCTGGAGCAGCTGCACGAGCACCACCGTGCGACAGCAGACCACACTACGCTGCTGCTTAACTGCTATGCCAAGCTCAAGGACATTGACAAGCTCGAGGCCTTTATCAAGGCGCCTTCTCCGGATGGCAACAACCTCAAGTTTGACCTGGACACGGCGATTGCCATGTGCAGGCAGGGCGGGTACTATGAGCAGGCGGTCTATCTGGCCAAGCAGCACAACGAGCACGACCTTGTGGTGGACATTCTCATCGAGGACGCGCAGCAGTACAGCGAAGCCTTGGACTTTATCTGGCATCTTGACCCCGAAACGGTATGTATCAAGTCTGTTTCGAAACAACTTGAGCTCAAAACTAACTTTCAGGCCTACATGTGTTTGATGAAATACGCCCGCGAGCTGATTGAGCACTGCCCCAAGAGCACGACCCAGCTGTTCATCGACTACTACACCGGACGGTACAAGCCCAAGCCAGAGGGGATTCATGCCCTGGTAGAGCCCAGCGGCTCAGTTGCTGCTGCCGCAGGGTCTGGCTTTGCCTCGGGCGCTGCGTCGGCCCTGGCTGGCTTCATGACCCTGCCGTATATTGGCACATCAGGCGCAGCTACGCCGGACGACACCACCAAGGGAAGCACGAGGATATCATCACCCGGTGCACCCGGCGCTGTTTCGGCCCGGCCCAGTGTTGAACAGCAGCGCCAGCAAAGTTTCCCCCAAGCAGCAGCATCACAGTCCTTATCATACAAGGCACCCCCACCAAGGACGGCCTTCTCTTCGTTTATTGATCACTCCGATGAGTTTATTGTGTTTTTGGAGGCTTGTCTCCGTGAAGAGTACATTGCCGAGACAGACGAGACCGACTTGTACACGACGCTGTTTGAAATGTACCTGCTCAAGGCCGCCGAGAAGAAGGGCGACGACGAGCACCGGCAAGCCTGGGAGGCCAAGGCGAAAGCGCTGATTGCAAAAAGAGGAAGCAACCAAGAAGAGGAGGAACACATTGAGCCTGCCAACGTCTTGCTGCTGTCGCACCTGTCCGGGTTCCGCGACGGCACGACGCTCGTCAAGGAGCAGGCCGGCCTGCTGTTTGACATTTTCCGGTCGTACACGTCGACGGGCGACACGCGCGGCGCCCTCAAAGCGCTGCACAAGTACGGCCCCGAAGAGCCGCAGCTGTACCCGGCGGCGCTGTCGTACCTGACGAGCAGCGCGCGGGTGCTGGAGGAGGCCGGGCCCGAAGAGCTGTCGGCGGTCCTGCAGCGGATCCATAGGGACGGCCTGATGGCGCCGCTGCAGGTGGTGCAGACGCTGAGCCAGAACGCGGTGGCGACGATGGGGATGCTCAAGCCGTACCTGCAGGAGACGATTGAGCGGGAGCGCCGCGAGATTGCGGCCAACAAGCGCCGGATCGCGTCGTTCCGGTCCGAGACGGAGCAGCGGCGGACGGAGCTGGCGGACCTGACGACGAAGCCGGCCGTGTTCCAGGCGACGCGGTGCAGCCAGTGCGCGCTGCCCCTGGAGCTGCCCGTGGTGCACTTTTTGTGCAAGCACTCGTTCCACCAGCGGTGTCTAAAGTCGGGCGGCAGTGTGGGCATCGACACGTTCCGGGAGTCGGCAGCGGACAGTGCCGAGTGCCCGATCTGTGCGCAGGACAATGCGACGGTGCGCGCGATCCGGCGGCAGCAGGAAGAGTATGCGACGCGGCACGACCTGTTCCAGACGGAGCTGGGCAACAGCGAGGACCGGTTTGGGACGGTGGCGGACTGGTTCCAGCGGGGAGTGATGGGGACGTCCGAGTAGGCGAGGCGGCGAGGCGGCGAAGCGTCGAGGCGAAGCCGAGACGCAGAGCACAGGAGTATGGGAGTATGCCGCGAGTGGTCCATACAATTCGCGAAAAGAAGAGCTGCCATACGAGGCGAAGTCGAGGAGGCCAAGAGATTAAAAGAGACTAGGAGTTCGTATGTGCATGTGTATATATATATATATATTTATGTTTTTTTTCTGCTTGAAATGGAGTCTATGGGACAACGCCTTTTGCAAATGCGATGATGCTGGTA
Source organism: Raffaelea albimanens (assembly GCA_002778245.1). Lineage (NCBI taxonomy): Eukaryota > Fungi > Ascomycota > Sordariomycetes > Ophiostomatales > Ophiostomataceae > Raffaelea > Raffaelea albimanens. The sequence goes on from PCDJ01000001.1 coordinate 1,575,064, forward strand.
CTTTGGTTGGTGATATGCCTTGTTCCAGATTTATGCTCATTTCCCCACCCCGAACAGCTCGTTCAGCCACTTCCCAATGGCGGATGTCTCTGCCACGTCCAGCGATCCGCCGGTTGACTCGTCCAGCAGCTCCGCCCAGTCGTTTATGTGGTACAGGAGTTTCCCGTCGAGCGAAGCGGCCACTGCGTCGCTGGCGCTGGCGGCGCCCAGACTGGCACGCACGTCTTGCAGTCGTCCGTGCCGGGCAGTGAATGACAGCTGGAAAGATGCGGGCACGCCCTGGGGCCGCGGCGGCCTTGTCCTCGGGTCGTCGTCGCTCGGCTCGGTCGAGAACTGGAACTGCGGCGTCTGGCCAAAGATCCAGTCGAGCGACTGCAGTTCGCTGAAGCCCTTGGACAGAACAGCATCAGAGGATCCGTCGGAGAGATCGTCGGGGTTCACAGTCACGACGCCGGTACCGGCACCGCCGCTGTACATGTCGCCAAACTCCACGGCCGCGGCCGCGGCAAACTTGGCGTGGCTCTCGTCCATGTCCTCGTGCACGAGCACGTTCTGGACCGGCGACCTGACCGAGGCGACGCCGCGGGCGACAATGAACGGCGCAGCAGGGGAGCGGAGGAGGCCGGCGACGGCGGCGAGGTCCGCGCCGAGGAGGCACGTGCCGTGGTGGAGGGCGCGTCGGCGGGTGAGTTTGTACGCAGAGCCAGAGACTTTGCGGTCAGACGGCGAGGACGAGGACGAAGACACGGGCTCTTGGGCCGACACGTCTGACGAGAAAGAACCCTCGGCCTTGCTGGCCGGCTCCTCTGGCGTAACCAGCTCTGCATCGCCGGCCGTCACGACAATGTCGTGCCGCTCATTCACCCTTGCCGACGCCACTCCCAGCCTCCGCAAGGCCCTAGCCACCATGTTGGCGTGGTGGTCGCGGTCAAAGCCGGCGGACGGGACAATGACGCTCCAGTTGGCGTTTCCGGCGTCGTGGTAGACGGCGCCGCCACCGGAGCGGCGGCGGACCAGGCGGATGCCCGGACGGGCGCACCCCGTCAGGCTGCCCTGGCCGATGGAGGACCCCGAGCTCGGCTGCCCCGCCCCCGGCGTCCCTGTCCTGCCCAGCCGTACCTCCTGCCACGGGTTCTGGTTCCGCCCAACCACCACGCACGGCTCGTTGCAGTAGAGGAACAGCATGCGGCTGTCCGGGTGGGCCCTCTCGAGCAGACGCTGCTCGACGGCCAGGTTGGCGTACGGATTCCTGCCGACGGACTGGATGATGTGGAGGTTCTTCTCAGGGTCTTCCACCTGTGCAAAAAGATCCTCAAGCGGAGTGACAGTTGGCGAGGAGGAAGAAGAGTAGTGCCTTGATGGCCGCGGCCACGACGGTCCTGACGGCGGCGTCGGTCTTGACCGCGACGCCGACACCGGGGACAGAACCGCCCTGACAAAACGCTGGGCCGTTCTACATGTCACCGTGCACGTCCCCCGGCCCACTGCCATTGTCAGGCGGCAGACAGACATGAAAGAAGAAATGTTAAAGGTGCGTTCTTGTGATCGACGTTTAAGAGCTGGTCGTCAAATTGCTCGCGGTTCAAATGCAAGAATATGTTTGGACCAATTGGAACATCTCTTGGAGAGAGCTACTCGCGAAAGTGGGGCCCCATCACCAAGAGCTCTCATCATCTCTTCTTCAGCTATGAAGCTTCAATTGGAGAATAGTATTAATCTCAAGAAAAAAGTAAAATAACAAGAAGCGAAGAATATAAATACAAAAAAAGCAGTGGCTTCTCAAGCCAAATACAGAATCCCCAACCGTGTGTGTATCAAAGTTGTCGGCCATCTACGGCCTTGTTGTACAGTTTGGCCTCCTGTGAAGAAAGAACCAAAAACGAAAGGAAATAAAAACAGCCAACCCAACCCAAACCCAAACCTGGTGGCTCACAAAAGAGACCACCTGAATAAAGAAAAAAGAAATACAAAACCATAAAACGCCTATCGTATACATGCAACTAGTAATTATGTTTTCCGTTTTCTTGACCAAACCCAACCGGCCGTTTTTTCCATTGCCCCTTCCTATTTTGTGTATTCCGTTCCCGTTTGCCGGCCGTTGTCTTCGTATTATGTTCCAGTTTTTGGCTTCATGGCGGAAATGTCGTTCCCTCCGCGATTAGGCGCCACGGAACAGGAACAGCGACTTGACGCCGTCGGCGATCCTGGACATGCCCTTGTCGACAGAAGTCTCGAAGCGCATCCGCGACATTCTCTTGTCGCGCGACTTTTGCAACTCAACGCCCGAGTTGACAATGTAGTCGAACAGGCCGTCGATGCCCTCACAGTCGCCCAGTGATGAACACTCAAAGTACTCTGAGCACCGCATCTGCTTCGCTGCCTCGATGCCCTTAGTCGTCGAGACTTGCGCCGGATCCTCGACGTAGCTCAGCTGCAGTGGCGGCAGCCGGTGGCGTGCATCTTTCTTCAGGCCGGCCAGGACAATGACCGAGTTCTCCTCGTACATGCAGACGTCGTTGCGGTACTTTTGCAGCTCCTTCAGGGTGTTCTGGTGGCCCACGTCGAAGCACAGCACCACGACGCTGTACCAGCCCAAGGCCAAAATACTGGGCTGAGTCGGGTCGCGTCCGCTGCCGCCCTCTGTGAGGTTGAGCTCGACCTTCATATCGTCGACCATCAGGCGCACTGTCTGTTGCTGAATGTCGCTTGCCACATACGAGTGGGGGAATGTGCCATGTACCAGTCGCCTGTGATACAAATCGGTTAGATGAAAGTCATTTCGGGAATTATGGGTTAAAGCAACTTACCGAATAAGAGCCGTCTTGCCGACACGGGCATTACCAATGAAAGCCACATTGACAATCATGTCCGGACGACCGTCTGACCAAAAGTCCATAGCGTTCTCGTGCTTGCTGTCCATGGCGGGCGCAGTGGGCATCTTGTTGGTTGACATTATCCGCCGGATCGTGTTAGATCCACGCGACCGCAGGGAGCCCGATCGCTTGGACAAAGACATGCGCAGACTGCTATTGCGCCTGTGGTGGCCAACCGAGAGGCGGTTGGGCCGATAGACCTGTTGGCTCTCGCGGGCGGCGTCTTCGGGCGACAGGACGTCGCCAGGTCCCAACTGCAATTCCTCTTCCTCGTCAATGGACAAAGCAAGCGACGTGGACATTCTTTGAGAGAATCGGCGCACGGGGTCCACCAGGGTCTTGGTGCGCCGCTTTGCGACCGGCACTTCCAAGTTCTCCTGGAACTGTTAGCAACGGAAAGATCGTGCAGATGCGATCGCGTTGTCTCTCACCTGTGAAATCTGGCGCTTGACGCCTTGGGCCTTGTCGTCAAGCTCCATAGCTGCGCCAATGCCCGCGAGCGATGAAAGCTTGCTGTCGATCTTGCTGTCGACAAAAACCATGTTTTCCTTGTCCTGGCTGTCAAGTTTCATGAGGCTCTCAGCCAGCTGGTTGGCGTGAATGTTGTGGAACGTGTTGTTGTTGTTGTTGTCGCTGTCGCAAGGCGGGTCGACATAAATCTTGTTTCCGCTGTCGCCGTTGCTACTTTGCCGGGGAGTGATGACCTGGTTTAAACGAACAGGATTGGATTGCAGCGGCCGCGGGTGCAGCGGGTGGTCCGAGCTGGGGCTCAACCCTTGAACGTAACGCTCCTGCGGGGAGACTGGAGCCGGGATATCGGCCAGCCAGTCCTGCATGCGCGCTTCGCGGCCTCCCCCACTGCTCGCCGCAGCAGACTTGAAGGCCAGCGGAGATCCAACCGAAACCGGATGGCTGTTCAGCGGCCGCGGCCTGTTGACCATGGAGGTGTCCAGTGGCTGCAGTGCGTGGGATGCCAGGGGCATGGGAGCCGAGATAGAGGCCTTGCTAATTGGCTCTCTCGACATGGCCCGAGTTGGGGTTCGAGTAGGGGTGCTGCTGAGCTCCATGTTCGACAGCGGCCGCGGAGCCGAGGTCATGACGGCAGCCTGGTGCTGGATCTCGGACTCGTCAGGCGGCGTTGGCGGGGCTTCCCACGAGGCCGGGACGGTGAACATGGACTGGTGGTGCTGCTGCCGAGGAGTCTTAATATCGACGAGCGACGGGCGCGCCGCCAGGACCACATAGGCCGATTGGGCAGCCATGCTGAAGGGATGTCGGGATGTCGCAGTGGCTAGAGAGAACGAAGTAACCAAGGGGTGAGACCAATTGGAGACAGTGGACGGCCAGTAGAGTCAATGCAACCAACGCGGCCAAATGAGGAAGTTCTATTCTCAGAAACGGGTAAGGGGGCAAAAAGGGCAAAAAGGGCAAAAAGGGCGACGGGAAGGGGTGAAGGGAGGTGGTTTTGCAGATCGTCGACAAAAATAAAATAAAAACTGCTTCCAATTATGCGTGCGGGTACGAGAGCCAGGTGCTGGTCTCGAGCTGCTGTGAGGGAAGAAAAGAGAGAGACGAGAAAGGAAGATGAGAAACGAGTGGCGGTGAGACCTCTATCGCGAACGGATGCTCAACAGTGGCTCAGCTGGGAAAGAGCTTCGACGAAGGAAAGGAAGGAGCGAGGGTGAGAGGTTAAAGAAAGTGAGGAAGAGATCTGAAAAAAAAAAAAAAAAGAATGAGCTGGGAGGCAAGGTGGGGTGGGCAGGGCCAGGTTGAAAAAGGAAAGAGCGAGGTGTGCCCGTCACAGGAAAGGAAGGAACGTTCGGTCCAGAACCAGTTTAATCCTGGTCTGGTCTGCGAGATTTTTGAATCTCTAGACCGAGCTGGTCAGGTTGTTCTCGAGCGTCGAGTTTCTGGTCAAGAGTTGGTTGTTCTCAGACAACTGACTTTCTTCCCCAGTTACGAGTCTCAGTGTGGTGTCACCAGAGCAAACAAAGTTGAAGGTCCAGAGGTTGAAAACCTGGTTGGGACGACACTGGAATGTGCAGAATAAGGGGAAGCAGAGCAGCAATGAAGCTCCAAGGAGGTTGCAGTGGAAGTCCCGAGCAGGAGGGCTAACAAAGCCCAGACAGGACAGACAACAGGCCAACCGGGGAATTTAGACTCGTCCTCTCGTGCCAACGCTGAAAGGGGAAGTGCCACGAAATTAATATGGCAGATGTCAATTAAAAGAGACCGCAGGAAAAAGAAAGCTTTACAGATCGCAGCAAGCGGACATGCAGCAAAAAGCAAAATGGAATAGGGAGAGAATAATTTTGCTATCGAAAAGTCCGGCACCAAAACTGGGCAGCGCCGGGCAGCGACGCGTTGTGCATGCATCCTGCATCCTGCATGCACAGCCTTTGCGGTGCTCTTGCTGTGCCTGTGAGATTGCCGAGACGCGTGCTGCTGTGGTTGCTTTTTTGGGAGGGGCTTTTCGTGTTAGTTGCTAGTGTGTTCCTGCTGACGCGGGTAGTTTTGGCGTGTTGCGGGCGTGTTAGTTGCTTGGTTCGCGGCGGGCTTTGGCGTGTGCGTGGGTGCAGCTGTTACAAAGTAGTCCAGACGCGTCCGCATTTGCCACAGACGCGTCGCTCGGTCGAGCCGGCTTGCGGGGCAACCACCTGCCGTTTGTTTGTGTTCGCGTGTATCGCCGTCTGGAGTTTGCGCTGCCAAAACAAACATTTGGCAGGAAACGGGGAACCACCAAGAAGCGGCAACTTTGCGGCACGCGAAATGCCAGCGCAGTGGATGTTCTTGCTCCCCGTCAATTCTGCCGTTTCTGTCACTTTCTCTTCCACTTAACAGCCCGTCACACAGACCACCTCCAACATATGCGACCTCTTCCGTGGCCCGCTGCATTCCTGTGGCCAGGCGTGCCCAATAATAGGGATCATCTGGTGAGCTCTAAAAAGTGGGCTAGGGCCATCCTCCTAACCTGCAGGGGAATGTGGACCACAGAGCTTGAGCTGTTGGCCCATTTTGGACAGCAGTTCGTTGGATGAAGCTCCTTCGAGGACAAGCAAATTCATTAAAACTCTAACTGGGAAGTACTCGTTGGGTTATGCGTGGGCTGATTTCCTTACACCGGTTGACTAAATTGGTGATACTGAGCTGTATCAGCTAAATGTAAGGGAGCTCTTTTTTAATTTCATATAAAACCTCTTTAGAAAAGTCTTCAGCACATTCCTCGTGTGAATCCTGCTGAACTGCAAATAGCCAGAGAATAGCTGCTGTGGCTTGTGTAGCTGCCGCCACACTTCCGCTCACGTGCAATGCCACCATAGTGGGTCCCGTCGATTAAAGGGCGTCTGGAAGGGCGTATCGGCACTGATAGAGGGACGCTGTCTATTAGAATTGCCCGCCCTGTGGTTTGCCTGCCTTTTGGGGGCAGTTCGCCTGCGCTTTCCCTGGACGAGCGACCCCGCAAGGCACCGCTTACACAGAATTGCAGTGGCCCTGCATGGCGCAACAGTGCCAGTGATCTCGTCATCGTCGCACTTCCACTTATCGGCCCCGATTACGGAATCGGCCGCACAAAATGCGGTCCCTCCCCTCCAAACGCCCCAACGTGCACCTATGACTCCCACCCGGCAGGTTGATTGAGCTGGCCGAAACAGAGTGATAAGCGTTTGAGAACCCGATCGCGACAGTATAAGGAGACGGCTTGTTCCCACCCGCTAGTCCCCGGTGCCCTTTCTCTGCGCCCTGCCCTTGCCTCGACTGCGGTCCCCAATGCGTCTCGTGCGTCCACTCTGCCGGCCTCTCCTGTCGTCGCTCTGTTCTCCTTGTGCTCCGTTATCTAGGTCCCAGACGTCTCTTCGCTCTCACTCGCACACTCTCCCGGCTATAAGCCCGCGGAATCGGCTGTTTTCCACCACAATGGCTGCTCCGACAAAGAAGCTGCAGCCCGCGGCTCGTGTCTCCGGCCAACGGCAGGATGTCTGGTAAGTGGTGTAGAGCAGATGCAGATGAGGCCTGCTCTTTTATTGTGCGAGACTGTCTTTGTCTAGATCTCCTTGCTAATGGTTCCCAGGTCCATTATTAATGAGGCTGCTGCTGCATCCCCCAACCAGCCCATCATCAACATGGGCCAGGGCTTCTTCGGCTACAACCCGCCCAAGTTCATCCTGGACGCTGCCAAGGGCGCCCTGGACCGCGTGGAGTGCAACCAGTACAGCCCCACGCGCGGCCGGCCTCGGCTCAAGAAGGCCATTGCCGATGCCTACTCGCCGTTCTGGGGCCGCAAGCTGAACCCAGAGACCGAGGTGACCATCACGACCGGCGCCAACGAGGGCATGCTGAGCGCCTTTATGGCGTTCATTGAGCCGGGCGACGAGGTCATTATCTTTGAGCCCTTCTTTGACCAGTACATTAGCAACATTGAGATCCCGGGCGGCAAGATTGTCTATGTGCCGCTGCACCCCCCAGCCGACGGCGCCACCCGTACCTCGGCTGCGTCCGAGTGGAAGATCGACTTTGCCGAGCTGGAGGCGGCCATCACCCCCCGGACAAAGATGATTGTCTTGAACACCCCCCACAACCCCGTCGGCAAGGTCTTTACCAAGGACGAGCTGGAAAAGATTGCCGCCATCTGCCTCAAGAACCAGATCATCATCCTGTCCGACGAGGTGTACGACCGCCTGTACTACGTCCCGTTCACGCGCATCGCCACCCTGTCGCCCGAGGTCGAGAAGCTGACCATTACTGTCGGCTCGGCGGGCAAGAACTTTTACGCCACGGGCTGGCGTGTCGGCTGGCTCATGGGCCCCGCCGAGCTGATCCAGTACGTCGCCGCGGCGCACACGCGCATCTGCTACTCGTCCGTGTCGCCGCTGCAAGAAGCGTGCGCCATTGGCTTTGAGGAGGCCGACAAGGAGGGCTTCTGGGACGAGTCGATCAAGGACATGAAGCGACGGATGGACCGGTTCAACTCTGTGTGGAAGGAGCTGGGCGTGCCCTACTCGGAGCCCGACGGCGGCTACTTTGTCATGGCCAACCTGAGCAAGGTGAAGCTGCCCGCGGACTACCCGTTCCCGCCGCACGTGGCGAACCGGCCGCGGGATTTCAAGCTGGCATGGTTCCTTATCCAGGAGCTGGGCGTGGCAGCCATCCCGCCAACCGAGTTCTACACGGACGCAAATGCATCGATTGCCGAGGACTACCTGCGGTTTGCCGTGTGCAAGCCGGACGAGGTTTTGGACCAGGCCAAGGAACGGCTGCTGGGTTTGAAAAAGTATATTCAGTAGACTTTGTAGACTTTGTATGCGAGACATGACCACCAGGGTAGACACTGGAAACAGTAAAGGCACACACACAAAAATATATGAAAAAAGATGAAATTTAAACAGGCCCGTCAAGACCTATGCCGCCAATCTATCCCAGCGAATAGGCATCATGAAGACTAGAAGTGAGAAAAGTTAGAAAAGAAAAAGAGTGAAATGTAACCGGGGGAAAAGAAACGAATAAATATTGACAATGGGAAGGGAGGCAAAGGGGGATTGGAGGAGCTAAAATAGCACATCAAGTGTGAACAAGAAAAGAAAAGAAGCAAGAAATTACAACAAAAGAAAAAGTAAAAAACAAAACTCAAACATATCAAATGCTTAATTCCCAGAGAAACATGAAAACAATGTTGACCAGAACGATGGCTTTGAGGGCTGCTTTTTCGCAGAAGACGCAGACGCTGAAGGGGACAGTGCCGCCGTTGCTGCTGCTGCTGCTGCTGCTGCTGTTACCTTTTCCTTGGGAATGTGGATGCTCTTGGTGTAGGCATACGACAGCAGCCCTTGCTTGCCCATCTCGCCACCGAAGCCGCTGTCCTTGAACCCGGCAAACCAGGCCCGCGGGTTCGGCATCTCGGAGTTGTTGATCCACACCGAGCCGGCCTCGAGTCGGTTGGCCATCCGCCGCGCCTTGGCCAGGTCCGTCGAGTAGACCGTCGCGCCCAGGCCGGCATTGTCCAGGTTGGCCCGGCGGACGACGTCGTCCTCGGAAGACCACTTGAGGATCGGGATGACGGGACCTTGTGGGGGCTGTTAGTAGGGGCTTCCCCAACGAGCGGCCACTTGTCTGTCTCGTCTACCGCCTAGGACTTACCAAACTGCTCGTCCTTGACGAGAGGCGAATCTTCCGGCGCATCGGCCACCACTGTCGGCTGGAGCCAGAAGCCCTTCTCGCCGTCGCCCTTGACCTCCCCGCCGGCAACCACACGGCCGCCGGCCGCCTTGGTCTCGTCCAAGATCTTGCGCACAATGTCAAACTGCATCTTGTTCGACACGGGCCCAAAGACGGTCGGGATGCTGTCGGCGCCGCTGACGGCCACGGTGGGCGCGTACGTCTTGTTCGTCTCCTCGACAAACTTTGCCAAAAACTCGTCGTAGATCGACTCGTGCACGTACACCCGCTTCGTCGCCACGCACATCTGGCCCGCATTGAAGAATGCGCCGCCGCACGTCTGGGCGACCACCTTGTCGATGCGCCCGGGCTCAGACGAAATGTCTCCGTAGACAATGGCCGCGTCGTTGCCGGCCAGCTCGAGCGTCACCTTCTTGAGGGTGGCCGCGCAGCTCGCCATCACGCGCTTGCCCGTGGCAATGGTGCCGGTGAAGCTAATCTTGTGGATGCCGGCGTGCTGCGTCATCAGGGCGCCCAGGTCGGCGCCGCCGTTGACGGTCTGCAGGACGCCCTTGGGCAGAAAGGACTGGCACCGCTCGATCCACCGGAGGACGCCGTACGGCGTGAACGGCGACGGCTTGACAATCACGCAGTTGCCGGTCAGCAAGGCCGAGATGACCTTGAGGTTGCACAGGATCAGGGGGAAATTCCACGGGCAGATGGCGCCCACGACGCCCAGCGGCGGGTGTGTCGCCAGGATCTTGATGTTGTCGTCCTCGTACTGCACCTCGTCCTCGAGGGCAATAGACGCTGCAATCCACACTGTTAGCCTTTTTTTTTATGTCCTCGCTTCGCTCGATTCTCTTTCTTTCCAACCATGTTTTCTTTTTTATTCTTTTCCTCGCTTCGCTCGATTCTCTTCTTTTGTCTCTGGCTCTGCTCGTTCGCCGTTTGCAGTTCGACTCTCGCTTCGCTCAAGTCTCACTCTCGACGAGTCTCGCCTTCACTCACAATAGTACATTGTCTGTTCAATCGTGTTGGCAATCTCGACATTTGCCACTATCGCAGACTTGCCCGTCTCCCGCCGCAAAATGTCCACCAGCTCCGTCTCGTCCGCCTTGATCTGCTCCGCCATGGTCACCAGCAGCTTCTGCCGCTGCTCCACCGGCGTCTGCGACCACGACGAAAACGCAGCATTGGCTGCCGAAATGGCATCCTCCAGGTCAGACGTCGTCGCAATCGGGCACGCCCAGAGCTCCTGTTCAGTCCGCGGGTCCACGCCACGGTGGAGCTGCTCCGTCGAGGCAGCGTCCGGCGAGCGACGCTCGCCGTTGATGACATTGTAAAACTTGTAGTCTGGGAGGGACATTTTCAAGGTGTAGCAGAAAAGGTGTAAAGCAATGTAAGACGTGAAGCTGTAGATGAAGATGAGTAACGGTGCAAGCAAAGAATACAAACCGGCTGGTCAAAAACTGCAAGTCAAGCTGTTAATCATTGCCTCAAATCTTCCAAGACAACGTGTCAAAAAAAACTTTACCCGGATGAACTGGTAATATACATGCAGCTTCGTCGTGAAGGAGCAGAGGAGTCTTGCTCGTCTTAAGACCAACGTCTTAAGAGGTCACATCAAACACCAAGACTTTCAAACAGCTATTAATACTACAGCTAGATAATTGTCCCATCCCAACAATGGCCTCATGCGCACAGTGACAGAAGCTATCAAGATCATACAGTCCTCTCCCCCCAGCCTATAGGAGTCAATGCCGCTCCCCTCCTCGGAGACAATTTTAGCCAGAAACACTAAAGGGAGAAAAGGGCAGGAAGAATCTCTGGTAAAGAGGAAAAAGGGGACAAGACCGAAGAGGACAGAACAAACACACTGGAGAGCACCGATGCAATACACCTACACATACCGAAAAGGTGGCAATCTGCGCCAATGAATCCTGCCGGTTTGCCATGTGTCTCAACTCGGTGACATTGAGGAAGGGGGGAATGTCACAGAAGCTCCAGGTCAGGGGTGATCCCAATACTCCTACAGGACCGAGGCACACAAAAGAAAACAGCGTAGGTTCACAGCTGCTACGTAAACTATTGCTACAGCGTGGAAAAATTGTTCAACTGCAGAAAAGAAGCAAAAGTCTGAGAACAAGGAGGGGCAGGCGGAAAGTGGATCAAAATGGAGGTCTGTTAGCTTCTCGATGAGGAAGGCACCACTGCACTCGTTTATCTATACGCCGTACTGGTGCGTTTTTTGTGGCCGTTCCTCGCCTTATTTACCTGCCAGCTTTTTGCACGAGCCGGCACTACTGCAACATGGGCCAAACTAATGACCCAATCGACACGGACGAATCGAGTTGGGCAGTACGAGTAGACGACAGCAGGAGCCAACAGGCTTTACAAGGACACATTGTGAGGAGAGGCAAAGTACGAGTACACGCGAACCAAACTTTTAAATCTTTCCAAAAATCATTAGGCATCCCGTCGTAATTAAGGCGTCCTAGCCACATCCATTTTTTGTCGTTGGGCAAAGTCCCTTTCCGCAACATCTACTCGTCATCCTCGCCGGGAAGCTTCCGCACTGACCGCCCGTCTTGTGCCTGCTTGCACAGCGGCTTCAGCTCGCCCTCCCACCCGGGCTCCCGCTGCAGCTTGCCCACATAGTGGTACTTTTTGCTCTTGGAAAAGAAGTTGACCCAGTGCGCGATGGCGTCGTCGACTCGCTTGCGCGCGTCCTTGCGCTCCTTTTCCTTGAGTGCCTGGAGCTCCTTCTCCGTCCAGTGGCTGTCCACGACCGGGTCGTCGAGCGGCAAGAACATGTCCTCCACGCCCCGCATGTCCCCGTTGCGGTCTTCGGCGAAGCAGCCCGTGACGAAGCTGCGGCTGGCGTCGGTGCCGGCAAAGAAATGGTACGATCCGCCGGGGCCGTAGAAGCGTCGGCCGGCGCTGACGTCGAACACGGAGCCGTTGATGGAGAGGTAGACCGGGGTGCTTTCGGTCGAGCCGTCGTACGTGGCCAGTTCTTCGAGGGTAAAGTAACGAGTGGGGGACTGAAAAAGGCAGAGCACGAGTTAGCATTGCAAAAGAAGAAGCAGAACAATACACATTAAGAACAAATAATATGCACATAGTACGAGTGTCCACTGCCTACAAATTGCATTTTCCACCAGTCGAGACGGAGGTAGTCCGGGGGGTGTTGCATTCCCCAAAAGTATGATTCGCCATTGGAGATCAAGTAGCTGAGGCCGCACGATGCCAGGAACAAGAAGGAGAGCACCCTCAGGATGTCGACGTATGGCGTGTAGTCGTCCTCCTCCTCGTCCCGGGCCCTGCGCTTCTTGCTCTTGCGAGGCTTGGTGCGCTTCTCGCCATTGCCGTTGGTTTTGGCGGAGAATTCAGTGGTGATGATTTCCGGCTCGGTTTTGGCTTCCGCCTTGCGCTGGCGGACGGTGTTGTCGGACATGGTGAACAAAGAGAAAGGGAACGAATAAAGTACAGTAAAAGGGTTGATTAGAGAAGAGGAAGAGGAACAGAAAGAGGCAGATGAAAAGCAGGACGGTCAACTCATTTGAAACAGAAAAACGCCTCTCCCGGCATTGCAGTTCTGTCGGGTGATTTTGTCGATTTATCGAGTTGGCCAGATGGCAGTCGAGAAAAAGTATGACATAGACGGCCCGCAGCTCCTCCAGTACGAGATAAATGAGCTAAATTGCCCCTTCGTATTGGCCGAAGGAGCTGCTGCCCAAGGGCGCGGAAACGCGCCACGGCCACTAGCCACACGTAAGATACAGCGACAGAGTAAGCTGATTTTTAGTGGACGAAATTGGGCGTGTGGGGGACTTTACAGAGCTCGCCAAGAAAAGTTACAGAAGGGTTCACGGCCGAACAACGGCCAAAGACGGTCACGTGCACCAGGCACCACTTTCCAGCTCGACTTGGCGTTGCGCCGCCTTACCTGTTTTGGCGGGTCACCACAGCAACAAGGGCAATTGGCAGACCCGCAGTAAACAGAAAAGGCGGGCAAACAGGTAAAGTCAAACAGTAAACCAACGAGGAAAGAGCCACTCAAAGAATTTGGAGCCACTTCAGTCAACGATTTCTTGTCCAGCACCGTTATTTGGCTTCAGTCCGAGATAGTTGGCTGCTTCACAGCACAGGCTCGTTCTCAGAGACGAAATCGCATCAACAATCAACAATCAACAACAATTCGCCAAATTCCCAGATAACAGCAACAGCCCCGGGCCGGAGAACGCCAAAATCGACACGACGTCGACAGAAATTCGACATCTCGCCAATTTCGACATCACAACACCTCCAGTCACACACCTCCCTCCCCTCACACGGCACAATGGACGCCCTCGTGAGCCATTCGGGCTCGACGACGCCGCTCCAGGCCGTGTCGCCCGAGCGCGTCAACCAGCAGCGCGAGTCGCTGCTCCTCAGCCCCGGCCTCGATATGCCTGCCTTTGAGGGTGCAGGCAGCCCCAACACATCACCAACCCGCGCCGGCAACGTCCGCGCCAGCGTGTCCGTCACCGACAAGATCAGCCAGTTTAACTCGCTGTCCATGTCGATGCAGTCCAAGCAGCTCGAGCGTAAGACCGCCGATGCTGCTCTCAAGCGCGCCATGGTTGGACGGGAAGAGGCAGAGGCCGAGATGCATCGCTACCGTGACGAAGTGCGCCAGCTGCGTAAACAGATCGACGAGGGACACGTCCGCGAGCGGCGAGTAGGCGAACGGCTCGAACAGGTCATGGTAAGTTTTGGTCCTCGCTTCGCTCGTTGTATGTCGTCTCATTTCTTGTCTAACAAAATAGGAAAACTATGGCCGGTCCAAGGAAACACACGCACACACCCAGGCCCTTTGGGAAAAGGAAATCCGCCGCGCTCGCAAAGAAACTTTCAAATCACAAAGCGTCATTGTCCGCTTACAAGAAGAGCTGAAGGCTGCCCGCACAAGCTCCAAGTCGGCCGAGGAGTCCCTCGAACTCGAAAAGGAACGCAGCAAAGCCCGGGAGCAGGAAGCCTTCCAAGCACGCTACGAACTGGTCGGATGCCAGGAAGAGCTCGAGCAGACCCTCCAAAAAGTCAAGATGCTCGAACAGGAACGGGACGCCTTCAAGAGTCTCGCCAAATCGGAGGAGGATGTTGCGCGTATTGCCTCAGAGGGTCGTCTGCCACTGCCACCACCAGGTGCCGACGAAGAAGCAGGTGCCAAAGAGGAGGAAGACAAGAATGCCGAGATCGACAACAATAACGGCGAAGACCACGAGAACAGCCGTGAGGAGCCACAGAGCGATGTCGAGGACCTCCAGATTCCCAAGCGCAAGAACAACCTCAAGAAGCCGCGGGTGTCGTCTGTGTCCCTTCTCGATATCAAGTCGTCTTCTGCCAGCGAGGCTGAGATCGAAGAGCTCACTCGGCTGTGGCAGTGGGAGAAGCAGCGGGCCAACCGTGCTGCCGATCTGGTGGAGTACCTTGAGGCAGAGTGCCACATGCGCGCATGCTCGTGCATGAAGAAGCGGCCCCGGGCCAGCACTGTTCTCGACTCTGCGCGCAAGCGGCCGGCCCTGGACATTGCCGACGGCGGTGACCGCATGATTCTTAGTGACGAGTCTGCGGCGCCCGGTATGCCCACGCCAACGGCCAAGATGCGGGCGGCCATGTCGCCAGCTCGTGCAGCAGCGGCGGCGGCGGCGGCAGCAGCAACCACTCAGGATGACGACACGCTGAAGCAACCCACAAAGAAGAAGGGTCCTCGGCTGAGCACAGTCTTTCTTCCCGAGGAGGGCGTCTTCCGGACAGTGTCCCAGGAGGTTGCCGAGGAGATGGAGCAAGCTGAGAAAGCCATTGTCCTGAAGGAGGAGGAGCCCGTGGAGGAGGAGCAGAAGCCAGCCGAAGATACTGTTCTTGTCGAGGACCAGCACCACCACCAACACCAGCCCATGGAGGCCATGGTTCAGCAACCACCACAGATGTTCCAAGAGCCAGAGCCCGTCCAGGAAAATGAGGACGCCGACACTACAATGGGCGACACTACTGTTGGCGATACCACCATTGGCGAAGTGACACAGAACACGACTGAGCGCAGTATGTATGCGCGCACGCCATCTGTCGACCCCCCATCGTTTGCCCTGCTGGCCCAGGAGCGGACGTCTCTTCTGTCTCTGCTGGATGCACCGCATCGGCAAGAGCAGGAACCTCCGATCAACTTCCATGTGCCGACCACATCGGCTGCCCAAGTGAGTGCCGCGCAGAGCGTGCACCGCCCCGCAGCAGCCTCGATTCTTGTGTCTAGCCACGGTCAGGGCCAAGACGTTTCCATGGCCGAAGTCCAGGAGTACAACCGCGATCAGGAGTCGCGGGAGTCTGAAGTGACTGCCATTTTCTCGCGCAGCCGGAGACACGACCAGCGCCAGCGGGAGACTCCGGAGGTGCAAGAGGATGTGCACATTCTGGAGGACGCTCCCGTGATTATGGAGACTGGCCAAGTGAACAATGCCGAGATGGTGTCCAACGCAGCACTCGAGACACCGCTGGCACAGCAGCAGCAGTCTTTCAGGGGAAGCGGCCGGCCCCATACGGTTCCCACCTCTGCTGCTGCGGCAGCCATCTACTCGTCCCAGACCACCACTACAAAAGTGCCTCTGCGGGAAGAGACGACCGACCCGAGCCTGGCGCAGCGCATCCTGGCCCAGCAGCGGACGCCTACCCACAAGACGATTCCGTTGTATGACAACCCGGTTAACGTCAATGCCAACAATACCGGCGACACGGGCGCAAGTTTCGACGTCAACAACCCGGCTATGACGCCGACAATGACGAGGGAGCAGTGTCTGGCACAGATCCGCGAACGTCGAGGACGTGCGCGGAGTGCCCACGAGACGGGCGGGCAGCAGACGACGACTGGCACAGCAGCGTGCACTCCTCGTCGGCCAGTGACGCCTGGCAAGGAGCGTCGCGAAGTCAGTGCGCCAGTCGGGAGAGTGGCCGCTGGAAGGAGAGTTCGGTCGTGAGGGGGGTGAAAGACTTTTGGCAGCATAATGCCAACAGAGGGAGAAACTATAATGATTGCGTGTTTGTGTAACGGCTACTTGTTTTTTTTTTCTGATGACTTGCTGGATGAAGGGACAAAGTAGACGTCTTTTTTTTGAATGGTTGCTTTTTTGTTTTTGTTTTTACTTTTTTTCTATTCGGCAAAAAAAAGACTGAGCGCTGCATTGCTTTGGGCGTTTCAGAGGGAGGGGAGTTTTTTCTTTTCATGTCTTTTTCTTTTTTTAATGTTTTGCGTCTGATATCTCTCCTAATGCAATATTTCCTGGTGTTTTTATTGATGAAAAACGCTACCTTTTTTTTATGGTATTATTGAAAAATGTGTACGAGTTTTACAAGATTATTGAAAAGGTTTGAGTGTTTGTGAGAAAAATTCTCAGATAAAGAGAACTGAATCATAACGTGAAGTGAGTTTGTTCATTTTCATTTTCATGTGATCTTGGCCTCATCATTACATTTGTATACTCTCATTGTTCTCTCAAAACATGATTGTTTTTCTTATATTCTGGAATTAAATTTCCTTGCAAGAATTTCTACACGAATGTATTTAATTCATACACAAAAGAACGAGAAATGCAAAAGGTATTATGGTATATTATTCATTTTATAAATATAACAAGGCTGGCCGTGATGATCTTTTTTTAATGTTTTGAAAACACACACATATAAAAAACAAGGTCTGAAGGGAAAAGCGACAAGGGAAAACAAGAAAATCCACCAAATAATATCTTTTACAAATCTCGCTTGCCCGTACAAAGCCATAACGGCCCAAAATGCGAAAAGACATGTTGTAAATAAAACAAAGCAAGAATCCAAAATGAGGGAAAAAAGATGGCAGGGGGATATCGTGCAAGAATATCAAAAACCAAGATACCAACTCGCTTCAAAGCAGTCAGTTTGCTCAACACGCAACGCACAGGCAACACACAATCCCCACATTTGGCTTCCGGCTCCTTTTCCTGTCCCTGTCCCTTCGTTTATATTCGCACACATTCTCCCATAGTTTTCCCTTAATCATATTGTCAACACGTTCGCTCCCCCTCGTCATTACTCTTCATCCACGGCAAGCATCAGCCCGCTGCTCTTGCTCGTCTTACGGCCAAGCTTCAGAATGCTCAACCGCTTGCGCACACTGCCCTTCTTCATCAGGCTCTCGGCATTATTAGTCGTGCCAGCGTTGCCGCTGCCATTTCCGCCGCTCATAGTTGCAGAAGTCGGGGTCCCCTCTGGTGCCCCACTGCTGGTGCCGCCACGGCTTCGAGCGCTCTTCTTCCGGTTCATGTTGGTGATGTTATCGAAACTCTGCCGAATGCCGTGGTCGCCCGTCACCCAGTCGCCAGTGTGGCTGTTACTCGTGCTATGGCTGGTACTGGCACGACCGCGCGAGCCTCCTGCACTGACTGTGGTCGTAACACCTGGAGGCGGTAACTGTGTCGACGGTAGTGGTGGCACCTTGTCGCTGTTGCTCCGGAAGAAACTGCGCCGGTGCGGATTGTCCTTGCTACGGCTCCGCCGGCTATGCTCACTCGTCGTATCAGCTTCTCCACCAGCGCTGGCACTTGCGCTGGCACTACCCCCTCCGCCGCCACCGGTGCTGCTCTTGCGCAGTTCCGGCATGCCGTCTCCACCGTTCGCTTGATGGTCGCTATCGCCTCGCTTTAGATTGACACTGTTAGTGCCTCCGAGGAACGAAAGGCGATTGCCACGACTCTGCCGCACGATAGGCTGGACAGCTGCCGCTTCTTCCAACGTAGCACCGCCAGTAGCAGCAGTCGTCGTGCTGATAACAGCACTGCCATCAACGCCAGTGCCCATTCTTGAGACCACACCCGATCGGCGTGCTTGCACAGTGTCGGCGGTTGAGTTTCGCGGCCACGACGGAGACGATGTCGGCGTGTCACGAGCTGGGGGTGGTGGAGGAGGGGTGAAAATGGCAATTTCAGGCGCAAATGCTAGTTCAAAGTCTGATTAAAATGATATTAGCATTACATTTTTTCAGATCGGGTTTGTCATCTCCGTAAAAAACTTACACTCTGTGAGATCCGCGGCGTGGTTGACCAGATTATCACTGTGGGATCGCCCAAACAGAGCCAGACACCGCTTGATCATCATGGCATGATCAATCAGCGCCACCTTGATTGCATTCTCCTGAGCATCGAGCGGCGGCTCCTCTTCCTCATCTTCGTCAAGCATTTCATCGCTGTCCGCGTCATTGTCGTCGTCGTCTTCAAGGCCAGCGCCTTCGACCTTTCGTCTTTGGCGTTCGGTCTGTGGCAATAGTTGTCTGTATGCAGCTACACTGTGCTCCGAGTTGAGGTTCACCGAGATGCTCACAGCATCCAACAGCAGCTGCGCAGCCTCAGTTGAGCTGTCACCCTCGGAAATCTTCCTTTCCACAATACCAAGCTCAGCCGTCTTGCGCTGGATCCGCTCCACTGCTGTCTCCTTGGCCGAAAGACGCACTTCACCCATCGACACAATCTCGCTGCGCCGCAGGATTGTCGGGAAGGGCTCGGCAGTGGCGTACACGGTCTTGTCAATGTAGTGCTCGGTAACCGGGCCGCTTGTGTGGCGCCGCATAGAAACCGCAAAGTGCTGCGGGTGCGAAGAGACGAGGTAGTCGCGGACCACCTGCGGGACACGCGCACGCTGGAACACGTGGTGTGTCTGGTCGCGGTGCGGGCTGATCGATGAGACCAAAAGGAACTGGCCTTCCACAATGTCGTCAATCATCTCCTCCGCAGAGCTCATGCCGCCAGAGCCAATACGAGAGTGGCGGTGGTGGTGACCCGAGTTGGGAGACGATGGCACAACGACAATCTGGGCCGCTGGATACTGTTCCTGCATGCGGTCCGTAAAGGCGCTGGTGCGTTCATTGGGAGGACCTTCGTACACGTACTCCTTATCCCGGACACTAGATGGGAAACCAAGACCACGGAACACAACGCGGAAGTACTTTGGCACAATACGCTCGCTCTTGGAGATCGTCTCGTAAACCGTGGCAATTGCGCGCTGTGTACGTGAGAGCTTGGAAAAATCGTACGTGTTGGTCTCGTACTGCACCTGGAGCTCCTTGTACGCTTCAAGGGCGCTGCTCCACGCCTCGCCCTCTTCGAAATGCTTGATCATGTCAAAGTAGATGCGTTCCTTCCGCTCAAAGTGCGTCTGAGCCGGGAAATGAGGGTCGGCCAGGGCTGGCGTCGTCCGCAGAGGGTCCCATTCATACAGCTCAGCATGCAGTCGCAAGGCCAGGCCGGCCTCCGTGTAGTTGCGCGATGCTGCCTGCAGACCCGCCAACTGGTGCACGTAACGGACAAACATCTCTTCCTTTTGCATGTCACGGAGGAACTCCATCAACCGCAGCCGGTTGATGAGGTGCGAGGCTTCACCAGACGCAGATACACCTCCCATAGCATTTGCACCGCCTGCGGAGACAATTGCACCACTGCCGCCGCCGTCGCCGCCATGAACGGCAACAAGCAGATCCAGGAACTCATCAATGGTGGCGATGAGTTCGCGCAGAGATGTGTACAGAGGCTCATCAGATGTCTCGGCAAGACCAGAAAAGCGTTCGAGCAGCTCACCCACAAACAGCTTTTGCAGGATGCTCTCAGTCAGAGGCTTTGTTTTGAAGTGATGATCCAGATAGTCAATGATCTCGGCCTGGATGATAGACAAGTCTTCGTTCAGAGTCCATTCGCTGACAATCATGGTCTGCAGCACCTCGACAGCCATGCGACGCAGGCCTTCGTGCACACTCAGACACAGTTCGACAATGGGACCGACCAATGCAGGAACGTACTGCACCTGGTAGCCGCCCATCTTGTTGAGGCCATACCGTTGCCGCTCGTCTGGCGTGGTATCCCAGCCAATAGCTTCCCACGTCTGACGAAGAAGCCCGGCCCCATTATCGCGCACATCGCCAGCAATCTTCCAGACAGCACGGCGCTTCTGCTCGGGGAAAGTTTCCAGGGCCAAAGAAGGGCTGCTGACAAGCGTCAACAGGGTTGTGAACATCATCTTCCATAGCTCGGTATTGAAGCTCTCGGCATCGTCGGGCTCCGGCAGGAAGCCATCAAGAAGGATCGTGGCCAGGTACTGTAGCGTGCGCATGGTCGACTTGTGGTGGAAAATGTGAACACTGAGCCATGTCGACGGGAAAGCCTCGCCTCGCAGAATGCTCTGGTGGACACGCAGCGTGTTCTCTACAATCTCGCCCAGGTCGCCGTCGGCAAGCTCGAGCTGCATGCCGCTCGGCGAGTTGGAAAGTGCCGAGAGGACAGCCGACAGCTCGACAAGGGCCTCATCAAATTTGACCGTTTTCTCTTCAGGCTCTTCATCGGTTGATGCAATCGGTCTCGATGGGAATGGGTACTGTGTGGGGAACAGCAGCGATAAGCGTGCCCGCGCCGTCTTTGGAGAAGTGACGTTGACAGTCTCCGATGCGGAGGATGCGTCAGCCTCATGGATGCACAGATAAGACTCGAGAATCTTGGGAATATAATCTGGGATCTCGGGTCCCAAGTAGTAGACTTGGCTGGCGAGGATAGAGCAGCACAACCGCACCTGCTCGCGCCACTGGTCAGTCACCTCTTCGACGCTGCCCCAGTGCGGTGCAATCCATCGAACAGTGTTCGTGCTGAGTGCCGACCTCTGCTCCGGGTTTGCAAAGATCTGAAGCTTGGAATAGTTGATGATGAGCACAAGCTTGTACAGCACCAGCTTGCCCTTGACATCTGCACAAGCGTCCATAAAGTCAATGGCAATGTGCAGGATCTGCTCTGTCGTGAGGAGACCTGCCAGCTCGGGCAGCCAAGTGTGGAAATGCTGGACAGCCAGAGTCTGGCTTCCGACGAGAACGGGGGCAGTGTTACGCATCATTGACTCTAGAGCCTTGAAAATATTCTGCAGGTTACGAGTGAAGCTTGGTGTTGTGCTGGTGATGCCGATGCCGGCTTCCTTGACACGTTGCTGGTCGCGAGCATGTGTGATGAACTTGAGGATATGGCGGACAACCTTGAATGTGGCACGGAGCTTCCGCGATGTCTCGGGCTCAGTGGGCTTGGACAAAAGTCGGGTGAATGAGCGCACGAGGCAAGGTGTGGCGAAAGGATAGTTGAACTTGTTCTCCGCATACTGATCGACAAGCGGGCCGACGTTGAACCGGCGATCATGGACGATATCGAGGACGCGTACCAAGGCCGTGAAGACGAGATCTTCATACTCGTCGTTGCCGGCGTACTCGACGAGGATAGCGAACAAAGCGTCAAGAACGTCACTCAGCAACTTGACAACTTCGATCTCGGGAACAAAGATGAGCTGCTGCAGTAGGCTGGGGATGGTGTCCTTGGGTGCATCCTTCCATTTGAGCAGGCCAAGAACAGCACGATCTTGCGAGAACCGGGTGCTGCAGAGATACGATTCGATGTTCAAAGTGGCCAGCGGGCCGGTCACTTCGGCTTGAGTCTCTCCGCGGCCCTTGGCGCTCCACGGCAGGGACAGATATCCTCCACTGGTAGGAGCACTGCCAACCGCACCACCTGCACGTTGTGTTGGCTGAGGCTGGGGAGCGACAGTATGTTCGTCCACGCGGTACATCAACAGCCCATGGGCGCCGTCATGGACAAATGCCGATTGATCCCAGAGTGGGAGGTAGGCAACGGCAAAGGGCGGGTTCGGCATGTCGGCAAGGAACATGACCACGTGTGCTGATGAGACATCCTGGGGAATCATGGACAGGCGTAGGGTCTGTTGCCAGCCGTCAACCCTCTCTACCGCAACAGAACGCCATGTGCTAAGGCCCTCGCCATTGGAGAAGGGATATATACAGTTGTCGATACGCTCGCCAGACGAGCGGCGGACCTCCACCGTCAGCTGCAGGTTGTTACCCTGCAAGCCATGCGGGAGGGCAGCGGGGCTTGCACCATAGCGCGACAGGAGGACATGGCGGTTGAGCATGGCGTCGTTGATTGTGAGGTAGATGTCGGACCGTGGCTTGGTGGGTGCACCAGAGAAGCCCATCTTGTTGGTCTTGCCAATGCCAGACAAAAGAGTGGGCGTCGCCTTGATCAGGGCATCGGCATCGGGGTGGTTGAATGAGCGCAAGTGCACCTGGACGCGCTCACCAGCTCGAGATTTTTCAAAATGCCCCGACCTGCTGTGAATGAGCTCCTTGACTATTGGGTTCCAGTCGTCGCCCATCAACTTTTCATCTCCACGACTCCGATCGGCTGGAGTCCAGATGTTGACAAAGTGCTCAGCCTCATTGTGCTGACCCTTCATGAGAGAGTTTAGCTTCAAGACGCCGACACCTGTTGTCCGATCGGCAGTCACCACTCCGTTGTTGACTTGGTTGTACATGTGCGGGCTATCGAGAGAGCCTAGGCTGCCGCTCCTGGAATTTGGCGTGCTTGGGAAGCCATCTCTGCTGCCTGCGGCTCCGTCTTCTGCTTGCTCACTCAGAGCGTCCAGCTTCCCAACTCCAGCGCTAGAGTGTGGCAGGTGGGTGCTCTTGCCAGCAAACATCAAGCTTCTCCGGGAAGTTGGCTTGTGGCCACTGGAAAGAGGTGGTCGTGAGGGGTCCTTGGATGCGCCAGGCCCCGCAGATGCAATGGCCCCTCCGTGTGCCGTGCCCGCAGCTCGTGAGCCGGACCGTGCCAGGGATTTGCTGTTGGCATGAGAGAGTGTTGGTGCAGCAATTTGCCGTGCAGAGCGCACTGTCACCACCAGAAACAGCTCGGAGTCGGCAGCAGGGGCCTCTCCAATGTCGGCAGAGGAGAGGTCGGTGAAAAGTGTCCGCATCGGTTCGGTATTCGCAAGGTAGTTCAGGTGCACACCGGGTGGAGTGTTGATGATGTAGCTTTCGGACAGGCGTACCAGGTTACCACCAACATTGACAACCAGGCTAAGGACCAGGGTGGTTGTTTCAGGCGAGGCTCCAGCAAAACCCTTGATGTCGACGAGGAGATGGTGCAAGGCGGTGGGCTCGACATGTGGTACAGGTGGCTCATTCAGCATGCTCATGATGGACTGCAGCTGGGTGATTTCGATGACAGAGTCGTCGCCGGTCAATATGCGGCCGCGCTCGGACGGATCGCGCACAATGACCTCACCACCGCATAGCTTGTTGACGCGCACTAGGTCCCAGACCGTCTTCTCGCGCAACAAGTTGTACTCCCAACTTGTCAAGACATTGTGCAGAAATTGCTGCCGTGCCAGGTTTAGGGACGTGATTAGCTGTGAGAGGGTATCGAGTTTGTGGTATTGGCGGGATAGGAGGAGCTCGTGCAGGTTCGTGGAGTGCCATTCACGCAGGCAGGAAGCGATTTCGTCGATGAGAGGTTCGGCAGCAGATGTTGGTGTCTCGTCGCCAATCTTGAGCATGGGCACAGGTGCTTGAGGTCGTGGGGCATTGGGGTCGCGCTTCACAGGTGCGGACAACCTCCCCTGTGCGGAGAGAGTTTTGGAGGGATCTTTCTTTCTTTGACGGGCCAGGCCACTCTTTGCAGAGTCGCTGCGCCGCTTCAAAGCTCCCCCGGCACCAGCACCGGCAACCACGTCGTCATCATCTTCTGCTCCTCCTTTTTCATATTCTTCGTCCTCTTCTTGTATTGTGCCATCGCCGTTGTCAGACTCGCCCAGCAGCTCGCGCACCTCGACACAGCTTCTTGGGAAGATGCCGCTGAAGACACGTGCCTCGAGGGTCTGGCCCTTGACGGATGTCAAGCCGGCCAGCAGACTAGGGGGCTTCAGCAAGTATCCGCGCAGCCAGCTGCCATCGAGGGTCTCTTCGATGATGTAGAGCTCATCTCCAATCTCCAGCACGAGATCCTCGGGGTGGGAGGCGGCAAAGGGGTATGTCGCGACTGCGAAGGCGATGTGAGGCAAGGGTTGCCAGGGCATGGTTGTCGGCGGCCCGGCGAGGGGAGGGCGAGGAGGGCGAGGAGGGGGGTCGTGTGCTCCGTGGTGCTCGGCAGGTTCGAGGCGCGTATGCCGAGCTCGGCGAGACCTCTCGGGCACTCACGCCAGCAGCCTCGTCCCGTTGCGTGGGTAGGGCACGCAGACAACAGCGTGCTGTTGCGGCAGTTGCTGGTGATCGCAAGCACGGGCGACAAAGGGCGGTCTTCTTCGAGGAGTATTCGGCCGGGGAGTACGAGGAATGTAATGTCTTTGAGGTTGTCACACACAAGGCAGAGCACAGAAACGGCCTTGTGCGAGAGGGCGCTTGTAGGGCGGTATACTCGTGGTGACGGGCAGGAGTCGAGGATGACGGATGTTGCGCATAGGGCAAGGTCGACGTGGTCGTAGAATTATGGCTGGCTGTTTTGTTTGAGATCGAGTGGGACAGGCGAGGAAAAGCCGAACGAGCGAGGCCGAGTGCGGGAATACGTAAAACAGCAGGGCAGGATACGAGTAGATCCCAACCAGGACAGGCTACAGGCGTCGTTCCGTTGTCTTGTCGTGTCGGTCAGAAAAAAGCAAAGTGTCGAAAGTCGGACAAAAAAAAGCAAAGGCGAGCCCAGCAGTCGTAGCACGAAGTAGGCACTTCGTGCAGAAGCTCGGACGTTTTGGCTGTGGAACACGCAGAGGGCGCTCTCGAGGTCGTGCTTGGCAGGAGAAGTAGAAGAAGCGACGAGTCGAACGAGGCGATGACAAGACGCGATTCGAGTCTCAAAGGGGCGAGGATTGGCGTGTGGGTAGAGGATAGTCGTGTGGACTTGGATTTGGCTTTTGGCAGGTGGATTGATAGGTGGACTGTCAAAAGCCTGGCTCGCGGTGGCCGGGGTCGAGGCTTTGGCCGGGGGGTGACTTTGGCCGGGGGGTGACTTTGGCCGGGGGGTGACTTTGACGGGGGATGTCTGCAATTTGCGTGTTGTGTCAGTTGCGGTCCTGTCAGGTACGGCTGTGGTCTGTTGGCCGATCTAGGGATGGAGACGAGGCGGGCGGACAGGGCAGGTACGACCGGGACGGGCAAGGCAGGGACAAACTTGAGACAGCAGCAGGCTGGGAGACAGCCAGGCAGGGGACCAGATCAAGGAAAAGCCGTTGCTTCAGGCAAATCCTACTCCCCTATGTTTATCGCGTTTGGCAAAAAAGGTTTTGTCGACGATCCGCGTTCGCTTTCTCTCGGTCAGGGGGCCAACCAGCCAGAAACAGCCAGGCCAAAAAAAAAAGTTGAAAATACGATGAAAAATAGGCCGTGTTTTTTGCCGTGTGCTGCAAAAGCACCCCATGCCAATATTACTCTAATAACGGGGGGAGGGGGAACGGTACTCCAAATACAGGAACCAAATCTCTCTCCGGCCGAGCTACAGCTCCAGCGCCAGGGGAAAACGGTTAGGCGGAAGGCTAGAGCGAGGAAACGTGTAAACGGATTTGGTGCCGCCCCTTTGTTTGATATTTCTTTTGGGAGCCGGACCGTTTGTTTGGGGTTTGGTCTGGCCTGCTTATTATCCTCTCTTCTTCGTCCCTTCCTTCTTTGTTCTTCTGTTGTTTGCCCTTTCAAAAGTCCCAACAAAGACTCTGGGACACACAAAAACTCTTCCTGTCCTCCATCGCTCCTTCCCCTGATGCCGCTCTTTCCTGGCCCCTCTCGTTTTACCCCCTTCTGCACCAATTCGACTAGCTCTTTCCCTCTTGGGTCCGTGGCCGTCCCGCCCCTCAATCAGGGATACGCTCTGTGATTGGCCAGCCTGCTAAAGCTGGGGGGCACTAGTGGATGCATTCGCATGTGTGCACCTCCAACTGGCAACGCGTACCTTGGACGGGCACAACCTGCAGGGCCCTACAAAGGCTGTCTTTTGGAACTCGTTGGCACTATTGTTTGTCGCTGTTTGGACAGTTGGTGCAGATTCGAGAAGCCATTGGACACCATAAAACAAGTGGCTGCGCACACTTTGTACTACTATGGATGGGAATGTTGGGCTCCCAAGAAGTTGGGAAGTTGGAAACACATCTTACAAGACCAACTGCTGTTGACCTCTCAATGCGACTGTGACTGCGCTCAGACACCCAAGGCCACCCCAGCCAGCGCTGATCACCGTCAAAAGGGGACGCCTTGTTCTGCACGTCCACTGCACGTCCGCACATAAGTGTTTTTGCCATTGCCGCCGCGTTTTCTGCTCTCCATTCCCCTTGCGCGCCAAGTCAAATAACAGGGAGCAATTAAGGAAGGAATACAACGGCGGTCAGAGATAAGGCACATCAGCACGTCAACACATGGTCGCACCATCAAAGCGCGTAGCAACGAGATATTGAGAGTAGCACTGGGGAGTAGCATTGTGGTACTTTGAGCGTCCCCCAGAGTAGTGCTCGCAGACTTCATTCCGACTCGAGTACGACCACTGTAATCCTTTGCTGCATTCTCGTGGTAACCTTCGCTTTGGCCCCCAAGTCCCTGCCTCTTCAGTTCTTTGTCGCTACGTAATACTCCCCAAATGTTGAGAGATGCAACCACTTTGCCAGCAGCAGGCCTTGAGAGAGCAGTACCGGCTTTTAGTGCCCCTGAAAAGAAGAAGAAACGTTTCCTGGCCCGGCCACGTTTTTTTTTCACGGGTTTGCCTCCGGTGATGAATAAGCAGGTTAACTCCAATTAAAAAAAGCAAAAATTAAAAATAAAGGCAAAGCTAATAACGGCGTTCCGCAAGGGCCGACAAGCACACACAGACACACAGTTCGGATCGATATATGCACTGATTAGAAGCTTTGGGTGTCCAAAAAAAAAAAGCGATGGCAACATGGCAATCCTTCTATACTATAGCTGCGAAAGTCAGCCTATTAAACTACCCATCTTACGATCCTGTCAACAGCCCAGCGGATTTCTCAAGTTTGGAAACCGGTAATCGGATCTGCAAGTATCACGAGACTGAAAGGAAAAACCGTTGAAAAGCATACGCAAGCTACGGAGCTTACCAAGAGCCCGAGCAATGGTACGGAGAAGCAACCAGAGATAATGTAAGGAGTAGACAACTCATGATCTGAACAATAATACACTGGCCGCCATTGGCCAGGCTCGCTTTTTTATTTCTACACCGAGAAGCACAAAATCTATGGTACAAGAGTACAAAAAAGGCCGAACAAGGGATATGCCCGTGGAAATATGCACATCGATGCGAGAAGGAATGCCGGTAGAGAATGCTCTTTGGCACTCAAAAATATGTGAAAAAAAAAAAAAAAAATACGCTAGTTTGGCACAGTGCCACAGAGTGAAGAACCGTTTCTTTTCGCTAAACCCATATTCCCGCTTTGTCCTGTGCCAGTGGAGAGATTCGCTCAAAGGTAAACCATGGTCAAGAAAGAAACCGTTAAGAAAAGAAAACCACAGAAAGACAAAAAAACACCGATACCGATTCCGAAACCGACAGGAGATGTATTACACACAAAAGATATCCATTAAACGCCATATTCCTTTATTCCCCCCCCAAAAAAAACACCAGTTCAACCCAGTTCAACACCGTTGCTCCGGTATTGTTCCCGCAAGCCTGCTGGGCCTGCCTGCATTTCCGGCCCTTTTTTGTGTGTGTAGAGATATTTTTGTAACAATTCATAAGTCGTAAACAGTTAATTTTTTTTGTTGGTTTTGTGTGCTCTTCAAGGCTGCTGGTTCCCAGAATCGAGAGCACGCACAATGCCGTATGCTGCTCCCGCTGCCACGGCACCAATGATGAGTGTCTGGAACGCGCCCCAGAAGCCTGCCCGTCGGCTGTGCACGGTAATGGCCGTCTTGACGTAGCCAAAGATGAGCAGAATGACGGCCGTAATGGCAATCGACACCAGCAGAGCATCGCCCGCCCGGCGCATCAAAAAGTAGGGGATCATGGGGATCAGGCCGCCGATAAAGTAGCTCATGCCCATGGTGAGGGCCGACAGCCAGGCCCGGCCGACCTTGGGCCGCTCGAGACGCAGCTCAAAGTCCATCATGAAGCGCACCCACATCTCGGGGTGCTTAACCAGCTCATCGACCAGCGGCGTGGCGGCGGCGTAGCTGATGTGGTACTGGGCGAGGATGTCGTAGATTTCCTGGCGCTCGGCCTCGGGCATGCGGTCGACCTCTTCCCATTCGCGCTTTTCTTCGCTCTCGTAGTGTTCGAGCTCGGTGGCCGCGGCGAGGTAGGCGCCGAGACCCATGCTGATGGCGCCCGAAAACAGCTCCGCGAGACCGCCCATGACGACGAGGCGGGTGTCGCCCAGGCTGGACAGGCCGGCCGTCAGGGCAAACGGCACCGTCAGGCCGTCGGCAAAGCCAATGATCACATCGCGGACGACGTCGCTATAATCGGAGTGCCCCTCGGAGTGTGTCGACGTGCCGCTGCCGTAGGAGCCGGCTGTGGAAACACGGGTCAGGTCGCTGTCCGGGCGGCGCTCAATAAGAGGCTCGACTTCGGTGGCGGTGGATGCCATGCTGCGGAGAGATGGGGGGTGTTGTGTTGAAGATGGAAGCGTCATGTAGAGAACGGGTGGTGCTGGATGAAGCTGCTGCTGCTGCTCCTGCGGCTGGTGGTCGGGGCGCAGGGGAGGGAAGGAGACGAAGGGGGTCGCGGAGTTCGTCGTGGTAGAGTTGTGTAAGTAGCCCACTCAATGACAAGGTCAATGGTGGTATGGTGATAAAAGTGATTCGAGAAGAAGGGGAAAAAAAGAGTAGTGGCAGTAGTCAATTCGTGGCGAGACAAGACAAAGAGAGCCGTCTTATATGGAGGCGAAGGATGAGTGACTAAACGGGAAGGTACGCTAGTCACTAACAAGAGCTAGGGGTGTTGTGCCTGCTTGCGTATGGGAAATTGAATGGGCAAAGGTTTGCAATGGAAAGAGGTGATGGACAAAGAAAGTGACGAGCAAAAGTGTGTTCTCTTTTCTAACGGAGCAATGCTGTCAATTAATACTTTTTTCGTGTCCTGCGGCGTCTGCGGCGCCCCCGCCCTCCCTTGAGTGCCTGTCCGGCCGATTTGAAAATTTTCGCCAATTTTCTGGGCTTGTATTTTTTGCCTTTTTCTGTTCCTGTCTCAGCGAAAGCAGATGGGTTCGAGAGATGCAACGGTTCCCATTGGCTGCGGACATGCAAGTCGGTGTGGGTCAACTCTTAACTCCAGCCAATTGTGCACGTCTAATTACTCAGAAACACGGTCTCGCAAGCAGTTGCCCAATCAGCAGCGCGCTAGCACGTGCGAGGGATGCCGTCAGCAACGAGATGCAAAGCGGCCGATTGGCGCGGCGTCAGCTATCTCGTAACCCCGAATTATGAACGAACACCGTACGGGGGGTGTCTGGCCATAACACCGAACCAGGCCCGCGATGACGAAGCGGCGGTGGTTGCTGCCTTCTTCTCGGTTTCGGTCTTTATGCGGTTGCGAATGCTCCGTGAGTTTCGGGTCTGTCTTTCCTTGTCTGCTGCTGCTCTTCGCCTGATCCGACGCAGGACCGGTGAGAATTTATCTGTCATTAGCGGTGGCAATGTGCCATTCTGCTTGCCCCATACACCCATAGTATGACACTGATCCTGCCTAACCACACTGCAGCGGCCTGCCAATGACTCCTCCCGGTCAGCTGCAACGACCGAGCTTTTGGCCGGCCCGTCCTAGTTTCTGGTATATCCGTTGCCTGACGTCAACATGGAAGACCGGAGAAGGAGCCAGGCGGCCGAGAAACCGATCTTAGCTCCATCTCGGGGTAATTGACCGTTGAAGAGAAAAAGAAAAGAAGCGAGTACTTTTGCTCGACGTAACTCCGCAATTCAAAGATAAAGCTGCAGGATCGATGATTGAGGATCAATTGGCGGATTTAAATTTCCTGTTTTTTTTTTCTTTTTTTTTTACCGTACTTTTTTTGCCCATCACGAGACGCGATCTTACCACAGCCTCGTGGCCAGACCCCCAGCAAAGCAGACATGCAGCAAATAATCTCAAAGCCGAGGTCCAAGTTTGCTGTGCTGCCGCCCCTTGCTTTGAGCGACCGAAACAATTCCAACAGGCTGGAGAAAACAGTTATCTTTGTCCTTGCACTGTCTTCAATTGACACGAGTGTGTCGCAAAGCTGACGGCGGTTGGTTGGCGGAGAGAAAATGGACACCGGGAAGTCCCAATATCTACGATGGAAACAGCAAAGTTGCGATTACTCTGTTGCGCAAAGGTCTTTAATGGCCTGTCTGTGAGGCCTTCTGCGGCCATTTTGAGGCCTACGGTGAGGGGCATGCAAACAGCCTTTCTGCAGAAAAACTGCGCAGCATTGGATGGCCTTGTCATAACAACGAGGGGTACAGCAGAGGGCCAGCGCCTATTTTCTGGCAAAATAATTATTTGTCGGACCTGAAAGCACCAGGCAACACTTTGTTGCACAGCCGAAATTGACAAAAGGTTTTGTCGGCTCCCAACTTTCATCATCAAAACCCTCGATCTTGTCAACTTCATCGTCGCTCCGTTCGACGACATTTCTTGAAAACCGGCCCAAGTGAGATCTCTCGATACGGGTTGACGGCCGATATCGCATCGCCTCCTCTTACTTGGCATTCGACTTCGCTGCGCTTCCCTGAGACTTCACGCCAGGGCTTGCCCAGCATGGCTGTGCCGATCCTACCAGCTCTGGGACTTTTCCTAGTGGTGTGTTTTATCAAAAGTCCCGAGTGCATCCGCTCAGGTGTCTTCGTCAAGAGACGGCATGTCTTCGTCAAGGTCTACGGCCACGATAGTTGCTAACGACTCAAGATCTTTGCTCTTGTGCTGGCTCTGACAATGTGAGTTCCAACCCAGAGTTTGGGCGTCGTTATTGCCTTCCAAGTGGTTCTTGTCTGACTCTTTAGATACCAACATGTCACCGCCAACGCCTTGTCTCTTCCCATTGCGCCGACCCTGACGAGTCTCGTCCTTGCGCTTCCGATCGTTGCTATTGCGAATGCTCTGTTCCTTGTCGTCGGCAGAAAACGTGTCCCCAACAGTCGGCTCATTGGCGGAACCCCTGGGAGTGCCAACCCAGGACGCCCGAGTCTCCTCGGAAGCCAGTCATGGCCCGCCCTCTCTTCCATCTTCCAGCTCATCCAGGGAATCGTCACTGTGGCTACGGGGACTCTACTGATCAACACGATTGCCACCAACCCCTCGTCATCGCCCCTGCGGTGCGCCCTCGAAACTACATGGCAGCATCTGTACAGCCAGAAGGACGCCGCGGCCGTCCAGCGGATCCAGGACGCGCTGCAGTGCTGCGGCTTCAACAGCGTGGTCGACCGGGCGTGGCCGTTCCCTGGCGGCGGCGGCGGCGGCAGTGTGCGGACGTGTGCGGAGACGTATGCGCGGACGCAGGCGTGCCGGGTGCCGTGGACAGAAATGGTGCGGCGTCGGGCGGGCGTAGAGCTGGCCGTGGTCCTGGCCGTGGCACTGTTCCAAGGCGGGATATGGATGCGATGGGGCGCAAGGACAAGTGGTGTCAACGTCCACCACGACAATGGTGTCAATCATGACAACGGCAACTACTATGACGACGACGGTGTGAGCTACCACAACAACACCAGTACCCGCAGACCTCTGCTCGAGGACGGACGCAACCTAGACGAAGACCACGAAGACAATGCGGACCAAAATGAGAGCCGTTATGTTGATGACAACACCCGGCCAAGTAAGAGAGCCGGCGCAGGGTCCAGCCAGAGGAACAGCCAGGGCGACAGGGGCGGATATGGCAGCAGCAGCAGCAACAACAATAGCAGCAACCAATCGTCCAACAGTGCTCCTCGACTGGAGCCCTCTGGACTGGCCGACATCCCAAACGAATGGAGTGACGTTTAAGCAGGGTGGTGTAGAGAAGAAGGACGTGGCGAAGAACACAAGTCGATATGTGATCGGTTGGGAAAGGAAAGAGTACTGCTAGCTGTCTGAAGAAACGAAGAGAAGCTATGAAAACGGGAAGCGAGCGGAACGGCATGATACCACATGGCCAGCTAATTTGTTAATCACTTTGAGGGACACATTCTAGATGAATGTCTGATGAAAACTTGAAATCATCAAAAACGTCTTTTTTATATATTGTGTGTCTTTTTTTTTGTACGCCGTAACAAAAACACCTCATTAACATGATGCATCAGCCGCCTTTTTTTTTTATCTACTATGCAAGACTCTTCCTCCACTTCTCTCTCGCCGGGCTTTGTCTATTTCGTCGCGACAATGGCCTCCTCCAGCAGTCTCAGCCCTTCCTGGATCTCGTCTTCGGAAATGGTCAGGCTTGGCACAAACCGCAGCGTGTTCGTGCCCGCCGTGATCACCAGCAGACCCCGCTCCAGAGCCGCCGCCACGATCGGGCTCGGGTCCTTGGCCATTTGCAGACCCAGAATCAGACCCCGGCCGCGGATCTCCGAGATCAGGTCCGGGTGCCGCTCCCGCAGCTGCTGCAGGCCGCGCACAAACACGGCGCCTTTCGCCATGACCTCGGCCTGGAACGTCGGGTCCGCCAGGCGCGTCAGCACATAGTGCGCGACCGCGCTCGCCAGCGGGTTGCCGCCAAACGTCGTGCCGTGGTCGCCCACCTGCATGGCGTCGGCCACGTCCTTGCTGACAATGGTGGCGCCAATGGGGAAGCCGTTGCCGAGGGCCTTGGCGGTGGTGACAATGTCTGGGTGTGCCTCCGACGGCAGGTGGGCGTGCGCCCAGAGGGTGCCGCCGGTCCGCGCGAGGCCGCACTGGATCTCGTCGTGGATCAGGACGGCGCCGACCTCGCGGCAGCGCTTGGCCAGGTCCACCATGAACGCGTCGGTCCCGACGTGGACGCCGCCCTCGCCCTGGATGGGCTCGACAATGACGCCGCACGTCTGCTCCGTGACTAAATCCTCGAGGATGGCCGAGTTGTTGTACGCGGACGCGCACCGGAAGCCGGGCACCATGGGCGCAAACGGCTTCTGGTACTTGGGGTTGTGCGTGGCCGAGAGGCTGCCCATGGTGCGGCCGTGGAAGGCGCCCGGGAAGGAGACAATGTCGACCTTCTTGCCGGACGGGTCGCGGACTTTACCGACCTTGCGGGCAAACTTGATGGCGGCCTCGTTGGCCTCGCTGCCCGAGTTGGCGAGGAACACTGCGTGCGCGGGGGCGGCGACCATGCCGCCCGACGAGCGGGTGGTCTCGACGAGCAGCCGCGACAGGGCGCCGGTCCACTCGTTGTAGTAGAGGTTGGAGGCGTGCATGAGGGTGGCCGACTGTTCGGCGAGGACCCTGGTGACGCCCGGGTCGCAGTGACCGAGGGCATTGACGGCAATGCCGCCGGTGAGGTCGAGGTACTCCTTGCCCTCGAGGTCCCACAGGTAGGAGCCGCGGCCGCGGTGGAAGACGGGCGCCGGGCGCGAGTAGGTGGCCACCATGTACGGGGCGGAGTCGGCGACGACTTGGTCGCTGTGCTGGCTGCGGACAGACGTGGACGAGGAGAATGCCCGAGTGGCGCAGACTGTAGATTTTGTCATCCCTCCTCCGATAGTCGTCGGCATCGTCATCGGACGGCCAGCCGAGACCGTTGCGGCCGTTTTGGCGGCCCGAATCGCCTTGGCCGCTGATGCGGCTTGCCACCGCATGGCCATTTTTAAATGTATGGAGATTGGGCGGACAAATATGATGCAAAACAAACGATTTCAAGTACAATCACAGAGTTCAATGGCAATGGAAAGAAGACAGGATACGACTCATCGGCAATGAAGATATCTCGAAAAATGTCAATGGCCGCTTATCGATAAGATGTGAGTCAAGAAAAATCTGGAGGGGCCTTCCGAGGTCGGTTGGCTTATGTAAGGAGTGGAGCCGGGGGTTTACTGTAGCAGTGCTCTCTTGTCGCGCTCACTGATTGCGCACCGATGCCGACTCTTGCGCACTGATTGTGATTGCCAGTGAAGCACACTGGCTTCCAACACCAGCGACCCGTTCATCCACTTTCTCACGGCTTCCCTCACCGGTTTATTTTTATAATTAGAATTTCCCACCCCCGCGTCCACGGTCAAACTAGTTTCGGAGCCTGTGTGAAATTCGTATGGACCTTGTGCTTTCCAGGACAAGGCGCCTTTCAAAGTGCAGTTTGCAGTGCAGCGAGTGCAAGATACGCGTACAGACAGGCCGGACGGCTTTTGTTCCGAGCCTTCCATTTCCGGACTAGTGGACAGGGACAAGGGTGAGAATGTGAGACTTGAGGGGCTTCCATGGGTCATTGGCTTCCACGGGGCTTCCACGGAGTTTTCATGGGACCGCCACGGCGACAAGACCCCAAGGAGACCATCATGGGGGTTGTCTGCAGTTTATGGCTCACGGTCCACGGGCGTCCACGGGCGTTCGTGACGGGGCTGGGGCCTTGATTGTCAATCTTTTGTCAGTCAGATTCTGTCACTCTTTCTGTCTTTCTGTCACCATCACTCACCATTCTTTACGAATGGACGTTTTCGGATTCGTCGCTGCCCTTGGTATCGCGTCGCAAATCATAATCGATGCTTTGTCCTCTCTCTCTGCTACGGTGCCTTTTCGATATCATCTGAGTCTTGTACTAGTGTGCTCGATCCAGGCCGTGACTCCTGATTTACTCTGTAACGGTCCTTTCTGTGATTGACACTTTTTCCTTTTGTTTCCCTCTGCTTTTTCGGCCCTGGCGGTTTAGCCTTACCTTGCCGGGCCGAGAAAATCGAAAACCTGAACGTTCTATATTATTCTTTTTGGCCGAGAAAAAGCAAATACGGATGGTACACAAATGGGGGGTCTGCAGACAGAGTGCACACTGGGTGCAGCCACTTGGAAGCGCACTCTGCATCAACCTGCACCATAAACGCACACTCTGCAGCAAAAGTGCATCAGAACCTGCAGCCGATGAGCTTAGTGGGCTCAGCCTCTCTTGTATCTTGCATACTGAAAAGGAGATATCTTGGGTGCTTGTGCCTTGGCGTCTTCTAGCGACGCTCTAGCCGACAGTAGTGCAAGGGATTGCCGGGGATAGCGCGCCTGGGGAGGGACCTCCTCTCGGAGGAGTTCCTCTGTAGGCAGGAACTCCAGGCAGGAACTCCCAGGCAGATGATGGGCCTTTGCAGCTGACGATGCAGAGACCGAGCCTGGATTGCCTGGGCTGGAATTGCCTGCTAGGCAGGTGCATGCATTAGGAGACTGCAGACTACGCAATGCATTCATCGGGAATTGAGAAATTGATTCATCAGACGGGTCCAGATTGCATCTCCTGCTTGTCCGTCTGTCCGTCTCTCTCGGCATCTCGTGAATCAGCGTCGGACTTGCGGTCTTGTTCATTTTGTCTTGCACTCTTTCCATTTCTGCAACGTTTTAAGTAGTTACGCCCTGTATCCACAGTTCCCACCTGTGCCCCCAGCCCACCTTTTTTGCCCACTCCTACATCTTAGCGACCGTTGAGAGTGCAACTCCAACGCTGCAAGTAAAATAGAAGGCATTACGTACAGACCCAGAAATAGACCCGGAGAGAGAAAACACCAACCGACCCGAAAAAAAAAGCACTCAACACAAAGAGACCCGGAAAAGAAGACCCTCACAAAATGATACATGGAAAAAAGAGTCCTGATACCATGTAAAAAATAACCGTTTGAGAGGCCAAAAAAAACATATAAAAATGACACAATAAATGATACATAAAGTGGGCTAGTAGATGAAGTGAAAACGGCGCAGGAGTACGAACAAGGTGCGGGCTGCTGGGAGAGACCAGACTGCTCATACCCATGTACTGTCAAAAGTGACCACCACAGACAAAAAAGACAATGAATCCCACACAGAATCCCTCTGATACTGAGAATAGGCGACGGAACTTTGCGCTCTCGCGGCAAACGGACCTGTCATTCCGGGGTTGCACCTGGACAAGCGAGGGGCTTTGGCGAAGGAATGCAGAGCACAAAGCAAAGGGGCAGAGGAGAGGGGAGACGAGACTGCAAGAAAAGTGAGAAACCCGACAGACAGATCATAAAATACAAAGAGCAGACTGATGCCGAAAAAAACAGCGACACTGACGGGCAAAATTGACCAAAAAACATTGTACACTGTAGAAGAACGAAACACGCAGCAGCCATAAACAGAAAAAGTCCGAGACAAGAGTGTCGCCTGTTACAATATACATCTTGAACAGTAATCATTGCCGGCTTGACGAGAATACGTGCCGTTCTTGAATGACTTGTCTTTTTTGGCCATTTGGCTCGGTTGGCGGTTTGGAGGCGTTTTTGTCGGTTGGTCTGTCGATGCGTGTCTCTTTTTTTCTGGTTCGGTTGGCGCTTTCAATTAATGGTTCGCTTGCTCGGTTGGCAATTGCGGTTGCGTCTGTTGGCTTCTGATCGGACTACCTCTCGAGGCTGCTTTGATTAGTTCCTTTGTTCGGCTACCTTTTTGAGGTTGCTTTTTAATTCCCTTTTTTTTCTTCTCTCGTCTGGCTCCCTTGTTCCCTGGCTCCCTTGTCTGCTTCCTTCTTTGGTTCCCTCATGGTTACTCTGGGACTCGTCCGGTCCGCCTGGCGTCTCTCTGTCTCTTTCTCCTGGTAGAGATGCCACGCTGGACACGCTTTTTTAAAGTGACATGTCGTGCGCTTCCCTCGTGTTGGTATATGGCGCCGCTGTATATGACATGTCGTCCGTGGGTGGTGGGTGGTCCATCCCCTCTCCAACAGACGTTGTAAAATACGACTATTCTGTCATTTTTGACAAGACGCAAAAACCTGATACTGCCAAACCAAAAAAAACTGCACATCCCGCCGAGGCGACCCTCCCCCAAACCGACCACAACAACCCAGGACAACCCAGACAAATCCTAGTTGAAAACCACGCTTTGCATGATTTCATGGAACTTGCCATATGGAACTTGCCGTCCTTTGATGGTTGGACGTTGCTGATGCCCCCTTTTTTCGTCCTTCATCCCCTTTGGGCTTTTGCGCCGACAGAGACGAGCGCAAACGTTGTCGTATGCACGCACTCTCTTTCATACAGTGCATCGCGCTGTTCACACTCTCACATAAGATATCTTACAATTTGCTCCCCGGGGGAATACTAGGATATGCTTCCTATTGGTTAGGGGATGGCGGAAAGTGGCTTCCGTGATTTCCTTGCTTCCGACCCGTCAAAGGTATACCTGGAAAGGACAATGTTTCGCCGCCCGGCCAGGTTTCTCCCCAGTATCGTTCACTGCCTTTCAAGGAGACAGCTAGCGCAGAAGCTCGAGCCTCAGCCTGGGATAAACACGTTGGGGGTGGTTTGGGGGTTGCTTTTTTTCTTGGGGTGCTTTTCGGGCGCTCTTTTGTCGCCTTGGATTTGTCGCCTTGGGGCGTACTGCTGGCATGTACTTTTTGTTGTCTTTTCGTTCGCTCAGCTCCAAAGTTCGGCCGCATTGTGCAAGCAAGCCACTTTTTTTGCCCCCCTGAGGCCTCTTCTGGCGTGTCGCTGTCGTGCTGCCGTCCATTACCTGGGGCCACTCGGTGCATGATCTGTGCGCATGCATGTCTACGGCGTAACCATGGCGTTCCCTTTTCTCTTTTTTAGCTCCCCTTGTCTGCCACGCCATCCACGGCTTTCACGGGGAATTGGGGGGGCAGACGGACTGGGGGGGGGGAGGAGTGGGTTCAAGGCATGGATACTCTGAACGGGAAATGCATGCATACAGAAATGTTAGCATACGTGGTACATCTGATACTTTGTGCATGCTACATCAAAAAGAAGGCGGGCGAAGGCGGGCGGAGGCGAGAGAGAGAGAAAGGCGACGCGAAAGCCGAAAGACGGATGATGTAGACAGAGGAAGCGAATCAAGGGCAACGGGCGAATACCAAGACAGGTAAAGATAGAAACGAGCGACCACCGAGACAAAAGGAAAGAAACGAGGAACCCGAGAACAGCCACGAACCACGACACGAAACAACAAGGAACTAAGGGGAAAAAACGAGAAATCCACGAAACACGACTTTGGCGTGTTTGCGCTCTTTGTTGTGTCGCTTTCGCTTGTGCTTGTGAAAGCAACCAGGATCTGGCCGGGGGGCGTCTCCGAGTTCCGCACCATACAGACCCGCGAGAGGACGACAGCAAGGAGGAGACCACAAGCACAGCTACCCTTTGTGCTTCGTACGCCTTGTGCCTCGTGGCTATGTCGAACGCAACACCGGTCCATAGTTTGGGGGGTGGAGGGTGGTGGAGGGCCTGCGGGAAGCTCCCCGGTCGGACTGTCCGACATAACTTTGGAGCTAGTGACGTATCTGGTTGGATCGGGAATGTGTTCCCCGTGGATTGAAAGCCAATCGTCCTTTGAAAGGCCCAGGGATGCCTGTTTATGCCGGCCCAGGTGCAGGGAAGCCAGGCCTGCAGGTGTCTGCTGCAAAAGCTGCAAGAGTTAGCCTGAGAAAAGAGCTACTTCGATTTGCTGTTGGCTCCATTCCTTGGTACCGCACAGCTGCACAGCTGCACGCTGCACAGCTGCACGCTGCACCAGCTGCAAGCAACTCTGTTTCCCATCCGTGGGCAGGCTCCGTCAGTCGGTCCATCTCTCCTGTCACCAATCTATGGTGGTATCCTTGCTTCCTTTTTCCTGTCGTTTTACTCCTGCCCGTACTTCCATTTTGTCTCTCTTTCCGGCCCTGCCCTGTCCTGGCCGCCCTGCCCTGGCCGCCCTGTCCCGTTCCTCATTCTTTGCTTTTTGTCTCCTGTACCTCCTGTTCTTTTCTTTTTTTGGCGCCTCTAGCGTCGGCGCCGATCTGGTAAAACAGGTCAAGTCAAACAAGCCACGGCCTGGCCGGGAACTGCTTGCTCTCCTTGCTCTCCTGGCCTGCCTGCCTGCCTGCCCAGGGGTTGCCAGTGTTTGGTTCCAAGCTAGGCTGGGGGAAGCAGGTACTTTGTTTCCCTGCTGTGCACGATGTATCTTGCCTACAAATAGGGGCGGGGAAAAGGATGCTGGGTAGGGTAGCGGGAGTCTGTGGGGGTGGCCAGCCTGCGGCAGTGTAAGACGCGAAACGTAAGATTGCAGCGTTGTGAGATGGGACTATGTAGTGGGTGGCTGTCGTCGCCGCCGTGGTGGACATGGTAGCGTGCATGGGGATGCAGTGGTGATGGTGGTGATGGTGGTGGAGATGGCCCATTGGTGGTGTGTCCGTCATCTCACGCCGGTGGCCTCCCAGGACGAACTCCTGTTGGATGGACAGACAAAGACGCCAGACAGCCCAGCAGCCCAGACAGCCCCAGTCCCAACAACAACAAAGTAGCCAGCTGCTGCTACGATGTATCTCGCCTGGCCCAGCCTGCCAACACAAGCTCTGGAGACTCCCCCCATGGGCTGACCCAGGCACGCTAGCTCGGCCTCCTCCTGCTGGAGATCTCCACCCAGCTCTTGACCTAGGGACCGGCCGAACTCACTATAGCCCCCACTCCATTTAAGCGCCCGTCCGCCTCCTTTACGCACTTATCGTTGCGTATTGCCTCGTCAATACTTAAAGCCTGCCTCGCCCAGCCCAGCGTTTTCCCTCCTCTCCCCCGGGGGACCCTCTTTTGCTGACGAGAACTGGACGTTCGCCCTGCCTGCTCGACGGAAGCACACCGCTTTGCGTCTGCGGCGCATCTGATCAAGAACGGACCCGCTCGAGGGACCCGTGCAGGATCTGGAAAGGACCCGGGGACGGGATTGTTTGCCTAGACCCCCTTCTTCTGTCTGCCCCCCTGATTTGGTACAAGTTGGTGCGTTGGCTGTTGGGCTCGCCCGTGCTCTACCCGTTTTGTCTCTCCGTTGGGTTCTGGGACTGCCCTTCGTTGTTTTGTTCATCTGTCTGTTCCGTCCGTTCTCCTGGTCGTTCGACCTCTCTCTCTCTCTCTCTCCTTCTCTTCTCCTCTTCTTCCTTCTTCTTGGCATCTTCCGCATCCTCCTCGCCCCCTCCATCTTTTCTCATCCCCTCCCCGGAAATGTTGTCGTGTCTGTGGCAGAAGCTTATCGCAAAGCGATACTCCGACGTCACCAAGGCTGAGGTTCGTCCCAACCCCCGTTGATGTCCTTTTGACTGTCCTGGTTCCAGCTTGTTAGCGGCCGTAACTCGTCGACCAAGTCGGGAAAGAAACAGCGCTCCAGAAATGCGAGCATCCACAAATATGTATTAAAAAAAAACACCCAACTCACCGTGAACTCACTCATATCCTCAGGCCGAGGTCCTCAGCCAGGCATACATCGATGCGCCACAGCCCTTTCAGCCACCAAGCACCGAACGTGCCGTCTCATTCAAACCGCGGAAACGTCAGCGGACGCTTTCTGGCGATAGCAGCTCCCTCGCAAACTATGTGGTTGCACGACATTCGTCTCAAGATAGGGCGTCAGACAGGCTGTCAGACCGGCAGTCGGATCGCCAACAACCTGCATCCGTCAACGGTCTCGACGCACCAAATGGGCCCAGCACGCCAAATTCTCACTTGTTGAACGGCGGCCCTTCGGTCGCTTCTCTGTTGCAACACGATGCGACCAGCGACACACCCACATCAAATCGTAGCCAAACGAGCCATCCGGCCGCCAGCATCAGCAACGGCATCAGCGGACCTCCCAACAAGGTCGAGTTCCCCGAGTATGGCATAAGCATATACCAGTCCGACATGGTCCCGGATCCAGCTTGGAAGGGAGACGCCCTCGCCGCAACCGAGTGGCTTGACGAAAAAGTTTCCGACGATGCCCGGTACCTGTTTATTCTGCTGGCGTTTCTTTCGTCAAATGTACCCCTGAGCCTCCTCGCTCGCGGTGCTTCACCGCGCAAGCGATGGGGTGCACAGGGAGAGCTGGCCGAATCGACGGCCGGTGAAGTTGGTTTGGCTCCGGAGTTTATCGAGATGTTTTCGGATGCATCCCGGCTAGACCGTGTTTTGGACGAGTTGGTGCAGTCTCACCTGGCCTCACGAGATGTCGAACAGTCGTTGTGCAGCGTATCAGAAGAGGCTGCCGTGCATCTTCGGAAAGGCTTGTCTTCTGAGCAGATGGACTTTTGGCGTTTCCAGGCCCTTGTTGTCTCCTATCGGTCGATACCGTGGCAGTACTTGGAGCAAGTGTAAGTGGCCTTTGCAGTCTTGTTCAGCGTGTTTTTGTTTTTGTGATTATCTTTCGTTGGGCTCGTAGCGTCGCCCGGGTTGACTGACATGATATGCAGCACCGTCGAGATGAAGAGCTACATGAAGCACGTTCAGCACACCGTCGAAGCCGCCAAGGACCTGTTACCAACCTGTCGTGATACCCTCTTAGGGGACCTCGCCTTATCACTTATTGAAGCCTCGCGATTTCCCACTATGCGCTGGAAGCGCTTCGCCGTCGGGTGGGCCACATCTCTGGTGGCAAGTATGGAGACCAACGAAGATGACGAGTATCTGCGCTGTCGGCTATCCGAGGCCGAGTCTCTCCTTCAACGGCTCACCGGCAACCAGACCCAGTCGGCACGGGCGCTGGACAGTCTGAGCAACATCACCGGAAACGCCAGCTCTTTGTTGTCACTGTGCCACAAGCGTCTGCACGCAGCATTGGGCC
Organism: Raffaelea albimanens; assembly: GCA_002778245.1. Classification (NCBI taxonomy): domain Eukaryota; kingdom Fungi; phylum Ascomycota; class Sordariomycetes; order Ophiostomatales; family Ophiostomataceae; genus Raffaelea; species Raffaelea albimanens. Next base: position 1,616,588 of record PCDJ01000001.1, read on the forward strand.
TCGCCGCAGTACAGCGCTCTCTCAACGCCATCCAGGCAGGCGAACTGCCAGCGGCCCACAAATCGCTTGATTCCTGGAAGCCCATCGGGGCCAGCAGCTGTCCGTTGGAAGAGGTGGTCGTAGTGCGCAAGTACATGATCCTAGGACGAATGCACCGGATTGCTGGCCGTTTCCGAGATGCCAAGACGTGCTTGGTGCACTCGCAAGCCATCATTGACAGACGCACCCATGGTCTTGTGTACGGCGAGGAGATGCGAGATCTCGTCTGTGACCTGGCCGACACTCTTCGCGAACTTGACGACGCCGCCGAAGCAGAACACCGTCTGCGATCGGAAATTGCCGCCGCCCGGCCTGAGATGCTGGTTTTCCCAGGACGGGCATTGCTGTTGTTGTCTCTGGCCGAGGCTCTGTTTGCCCAGCAGCACTACTGCCAGGCCGATCAACTGTGTATGGATATCAAGATGAGCCATGCGTCTGGTGGAAGTGTCAGCAGTTTTGGCAGCGTTGGCAGTAGCAGCGCCGGCAGCATCGGCAGCAGCACTGCAGCCTACAACACGACCAGCTTTAATCATCGACACCCCTCGAGCAGCCATGTCTTGCTCAAGGCCGAGAAGCTGCGGCTGTACGTCACCATGGCCAAGCTGCGGCACATCCAGCACGACGACGCAGGCGCACTGCCCTACTGGATCGAAGCCTTGAACGCCGCCGGCAAGTTCTCTCTCGACACGGGTGGCACGATGCGCGTCATCATCGCGTCGCTCACAGACGTGCTCGACCGGAAGAACCGGCCCAAGGCACTGGCGGACAAGGGCAACACCAACTCCTCGGTGGTGAAAGTGCCGAGACAGTCGGGGACGCCACAGTGCTATATTGCCGGGCTGGGTCGGTGGTCGGACTATTTGCAGTCGAAGAACAAGACGCGACCAGGCCATTCTTGAGTGGGGGGACAAGGACACGGTACAAGAATTAAAGGTACCCCAGGCAAGCATGGACCCTCACGAAGGGCCTCCCTTACCACAGACCACCACCACCACAGCAGGACAGCCAAAATGGACAAGACGTGTGGACAGCCATGGCCTGATCTGCTCACCGGTGCCCCTCCGCGGGTAGCGACGTGGAAGACTGGGACGTGTGGAACCGCAATGGAGCCGCAATAAGAACTGCTGGAAACGTCGAATGTTGGGATGTGGATCGTTGGGGTCGGACATTGAAAGTTTGATGCAACCAAACGATCAGAATCGATCGAGAAGAATGGCCAAAAAATAAAAAATAAAAGGACACGATAGCGGCAAAGAAAATGTCCGAGCAGAAAGGGTAGAGGCCGATGGCGATCCCAGGGAAGGAAGGTGCGTTCCTACCGATCTGGCGGGACTGGTGTTCATGCACCGTCGCTCCTTCCATGTTTCTTCTGGGTTCCTTCCTAGATGGGAGCACACCAGGAAAACCCCGAAATGATTACGAGTTGGACACGACGCTGGATATGCCCGCTACTCTCTCTCAACGCCAAAAGTACACGCAAGACTCATTCTCTTTGGACAGCCTGTTGACTTTACACACGATTTCCTTTTTCCAAGGACGGCTTTCTGTTTTTACGGGGGAACCAGTCCGCCTGCATTCGGCCATGATTAAAAAGACGTGGCCTGGGACGACATTGATACCCGAACACGACGTTTTTGTCAGTCCCTTTGTTTGGATTTTGTTGTCTGTTGTTTTTATATTATCTGTCTTTATAAGATTGGGCGGGCCGCTTGATGGCATTTGTCTTTTTCGTGAGCGATGCGCTATGCCGGCTGGATGAACATGATGCGAGGTACACAAAACACGGATACCCCCGTATGGGACTGGCTGTTTGTAATTGCTTTGTTTTACCCGGAAAACACACTCTCTCTCACTAGCTATTTTTGTTCATGTACGCCTCTTCTAATGATAAACACTTTCCACTTTCAAACATGGAGAAATATGGGCCAATATTCCTTGTGATCGCCGAGGCAGTGGAGGGACCGTGTGACAGTAAGGTAGGAGATGTGCCGGCCATCCATGGATGTACAGTACATGATGCTCAGTCTTCCCCGGAAATGACACTCGGTGTGCAAGGTGAAGGGGAAAGGGGGAACAGGTGAAGGAGGGAAGGTCGGAGAAACTTGAAAAACAGGAAACGGTTCTGGCCAACGCACGACCCCTGGGGCGTGGTGAGACTTTCTAATGCCAAAGGAGACTTTTCGATGCAAGGAGACTTTTTAAGATGACGGTGAAAAACTTTTCAGACTTCCCGCTGGATGGGATTCCGTGGCGACGCTGACAATACGGACTTCCAAATTACGACAGTTGGGCCATGGCATTTGCTCAGCGTGGCGTGCGGAAAAGCGCCGGAAACGAGGTCACCTCATTTGAACATGATATTTTGGGGCTCGGACATTTGATGTCAAAAATAGGTTTCTCTGCCTAGGTTTCAGTTACGGTGGATCTTCAAGGTGAAAAGTACGTACATTTGCATTTGACTTGCATGTGTCAAGTAATATTTGCCTCTTGGTTTGTGGTCAGTGTTGTTTGGCCCGTTCGTCTCGCAAGTACCTCGACTTCCAAGCGTTATTCTCGAGTATTCCTGCTGTGTGGCCGTAAATTCCAAGACAAGCAAGACCATTAGTGCTTTTCAAGTCTGATTTAAAGCAGTGCTTGCTGGCCACTGGCGTGAAGTCCAAAAAACGTGTCCCATTGATTCGTACATTGCGTGTTAGTTGCTAGCCAAAAAAATCATCTACCTGATACATGCTTTATGCCTAAAAATGTTTCGCATCATGGCATCAAGATCCAAAATTAAATGCAAACGTGAAAAAAACAGTACAAATAAAATGACCGATAAATCGATCCATCAAAAGAACAAAAAAAAAGAAGAGACGAGGAGTTTCAACCTTTGTGGTTGCGTACGGTTAAAGCCCAAGATCCTTCAGCTCCGGGGCTTTGCCAACGCTCCTGCGGGTAGATCGTAGTTCTCGGGCATTGGGTGTGCCTCTTTTTGTCACGCCTGCAGCCGTTGAGGCAGACCTGCCCGTTTTGACTGTGCTCCCCGACTTTGCTGACTTGGTCGACTTTGCTTTTCGGGCCTTCTTTTTGGCCGGCTTCTTAGGTCTGGGGGTTGGGCTTTCTGGGGTTTGGGGGAGAGGTGCGCCTTCCTGCACTGCTTGCAGATCACCCCGAGGAGTCGTGTGTATCTCCTCACCTGGGGTAAGGGGCGTCTCCAGTGGTTCGAATGCCACGCTGATTATTGAGGCATCGCGCATTGAGACGTCGCTCTGGTACGGCAGGGCCACAGCAGCAGGCAACGGTGCTCTGTCGCCATTGTTGGGAAGAAGATGCATAGCAGGTGGCGTCATTCTGTCCTGAAGAGTTGCTGCAGGAGCCACCTGAAAGTACTCTAGCAGGTTGCTCGCTGTTGGGCGTTGGTCGGCAGTGTAAGCAAGCATGGGTGCGCAACGAGGTGCGAGAACTTGCAATTCTGCCTGCATTTTCCCGTGCCACTCTTGCCAGCGCTCCAGCCACACATAGTCTGGCGTGATTGTGCTGAACACGGTTCCCATGCATTGGACAAGAGTAGCACCCAATGAGTAGATGTCCATTTTGGTCGTCTGCCCATCGGGCCCGTTGAGGCCAAGAGGCACTTCTGGCGCAGCATACCACCGGGTTCCTGTCATTGTTCCCGAGTTATCGGCAAACTTGGCCACACCAAAGTCAGTGAGAAAAAAGTCGTCGCCACTGACGAGGATGTTATCCGGCTTGATGTCGCGATGAATGATGCCTTGCTTGTGGACGTGGTCGAGAGCGAGAAGCATTTGGTAACACATTCGATAGGTCATCGATTTCACGACCTCAGGCCCCATGGGGCTGATATGACCCAAAAGCGCTTGAAGACTGCTTTCATATAGCGGCATGAAAATCTCGACTGTACTGCCCATCTCCCAGCCTTGATGGAACTCGTAGGGGACAATGTGACGCTGAGGATTGTCAATACTTGTATAACAGAAAATGGCTTTGGATGTAGGCCGTGGTTGCAAGTAAGGAAGAGGAAATCCACATGGTACTTACATGATCTGCCGTGTTGACCAATTTGATCTCCTTCTGGAGCTTCTGCTTGAAGTCGCTTTCAGTGTGGATGCCGTATTGGGGAAGTTCTTTCCATGCGACCTCTTTGAGGGCGTAGTGATCACCAGTGCGGAGATGGACAACCTTGTATACGCTCCCCTGGCCCCCAGACCCAAGAGTGCCGAGCTTGGCGCTGGCTATTCTTTCATTTTGCCTGCGTCCATCTTTGGGCTGTCTGCGAATGTTGTAGGACCGCCGCGTGGAGGTCTCCGACTGCATGTCCATCGCCTCCAGCTCCTCAAGAGTGTTCTCAAACGTTCTGCACTCAACGGGTATTTTTTGAACAAAGTCAAGACACGCGGCCACAAATGCAGAGCTGTCACCTTCTGTAGACATTGGTTTTGGAATCAGACGGAATAAGGCATTGCCCATCTGGAATTCCCACTCGTACTGCAGCTGGACGACGCATTGCCGAGGCGTGCCGTACAATTGACTGCCTGCCATGTTTCGGCGCTGATACTCGTCAGGTACACGGTAGAGGTCGGTGTCGCGTAACTTGGAGACATCGTGCAACAGAAGCTCGCCGGTCCGAGGGTTGAAATCGAAGTAGCACTGGTCCACGTTGGAATAGCGGGGACCTAGGATCACATCACCGTGTGTCTGTTTGCGGCTGAATGTCACCAACCGGTTGGCGACTTTGGCAGCGTCATCAAGCCCAACTCTTAGGTAGCGCTCGCAGACGTTGCTTGGGTTTGTGCGCAGGCGGCTCTGGTTGGCTTCATTGTCGACAATTTTGTCAGCCTCGCGGTTGAGTGGCTTGAGCCAGAAGACTGTCATCGGCTCGTCCATGGTGAAGCCCTTGGTGGAATAGGCAGTTGGGTATGGGAAATAACAGAAAGAGAAAGAACACAAGAGAAGACAAGGAAAACCAAGGGAAAAAAGCAGCAGACATCTTGGGCAACGCAAAGAAAGGGGAAACTGAACGTCTCAGGTCGTTGGCCGCGGCCGTCGAGGCTTCACCACCATTGGTCCACAGCGGAGCGATCCTAGCTCAGCCTTAAGCGCCCGGTTTTGGGCGGCTAGGCCCAACGAGCCCCACATAATTTTCCCAGCTGCCCGCAGACGCGTCTGACTTTCGCATTGCTCCTTCATTTATTCTTTCTTCTTCATCGGCAACGCAACCAATGCACCATGGCGCGGAAGAAACAGCCAGCGCACGCAACAACTACTGCGACGCCAAAAGCGTCTGAAAACCCGGCACAGAAGCTATGGACCCCCGAACCCGAGCCATACAACGAAGCGCTCTACGTGGCCTGGGGACAAAAGCACTACGGCGAAGACTGGCACGAACTACGAGAGCTCATGCTTCGGGAGCGCAACTTCCTAAAACCCAACTTGCAAGACGACCACGTCTATCTAGAACGTCAAAAAGCTCTGCGCAAGATGGAGCAGGAAAGGGCAGAGGGCAAACAACTACTGGACCGGGGCAAATCATGGCCAGAACTGCAGGACTGGGCTCGGCTCCATTACGGAATGGCCTGGTCTGCAGAGCGCGAGGCTATCCAGAGAGAGGAAAAAGAAGCACAGGAAGCTGAAGGTGCCAGAGAAAAGTACAAGAAAGAGAGCAGACTTCGCAAACGCAGAGAGCGCATGATCGAAATCGAAGATGCTATCGACGGGGGCCTGCTGGAAGAAGGCAAGACGTGGCAGGAGCTCATGGCATGGACGTCGCGGTCTTCTCCCCCAGCAGTTCATAAGGAACTTGTCGATGTCCCACCGTCTCCGGCTTCCAGCAGTGACAACAGCAATATCAGCACATACCCACCTTCGCCCAGTGTGTTCAGCCTCAAGGCCCGGGAAGGGCCACCGCCCATCCTCCCCTCAGGCCAACCTAATTACGACCACGACTGGGAGAACACAATGGAAAGCATCAATTGGCCCAGGATCGAGTGGGCTGCCATCAAATACTTCTCTTCGCAGGAACAATATGAGGCCAGTAAGAGTGCCAACATAAGGTTTCACCAAGGAAAGCAGAAATCGCTGCGAGAGAACTGGATTTGCGAGCAGAGGGGAAAGGCCGAAGAACGAGCCATTGGCAGACTCGAAAGGGTTGAGACCAGCGAAGAAGAGATTGCAGCGACCAGAGTCATGCAGCGGCGAAGGCGTGATCTTGATCTGCGACAGCAAGGATGGACACAATCCGACATTGACGCCATGCAGCACGAGCTCGATGTCCGGACGAACAATGTTCACAAGGCCGCCATGATGGTCGACCGAGACGCATTGGAAAGACTGCAGCATGGCCCTCCGCCCTTGGTCCCTCTGAAACCCAAGTCGCAGGAGCACATGAACATGATCTTTTACGCCTGGGACGTGGCTGGCCTGAGCCGCCAGAGACAGAACGAGCTGGCTCGTTCCTACGGCTTCGGGGAGAGGTTATCAGCGCTGTTGCCTGAAACAGCACATGGTGCGCCCCAAGAAAAACCGGGTTCATTGGGGCCATCTGATTCTCCAGCCTATGGTGCCAGACAGATCACTGCTCCTGACCAGCCCATAAGCTCCGACGAACACGCTGCAGCCATGGCCGTGGAGCCTGCAACCAGCGACGCTGACGGAGACGAAAAGACGGCTACAAAAGACCCCTTGAAGAGGACGCTTGGTGGACGGATCACAAAACGGCCCACTAAATCTACGTCTACGCCTGCGTCCACGTCCAAGGCTGCTGCTCCACGCCGAGGCCAAAGGAAGAACGCCAGAACCAGCCCACCGGTAGAATCTGCAGCACCTGCCACTCCTGGGACAGGTCGTCGTGGCCGTGGCAAGACTACAGCCAGCACAAGCTCGCCTGATGTTCGCCGCAGCTCCCGAGTTGCCCGTGCTGTCGAGGCGGCAACTCCCGACAGTAAGACTGGCAAAGACCAGCAGTCGCCGATAGAACCGGCCAAAAGCAAAGCGGCAAAAACGACAAAGACTGCAAAAGCACCTACGCCCAAGAAAATGACAGCAGCCAAGGCACCATCATCAAAGCCACAGGGAGTCGTCAAGAGGAGGCCTGGGAGGCCGAAGAAGACATGAAATGGACATCAGATGGACGCGATGGACATGTAAGATAATATCCTACAAGGCAGTCATATTTTGCAAAGGAGGATGTTCTGGAAAGTGGTGGGGAGGTGGGCGCCCAGAGGTAGACATACGAGCAGGCAGAGCTATCCTAAGACCCTTGGCGCTTCGTTTCTAAACCCATCTCACCCCAAGCCGTGCATATTTCCCGCGGATGACCCCCACCAGCGCAGGTCTTGGAGACCCAGTAAAATACCCCAGAAAAACAATCAAAACGATCTCGGTCCGTGTCGTGGTCACCCGATTGTTGGTAAAAGGGGGGTGGCTGAGTTTTGATGCCATAGTAATGGCAACTTTTTTGTTTCTCGAAAGCATCCGATGTGTTTTGCCATGTATCCTAGCGTGTCCGGAAGAGTCTCCGGGCAACTGGGTCTGCAATATCCCTTGCCCGTCCTCACACATGCTTTTTCTCGTGGCAAGTGGTCGCATGGGGAGACCTGGTAATTTGGCAGGGCGTGTTCCCACCTGTCAGTTGGCTTGGCGAATCCTGGGCGTATTGCCCGGCGGGTGGGTACCACCACGCATGGGCACAGCTTGAGCCGCCCAATGTCGTTTCTCACTTTTCCTCGCACACACGAGCCGTCTGTCGTCTCTCCCTCTTTTTTTTTCTCACTCGACGTCGCTGAACTGTTGCTCCTTGCCCCCTGCAGACCTGCGGCATTTTTTCGTGTTTCTAAGAATATGGCAATATATGCACGCCGCCTACAGGTTCACTCACACGGTGTAGTACGTTGACCGCGGAAAAATATCCCTCTCATACACAGTATCCCCCATATATCCCTCTGTCGTTCACGCACATGTCGTTCGTACTTTCGATTCCCACACCGTGGAAACAGCGGCTTGGCGAATCGGACGACGGGGTTAATTGGCGTGTCCACACCCGCTATGCCATTCCTGCTCAGCCCCTCGGCGACTGGCCAGGTACTCGTAACTGGGACGTGCAGATTGCACCCTGATACACCGCAAGTGGACAAATCCAGAGTATGCTGGTGGGACAGACAACAAAGAAAAGCAGCACGGCATGCAAGTCCCACCCAAATGACAGCCAGACCAGCCCTTCAGACACCGGAAATGGGCATGGACCATGGGCAGAGGCTTGCAGAGAGGGGTCTCAAGGTGAGCCGGATCAAACTCCCATTGGAGCACCCAGATATTCCTCGTTTATGCAGGGCAAGAGGAGAATGGGGATATTGAAGAACAGGGGGCCAGCGCGCGTCTTCTGCATTTTATGTCTGCTCGTGCGCCGACACACAGATGCCCACCTATCGAACCAGGACGGCAGTAAGGGACACGAGGGCCCGAAGTTGGGCAATCGAAAAGCCCAGAAGCTCTCCAGACCCATACATAATGCAAAGCCCAAACGGCCCAAACGGCACCAGTTCCACGCCAGACGCCAAAAGCCACCAAGCCAGATCACAGATCCCCCCCAAATCCCCAACGGGCTCCATAGCAAACCCCACTAGGAGCATTTCGAAAGATCGTGCTCGTGGCCGAGCTGGTCGTTCATCCCCGAAAATCTCGGGTGCGACAGCATTGCCAACCCTCGTACGTGAAACTCGTGCTGGTATTACGCAGCTAGCGGTGCGCGATTAAAAAGAGGACAAAGACCAGATAAACCGCCAGGCGCTGCCAAGACTCCTGACAGGGCGATGCCGAGACGCTGGCCTCCCGTGTAATTCTGGGCCTGCAGACTTGATATTGCTGGCTTCTTGCTGTCCACGGGTGAGCCGAGCTGCATGACGTCACCCCCAGAATAAAATGTGTCTTTTCTATTGCCCATCACCGAGTATGGGTGCATAAACTTTGCATCTTACGCGTCCTGCAGTTTGGCAAGGAAGTTGGCAGCCGCACCAGGAAAAGACCCAAAATAGTCTGTAAGACAGCAAAAAAATTAAAAATTAAAAATAAATAAATAAAGGACCAAACCGTGGCGGAGACGAGTCTCCTGTTTCTCCAGGGCTTCAGTCAGCCAAAAAGTGGGATGCTGCTGGGGCTGGGGGGAGCGCAGCTGAGGGGTAATACACAAAGTACTCGTCTCACTTTGTAGTCATGGAGGCAAGGCACTGCTGCTCTATGCCTTTGGCCCAAAGCAGTGCTCCTTCCCCTTTCACCACAAGAGGGGCCCCTTCCCCTTCCGCACAGGAGGGCCGAATGCTCTTTCCTCGCGCGGGCTGCTGGCGGCATGCCGGACCCCTGATTGGGCCCCGATTTGCGCCTAGTGGTCTGGCTGGACCCGCCCCGCAGACGCAACCGCAGGCAGCGGGCTTGCCCTTTTCGAGGCCAAGCTTTTTGCTGGTGAGGTGTCCCGGCGCACTAGAGGACCTTGTAAGTGCCCCCCACCAGTACTTTGCGTGGCCGGTGGTGCACCTTGGCCGCTCGAGCTGCCATGTACTCGTACCTGCCCCTCCATGCCAGACGGAACTCGGGGTAAGCTTGGTGCGACAGTGCTTTGTGGGTGCTTTGTAGCTGGTCGCAGCTTCCTGATCAGAGCCCAATTTCCTTCAAATGGACCTGGCTCCCTCCCTCTCCCGTCTCGTCTGCAAACCCCTTCCCCCGATCCCACTCTTGCAACACACGACTTTTTGCCTCAAGTTTCCGGTTTGCCTGCTCGCCCCGTCCTCGTAAACACGCTGAACGTCCCGCCCAACCCCGGCCGTGTTGACTGACACGCACCCCTTTTCGGTAAGAGCTTACTCCCTGCTGCTGGCTGTACCTCGACACTCTCTTGAGACCCCCCCCCATCTGCCTTGCCCAAGTCCAGAACAGCTGTTTTTGTCTCATGTCGCCGCTGTCACCCCATTTGGAAGAGGACAGCTGTTTATTGTGCAGCCGTTTGGGGGATTGTGTTCCTGTTTGGGCCTCCTCTGGGCCCCCGTCTCCCCGTGCTGGCCACCCGGGTAAAGGGGGTTCGTTTTGCCATTCAGTCCCTGTTCTGTCGTGTCCTGCCCTCGTTCTGGGCCATGGAACAAGGACGATACACATCAGACGCCCAGGACACGCCCAGAACACGCCCAGGAACACATCAGGACACACACCCCCTCCCCGTACATGTTCCATACATGCCTGTCAATATCTGCCCGTGCCTGGCTGTCGGTCTCTGCTCTGTCCATAGACAGCTTCTAGCGACATTCCAGAAACATCCCCCTTGCCCCGGGTGGCTATTCCGCCGGAAGGCGACATAAGCTGCCATGCTCATCACCGAGCAGATTTCCTGACTGTCCTGCCCACGTCCAATATAGCCCACAAAAAAGGAAAAAAGAAAGCAAAACGAGCTTCTTCCTCCTCGCTGTCCTCCCAACAACAGCACCCTCGACAAGCCCACAAAAAGCTTCCTCCGGGGCCATGCTCTCTGCTAACTGCCCAACTATATAAACAGCTCTGCCCGTAGCATCAAGAGCATACTTCTGCTGCTGCCAGTTCCTCACATCACAAGGCACCGCAGTCCTAGAACACTTCCCCTCCAAGCTTTGTCGAGCTGTTTTGAAGCTCCCTTCACCGGCTTTTCAAGACCCCTTAGCTCCAGCCCCCCCTCAACACCGCCAAAATGGTCCATCTCTCAGAGATCAAGCACGAGGACGAGCACGTCAATCAGCACATTGACCAGAACATCAAGAAGGCTCACCTCCAGCTTGTCGAAGATGACGGCCGCTTCACGACGTCCGTCTACGGCTCCAAGTTTGCCAACTTTGACCTGCCCCGGGTATGTCGACAGCTCCAAGCTAACTGGCTTGCCTTGCCAAGGACTCCAAGCTAACAGAACAGCATGAAATGGCCGAGGATGAGATGCCCAAGGAGGTAAGATGAGCTGACCCGAGCGTGGCAGAGCCTGGCTGCCTGCCTCAATAGCCGTTGAGCTTTCAGCCGTAGAGCCCTCCAAACTAACCGTCCCCAGGTCGCCTACCGCATGATCAAGGACGAGCTCAGTCTCGACGGGAATCCGATGCTCAAGTAAGACTGCTTAAACGAGCAAACTGCCATTTGAGCCCCAGCAAAATCTAACCCTTGTCTCTTTAGCCTGGCTTCCTTTGTCACCACTTACATGGTTCGTTATTTCCAACGCCGCAGTTGCCACCGCCTATGCCTGAACGCGTACTGATAATCCTGTACAGGAGGACGAGGCCGAGAAGCTCATGACAGAGTCTTTCGCCAAGAACTTCATCGACTACGAGGAATACCCGCAGTCTGCAGACATCCAGAACCGCTGTGTTGCGATGATCGGCCGTCTCTTCCATGCTCCTGTTGGCTCGGGCAACGGCGCCGTCGGCACGTCCTGTGTCGGCAGCTCTGAAGCCATCATGCTGGCCGTGCTGGCTATGAAGCGTCGCTGGAAGAACAAGCGCATTGCCGAGGGCAAGCCTTACGACAAGCCCAATCTTGTCATGTCGTCGGCCGTGCAGGTCTGCTGGGAGAAGGCTACCCGGTACTTTGAGATCGACGAGAAGCTGGTCTACTGCACCAAGGAGCGCTATATCATCGACCCCAAGGAGGTCGTGGACCAGGTCGACGAGAACACCATTGGCATCTGCTGTATCCTCGGCACGACCTACACCGGCGAGTACGAGGACGTCAAGTCCGTCGACAAGCTGCTCACTGAGCGCGGCCTGGAGGTGCCCATCCACGTGGATGCGGCCAGCGGCGGCTTCGTCGCTCCGTTTGTGGTCCCGGACCTGGAGTGGGATTTCCGCCTGAAGCACGTTGTCTCGATCAACGTGTCCGGCCACAAGGTGCGTAAACTACACCCCTCGGAGTGTGTCTTTTTCTCTCTAACAACCGCAGTACGGCCTTGTGTACCCCGGTGTTGGCTGGGTCATCTTCCGGTCGGCCGAGTACCTGCCGCAGGAGCTGGTGTTCAACATCAACTACCTCGGCGCGGACCAGGCTTCGTTTACCCTCAACTTCAGCAAGGGTGCCTCGCAGGTTATCGGCCAGTACTACCAGCTGATCCGCCTGGGCAAGCACGGCTACCGTGCCATCATGTCCAACCTGATCAAGACCGCCGACTACCTCTCGGACTCGATGGAGGGCCTCGGCTTCATCATCATGTCCAAGAAGTCGGGCGAGGGCCTGCCGCTGGTGGCCTTCCGCCTGCCCGAGAACAAGGAGCGCGTGTACGACGAGTTTGCGCTGGCCCACCAGCTGCGCGTGCGCGGCTGGGTCGTCCCGGCGTACACGATGGCGCCGCACACGGAAGCGCTCAAGATGTGTCGTGTCGTCGTGCGCGAAGACTTCACGTGGAGCCGCTGCGACGCTCTGATTGCCGACATCAAGCTCAGCCTGATGTACCTGGACAACATGGACCAGGAGACGATCAAGAAGATGCAGGACTTTGTGCACAAGAATCACACCGCCAGTGGTCGGGCAAACCACAACCACCCCAAGTTCCGCGTTGGTCCCCGTCCTATTAAAAGCTTTCCCTTTGTTTTCAACCGTGAATACCGATCGGTGCTGACCACTTACTTGTCCCACAGAAAGAGAGGCATTCGCTCCAAGGCAAAACGGGCAAGACTCACGCCATCTGCTAAGCTTGCACAATCAAGACAAATCGAGACCGCCGTCGTCGTTTAGGAGAAGGGAAATGGTATGGCCAACAGTCGTTTCGTATCGATATCGTCGCCATCGTCGCCGTCGCCGCCACCGTCAATCGTTTATCGTTTCGTTTCGCCGTTTTCGTTTCGTTGTTCCAGTCTTTTTCATTTCGGGCATCATGACTTGCGTTCCGGTCATCTTTCGGTCATGACCTGCAGTGGTCGTTGCGTTTAAGACTTGCATTTGTGACCTCTTTTATTTTTTCTTCGGTCCTGCCTTTCGTTTCTTGGGATTTGCGAAAATGCCAGTTTTTGCATTGCAAGGGCTTTCTTTTTTTGTGTGTCCCTTGGTGGATGGGTTTTCTGGGAGCCCATCCCGGTTCGTTCTCCTGATGGTTGGTTCTTGATATTTGTCGTTGCGGATAAAACTTGTGTGTGATATGACATTTCGGTAGCTAAGAAGAACAGCCACGCTGTTTTGAAATAAAAGCGAGTGAATAAGTGACGTGTGACAGATACGATTGGTGATGGTCTCATTGGCTGCTCGAGCTGGCCTTGTGATGGCATCGTGGCAATTCACGGCTTAGATGCGGCAGGCGCTGGTTTCGGAGGACCCCACTGTCAAGTCTGGTGTTCCAATGCGATTTCCAGACAGTGCAGAAACAGCCCAGAAACAGGTGCTCCAATTGACTCTGGTGAAAAAACCGCCGCTGTGGACCGTTTGGAGAACACGGTGCGGGGAAATCTAAACGACGGCGCGTGGGACGTCGTCGCGTGCCCACTATTTTTGTATGGTCGTTCTCTCTTACACCGAAGGAGCCGCTTTCACATGTCAAAAGGCTAACCTAGACAAAAAAGATGCCGGGACCCTGCCACGACCGCAGCAGGCCACGGGATGTTTTTGAAAGGAAAGCGGGAGTGGAAGGTGGGATAAGTAAAGGAGACGGGAATGTAGAGTTAAATAAGAAAGAGAACAAAAAAAAAAAGGACCAATACCCCCAAAGTAAGACAAGGGAGACCACGACCGAAACAAGCCACAGCAGCTGCCGAGCTACAGGAGCGAGACCAGCCCGACCCCCGAGAGAAACAAGACGTCATCGCCGCATGCACGTTTTTGGTTTCTACATATCCCAGCTTGGCGGATCCGGCCTTTTACTCTTTCCTGTCGTCCTGCCCGGCCACCCCCTGGATTGGTTGGCAGATCTGGGTCTCTTTTTTTTGCTTGTCTGTTTGTCCTCTTGCCGTTTCGCCTCTCCCCTCGATCACATGCGAGGAGCCCGTCACTAAGGATAGTCTTGTTTTGCTGGACTGAGTCTACCCCCATTGAACATACTTTTGATTAACGTTGTCCTCTACACCACCCATGTTTAACTTTGTAATGGTTGCTTAAACGGTCATTATCAACACACTTCCGTCCCCTTCCCGTCCTCTCTGCTTCTGGTTCTTCACTCCGCGCCCGCCACCATGATCGACCACGTCTTGGGACGCCCGTCGTCCAAGTCTCGACGTCTGCAGGTCCTGGCCGTGCTCGCCTTCTGGTCGGCCTACCTCGTCAAGGGCAACAAGAATGGACCTCCAATCATGCGACGACTCTCGAGGGCCCTCTCGAAAAAGCTCACCGCGTGGCAGGTCGTCGTCCTCACCATGATCTACCTCTACGCGGTGCGCAACTTTAGCACGCTTGTGGGACTGGCCGTGCCCGATCCGCTGGCCAACATGTACGACCCGGCCTTTTTCCGGGCGACATGGGTGTTGACAGCTCTTGACGCCGGCTTCTGGACGGCCATGAAGATCAAGCGGCCCTGGATACGCGATATTGCCAGCATTGTGTTCTCGGGGTTCTACCTGTTTGCCACGGAAAAGGCCGACGAGAAAGTGCGCAAAGTGCGAGGCGGAAACCTGACCGTGGACCACCTGAGAGTCAGCTGGAACAAGGGCAGCACGACATACTTGGGGTTCCTGCAGGGCCTGATGCGGCCGCGACTTACACGGTGGCCGGCACGGAGGGTGCGCATACCCAGACCGACGGGGCCGTTTGGTCGCACGGACGGGACCAACGACCAGGAGCCCATTATGGGATGGCTGTACTACGACGGCTCTCTCGAGCAGCTCAAGTCATCCAGGGTCAACCGTGTCGTCTTGGACATCCCCGGCGGCGGCTTCGTGGCCATGGACCCGCGATGCAACGACGACAGACTGTTTGCATGGGCGGTCCAGACGGGCCTTCCCATCCTCAGCCTCGACTACAAAAAGGCACCCGAGTACCCGTTCCCCTATGCGCTCAACGAGTGCTACGACACATACTGCACCCTGGTCAGCACACGCGGGCGGTGCATTGGCCTGGCGGCGCAAGACCCGGTCCGGATTGTCGTGGCCGGAGACAGTGCAGGCGGCAACCTGGCTGCCGGCATGACCCTCATGATCGCGCAGACGCAGAGCTTTGACGACGAGGATGCCCATCCCAACCTGCGCGGAGGAGCAGCATCGTCGTCAAAGCTGCCTCCTCCCGAGGGCCTGCTGCTGATCTACCCTGCCCTTGACATGAACATTGGCAACTGGATGTCGGACGAGCAGATGGCCCTGATCAAGGACCGCAGCCAGCGGTCGACCAACAAGAACGTTGTGCACCGCAAGGCAGTGCAGTACAGCGATATTGCGGGCACGCCGCACGAGTCGGACGACGAAGAAGACCTGATGATGACGTCGGCCGCCGTGGTGGGCGACAGCGACGAGAGCAGCAGCGACAACGACCAAGAGACGAGGCAAGATGCCCTGACACCCCGCCCGGCATACTCGCACCTGAACATGGCCGCCTATGACGGCAAGGGCACGCGGCCGCAGACGCCTCGGTCGACGACGCCGACAGGCGGTCATGGGCAGCAGATGGGGCCGTTGACAAAGGCGGCCAGCCGGGAAAAGGAGAGGCACGAGAAGCACGAGAAGCACGAGAAGCACGACGCTGCTGCTGCAGCTGCTGCTGCAGTGTCATCGTCCTCGTCGCTCGGCACCCGCCTGGCCACGTCGTCTACGATTTCCTATGTCAACGACCGCGTCCTGACACCCGAGATGATGCGCGCCATGATCATCCTGTATGTCGGCCCGCACCACCGGCCCGACTTTGCCCAGGACTACCTGCTGTCGCCCATCCTGGCGCCCGACCTGCTGCTCGCCCACTTCCCCAAGACGTACTTTTTGACCGGCGAGCGCGACCCGCTGGTGGACGACACGGTGATTTTCGCAGGGCGGCTGCGCCGCGTCAAGGCGGCCTTTTACGCGTCCGGCGGCCGGCGGCTCGACTACAAGGAGTCCGACATGCGCGCGCAGGGGTTCGAGGACCGCGACGTGTCCGAGGTGGTGCTGCTGCCGGGCGTGAGCCACGGGTTCCTGCAGTTCCCGACCGTGTACCCGCCGGCGTACAAGTGGATCAAGCAGTCGGCCAACTGGATCGAGGACTCGTTTGCGCACGCGGAAGAGATGCGGGCGCAGTTCCACGAGCGGACGCGGGCGCGCAGCCGGACACGAAAAGACCGCGGGAAGCGGTTCCGGATGACGCCGGTCGAGGGAGCAGCCAAGACGGAGCCAGCGGGCAAGTCGTCGTCTGCAGCAGCACCACCAGCAGCACCACCAGCAGCACTCTCAGCCAGCACAAACACCTACCATGGGCCGCGCACAGAGTCGAGCGGCGAAGAGGACGGGCCGCTGGAGATGATGCGCATGACCAAGGCCAAAGGGAAGGACAAGGCGAATGGAGAGGACAAGGCAGAGGCTGCAGGCAAGGTCGACGGGGACGTTCAAGAGCCAGCGGGCCCCAAGTCCAAGAAGAAGCGCTCCAAGCAGCGGGCCAAGGACGAAAAGGAGCTGGTCAAGCTGGCGAGCTCGGATGACTTGCTGGGGCGGAGGATGAAGGGCATCGTGGGTGGGCTGTCGGGTGTTGAGGAGTAAACCATTGAGATTGTAAATTGAGTCATGTATAAACCAATACACCAAATACTAGGGATACACAAAAACCGGTGTTGAAACCATAAAAGCCTGTTGAAAACCATAAAAGCCTGTTGAAAACCATTCCGTAAATGCCAATGAAAAGAAAAAAGAAGAACCATACTCCGCTGTTCACGGCCCCGATTGCCTGCCCACGCCCGACTCCAGTCTTTTACACCTCGCCATGCTTGTCTCGTCTCGTCGTCACGTTGGTCCTCCGCCCGCTCGATATCTCCTTTCCTCTTCCCTCTCTATATTTCCTCGCTTCGCTCGTTCCTCTCTCTCTCCTCGCTTCGCTCGTTCTCTGATTTCTCACTCCTCACTCCTCACTCCTCGCTTCGCTCGTCGCTCGTCGTTTGTCGCTCGTCGTTTGTCGCTCGTCGTTCGTCCCCCCTTACACAACCAGCGTTCCCGCCGCAAACGACTCCAGCACACTGTCAATCTCCCCCAGCATCACCGCCTTGCGCGCTTCGTCGCACCAGCTCCCCTTGACCGCGTTCCGCGCAATCGTCGCCCACTCGGCCGCCGTCAGGTCGTGCGCCTCCTGCACCGCGCAGTAGTTCTCCTGGATGTAGCCGCCAAAGTAGGCCGGGTCGTCAGAGTTGAGCGAGAACGGCACGTTCTCGGCCAGAAACGTCCGGATCGGCACCGCCTCCACGCTCGGCGCCGCCTTGAGGCACACGTTGGACAGCGGGCACACGGTCAGCATGATCTGCTCGGCCGCGAGGCGCTTCATCACGGCGGCGTCCGTGGCGGCGGCGATGCCGTGGTCGATGCGCGTGGCCCCGAGGTGGTCGAGGGCCTGCGAGATGTACGCGGCGGGGCCCTCCTCGCCGGCGTGGGCGGTGATGCGGGGCGGCGCGGCGGCGGCGAAAGCGTCGGCAAACATGGTGGGCGGTTTGTTGAGCTCGGTCGAGCAGAGGCCGAGGCCGTGGAGCTGTTGTTGTTGAGGAACAGTAGCCGTCGTCGTCGTCGTCGTCCAGTACTCTCTGAGGTCCTTGGCCATGCCGTGGGAGTCGTCCAGGGGAAGGTGCCGCAGCAGGCAGGGGATGAGCATGGTGGTCATGCCCCAGTCCTTGCGCGCGCGGGCGGCGGCGGCCTGGAGGCCCTCGACGACCTGGGCGAGGGCGACGCCGCGGGACACGTGGGCCTGGGGGTCAAAGAAGATCTCGGCGTGGCGGACGCGGGCGGCATGGGCCTTTTGGAAGTAGGCGTAGGCGAGGGCCTCAAAGTCGGACGCCGTCAACAGGACGGACATGCCAATGTAGTAGTAGTGGAGGAACTAGCTGGTCAGCAGGCAGGCAGGCGAACTGCTGGCTCCGAGGGCTGGGACTCACATCATCCAGCGATGTAAAGGCGTCGTAGCGGGCGTACAGAGCCTCGACAGACTCAAACTCTTTGCCCTCTGGCAGGGCCACCTTGTTGCGCGCGGCCAGCTCAAACAGCAGCTCGGGCGACACGGAGCCCTCGATGTGGATGTGGTGTTCGCATTTCGGCAGGGCTGCGATCAGCGGGTGGAGAGGAGAGCCGCACATGGTGGTTGTGAGAGGATGTTGCCGTGGTGCAGAGTGTAACGGTTGTTGTGAGCGACGAGCGTATTTGAAGTGTATTGCTATTTCTCGACTCTAGAACTCGACTCGACTAGCTTTATCATCGTCTATCTCTTCTTTCTTTTATCTACGCCGCGGCGATCGCCGAAAAAGTTTTTCGCCGTTGGAGCTTCACCCAGCTGCAGAGCGGAGCTGGTCCAGCGGGAGCTAAAAAGGAAAGAAGGCGAAGAATACAACGAGCCCCAGAACGAGATCCACAGATTCTACAGACCGCAGCCGTAAGACGTCCTCAAAGACGGGCCACTCTGTCCACTCGCCCGCTCGAATGTCGCCAAACGGAAGGAGCGATTGGGCAGGTGGATGCTAGAGCGGATGGATTTCGACAGTGGACGCCGTCCGTGGTGGTCGCCCGGCTTGCTGCGGGAAGCGGGCAGGCGACCAGAAGGGAAGGCACGCGGCATGTTCCTTCCAAAAAAAAAAAAAAAAGGACAAGATAACAACTCCATTTTGGTGGGAAAATTGCCCATAGTTCCCTTGTTCGGAGTTTGCACAAGATGGACAACTTTTCCGAGTTGAGATAAAGTTCCTGAATTAGACTGAGGATACAGACTTCAAGGCATGGTCAATCACCATCACATCACATTTCATTCGACATCCCACTTGACACTGTAGTTTTCAAGCTAATTCAGCCTTGGCAGAGTGGTGGCCAGCAGATACGAGAAAGTAAAAATAAGTGAATAATTCGAAAAGAAAATTTAAAATAAAATAATTCTGAAAAAAAAAGTTCAAAAATCTCAACAAAATGGCATCCAGAAATTCGTACTCGAACACGACGATCTCAGCATCTATTCCGTTCCTGACTCTTGTTTCTTTTTTTGTCTCTGGTGCCTGGTCGTTGGCGTCTCTTGGGGTGATCATTTCTGCCAGTTTGGCTAGCTTTTGGCCATTTCTGGCTGACCAACAAACCACCAACCCCAATTCCCTCCCTTGTGACACCAACCGTCGCGTCAGGGAGCCAATAGAGATCTGTGGGCTGTCAGTAAACGGCACAAAACTGCAGAACCTGACAGCCAGAAACGTGTCAATCCAAGCTATCAAGGCCCAAATAGACTGGCTGTAGGGGGGAGGGAGGGTGTCTAATGGATGCCAGGCTACGAGAAGGATGCCGGACAAGAATAGAACACAGACGGATGTGCATGTTTGATGCACGAAACACGTTGTGACAAGATCGCCACCTGTTTTGGGTTTTGGGGATTGCCGTTTTGGATCTGGAAAGGATCCTCAAACAAAGGGAACAGGTAAAAGGCAAAAGGTAAAAAGAAAAAAGAAAAAGAAAAAATGTAGATAAAAACGACAACGACAAAGACGGAACAAAAGAAGAATGGCCAAAAATCCCGGCAAAATATAACAGACAAGCGGTCATGGACCAACAACCAACACAGGCAGGAGAGGCCGCATAACCCAGGGCCACCCAGACCGCCCGGTTCACCCAGGCTCGAGGCCACAAGGACCAAGCTTGCCAGGGCCATCACGGCCACCAGGATCGTCACAAGGAAAACCCAGGGCATCACCAGATCACCAGATCACCAAGGCTGCCCCCAATGGGGCTGTGCCTAGCTGCAGTTAGTTTGTTTGCGAACCAGGTATCAGGTAAGAGAGGGAGACTCGACGAGGGGGGCATCACAGACCCAAGCTACGGAGCAACTCAACCCAAAACGAGAAACAAAGAAAACACAGAGACACGCACACACACACAAACGCCTTGAACACACCCGTTGATCTCCCTCACAAACGCTCAGCCACAGACGCAAGGCATTCTGTTTCGTAACTCTCACATGATTACCATTGCTTTTCCTAGTTCTTGACGTTCTAAAGTCCTATTAGTCTTTCTGTCGTTTCTCTCCAGCTCCCTTTCCTGCCTTCTTTCTGTCGTTCACACACCCCCCCTTTGCGTCATCTCCCTTGCCTTGACCCGCGAGCCGTTGTTTCCGAGCAAAAATAGAAGAAACATCATTCCGCTTTTGATGCTGTCGATCCAGAACAAATCACGCGCAGTGCATATCACATTGTCTTGTTGCGTTTTGGTTCGATTTATTTTTATTTTCCTCTCCAACCTTCTCGATAATCACGAAACAACACAACAACGCAACGACCCAACAATACGAAACAGACGCACCACGCGCGCACGCAATATTGCTTATTGTTATACATAGCAACATTATCCACCTTTCTTGATGTTTCTGATGTGCCGGTTATCCACCACGCCTCCTCGGTCTTTTCCTGATCGCCCTCCCTGTGTTTAATCCACGTTGTCTAGGCCTCCCTCTCCATCAACGTTTCCTCTCCCTCAATGTCACGTCTCCAAGTTCCCTCTCCGTTGCATTTGCCTCTTTCAACGACTCTTTCTTCTCACCCCCCTCCGTGACCTCCCTCAGCGACGACTCCCCCCGAACTTGTCCCTCTCCAGCCCATTCTTGAACTCTCCCTTTTTGATCTCCCTTTCCCTAACATCCACCCCTGTTGTTGTGTTTTCTTGGTTCGGTACAAGGCAAGGAGATCCAGAACTCGCCGTTCTTTTGCGTCTGTATTTATTTTGGTATTCTAGTCACGTCAATACTCTTGTCTTGTGAAGAATAATTCTCGATTTATTTATTTTATATTTTATTTGTTAGCCTGGTTTCTATTACTTTTCTATTATCTTCTATTAACCATCTTTCTACCAGTCTCGTATCAGCATCGCATGACCCGAGTCTGTTCAGAAATAGAACACTTGCTTGTTTCTGCACAAGCCTTATGCCTGGTGCATAAAACAAGCAACACCCCTTCAAACATGTCGGCTTCAGAAACGAGTCCACAGGGTATGCCCCAGTAAGAGATCTAAAAAAAAGCAGCTACCATATTGTCTGCTACTGTGAAAGTACTTGTACTTTCCGAAACGAGAAACATTGAGGAAACATGACGGATCACTTTTTCTTGCCCATGGATCTCACAAGTATCTAGATGGTAACTCGTTGCAAGTACCATGCAGACTTCTTTGTCCGTACCGTTTTCATCTAGATGGGCCCAGACCGCGGGACAAGGCAGAGATCCCAGGTGGCTGGCGTCTGAGAACAAAGCAAGTAACCTCATTAAAGAACTGTCTAGAACGGAACGTTACCGTTCTCTTGATGTAAACAAAGAAGCCAAAGTATTGACTTGTCGAACATGTGCAGACCCGAAACAAGCGTCACCGACATGGTCGACAAGGGAGACAATAAGAGAAGAAACAAGAATACAAAAAAAAAAAAAAATGACAAGGCACATTGCTTGGCTACGTTTTGCCCGTTGTTGCACAGCATACAATCTCTCTGGCCGAACAACAGTGTACTGTCTAAAAGTGGAAATCAGATATACACGCAGGGAAGAACAACAAGAGCAGCCAAATGCAGACGGCATCTTTACAGAACCGGAGCCGAGCGGAGGGATATTCATCTCGAATAGTCATCTCGGGCAGCAACAAGCTTCAACAGATGAACAGCCAGGTAGTCGTCCATTTATTTTCGGTTCTATTATTGATATTCCCTCAATGCATGTGCTCCCGGAAGTCGCCGTTCGGCTCCGGGAGGGGACCCGGGAGACACGAGAGTAAGGACACACAACCATTGCACAGAAGCAAGATGCGACAGGATTTTACGACACAATGATAGCACTGCATGTGCGTGCCGTAGATACTGTCACAAATCAGCTGAATACTGTGCCGTTCGTGGTCCACTGCATCACTATCTCGATCCGGTTGCCCAGCTCCGAGACTTGTAATCGTGCGAGTTGGCCCATTACTGTTCTGTTACTGCCTCTTGTTCTCTGGACTATTATTTCTAATCATCTCATCGCTCCAGTCAAATAGCCTATTCCTTTTATGATTTGTCCTCCCCGGATCTTGGCCCACGGCTGTGTCTTGACTGCCAGCACACCGGTGTGTATCGAGCACTGATGGTCACTCATTGTTTTGACAGCACCCATTTTCTGGACTCTGCCCGTCTGATCCAGTGTCCTTGTCGCATCCCGCTTCCACCGTGCTGATCGCTCGGTCATCGCGGCAAGCACGCCTTCTGGACAGACAGACAGGTGGCGGCAAGCAACAGCTGTGCCGTAAAAGAACCATGGACTGTGGGAGAGGCACGGACAGGCCATCCAGACTGGCAGGCTGTATGAAAGGAGGGCCACACGGACATGCCAGGACAGGCCAGGACATGCCAGGACAGGTCCACACACCCACCCCAACAATGCACTGTTCTTTTTTTTTGCGTTGCCCTGTTGGGAAAGATGGCAGCTTGCATTTGCATAAGCGATTTTTTGTTTGAACAACACATCAACTTGCCACCGGGGGGTTGAAAGAGCAGCGGAAATGTTGTAGATCTGAAGTACACTTTCAACTGAACATTTCTCATACCTTTTTTTTCAAGTAGACTTTCCCAGAATGCGGTTCAATGTATAGTTCTAAATTTGACATCCCAGGGACCCTTGACGGCCACCCCTGGACAATCCTCCAGATCAGTCACCATGGCGAAACTCGTGTACGAAAACAACTCGAAACACGAAAGCATTGTATAGGATCTCGCCAGAAACATGTCCCAGAGGAAAAGTGCAATTGACAGAGGGAAGAGTGTCTCTGTTGTTCACGACAAGCGGTCTGTGCCCTTGGATGCAACGCATTTCTGCAACGGGTTAGCATTGTGAATGGGCGAATGCATGCAGAGACGTCGAGATTGACTCGTCAACCTTGTTTAGACTTTTGGCAACTATCACGACGATCAAAATTAACAGTAAGAAACGGCTGTGAAAATGCTACAGTGAGATATTTCAAGTAGAAGCTTACATCCAATTTTGACAGCACACAGACGTCGCCATGGCGTTGACGTCTGAGAGTGTCAGAGTTTAGTATTTTCAGTACTTTGACAAGATTTTCGTTGCAAGTATTTAAGTATTTTGATGACATATTTTCATTTTCGTTGGGTTATTTTTAAAAAGTATTTCAAGTATTTCAAGTATTTCAAGTATTTCAGGTTCAAGTATTTCAAGTCCATTGCCGATGGAGGGCCCTGCCGATGCAAAGGGATGCCGAAGATAAGCAATCCCCGGACGGAGACCGGCAAATGGTGCATGGCAACACACACACAATGGTAGAAAGAGCATGCACAATAGACACATTACACGTAGACCCTGCACAAAAAGTAGGCACTACTGTACGCACATGCACACACACCGGCCACGCACACGAGTGCACGGCTTTCTTAGGATTTGGCATTTTGGAGGGGGGGAATGAATTAGAGAAAATAAGGAGAAAACGCACAGTATTATGCACGTCTAGCCATTCGACAGGACATGGACAAGGATAGGACTTTAACGAGAGTTGCATAGCCGATGGCCGATGCCGAATTGGCATACAAAGTCGTTTTAAAGTCGTTTAATTTGACTGTACTGCATGGCCAGCAGTCCGAAGCGACGGGCAGCAGGGTATCAACGTGGACATTCGGTGCCGGGGGATAAGAATAGATAAGCAAGAAGCTTGAAAGAAATAAAGTAAAATATAAAATGTAAAATAAAAGAAAAAAAGTAAAAGAAAAAGAAAAGAAAAAGAAAATAGAAACGACCAAAAAGTCTCCCCCGATATCTCCACTACGGATTTCCGCCACTTGAATGTCCATGACGGGACGGCACAGCCTGGTCTCTACGAGGGAACCCACCAATTTAACATATCCCCCCCCCCCCCCCCCCCCCCCCCCCAAAAAAAAAACGTGTAAAGTTGCCCGGCAAGGTGTCCGATGTGTATTACACATCTGTAAGCGATAAGATCGAGCTCGGTCAGGGCAGGTCGGCCAAACGTCTCGGAGTACTGCCACGGACATTGCCAGCGTGCTGGACGGTCCCGAGGAGTTGTCGAGGCGTTTGGTGGTCGGGCAGTTTTGTCATTGACTGTCGGTCAATCTGCGTCCTGTATTCACCTTGTCCTGGTCTCCTTTGGGCTATTTACCGGCCCATTTCGATCCATCGGCCCCAATACAACCTCAAAACATGGCAGTCTAATCCCCACGGGCCCTCGCGCGGGTCCAGCGCGGGTCTCTTTGGACGAACTCGGGCAACTCTAGAACGTGGCAGCCTTGTTTTTGAAGAGTAGCACCTGGTTTTGGCGAAAGTATACCTGGTTGGCAGAGTATTCCCATGTAGCATCCTCGCCAGCCTGTTTGAAAGTATTCCCAGCATCCTCGCCAGCCTGGGTTATTTATTCCCTGCATCTTCGCCAGCCCTGTCACACTTGTCCCACCAAAGGACTCCGGCCAGTGGAGTTCCGAGGGGAGGGGGCTGTTCACGGAACCCTGCCCGGCAGCGAAACAAGAAGCGATGGGAAGCAAGTGATGGAATAAAGTGACAAAAGACGTGCACAAGTGATACTATGTAGATAAAAAAACAGAGCCAAAGTGGCCGAGATGGTGTGGTCCACGGTTGGTATCCGAGGATACGAGGGCATGGGGGGAAAGTCGCCGGAAAGAACGTTGCCGGGGAAGTGAGCGTCAGAGGACCAGGTGATGAGTCAAGGCAGGTCGAACAATCAAATTAACAAGACTGCAAATTACGACAACAAAGACAAGCAAATTAACAAGACGAGGACAGGACAAAAGAGCAAATTACGACAACGGCCATGGACAAAGAGCAAATTAGGCGACTGGCGACAATCAAATTAGGCGACAGGCGACAACAAGCCTGAAACTAGGCGAGATTTGGCCATGTCCTTGATATGGCCTTCTGACCACCTCGACTTGGTCAATGGTTCCACGTTTGGGATTGTCGTACAGCGGACACATACCCAAACGAGAATTTCAACGGCGACGTGCAGGAAGCGGAGGTGCAAAGGAGGAGGTTGGGCGACGAGGAGGGATGTGGTTTGGGATGGCCTTGGTCTGGGGATGGATATTGGGGGATGACCTAGAGGTGGCTTGGGGAACTTGTGACTTTGGATGGGTTGAAGAATGTAAGCTTGCAAGGAGCTTGGGAGATGACGCTGTTTGGGACACTTGGACACCGGGCTTTTTTTTTTCTTTTTGTTTTCATTTTTTTCATTTTTTTTTTTTTTCATTTTTTCATCTTTTTTTTAGACTGTCGTGTTTTGGGATGAAAGGCGAAAGAGCATGAGGTCAGGTGGTGGCCCAGAGACGTATCAGAATGTACCAAGAATCGTGTCAGATTGAGTTTTTCTCTCTGTATCTTGGTTGACTCGTGGAGATAAAAATAGAATGAGGATTGGCATGAGGACAGGAAGAGGGAATCGACATGGGGGGAGGTCCTTGGGTCGAGGTCCTTTTTTTTTTTTTTTTTCTTTCGTATCAAGCAAGCTGAAAGCTGAGAGAGAGAGAGAGGGAAGTGGCAAAATCTCGTAAAACATGTAGAAGGAGCATTAAAGCTGGGAGAAAAAACGCATCGAGGAAAAAAAAAAGGTTACATCAGTTGCGGTCTGTACACAAGATGCGGCTACACTGCGAAATCGTTGGTTCCTGACAAGCCAGGGCCGCAGCAGCTGCAGCCCATCCCAGTTGCACAGCAGGGGCGCGCGTGGCACCGTGGTGTGGTCGTCTGAGAAGTGTTTGTGGTGTTGCGGTGGTGGCTGGCTGGAAGCCCCGGGTGGCATTACTCGAGGCAGTACGAGTACTTTTGGCAAGATACAGTCTTACAATCTGGTACTCGGTGGCACTGTGGCGCCGCGAGCCTCTCTGCTCTGCATGCTCAGCGGTGAGCAGGGGTTGTGCCGGTGGCACGACATGATATCTCGAGATGATAGCTGGATGTTGCAGACGTGCCGAGCTCTGCCATTGCAGCGCTGTCCAGAAGCTCTGTCTCGACATTGGCAATTATAAAACCTGTGTAAGTAATTCGTAATCGCGGTCAACCGAAAAGGTCCGTCTTTTTTTTTTAATTTTCCTGTGATCCTTCATGGCCCGGCCGGGCCATTCCCTCCCCCCCCTCTCTCTCCACTTTGCCACGAGTTCTTTCCCGGTGTGGGCTACTGCTACTACATCATACTGGCGCTGTTATGATGCGTGAAAAAGACCACCATGTATTTTGCACTGCGTTTTTTTTTAACGGATAATAGCTGCATCGTGATCCCTGTCCCCTGTTTTCTTCCCAAGGGGCGCCCGCGCCAAATGACGACGCCATGGACTGTGCAGGAGAACCGTACGAGCATTAGCAGGGGTTCGACGATTGTTCGAGGTCTGGCCAAATCACCTCTGCAAGATACTCGTATGTACTGTCATGGGGCTGGCTGGCTCCGGAGGTGAGGCACGGCCATTGCGTCCTCCAGATTGGCTGAATCTACGGGGAAGGAAACATCCCAGTCAAGACAAAAAACTTCCGACACGCCAACTAACGTGTCCTGCTGCGCATGCAAGTTCTGTTCGGGGAGACGTGCTGGGTATCCCAGAAGAAGACTAAAAAAGTTGTCGGATCCCATAGGATTGGCGGGCATGAGGCAGAGAACCAGCATCAGCAGGAGCAGGAGCCGGGGGGGGACCATGGCAAAAACGATCGATCCCAGACCATGCGCAAAGACGGACCCTAGATAAGTGTACCAAAGACTGGCCTGCAAGTCCAATCATAGAAAGTGTCGGGTTGATTGTCAAGATACTTTGTGCATTGGCGAGAGATGCATGTTCTGTATGATACTTCCACTCCCAAATCCCACTAACGAATCCGTCAAAATAAAACAACCCCCGGACACACCCGTGGGTGACCCACAGACCGTACCCGACAAGAGGTTACAGGCGAAGAGGAAAAAGGTAAAAAGAAAGAAAGAAAGAAAGAAAGAAAGAAAGAAAGAAAGAAAATGCATCGTTGCAAAAGTACTGTACAGCATGTGTAGAAACGGTCTATATCCGAGCTCCCACGGTCCATATTGGCGGTTCACACACTTGACCGGTCTGGTTTTTCTTGATTGTTGCCCTGCATCTGCTTTCTTTTTGGAGTGCAGCTGTGCTGCATGTTGCATACTATTTGTTTCTTTTTTATTTTCCCGGCCCGGCTTCTTTTTTCTTTGTAATACTTTGCAGTTTCTTTTCGTTTCATTCATTTTTATCAGTTCCTTTGCCGGCTACTTCCAGCTACTTCCACGTCCAGGCACTTGTGCCATGCATAATCCCTTCAACGTCAAATGTCCACAATTTTCGTTTGCGCGCTCGCTCTGACCTCTACTCTGCCGAGCTTGGCTGCGTCATATCTCGGAACACGTTGCCGAAGAGGATTAGTTTTGCAGCCTATTCCACGCTGAGACGGGGGCCCGTTGACGAGTCGGTTTCAGTGAGGACATGATTTTCTGGTTCGGATGTGTGCGTGAGTTTCTCAGTTTCCAAACCCAGTGTCCGAATTGGACTTGCCATTGTGGGCCTGTCTGATTCTTGTTTCTGTACGCCAGTGACGGCCGCGCTTGTTTCTGGAAGCTCGCACACTTGCTTTCTTTTTCTTGTTGGTTGCTCGGGAGATGCCATTTCTGGCTCGGAACCACCAAGTTTGGAACCGCCAGGTCTGACCAAGCCTGGACCGTTTGTACTTATCGGAATGAGGCTCGTGTCAAACTGTCTCGGCAGCTTTCCGACGCCCGTTTTCCTGGGTCCATTGTTCTCGCCAATATTGCCCAATTCCAGGGCCAATTCCTGGTTGTCATTTCTATTGTCATCTGCCCCCCCGTTGCCCTCCGCTAGTTCCCAGCGACACAACTGTCGCATAAGCTCTTGCCGTTTGCCAACAACAGTTAGTCCTGCCCGACCGCTTGCATCGAGTGGGTGGGTAATAGTTTAGGGGGAGGGGCACGAGGCAGGTCATATGCGCATATGCGCAAACGCAAAACAGACCAAAAAGGCCAAACAGAACTAGGTTGTGCACAGACTGCTGCCACTTTGACAACTCCCAAAGCGTTGACAAGCGTCCGTATGTCTGCCTGCGTGTGTCTGCAGTGCATTCCATCTGCGCACATTTGCCTCCATATGTATGTCTCCGTTGTCTTGTGTCCTCGGAACGGGACCATCCCCAGATTCAAGGCTTGCTTGGCCGCCCCCCTTGTCTGGCCAGGGCCCAGTTTGTCGTCATGCGTTGCTACCACCATTCGCCCCGCGTAGCACTTGTAATCACGCTTTCCGCTTTCCGCTTTCCGCTTTTCGGGCTTTGCTGATTCGCTTGGACGTTTGCTGGTCTGGCCAGAACCCAGGCGCAGAGGCCAGAAAGGCACCGTTGTATTGCTGAAACACCTCCCCCCTTTTTACTCTTGCTTACCAGGCGGGCCGTCGCCTCAGCCC
The DNA here is from genome assembly GCA_002778245.1 of Raffaelea albimanens. NCBI lineage: Eukaryota > Fungi > Ascomycota > Sordariomycetes > Ophiostomatales > Ophiostomataceae > Raffaelea > Raffaelea albimanens. Next base: position 1,645,154 of record PCDJ01000001.1, read on the forward strand.
GCATTTGTTTTTGGTTGCGTGTGTGCTGGGTCTCTGGCCGTACTGTGTAAGTCAGAAACGCTGAGCCGCCTGTTGGGTGGTCTGCTGCTTCTCCTTAGCATTGCTCCACCGGGATCAGCACTTTGTGACCTGTGCTCTGGTCCTTGCAGGGGATCAATTACGAAAGCCCCCCCTTCTCGACTGACCCAACAAAAAAATAAGAGCCTCTTGGGAGATCTGCACGAAGAAAGGGGAAATAACGTTAGGGGACAGCAAACAGAAACAGAAGTGGGAACACGCATGGGAGCACGCACCGGAAACAGCTCCCAAAAGCAGAACTGGGTGACGGCCGGCCAGGAACCACGCAAGCGGACTGCAACGTCTAACGGGACGCGTTTGGGTGGTGGGGGAAGAGGAGTGGGTAGTGCAAAAGGGGGAGAGCGCAGTGCGTATACTCACATCTCAAAAGGTAACTTCCGCGGGCGAGCTCGACCGGGTTGGATCGCGCCCTGTCCGCCGTCCCCTGGGTCCTCGTCCTCTCAACGACCCACCCTGGCTGATCATTGCCGTGTAAGACTGTGTCTCCCGCTTCGCCATTTGGCCAGCCGCCGCGCCAGCCTTGAAAACCGACAGGAGACGAGAGGGGTGTCCCGGCCGTGGATATCGTGTCGAGCAATTGCTCCGAGGGGGCCAGGGCCGTGATGCTGGCTTACACCCCCTCGTCGACCACATTGGCCAGCCACTCTGGCATTGGCCAGGCACCCGGCCATTGGCCCGTCGGGCTGGCTAGCCATGCAGCCAGGCAGGCAGGCCTGGGCGGGCTGGCCACTCACTGGCCGCCCCAGCAGCCCCAGCCGCAATACTTGGGACATGCTGGGCTATAATACCAACAAGTAAGATGCATGCATCTCAGAACGACCAAGTCCTGTGTAATACTTTGCAGAATACGATTTCCTGCCCATGGCACACCGTCATATGCGTGCGCACATATACAGCACCCTGTTGAGGGCGCGGCCAGGGTTCGGAGGACTCTTGGGTCCAGTTCACCTGCACCAGGCTCCGATTGGCCTGGGCCAGAGAAGGTGTGCCGTCTGGCGACACACCGTGTGTTGCATTGTGGCCACGATCCTTGTCGCTGCCGCCAGGGCCCATGCAATATGTACGCACTTGCACGTATGTGAGTATTCCGGCTGGCGCCTTAGCTTGCCGGGTCCGAGGCAGTTTTGGGAATTGGGGACCAGCAACGAAGGCAAAGCAGACCTTCTTTGGACGGCATCTGCGCGCTCTCCCGGAGCATTGCCAGAGCGCTCCTGGCCTTCCTGGGCCCCGACCAGGGCGTTTCATTGACCGAGATACGAGAGCAGAGGGCTGCACAACCACCAAAGAGGAAAGGCACCAGCAACTGCAGCCTGCGATGGACGGCCTTCGGCTTCTTGACGCAGCTCGCCACCACTACTTCGTATCACAGAATCCTTCGCTTCTGACCGACACCGACACTGGATCGCTGCGTAGATGCCGGCTTCTGTCGCTGGAGCCTTGGGCGTCTGGCACTTTGCGGTATCTCTCTGCATTTCTTGCCCACCGGCGTCGCGACGAACTGCGTTTCCAGAACGGCGGGCGATCACGTTTGGATGCGCCGCAGGCATTGCAGCCCCTCGTCATGCAGGCGGCGGTCCATGGCGGGCAATGCAAAGGCAGGATGTGCATGGCCAGCTGTGTCAATGCCTCTGCCCGCAAGCACAACGAACGACCAGCTCGCAGCTCGCAGCTCGCGCGCCTGATCGGCACCGCCAGGCTGTCCTGGACGGCTACCGCCCGATTCGTCGCCGAGATGCACCATCTTACATGTAGACGCAGATGCAGCGCTCCCTGTAGAATGACAGCGTGAGATGATGTACTCGCGGTGGCTGTACGGAGCATTGTTACAAAGTACAGGCGAGACACGCACACCCACCTCGCAAAGCATGTGCCCACCACCAATATCACCATCCATGCAACACGCTTGCCCATTTTCTGGTTCTTCGCCCTCCAGGCGGAACCAGCTGTATGCACCCGCTAAATGGGTGCGCTCTCCACATCCTGCGACAGGGATCATGGGTCTTTGCTAGCGGGAGTCCGAGAATCTAACCAGGACCAAGGTCGAAACACACCTCCAGCGGCCGGCCAAGGGGGGGGGGGGGGAGCTAATTGGAACCTACTGCTATGTACGTACCTTCCCAGTTGCAACATCATTCCCGAGCAAAGCTGATTTGAGCTGATTGCCCACCGTTTCTTGTCAGTGTGGATGGGAAGTCGGTTAGCCTTTTAGACCAGCCGCGATGCCGACGACAAGACACGATGCTGCTGAGGCACGCAGGTTGGACGCAGCCAGATCCGTGTCGCCTCGCTTGCAAGCCGGTTCCCAGACTGCAGCCGACACTACCGCAGCGCACGCCACGTCCAAGCTCTGCTCTCGCTCCCGGTCGGGGTCTTTCGTGTCCCTCGTCCCTCCACTCCGTGCAATCTGCTGGCAGCCTGCTGGCAGTCACACTCCGCACACCCGTAGCAGAAATTGAGCATGTGCTGGCGATCCACAAGAGGGTGCTCGGCTGCCCCAATCGATGCTCCGCTTCCATCCATGCCGCCGCTCACCTGCGCTTCACCTCCACTCTTCCTCTGTGCCCCCCCTTCCCATGGCCTCCCCTGCCTGTCCTGGGCCATCCGTCACGCCCTAGTCGCCGCTCAATGGCCTTTGTTGGCGGGCCCTGTCTCCGTGTCCCTCACTAACGGCCATGGGAAGGAGGTGCTGCAGATGACCGGCATCAGGGGTGGGAAAGTGACAGACGCAACGCGGAGAGGCGGTCTCTGGGCGAGCCTCCAAACACCATGCAGAGACGAGAAGGGAGGCAAGAGGAAGAGGGCAGAAGCCAAAGGTTTGTGTGTCCTGGCCCAAGCTTCTCGCTCTTGCCCTTTCTTCGTCTCTTGACTTTGTACATAGTATTTTGTGCCTTGTTCCTTCCTTGCTGTGCTCCCTGGATTCACCCTGGTCGCTCCTTCCTGTGGTCTCCAAGACGGCTCCGTGCCTGCCCTCCTTCTCTTCCGCCAACCCCCCTTCGTAGTTTGCGACCCAGCCGATTCGCTGGCCTTGCGTGTCGTTCCTTCCCCTTTCAGACCCTTTGTATTTTATTTTATTCGTTAACCCCCGTTTTGCTCCTTTCTTTTTTTTAATGCCATCTGGTTTTTCTCCCGCCTGCGTGTGCTCTCCTTGGACGGCCTAAGTTTAGAATCCAGACATCTTCCATCCACACCAAAGGGGACGATCATGGATGCATAACGCACTCTCGAACTGTATCGCCGGGGCACGCACACACGTACACGCACACGCTCCCAAAGCACACACACGCCACCTGTCTGTCTCCCTCCTGTTGTCTATCCCATTCTACCCCCCTCTCACGCTACCCCTTCCATCCTGCTGGATTCTTGTTTTGGCCTCTTCTCTGCAACACCAACGGCTGAAGTGCCTCGAGACTCTCGGGATCAGGACACTCGAAGCTCGGCAGACGCCCGGCTGTGCCAGCAGACATCACCAGACCCGGAATATTCTCCACGGCAGCTGGCTTGCTTTCTCGGCATCAGAGCCAACCTCGACGCTTCTTCCTCGACACAGGCTTGGGCACACGCTTTCTGGGCTGCTTACTTGACGGGCAGACGCTCAACCACACGGACTCCCGGACACACCACAGAAGACACAGTACACACCACAGCTCGCAGAAGAAGGGGGCCGCCTTGGTACCCTGTCACCAACTGCGACTCTGTCATCTCGCCATCCTTTCTCCTCACTTTTCATCTCTTGCCACCAGCCGACCTCTTGGCTGCAAGTGACTGCAACGCCAGAGGGCCAGAGCGGCAGTCAAGTGCCACGGACCACTGCTACTTTCTGTACTTGCTGATTGCTCTGCCCGTTTTGTCTTCTTTCGCCTGCTCTCCGCATTCCCAGTTCGTGCTGGGGTTCTTGTATTACGCGGTGTCTGCGGCATCGTCTTGTCTGCTCATCTCCCCGGGGTGCAATGGCCATGTGCTGTTGCCACTGCTACCCTGCGAGATACCGAAGATCACCGTAAGCGGGCCAGATGGAAAGACCGTCTTGTTGCTGTTGCTACTTGTACACGTCCTGCATCCTTCATCCAAAGCTGTCTCTGCCTGCTGCTTGTCCAGTCAGCTTGGCCAGTTTGATTTGCCACACATTATCTGACCTGAAGCAACCTTCTTGTGCAGTCTTTTTTTTCCCCCCAAAGCTGACTGACTCGCTCGGTCCTGCTCACCGTTCTTTCTCGGCTCTGTCGCTCGACTGGCTTCCTTGCTTCATGTTTTGTTTCTGTTTCTGTTTCTTCTTTTCTATTCCCCCCCTTCTGTTCTCGCTGATCTTCGTTTGTTCTATTCTTATCTGCCCTCTGATGCGATCCAAATAAAGCCAGTGACGGCGTGCACTTGAAACAGCGCTCTGCCAACCCTGATCGCCAGACACCAACTGTGGTTGCCCGCAGGCAAACCAACGGGAGACAGAGTTTGGTATTGGAGGGGGCGTGCAAGAAGCGCGGACACACACATACGAGACAAGAAAACAAAAGAACAAAAACACAAAACACAGAGAAAGAAAAGAGCGGCAACGAAAAATAGCACCACCACTGCCGAGACAGAGGTACCGGCTCAGAAACACAGGGAGACAAGGGAACCACGGGAACGCCACGCCCCAGACGAGAAACAGAACAAGGGGGGAGGGGTGCAGAGCCAAAGAAACCACACAGATCAAGCGGACAGGTACAGGCAGGGGGGCCGGAGCCGGAGAGGCTACCGACAATCCTTTATACTTCAGGGTCCTTCCCTCGCGAAGCAAGGAGACACCATCAAGGGCAGAACATGACTAGTTGTCAAACGTGACAGAGAACAAGACAACAAGACAAAAGGCCACAAGAAAGCAACAAAAGGCGGCTACTTAGGAGGCCTGCCGACGACGTTCCAGGGGCTACCCCAACACACATCTCGAAAATACTACGCCTACCTGCTACATCTTGGGAGAGGCTCGCCATCGTCTCCTTGCGTTCCGAAGACCGATTGGGGAAGATCCAGGACACTTGCCTCCGAACCAACAGGAGCCGAGAAAAACGTCAAAGCAACAAGCTGCATCCGCCAGATATCACCTCGAGCCCCCAAGAACACCTGTACCGGTGCAACGCCACCACACCGCACGACTCGGCTCGACACGACGCAGGAGGCAGCACGGCGAGCTTTGGGAGACGCACGCAGACGCAAGCCGACGCAAGAGGACGCACGACGACGCACAACGACGCACGACGACGCAAGTCCACCCAGCACAGCGCATATTGACGCACGACGACACAACACCGCAGCAGCCCGGCCGCATACGACGCTGCCACCGCAGCAAAGACAAAAGGGACTCCTGTTGCATCTGGGCTGCATGCGAGTCTGTCTTTGTGTGCGCCTCAATCTCTCCTCGCTCAGATCCTGGTTGTCCTATCAGCATCTCTTGCCTCTTCAGGCCGAGTCCCTGAACACTGACTCCCGTTCCTTCCTACCACATCTCTTCATATTCCCTCCCCCATCCGCTCTCCCCTCGCCATGGCGACGTTGCACAATCCATATCCTCGCTCCCCCAACCCCTCCACAACGTCCTACGACTCGTCGTCCGTCTCGTCGGCCCAGTCGCCAAAACCACCGCAAAGCCAGATTCCCGGCAGCTTCGTGAGCACAAGTGCGAGGTTAAACGCGGCGGCCACGGCTTCACAGGGCAACGGCAACCCGCCTCCCATCTTGCCTTCCTTACACAGCTACCCAGGGCCGAACTACGACCAGAAGCAGCCCCATCACCCACATCCCCATCCTTCTTCGTACCCACATGAGCAAGGCCATCAGCAACACCAATTCCAGCAGCAGCAGCTCCACGAGCAGCAACACCACCAGCGTGATCACTATCAGCCATACCACCATTTCCAGCCGCCCTATTCCACCACCCCCAGCACCGCAGGCTCGGCCATGGGGCGTGACTCGCACTCTCTGCCACCCAGCGAGTCGGCCACAAGCACGCCAGCTCCGGCCTACATTGCGCTCCCTCCTCTGCAGAGTGCCGACGGTAGCAGCATCCCGAGCATCGCCAGCCGTTCCGTAATCCACGGACCATCTTCTTCGGCAAATGCCTCATCCGTTGCCTCGACGCCTCCGTTATCTTCGTCTGTTCCTGTTGCACCGCACCATGTAGCAGCTATAGCTGCTGCTGCCACCGCTGCTGCCCACCAACACCACCACCACCAGCAACAGCAGCAGCAGCAGCAGCAGCAGGCCGCCCATGTCCAGAAGAGAGCGTACCGGCAACGACGTAAAGACCCGAGCTGTGATGCGTGCCGTGAGCGCAAAGTCAAATGCGATGCCACCGAGACAACGAGTTGTTCTGAGTGCTCCAACCGCCAGGTGAAGTGCCAATTCACAAAGGAGACAAACCGACGAATGTCGTCGATCAAGCAGCTACAAGATCTTGAGCGCCAACTCGACCGCATGCGCCGCGAGAACAACGGCTTGCGTAGACTTGTCGACAAAGGCGGAGTTGGTGGAACGGAAACCGGGACAGGGCATCACAGGACATCAACTGGAAGCGGTGGGATTGGCCAAGGACTGGCAGCCCCAGAGGCTTCATCTGGTCGGCACAGTGTTGGTCCTAGTGGCAGCCAATTGGCTTTGGACACAAGCAGCCTGTCTGGTATTGACAGCAGTTATACAGGCCTGCAGTTACCAGAGATTGGATCCAACCCGAGGCGACGACAGATGGCCCATCGAGCTTCTGGAGCCAAGCTTCTCGATCTCAGCCGAGCGCGCACAAACCTCCGCAACTTTGCCAAAGGGATCTGGACACCTCCCGCATTATTCGAGTCGCCATTGGCATCGACAACTATGTCATCACCATCGTCTCAAAAGGCACGTCCGGATCTCCCACCACGGGAAGTCGTCGAACCCCTTTTACGATCATACTACACATCTGTCCATACCATGATGCCCATGCTGCACTGGCCTAGTTTCCAACGTGAGGTCGACAAGCTGTATCTGGCAATTGATGCGGATACAAAGACAAACGAAAATCATTCGCCAGACCCATCCTTTGTTGCTCTCTTCTTTGCTGTCCTGGCGCTTGGCGGTTTGTTTTGTCCATATTTCAGGACCACATCTCCGCAACCACCATTCACAGCAAATGACTTGGCCGAGGCCGCCCGCGCTCTTGTTAATCCCTGGAATAACTCTTTTGTTTTGGATGACGCGCGGGCAATGTTTTTGCTGGCGTATTATCTCAACGAGAGCAATCTGAAATCAGCTGCGTGGACCTGGCTCGGAGCAGCCGTGAGAGTTGGCCAGGACTTGGAGTTGTACTTGGAACCACCAGCAGCTGTCCCAGGAGGCGGAAATGGCGGAGAACTGGGGCCTCTTGAAGCTGAAATGCGCCGGCGTGTCTGGTGGTCCATGTATATCCTGGACCGGAGCCTCTCGATCGAACTGGGACGACCTGCACTGATCAGCGATGATGACTGCGATGTAGCTCTTCCAGCGGTGGTGGACGATCATTTCCTTGTGAACGACACCCCTGGCGGCATATCGGTACCGCCAGGTGCAGAGCCGTTAACCCACTCCATGGTTGCTGTGCTGCATGTTGTGAGAGCATACACTGCTTTGGGACGCGTGCTATCCTTGTCGCCGTCACTGCTGTCTTCGGCATCCGCAACCAGACCAACGTCGTCGCCAACAGAAACTCCATCTCCTGCTTCGACAATGGGTGGCGGCGGCTTTGCAACAAATGGAACAGGCAGCATTCCAATCAGCCACTTGGCCACGTTTGATCGGCATTTTGCTTCTTGTTTGCGAGTGTTCCCGCCTCCCTGCGACCCGGCCAGCAACCAGGCTTTATCTGCTCACCTTCTCAGTCCACTTGTATATCTCCTCCATGCACGTCTTTTGTTGCACCGCCATAATATCGGCCCTGGCTGTTCTACTGAAGAGCGTCTGAGTGCTGTTGAGCAGTGCTCCATTACCGCCTTGGACACCGCCAGTTTGGTAGCAAGGACCAGCCTGCAAGAGCTGGCCAGCGGGTGTGGAGCCACGGCTCTTTTGGCTACGCACCTGTTCCGATGCGCGCTCTTTGTCCTGCTTTCTGGGAACATTGAGGCAGCAGTGGTGCTTATAAGGGGTCTTGCAGCTGTGGCAGAAGCGGATCGGGATGTAGCCACGCCTTGTGGTCGATTCTTCGCCTTTTTCACTTCTTGTTTGGCGTTTAAGCGTGCAGAGTACGGTGCATACTTGGCTAGAGCTACCCCCCCTGGGAGCCAGCAACCCCAAGGAGCGAATGCAAACCGCCCTCTACAAAGCCAATTACACGACGCCTTGATCCGCGACGAGGAGTTACTCGTGTATGTTAGTGCCGACCTGCAAGCAGTTCCCGGGAACTCGTGGGTTTGGGATGGCGAAGTACCTCGAACAACATCACAGTCCAAGACATCGATCGCATGCAACAGCAAGAGTACATTGTCGCGTCTCGAATGCCGCATGGCACTGTCGGAGGAGGAAAGTCGTGATTGGGGTGGATGGGAGAGGCTAGAGAGCCGGATGCGCGGTTTGGCCTTGTCTGCAGAGCCTGGGCCAATGAATGCTACGAGTGGCATATCACCGGCGGCAGTCGTTTCCTCGCCACACAGCAACAGCCCCTCGGCATCGATTGGCAGCACTCCTCATCACAGCCAGCAGCAAGCGCCTTTCCGGCCGTCTCTGGCTGTGTCGTCGGCGTCGCATGCGGGTGTTCCTGTCAAACTGGAAGCCCATGAGACGGCATTGAGCGCCGGTAGTGAGACAAGCGGCACTCTGGGAGGCGATGGCCAAAGTCCTGTCATCCCAGGCAAACCCAAGAGCCACGAACGCATCAGCATCGCGAATATTATTTAGGCCGAGGAGTGTGCAGCCTGGAAGCTGCTCTTGAAAGATGTGGCTAATTTTCCTTTCATTTCTTTTGTATTCTTTCCACCCCCTTTTTTCTAATTTCTCTCTTATGTTTGCTATTTGTTTCATGATGATGTTTAATGGGTTATGCAGTCCGCATCTGTGTGTCTCTGAAGTTTCTTTTTCTTGCGTTGGTTTATTTGTTTCCCAAGCGGCAGTGTTACTCGAAAGAGAGCATGTGGTGTATCTCTTAATATATTGTTATTGCATGGTTGTCTTTTTTTGGTTGACTCGGGCAATAAGCGTTTGTTGTGCTGGAACTAATTAATTGGACACTGCATTACTTGTACTAATGGAGCGATTGTTTTAAGGGGCATCATGAGAGGCTCTGCTGGCTTTTGAAAAAGGAAGGAGGCTGAAGCGCGCACGTGCAACGGGGACCAAAAAAGAAGAGCGTTTGAAAGTGGTATGAATGTATTGTTAATCGGGGATATATATCTTTTTTGTGTTTTGTTCTCTTCTTTTCTTTTGCTCGCTCACTTGCTCAGCTATTGTCTCAAAAATCTATTTTCGGGTACGAACCCTTTTATTTTCTCCGTTCTGCAATATTTGCGCAGTCCCACCACCGTTCCGTTCCCTTTGACAGTGACTATACATGCCATTTTCATCTAATATCTTCTTTTTTTGTGCTTTTTTTTTCGCCCAGTTCTTCATGGCCAGGTATTGCCAACTACTAAATCAACAGCTTCTTAATAGCATCGACCAGGTCGTCTTGTGAAACCAGCTGGCCCTGGTCCTTCTCATCGGAGTCCTTGCCGGTGCCCAGGACCTTGACACGCACCTGGCCCTTGGCCAGCTCATCCTCGCCCAGAATCACACCCAACGGCACACCCTCGGAAGCCTTGAACTGGTTTAGTGGCCGCGGCTTCGTCTTGGCGGCAAACTCGGCCCGGATGCCGGCATCCCACAACTGCTTAGCCACCTGCATGCGCTCTGCCAACAGACCATTGAATGTGTTGCCACCGCCGAAGGCCATGATAAACACATCTGTCTGGCGCACCCGGTCCGGGCCGACTTTGCCGGCCTCCTTGGCCTCCCGCTCGCGCTTCGCCTTCATAATCGTGAAAATACGGTCCACACCAAACGAAATACCCACGCAAGGGATCTGCGTCTTGCCGTACATGCCCACCAGGTTGTCGTACCGGCCACCTGCGGCAATACTGCCGACCTGGGGCTCTTCTGCGGCGCCCTTCTTCTTCGACTTCTTCTCGTTCTCGTCTGGCACCTTGGCAATCACTTCGAAAATGAGGCCAGTATAGTAGTCCAGACCGCGACATAGCGACAGGTCAAACGAGATCTTGGCGCCCGGCACGCCAAAGGCATCCAAAAACTGCGTCAGCAGCTCCATGTCCTCCACGCCCTGCTTGATGTCGGCATTGGCGTACAGCGCTTCGTCCGCCTTGATGTACTTGACAATCGACGGGATGTCGCCCGCGTTCTTGACGTACTCGCCAATCACGTCGGCCACCTTTTCTTCCAGCTGCTTCTCCTCCACCATTTCCTTCTTGACGTCGGCCCACGGCAGCTTGTCCAGCTTGTCGACGGCCGAGCTGATGGCCCGGATCTTGTCCGCGGGCACACCCGCCACGGCGAAAATTCCGTCCAGGATCTGCCGGTGGTTCAGCTTGATCGTGATCTCTTCTTGCAGCGAGGTGAAAATCTCATAGACCACCCGCAAAATCTCGGCGTCGGGGATCATGCGGTCGTACACGCCCGCAATATCGAAATCGCACTGGTAAAACTCCCGCATGCGGCCGCGCGCAATGGCGGGCTGGTCGCGGCGGTACACCTTGGCGATCTGGTAGCGCTTCATCTGCTGGACCTTGTTCATGGCCAGATACCGCGCAAAGGGGACAGTGAGGTCGTAGCGGAGGGCGCACAGCTCGCCGCCCTGGTCGGCCAGGTCGTAGATGAGACGCGAGTCTTCGCCGTACTTGCCGGCCAGCACTTCCTTGAGCTCGAACACGGGGGTATCCAGCGGCACGCCGCCGTGGCGCTTGAACACGCGAGTGATCGAGTCACTGGAGAAAGTCAGAAAAAGTGTTGTGCAAAGCGGCAGTTCATTGCTTCTTCTTCTACCCACAAGATCTCATCGCGAAGAATCATGTCTGCGCCGGTCCAGTCTCTTGTTCCCTTGGGAACCTTGAGCTGCAGAGCAGCCTTCTTATCCTTGCTGGACATGTCGTCGTGTTTGTATTCTTCCCTTGACTTGAACTCTTCTTGCTGATGGTCTTGTGGTCGGTCACGCGGGGCTGTCGCCGATAAGAACCGTGAGGATCGCGGGGGGAAGAGGGGTGTCGTCTGCGGTCGCACGGTAGGTCTAGGAGTGGAGAGTGTTGTATAGTATCCCTTTGAGTGTCGTAGGGGTGCAATTGGCGTGGAAAAAAACGAGGCAATGGAGAGAGAGCGGACAATCGATGAGGCTGCCGGACTTCTTTTGGTGGCAAGCGGGCAAAGCTGCATGCCGCGGGGTATTCTTTAAAGAAGAGAGCCCGGGTCGCAATGACTCAGAGCTGCTGGGGAAAGAGGGCCGTTGGGTCGTACGACGTACAGTGACGCGTTGTCGGTCGCGGTTGCAGTATTGGGTTGTCCTCGTTGTTCGCCGTTGGGCTGCTGTAAGGAGTCAGACGTTTTGGCAGGTTAAAAAAACAACTAATTGATACACACACACTCTCACTCTCGAAATTTGGCGGGGCCGAGAAAAAAAAGTCCCCCCAAAATCATACAATGTCATTGGCCCAAACCGGCAAGTGGGAGGGAAGGGCTGCCGTTGATCGGGCAGGAGCGACCCGCGGCTTTGGATACGCGCCTGAGATTTCAGGCGACGACGGAGCTTGTCTCGTCATAGCGGCAAGGCAAGCATTAATTAAGCTCCAAAGAGGGTCCCACGGCAACAAACCACGCCTGTGCGATTGGTCGCCTATTGGCCGCGGCCGCCCCTCCCCAGCTCTGTCTCTTACCCGACGCAACAGCGACCCCAACCTCGCATCATCACAACAAGACACATCCAACACAACAACGACGCTGCTTGCGGGTCTTTTGCATTTTGCGCGAACAAGGCTGCGCTTCCTTTTGTTGTTTTCTTTTGCATTTTTTTTTCTGGCCAGTGCCTCAGTGCGCTGTGCTTGCCGCTCCTTTCGCGCAGCTGCACCGTCACATCCGGAAAGAGATGACGCCGACGAAGCTGCGAAATCGCTGCCGAGCCTGAGCTGTCGTGACGAGCAACGAGACGAGACCCGGGGACGATACATCCGGGGGCTTCCAGAACTCTTTTGGGGGTATACCTGAACAGCAACACTGTTTAGTCTTCGCCGGCACCAGCACACAGCTGCCTCACGCCATCATCGCCACTTTCCGATTCCTGCGTCAATTCCCGCTCGCTTTGCCCTCACCTAGCTTCTTCGACTTCCCAACACCTATTACCCTACGGTTTTCCGCGTTTTAATACCCATATTCCGACTACCATCCATCCTCAACCATGTCTTCGAACACCTCCCTCCGCTCGGTCTCGCCGGGCCAGTCCGCAGGCCGACCTCGGCGCACTTCCCGACGATCCGTATCCGGAGCGACTATCGCCCGCGGCGTCGCCTTCTTGTCGGCTATACTCTCCGCCCTCTGCGCCGGGTCCGTCACCGTCTTCTCGCTCTACGGCCACATCTTCCAGGAGCGCCTCCACTACTCGCAGTTCCAGGTCAACGGCGTGGCCATCGCGGCCAGCATAGCATGCTACCTGCCGGTTCCGCTGCTGGGCTACATGTGCGATCGCACAGGCCCGGCACCTCTGTCGCTCCTGGCTGCTGTCTTGTTCGGCCTGGGCTACGGCATGGCCGCCATTCTATACAAGGAGGCCGACACCAAGGCGGGAAGTTTGGACGGCCACAAGGGCGCTGGCCCCAGCTCGTGGGCGTATGCCTGCATGCTGGCCGCGTTTATCAGCATCGGCGTCGGCACCTGTGGCATGTACCTCAGTGCCGTGGCCACGTGTGCCAAGAATTTTGGCCGGGGAAAGCATCGTGGCATGGCGCTGGCGATGCCCATTGCTGCGTACGGCCTGAGCGGCATGTGGCAGAGCCAAGTCGGCAGCCGCCTGCTGTACGAGCGGCTGCCACCTCTGGAAGGCGGCGACGGCAAGCCGCGTCGGGGCGATGTCGATGTGTTTGCCTTCTTTATATTCCTGGCCGTCCTGTTGGTTATTGTCGGCATAATAGGGACGTTTACACTGCGGGTTGTGGACGAGGACGAGCTGATCAACGAAGCCGTCAATGAGCTCGAGCGCAGTGGACTGCTGAACGGCAGCAGTCTTTTCCCTCCATCTGCCCCTTCGGCTAATTCAGAGGGCGGCATGTCCTCTTCAACTGCTAGGATCGGACCTGGTACTGTGGCGGGAAGCAGCGGGAACGGCAGCGGGAACGGCAACAGCAGTTCTGGTCGTGGCAACGGCTATGGCACCATGGATAGGCCCAATCCGTACAGCGACAACGCCCGTGCAGGAGACAGCCATAGCGACAATGAGGCACTGGCGGCCGAGCGACGCCGGGTACTGCGGCACCGCCTGGGCACAGACGTGGACGACGACGAAGACGATGCCTTGGCACAGCGTCTGCTGGATCCTCGCAAGGACCACCACGATGACGGCGGAGCCGGTGGCGATGACGACGATGACGAGACGGATTCTCAGGCAGCTCTCAAAAAGAAGCAGTGGGTGCTCAATGCCGAGACCCGTCGGTTCCTGACAGACCACACAATGTGGCTCTTTGCTCTCGGCTTCTTCTTCATGATTGGGCCTGGCGAGGCGTTCATCAACAATCTCGGCACCGTCATCCAGACATTGTACCCGCCAGCCATGCGGGATGTAGCCAGCAGACCTCCAACGACGGCTGCCACGCATGTCTCCATTGTCGGCATCACGAGCACGATCGCGCGACTCTTGACTGGCTCGCTGACCGATCTGTTGGCGCCCCAGCCGCAGACACAGCACCTGCAGGTATCGGCAGCCGACATTGAACGTGCCGGGTCGAGAGGTGGCTCGCCGTCGTCGTCGCGGCCAGTATCGTCACACGGCTCGACAAGCTCCTTTTCGTCGGACGACTCTTCCCTAACGGGCTTCGGCTCTGGTGTGCGCCACCATCACCGCCGCAACCGGTTAGCCGTGTCCCGCGTTTCCTTTTTGCTGTTCTTTGCCTTGGTATTGTCGGCCGGTCTGGTCGTCCTGGCCTCGGGCGCAGTGCAGAACCACGGCGAACGGTTCTGGATCGTGTCCGGGCTGGTGGGTGCCGGTTACGGCGCCGTGTTCAGTTTGACTCCGATTATCATCACCGTGATCTGGGGAGTCGAGAACTTTGGCACGAACTGGGGCATTGTGGCCATGTTCCCAGCCCTCGGCGCGACTCTCTGGGGTCTGATCTACTCGGCAGTGTACCAGGCGGGCGTGGGAGCCAGGCCCGAAGGGTCTGAAGGACCTGAAGGGTCTACAGGCTCGCTCGACGACGAAACTTCCAACCTCTGCTATGGAATGCAGTGCTATGCCCCGACGTTCTGGGCCATGTCTATGAGCGTGTGGATAGCGTGCGTCCTGGTGCTTCTGGCATGGAAGGGCCGGCGCGGATGGTCAGATCGCAAGATTGTCATCTAAGAGGGGGGAGATATGTTAAGAAATATCATCAAGAAACAGCATACACTGCATACACTACATACGGATAACAAGCAACACACATAGACATTCCACGCAACACAAGGGATGGTGACAACAAGGGATGGTGACAACAAAAGAGACAGCATAGGGCTGGACGGGAACGAGCGAGACTATTGCCAGATTCCAGTCAAGACTTTTTTGTTATTTTCTTGACACTCTCCCTTGGAGAGTTGAACTATTGGAAAACAGACACCCTTTCTTGAGAGTTGGGAATGCCAGAGGCAAAAACGTTACAACTTTTGGCAGGCTCCCTTGGAAGGTTGGGCTACTATTGCTTTCTGTTCTATCACTTTGGTAGACTCCCTTGGACAAGGCAGATCTATTGAAAGTCAAGCCGTTTGCTTTGACAGACTCCCTTTGGCAAAGAGAGGTTGGAAATACAAAGCCAAGAAGACTGTCATGTCTTTTGGCAGACTCCCTTGGGAGAGACTCCCTTGGAGAGCTTATTTCTTTCATTGACGGGCAGCAATCTGGATGGAAATCTGGGCTGAATTATCTCGTCGTATTTTCATTTGTTTACTTCTTTGCACAGAGCTTTTACAGATTACCCTTTTGTTTATTTGACTAATTCATAGCATACACATTTATTTTTAGAGGAACACGCGCACACGGAACAGGACAGGATCGGGAACAGGATCAGACTATTAAATTTATCAGTGTGAATTAATAAAACATCAACATTCAATAGAACGCACTCTCTCCGTGCAAGCGAGCCTCTTGCTGCGTGCATCTCCCGATCAACTACAGATCCAACAATCTACTCGTACACACTGCACATAAATAGAGAAAACGAAAAAAAAAAAAAAAAAAAAAAAAAAAAAAAAACAATAGTTTGGTTCCTGGCGGTGGTCCCTGGCCCTCTCTCGTGCAGCAACACACCTAGAAGCCCTTATTTAGCTTCATGCACATCAGACCGAAGAACCATCAAGCTCGATCTTTGTTAGCCTCGTCCTCGGCAGTTGTGTACTCGCGTGTGCTTTTTTTTTTTTTTTTTTTTGCTTTTTTTCTTTTCTTTTTGCCGCAGTTTCGCGGTCTATTGTGTCACTCATCGTACGAGAGAGCAAACCAACACCGAGATGCTATGCAAGGCATCCTATACATTTTCAGATGTGGCCCGCAGTTTTCTGTGTAAAAGTGCCGACCCAAAATTTTCACACGAGTAGATTTTCCCGGAGGTTTCGGCTTCGAAATTCACCTGTTGGAATTTCCCCTTTGGGCATCTAAACGGGCATGTTCCCTGTATCACGAGGTCCCGGGGCGTGTGTGAGAGCGCGCGTAGATTATCTGCAAGCCTCACCTCCCAACACTGCCTGCTCGCCTCGACGCCATTGCACGACGCACTTCCCTATTCAGACATAGTCGACACGGACAGAGAACTGCCATTTTTTTCGGCTTTTGCTGGATTTGGCTCGTCTTAGTCTGTTCCACTCTCGCTTAAAATGGCAATATCTCTTTGATCCTTTGCTGCACCGGGCCGGGTACACAGTGCACACTTGGGCTGAGAGGTAAGTTGTGAGCTTTTTGTATGGCCAGCTTGCTTGCGAGGTGGGCCGTCGACAGAGAACAAAGGCCCATCCAACAAACAAAGAGCCAACATGCACACCATCCACACGCCCACCCACACCGAAAATTTCTCACAATGGAGTCAAGGTAAAGACTAAGCCCCATTGTACTGCGTAGATCGCCTCAAGTAGCTCCGCGCAGGGAGCAGGGAACCGCTCTCTTCCCGCTTGTGGAGATCTTCAACGGCACCGCCGTAGTGAAGACGCCCGGTTAAAAGAGGCGTCTTGGCCCAGGACTTGAGCGGCAGTGGCTTGGCCTGTACAATGGCCGTGTCGACGCCTCTTCGCTCTCCTCCTCGCTCCTTGGTCAGTTCGTGGCCCTGCATCGGCTCCGTATTGGTCAAGTATAAAAAACAAAGCGAGCAAGAGGTGGGAACTTCTGACTTCGAAAACAGTAAGGTCCTTCGAGTGGCTTGTCCAGCTCCCACCAGCCCCAGTGCGTTCTTCTACTGGCTCTGGCATCGTTGACGTCATCCATTCCAGTCTGCGTCCGCTCAAGGAGCGCGACGATTGTAAAACAAGAACTAGATCTGAGCATTGCCGCTCCAACAAATTTCCAATCAGAACTCGATAGCGGCGACCCCGGCACATCCAACGGTGAATTTCCAGACAGAGTCAAGTTTCAATTAGAACGGGTAGCCATGGGGGTCCAACAAGTCCGGTGGATGAGGCGTGTGGCTATACCCAACAGATGAGTGCAGCCCACTGCAGATGGACGAGGCCAGAACGACGTTGTTGCTCTGCTTGTGGAGAAGTCTCTTTGCCATGCAAGGCGTGCGAGGACGCAAGTTGAACAACAAATACTACTTCCATTTCGCCAATCTTTTCCTCTCCTGTGGCTTCACGTCGTTCGATTCATGGCCTCGACTGCGCTTTCATTTGGCGATAACACCAACACTATCGCCAAGAATAGTCATCACTGTCGTAACGGCTCTTGAGAACAACTTCTACCGTCCCGCTCCAGTGGAGGCTCGGATGATCGCTCAAGTGACGGGTGCTTGTTGTTTTCTCAACTTCAGGCCGCCTGGAGTGGACAGTCTTGGATTTAAGCCGGAATTGCTGGATTTCGCCCACGACATCGCGCATCCGTTGGTAGCTGCTACTGTGCTGCAAGACGTGTCTTGCTTGCTGGCGCCCAGATTGTCGTGGAGCTCCGTTGTTGGCTGCCAAACCCGAGATACACCCAGTCGCCACAATGGCGTCCCATGCAGCATTGAACACGAAGGCGTCATCGGGCACGCCACAGAGTCTCTGATCGGGAGAAGCAGGTTGGATGTCCGATCGCAACTCAGCATCAGCCAGGTTGCTCATGTAGGAGTTCACGGCTTCATGGTGCCTGCAGACCCCTGAGCCAACCCACACAGACACGACTACTGCACTGTTGTTCCAGCGGAGGGTGGCCCGGACGTATTCGCTCCCCGGCCCAACGGCATTGGGTAGCGGGTAATGTGCCAGTAACTGAAGGGGAGGTGCTGGTTCTGCTACAACTGTAACCGACGCTCCGCTCGGAGTTTGGTTCGCAGAAGATGACCAGCCCTCTTCACCGAAGAAGCTAAAGTTGTCCGTGGCTGAGTTGAGCAAAGCTTCTGCATCCAGATCGTCAAACCCGATATCCAGGTCATCAACAGTAACGAGAGGGTCAAACTCCAGGCGGAGATGCCGCAAACCTCCCAGTATGGGCGGGCCGTTTCGATGGGCAGAAGCAGCCGCGTACTGTATTGCCCGCTCCTGTTGTGATAGCAGTATCAGAAAGAGAAGCAGCTTGTCAACCAATGGTCCGACAGAGTTTCGCGGTATGTTTGTCAAGGTCAGCGACCGCAACCGGGGATTCAAGTCAGGAACAAAGGCTTGGGGAAATGCTAGCTCCACCCTCTCGCGCAAGACCGTCTCTGCGTATTTGAGGTTTGTCCACGCATCCTTGGACGGGTCCAAAAGGGTCGGTATCTGGGTCACCAGTGAATGGTGGACGCGTAGACTCCGTAGATCAGAGGCAAACACGGGTCTTAGATAGTGGGATCGACCCATTACTCCCAGCAACTTGGTATTGCTGGCAAGCCCGACAGGAGTTGGGAAAACGGGTGTCTCGCAATCAAAATGCTCCAGATAACCGCGAGCCCGATGGAACAAGTGCGCCATTCCATGTAGCGTGAAATTCGGGTTGCCACTGAGGCAAAGGTGTGAGACGGCAGCTGTACGGGCACACAGCGGATCGTCGTGGATCCTGTGCCAATCGGGAATGGAGAAGCCAGCACCTCCAGACAGAGCAGCTTTCACGCAGTCCGCACCGTCTCTCTTCAGTGGAGCACAGCCATCAGAACGTCGGTGCCTGTGGCGGTCATAGTGGGGAGAGTCTGCCAGGTAGCGGTCAGGATGAGAGAACTTTGCGCTCGTGTCCGACTCCTTAATGGAATACAAGCCGTCAAACATTTCTGCTCCGATGGTGTTTCCAGACGCGTCCCTCATTATTTGTAAGGCCCCTTCAGTATCAAAAAAGGACGTTGTCTGCAGGCGAGTGATGGGAAAGCAGATGTCTTCCACCAGCTCTATCAGACGGTCATCCAGATTATTCTGGCCCAAATCTACACTCCAAACGCGCTGCTTGACCGCAGACAAAATTTCCGTTGCAGTGCTGTTGTCCAGTCGACACCGGCGCAGCTTGAGAACACGGAGGTGTGGAAGGACGTCTGGTTGAAAAGCGTCCTGTTTCAACAGGCCTATCACCGAGTCTGGCAGATCCGAGACGTCCAGATACACCAACTGTCGCCAGTATGTCGCATGAAAGGCATTGCCTGGCAGCGGGACACAACAGCCAGCGAGGCTCAAAACCAAGGGCTGAGGCTGCGAGCCATCCTCCTTGAAGCGATCGACATCCTGTGGCCGGAGGAAGTCTGCCGGGTTCAGTTCGGCGTGGCCATCCAGCAGAATGCTTCGCAGCCCGGGAAACAACGAGGCACACAGCCGGAGCGTGTCCGAAAAGCTCCGGTCACCGGCGTCGGTAAACAGAGGCGGGTCGCCGAGAGCGAAGTCTCGGAAGTCGAGACACGTGACAAGCTCTCTGGTGGCAGGGCGCACGTTGGGGGCGTGGCGTACCACGAAGTGGAAATACCAGGGCCATTCTAGAAGAGTTGTTGTCAGTGTACAGGCCAGAGTCAACGACGTGGTGCAAGCAAGTACCGCCCATGTATCTTGCCTGTCCATGCAGGGTATGTGTTTTGGGAAAGGCCAGAACGCGGAAGACGCAACCCCCTGCCATGGGGGTGAGTGTATCGCAGGAAGCAACAGAACACAGACAGGCAGATACATAGCAGACGCAGACAAACAGGCACAGGCACACACACCAGACGGCTGCACATCCTCTGCATGGGTTTCAAACAAACATGACGCTAAGGCACGAGGAGGAGCTGGCAGGATGCGAAAACGGCAACGACGGGGAGTAAAAATGGACACTCACGCTGCGAAGGGTGGATGCCGAGCTGCTTGGTGATCTGGAGGGGATCATTCCAGAGCCGGGGCGCAAACTGGTCGTAGAACCGGCGCGACACGCAGCAGAGCCGGGAGTAGTTGCGGGCAGACACGTAAGGGGCGACCAGGTCAAGCCAGTGGCCGCCCGTCACGGCCTCTTCGTATGAGGGCAGCTGGGCCATTGGACAGGGCGGAAGAGGGGGGTGGTTTGGCGGGCTGCAGCGGTTGTAGACGGCGGCCAGGTACCGGTGGTGCTAGTGGCCGCAGTCGCGATAGTGGTTGAGGTTGTGCCTGTCCCCAAGGGGGGGCGAAGGGGGGTGCGCGAGACAGACGTCGACAACGGCTGCCGTTGGCCGCGAACAAGAGGATAGTCGTCGAGCGAAGGTGTTTGGAGACGGCAACAACAAAGGACAGCCGAGCAGCGACGCGAAGAAAAGGATGGGCGCTGCTGTGCGTCGCCTATTCCTGTCTGCCTGGCAGCGTTTCGAGGCCGTTGGGCCGCAGAAAGACGAGCATGCAACGTGGGGCGGCTTGGCGGGTTGACAGATGCTGGTGCAGGCAGGGGTCGGCCGGGCTGTCGCTATGCTTGTTTTCCCTGTTTTCCCAGCTTGTCCTCCGAACGGGTGTCCTGGTGGCCAGCCTGGTAGCTGACGCACCTGCTATGTGCTGCCGTCTGCTGCGTCTGCGCTTGCACTGCTATTTGCCAGCCAGGCTGCCGCTACAGGCCCTTATGATGCGCACCTCAGGGGGCACGCGGGCAGCGGCGGTGAGCGCGCGAGACCTAAAGGCTACAGAGTATGCTCGCCGTTGGTGTTGCACAGCAGCGCGGGCGGTGTGGTGCTGTGTTGGCAATGTTGGCGACAGCGACTTCAAATTCCGAGTTTGCCTCAAATTTCCTTTCTCTTTTTTTTTTTTTTTCGCGGCCGGACGCTCTTTCCTCTGCCAGTTGTTGGTGAGGCTCGGCGGTCAGCCCATGTGGCTTGCTCCTGCTCTCGCTGCGTCTGCGGTTCTCGATTCCTCGAGTGGCGACCATCGCTCTTTCCCCACACACAGGGCAGACGGCGGCCCCTCAGAGACGCCGGTCTTCCAAAAATACCCCGCTCTGGCCTGCCAAACAGGGCCCACCAACAGGCAGCTGTGTGTATCAGGCACGATGATTTGCGCTCAAGGGATATGCGCAAGACGAACACATCCGTTCCTTCCTTGTTTCCTCATATCTCAGGCTCTCCCTTCATCAATCGGCCATCGCCGCCAACACAAAAATCATCTGCTCTTGGTGTCGACCGGGGGGTTCTTTGGCCGATTGATTGCGGTCGTTTTCCGTTTTAGGAAGGGGCGAACGAGATCACCCGCTTCCCTGTATCCCATTTTGTCACTGGCATTCTTCTGTCATTTTCTGTCATTCTGTCATTTTCGGCCCTTTGTCTCCATTTTTCTGCCGTTATCTCGTTTTTGGCCTCGATTTTTTTTTCTCGTCGCTTTTTTCAGAGGTAAAAATAAACCTGGTCGGACATCAGCACTCAGACGGCAAGGTCGCATGCAGGCCTCGCTAGGTGGCCGCTACCATTCGACACCGCGCTTCCCACATCACATTGGGACTAATGCCACTGCAACGCTATGTGCCCAGTGCCGACGCAACAGCACATCCTGCCGTTGTATGCAGCATTGTCTCGCGGGCCGTGGAAGTGCATTCCAGATGAATGGTCGGCCAGCAGCGACGCAAGTGGACAGCCTGTCGCCATCTCTGGCTCCTCGTTTTCACTTTCGCTGTCGCACGCTGCCACGATCGTGTGCAACCCCGAGCAAAGCGAGCAACCGTGAGCAACCACGCGCCACCTCGCTCAACAACGCTCAACCACGCGCCACCACGAACAATACTGCACGGGCCGGCGGGCAAGTCTTAACGTGCCTGCATTGGCCTGGCCGCCTGGCCTCGCCCTACGGCCTCCACGACCTCCACTACCCGCAGGCTAATCAAGCAAGGCCATGTGTCACGGCCGGCCGCAGGGCAGCACGCCGGTGGCCCGCGAGGGAAACGACCACTTTAAACTGCGTACGACAAAAGGAAATAAGAACGCAGGGGGGCCGGTATGCCGTGCGGACATCCCTGGATGCGAATGGGTGGGTGGGCGACGGGGGGTGAACTCGACTAGGATCATCCTTTGAACTCCCCCGGCGGTCCCAGGAATCCGGTACAGACCCACACCCTCTTGAAGACAAAATCTGCAGCAGCGGTCACCCTGCCCAATGTGGGAAGGATTCGTGCCAGGGTCAGCCACCCACACACGCACCACACCCTCTCTGGCTGGCCGACTTTCTTCTGTGTGTGTCTGCCTGTGTGCCTCGCTGGCTGGCCGCCAGAGTGAACGACAAACAGCATACTATGTAGCGAAGGCTGGCACCAGTGGCAGGAGTTGCAGGAGTGGCGGGAGTGACAGACAGGAGCAGCAAGGGGTGAGAGTCAAAAGGCGGTGGCGAAACGGCGAGCGATCATTCCTTGCCCGGAAAAAGAAAACAAGCCCCAATAGTGTCCTGGGTGCAGCGTCGCTGGTCTTGCTGCAACCGTCAACCGGCGTGGAGCTGCGCCCAGGACATCCATCCTTCGCCCTCGAAAAAGCAAGCAAGAGAAAGAAAAAACCCTGGCAGGGCTGGCGCGTTTGGCGACACGAGGTCCAATGCGGTCGCCTGGAAACAGCACACCCATTACTCTGTAAAACCTGCTTTCACTGAGTATTTGGCATGGCCAGCCAGTGCCCTGGGGGTGGTCTGGGGCTTCCCATGGGCAGCCGATCTTGACCGTAAAACGACAGTGAGCTCTCGGCGGCCGAAGCGGCTCGCTATTCGTACGACACTCAGATGGCCACCAAGCTCGGATTTAGTATCTCTGGTCTAGACTCGCCAGTCTGCATTTTTCCACTTGCTGGCGGGCATCACCCACAGCACCCCCGGCAAACCATAACCATGATCGACATCAGTCTCCCTTTCTTCCCCTTGTGTGGCCAGGTGGTCGCGAAGATCATCAACCAAATGCACCCCAACCTTCGGCGAAACGTTCTCGAAGGACTGTGGGCGGCATCAGAGAGCTGCGCACCAGAATATGACTGGCTCCCGCTTAGAGCCATGCCAACATACGCCCGTACATAGTAGAGCTACCAAGGCGCAAGGGGGGAGCGTTTCAAAAGGCGAGCCAACACGATAAAATCGCTAGCCACAACGGGATGAAAATGGTGTGCAGCCTGTGAGGCTGTGCAAGCCATTATTCACCACGTCGTTGCATGCACTACCACACATCTCTGTGACGGCATCGTTGTGATCGCCCATCTTGCCTGCCATGGCACACAAGCGGCCGAATCGCTATTCTGGCAGGTCATTGAGTGTGGCCATTCAGGGCAGCTATTCAATCCGACCGCTGAATAGGCTCCTTCGTGTGCATGCGACGTCCCCAGACTCTATTTTTGTCAGGAGATGCGCCAACTCTTCAACCGGGTCATTCACCTCATCCGTGTCGGCATACCGGGCTTGTGCAGTACGTTGAATTCGTTCCGCGCCACGCCTGCTAACATATCTACATCCGATCAATGATTCGACAGCAAACAGGACCCTCGTAGGCACCCGATCACCCAGGATGCCCGGTCGGAGAAGGACCGTATGGCCCGCCGTTTTTTCCGCATTTTTTGATACTACTACTATGCAAGCGTTGCTTTCCAATATCTGCGCTGCGTCTTTTTCTCCCCACGTGAATCGCCTTGCTAAAATGTCTCGTGTTGGTGAAGCACTGGAACGAGTGCATCAAGAAGCGAAAATAGCAGACTGGGCAAATTGCATTACTCTCTGGTCAAGCAAGGAACATATTCGAAACATCCCGGACCGGGGGGCTTAAACCTCACCAATGGCAACAAAGAACGTAGGAGGAACCCGGCCTCTGGCTTATCACTTTCAAGTCCCGCCCACAAACTTGAACGATTTATTTTATTACATCCCGAATTGGTCTATTCTTTTCAATTTTATCGGCCACCTCTGACTCTACGCTGTTGGGGAGCATGAGCTGTCTGCTGAATACAGAATGAGCCACGAACGCCATCCTTTCCGCAGTGTCTGGCGCACGCCAACTGCATGAGGCTGGAAACAGAAATCAAGAATCGCAGTAGGAGCCTCGAAACACCTCCAATACAACGCTATGTTGGAACATGACAACGACGTCAGCACTGAGCAGGCGTAAAGACGCTATGCCGAAACAGAGAGGGCGACAGAAGGCTGATGGCCGAAGGACAAGGGTTTCTAGTGTGGTGGCTGACCGCCTCGTGGCCACTCGCCTGTGGCATTCACTGTCAGCTGTTATTTGCGCGCATACGAGAGAGGGACCCTGGCTCCTTGTTGCATGAGAAAATGCCCCGAAGCAGCATTACATAGTAGTTTTCTTGTGTGCCTATTTAAAATAGGTGAGTGTCAAAAATATCGACCCCCAAAGGAAACCCGTATTTGGTATGGCTATGGTGTTGTTTTGGGTGGCATTTGTTTCTGGCCTATTGTGTTGGCTCTAATGATTTTGCGAAAATTGGTCTATGTTCAAGCCATTGGTTAGCATACTCCAGTGCCATATCCAACAGCAGACGCAAACAGACGGCCCACAACAAAGAAATTGGCATTCTTGTGATGAAAGAAAACAAGGGTGGTCACCATACACTTATTCCTCTGATTTAAAGCGTCCCCCTATCTCTCGCCCCTTTCATTGATAAACCATTACAATATGTCTGTCACCTTGGGTGGCATGATCGCCAACCATGGCATTTCCTGGCATTTCCTGGCATTTCCATGCCAAATATGTCCCCTTGACTGCCTGCGTTGAGCCTGAAGGATTCTTATGGTGCGGTTCACATAGAGACCCCTGTGAGAGTGCGCGGGTGTGAATCGCAGCGTGTTTGCTGATCTGAGAGAATCGCCCATCGAGATGAAAGGAAGATCCACCCCAGATCACCAACCAACACAAGGTGAGCCTCCAAGCACAAGTTTCTCAAATCAGCCAATTCATGTAACGGTCAATATCTCTCCACCCTCCATATTACGCTGGCATTGTGGCAGGAAAAATTCTTTGTCTCTGGGCTGAAGTCTGGGCAGGTTCTTTCAAAGCGAGCTGAAGCGAAGGCATTCGACCTGTCAACTGCCAAACGATTTCCAACAAACAAGAAACCCAGGATGGCTGTAGTACATGGTAAGCCTGCTCCAGGCTGCAGGTGGCCCTCCTCGGCCACAATCACGCAAGTTCAAGTGGCAGGCAGACATATTGGACTGCCCGGCCAACACGACGGGGTAAAGCGGCAGACGGTCGACGGCTCTGGATCGGTTGAATCGTCAAATTTCTCACAGCTCGTTGTTCAGGCCCTGGCCCTGGATAGCTGGTTCGTGCGCTGTGGCATCAGACCACTCTCATCGCGGGAAAATTATACAACGGCAGTCAAGCCCTATCTACGAGGACTCGTATGAAGGCGCAGGGGCGGGTCTGGCTCTTGATGCAAGCACCCTGCATTAATTGTGTACGAAACTGGCTTGTGCAAGCACTATGGCAAGCACAACAGCACGTATACTGCCATGTCCAACGAAACTAGCCCATGCTGAGCACCAAATGCAACCCAACAGTGCCGGCCCCCTCATCCTTCCTCCAAAAAACACGCCCCCCTCTCCCCTGCCCAGACCAGGCCAACCATGCAGTTGAACACGAGGACGCAGTGCCTTGTGCGCAGAACGACCCGTGTACCTGGCTTGTGAGGTGGCCGAACCAGGAAAACGAAAAGAACGGATGGGCCGCTAGCTCGACTGTTTAATTCGGCGACCTCTGATCGGACACGGATGCCTGCGTGTCCGAGTAGATATGCGTCAAGGGGAGGGATACTTTCTTAGTCTGCACGAAACAACAGACAACTGCAGGGCACCAGGACGAGGGCTGCAGGCCAAATTACGAGTACTCACAATTTGCAGCATTTCAAAACACAGTGGTCATACATTGTGTTACGGCCGTCTCCGCATTTCACATTTGACGGGGGCGTTGCTGGCCGTTGTTGGCTTGAGCTTCCAGTACTAGCCAGGACCTGGCCAGGACCCTTGTCTGGGACTGGTGAAAGTTCATCCGACTTGCCATTGCGCGCCTAACAGGGTCCATCATGGGGCCACTTGTGCAGGTGTTGATTGCGAGCTATTCCGCGCTGGTCTGTACATTCAAGTAGCAGTAGCGGATGGCGAAAAAGGAAATGGTGCCATTTAAGTTTTTTTTTACGGCAGTTGATCAATTCTTAGCTTTTCAGAGTGGTTCCAACTAACAGTGTTTTGAGAGGTCGGCGTTGGAGAATGGCCATTTTGAATCGAGCCTTCTTTATCGACTTTTTCGACCTTTATCACTATCTCATCTTGCCATCTCATCTTGGCTGACATCCCGCGCGACAATCTTGCAAAATCTTTGTGACATCTGGGTCGCATTCAGGCCGCATCTTTGTCACTCGATCGGAATCAACCCTGGCAGCTCAAGGTGGTAGCGATAACACTGTAAGATACATGCGCGGTGCTTGTGATTTGTGTGCGTGGGTGGGTGTGTGTGTGTGTGTGTGTTTGCAAGTTCTTACCATCTATGTATTGTCCATCTTTTTTTTTCATTGTCCTGTGATCGTCCTTGTGGCACTGTTGGATGTAACGGCAAGAAAGATGACACAAAACAGAAGCCAGCCACGCAGGGGAAAAGGTGCGTGCTACCATGTACGTAGGAGTCGTACACACACCCTCCTTCCCCTGTTCCTTTGAATCTTTCCCCCGCCCCCCCCCCTTTGAGTCAATGTCCAAGTCAATCCAAGGCGATCCAACACCAAGAATAGACCTGAAGGAATCCTGTAGAGGTGGGCAGACAGAATTGACAGGAGTGGCGACAGACAGGACCAGACAGGACAAGACGAGGCCAAAAAGAGACAAGACAAAAAAAAGCTAGAGACACGAATTCATCATTGATACTCTTTTCCAAATCAAGGAACGAAAATGTAAAATAATAAAGCAAACACTAGAGCAAGGAACCCAAAAAAAAAGGGGGGGCCACCTTAATTTTTTTTAACGGTTTTTTCTTTTTCGTCTCTGCCTTCATCCCACATTGAAACCTTGCGCTCCTCCCACAATGCTGGCGATACGGGAATAACAATACGACATTTCCATACTGGCACGATTTGTCGTAGTTTGTAATCAACAGTCAGAGATGTAGTAATAGGGCAGAACAGGCAAGGGACCCAGGGTAGAGTCAAGCCTGAGAGTCAGGGTAGATAGCAAGGCAGAGAGTGGGTAGAGAGGCTAGAGAGGCAGAGAATAGAGACAGAGAGTCAAGGTCTCTTACCTATTGCCCAGTTCAATACCCACATTTGCATTCAGCTGTCCACTTCGCTTTCCATTCATTGTCACCGTTGCAGTAGTATTTTGCGGGTTATGGCGGGACATGGTACAAAAAAAAAAGTTTGGTTTGGGTCGGTAGGGATTTTGGGGAAGCAGAGGGGATGGGGGACTGGCTCCTACACTGATCCCGGGGATTGGCTGATACACCCGCTGATACATTTAGCGACGGCTTCGGTACTCTGTAATATCCGGTCCAGCTTTGTAGACTTGCAGCAAACTCTGGCCAATCCAACTTTCCAGAGTCATAACATCCAATGCTGGGCAATATTTCGCAATCTAACCCAGGAATTCAGGAACTCGAGGAATCCAGTAAATTCAGGCTCAATCCTTTGGCCGCACATCTTCTTTTGCTCACTCACATATCATATTCTTGGGGTTGCTTGCCCCCCCCCGGGGGATCCTTCTCGATTCGTTCCCACTCCGCACTTTCACGGATGTCCAATTGTGGATAGCGCGGGGAAAGCAAATGGACGAGCGGTGGATGTACTACTAGTCGTAAAATAAAATAAAATAAAATAAAAACACCAGAATTAACACAAGAGATACTCTTACGGATATCCTAACGACAGTCCAGATGCAAGTCGACAAGACCAGTTCCGTGCTGTCCTCTTAATTCACACTGTCTCTCCAGAGTCCGGCTGCTAACCACACTGTCCCCCACAGTAAAGTCAAGCCACACTTTTGCGCGCGCACTATCAGCGTACAGTTATCTCACAGTGTCCAGCAGCACGAGGCTCCCCCGGCAGGGAGAGACACTAGCAAAATGTTAGTCACCATTATTTCTGCAAAAAGTAGTAATCCCAGAGTTAAGAGTCATAGGGAGACTCGTTCCTGATACAATGGGCTCTAAACTTTGTTGGGCACTCAAAGGGAGGCAAAGAGCTCGTTCCTGACGTATCGCAAAGGGAGGTTACATCGCACGCAAAGGGAGACTCTGTCCACTCTCAACCCGAGTCGGGAGTCCTGACATGCTGACAAGCAAAACTACAAGGGCGAGTGGGGAAAGATGGTCTTCTGATTGTCTTTTTTTTTTTTTTTTTTCTGAAAACTTAAAAGAGTGTGGGAGGTCGTGGAAGACTTGGATAGTCGGGGGGAACATGTCGTGGAGAGGGCCAGTTTTGGCGGACGAGTTTTTGCTGGACAGGCGAGCAGGGAGCCAGTAGACACGGTCAGGGTATTATCAGCAGAAGGGTAAGATAGCCGTCAGGCATAGAGGGCCCAGTGGGTTAGGAATAGAGGGCAACAGCAGGGTCCAACACAGGACGATAAGCTCTGATAACAGACATGGACAGGCCAAGACATGCCTGCAAGACGTGGAGACAACGGTGGACAGGACAATGCTGTACGCACCTGTCCGTGAGGGACATGGCAGCAACTACGGAAACACAATGTCCCTCACGGACAGTTGACCCAAGGGACAGGGTAAAACTGGAGTACAGCAAGTGGGCAAGATAAGGCTCCGATTACTGAGCGAAAGTGGAAGATGAGTATGTGGATTAGGAATGGAGTGGGCGATGAGCTGGCGGAATTAGAAAGAGCGGGCGATGAATTGGCGGAATTGGCAAAATCGGTAATTGGCGGCATCAAGACAGCTTGTGGCCGAAATTAGGCAATCAACTGGGTCGTGGCCGAATTTAATCAAGCCAGAGTCGAATTCCGCCATCAAGACTGGGTCGTGGCCGAATTTAATCAAGCCAGAGTCGAATTCCGCCATCAAGACTGGGTCGTGGCCGAATTTCGTGAAAAAACAGCCTAGCGATTGTGTAGCCAAATGAGTGCATCAATCAAACAGTCAAAGACATCCTCTCCCCGGTCATCCGCGCGGACTGTTCCCCGCGACGCTTCCGGCTCCCAGATACGGTTACAATGAACGGAGCAATTCACGCGGATGCGACAGTGTATCTACGGGTTGTTGTATGCAGGCGAGATGAATCCTTGTTGCAGGCTTTGTCTGCGCACAAGAGATTGACGAAATGGCATGATCAAGGAGTTGCTGCCTCAATGGTGTTATCAACTGTGATTGACGCCCGAGTGTCACTTTGAGTGTCGTTGTGAGTGTCACTTTGTGTCGCTGTGAGTGCCGCTGTGAGTGTCACTTTGATTGCCGCTTCCTCCTGTCACCTTGATTGACACGCCTTGCCACTCTGGTTTGCCACTTTTTCTACTCTTTGTCTATGCTTAAATTTCATGTTTTCTTATTCTCCTTTGTATATTAATTCCATCATTTTTCTTGTCGTCTCCTCTGCAGATCCTTGCTTGTTCATTGCAGCCTGCAGCTGGACAAAGTGTGACGATGCGGGTGTTTATATCAGACAGAGAGAGTGTGTGTGTCTGTCTGTCTGGCGTGATTTTTTTACTCCATGTGCGTCTACTTTGTGTGTATTCATTTGTGGTGTTCTCTGTGACTTTTTTATTTCGTGTATTGCGGGTACATGTTTTATTACTTTTTTTTTTCAGCTCTCTGTGCTTCCTATATGTGAGGTCTGCTAATGCTCGTACTGCGCCTGCGCCTTTTCTTTCCCGCCTGTCCCGCCGCTCCCGCTTGGGGGCGTCCTGTTGTGTTTCTGGTTTCCAGGCTCTTGGGTTTTTTGCATATTATGTAGTACTCTGTAAACTTTTTTTTTTTATCGTGGGCCGCTTTTTGCGGCCTGTCTAGGGGGCCACTCCCTCGTGGGATGGGTGAGGAAGGAACGTGTTGAATTTCGGGGGGATGGGTGACAGGAAAGTTTATTGGCGAACGGCCGACAAGGGTTCACTGACACGCTGATTCTCATTGGACCCCAACTGATGCTACACCCCTGCTCGCGGGCGGCTATTTACTGCAGCCAAGACACAAAACAGACATCGCCAATGAGAAGCGAGATGGACGACGACGTGAAGAGAGCACGACAACAGACAGCCAGAAAAGAAGACACGACACAGGGGCAAAGACGCCGATAAGATGCACGAAATGATGCAAGCCTCGGCCGGTGCAACGAGATGCATGCTGCTTGCTGCATGCGACGTTGAGGAATGTGAATGAGAAGTGAGAGAACTGACGAAGAAAGAAAAAGTGAGAAACGACAAGAGCTAAACTGCAATCGAGCATCTGCAGCAGAACAGATGCAGTGTAGCTTTGGGGGTGGGTTTTTCGTTTGTTCATGACCTCGATGACCTCGATGACCTCGAGACACTCGAGACACTCGAGACGATACTGACAAGAGGATTTGTTTGCTGCAGAGTTTCTCGTTTCCCTTGGCGAGCTTATCCCCATGCATCTTTCGCTTCTCTCCTGGCATGGTTCTGGGATTTAGGCCGGCTCTAATGTGTTCTGGCATGCAGAGTCTTGACCCTTGGCCTTGACCCTTGACTTCGCCTTGGCTTGGATCTTGTGATTTGGTTGCATTGGATTGATTGATGGCGCACACATCCGCACACATCCGCACACATTGCCCACGTCGACCACGCATCGGGTTAATTTTGCGACACTCTAGAAAAAACGCACTAGAAAACGCCCAGATGGTGGCGGCCATGTGTGCGTACGAGCAGGAAGAAGGAGTAAGACGAAAAAGAACAAGTAATAGAACATACACCGCCATGTGTGAGATGGAGGGTGGCCTGGCAAGACTAGAGACCGTTTCTGAAATGGCTGCCTTCCATACGACGTATTCGCCCAAAGAAGTATCGCACCTGATTGGAGTGGCATTTACTCTACATTCTGTCTCTGGTGGTCGGCCATTTGGTCGGCCTTGCCGTTTCGCTTTCTCTTTTTTTTTCTTTTTCTTTTTCTTTTTCTTTTTCTTTTTCTTTCTTTTTCTTTTCTTTTTTTCTTTTTTTCTTCTTTTTTTTCTTTTACTTTTCTTTTACTTTTGTTTCATTTTCGTTGGTGCTTCAATTTATTACATTCTGTTGCCCGTTTTGTCCTTCTTTCGGTGCCTTTTGCTTCACTTTGATCGGGTTGCCTCTCCATTCAACTTTTCTTATTCCCGGTTCAAACTATTTTGTACTTGTGCAGGTACCGTTTCAGACTAGCTCGAATCCCACGCCTCTTCCTGCTGCCAGGATGCAAACGCAAAACGACTACTCGTAGAGAGCGGAAGCAAAAAAGCAAGCACGGAAAGAGCGTGGACCGGCTAGCCGGAAGCTCTTTCCTAGCACGCTTTTTCTCCCCCAAAAGGAATATGACTAGAGCAGATGGACGGCCGATTGCATACAGTAGTCTATTGCAGTGAAACCCAAAAAGAGTACTACAATGTACAAACGTACTCTGTGATTGGCATTTTCGCCTCTTGTCAATTGGACACCTGACCATCGCAGTACTGCTACTATTCGTACACTCTCGCTAGAGCAGGAACGGCGAGCATTTCGTCAATGGACATGATGAAAGAGGCGAATGCAAAAGGGAAAAAAGAAGCGACAAACGACAAAGAAGAAAAAAAACAGAGTCGAATGTCGAAATTCAAAAACAAAAAGTCTACAAAATTCCCAGAATTCCCATCTCGAAAAGCGATTGGCACCTTTTGGGGGGACAGAGCTTCCTATTGGTCGGCTTTCGAGAAAGGTCGATCGAGAATGCACTAGCTGGACTCTGGGCCACTGGCGGGCAAAACCACTGCTCTAGGTCTTGGCTGGGCAAAACCCACCTGGGGGGTGTCTACCATTTCTCTCTCGCTCAACCCCGACCAACTGACAATCATTGATCGTCTTCCAACTACCTTTTTTTTCTACCATGTAGGCTCGCCTTTTGAAAATCTGCCGAGATAGCTCGCTTTGCAGTTGGTTGGGCCCTAATGGGAGATTCTATTTCCCGTAGTTTTGTTTTCTGGGGGGCTTTTCTCTAGGAGATCTGTCGGAGAAGTAAAGAAGAGGCGAAAAAAGTGTAGACGTGGGATGGGTTGACCCATAGTAGATTGTCTATTGACGTGAAGACTGCCGTGCTTTACGGCGCACTGACGTGAATAGCAGAAGAGATGACCTGCTGGTGGGTCACTTGCCTGTCATGGGCGTCTCTCGTCTTCTGTCATCCTGGCAGTCTGGGCCCACACCGGTTGCACTCCTGCCCTTGTCGCAAACGTAAAAAAAAATGGCCGTTGGCTTGCCTGTCCGGATGGACGCTCTTCTGATGGGCGCCTCTCTCGGCCTCAAGCCGTTGGTCGCTCGCCTAACTAATACAAGATATCGTAAACGAACCCGATCATGTGTAAGCCGCCAATGGTGGTGTGTAGCGTTGGTCTTGGCAACCGGGGGGGGAATAGCAGCAACAGTCATGGCCTGCAAAGTACACGGAGACACTGCAAAAACACACTGTAATGCCAAAATCCAAAAGACGGGTGGTTTCCTCTCTATTCATTCTCACATGGGACTTGTTCTTACTTTTTTTTTCTAGACGGATGCAATTGTCAGATGCACGCGCGGGGGGAGGGCATCGCCATCAGTCAGGCACAAACCATGGGTGTAGATGTATCCGGGGCAGTTCTTGGTCAAAGTAAGAGCGGGTGTCGATGTAGCCAGACCGTTAAAACTAAGCCGCACAGCAGGGATGGACACAACACAAGTCTACCCGGGGTCGAGACCGCGTTTAATGGGACGAGACGACGGGAGCTATTGCGATATGCACTGTGTATATCAGCCGGGGAAAGAGATGTGTCAAGGACGAGGCTTTTGTGGATTGATCGGGACAGAGTCGTGATGGTATTCATAAATAAGCGTAGTAAGCCGAGAGTCGATGCCATATTTGGGGGAGTAGTAAGCGTAAAGAGTCGTGATGAGCGGAGATGTCAGAGTGACGAGGCTCCGGAAGATGGGCCAAGCAAAGACAAATTGGCGAGGTTTGCATGGGCGTGTGTTTATGTTTTTGCGGAGATTCAGTGGAGATTCTGGAGATGATGAGGCCACGACAGAAGTCGATGACAGGACGCAGAAGTCGATGACAGAATGATGCAGTAGACGATGGAGGCGCAAGGCTACGACATATTTGTGGGGGCATGACTGGTGGGCGTATGTGTTTTTGTGGAGACGGCCTTTGTTGGTTGCATTGACATGGCTCCAACTCTTCGAGGCAATGGCTTTGGCATGAGCCCACTGTAGCTTTGCTAGTCTTGACACTTGACGTTGACATGGTGGCATCTCATCTCGTCTGATATGGCAATCGGCTCGAGAGGTTCGTCCACTGTAAGCCCCAGTGGAAGCCTCAGTGGGGTCTCCCCCTCTTGTTCATTGCAGCCCGTCTTCCGATAGGAGAAGATGCCCCGTATCTTGCTACTTTTTCCACAATAGGAGAATTTACATTCAGGACGATACGACGAACGGACGCCCGGAGGCTTTCTGTAGGGCATTTTGGAAAGGGATAAATCCAATAGGCAAAACCGGACAGAATATGATGAGTAATCAAACCAGCATTGAAAAAACAGGGGCAGTCGGGCAGAGCAAGCGGGCAGAGAGAGGCTCTTTGCATAGGGACGCTGGGCGGGCAGAGGCGGCAGGAGGGCAAGGACAAAAAAAAACACAGTCCAATACAGTCCGTATCGCTCCAGGCTCTTACACCACTCGATTCACACACAGATGAATGGGTCTCTTTTTGGGTCCTCACTGCGCTCGTTTCTTTCTGTTGCCAATTGTTTACACTGTGGCGTTTTTTCCCATTCTTCTCTGGTCCTCGTTCGAGCTGTTTGCACGGTGACGATTATTGTATTTCTTTCTTTTTTCGGGTTTTGTAGCATGCCTCTTTTTCTGTCTTCTTTTTGTGCTCTAATCTTTATTTTGTTGCTTCGCCTTTTTTGTTCTCGATACGCTCATTTTTGTTTACTTGCCCTAGAATGTTTTTTTTTTTTCACCTTTTTTCATCTCGCTACTCTCGTTTTTGTTTACTTGCCCTAGAATGGTTTAAACTTTTTTCCGTCGTTATTATTTAGATTCATCCCTCTATCTAACAAACTTTTTTTTATGGCACTCAAAAAGACATCGGGCAGGGAGGGGAAACTTGTTGAACAGGGCGAAAGGGTGAGATGTTTGGTTTGGTTGAAACGGCGGCTAGAATGTCTGCAAGCATTATTGACGGTGAGTAATCCCCGTGCACAGTGGCTTCAGAGCCCAACAGTGAGTGACTGCACACCACTACAGCGCCTATAGCTCCCACACCATCCACTACTACAGCGCTTACAAAGTTCTGCCACTCAGCCCCACTCTCTCCCTACAACAGGCCAGTCTACTACTAGTCGTCTAGTGGTCTTTTGCCACCGCAGCGTTTTCCAGGGATTACTTTAAATGGTGAAGGGGATGACAGGTGGGTAAGCCGTTAGTGATCGTGGATCTAAGTGATGCTGTCATTATTCTTGCACATTGACGTCTACTACGCCGCTTAACTGCAAAAGGATGGCAAGGAGGCGAGAGAGAGAAGAAGAGAGAGAGAAGAGGAGAGAGAGGGGGGTGATGGGGGGCAGAGACAGAGACATGTGTTTGCCATGGTAAATCGAGCGTAGCAAGGAAAGAGAAGAGAAAGAGAAAGAGCGGTCTTGCGTCTGGGCGGTGAAAAAAGAGCGTAGCGAGGAAAGAAAGGCTGGCGTCCTCGAGTGTGAAGACTTGAGCGTAGCGAGGCCACAAAACACATCGAGAGTCTGCCTGGCTTTGCACAATGCTGCACAATTCGTGAATAGTTTGCTTTCTTTTTCTGGCTCCTTCTTTCCTGTCCGATGAAGTCATTCTCTATTTGGGGGCCAGACTTACACGAGGTTTTTTATGTGACAGTAGGAGTGGTTCGTAGGATTAAGAGAGAGAGTAGTAGCAATAAAAACAGATCCTTTGAGAGAGCTTCTCCATTAAGCAGGTAGATCCTTTCAGGTTCACCGTCAGGAGAGCTTCGCAACAGGTACCTTGAGACTCCGCCTGGAGAAGCTTCTCCCACACAAGGTACCTCCCCCAGGTACCACCTGACCCCCCAGAGTTGCATCAATACTCCATGTTCCCAGTATTCGCGTTGCATCCATCTTCCTTTCTATTGATCTACTGTTCCTGTCATCTTCCATCGTACGGGCTCACCGTTGTTTCAAGATGCAAGATCAAAGACTGCTTTGGGCGTATCATCCAAAAAAAGAATGTTAGGCAACCAACAGGGAAAGAAGCCACTCCATATTCCAGACTAAGCTATAGTCTGTCATTTGCGTGTAGCAGCATTCTTTGCAGTGTTCTTTTTTTGGTCGCATCACTTTACTTTGCATGTTTCGGGCTGTTTTCGATTTGACATGTGCTTTGTTTTTTGTGTTGTACCGTTCGTTTTAGGTTTCTGTCTTGTTTGTTAGCACGAATAAAAAAATTGATTAGAAAAAATATCGAAAAGAGATTCTCGCCTTTGTTTCGTGTATGGGAGCCCTCTTTTTTGTGTTTCTTTTTTTACATTGTTTTTTTTGTCTTGTCTCTTATTTTCTAATCTTGTTACTCTCGTATGGGATGGGTACCATGACGGGGGCACGGACGTTCTGTTGGGCATATCGTGGAGAAGCAGAAGACAGAGAAAAATAAAAATAAACAAAACGTGTTTTTTTTTTCGAATTACTCGTCTCGCCATCTTATTCTCGGACCGTCTTGCTCTTGTCGTCCTATTCTGGCGTCTTACATTTGCCCTCATTTTCCGTTTATTTTTACATTTTTGGTTTGTTCACGTCCGCCTACACCACTTGTTGGCCTCTCTTTCCGTTCGCACACGCACGCACGCAGACTTTCTATCCCTACCATGCAAGAAAAGCTTTGGGCAAGGCTGCAGGGATTTTGTCTGCATTCTCAATGGGCAAATCCATCTCAGTCACTGCCCACCCCTGACTTTTTACCTGTGCTTTCATAGTCGTCCTCTCTGGCCATGGAAAAATCACCACTTTGTCCCATTCATGCACTGTCAATGCACTTTGATTCACATTCTTTGACCGTGCACGGCGTCTGGTCTGTTGGGTCCTTGACATTGTGCATTCTTTGGCTTGAGTGACTCGAGTGCCCTGAGCCTGCCAAACTCTTGAGACACCTTTTCTTCGCTGGCAAGAAATTTTTAAGGGTCAGTGGAGTACCCCCGTACCATCAGATGGATATTGTGTCACTGTAAAAACAATGTAAAAAACAAATGCTCTGCGGCCGTGTCAAGCGAGCTTCCCAGTTGCATCACAAGGCACAAAGTCTGATGATTTTGAAAGATCTCTAATTTGAAGTCGGTTCATCCGTGAATTAAACCCGTAATGATACAACACTATATCCTTTTTTGGAGACAAGTAAAAAAGAAATACACAAAAAAACCCTGAAGGAGCCGTCCTCTCTCTCGCCTGTCCGATAAACGCCCATCCATTACCGAAAGCCCTGGGAATTATAAAAAACAAACCAAAACAAACCAAAAGGAAATGGGTCCCAATACCCCGCCGGTGCGTGCCTGTGGATGATATCTAGTAACACAGTTGATATCTAATAAAACACATATAAAAACAGAGACGCAGAAGAGGCAGGTAAAGTGAAAACAAATCAACCACTGCCAACACAGGAGGGTATTACATGCCAGACGCTGCCGCGGTGCGACGTTTACGACTGGTACAGGTTCTTGTCTTTCCGTGGACGACACTTGCTCACTTTGAGCATCTCGGCGTTGTAGACTTCGACAGCCTTGGGGAAGAAGTCCGTCCGGGCGTTCTTGCCTCGGGAGACGGTGTGGAGCTTCAGGTGAGAGCGCCAGTTGTCCTTGCGGTTGAAGTTGCGGCCGCAGAATTCACACGGGAAGACATCCTTGTTCTCGTGGTGTCTGAAGAGGTTAGTGTTTGGCACACAAAAAGACCCGTGGAGGAAAATAACTTACGTAGTGACATGTCTCTTAAGGTGCTCAGAGCGCTTAAAAGGGTGCGCCTGGCAACCGGGGACAAGGCACTTGAAGGCGCCAGAGGCCACCTTGGAAACCTGGATGCCGTTGCGGGTGATGATCTGTCCGTCGACGGCGGGATTGCTATAGGGGCTGTATCTTGGCCGGCTCATGTGTGCGCTGGCGTACGGGTGATGTCTGCTGGTAATGTGTCTGTGCAGAGTCGCTGTCTTGAGCTGTGCGCCGTCCATAGGCATCCTCCGAGAGCCAATGTTGCTCGGGCTTATGGGTGCGGGTGCAGTCGTATAGCGGTCCTCGCCATATCCCACGACGTCCCTCCGAATGGAACCTGTTTGAGATCTCAGCTGGATGCTCGCTGGCGGTGGTGGCAGTGGCAGGTTGGGTCGGTTGCTGTCTTCGAAGAAGTTGACGAGAGGCGGGCTTTCCCGGTTCTGACCATGCCAGTAAAATTCTGACGGCGAAAACTCACCGCAGTCGTTGCCAGCCTGGCTGGAACCAGCCATGTTGCCCTGCTGGTGTGTCGGCGGCGGCGTCGGGAACAATTGGTAAGGAGGTGTGGCCGTCTGCTGCGTGCGGACGCGCTGTTGCTGGTAGCTGTCTGCGTACGTTATGTAAGGCATCATGTTCTGCTGTGTGTTTGCCGGGCTTGTCGGGCTGTTGACGATGCTGCTGTGATGGCCGCCAGGAGTGACCGGTCCATGGCTGTACTGGGCAGACGGAGCACCACCTGGGAAGTACGAAGTGGTGCCCATGTCCGGTGCAGCAGGCGCGGCCTGGGCCTGGGCGGCAGCAGAGCCGTTGTTCAGGCTGAGGTTGAAGAAGCTCGTAGAGCTCGGCGGCGTGGACATATCCATGGAGATAGCCGGGAACGTAGAAGGAGCCACGGTCCCAGCGACAGTAGGGTCGAAGGTGTCACAGCCCGATGCCACCGATCCCATGCGGCTGGCAGGAGACGAGCGGCCAGACACTGGCGTGAATGGGGTGTAGCCGGCCGTGGTAGCGGAGGCAGTCGATGCTCCCGAGAAGCTGTCGTGGTGATTTGGGGCATTGAACTGCTGCGGCTGGCCCTGGTAGTAGGAGTCCATATTGGCGACGATGAGAAGGGAGTGGGAAGGGCAGAAGGAGGTTGAAGGGGGGTCTGGGAGGGGATGGGGAATGGAGAATGGGAGAAGGAGGAAAGAATGTCTCCAAGTCAAAGGAAGACGCAGAGCGAAGTTTGACAGAAGACTAAGTGGTGTTGTGGGATAAAGAATGTGAGTTGAGGTGATGATCTTGTCGAGAGAATGGTGAGGGATGAGGGTAGACTATATAGCAAGGAATCGAGGCCGGGACAGTGATAATGCTTCTACCTTGTCTCCAGACGCACTGGTCGATCGTAACTGGGGTTCTGCTTGGACACACGCCCCAAGGACGTTGGTAGCAGAAGAGGGGGTGTGTTAGGGCGTGCACGCAGATGGGCAAAAACTGGAGAGAGAGAAAGAGAGCGCGCGGAGGGGGTGGGCGAGAGTAATCAGAGAGGACCATGCAAGTACGCCCCAAGTCACAGCGTGGTCCTGCCAGAGGAGCAGACTTGGCCGGCGGTACCTGCTCTTGTATGGCGGTCTGGGCGGTCACGCAGGTTACGAGGGCTTCTCGCCCCAGAGGCAGGTACGGGCTTCAAGCTGTGGCACTACGGAGTTGGTACAAGGCAAGTGGGCTGTTGGTACAGTACGTCGAGCGCGAGGAAAGAGCCTCCAGCAAAAATGGACTCTTTCTTTCTTTTTTCTTTTCTTTTCTTTTTTTTTTTTGGCGTGTACTGGGTAGCTCCTGCCCATGTACTGGAGCCGTACACCAGACTAACAGGGTGGAGAGGAGGAGGGGTGCAGGACAAGCACTCTGGTGGGGGGGTGCGGCTAAGGGGATGATCAAGAGTGGAGACGCTGGCAGGGGGTGTAGGGTTTGCATGCGGGCAGCCAACCCCAAAAAATTGCCCAAAAAGGCACACTGTAAAAAGCAGTAAAAAAAACAGCCCTAGCCACATTCGGCACAGGCACTGTCAAGGGCCGTACGAACTTCGTGCTCGCAGCGAGGAAGGTGCGAACCACAGTTTACCGGCTATGGAGACAGACCAACACGGAAAGAGCCAATCGATCGCCCACGAACGCCTCGCGGCAGCTTCACGGCCAGCAGCAGGCTGGGCTCGACGCGATGGGCCACCGCAGAGCATCCCCCAGGGAGCCCGTCCTGTCTGTTTCGTGTATTTTCGTGTTGCTCTGGATCGTCTCGTCTTTTCTTACACATGCTTGCTGGCGGGCCTAGATACGCCCTGCAGCTGCGTCTGCAAACTCGGCAGTTTGGGAGATGCCTCGTTTTGGGTTTACATGGGACGCTGCACGCACTACGTCGTATGGCTGTGCCATCTCGTGCCCTCGCCTGTTGGCTGTGGTGTGGATGGGCGCCTGCTGTTGGCAGTGTTCCCCAGATAGAGTGTGTCTGCTGTTGGCAGTTGCCTCGCTTCAGCCTTCTTTCCTTGTCAATTGTGCAATTTCTCCTTCATTTCGTATTCATATCAACAGTGTCTCTTTGTCTTGTTTTTATCTCTTTGTCTGCTCCCTCTTGCTTCTTGTCTTTTTGGCCTCCTCTTCCATCCACGCTAGCGGCACACAGACAGAACATGGTCAAGGATGGCAGTGGTCGAGCGTGGTCGAGGAATGCCCTGCAAGCCGAAAAGGTTAACAAGAGAGCCGGCCTACCAAAGCGCCTGCCAAAGCCGGTGGTGGGTGATCCTCGCCAGATCTCCACTTTTGCTCCACTCCCCAGCTCTTGTGCGAGTCTCGCAGAGCAAGCACATAGCAATACTTACTCGTAGCCTCTTACAAACACCTTGCGATTGAGTGTGAACGCATGCAAGCCCACACAGCGTTGGGGGACCACCAGGGACCATCTTACATCACAGACATCGCAGGCAGAACGTCACTTAGCGTCACGGAACGTCACAGACTGGGGGCCCAAAATGAGTAGGATGAAGATTTTGATGACCGGGGCAGTGTGACGCTGGGCCATTCCCTGCAAGAATGGCCATATGATCTCGACCCCAGGGAGTTTGGATTCTCTAGCTCTGACGTCTTGTTTCGCCATTTCGTCATTGTACAGTGCTGTGGCAGGCGGTGAATGTTTCTGGATGCTCAGTTGTTTCCAAAACGGGCTGTTCTTTTAATAGGAGACTGAGAAAAAGGGCAGAGAAGGAATCGAATCTTTTGTTGTCACATTTTATTGTTGCAGCTTGCTGTTACGAGCACTTGCTGTTATTATTTTAAAACT
This sequence comes from Raffaelea albimanens, assembly GCA_002778245.1. Taxonomy (NCBI): domain Eukaryota; kingdom Fungi; phylum Ascomycota; class Sordariomycetes; order Ophiostomatales; family Ophiostomataceae; genus Raffaelea; species Raffaelea albimanens. The sequence continues at coordinate 1,685,409 of PCDJ01000001.1, forward strand.
CTTTTCTTGCTAAAACCAGGTTGTGATGAGAATGCCAAACATGCATCGACCGTGTTTGAAGTTGTCTGTTGGTTGTTCCTTGGGGCGGATGATCTTGCATCTCTGTGGGAGGTCGAGAACAAACGCACGAGGAAAACGACAGGAGTTTTATTTTTGACAGGGTGCACAACTAACATGTTTGTGTATCATATGGAGTACTCGCACATTGGCAAGTGCTCAGTTGCAGGGGTGCGAGGGGTTGGACGACGGGCAGGGAAAATATTGACCTGCCAACACTAACAGACAGAAAGCAGAACATGCATATCTTTTTTTTAGTCACGGGCCACACCGCATTCACGCATTCTAGCAAAACGAGCGTCTGAAAGAAATGCCGACCCTGGAAAAAACGACAGCCAGCGTGCCTGAAAGAGTTCCTGAATTGAATCCTGCGCAGATGACCCACCCATGCAGGTCACTTACAGACGAGAGCGGCCCAACATCTCGAGCAAGAAAGCCAATTCTACAGAAATAGACGCAGACACGGGACGGCATGAGACGAACATGTCACAAACACTCACACAAACTAGTAAAGAAACAAAACCAAGTTCTTTTGGACAACGATGATCCTTCGTAGAAAGTTTTCTTTCAGACTGTCATAGCTCAAAGCACAACTCGAAAGCACAACCCCCAGCGGCTGCTTTTCTCGGACTTCCCGTTAGTCCAGGCAAAAGAGTTCTGTCTTTCCTCGAGTAGAGAATGAAACAGGGTGGACCAACCAGCCATGCTCAACACTTTCGTATACGCGCATGACTCTGGCCTTTTTTAGACGTTTGGGGTGTTTTTTTTTTATTTCGGCTGCATCCAAAATAGCTGTTTCCCCCTCGAGTTCCTGTTGGCACTATGCTTCGGTGTCTTCATGTGCTCCGAGCCCAGATGTCTTTTCACTCCTATTCTAGTCGTAGTTGTAGGCGAGTTTCAGCAAAAGCGTAAACCAGACGTCGTCCATTTGTGTTCAGGTGCAAGCCATCATCTAGCTGCTTTGCTTCATTACGGTTCCTGGAGCTGCATCCCTTCTCTCCAACCCCTTTGCTTGTTCACGACGCGTCGTGAAGAATGTGAGAACCACTTTAGCAAATAAGCGTGTCTAAAAAGGAAACAGAAAGACAAAACACGAAAAGGTATTATCTTCGCGTGCCAGAGGGATGAAACCCGCAATGGTCGCGGCGGCTAGAATCAACGGCGAGGGGGAAGGGAGACGGGCAGGAGTAGAAAAGGAGTTGAAAAGTGGGAAAGCTGTTGAAGCCTAAGAGAAGGGCCAACTCCAGAGACGCCAAAGAGAGGCAAAAGACACCAAAAAAGCCAAATGTGGGAGCCAGCGAAGGGCGTCCAACGAGGTAGATCCAAGCTATGGGGCGGCGGGATGCGGCGACGAGAGAAATGAAAGAGAGACAATGGGAAGGGAGGGACAGCTCCCTCAACCAGGCTCGAAGGGGAAGAAGAACGGCAAGTCAATGGGGGCAGAGACCAAGCTCTCCAGGAACAGGAAACTACTTTGGGCCACTCTTCGCCCTTGAGAACCCAATTCTGGGGACTTTTCGATTTTCTTTGGCTTCCGGGAGTCCTAACATGTCACACTTTCTCTCGCCCTCGTTCCGGGCTACTCCCTTTCGCCGCCGCTCGCTTTTCGCCCTTTCTTCGTCGCTGGTGAGACATGGCCTAGACGAACAATTATGTCGACCAGATCAATGACTGCAGGTACAGAAGATACACCCCCCCCTACTGCTCTCTGGTTCCAATTGCCCCCCTCCTCAAAGTGGCCCGTTAGGGGAAATGGCCCTAGACATTGACCAAGAAGAGCGAGATGGAGCAGAGACGTAAAGAGCATGCAGCAGTCTAAGGAACAGAACGAGCTAAATTTGGGAAAGATGGAGACCTGCAAGCACTTTACAATTTCATGAGAGGCAGGGAGAGAGGTAAACAGTTAGAGGAGGTGATGTGTGATGGCTGCGGGTGTGATATTCACCGAAATGAAGCAGGCGATGGCGCGAATAACTGGCCACAAGAGAGAATAACAAAAATTCAATCAGATTGAAAAATCGGTAGAGGACGAGCCAGCAAAAAGATACCAAGTGGAAAATCACGTTACGAGAAAAGAAAGACCAGAGTAGGCCAGGCGTCTGGCTCTCAGTGTGGGAGTGTTGCCATCATCCAGTCTGAGTGGCGAGGTCATGGCCTAGACCCGTTGCTGACCGCACATAGCAGACAGGCTCGTCTCTTGGGGAAGAGACAGATTGGCAGACAGCAGGCTCAGCACGGTAATGGACAGGTGTCTGTCTGCCTGTCCATTCTCTGCTAGAGGGGCAAGCAAACTCGGTCCGTTTTGGACGAACTGTGCTGTCATATGTCATGAGTGATAAATGTGACATATGCCTAAAACGCACAGTAGAGGTGTGGCAGAATACAAGAGGGGACAGCTGAAAGAAGCGAAGACGAAAAGGTAGGCAAAGAAGAGGACGAGAGAGAAAAGTATCAGAGTCAGTTTGGAGCATTCAAAGTGGGTACCATGCTGCTCAGAAAACACAGAAAGAGCAGCCAGACTGTGACCAGACCGGCCAGACTGGTAACAGAGCCTGGACCAGACCAGACGATATACGAAGGGCCATAGTAAGCACAGCAAAGTAACGAAACGAGAGCTAATTAGTACGGAATGATGGTTGGATGACCTGTTTTAGTGCGCAAATCACAAGGCCGCCAAGGCGATTTGGACTACGAGGCACAGGAAAACCTATGATCTGCCACTAAGACGTGCCCACTCGTGCCTTCCTCGTAGAGGCGTCTTCGGCCTCGCTCCTTCCTGTTCCTCCACTCTTTTGCTTGCTCCTCCACTCGCTCCTTCTCTTCCAACCATCTGTGATCCTTCCCTTTTGAGCACTCGTGAGCTATCCGCTTCCCTACTCGTGACCCGAGGAGTCCGGATACCATCGACGTGCTTTTTTCCCCTTTTTGTCAGCCAGTAGGAAGATCCATGAGGATGGACAAAGGCCCTGCTTCCACCAGTAGTGTCATAATATGCCGATGCCTACATGCACATTCGCATCAACGGGTCTTCTAATAGAACAAAGACGCAGTGGGCACGCCGAAGCAGAGGTTATTATTACTCAGACCAATCGAACAAAGCTCACGCGGTACCGGTGAACGTCCGAACCAGTCATTTGTCAGCTATATGCCAGAAATGGCACAGCCATTAACTACTCTGGTGCAGTTGTCCTAGCAGATCCGGCCAATTCAAGGATCTTGAGGGCACAAAGAGCCTCAAACTGGCATTGGTACAGTTTTCAATTAGGCCCCACACTGTCTGATGCCTTCATCGTGAACACCTCTTTGTTGAATTGGCACCTTTTGTGCCATTTCAGGCCTCTCTTCTATGATTAACGCTTCGATACTGATTTGTGTGACCATGGTGCCTATCTTTCTCCTTGAAAGAAGTGAGGTGATTGGATTCTCCGGTATCGCAAGCTTGGCAGCCCATTCTGGCATACTGTGCAACACAGGCCCAACAACGTCGCAAGCAGGAAAATGGAAATAGACTGAAATAGCCGCAAGAGCAGAGGGGGGAAAGCAGAATAGATAACTCGCAAATAACAGACTCGGAATCTTAGGGGAAAAGGTTGCCTGGTTCACGACCCAAACAAGGCGACAAGTGGAGGCGACACGGAAGGAGCTGCACGACATCATGACGGCATTCTTGGAAGAGCATCTGTGCGAGCTGGCCGGCTCGCACCTCCGTTGACCCTGGACCCTGCCAGTTGCTAGTCGACGTGCTACTAATAGAAAGGAGGTGGTGGTGGCCATTCCCGCGGCCTGGGTTGTGCATTAGCTAGCACGCCTCCGCAAAGAGCAGCCGGGCAGCGATGCACCTTAGAAAGCCAAAAACTGCGAGGACTACTCCTATGTGCACCACTGCACATGCCATCTAGTTACAGGAGACTCTAAAAGCCCGCCGCCAGTAGAGACGTTGGTTGAACGGAAACTCGGCATGGATATCCAGATTATACCTTATTTCGTAAGACACACGCAGGAATATGTCAAGGGTTACCGGCGTGGGACGGTCTGTGCTGCCGGCCTGTGCTACATAGCTTGGCGGCCGGACCTGCTCAAAACGAGGGAAATAGCCATTGACAAATGGGAAAGAACGATGAGTCCTCGTAGACAAGTCGTGAGGAAAGAGCGAACGGGCACAGAGCTACTGCTCGTACGACAAGGAAAGAACGATTGGGCAAGTCTGGCAAGTGCAATTGCGGCGATGACGGGCTGCCATTGGTCGAAAATTCACCTCCCCCCTCGGCTTAGATCGTATCGTTCTTGCCCGGTCCAACTAGTGACGATCGATGATAAAGGCCTCCCCGCCGACGCTTATGTACGACCTAGCTGGATGCAGGATAGACTGGATATGCCGACCCGGTTCAATCTCACCCACTCCACACACACTCCACTGCTAGTCCTCTCTAGAGCGCAAAGTGCTACTGGCTCTTCTCTCCACCTCGACGGTCGTCTTCTTTGCTCTCTGTTTGCTTGCTTGGCCTCTGCTCTGACCTCGAGCTCTCCATCATCAGCCTTGACACCCACAGCGGTCGCCGATCATGGTGGATGACTCCACCGTCCGCGCTTTGCACCCACTCTTCCGTCCTGCCCGTCCAATCCGGTCGATGACTGCGCCCAGCTCAGGCCAGCAGTCAACCAAGATCAGGCCTACAACCACCGATCTGCCCAGACAGGCCAGCCAGCTCGGGCCAGCTTAGACCAGTACAGGCCGGCCTGCTCACAGCTCCCCTCCACGAACACCCAAGCTTGCACACCGGCTGGATCCCCAGGTTTGCCCACTTCCGCTCGGTCGACGGTGCCCAAACTTATCTCTGATGGGATAGCAGCAAAGCTCAACGAACTGGTGCCGTTTATATCCGGACGTGAGGAGACAGAGCTCTGACCACAATCCCGTTTGTGGTCAGCCTTAGGATCAGCCTCCAGATCAGCACTCACTCAGCTGCTGAGATAGCAACCACCCCCAACGCTAGACGAGTTGCGAGATAATCAGCTAATGCCAGCTAGAAAGCGAGATCCCACCTACAAAGGACAGCACACACCAGTGACATAATACGGCAGGACAGCCAGCCAGCAGCCAGCAACAGCTGTTGGCTTCTTCGACTTGCCTGGCACGCGCTGGCCTTTTGCAGGAACTGGAACCCTTCGGCCTGTCCGTATGAGCTTCACACTTGGCAACTAGACGACTTGATTCTAGCTAAAGCAGCAAACCGCCTCAAGGACTAACGCACCACCCCTGCTGTTTTAACTGGACAAATACCCCCCCTTTCTCCGAATCGCCTCAGTCTGGCACTGCCTGACGCTCGCATGCTCAGCCACTACTGTGTCTACAGCCATGCGAATTCGGCGTTCCAAAGTCTGTGTAGTCATCGAGGAAGCGCATCGGGGCCGCTAAGAAAGTTGTTGGCCAGGGCCGAACTGGACAATGGGCAGTTAACCTGTTGGAAGACATGCCGAGCCTCGCCCAGAACACACTGCCGTGGCCACCAGTAGCACCAGACCAGTGCCCCAGAAACAGAGAACCACCAATAGCAAGCAGCGGCAACGCTTCTTCACTCCTGCGCTCTCTCGCGCCTTTGGCTGGTTACTGACGTTGGAAGCAATGCCACCCATGGTGGCATCATTCTTACACTACATATCTTACCAGCCACAGACTAAATAGCTCTCTAGACGGCCTAAACTGGGTAGTAAAACTTGCCATGGTCAGAAACTCTACTGTGACTCGTCCGCTCAGTTCCGTGTCAAGACGCCGGCCCCCCGTTCGCGCGTCTGCGACAGCTGCTTTGGCCACACCCGCAGAGTCGCATTTGGAAATGTCGAGTGGGTTATCCACACTCGAATCCGCATACACCTACGAGTAAATCACAAATCCACCGGGGTTTCCAGGATACATAGTACGTTTGACCTTCTGTCCGGGCTAGTTGACTCTGGCTGTTAATTTGATCGGATCGAATCCGGAAACTTCCTGGCAGGTTCGTAACAAAGTCCGCCCAAAATCCTAAAGGCCTTTTCCCTGCAGAGACAACCAATGTTTCTAAAAACGTAAATACTCAAGAAACCCTGATTAGATCATGCAGCTATGCCTACCCGCCTGCCCACCGGGGATGGTGGCCTTTGGAAGTATTCCATCAACAGAACCATGGGAATATACGAGCACACCATGAAAGTGCCAATCCCAGATGTACGAATCCCGTGAGTCGATCGTATGCAAGGTCGAGCTGAAAAAGAGTTGCTCGGAAAATTAATTCAAATACAAGCCTCCCGGTGGGCTCTACACAAAAACAGGTTCTTTACTACGAGATGCATTTGTTTGGACTCCTCCAATACACAATACGGTTGCATCCCGCCGGATAGTCCCCGGTAACCATGCTGTTCCTTGTTTGTTTGCTTTCTTTTTTGCCTTTCTTTTTTTTTTGGGCGTATTGCGATACGGTAACTTTTTCTTCCTTTTTCTGCCCTCCTCTCGTCCCTGATTGCTCTCTTCGCTGATGCACTTGGATTACCCCCCCTGTTCTGCATGTCTCAGTACATGATGCGCAGGCCTACTGCGTGTCTCTGCTGCATGTCTTGCTCGCTACTTGGGGAACTCTTGGGAGGCAAATTACCCCTGGACTCTGGTCTTTGGGTCCTTGAGTTCTTGGTACCTGGATTGCCTGCTCTGCCTGCTTTGCCTGCTTTACCTGCTTTGCCTGCTTTGCCTGCTTTGCCTGCTTTGCCTGCTTTGCCAGGCCTTCCCCTCGGCTATCTCCATCTCCATCTCTGTTCTTTTCCCCTGTTTGTCTCCCCGTGGGCTGTCCCATCTGGCAACTAATTTTTCTTTTCCTTTCCATTTTCTGCTCATACGAGTACAATTTCTTGGGAACCCCCGCAATCTGTTACTGCCTCAAGATTTCGTTCGTTATCTCGTTTGGCGTATTCTGGGTGAACCTCGGGATATTTCTACTACCCTGCGTTTACTGCCTTGTATCTTCTTGGCCTCATGGGGATATTTCCTGGTGATCTTCCTGCCCTTCCTCCCTCTCCGGGCTTGCAACCCCTGTTCATAACTCAAATTCATGTGTTATTTCTCCGGGCGACCCCTGCTGATGATCACTGCAAGAAAAGGAGAAATATTACATCTCCTTCTTTGCAGCATCTCGATTTGCCTGTCTCACTCTTAAATTTGCCGGCAGAAGCTGTAGAGGCAGACAGCAGGGCGCTAAGCTAACAATGCATGCTGGCACAGCGCAAAAGGGGTCGGGAGAGTGGACCAGAGGCTGCCTCTCTCCTCTTTTCCAGTTTGCCCTGCAGCGTTGCGGTAGATCAGATGGGTCTGCCCGCAGCATACATACGAGTAGTATGAAGCAGCGAAGCAGGTCGGCGACCAAAAAGTGGATTTCCAAGTGGGTTTCGCGCAAAGTTTGTTCTCCTGGAGAGAGACACTCAATTGCGAAGCAGCGAGCTACGCCATGAGGCTTTTGGGGGCGTTTGAAGGCGCACTTGTCGACGGTCCGTCCGCCTGTCACAGCTTGCCGTTATTTTCGCAGAGACAGCAAAGAAACACCCGCAGCACAACGGCCATCGGTTTAGTATTTGCTTTTTCTGCGTGCCTTTCCGCCGCCACCTGTTTTCTTGCTTTCTTTTGGGGGAGAGAGAGGATCGAGGCGGAAGGAATGGCCGCACTCCATTTTTCAATGGGTCCTTTGCTGTGCGGTCCGCAGTCGCAAAAAACGTCAGAGCCCGCGTATTCCTTTCCTTGAGCCGGTCTGCACACCATGCCTGCTCGCTCTCGCTACATGGCGCAATCACACGCCTGCAAGGAATCAGCCGGTGTGGACGACGCCTGCAGCTTCGTTCTTTTTTGCTTCTCCTGCAAGTGCACTTGTGTTCGCCACGAACAGGGACAGGGGTGGACGGGTGGAAAGGACGGAGCGCGTGGAGCCCGGGCGGATAACACGTAGTATGATGGGGCGCGAGGAACGGCTAGGCCGCAAGAACACTAGCAGGCAGAGAGGCAATGAAGGCCAGGCCAAGTCGGGTAAGCCAAAGGTAAATCGAGTCGAGTCGAATCCAGTTTTAGGCGAGCCCACAATCTCCCGCCTCGGCTGCGCATGGCCGACAGAAAGAAGCAAAGGGCCGGGAGAAGAAACGAAATGGAAACAACAAGGGAACCAAGGAAGGAAGAAGGAAGGCCGGACGGCAAAAGAAAAGACGCACGAAACGCCAACCACAAGGGCTTCTAACAGTCCGCGCCAAATGGGTCTTGCCGTGGCTAACAGAGCAAACAGGCAAGCAGACACACGGCTAGTGAGCACAGCAGCAACGGGGTCTTGCAAACAGCCGAGGAGGATGTGCGTGGGATTTGCAGTGCATGCCGTATCTTGCATAGCACAGCTGCTTGTTGCACCTGAATGCACCTCACCAGGCCACAAACTCCACCCGGCCGCAGCCCGGCCAGGGCATTCCGCTCAACGCACGCTAGGACACCGAATTTAAGAGGGGAGAGTGGGAGCGGACACAGAGGACACCACAACTCGTCCATCCATGCGGAGTCCACCGACTGAGAGCGCTCTTCGTGTGGCCTCGCCCCCCCTGTGTCCACCTCCACCCTGCCCGAAGCCAACGCCATTGCCCGCCCCCCGCGGGTAGCGACTCTATTTTTCTCTGGCCCTGCCCCGGTCGTGCTTCAGCCCAAAAGGATTTGTCAAACTCTGTGGAGTTCGGGTCTACCCTTAACGACTGAGAAGCAGGCAATAGTAGCAGGCAACTGGGTAGCTGCGGCATTGCGGCAGCGATGGACAATTGTTGCAATTGTAAACAATTGAATATCGAGACTGTGCCCCAGCAACCGAGACTCCATCTGCAGGGCTCTTCGACAGTTTCAATACTCTACAACATCTCTCCAGCAGTCTGCAGCTGCGGATGCAGACGCAGTCTCAGTTTCCAGTAGGGTCAGAAAATCAAGTCGTCTCCAGCGTTCGTTCCAGCATCGTCTATTCCCACACGTACCTTGCATGCAAAAAAACCATTGTATCCACACAATGAAGTGGCCGGCACTAAGCACAATGGCACAATGGCACAATGGGGACAATGCAGCCAAGAGGGGAGAGACACTGGGAGTCCAGGGGGGCCCAGAGGGTCCAGGGGAGCCCAGGGGAGATGGAGCCTCCCGGCCAGGCCCGGCCAGAGCGACGAGTCAGCACGAATGCCACAGCGACCTGCAGTAGGCCAGGCCAGAGCCCTAACTGAATTCCTCAATTCGAGTCTCACCACGGCGTTCTACCCCTTTTGGACACGCATCTTGAGTTGAACCGCCTGCTCTGCGGACCTCGCCAGAAAAGGACAAAGCTCCCGCTCTTACATGCTTACACCCCCTGCAGTGATCAGTGGAGTAAATGTTCTCCCAAGGACAAATCCACCCTAGATGAAAACAGAGCCGAAGAAACTCTACGGCACTCCTGTGCAAAAGGCCCCCCCGAAGGCCCCAGTCGGACCCCAGTCAGTGGCTGGGTATCCCAGCAGACCATCATCCGCCCCAGTATCCGCGAACCAGGGCCAGGCAGCAAGCAGGCCAGCTTCGTCCCAGCAGTCGAACCCCTGCCTGTCCCAGATACGGCACCCCCGTAACCAAGATCTGGCCGTGCAGTCCCGCGCGCCAGTCCCGTACCAGACACATACCCCGACCTGCAATTGAGCTTCGCGAGCGAAGCAGTCTATCAGCAGTCCCGGCATGTAGGTCAAGGCGCATTGCCGACCCGACCCAATGCCGTCGCCTTGATGGGCCAGCCACCCGGGCCAGGCCAGCCTGACGATCTGGACTATCTGAACGTATCTGGAAGTCTCTGGGCCAACGGGTAGAGTTTTGTCTTTGCGCTTCTTTCTCTCTTTTTTTTTTCCTGACTTTCATGCATTGGACTTTTTCATCATCTTTTAACCGAATTGAACCAGCCCGAGTTTTTATCTTGGTTCTCGTTGCCACAGCCGTATTGAGACTTGCTTTGAAGAAGAAATGTACTTTATCAGCCCAACTCGTACGAGAAGGAAACCCGATGAGGCAAAAACATGTTTCTCCGTCGTCCAGGGTCTGTCAGGGTCTTCCAGCGTTCTATGTATTGTACTTTGCAAGGCAAAGACACGCATGGCAATAGTGTTTGCCTGCAAAAGGAACAAGCAGGAAAAAGAAAGCCAGGACAAAAAAGGAAAATAAGCGAGAGAAACTAGGGCTGCCACATGCTGTGAAGCACCAAAAACGGCAGCTGAGGCACCTGGAAGAGGCTTACAGGCCAATGGGACGCCACAGCAAAACGCCACACACCAATGGAAGACACACATTGAATGCGCCACTACCAGACACACACTCACAAACTACACCACCCACCACCCACCACACCACACCATCACACTGCACCTACACACTGGCCCATTGTCTCAACTTGTGCAGCCGAACAAAGAACGGCTGCTCACCGGCCCAACTTTCCTCCCCCAATCCCCTTGCAAGAAGCAACCAAGAAAGTAAAACGCTTCCGGGTAGGAAAAGAAAGGAGAGAGACCCAAAAAAAAAACACAACAAAAAAGAAACACCAACAAAGAAGAAACAAAGCACTACGACAAAAGACCAACAACGGATAAAAGCACGTTAAAAAAGGACAAACAGACAGATAAACGGACAGAAAAAGAAAAAAAGGTCACACAAGAGTACAAGCACAAACAACAGACGACGAGACAATGGATGTGCAGAGGAAACGGCGAAACGGCACGAGGCAGTAAACGCAGAAAAAGAAATTTCACATAGTATTATGTTCAATTCATGACATTCGCAAAAGTACAATACAGAGAGACAACCACAGGAGACGAGACAACCACAGGAGACGAGACAACCACAGGAGACGAGACAACCACAGGAGACGAGACAACCACAGGAGACGAGACAACCACAGGAGACGAGACAACCACAGGAGACACACACACACACACACACAAAAGACAGGGGACACGAAATATTGGACGACACATGGTCAATGCGTAAAAAAAAAATGTAAAAAAAAAAGTACAGTTCAAAACAGGCTGTAGAGAGGCGCATCGAGATACTCGTCTGGGATGTGTGGTATCAGGAGGCAAGCTCACAACCGTGCGGCCGTTCCCAGAGAGTTCGTGCAAGATGTTTGGAATCGGGCAAACAGTTCGTGTTGTATCAACCCAGGTTCTCTTTACTTCCCTTTTGGAGTGGCTCCACCTTAACAGCTCCAAGAGGCATTGACCACTGACAATCTGGTATCAGCCAGTGTGCATCAGTAACCGTCTGCCAGCGGCAATGGCGATCGACTAGAGCGGGCGGGGAGAGGCGGAAAGTGAGCGGCCATTGATATCAAGACTGTCACCAGCCACATTGCTACTAACTCGGGTCCATGAGAGCCTCTTTTGGATGGGGTCGCAGTCAACTGAGTGCGAACTCTTACTGGCAGGGTCACACTGCCTGTTGGACCGAGTAACTCGTATGTTCTTCCGCCTACGCCTCTGCCCAAATCGGCCGAATTGGTACGCGCCGGATGTGGCGTGTCGGATGTGAGTTGTGACAATGACAGTCACGCTCCAAGGCACTGGAACATGTAGGGAGGGAAAGCTATAGGTTTTTTTTTGAATTGACTATTGATAAAAAAAAGTGTAAATACAACCTGCCGTGAGGCTCAATTGGTGGGCGGGGGGGACAAAGGGATAGAATGACACAATGATGACATGAAAAGGGCAGGAGGGGAGAGTCACAAGCTGGAGCTGGAGAATGGAGAACCGATAACACTGGGAATCGATAAAGACTGTACAATGGCAAAAGGGAGAGAATGGCACACGGTAGCAGCCAGGGAGATAGAGGCACATGGGAGACAAAGAAAACTCCAGAACGGCAAGGGACAGTACAGATGCGGGCAGGGACAGTGGAAGGCATAGAGGAGGGCGGGAGGCGGGCAGGGACAGCAAGTGCGAGAGAGGGCGAGAAAACGACAAAGAACGGTCCCGGGAAGGGACAGTCAGGTATGGGCTCGGGCAGGGACAGAAAAGGACGCGGGCAGGGACGCTGTAGTCAGTGGATAGGCAGGGACGCAGTAGGCCGCGGGAAGGGGCACTGAAAGGCATGGTGAACAGGACGGGCAGGGACACTGAAGGCCGCGGGCAGGGACACGCACAGGAATGCGGGTTGGCATACGTTGGGCATGCCGTCTGACAGCTGGCAGGTAGGTGCTGACACTTAGTGGCAGTGGATCTGGCACTTGGTGTCTGGCGGCGTACCTTTGTCAGGAACAGAGAGACACTGGCACAACTGACAGCCACCACCACCACCACACGACCGTTTCTGGCGTCTGCCCTGGACAGGAACACCGGAATGGTGCGCGCGCACACATGGTCGAGGCTCATGGTGTAGCGCAATATGACAGCTCTGCTGTCAGTTTGTTGACAGCTGTCTTGTCACTTCTCAACTAATACTCTTTGACCCTTTTCAGCGTAAATACTATATATTGCATTGTCATAGAGCATCGCATCGTCATTGATCTCCATTGGTGTCTGACTGTTGTCTCTGTTGACTTCCTGAACGGGCATCTTCAACACCAATTGAGATTCTGTTAGCTACCTAATCAGGCACTCTGCAGTGGGAGACATCCACTTTGGGTGGACGGGGAAATAACATTCTCCAGTCCTGTGGAACTGCTGTTGCACTGCAGTGTAACTCTGCAAAGACGGGACGACGGGACAGCGGAACCTGCGTCGGATACAACTCTCCAGTGCGACGCTGGAAAAAAAAAGAGCCAAGTCTGTTGCGCTCGGACGCGGGTCTCCTCTTTGGGCCTCCCGCTGGGCCTCGTCACTGGGCTCACCAGGTCGCTGGGCTCCACCGGCAACTTGGTCGTGTTCACCCGCCTACTCGTACCCCCTTTCCCTTGGTTCCCTCCCGACGGACTCGCGGCCCCCACCGGCAGGGTAGCATCCGCGGGGGGAGGGATAGAACATGATGGACATTGACGAGGAATGGATGTTCGCAGGTCTTCTCGGAGGTGTTCGCACGAGAGTGTGTGCGATTGTCCGAGTGTGAGAGTGCGATGTCTGACAAAATGTCTGAGGTGATATGCGTGTCTGAGTTCAGGCTGCCCGTGCTGGTGCACACCAGTGTTCGTCCACTTTATGGTTCTTCCAGTGCGCTGCCCAGTGGTCTTTCCGAATTCGTCCACTACTGTACTCGACAGTTCGTCCACTAACAGCCCACCACTGTAGCCCACTACAGTACTCTGTCTACTACTGTATGTCAGTCCACATGTCTGTCCACACTCAGACATCTGCGCGGCATCTGCACAGTTCTTCACAAATTCTGCACTCTGCACGGTTCCTCTGTCCTCTACAGTTCATGCTGTCTCTGCGCATGGGCCTTTCGGTATATATGCCGACAGACCGTTTAGGAAATGGGGGGACACAATTAAGTGACTTATATTGGGGTGTCACTCGGGATAGGCCCAAGAAGACGCCCGAGACTTGAGGCAATTCCAGAGGTCGGGACTTCTCGAGAGGTCGTCAGGACTCCTACCCTGCCGTCGTCTTGTCGGGTATATGCCGACGATATAAGTCAATGTCGACAAGAACATCAGACGAAAAGGCCGTTCCTCTCGGTCTAGAAGCTGCTACCGTTTCATCCGCTTCCAACCGGTCGTACGAGTTGATGTACCTTTTCCACTTGGTCAGGCCACAAATCGAGGTACGAGCACCTTGGGCTACGACGTCGACAACTCAAGACTACTACGATTATCAAATCATTACGACCAACAGTTACCGACCAACAGTTACCACAACTACTACGACCAACACTCAGTTACCATAACTACCACCACAACCACCCGTCTAACTAGGAAGCGTTAACCCTCCCTCTTCCCTGGTGGACCGGCGGCATGCATGTCTTGACGCGTCCAGCCGCGTTTCCGCAGTGTCGATCCTCCCCTGTGTGTGTGGGCAAGGGATGGCAGGGCAAGGGAGAGGGGGTGAAGAGGACCACGGTGAGTAGGAAAGGTTGGAAGGTGAGTAGGTGTAATAGAAGTGCAGCTAAGGTGTAGGAAGGTGTGTGGAGAGCAGGGGAATCGCAACGAGTGTACGTTGGCCCGACATGGGAAGCTCCGCAGCTCCATCAGGTTAAGTCTGGCAAATGTGGCAAGTCTGAGAGCCAGATTCGTCCGGAGCGCACCAACACAGTCAAGATTGTCCAGATACCCACAGCTCAACCCAGCTATCGCAGACCTTGGATAGACCAGCTCCATCTGGCTTAGATGACGTCTTGGATTCGGCAAAAAGTTGACGTCTTACACTGCAGACAGCCTAATCTCACCAGTTTCCTCACACTCTTATCTTCCTTGCGTAATGTAGACTTTTCTGACCTGACCTTCTGGCCTACACTAGCCAACGTCAGAGGGATGGCACTGTTGGTCAGCCATCAACGCGAATGTTGGACCCCGTCAGACTCGCCTTGCCGGAGCGCGCTCTCGATCAGATAATCCAGACAGCCTTCGCTTAGAGCTCGACGGCTTTGCAACTGCCTTGTTTGGCAAGCCTCGCAAGCTGTGTCCTGCATTGAAAAAGACCAGACGGAATGGTTCTTCCATCTACGTGTGGATAGCACAATTTAGACTCCTCGGGCAGAGTGTCGGCGTCATCAATCTGATTACCAGCTTCTAGCCAGACGTCGCAGCCGATGCCATGTCGCAATCCGGTTGGATCTACCGGTAGTTTTGTGTTCTATGTGGTCACTTCATATCAGTCTTGATTATTGCTACTGCTTCCTTTATCATGCCAATTGCTCCTTCACGATCAGCCTTGATACAACTACTGTGCTGCTTCCTTTGCCTATCATAGCAGACGGCAATTAAGTTTCTACCCTGCGGGCGATCATGCGGGCGATATGTGATGACCCTGCCGCCTGGATATCCATCTGCCGCCCGCGGGCGGGAGTGCAGGGGACCCCTGGCGACGAAGAGTGAGCGCAAAAGCAAAAAAAAGAAAATGTCGCGGAAAAAAGCCCACTGTTGCACTGGAAAAATTGGGGGCCGGCAGCTGGCACAGGCCCAGTCCAGAGCCCTCAGCTGGCCACAGCAGGCCAGACTTACCCACTGTCCAGCCGCAGCCTGGCCCTGTAAATCCACAGAAGCCCACAGCAGCCCACAGGCCAGCCCACAATACTAGCCCGAGTATCTCTCTTTTTTCGTCACATTGGGATAAGGCTGACGGTGAATTGCCGTCTTGCTCGCTGTTGCATATCAGACCTGCATGAAGAGCAATTTTGCAGCGTCGCCCAGCTGAAGAGAAAGAGAATGGGAATAATAGGAAACAATGAAAAACGAACCAAGTACCAAGAAATACAAATCTTCAACAGTCCCCAAACACGAGTTGACAACCAGAAACTGCAAGTTGGAAACAATCACAAGCAAAAACCAGTCAATTGCGAAACAAGCAGCCACAGCACGAATTTAGTCTCAAACTGCAAAATGCCTCCATGACAAAAAGTCTCGGTAAAACGTCTCGTCCAGAGGCCAGCTACGGTCCCCAATCACTCCAAAGAAAGGGGGGCCGGGTAAGCTCATCTCAAGGGAGACCATTCAGGCACCCAAGGGATTGCAGAGCTTCACGCAGCAGCTGTCTTTCCATTGGCGTATAGGAGCCATCTCGCAATGCAAGGGCAAAGAGGAAAGCGCTGTGTGCCCCTTTCTTGGTGTCGATGCCACAGGGAGGCCAGCATGAAAAAAACGCGTCCTTGGGGGAGAGTGTGCGTCTGCAATTTCGGCAATGGAATGCAGACCAGAACAAGGTGTGGCGACGCGGACGTGTGTGTAGGAGAGACGTAACAAAGTCAACCGCAGCTATACTCGTACATGTCCCTCCACGGTCAACTCTTTTTTGGGGTCAGGAACGAAGCAAGGAGACTTCCAAACAGCTCCGGCGGAGCATCCTCGACCTGTCCGAGACATGAGCTCGGAGGGGGGGGGTCAAGACGATCCAAACCTGCTAAAAAAGCTGCATCCACCGTAAAGTCGTGATGCACTCCCACGCCCAGATTCACCCAGGCACGTCTAGAGAGAGGGGAGTGCAGGTAGACTAGAGTTGAGAACTACCAGTAGGGATCGTACACGCCCCCCGGACCCCTACGGCGATCATCCAAGGGGGTGGGGGGGCGTGTGTGCACTTGAGGCTCTCCACATTCCTCCGCGTCTCTCTCTCTCTCTTCTCAACTGTGGCCTACCCGCCTCCTCCCATCATTATCCCTGGATATGTGGATAGACAGGGGGGCGGCGGCCGTGAGTATTCGCAGAGCAGAACGACAAGCACGTACAAGCACGTACAAGCGCAAAAGTGGTGTCTAGATCTGTCAACGGCAGCTTCCTATTGGCCCACTCCTCTACTCTGGAGCTCACTTCTGGAAAGGGAGGAGACTCTGGGGCTGCCATACCGTTTGGGAAAGGCCTGTCGCCCTCCCTCTCTACGCGTGAACCCGTTCTCTCTCTCTCCCTCCCGAGTAAGAATATAAAAAAAAAACGAAAAGGAAACGGTCTGGGGTGGTGTTAACCAGTCGTAACTGTCTTGACGGGTGTAAAGGTGTGGTGATCCAAAAGGTGTCTCTCCCCCCTCACGTCTCTCTCTCTCCCTTGCAACGAGAGTAAAGTGGCTGCATGAACGGTTCCAAAAAAGACAAAACAAGTGGAATCTCTTTACGACTTTTTTTGATGCCGAAGCTGATTGCTTTCTTTTTTTTGAAGAGTCTCGTTCGGCTCCTTGTCTGCGTCTTTTTTTTTACTTTTTGCAAGTGTTCCTGGGCCCTTCCTGGGTTCTTTTCCTTGAGGCGTTTCTTTTTGGTCGTCTTTGCCTCCCCGTCGTTCATTAATCTTGCATATGAGACACTTTACAAGACATTTTCCATGCAAAAGAAAAAAAAAAAGCCCGAGATGCACAGGGGGGGGGAGAGAGAGAAGAACCGACAAGGATTGAACGACCAAGCGTAGGGACTTTTTCAAATTATTTAATTTTTAAACCCAGAAACTTCAGGAACAATACAGTCCCTAAGGCAGGGGGCCCGTACCAACATACTGTGCATCTTGGTTCACCTCTCAGGAGAGCAAGACATCCATTAAACCTCCATATCCTCCCTCGGAAGAGTTCCTCGCAAGAGGTTCTCTTTTGAGACAACCTATTAAACCATTAACCCTTCATTAAACCTCCACACACAGCCACAGACTACCACGGTGATCCGCGGACAACCCGAGACAAGAAGGAAAGCAACCAGGTTCACAAGAGGCAATTCCCAAAGGGGCACGCAAGGTGTGGCGCGGTTATTTGAGTTGCCCTTGGGTTGCTATTTTGGATAACCAGTGATGCTCGGCTTTGCGTTGTTTCTTTTTTGTTCATCCTCGGCCTTTCTCCCCCATTGCCCGTCCATTTCTGTTATCCTATCAAGTCTTGTCCGCTTGCCTCGTCAGTCTGATAGCAACTATACTTCACTTTTAAGCTACGGCAAGGGCCGGATGTCTGTGCTGTGCTGCTGCTGCTGCTGCAAAAAAAAAGAGGGCCTCTCTGCATGGTTCTTCGACTTATTACGCTGTGTTGAGAACTTTCCCACGACCTCTGTCCATGATTGACTGAGATCTCAGCGTGGGCACAGAAGCAGCATGGACGCAGGGGACTAAGTTGAGTGTTATGGGGTTGTCGACTCATTAATTCTGTCCTGGGCTGAACATTGAATCTCATTAATTCTGTCCTGGGCTGAACATTGGGTTGAGCTCCAACCCCGACAACCCTGTCGACAACCCCAATGTGCTATTTTAGACTCGGCCACTTCCAGCTCCAACAGTCTTTGCAACCCCCAGACTACTCTGTCGTAGCCTGGCTCTCCTCGTACGACACCTCACCTCCCTGCTGCCAAGCGGAGCAGCACGGCGACCAATGCACAGGCCTTTTTGCGTTGGCTTCGCTCACGTAGTACCATCTCGACGTCCTCCTGCACTAGAGTAAGACAGAAAACGACCGCGTTACGGTCTTGTTGGTCCAGGAACAAGACCCAAGTAAAAAACAAAAAAAAAAAAAAAAAAAAAAAACTAGCCACTGGCAGTGGCTAAGCAGGAGACTAAGAGACTAAGAGAGGGAACTAATTCAGAGAACCAAGATGCGGCATTTGACAACCAAGATGGAATTGACGTGTTACATTCGAGTAGTCTTGTTTTTAGACAGGCCGGTTGGTTCCCGATTGCAGTAGACGTCACCACGTTTGGTGTCACTACGTTTGGCGTCTGGTGCTATGAATACGTTTGTAGTTTGTGGCGCCGTTGCACATGAAAATCGACTTTGCAATACTCTTATCAAACCCGTTGTGGCTTTCTGTCCTACCTCGGCCGTCTGGGGCCATGCTCGTTTGGGCGTTGTAGACTGCGAGGCCGTTGCCCTTTTGGGGGGCTACACAGCTCGATGGCGTCGTCTCAACCAGGCCCTTTGAACCAGGTCTTTGGTAATACCTTGCCATTGAAGCAAGGAGCACGAGCTCGATCGGAAACCGGGAATCGAGCGAGAGAAGCAAGCACAGGGGGCACGGCCGACAGGGGAGGCGTGTGCATCGGGGACGACGAGAGTGTATGTGTTTACTGTAGTATATCGCCTGGGGGTGGTAAAGGTCGCCTGGGGTGTCCTCAGACCAAAAAAGCAATCAAGTTTTCAGCTGCGCCGCAATGCCGAAGTTCGATTGGAAAAAGCAAATAAAAAAGAGGAGTCCGATCGTGCTGGGGGGATGGAGCAAGACCAAGTATGGAGAATGGGACTCCAATTTCAGGAACCAGAATTAGTGTTCAACGTGGGAGGTGTGTGTGTGTGTGCCTGCAGTCCAGAGTGTAACTGCCTAGACGTCAACTCGACCAACGCTTGTCTTTGGGGGCATCCAGGACGACGCTCGAAAAGGAGGCAACACTCCGTCCATGCGTCTGCAGGCAAAACTGCATAGAACACTAGGCGTAGATACCATGGGCTCGTACGCGATATCCTCAAGAATGGACTGGACCGCTGCCGACGGGCACCAAAAAAAAGCAACAAGAGGAAAAACAAGACACCTCCCCCCCCAAAAAATGGTCGAGACCACGATGAGCTCCCAGAGGACCCACTGCGTTTGGCGAGCTGACCAGTAGGAAGCTGCGCTTGCCACGTATGTATTTTGCCTCTCATTTTTTTTCTTTGCCTTTGGCCCTCTTCCAACTTCATTCTTATCGTTGGGTCTTGCAGGCAATGCCGACGAGTTTGCGGCAATGCCACCCGGACAATTGCAGTTTATGGACGTCTGCAAGTGCAGTCGGGAATGGACAGAGGGTGAAGGACGAACATGACCCCCCCCCAACAGTACGAGTATACGAATATCGCAAGTCGAATTAGGCATGGCGATCTTGCCATGTGGTGACAAATTGTCGCAATGACACGCTACTCTTCGTACCTTTTGCTCCGGATTGCTTGGTTTTGCGGTCCAGACTATGGCAAATGCAGCCGTTCTGGGGAGCCGCAACGTCACAGTTTCACCTTCTCTCGACTTCTATTCGCCTCTCGTTGTTGTCATTTTGTCTATTTCTCGTTTCTTCCCCTGCATCATGCAAGCCCAGTGCTTACTCTGTTTGCTCTCTCCCGCCGCCGCTGGGAATGGCAAAACACATACAAGGCCCGGGCTGTCGGAACCCGCAGGCGAGGCGACACTGCAGATGGAAAAACGATGGGAAAAAACGCTGTTTTTGGCGAGACTGGAACGCCTCGTGGAGCGCCTCTTCCAGGGAAAGTTTCCTTGTGGACGCCTCTTTTGGGAGTCTCTAGGGAAGTCTCCTTGGAAATCTCCTCCTGACTCCTCTTTCGAACGCCACCTAGGAAAGTCTCCTAGACATTCTCGTTAGCGACGCCTCTTCTGCCCTTCCCGCTCTGTAGTTGGAGTTGGCTAGGCAGGAGCATATGGAGAAACTCTCTTTTTTTTTCTGTCCAGGCAAGGGTCTGGATTCTTTTTTGACGATGCATCACAACCAACCACTCGTCGGGGTCATCCGGACCCAACGCACAGGCTCGGAACCTGGATCCTGGATGTCCTTCCCAGGGTGACATCCCGACTACTGTTGTATCCCGAGAGGGTGCCTGGGGGGGTGGCAACCTGCAAACGAGGACTGGGAGTGTGCATTTGCGTCGTCTGTTGGCCGGAAGGGTGCATCATTCTTTGCGACTCGAGAGTGGGCACCATTCTACGACTCGGGAGGGGGCATCTAATTCTACGGGAGTGTGCATATTGTCTAATTCTGCTCGGGCGTGTGCATACACGACGACGTTCTGGATGCCTTTGCTTGCTCATTGTCACACATTCTTTACGTTATTTTCTGTCCGCAGTGCAGGAGATGATGCCTCGATATGGATATGCAGCCTTTCGGGAAACCCGATCAAAATGGAATCGCAATGTCACGAAACGGGAAGGATACCGATGCACCGGGAAGCGACATTGGGGCACACGGCGAATGCTGTCCAAACAAGCGGACGCCACACTCAAACACAGACGTAGAGTACACCCAGCGGGAAGCTTTTCTCTTCCATCGGTTATCTTTTGGCCTTTTTTCTCCTCTTACCACGCAAAAGCCAACTCGCCACGGAAGCCACTTTCCAGCCACCAACCGCCCCGGACAGCCCTCCAACCGGGTCCTCCCAACTAGGGGCACTGGAACAGGTCAACCAAGAGTCCAGCTAACCAGTATCTGTCCCAACGTCGTTCAACCGTCTTGTCTCTTACTGTGTGTGTCTCTGGTCTCTCTGTCCCCACGGGGCTTTTCTTCCCTGGGCGCAACCGTCTAGGAAACCCACCGCCGCCTTGAAGGCGTCCAACATTTAGGACACGAAACCGTTCGGAGGGTTCCGCAGACCGGGCGTCCAAGTGGAAGAGGTCAAAGTTGGGGCCAGGACCAAAAAGAGGATCAAAAAAAGGTTGAATCAACAACTGAATCCCTCCAATCGGATACCGTAATAGCCGCGCTGCCATGCTGTGTCGTCTTCTTGTGTCGTCGTTATCGTTTTGCACCATCTCACCTCTGCTCCACAGTGCTGTTGGCGGACCAGGCCGTCTCATCTTACGATGCTTGCCTTTTGTAAAACGACTTGTTGGATGAAGGGATCCCAGAGAACAATACCACGCCCCTGGGTCGTCCTGTTTTTTTTCGATGGCTCCCCATCTTGTTTCCTTTCTTGGTAATAGCAGACGACAACTCGGACGACAAACTCGGCTTGGACAACCCAAACTTTGACGCCATTAAGCAAGGAGAACTGGAGACTGGCCTTCAACTAGCAACTTGATGGCCTTTTAGCTGGTACAAATTCATCGACTTTACAACTGAAGCAAGGGAACAAGTAGTCGCTCCATCTGGTAGACGTCCTGTAGTGTATGCTTTTAGATTTTTTTTTTATACCTTTGAACCTTTTTACCTTTTTGCTTTACAAATGGTGCCATCTTTACACTATCATGGCCTCGACTCTCTCTCTCTCTCTCTCTCTCTCTCTCTCTCTTTTCTGTTGTGCATTAGACCCAACCTCGTTCTTCTCGTGCACGTCCATGAGGCCATGATTTCGGGGCCGGTCTCCGACAACGTCCAGACCAGACCCTCCGAGATGTCAGACAAAGGGACCACGAGTCTTGTCTTGTCCGTCTGGCATGTGCCAGCATCCTGCGATTTTGACACTGACACTGACAGGCCTCTTCCTTGGATCGGCTCTTGCCCCTGGCAGGAATGCCCTCTCCCCTTGCGGTCCCTGTCGCAATTTTTTTTTTGACAGGCTGCCCATCCTCTTCGTCGATGGCCCTAAAGCACATGTCCATCGTTGTAGGGGTGTTGCCCTGAACTGGGAACCATTCTGTAAGATCCCACTTTGCCTGTTGCTGTGCCTTTCAGACGACTGTAGACTTTGCAGTCGCTATTGCCGTCACTGCAGCGGCTCGTCATCCGGGAATCGGCACTGTGTTTCTTCTTTCCTCGTGGCCGTGTTGCGTAATGGTGGACAAAACGAACTTGGTATCATTCATGGGCCCCAATATCGTGGCCTGTCTCCGATCAAAGTGTACCCTGTGCAAATGCCACTTAAGCCAGGTCGATCTCTTCGCCGTCTGCATCTTGCATGGCCTCGTCCATCTCCTCGGCAGTGGCTTCCAGACCTTCGGAGCTCATGAACGTGTTGTTGTTTTCGACGGCTTGATGCATGTTAGTATTGGTCTCTGAATCTTGCGAAATGTTTCTCGGGACTTACTCTTTGCTTCCACAAGCATGTTCTCCTGCACTTCGCAGTCTGTCAAGACCGACCCTGCCCCAATCTCGCTGCGCTTGCCCAGGATACACCGCGTCAACCGGCAGGCCTTGTTCACAACCACACCGTCCATCAGCAGACACTGGTGCAGCTTGGCTCCCTCGTGGATCTGGCAGTTGGCGCCAATAACGCACTCCTTGATCGACACCTTCTCCTCCACCGACACGCTGTCGCCCACGAGGCTGTCCTGCCGCGTGATTGTCGTCCGCGACTTGACACCTTCGGGGTAGGCCACCTTGCGGGTATGTGCAAACGGTGACGCTGCGGCCGTGGTGCTGTCGCCAGTTTCCGCGGCAGCCGCTGCGTGCGATTCCTCAATGGACGGCAGCTTGGCCAGCTGCAGAGACACGGTCAGCAGCAGCTGGGATGTGTCGACTCGCCGAATCAGAGGGGCTGTCTCCGACGACGGATGGATATATGCCATCATCGGTGGAATTCCTTCCTCTGTTTTTGTAGGAGCTGTTGTTGTTGTTGTTGGAGCCACAGCATCGACAGCGACGCCCTCGCTGCTTGTTGCACCCACCACCTTGGCCATCGCCTCGATAAGACGGCCTTCTGGGGTTGGGGCAGGAAGTACAACGCGCCGCGTGTGACGAGACCGCACAGGAGAGTTTTCAGAGGGTGAGCTGTGGTCGTGGTCGCCTTCCTTGCCCTCGTCGCCTCCTTCTCCTGCTGCTTGCTCGTATTTTTGCAGCACCTTGTCCGCTCCCAGCTTCTCGGCCAGTCCCTTCTGCCAGCTAGCTTTTGCCCACCAACCCAGGACGTCCTCGCCGATGCTGTCCATAATGTGCTCGTTGGTCTGCACAAAGTCCATCACCCATTGCGGGAACACGTAGATGTGGGCGTCGCGGTGGGTTGTCCGCATGCGCACCCGCCGGTGCTGGCGGAGGAGGCCATGCCGCACGGAATAGCTCTCCTTGTCTTCCACCAGATCGTTCAGTGCGTCTTTGGGCATGGCCGTCACCACTTCTTCGACCTGCAGGGCAGAATTCTTGGACAACTTTGATGCTGCGGCGGCTTTGACAGCGGCAGCACCCTTGGACGGGACTGTCGCAACGAAATCGGTCTCTTCGCCCTTGACCTTTGGGCCGGTGCGGGTGTCGTACCACACACCAAGACCGCCGCTGTGGACAATCGAGGATGGCGTGTCTTCTTCCTCGAAATCATCATCGTCCTCTCCTCCCAGGATATCCCCCAGCTCGGCGCGGACCATCCATGCTTGCAGCAGTTTTTCTCCCGGCAGGGCGCAGACGAGGTCGCATGGCAGGACGACAAAGTCGCCGGTAACGACCTTTCGGATTTCGGGCAGTCGCAGAATGGCAGCTGTGCCTGTGGTGTAGTCGAGTTCTTCGGGAGCGAGCACGGCGGGCGAGGCGATACTGGTCAAGAAAGGATTCGTTTTGAGGGCGCCCTTGATGGTGTCGGCGGCAGTTGGCGGGCAAACGAGGGTGACATCTAGAGAAGGCAGCTGTTAGATTGTGCAAAGCCAAGAACATGCACAGAGGCCGGATGCGCTCACCTGTTATGCCAGAGCGGTAGCAGAAATCTAGGGGATACCAGACCATCGGCCGGTTGGCGATTGGAAGGAGAGCCTTTGGGTTTTCGTCTGGGTTGGCTGTGAATGTGGGAAATGACGAGCCTGGCCCGCACAGGATGATGGCCTGCAGGCCGAGGCCCTTGGAGACGGCGTGAGGCATTGTAGAGATGTGGAAGAGGAGGATCGAAGTGGAGGATCGAAGATTTTGGTCGAGGGGTCCCAAGAAAGATGCAAGGGATCACTTCAAGGGCTGGTCAGGGCTGTCGTTCAAATGCTGAAAAATCGACTGTGTAGGTCCAATTCCATGCTAGGGCTATGCGCTTGCAAATCTGGCCGCAGACTGTCGTAGTGTTGCTCGTGGCAAGTCCAAACGTTCAAGTCGTGCAAGGCGAAGCTTTTTTTTTTCTGTCCTTCCTATTGACTCATGAGCTTGTTACCCCACTACGAGCGCTCTCTGTTCCTGGTGGCGCCGCATTGTCTGCATTGTCGATTTTCGCAATCACGTGCAACGCACAGTAGCTGTATGTACGGGAGCGGCTAGCTCAGGCCAGCCGACCAATGGCACGGCAATCTAGCCTCGGCAGCAGCGCGCGCTCTTGCTTCCTTGGGCATGGGGTCGCAATAGAGTGGGCGACCATCATCATATGGTTCGCCCCAGTCGTCCCCAGCCCCCCGATATTAAGCAAGCTCGGTTCGAGACAGGCAGAGATCTCCAACAAGAAAAAAGCCGTTGTGTTTTTGGTTTCTTTTTTGCATTCCATCGTCTCACAGGCGCGATGCGGATCTTGAGCATCTTCTTGACGACTGTGATAATCGGAGAATGCATAGGCTTCGGTCTGCTTGAGTGCTTTACTGACGTCTTTTTCTGTGTCATGGTGACTGGCGTTCCCACCCGGATCCCGCTCACCTTTGCCTTTGAGGACTATCCATATTAGTTTGTGTCTCCTCCCCATCTCTTCAGCACCCTCATCTTCTGTCCTTCACCACACCACCAGCCCTCCCCATGTCGGCCCCCTTCGATGGCGACCGCGGCTCGTCGCGACGCCGCGGCTTCAACCACTGGCTCCCGCTGGCCATTACCCTGACGCTTGCCACTGCCGGCGTCGCGGCCTGGGTCTGGAGCCAGCGCAGCCAGGACGACGACGAAGACGACGAGTTTGAGGACGACGAGCTCCTCGGAAACGGCAGCGGCAGACGCGACGTCGACAGCCCCAACAGCCGTTTGCGACACAGCCGCGACTACGAATACGGCCAAGCCGATTACGACAACCAGAACTACGGGGGTGCGTCCTCTCGCCGCGATGCTGGCGGCGACAGTGGCAGCAGCGCCGTGGGCCCCACCATCCGCATGACGGATAACAACGCCACCACCGCCGGATGGGGCACGAACAACCCCCAGCAGTGGGTCGGCAATGCCAGCAAGGCTGTGACGGCCGGTGTGGCAGCTGCCTCGGCTGCCGTTGGCGGCGCGCTGGCCTCGATCCGCGAAGGCGACAAGGATGACGGCGCCTACGGCGACCACGAAGCTTGGGAAGCGGAAGCTGCGACGCGGGCGAGCGCTAAGAGAGACTGGGCATCGACGGATGCGGCCACAACTACTCCTACCAAGTCCAAAGACCGCAAGGCCAAGATTACGACCACTACAACGACGACCACGACCACGACAGGTCCCACAGCTCCGACAGGTCCCACAACCGGAACAGTCTCCCGAGACGTGGCTGCTGGTGCGACGTCCTCGTCCTACTCCAAAGATGCGGTGAACCGCAAGCGCAAGACAGTCGCCATTGTTGTGTCTGCAGACTCCAACAACAGTGGTGACGTAGGAGGATTCCATGAGCATGCTGTATGTTGGCTTTTGCCCGACCGGGCGCATCTACCTCGGCCTGTCCTCGTCCCGAGCTAACCTTGCCACAGTCTATCCTTTCGTATATTCCCCGGCAGACCGACTTTAGCAAGACGCGCATATTTGTGCTCATCTATGCGCCAGACATGAAGGAGACTTCCACTCTAGAGGCAACTTCCAACCTGCCACCCAACTCGCTTAGCTCGTCCTTTTCTAACATCGGCCCGGAGCAGGCGCAGTCCCCACGAGACGAGATCAAGAATCCGATGTGAGTGATGGGAAAAGACCTTTGGCGTTTTGCTCGTGTTCCACTGTGTCACCTATACTAACGGTCAGCTCCCCCAACTCATCCTTCCATGCCGTCAACGCGCAGGCCCTCGCGCTCGTCGAGAAGGAAAGCGACATTATCCCCTTTACCTCGGCCAACGGCCACGCCCACATCCTGCACCTGCTCGAGCCCGACGTCATCTACCTGCAGGAGTCCCTCACCGGTGACAACGGCGCCATTGTCACACAGCTGCAGAACTGGATGCGCAACGACATTGTCGTCGTTGTGGGCGCCGAGAGCGGCTCCGGCGGCCTGGCCGACAGCGAGTCCGAGGCCGAGAAGCCGTCTACGACAACAGTCAAGTGGTGGCAGAAGGAGGAGCGTGTCGGCCGTGGCCGTGGCGTCGTCGTTGTTGACGGCCTGCGGGTGAACGACGACTGGACCCGTCGCGTTCTCGGGCGGAACTAGGAGATGTATGGCGTATTGACGGGAAGTCTGTAAAGAGGAGGTGTAGGGATCTCACACTAAACATTTACGATATCAGATGGACTGGTTGATTTCTTGTTATTTCAGTTACGACAAGCACACACGCCGTTGATGACATTTGCGAGTCCTTGTGCAGGAGTTGTCTACAGATAAATGCTGCTGCAAATTGAACATATTGAGCAGAGTGAACTGTCTCCGTCCATTTAGGGGCTTGCGCATCTGGCAGCACTATGAAACGCCCTGTAATCTGGTCATGGCCCTGAAGCTCCCCGTGCCTGCCAATCCCCACCACGTGACCACTAGCCACACGGCGCACGTGCAGGCCCGGAAATGTGGCTGCCTCTCTCGCCAGACCTCTGCCATTCACGGCCAAACCACCTCAACCCCACACAATCAGGAGGACGACTTCCCCTTTGCGAAATCGACGACGCGCCCAACCCGCCTCAGCATCGCCAGCCTCGCCCCAACCGTGCATTTCCCCCGGATTGCAGTCTGTCCCGCGGCTGCTGGAACAGCATTCCCTGCGCATTGTCCATTCCGACCGCTGGCCAACGGAGACGCCTGTGCAGTCGAACGCCTGTCGGCCCAGTTGATCCGCCTCCCGCGAAAAAGTCCGCCCTTCATCCGTCCTCCCTCTCGCCTTGCCACGGCATCGCTCCCTTCGTTCCATCGATTATTTCATCGCCCACGGCTCTTCCATCATCAAACCCGGCACAGCACCGCTTGCCATTTCCATTCGTTCCCATTCCGCCGTCTTTCCGACCCGACACCGCCCTCTCCCGGTCTGCCACTCGTTTCGCTTTTCCTTGGCGTGCTTTCCTCGATTATCGACTATCGTGACCCGATTCGGAAGGCTGGACCCCCGGCCACAGCCACGACAACACGCCGTACATCAGCAAACACCCGCATCCGCCTCGCACGACTCGCATCTGCACCTCGCATCG
The DNA here is from genome assembly GCA_002778245.1 of Raffaelea albimanens. Lineage (NCBI taxonomy): Eukaryota > Fungi > Ascomycota > Sordariomycetes > Ophiostomatales > Ophiostomataceae > Raffaelea > Raffaelea albimanens. The sequence continues at coordinate 1,712,897 of PCDJ01000001.1, forward strand.
CATTCAGAACAGATGTGTCGCAACTGCCCGCCCAGCGACGCGCTTTGACTCTCGGAGGACCTGTCGTCGCATGATTGGCTGCCGCAGTGCTGAGCCCGAAGCGCAAGCAGTGCGCGCAAGTATCGCGGACCCAAGCGCACGCCGAGCCCTTGTCGCTCCCGACCATCGCAGCATCGCTACCCACAGCACACGCACCCCCTCCCTACCGCAACCATGGCGCCCATCTCGGTGACCGCGGTGCCCCCGCCGACCATCCCGACTAAGATCAAGCGGCCGAGCGTCCAGGCTAACGGCACCACCTCCAAGACGTCGTCGCCGTCGCCGTCGCTCTCCAGCAAGAAGCCGCCAGTAGCCGGCGCTAAGCCCGCGACGTCTGCCGCTTCCTCCTCCGCCGGTGCGCCTAACGGGATCACCGTCACACCTGTTCGCCCGCCCAGCCGGCCGCCACGCCGCGAAATGTCCGCCTCCCAGCCGGCCGCCGCTCGCGGCTCCTCTAAGGGAAGCACCGTCCAGCGGTCTGGCAGCACGGCCGCCGCCGAGACGGCTGTGCCAACTGTGGTCGAGCCGCCGCCGTACGTCATTACCGACAAGTACATCCTCAAGAAATATGCGGGCAACCCGCCGTCGCTCGTCGTGCACATGCACCCGACGCATTTCCGCTTCGACCAGCAGGATGGCATCTTCCCCTACAAGTCGCCCATGCGCGTCTTCCTCGAACACATCAAGACCCGCACCGTCCCGCACGACCTGATAGAGTTCTTCGTCCAGGGCGGAGTGCCTTTCTACGAGGGCTGCCTCATCGTTCAGGTTCACGACCACAAGTCTGTGGCCCAGTCCAAGGACCAGTCCAAGGAAATCCGACCTGCTGCTAATAGCAAGCGAAGCAACACTGCACCTTTTTCTGTCCACAACTACAATCCCTATGTCACCCCCTCCCCCTACGTGCCATACCCCAAGGACAGCATCGCCGGCGAGAAGCCTGGTGCCGCTGACGCCAAGAAGCAAAAGGGCAAGTCCGCGGAAGACTCTGCCGATAAGGAGAACGAGGCTTCTTCTCCCAGCGGACTTCCAGAGACACAAAAGAGCAAGGCGCCACCAAAGCCTCGCATCTTCACTGTCGTCCTGTTGCCGACACCGCAGTCCCTGCATTCCGACATGGCTCTGAAGGCGACCACCCCCCGGACCACAAACGAGACGGCAAACAACGCCACTCGCCACGATTCAAACGGCATGACATATATCCCACCGCCCACTCCCATGGCCTCGGCCGCCTCTGCGTCAGCGTCAGGGCCACCAGCCAAGAAACAGAAGCAAGAGAAGATGGAGCTCGACAGCTCCAATATTCCTGAGTTCGAAGCGAAAATTCTGCTCGCCACAAACTCCAAGCTGGATCTGGAGCCGGCCAAGAGCGCCGAAGACGTCATACGGAAACTGGATGCACAGGCACACCCAGACCATTCATTCCCTCCACCACAGCCCAAGACTAGAAAGCGCACTGTCGCGGAAATGGCTGCCGACGAGGCTGCCGCAGCCGATTTGGAGCGCTACATGCTCACTCTCGACGAGCGGCTGGAAACCAATGGTGCAAGCGGCCAGGGTGCGGCCAGCGGTGGCGATGGCGACGCTCAAGGCGGAGCTGCCACTTTCGAGCCACGTTTCGAGCGCTTCAAGCTCATCGAGGAGATCAAGCGCGAACACAAGGAGCGTAAGGAGCTCGAACGCATCAAGCAAGAAGAGCGCGAGCGCCAGCTGGCCCGCCAGAGAGCCGAGCAAGCGCAGCAGGCCGCCGCACAACGCGAGCAGCAAATCCAGCGCGAGCAGGAACGGCATAGACAGCAGCAGCAGCAGCAGCAACAGCAACAGCAACAGCAACAGCAGCAACAACAGCAGCAGCAGCAACAGCAGCAGCAGCAAGCTGCTCAACAAGCTGCGGCACAGCGCGAGCAACAACTCCAGCAGCGGCAGGAGGCCCAGCGCCGTGCCATGGCTGCCAAGCAAGCCGCCCAGCAGCAGCAACAGCAGCAGCAACAACAACAGGCTGCCCAGGCGCGCGCACAAGCTCAAGCTCAAGCTACACAGGCAGGCCAGGTGCAAGGCATGCAGAGCCGTCCCCAAACACCTGGTCAGCAGGTACAGGCTGGACAAAAGGTCACTGCCCAGAACGCCACCATGGGACAGGTTCCGGTGGGCATGGCCAATGCTTTCCCCAACGGTGTGCCAAACAATATGACCCAGCAGCAGATGGCTCAGCAGCAAATGGCGCATGCAGCCCGTTTGCAAGCACAGGTCTCCCAGCAGCAAGCCGCTGCCGCCGCCGCCGCCGCATCTTCTCCCGCTGCTCGCCAGAACACGCCGCAAAACATGTCTTCGCCTATGGTGGGAGCTGTGCCGATGCAGCCCTCGACGTCGAGCATGGCTGGCAGTCCACCACGGCCGCCGTCTGTGGCCCAGACACATGGCCCGATGGCGGCTCCCATGTCTGTCACTATGTCTGCACGCGGCAGCCAGCAGAGCCACCCCTCCGGCACGCCGCGTATGCCCAGCGCGACGCCCAACATGCAGAACGTTGCTACGCCTATGAGCCGCCCACAGCAGCTTGCCACACCTCGCATGACCACCCAGGGCAGCCCGTCCTCAGGTGTGCTGACGCCCCAACAGGCACAGCAGTTCATAATGCAGCAGAACGCTATGGGCGGTGTTTCTAATATGGGCACACCACAAATGGGCAATGCGGCCAACGCTGCACAGATTGCGGCTGCTCACCAGACTAGACTTCAGCAGGTGCAGCGGATGCAGGCTGCAATGCAGCAGCAGCAGCAGCAGAATAACTTACTGCACACTCCACAGGCACAGCTGGCAGCGCAGCAGCGGCTGATGATGCAGATGCGTAACAACCCTAACGGTGCCGCCGCCGCTGCCGCCATGATGCAACAGATGCAGCAGCAGCAGCAGCAGCAGCAGCAGCAGCAGCAGCAGCAGCAACAGGGCATGCAGGGCCAGGTTAACATGACGACACTGCAGCAGCAGCAAAACCACATCCAGCAGCAGCTCCAGCAGCAGCAGGCTCAAGCCGCCGCGGCACAGCAGCAGCAGCAGCAGCAGCAGAACCAGATGCAGCAAACACAGATGCAGCAGAACCAGATGCAGAACATGCTGCAGCGGCAGCAGATGATGAATGGCCAGAACCTAGCGGCTGCTGCTAACGGCATGAACCTGTCACCGGCCCAGATTGCACAGATGCAGCAGTTACAGCAGCAGCGGATGAACCAGCAGCAGCAACAAAACCAGCAGGTGATGCAGCAGATCCAACAGCACCGCGCTAACATCTACCAACGTAACATCGGCACGTTGATTGCTCGGTATGGTGGGAATGAAAAGAACATTCCACAGGAAGACATGGAACGTTTCACAAAGGCGTGCACCTCCCAGGCTCAGCAGATTGTCACTCGCGAACTTCAACGCCGGCAGCAGATGATGCTCCACCAACAGCAGCAGCAACAAGCGATGCAGCAAGGCGGTATGGCCCAGACGTCTGGCGCCGGCGGTGGTAATGGAGCTGCAGTGGCTGGTGTGCAGGGTATGCCGCAGGGCATGCAGGGTATTCCCCAGGGTATGGTCCAGGGTATGGCTGGCCAGCAGGGAGGAATGCCGCAAGGTCTTCCACAGGGGATGACGCAACAGATGATGCAGCAGATGATGCAGCAGATGCCCCAGGGTATGCCACAGATGACCCAGGGTATGACCCAGGGCATGAACCCGGCTATGAACCCGGCTATGACCCAGGGCATGGCGGGCATGGGTGGGATGATGCCGCAGGGGATGCAGTAGGGTGGCTCTCCTGCTCCCACGTCTACTGAGCCGGTGCCGACTGAGCCGGCTTCAACTCAGCCCCCAACGGCGGCTCGATCGGTGTCACCTCGACGGGCGTCTGATCGATCAGCATCATCTAAATCTCCACCGCCAACCCAACCTGCAGCACCAAGTCGATCGACGTCAGCACGACGGGGGTCGACTCGATCAGTGTCATCTCAGTTTCCGACGCCGAGTCAACCTCAAGCTTCCAGCAGCTCCTCTTCGTCGCCTGACAGCAAGCCTGCACTCCTACCTACTACCACCACTTCACCTCAGTAAGAGGGCCGCCACACACGTGGCTGCCGTCTCTTGCCCCAAAACTTGTATTCTTTTATTGTCTCTTTTTTTTTTCTTATTGTCTCTATGTATTTGGCATGGCGCAACGTCTTGTGTTTTTGGGTGGAGGATACAAATGCTTTTTTTCTCACTGCGGGTGGACGGAGTCTTTGCTAAAGTGGTGTTTTTTTTTTTTTGCCCTTCTCGTTTACGTGGTATTTGGCTTCTGTGGTGTTTAAAGTTGTGTGTTTCTCTTTTCCGCTTTCCTCTGATCGTTTCACGGTATGCCTATTGTCTCTTTTCAAGTCATATCCCGCGCGCTCTTCCTGTTCTCTTTCGCTGCTTGGCTTATTCATTTGATCTCTTAATACCCCTTCATCTTTTTTATACAAAAAAAAACTACTCTATATGGATAATTGTAGTTCGGTGGTTCGAGGAGCAATACTCATACTGTTTAAATAAAGTCAATTGCACTAGTTGTCTCTTTTGATGTGTTGCGCTGATTGTACACGCGTGTTGGGCTAGAAAGAGTTCAGTCCGCAACGGTTAGGTCCAGCGGTATCTCACAAGAAAGTGGAACGAAAGAAAGAACACGCAGGCATCAGTCTCTACTGTCTAGAAACATTAGTGCTTATCCATTTGACTGCTAACTGACCGGGTTTTGATAACTCATGTAGTTGACAACCAACCCAACGCAACTAGATCAGAAAGCTCAACTTGATCAACTCAACCAACCCATACAAGGTTTCATCCAGCCATTTCAAACCACATTGTGAACTTGAGTGGTCAAACACGGAGCCCTATTGTAACAAGAAAACATTCACATTACCACAGCGTCTAAGCGGAACAGCCTCGTCTGTGCATCGTGAAACAAACCAGCCAACTCATATCATGTTTGCCGACGCCTCACTTGTCATTGTCTTGTACTTCTTTCATGGCGCTCACCTGCAGTCACCTCCACCTCTTCGCCGGCCGTTGAAACATGGCTCCCCGTCTGCATCAAACAACCAACTCACTTGCAGCTGAAGCGTTGACACAAACAGTCTATTGCCCCTTTAGGAAGTCACAACCCACAACCAACTGCTTCCTGTTACGTTGACAACTCTAGGCAACAGCTCAAAGAGGTTCTTTGTGCAACCCCCAAAAGGTCTATATAAACCAGCCTTTTCCCCCTCTTCTCCCTCTTTCAACTCTTCAACAACAACTTGTGGACCACAACCCAACACGATGCTCCGAGTCCAGTACTACTGGAGAGCAAAGACCATGCATGGCCTGAACCGGTTCGGTCAGAGGTGATCAAGTGCCGACTTATTGTCCCGCCAGCCCAATGCACTCACGTTACTTTGGGAGTAATTCAGACGCGGCCTGCTGCCTCCTCGATAGACAGTCTCTCTCTTTTGAGGCTTCCGGGAAAAGAAAGTCTTGAAGTGCAGCAGCGGATACAGCACGTAAGTTTCTTGGGTAGTTCATTTCAGAGTGCACCTGCTAACCTTGTACAGTAAATGGAAGGAACGAGAAATAACTAATCCTTCGTCCAGGCTGGTCCGACCATAATGAGCAACGGTTCAAGTACTACTTACTGCCTGCCTGCCCGCGAGATTCTCAACACTCGAAAGGTCCTCAACCGAACATGAATTGAGGGTTGTGCTGAAAGTCAAGTTCATTCCCCTTCAGATGCAATTTCTCTGGGCAATGCGACAGGCAGCATCTGCTGGCATCCCTTGCTGGTTCTCGAGTGATTTCACCGACACGATATCGTACTTGTCAACAAGTCTCGCCGCTCTCAGAGATGGACCGTATTAGATGTCGGCAATATTTGTGTTGCTGGACCGGTTTGACGGGGAAACTGCATACATATTGAGACTCGCCAGAGAGGATACTGCCGTGGCATTCTTTTCTCTGGTCAGCCAGGCTTCATGTGATTACCAGATAAATCTGGTGGTGGGACTCTTTGCCGTTGCCGATTCCAACATACTTGGCGGTTCGTTCCGGTTCCGTTGCTCTCGGCCACTTTGCTTGCCACCTACTCTCTGCGTCCTGACATGCCGACTGGAATTCGTCCCAAAGCAACGACCCAATACCCCATCAATATCTGGTCAGGCAACGACGAGGACAGACGCGCGTTGCATTCCCGAGAACGGCTGCCTGAACAGACTGACGGTATTTGAAGCGTGCCCGTCCCGCACGAAGACCTTCAAAATGTACCAGGAGCAAGGGCCAAGAAAAGGTGCTTTTCAACCATTCAGCAAGTGCTCTGCCTAGCAAATGCTTACCATTGTACTGTGCCGCTGGGGACCTCGGGACGGCCTCGACAAGACGAGCGCAGTGTCCATATCTGACATACAAGCACTCTACAGTTGCTCAAGTTTTGGGTCCTTGCCGGAGAAGTGCCACGAAGCTAAACCGTCTCGCTTTCAAGCTTACTGAAGCATGTTCTGTTGATGGACAACTTGTGCATCCAAGGCATTCACAAACGGTTCTTTACGAATGTCCTTCCAAGGGAAATGCCAAAGATATACTACTACGCACCATTCTGTAAGTTGTCTCGTCACCAGAGTCATGAACCCGACTAACCCTGAGAATAGGTGGCCATTGTCTCAGGTGGTAGATTCCCCCGGCTACTGTTATCGGCAGTGTTGCTTGCTGTCGTGTTTTTGTGTGCACAATCAATAGTTGGTTGGCCTTGTGCGATTTCGAAAAGAGATACTCTCTCTGGGACGAGGCGGGCATCACATAGATTCGAGCAAGTCATAATGTGTCTTTTGCGGCAGTCCTTTTCGGCAGGCCTTTTCGGCAGGCCTTTTCGGCAGGCCTTTTCGGCAGGCCTTTTCGGCAGGCCTTTTCGGCAGGCCTTTTCGGCAGGCCTTTTCGGCAGTCATCTTGCAAGCTACCAACTGGTGACAACAATACCAATCGATAGATGAACTGGCTCGTTCGGCTTGCGCTATTGCCCGAGAAAAAGAAGCCAACTTGACACTTGGGATCTGCATCCTTATCAACCCTATCAACATTGAAAACAACTACATGCATCTCGCCTATCAACTCTCGCTTCTTGGTTCCCTTCACTTGGATCTGCCACCAGAGAAGTGCACTGGTTCGGGTTTGACATGATGCCGGGTGCCTCCAAGATGGGGAGCCAGAATGCGGCATTCTGACGGGCCAGGCTGTGGCGTCTGGTTCTCTTCCCACTTCTATACAAGCTTCCGGCAAGCTCAGATAGCAGCAAGGCAGGGTCAGAATTAGTCCTCTCGAGGAAGGACAATACGATGTGGTCAATGCCTATTGTGGTGGCCCTCGAGGCAAGGCCTGCTGAAGACATCACTTCTGTCTTGGACTAAGAGCAGAAATCGACGGAACAGGACAGTTTGTTGCCTCTTTCTTGAAGCAGTCTCTTTGAACAATCACGTCCACGATGCAGTCTTTTTCAATTGCACGCTTCATGCAAGTATTCTTTGTCACGAAAAAAGGTCGTACATCAAAAGTACTGTCTAGGACTTGTAACAAAGATTGGACGTCTTGGCTCAGAGAGTGTTTTGGGGTTGCAGGGCTTCTTCGATCAGTCGTCCAAAGACCGCCCAGACATTACGCCTCGACGGCATGTACTCCACCCATCATTGATCAAGGAATCTTGAAGGATGCTATGGCACCTGCCAAGGCAAGAATGTGCAGAGTCTTTTGTTTCAGTGGGACACTGGCGCTCTCGGCTGCCTGTTGACAGACAAGGGCTATTTTGTGTTTTTGGAAACCCAGACGTCGAAGCCTTTACGGATGGAACGACAGACATTTCCAAGAAATATTCTTTTGCGGAAACGAGTTGTGCTTTCGATTGCCTCCTGACTCCACGCACTCGTCAGAGATGTCGAGGAATACTTTCTGGCATTTTCTTCCCAGAGTGATTGATGGGTTTCCAGTTGCGGCAAGAGAACATGCACGAATTCTCGGGTCTTCCACCGTCAACGCACCTGCCCAGAAATGGCAATGGAAGAGCTACGCCGCTCTTCCGAACTTGCGGCCTGTTGACAAGTGATCCGGTAACTGTTCAAGTCTGGGAAACCCGGTCACAAAAAAAAGATGATATTTCAGCAAAGCCTCGCGGTCCTCTACTGGCACAGGACATGGAGCCGTTGAAGGGGCAATGAAGAACCTCTTCTCCACCAGATTTGTACCCTCTGCGTCGTTCAAGCCAGGAACAACTTCTTGTCCAGGGAAAGTCTTGAATATAGGGAAATCGGCCAAAACGACCAACAGAACTGGACTTTTTTTTCCGCCACGGAGGATCTGTATCGGATCAATCTTGGCTTCCTAGGGGAACCCTTTTGGTTTTCGCATCATTCCAGACGACAAAACGTCAAGGCTACTGGAAGCCAAGAGAGACGCGGGCCCCTGGACCAACTGTCCGTTGTTGGGTAGAAACACAAGGTGTGCCTCATCAACTCATCCGCAAGAGTGTATTTTTTATCGGTCCAAATCGTTACAGAGATTCAGCACAAGAAAATATGCATTGCGACAAAAAAAGGCACACATTCCAAATCCCATCTCAGTTATCAGACTTGGGGCACAGCATACGCATGACTCTGTTGCGCGTGGCCAGTTTTCTCTGCAATTGGGCAGCTTTGGTCGTGTCCTGGCGAGGTTGGTGAAAGCATTCTTATTTGCCAAACACTTGCCTCTGTTCATATACGTCCACTGGGGCACTCGACAAGAGACTGGACGAAAGCCCGTCTGTTCGCCGCTTTACTCTCCTGCGTCTTGTCCTCGACGCACATTGACAGTCCTTTAGCCACGTTTGCCGAGGAGTGCTTGGAGATCATCAGCTTGATTCCGTCGGCTTTGATCTGCTGCAGAATCAGACCTTTCACCGCAGTGTTTCTCACATGGAGCAGCCTTTCAGATCACTCAGCCAAATTCTCCCAAAAGCTTGTCAGGACTACAAGATGTCCGGCGTTCTGTCAATAGTTATTGTCTGGGCTTCCCACGTGGCAGATACATATCGTGTTGGCTTCCCACGTGGCAGATACAGAATGATGCATGCAACCTTTGGAAAGACGCAATCTCGGACAATCAAGAGTCTTACTCTGCTAGCGAGTTATTCTCTTCATTCCGCAATCATGTCTAACAAGCCGTTACCGCAAGCGGCTTTTGAGTTGATCAAAGAGCTGACAGACCGGAATACCCAAATCTTGTGGTCCATCCGGACAACCCAGATCCACGCAAACACAACAGTCGTGGACTCCTGACCGCACTCACAGACAACGCCGACGACGTCGCTAGGATGCAGCAACAGATGGCTGAGCGTTACAGAGAGCTACGAGGAGGTACTCACGGCAACCGATCGGGTTTAGCCGACTACTGTTTCTACCTGCCCAAGTTGGATTTCTGGCAGTGAGCCGAGCGCATTAAGGCGCTGGCGCTGGCATTTCCAGCTCTGTGGTATTAAGGCTCTCGTGTGAATAAGATGCCGATTGCCCGGCAGACTTGCTCATCCGTGTGCGAGCACATACCGATTGCTGTCTGGGAGGGATGATAACCCGCGTACAACGACTCTATTATTCGGAACAGGCTAGCGTACATCGATCTTAATATTATTAGCGAGACTCTATTTAAAGGCGGAATAACTACAAGAGTTTCACTCAGACTTGTTTCGGTTTGTCTGACCAGTGCTTATGGCCTCGCCTTCTATGCACTTTTTGTTTCTCTGGCCGAAAAAACGCGGTGCTGTCCGACCATCCATGGATCAAGTTCACTTAAACACTGTGACCACCCATAAGCCAAGGTCCCAACGCCCAAGCTGCAAAGATCTAAATGGATGGCACATTGGTCCCCAGAGAGACAGGGCAGATGCATATATGGACTCTCTCGAGACAAAGGAATAAGAACAAGCAGATGCAGTGAAAATGAATCCCGAAATCGAGAGAAGCCTCGGGCACTTTAATTTACCAAAAATTCCAAGAGCTTATTTGGCTGCCTGGATATTTTCCCAAGCCTGGTCACTTGTTTGTCTATGCTGGAAGCTCCCAAAACGGAATTTCACGAAAGGGGGGGGGATATTAAATATTATTCGCTTTTCCTGCCAAAGGGATGGACATTACTACGGAAAGTGCGCCTCACTAAGTAGCCGTCCCTGACAGAATGGTAGCAACACTTTGTCACGACCAAGTTGTTACATACAACTGATGGTCACGAGGATGCAACTTGTTTTCGATTTTATACCTGCGCGGTCGCAGGTAATCTGGAGGGGGCAACTGTCACGGAATGAGCACATGGCAGGTGGTCACGTGGCCACAACCCCTAAAATCCTTAGACGGGAGAAGAGAATTCAAGATCTTCTACAACTAAAACCTGACACACATTGTCGGCTGCACCTCGATAGTAAGTGTCTCCCTGGTCTAATTCTCACCCCTTGTTGCCGGTGTGCTGACATGCTCTTTCTCTAGTCATTGTGCTAGGTAAATCTAGCCAGGGGTAATGCCAGCCGGTCGGATACTGTCGCGTAACGCACAACCCCCAACTACTAGATCAAATGCATTACAGAAGGGAGAAAGGGGGAATCATCTTCTTTATGAAAATAAACAATCTTTATTCCCATTCAAACCAGCAACGCTTCCGCCATTCCGTTCCTAACAGTTCTGGTTTCCCCGGACAGAGGCTAAAGCCAAAATCTGCTTCCCCAAGGCAGCTGAGAGACATGCCAGAGGACTGCTGGATAAAGTGGTTTCCACTCTTGGTTAGCAATGACAGCCGATGAGTAACTGTCAGCCACGTCTATGCCATAGGTGCACTCGCAGCCCGAGGCTCCTCTCCGTCGCCAGAGGAGTGCATTGCAACGACCAAGATGCACCCAGCTGCCAAAAAGCCCAAACGGTTCAGCAATGCACTGGAGACAGACAGATACTAAGCGACTTCTACATTGCCTTGCCCCCCAAACGACGACAGCAGAGCTGACCTGTCGAGACTTCGGCATGCCCGGAAAAGACCTATGACGGTTCTATTAGTACATTTTCGCCCATCGACAGCAACGAAGCAGCACTTCACAGTGCCCGTGTACAAGAGGCAAAGTTTTTCAAAATTCCCAAATGTCGGCATTTGCGTACCAGATTTATGTTTGTGACGTGGATGGTTATCACCAGATGCGATCAGAATAAGGTTGTCTGCTTCCACACGAGATCTGATCTGAGATTATCTACCCTGTACTAAGAATAGGCTTGTCCCGGGATCTGGGATCTGGAAATGGATCTCGTTGACCTTTGTACATGACCTGTTTGGATCTCGGGATCTGAGGGAAAAAAAAGAAAAAAGTCAGGTGAGGCGACCAATCAAACCGAGATTGCCAGATCTGCGTGCACCCTACGCACACGTGGGAAAAACGGGACGGGACGGGATTGTCGGATGGATGGATGGGGAAAAGCACAAGGATGGGAAACAGCGGCTTATGCATGGCTATTTACAAAAGAGTGTTGTGTGGTTGGGTGGTGTGAGTTTCTGATAATGGTGTGTTGTATTTCACATGACATTGAATTCTCCTGGTGGCCATTCTTCAACGAGGCGCCAGCCGAGGAAACAAAAGAATAAAATTAAACAGAAAGTCTATTTCTCTGTGTGTTGGGAGGGTGTGAATGTTTTTTTTTGTAGGTTTTGCTTTGTTTTGGGGAATCAAAATCCATCCAACCCTCTCGCGTCCGGATCTCTCGAAAAAAGGCCTTTCCCTTTTAGTTCCTCTGCGACTTGCTTTCCTCCGCCCATCTCTTTCTCTCTTTACTGTACACTGTGGGAGACAACATTGAAGAACGCAAGAAAGAAAAAGGAAAAAACGCTCAAGTGTTGCCTCCACGATATGATGCCTCCCCCAAATCTAGCGTCTAGAAGAAGCAGCAACAAGATGAAGAAGAAATATATCCGTCTCTCTAAACCAAAACCACACACATGGAAAAAGTCTATGTGACTGTTGCTTCTTGTCTTTTTTTGTCTTGTCCATTAAAAAAAACTCCCCGGGATATCATCCTCTTCCATTTTTTTGTCTAGTCCTCGTCTAAATTTCTAGTGGAAATCTAGTTGGCCTTGATCTCGACACCGCCGGTGGCGCCAAGAGCCTTCTTGACGTCGCCGTAGATGGCGAACTGGAAGGCAGTCAGGGTGCCGACCATGAACAGACGGGTGCCGATACCGGTGAAGGAGCCGCGCAGGCCGAGCTCCTTGGCGATCTTGACCAGACGGCTGCTGGTGCTCTCACCGGGCAGACCCTTGGTCTTGTTGATCTTGGACAGCATGGTGTCGGCGGGCTGGGAGATGATGGCGGCGGCGAAACCGGCAATCAGACCAGAGCCCAGGTTGGTGGCCGTCTGCAGGCTGTCCGACATGGTCTCCTTGGGGTAGACCTTGAAGATGGCCTCGGCGACCTTCTCGTACACGACGAACTTGGCCATGGTGTAGGGGATCTGCTTGAACAGGATGGGGCCGAAACCGGCGTAGAAGGCGCCGACACCCTCGGTGGAGGCCATCTTGGACATGCCGCCAATCAGGCCGCTAGCGTAGGTGGGCTCAGACACAAGACGGATACGGGTGGCCTCGAGAGGGCACAGGGCAATGTCGGCGAAGAACTCGGCGCAGGCGGCGGAGGCCAGGTAGACACCGGTGCGGTAGTTTGTGGCGTTCTCGAGGCCGAGGTAGTTGATGTGCTGCTGCTTGAAGAACTCGTAGCCGCCGAACTTGAAGGCACCCTGCAGGAAGTAGCCGGCGAAGGTCGGGCCGGCACCGGTGAGCAGAGCACCGGCACCCTCAGACTGGATGACCTGGCGGAAACCGCCGAACATGCCCTTGTTGTAGACCTCGGGGGACAGCTGGATACGGGTCTTGACGCTGCGAAAGTTAGCGGGGTTGGCGGCATGTTGGAGGGGTGGCGCAAGAAAAGAAGGAAGAGAAACGAAGTGAGGCAAACACGCAGGCCGGACATATATCCGGAGGGCAGATATGCGCGAAATCAACAACAAAAGCAACAGGGAACAGAAAAACAGCTCCAGGCGCAGCCAGGATCCAGAACGTACACATCGACGGGGGTCAGCGAGCCGTGGGTGACGGAACAGCAGATGGCGCCAGCGAGGGCGAAACGGCCGTACAGGCTGACGCCCGACAGCTGCGGTGCGGCGGTCTTCTCAGCGGTAGCCATTGCGACTGGTTTGTGTGGGAGGTGAAGGAGGAGAAAGGACGGCCGGAAGGAGAGCCGACGAGATGCAGGAGAAGAAGAGAAAAGAGCTCGCTTGGGAAAAACAAGACGAGCGACCGGGAGAGACGGAGTGGAGTTGGGCAAAGGAAAGCAAAGGTATTATTAATTTCGAGATCGGTGAAGGGAGGAAAAGAGGGAGAGAGGAAGAGGAGGAGAGGAAGGGAAGAAGGGAAAGATCGAGCAAAAAAGGAGAAGCGGAAACAAAATTTTGGTGCATGAATTTTCTATTTTTTTTGTGCATTTATTTTATTTACGTTTTTTTTGTTTTTTTTTGTTTGGGTTTGCTTGGGCTGTTTGGGCTTTTGCGGCACTTTTGCCTGGATTGCCGCTGCGTTCTCGCCTGTGTCCCCGCCTGGAACTCCCTATTTCTTCAGATTGCTCCAGCCATGGTCCCCTTCCTGGCACCTTTGTCTTCCCTGTTCTTTCCTTCGCCGGCCTGCCATTGGGCCTGTCATTGGCGGCTGCCACTCGCTGTTGCCCCTCCATCGATTTCGTCCAGTCCGCTAACACCGGTAGACCGCCCTGCCTCGCCCCTCCTGCCTTGTTTGCGCTTGTGGGAATAAGTGGGTCGCGATTGCAAAAATTCAATCCGCTCAGCGCTATTTGCTGGGCGCCCGAGGCAACTGGGGCCCTCTGGAGCGCCCACGAGCGCCCACGAGCACCCACTCCAGGCTTTCCCCAGGACCTCACAGCGCTGTTTTGGGTCGTTTTTTCTTTTCTGTGCCTCGGGTGGACTCGGGTGAACGGACTCAGAGCCTGTCAGAAGCCCGCGCCGGCCCATGTGCAGCAACGGCTACAACTGATTGCGGTTAGCCAGCGCCACACTCAGCCACAGCTATCTATTTACTCTATGCACGGCTGCTGGAGAACTGAAAATGCCGTGCCTCGCGGTTGATGGCAACAGCCAGATTGTGCAGCATTGCAGGATGGCGAATCGCGGATGGCGATTGTCCCCCCAATATCCGGCAATTCCGCATGTCCACCGCATTCCCATGCCAAGGTCGGCAACGTATACCCTGCTTGGCGCCTGGCCCGCTTGTTTTCGTTTCTTTTTTTCCCAAACGCTGACCCGCTCGGCCACCGGTCCATTCTAAGCTCCGCAACTCGGTGGCGGATCAACTCTTTAGTCGGCGGGGAGACTGAAAAAAAAAAAAAACACGGGCTGGAAGGATTGGCCGAGTTGTCCGTTCTGCCCGTCTCCATTCAGTCCGTCTTCTTCTCAATCTCCAGCATCTTGGCTGCCGGGTCCGCGTGGAAGCTCCAAATGGTGTACTCGTGGTTGTAGTAAAACGTCAAGAACTCGTCGTCGCCCTGCAAGAAGTACATGCCGACGTGGGCCGGCTTGCGGTCTCCGTCGGGCGAGAGCCTGCCCAGGTCCAAAGCGAACCGCGCCAGACAGTTGTCGTTGGCCCAGTCGTTGTCGTCCACTGTCCAGCTCCGAGGAGGGTACGGAACGACGTCGTCAAAGGAGATTCTAGCGCGTCGTTGGGTAGTGGGAGACTGGCTCGAGGCGAAGGACTCTGCAGGAGCAAACGGCTCGAAAGACTCGACATCATCTTCGCCCGTGTAGAGAGGCACCGCCGAGAACGGCCGCGGGCCCTGCCGCGCCGCCGCCTCGCTGTTCTCGTCATCAAACGCAAACACCAGCGGTACCCCCTTGTACACCTTGTCGCTCGTCGCGTCCTTGTAGCGGTCCAGCACTGTCAGCATCTGGTCGTTCCAGATGTGCATGTAGCTCAGCGGCGGCCCGTCACTCGTCCACGGCGGCATAGATGTCGGTAGTCGGAAGTAGGACTGACGGAACGTCCGTGAGTAAATGTCAAACGCAACCGATCCAATGCCCTCGACGCGCATCGATCCCCACTCGCTGTGCGAATTCTGGCCGTGGTTGCGGCACACGCGCCACGACGCCAGCGAGTACAGGCCGTGCGCATTCCGCCGGCTCATGGCCTCGATGAGCTGCATCGGGAACTCGGAGTTGGAGAAGGGCAGCTTGTGCGAATGTGTCTGGCGGTACCTTTGGCCCTGGAATTCGTGGACGTAAAACCAAAAGTTGCCCGACCGGCGCTGCATGCCTTCTGCCGACTCGACTTCGTATTTTCCGAGGAAAAACGTATCTTCCTTTACGGGGTCCAAGATCAGGTAGCTCGAAAGGCGGCCGTCTTGGTCCGGTTGGCGGTGTCTGGCGTCGAGGCCGGTCATGTCGACTTGGTGAATGTTTCCGCCGAATTCCCACAAGTAAATGTTGCTCTGGGACATGATGCACACGCGGTGGCCAAGCGTGGCCACAATGTCCACCTCGGATGGCACAGTTTTGACTTGGCTTTCGCCGGTGATGAAGTTCCAGGCGAGTCTGATGGTCAGCACGGCATGGAGAACGTAAACAAAGTGGACTCCCAACGTGAACTTACAGTCTTGTCCCTGTCGTGGCCACCAAGAGTTGGTCTCCCACGGCAATGACCACGTACATCTCTCCCCGGACTGTACTGTTGGCCACCTCGAAATGGAACCGCTCGCCCGTCCGGAGGTCGTCCACCAGGAACGACGTCCGCCCATTAAACATTGTCTCCCATGCAACCCGGCCGTAGGTGTAGTCGCACGCCATGTGGTAGTGCGGGGGGTGGTTTAGTACACCAACACCCGGAGCGGCGGCAACCTCCCCGGCCTCCCCGGACGGCTCTTTTGCTTCTCGCAACCAGCTCATCCGACCGGCAGTAGCCTGAATAAATGGCGGGTCCTTGACATGCCGGAACGCAAACCGGAACCGTCCACGGGCCCGTAGTGCGTACCGATATGCCGTCTGGACAAATAGCCTCTGCGCCAGACTATTGTCTGCCATGCCCGAAGCCACCGCCTGGACATATCCCCCCAGTGAAGGAAAGCATCTTCTGGCCAGACTGTTCCTCAATGTTTCATGAAGAAACACACTTCTCCACCGGGACGAGACGCCCAGGCAGCTGCCGAGGTCGGCCGGGCCCAGCTGGTCAGCCACAAGGATCTGCAGCTCCAGCGGCAGCCGGCCGAAAATGTCGGTGCGCAGATCTAGATTGGCCAGGCGGGTCTGGAGTGACCAGATCTCGTCGAGGCTGAGGCTGGGGACAAGGCCGAGAAGGAACGATTTTCGTGATGTGTTGGGTCTGTTGGGCCCCGGCAGGGGTTCGAGATTCGACTCCGGATTTCCGGTCTCGGACTGTGCGCCGGGCCAGAGCTCCTGGGGCTGCCCATGTTGGGGCCAGCTGCCTTGTCGACTCCCTGTCTCACGACCTGCCTGGCTCCCTGGCTGGGTCTGCCCGGGTCTGTCGCTTCCTGTTCCGCCGCCGGCCTGCAGCAGCAGGTTGTGATCCATGTTGGTCATGTAAAGGCACGCATGCGTGCAAAGGTGAAAGGGAAAGCGGGAAAAACGGGGAATAAACAAGAAAGAAGAACTAGTAAAGGGGGACTAGGAGAAGAGAAAGGAGATGGGAGTAAGAAATAAGTAAAGAAAAACGATCAGAAGGTGATCAAAACCACCCCCCAGGCTGAGAACGCCCTGCTGATTAAGTAGCCTCTTGAGAGAATCTGGGAATGTCGGGCGAAACGGTTTAAAAACAGCACCGACAAGAAAATGCTAATTTTTAGAGGCGGGCTGAGCACGCTGGCAGTGTTTCGAGCTTGCTGGCTTAGAAGCTCTTGGTGCGGTGGTCCCTGGGGAAGGAGATAAAAGGTGGGGTATTATCGCGTCTACTTTTTGTCCCTTTTTCTGCTTTTTCCCCTCGTATTCTTGTTTTTCCCCCGTCGATGACTGGCTGGGCACACAGTATCATACGCCGCTTGGAATACGCCGATAGCGTATTTGTTGGCTGAAGTCGATGCGGCCGTTGGGCGTCGAACGTTGACAGGCGTATTAAAGGGAGAAACAAAACGTCAAAGTCTTCCAAAATATCGTGAAGTTGTCAATTCGATTGAAGAGCGGAAGGCAACGAAAAGCAAAGAAACGCACCCAGAATGCACT
Organism: Raffaelea albimanens; assembly: GCA_002778245.1. Lineage (NCBI taxonomy): Eukaryota > Fungi > Ascomycota > Sordariomycetes > Ophiostomatales > Ophiostomataceae > Raffaelea > Raffaelea albimanens. Next base: position 1,730,233 of record PCDJ01000001.1, read on the forward strand.
ATTTGATAGGTTTCATAGTATCAGTCATTCCCATCGTGCGACCGTGCCCAACTGAGGCCACTCTCGTGCCATGCCTCTAGCAGCTAGAGGACTGGAGTGCTGCCACTTCTCGCCGCCCTTTCTCTTTTCTTTCTTTGCTTCTTCGTGTCTGGCCAGGAGCAGACGGGCCGGCCACGGTCCAAAACCTGACGGCCCCTCACAAGCGACGCCGGCGCCATGCACGTCGATGCTTCAAGCGTCGTTTTCGTGACGATCACCTACCTAGATGATCATAGCCGGGCTGGTCGCCAAGACAATTGCTGCGTCTAGAGCAAGATGCGTTGTACGGAGCGGTCTCTGCTTTCGTCTGCAAGTGGCAAACATGTCACCGTCCATGTGTAAATGGGGTGTCTCTGGGCTTCTGTGCAGGGCAATACGAACTTTTTGCGGCCCTGGCCTCGCACTTTAAACAGCGCCACAGCACACCTGAAACAAGCCGTTCCAGTGAACGGGTACCTGAAGCGGAGACCAGCACAAAGCCAAAATCCTGCTCATCCCAAGACCTCTTTACCAACTCCACGGTCAAATAGAGTTGGCAATGGCATCCTGGTCGTTGTGAATGCCCTAGCATAAAATTCGGCCACTACAAACGTACACAAATTGACAGCTGCGGCTCTGCAGGGCCCTTGTGCATTGTTGCTTGATCAAGCCGTCAGTGCATGCAGGTTGCAGATTTGCGGCCTCTTCCCCCACTGAAAGAGCGCACATTATTGTCCGCATTTCGACGAAAACACAAAAACCGGTTTGCATTGGACAGATGGACACAGCAGCCAACCATAGCCAGAGCATTCTGAGACAATTGAGGACCTTTGTCAAAACAGTTCTTCACGGAGATTTGAAATTCCTTTTAGTTTTCCTAAAGAGACTTGTAAAGATAAAAAAATCTTGAAACTGTAAAACATCGAGTCTAGCATCATTTCTTGACCAAATGAGTCCTCCCCGAAAGCTTCGTCCAGATGCACTGCCAGTGGAATTTGCATATCCAGACTTGTGAGATGACCTTGAAAACAGTACTACTTGTATCTTTGGTCAACCTCGTCATCCTTACCTTCCATCGTGACTTGTCCTCGTGTCGTCGCAGCTGAACAGCAAATATCACGTGCATCGCCACGTGCCATTCTGGATGGAACCGTATGACGGAATGCCAGGGAACCAACCACGCTTAGCCTAGTCAGGAGCTCAGGCACTGCCCAGCCAATCCGCCGACTCGAGCAAGGCAGACGAGTAAAAAGGGAAACCTGGAGACACACTCCCAAAAGCCACGACGAAAGGCACACGACCACATCAGACCGTGTTTGCGACGTTATCGGACAAAGAAGGAGCTTCTAGGAGTCCTTTGTTCTGTCTGCCGTCTCTTTCTTCCTCCCGCATCTTCGTTCTCTTCTTCATTCTCTCGTTACTTGTTTCTCGGGCCAAATTGCCACCTTTGATTCTTCCGCGACCTCATCCGGATATCTACCTGCCTCGTCTCTCCAACACTATACTCGGACACTGCGGCTCACCCGGACGAACATCCTTCCCATCCGCGATTCCTGACCAGGACCACCTCGACAACCCGTCGGCCCCGTCGCGACAAGCTTCACGCCACGCGTGACAACCGTCGATAAAGCCGCATCGCGACAATACACACACACATCTATTTCCTAGACGTCTCCGACACACACACACACACACACATACACCATGAAGTGGTCACGACCTTCATCCTCCTCTCCCTCCTCCTCCTCCTTCTCTTCCTCCCCTTCCTCCTCGCCGGCATCCCTCCTGATGTACCTCGGCATGGCCCTAGTGGCCGCGCAGCCAGCCGCGGCCATGCTCGACTGCCACAACATTGTGGCAAAGGGCGTCAAGTTTGATCTCGGCGAGCTGCAGGGCCCGCACTCGGTCGTCACGACTCAACACACGCCCCCGACCGACCAGAACTCGACGTACACTGTCAGCCTGTGCGGGCCTCTCAAGCGCAAGGGCGACGCTCCCAAGGAGGAGACCTGTCCGATTGGAAGCTGGGGTAAGTACAAACCCGCCTAGGTCGGCAGACTGGCAGTCAAAAGACAGAATGTCTGTCGCTGTTGGCTTGTCCAAGCTGCCGACTTTTCATCCTCTTTTCTCCCTTTCCAGACTAACACCCAGGACAGCCTGCGGAATAAAACGGTGGCGCAACAACGAGGGCGCAACTGGCGTCGCGCAGGTCATCCCTTTGGCCGGCAACCTCGCTAACCACGGCGGCGGCCCGCTCGACCACGTCGCCGAGCGCCTGCGGACGTCCGACTCGAATGCCGACTCGCAAAAGGAAGGACTGCGGCTGATTCTGCAGGGCGGGCGGTACCCGCTGGACGGCGACTCGTCGTCGCGGCAGAAGCAGCGGGTGATTGTCGAGCTGCTGTGCGACCCAGACCGGGTGGGCACTGAGGGCGAGTGGGCAGTCGGGGAGTACGAGGGCGGTGTTGCTGGCGAGCAGCCTGTGAGCAACTCGAGCATTGCCATGACAAGCGTCCGCGCACGCGACGAAAACGACGACAAAAAGGAGGGCGATGGCGACAAGGAGGGAGGCGACAACAATGGCGGCGACGACAACAATGGTGCCGGTCCCGGCGAACGCCAGCTCACCCGCGAGGGCGAGCCCCCGGCTCTCGTCTTTGAAAGCTACGACCCGCAAGACCTGGACGGCAAGTTTGGCACGCTGCGCCTGACGTGGCACACCAAGTTTGCGTGCGAGAGCACGGCCGAGCCCAAGGTGGAGCACTGGGGGTTCTTTACCTGGTTTGTTATTTTGTGAGTATACCCCCGATGGCCGGAGGGCTGTCTGCCCGAGTGGCCTCCGGCCACTTTTTGACCTAGGACGAGTGCTAATCTGCCTACCTATGTGTTTAGGGTCTTCCTCGCTACCGCATCGTACCTCATCTTCGGCTCGTGGCTCAACTACAACCGCTACGGCGCCCGCGGCTGGGACCTGCTCCCGCACGGCGACACTCTCCGGGACGTGCCGTACCTGCTCAAGGACTGGGTGCGGCGGCTGATCAACACGCTGCAAGGAAGCGGTTCCCGCGGCGGATACAGCGCGGTGTGAAGAGTTTGGGGGATTTACAAAAGAAGGACGGCTTGTACTATCAGACGAGGGTTTGAGACGAAGAGATGCCGACGACACACTTGTCTCGGGGAGAGGAAAGGGGAAACACACATCAAGGGTATTATTAGTGGGAGGAATACAACAAAGGCTCTTTGTAAGGGGAGGTTTTAAGAACGTCCTTTCTAAAAGGAGTAGGGTTACGATGTACATTTATACTTTTTCATTTTCTTATCATTGGTTCTTTTTATCTTTCCATCTTTTTTCGTCTGGTTTTTTCTTTACACTGGAATCATAAATGTTGCTGGGTTTTTTTTTTTACTCGTTTAATCATTTCCCTCCTTTTTACACCCCATCTTCTACACAGTAATAAAGCCATGAATTAAATAAACCGTGTGCACCTTTTAGCTATCATAGACCGAAACAATGACAATGAAAAAAAACTATCAATTTATTAGTTTATTTTGCTGGAGAAGGATATTTGTATTTATTAATATGTTTCACATTTAAAGTCGAATATGTACGGGCACAACGTCAGGTCATGACCTAACAGTCGAGAGAAACTCTTGAATTTCCTCTGGTTTATTCACGAGATCCTCACTGGTCTTATACCGGAAACTGATTATTGTTCATGGCAACGCCTGTTATGTCTATGAGACGAGATACCACCCACGGGGACCTCCTTTTATTTGCTATTTACCCCTGCTAAGCATGCAAATAATAAAAATAACAAAACAAACAAAAGAACGCAGAGGATCAATGACAGAAATGTAAGATATGCCAATGAAGGAGAAAAAAAAAGAAAGCCAGCGACTTACGCCGCGGTCATACATATATTTCTGTCTATCCGGTTCATGGCCTGCCTTTCTGTTTCCCATTTTTCCAGTCTCGCCAGCCCCATTCTGACCCCCGTATGAAAAATGAAACCCAAAGAAACAAGACGGAGAAGAAGAAAACATGAATTAACAACATCAAATAATGAAAAACCAGCTATAGAGTACGCCAAAAACAATGCAACAGGGGTATGATGGATGGTATAAAATGCGCCCCGGACACGTGTGCCGACGTGTCCAAACCCATATCTCATCTCCGCAATAGAAAAGTAAGAAAACGAAAACTCCATGCCTTGACCAAGAGCAAGACACAATGAAACAATAAACAAATGACAAATTGGAAAGAAACAGAGAAAGAAAGACAACAAACCCAACGCCGGCTGTATCCGATTGCGATTGTACCCCAAGTCTGATGCCCAAGGAAAGAAATACTTTTTCCGTGCAATGCGACAATAAACGAGAGTCATAAATAGGGTAACCCAAAGGGAACAAGGGAAAAGGGAGAGAGAAAAGAAGAAGAGGATAAGCCGAGCCGGCAGAGCATCATCACTCCACACCATCACTCGCTGACATCACCGTCATCATCGGGCGTGTTCAGGTCAATGTCGCCCACATCGATATTACGAAGCGCCAAGCCCATTTCTGTTCGCACGTCCCGCTGGATCTGCAAAAGATACTTTTGCAGTGACCGCAGGCCCCGCAAAAACCCACGATCCACTTCGCCAGGATGCTGCGGTGGACACGGCCGGTCTTTAGCCAGGTCGGAAGCGGTCACGCTGTTGGCAAAGTCGGCCATTTTGAAATCAATTTCGCGCTTGTTCTTCCGCCGCCGACGCCGCATCGCGTCCGCCTCTTCCGTGTCCGTGGCAAGGTCTGTCGAGTAGTAGTCTTCAGGCGCCGTGTCGTTGTTGTTGTCCTCCTCATCATCACTGGACTGGTTACCGTCGTAAAACACGAGCAGGCTGGCAGCGTAGAAACGGTAGCCGCGCAGCCGACGGACAATCGCCTCAAGCTTGCTAAGCTTTTGCAGAAGAGTGGGGATGTGGCGCAGAATGCTCGCCGGATCAACGCCGTCATACAAGAACCGTCGGAAAACGGCCTTGAACTCTTGCCCAGGCTTGACGTTGCGGCCGTAGTACTTGTCATGGAATATGTATGACTGCGTGCCCACATCCCAGACTTGAAGACCACAGATGCGGACACCCAGCTCGCGCGACGTTGTCGACGCACACTTGCGCTGCTGCGATGCCACCTTCTTGGGGGTGGCCTCGACGCCATACTGACGAGTGCCCATCTTCAGATCCATCATGCATGGCCTCTTCATGCCAGCAGTCAAATCTTCCAGGAGCAAAAAGTATTCCTGTCTGGATCCGGTCTGCGTTTGTGCTTCCTTGGGATTGACCGGCCTCGGGATCTTTGCGATTTGAGAAGGGTTTGTAGGCAGCGTCATGGCCTCCGAAGAGAAAGGTGGTGCCATGTTATGCGGCCGCATCATTCCCATGTCGCCAGCCACATATCCGTGACTGTGCGCGGAACTCTTGATAGGAATGGCTGGAGTGGTGCTGCTGCGGCTGATGCCACCATTAATGCGATTGGTCGCAGCATGCTGCTCCCGCTGATGGTGGGCGCCGGAGAAGAGTAGTTCGGGATCAGGACTGTGGAGGGCATCCGTTGTTGCTGTTGAGAGCGAGAACGACGATCGTGTGGTGGCAGTGTTCGGAGTGAGTGCATCCTCGTGGTCGGCCTTGTAGTCGGCCTCGTCCGCACCTTCGTAGTACTTGAGATTGCCTCGGGGGTCGGACACGTTTCTAGGGCGTCGTCGGAGACCTGTGCCCGAGTATCGTCGTCTCCGCTGCGGCGGCCGAACCTGGTCCATCATCATTTGCGCCTCGGGAGCACTAGTCCCGGTCACGCCGTCTTGATCTTCGGCATCGTTCGCAATGGCATTCTCGGTGTTGAGCAGCTCTGCCGTGACGTCGCTTTTGGATGCCTTGGCCAAGCGCGATGTTGGCATGGAGGGCCGCTGGGCACCTTTGTTGCCGGCCTGAGCCTGGCGGTCACGTTCCTGGGCCAAACTAGACTCAGAATTGGACTGCCGGAGGATGTGATCCAGTGTCTTACGTGGGATGGCTCTCCTGCTGCCCTTCTGGTACTTCTGGACGTCGACCGGCTGCGTCAAAAAGGCATCGTTGAACACTTCATTGCGCAGCTTCTTGTTTACGGTTGTGGCACCCCAGCTGTTGGGCCGCTCCTCAATGGGGGGCCGCTGCACACTGCCATGCATGATTGACGTGGCATGCGCGGAGCTGCTACCATAGCCAAAGGTTAGGCCTTGCTGAGGAGGTGCAGTGGCAGGGAGCATGTCTTCGGCGGCAGCCGTTGCTGAGAAGCGGATAGGGAGGTTGTCTGAGCCAAGGGATGGCTGCAGGAGATGTCTTGGAAGGATGTGTTGGTTGTCGATGAACGTGACTGTCGGCACCTGTGTCTGGTGCATCGACTGGGACTGGCTTACTATGCGTGGCTCTGCAGCCTCTGCCTGGTCTGCCTCTGCCCTCGCGGCCTCTTCCTGGTCCTTGGCCGCCTTGATCGCAGCACTCAGCTCGCTCTCGCCGTGCTTGCGTTCGCCGGCGGCGGGTAGCTCGGTCAGCTTCATGGTGGACTTGCGGCGGGGCCGTTTATGGAAGGTCACGTTCAGCACGCCAATGTATCTAAGTAGGACAAGTTAGTAAGACTGGGCAAGGCATTGCATTCGATGGCGATAAGCAACACAACACAGCAAAACTGCACGCACCTCGGAAGAAACGGTAGCAGGTCCCTATGATAGCGCTCAATCTTTTCGTAGAACTCATTCTCTCGATTGGTCAATTGCTTGCACACCGCTCGTCTTGAGAAACGCCACAGGGTGGTGTGTCCGCCAACCTGGTGCTTGTATGGGATCAATTCGATGGCATCGCGGGGCTGGGCCGGCGCCGGCTGGGGCTCGGCAGTGAAGTCGTCGTAGAGTTTCGAGGGCTGCCGGGGAGTCAGGCCGCCCAGGTCGGTCGGCGTCTTCACGAGGTCGTCGAGTGGCTCTCCCTCCGGGCGCCTAAAATGGCCGACCCGGGCCAGGATCTCCGTCTCGTACCCCGGGTTCTCGTCGCCATCGTCCGGCTGCGTCTTCTCGTCGCTCTTTTCGCCGTCGTCGACAGGCCCGTCGCCGGCCGCGGGCTGCGGCGTTGCGGCTCTGCCTGGGCTTGCGTGGGTTTCTGCGGCGGTCCTGTCGACGGGGGTCCCCCGCTGCTCGTACCACAACTTGGCGGTCTTACCGGGCAGGCCTGTCTCGAACCAGGCCAGCTCGGTCTTCTTCTTCTTTTTCTCTTCGGCGGTGTCTGTGGGATCTGCCATGTCTGTCCGGACTGGGATGCTCTTGAAGAACGCCGCGCCTTTGTCTCCCAGTGGCTTGTGGAAAACTGGTGGTGGCAGGTGATTGTAGGTTTTGGCCATTGTGTTTGGCTGGCCGACACTAAGGTCCGGTTGGTGGGAGGTTTTGTTTGGGGCGATTGGGAATAGTGGGGACGCAAAGAGGTTTAGAGATAAACACTATTTGGGGGGAAGGCACAGTGGTTGCCTCCGGTTCTTTGGGTGGGGCCACTGCCGACAGCGGCGCACGCCTGCAGTGCGTAGGGGGCTCACTGACACCGTGTGCGGTGTCTGGAAGTAGTAATAGTAGCCCTGCGATTGAGCGATTGCCGCAGGGCAGATCTGGGCTGTGGCTGGCGTTGGTATTTGGCTGGGCGGCCACTGGTTGCCGGGTGCGGTTTTCGGACTCGTCTGGGTTGCTTTTTCTTCTTTCGTCTGTTCGCTCACCGCGCTTCCTCTTTCTGGGCGGGTGTGTGCAGGATACAACAATGCTCCTTCTGCTCCCTTGTTCTCTCCCTTTCGGCGGGCGCAGGGACACCTATATTTAAAGGCTCTTCAGCGTCGGTCGAGCCTTCCCGTACGTAGTCGGGCACGTGGGGCGCGCAATGGCAGGCGATGGAGGATCAGTGCACGGCGGCGGCGACCCTAACGTTTCGCTGGAGTCAAACTGGGCAGGAACGAACGCGAACGATCGCTGACCGAGAATCAGAGAAATAGATGGCCCTGTCGCACAATGGCATGACGTGTTAGAAACGGAAACTGTGGACTGCTGGCGACCGGTCGGGGAAGGAAGTCGAGAGAACCGTTGGCCCCTCGCTCCTTCTGCCTGTCGAGGGCGGCCTAGTCCACTCAACTGGAAACTGCGACCCAACTCACCAATACCGTTGTCAAAAACGGCAGGAACGTGCGGACAAGCAATTCACTCTTTGGTTTCTTTCTCTACAAGACAGCGATCTATCTTTGCAGGTGGCAAACAGAAATCCGACCAGGTTCGATTCGGATAGGGTGGGAGGCTATGGGCTACCAGGAACGAGCACGGCACGCGGGGAAAGCACTGGTCCTCTATCTCCAAGGTCTACCACTGGAATATTTGTTGTTGTCGGCGGAAGAGATACAAGAAAGATCGAGGGAAGAGGCAAACTCTGGAGCGAAAAGGGCCTTGGCCTAAATAGCCCTACTGAGATCGCGATGACAGTTGCACGTGATGGCCCGTCACGTGTGTCGGCAAGGTCCTGAGTTGTTCCTGGTTTGTTTTCCTCGGCCATTTGCGAGTATTCCCTTTGCCCAGCCAGCCCGGACAAGACAACACACTAACAGCATGCCATAGTCCGCCGATAGCACGCAGAAGCCCAGTGCCCCGCGAGGACAGTGTATCTCGCCAACACTCGTAGGGCAAGGCCAGTGCCGGGACGCGGCAGATTTGTCGTCCACTGTTAGCCAGACCGCCCGGCAGCCAAGCTTCTCCCGCATTGGATGCCCCAAGCTCTTGCTACCTGCATTCCGCATATCAGCTCCAAGCGTACATATCAGCCGGACGCCTCACCACCAATCATCCGGAAACGTGCTCGTCCGGGCGTGCGGTCCGTCGCCTTGGGTTGGGCTGGTCCGTGCATTCTGCCCCTGTCCCACACTACAAAGCTCCTTTGTATGCATGGCCCAAGTTGACGTCTCGGGCCAGCAACACAACAAACACCTCGGAGACATGCACATTCCTAGCCCAAAAGCCATCTTGGTGTTGTCATTTTGGCATTGGCTATCGAATTGGCCTCCTTCAAGTGCGGTGGTTGCTGAGGTGGTTCGGATCGGCTAACCCAAGGCTCTTGTGGTGTAAGTGCACAATCCTTTGGGTATTTATGCAACTCCCTCGATTTCTCCTTCTCTCTCTCCCTCCCGTGCGAATGACGAGGGGGCGGCCTTATCTCGTGGATTCATAATCGCCCACTGATTCTTTATCCCGCAGCTGAAAACTGCCCAATGTGTAAAGTTCCCCCCCAATAAATCAAGACGGCGTCAGCACGCCTCGTTGGACTGCAACAAATCTTACAACAAAGTACACTGTATCTCACACACAGGGAGTACTTACTGCTCGCTACGAAAGATACCTCGCATTCCGAAATAGAAGTAGCAAGGAACATGAGAGCCGAAAGACATGCGGAAGATCGTTGAGATGTACATTGGCGTCCCCACAGAGCCCATCTTGCGTTAATCGTCCCATCCGATTGGGCATCGGCGGGAAATCGGTCTGCAAGACGAGTTTCATGCCCTGTCTGTCTGTCTTGGTTGTCCCCCTTCCCGGTCAGGGGCAGAATGGGACTGCCGGAAGATGGGAGGGGATGGGCATGCAAGGACGGTCTTCTCGGCTCAACAGGGCCACGCAGCACACAGACGACCGTACCATGTTGGCGGTGTGCCGTGCATGTGCGCAACTCTGGCCTATCACTGTCGAACGGGGACCACGGAAGCTTCAACACGCAGAGACAAGGCCGGCCCTCGTATTACCATCTACGAGTACTGTATCTCCCCATGTCTTTTTGGCTGTTTCTTTTCTTGTCTTGACCGCTTCCTGACTTATTTTGTTCTATCCCGCCCCCTTTTATTTGTGAAATTGTTTTGTGTTCAGGTATTCAGGGAGGGGGGGGGGGGGGGGCGGAGGAAATCTATCCAAAGAAATGGCCAGTTGGGGACATGTGCCGTCGCTGTTGGGGAGAATTTGGTAGGCACAAAGCACTGACACACCGCAGAGCCTCATTTTGACGGCACTTGGCAGAAAGATGGGAGAGGACAGAAACCTGTCTCCCCCCCACGAGTAACTGCCTTTCTCACTATCACGTTCAACGTACTTACTCATACCGGCTGTTGTATCAAGGAGGCTGAGACCTGTGGGTGTACGAGCAATATAAAAATTAAAAGAGGGACAGACAAACAAACCTCTCCTATTTCTGGAACACTACTGATCTCGACTGATTCCTGCACGTGGGCGTTGATAGGTAGGGACAACTCTTGATCTATTTGGCAACGGCCTTGAAACTTGTCAAAACAGGCTCCAGGGAAAAGCTCACCGGGTCACTGTTAGTGCCAAACTTGCACAATGTAGCTTCGTGGCATTTCTTCTTTTGTTTTGACGCTTTAGCTCTGTGCCTGGGTTCTATGAGAACCCTTTTAGAATGGGCCTAGTTCACCGAGCTCCCTTCTAGAAGAAGTCTACTCGTACTTTGGAGCCAAAAAAGATAACACATGCTCCATATTAACATAAATGGACAGTTTTCACGTATCTTTGGAATCAACACGCGTTTTTTTTTTTTTTTTTTTTTTTTTTTTTTTTTTTTTCGTTTGTTTCAATGGATATTTATTTGATTGTGAACGTGCCAACAACTCCGAATATTAACAGAATACCAACCCAAACACCACATGCTTGTAAAAACAACAACACCACAGCGCTCAAAAAATAGCCTAATAATACAGACAGACCGAGCTTACAGTGTTGCCTTTTCCCTTTTCGAGACTCGTCTCTTCCCTCGTCCCCCATCCGGGCCCCCAAAAATCAAAAGCTCGTAGCTACCTTGGCCAGGTCAGAGTCGACATTCCACATGTTCAAAAAGTCGTCCAAATTATCCATGACCTCTTGCACATCGTCCACTGCCGGCTCCTCTTCCTCGTCCTGGTGATAAGTATCACGATGACCATGATCTTGACCGCCAACTCCAGCCAACTTTTGGCTACCGACCAGGTTCTCCTTATCCCCGGACGCAATGGAGGATCCCTGGCTCTTATTCTCCCGCGAAGAGGACTGGTCGGAGACAGGTTGCAGGAGGGAAGACCGCTGCTGTAGCTTCTTGGCCTCGGCATCGATTTCCACAAACCGCGAAGCCATTGCGTCAACCGAGGGACTGTCAGGACTGTCAAAAGACGTCTGCTTGGCCAGGTGGATAGTTGGCTTGCGCAGACGGGCTGGCGCCGCTGCTTCCGGTGTGTGTAGCTCGTCCTCACTCGCTCGGTTGGCCACCGAAGCATAGTGTCCCTGGAACTTTTCAACCTCGCTGGGCAGATCCTCTGCCGACACGGATTCTAGCGGTGGTGGAGAAGCTGCTCTTTGATGAGAAGGGAAGTGCTTCTTTCCTTTGCTCTGGAACATGGAAAGCCGGTTTATGGATCGGCCAGACAGGCCAGCTTCGATGTAGTCCTCTTCATCCTCCTTCTGAACAGCTGTCGGACTGGCGTTGCTCTCTTGGTCGCTATCGTCATCTTCGCCCGGAATATTAAACCGAACACGTAGACCACTTCTGGAAGAAGGATCAGATGCACCGTCCGACTTCTGTCTTCGCTGAACCAAAGCTGGCTTGAGTCCGTTACGCTTGCTGACCCGTGGACGTGGAGGAGGCGTGGGTGTAGGAGATCGGAAACGCCTGAAGGATTTGATTGATATGGTTTGGTCGGGTGTAGGTAAGCTGGATTGCTTCGTCTCTGGCGTAGACGGCGGTGCTGCGAGCGACGAGGCAAGTTGAGGAGTCTGGACTGGAGGCAGGCAAGCATCGTGCTCTGCAGGCCGTTCTGGTAGTTCGGGAAAGTCTCCTGGCACGTTGGGGGAGCATGGGGAGGTGAGCTGCTGTGGAAGCGACGACACGGCTGTTTGGATAGAGCCATAAGCATCTGTCCAGGGGTTCTGGCTGAGAGACAGGCCATCGCTGCTGGCCGTAGGAAGGTTCTTGCCGTGGTTGTTGATCGGTTCAGAATCCTTGCTTGGAAATGCCTGGTCCTGCACCATCGGTAGAGACGGAAGATGAGTGTCCTTGATCCAGGGGCTTTGTGGTTGGAGGATAGGAGTTTCGGTGGCAGGCTCGCCTCCAAGCCTAGTTGGCAGCATCTCATCTTCGTTGCTAACAACCGCATTTGGCTCATCAGAAACAACCTTTGAAGGTGTGTCGACCATCATTGGCTGCATCTTAGCCCATGGGCTCTGGTCCTGAGTTGCAATACGGCTATCATCGCCGTCTTCAGCACCATCCTCGGCTTTGCCACAGAGAGCGATACCATGATCAACGTTCTTGCCCACACTGACCACGATCAGGTTGGGTTCCACAGTATTGTCGATGCCAGTCTCAAAGGCATCAATTTCATCATCGCTTGGTGCATCGGACAGCTCACTGGAAGACAGGTCGCCAACGGCAGGGAGTTGCTGGGGATGTTGGTCGCTTGCTAGGTCACTGATGTCCCTTGGGATGTTGGCTTCGGACGAGAGCTGCAATTCGATCTGCTTGTCGATTGAGGACTCGTCTGTGATTGCTGCCGCCGGCGTCAGGTTTATGTTTGCCGCGGGACAATCTTCTTTAGCGCCATTTTTGCGAGCAGATGTCAAAAGAGTGGTGCCATCGATAGAAGCTGAAATGTCCTCCCTTTGAGACAGGATATCTCTAGATGCAGCCACAGTCTCCGGCCCCAATGGTTGCTGGTCAGGCGTTGTACTCTCGTCACACATTGCCGTCTCGTTTGGACCCGTAACTGGAATTTCTTCAGTAGCTGTATTGCAGCCATCTGCGTCGCCATCGTCGTGTCGAATGCATGTGTTGCCGTTATTTTCGTGGCTGATTGCATCGTGAGAACTCGCCGGGTTCTTTCCAGCCAACCGGTGGTAACTAAAGCTGTCATCATGGTGCCTGCCAAGCTGGACTTTGCCTGTTGCATCAAGGCCTGGCTGTTCCACAGAACCGGTTTCCTCGGTGTCATTTGTATGGGGTCCACAACTGGTGAATTGTACATCAGATGGAAGAGACGCAGCACGGCTGATATCGGGGGTGGAGGAAGCAAGTGTGCTATCCTCGACAGTAAGGGTTGCTGGCAGGCGGCGTCTTTTGGAACGTTTTGTAACCGTGTCGTCAACCCTGGCATTTTCTTCGGTTGCGGGCAAGGGAACGGAGAAGGACCGTTTTGCGGTTGCCGTCTGTCTCAACCTCTTGTTAAGGATGGTCGTTGTCGGCGACGCTGTAGATTGACCGTCATCCGACTTCATCCGTTTCAGGTTTCTTCGTCGCAGCCAGTCGGTCCCCGCCGGTCGTTTTTTGGGCTGGGCGTCGCTGTCATCCTTTGCAGTCGATTGAGCCCAGAGCTCGTTTCCAGGAATCGGGCTGGGCTGCACATGCTCTCTCCAGGTTAGGACCTTGTGATGCAGCTTGTTCTTTGCAGCCGGAACAGGAGCCGCCGAGTCGGGCACGGCAGCATGTCTTTCCCGCCTCTTGGGGTTCTCTGTCTGGCGACGCACAACTCTTCCACCTCTTCCCTTCCATGGGTTGTTCCAGCCCGAGTCCTTGCTGAATGGCCCCTTTAGAGAAGCCGAGAGCAGAGTAGGGGGTCGCCCCTGGAGGAAACGTCGAGCCTGGTCCTCGCAACGGAGCGTTCGCGAGACAGGGCTCTCGTAGTATTCGTCGTCGGAGCCGGAATATACGGTGTCGTCTTGGCTGTGAATCGGCTCACCACAGATTGGCTCGTTGGCAAAGACGGGGAGCTGGAAAAAGGCCGTGTTGTTTGTCTTGATCCTGGCAGCGTTCGTGGACCGAGAGCGTGTTGCAGACGACACCTCCTCCATGATGTCTGCCGGAAAGCGTCATAAGCGGGTATTGTTGAAGGCGGGTAGCATAGAGGCTCGGCGTGTTTCGCTGTCGGCGTCTCCCTTTGAGTGGCAGCCTTGAGAGAAATAGAGCTTGGGGGCTTCTTTGTGGGGCTGGGTTGCACTTTCCTTGTCGCGGCAGCAACGCGTGTAAGACGCGTCCGCGCAAATCACTTAACGCGTATCACGTGATGGAAACTGTCTAGGAGTTATTTTCAGTCATCGCACTGGCAAACCACATGTCAGAACCGAGAGAAAAGTCAACCATATGGAAATTTAAATAATAAAATAATAAGGATTGCAATTCACTTGTTTCTTTAAACCGAGCTGCAAACGATCCTGGTTCAGAGAGATTTCTGAAGCCCTCGGATATGTGGCTGGGCACCTCATCATGACATGGCCCGTGCGCAAAAGCCACAAATGGGAGGCTAGTCGTTGTCACAGCAACAGCACGGATGTTGATCTGTGTTCCCGATATGGAAACAACCACATCCCACCAACCACACCAAGACGCGCTTCAGATTTTCTGTTGGCATTCTGCAGTCCTCAACCACATTCGACGTCAGGCCAGATCACGCCGTCCTGGTATTCGACATTCTCCCTCGACACACGAGGCGCAAAGTAGCATATCATTTGCCTCGTTCATTTGTTTCCATTTTGTTCTTACGAATTATTCCCTACTGGCCCTTTGTTTGGGTCTCCCATCCCACCGTTCATTTTTGTTATCAAAACATCGCCCGCAAAGTATCACGACTCACCTTTAGCCTTGTCGGTCAACTCTACCAGTCCTTTTCTTTATGGCATTGCGATAACCAGTCGGCGATAATACCATAACGACCACTTGACCCTATTCTTACCCTTTCCCGCCACCATGCAGCAAGCTTGGCTCGACTCCCTCTCGGAGGACTGGCCGTCCCAGGCTGGCTCCGAGACCTCACACTCTGCACCTGCGCTTTCCATCCGCAGCCAAACCAAACCCCGAGGCGCAACTCCAGGCTCGTCTCTACGACATGCCGTGCCAATGTCGCCCTCAGAAACCAGCCACGCTCTCTCCGAGAGAAGCGTGAACGAGATCTTTGGTTCTCGTCGACAGCCGTCGAAAGACCTGAAAACACAAAACCGTGGCAGAGCTTCCCAGCGTTCAATATCAGTGTCCACAATGGGCTCTGTGGTCCACAACACGGTAGAGCACAAGTCCCACAGTGCATCCCCCGGCAAGGGCAACGGCGAAACGCCAGAATGGAAGCGGAGACTCATCTACGGCGACGTGGCCTACGGCGAGCAGCGCGACTTGTTTACTTCTGCCCGTGTGGGTTTGGAGAGCATTTTCCAGCCACTCCCGGAGCCAGTTGCAGGCGACGAATCAGTCGCCGTGGACGACGAGTACTCTGCACAAGAGGAGGTCCCGTCTGAAGCGGGGGGAGAGGAGCACGACAGAGAATACCAGCAGTATTCCGACGACCAATTACGCAACAACACAACCATGCCTTCCAGCCCGCCCGTGCGCCGCAGTCAGTTTGGTTCTTCAGCCAGTTTTGTGGATGAGCCAAGCGACGCACAGGACTTTTCTGAGCAGCCATACCATCTACCCACAAGAAGCGCCCAGGAAGACGCACCAGAGGAGGACACATTTGAATCCGAGCAACCGCGACAAGACATGACCAGCAACGAAAGCTTCCAGCAGCAGGACGAGCCATCTCTGCACCAGGAACAGGAGCAAGACAGCAGCCTGGACGGCCCACCGTCATCTACAGGAAGCCAGATCCGCCACCCTATGGAGCGGGAATCTCGGATGGTTAGTGGACAGAGTGTGCTCCGCAACGAAAGCTTCAGCGCCATCATGATTTCGCCCGAGAAGAATGCCAATGGCGATGGTGCCGTGTTTGGCCCGGTCGAACTTCCACCCGGGGAGCTCAAGAGGCGCCTCGAGAATCTGCGGTGGAACCAGATGACACTAGGCGAGAACGTCACTGAAAGCGCAGCAAACGTGTCGATCACTCTGGGTGGCAAGTCACTCAATGCCGAAAACACCGAGGAATATGAGAAGATGGGTGGCTTCATCAACTTTCGACGAGGCGGCCGGTCTTCTGATGGCTCGTTCCGTGACCATTTGCTGAGCGGGACAGACACTTCTGAGATGCTTCCAGAAGAGTCCCTGCAAGCGAGCACACCCAAGCAGTTCCCGACCATTCGGACGGAGCACCCGACTCTCGACAGCAGACACACGCCTACCATGCCTCGGGCACCGAACCCCAGTCCTGACAAGCAGACGACGTCCTCTGGGAGCCCGCTGAAGCTGTTTGGGCCCTACGACACGTTTACGAACCAGACACTGATGCGCAGAATCAGCCAGTTCGAGGACCAGATGTCCAACGGCTCTCGTTCATCGATGGGAGCGTCTGCAGACAGGTCTACCGACGAGCCTTCAAGAACCGAGACGGTGAATGCGTCCGAGTTGATCGCAGAGCATGCAGCTACTGCGACCGTGTTTGACAACGTGTCCCGGAAATCTTCAGCTCAGTTTGGTGCTGGAGAGCTGAATGGGTTCAAGTTTGCCAAAAACTTCATGTACCTGTCGCAGGAGAGCATGGACCACGATGAAGATGCTGGAGAGAAGGAACCCGTCGAATCCCAAAATGTCCCAAGACTTCCGACCAACCTGGGCAGAGCTGATGTTCCCTCTGAGAGCCAGCGGGGGGAGCTTCGTGTGCAACGTCTACGGAACCCAGGCAGCGTCAATTCTGCGACAACCCTACCGAGCCAACCGACAACAATGAACAGCCGGCCTGGCTTTGACGAAGCCGACAGCACTACTGCTGGGACGCAGGGGGCTGCAACACCCCGACGTGTGGCTGAGGTGGCTACTGAGGGTAAGCGTCCGCGGACGTCACCTTCGAAAGACCCGACCCCGAAACGGAGACGGACCCTGCACAAGTCGGACGTGGCTTTTGGGCTGCAGGAGTTGCAGGACACATTCGGTTCTGTTCAGCTTTCCCACCAGCACATGCAGTCGATCATTGGACGGAAGCGCCGGGACGCTCTTGAAGGAGATGGACTGGAGCATGCAGGCACCGACACTCTCGCGGGACGAGACATCCTGCGGCCTCGTACGCCGACGCCTAGCCAGCGATCGTCTTTGCAGCGCGAGAAGGCCCCGACTGTGCTCGACCCTGACGATGTGTTTGCAACCAACGACAATAGCAGATTCGGAACGCCAGGGACCAGGGTATCCCGTCCCTCTGGCCTACGCTCACATATGTCTGCAGCCGAGCATGGACCCCCAGTCTCTGGAGCATCCGCAGCCGACGGCGAACAGCGGAAACCATCGATTCGAACGGAAGACTTTATGAATGAGGCGCACAAAATCATGGACATGTTGCGCCAACGCGGTGGGCCGCCTCAGAGTGGACTGGCAAGTTTGGAAGAGTCCGAGACGGAACATGCGTCTGCTGAGCAGCAGGAGGAGGGCGACGGGTCCTTCCAAGAGTCGACCCGGGAGCCGTTCTCCAGACCTCCAAGCCGAGAAGGAAAGCCCCTTCAATGGGCATCACGGCTACAGGACGACCCGGCGGTCATGGCCAGGTTGAAGCAGTACGAGGAACGCAGCGATCTGGACGATCTCGTGTCCTCCACCACCCGCTCGATTAATCTGGCGCAGGACGCGATACGGGCAGAGATGGAGGCTGCACGGGCTGTCCAGTCGACCATTGGCAGCATTCGCAGCTCCAGTGGTAGCTACAGCCGGACTCGGCTCGACCAAGACGACGTCATCAGCGACCCGCCTAACATCCGGATCACCTCAAATCCCAGACACAGGAACGGACTTGCTGAATCTGGCGACCGTCTTGGCTCACACAATGGTGTTCCGTCGATGGCGTCACAGGGGTCGCACATGTCCCAGGCATCCATGTCATCTGGCAACTCCACGGGCCGCTCCATCCCAACAGGATCCTCTCGCGGATCTGGCTCCGGATCTGACACAAGAAAGACCATTGCCCCCCAGACTGTGTCTCATCTGATCCCCGATCAAGTGGGAAACATGATCCTGGACAGAGATCGGAACATCTGGATCAAGAGGCGCAATGGCAGTGGCTACCAGACTGTCCAGAATGTCCTGCCGTCCGAGGGCAGCGAGGACGACCCGTTTGCCGACATTCCGGACCTGAGTGTTGATCCCACCGTGGAGCTCCACAACCTGCATATTGCTGCCACACCGGGGCCTAACAGCGAAAAGGAAACGGATCCCATTCTCGAGGATGAGGCCAGCCTCGCGTCGCTGCTCGTGTCTAAGCCAGTCGATGCCGCTGTCAAAGAACATGTTCCAAGCCCAGCAACTGACGAACCGGCCCCTGTTGCTGTCCATGAAGAGACGGACACGCAACACGACGCGGTCGAGCACGAAATAAGCATCGACGAAGGCCGCGTTTCCCACAATACACCATCAAGAAGACGGCATCTGGCCATCAGCTTTTCGTCGCCCATTGCTTCAATCATTCAGGACTTTGTCGTGGAAGAGGACCAAGAAAGCAGCTTGAAACCAGAGAAAGCCCGGGTGGAAGAGCCGGTGCCCGACATTTCGACTTCGTCTGTCAAGCGCGGCCGGCGGACAGTATCTGTCAAGTTCAAGAGCACGTCTCTGAACAGCCGTGGCGGCCCTCCACGCTCTCGCAGCAACTCGCGTGGGCCATCGAGACAGTTTTCGCTGGCAGGCCAATCATTTGTCCCGCGACCGATCTCTCGTATTGAAGAGCGTGAAGAGGACGACAACACGCGAATGCGTCACAGCCCGACCAAGAGCGTTGCGCAGCACCGGGAGCTGAGTCGGGTTGGAGACCAAAGCCAGTTGGCACAGACTGTACCGGATGATGTCGACAGCATCGAGGAGCTTGCTGTCGAGTCCGCGCCGCAACGGCAAGCGAGCCTCAGTTTTGTTGTAGCGACGCCCGGCAGACCCCAGCAATTTGATGACGAGGAGGTCATGGCGCAATGCGTGGGCATGCTGTCTCTTAGCCCGATGCCTGAGTTCACCATTCACCAGGAACGGTCGCTGGCTCTGGAGGCGAGCTACGTTGTGGGAGACCGGCACCTTACGACGGGGGATCGGTCCACGGCGGTCATGTCGCAGAGTCTGAAGCACCTTGTGGATAAGATTGCAGAGGTACAGCCATTCGAGCCGTACTGGGAAGACATGGAAGAGCTCAACGTCCAGGACAAGAGGCTGGAGAGCCTCCACAAACTCGACGAATTCTGCCCTCAACTGGTGACGTTGGATGCAGGCGAGAACGCTCTGCGCAGCGTCAGCGGCATCCCAGCATCGGTTCGGCATCTTAGAATCGTCGACAACCAACTGTCGGAACTGACATCGTGGGCAAGCCTTGCGAACCTGCAGTACCTGGACATTTCCAACAACGACATCAAGACGCTGTCTGGGCTCCGGAATCTAGTCCACCTTCGCGGTCTCAAGGCGGACAACTGTGGCCTGGACAGCCTGGACAGTATCAAGGACCACGATGCGCTGCAGACGCTGCGGGCACGGGGCAACCAGATCGAGGACATCGACTTTGACGGGACGCGGCTGGAGAAGCTGGTCGAGCTGGATCTTGAAGACAACCAGATCACGACGGCGTCCAACCTGGACCAGCTGTGCTCTCTGTTGACGCTGAATCTGCGCCGCAACAAGCTGGACAAGTTTTCAGGCCAAACCCACGGCGGAATGCCGCAGCTCCGGTCCCTCAACGTTAGCGACAACCAGCTGGAGGTGCTGGATGTCAAGACGCTACCCTCCCTGCGGCTGCTTCACGCTGATCGGAACCGGCTCTCGCGCGTCCGCGGGCTGTCCAAGACACCACGGCTCGACAGTCTTTCCCTCCGCGAACAGACCGGACCCGAACGGCTAGACATTTCGACGCTGTACCATGCCTATGAAGTCCGGAAGCTGTATTTGTCGGGCAATGTTTTGGAGAGTTTCAACCCGCCGGTGGACTTTTTGAATCTCCAGTTGCTGGAATTGGCCAACTGCGGGCTGACGACGCTGCCAGCAGACCTGGGCCTGGCGATGCCGAACCTGCGCAAGCTGAACCTCAACTTCAACGCGTTGACGGACCTGGGCAGCCTGCAGGGCATCCCGCGGCTGAAGAAGGTGCTAGTCGCAGGCAACCGACTGGCGCATGCCTACTCTGCAATGCGGGTGCTGGCAACATTTGAGCACTTGGCCGAGGCGGACCTGCGAGACAACCCGGTGACGCAGGGCTTCTATCCTCACGTCCAGGCGTTGGTTTCCAAGGAGACGGCTGTCAGTGGCAGTGCCTCTGCACCGCAGCAAGAACCATTCACTCTGCCTCTGCTCGATACGTCAGCCGACCAAGCTTACAGCAGCCGTCTGGACCTGGCGACAGGGATGCGGCGGCGTGTGTACCGGCAAGTTTGTGGAGATGCATGCGGCAAGCTCAAGACGTTGGATGGTCTGCCAGTGGACCGGTCACTGGGAGAATTGCGGGATAAGGTGTGGGAAGCTTTGAATGCGAAGGGAATTGTGAACAAGGCGGGCAGTGTGAAAGGAAAAGGCAAGAAGGAGAAGGAGAATGAAAAGGAAAAGGAGGCAGTAGACGAGGAGAACAGGTGGGCGGCGGAGGACACTTTTGCATAAACGGTTGGCGTTTTTTTGGGTCATTCATGTTGGTGGGCTGGGAGATAAAAGGTCAAGAAGGGATTAATTGTGTTTTGGTGTTTAGGACATTGGACTCGTAATGAATATTGTTGATGTCGTCGTGCTGCGCTGTCTTGGTCTGGTCTGGACATTAAATATGGGTACTGTGCGGAAACAGTGCGGGTCATAATTTCGCACATCGAAAGGTCACGTAGCTTGACCAACCTCTGACGAACTCACCTTGAAAGAGACTGTGGTTCGCTCTCACCACAACAACACTGCAACCATAAAAAAGATGGCTCCAAAATCGAAGAAAACTCGGCCATCAGGCAAACGGACGATTGTCTTTTTCCACCCGGACCTGGGCATTGGCGGGGCCGAGCGGCTGGTGGTCGATGCGGCGATTGGGCTGCAGAACCGCGGCCATCGCGTGGTCATCTTTACGAGCCACTGCGACCCGACGCACTGCTTTGACGAAGTGAAGCCCAAGGACCACGGCGGGCTGGGGCTGCTGGACGTCCGCGTCAGGGGGGGCAGCGTCGTGCCGCCGTCGGTCGGCGGGCGGCTGGCGATCCTCTGTGCGATTGCGCGGCAGGTGCTTCTGCTGTACGAGATCAGCGCGTCGGGCGAGCTGCGCGACCTGCAGCCGACGGGGTACTTTGTCGACCAGCTGTCGGCGGGGGTTCCTCTGTTGGGGTGGTTGTCTTCTTCCTCGCCGGCCGAGGCCAACGCCCCCCGAGTCCCTACCCTCTTCTACTGCCACTTCCCTGACCTCCTCCTGGCCTCGCGCCCCAACATTATCAAACGCCTCTACCGCATCCCGTTTGACGCCCTCGAGCAGTGGAGCATGGGCTTTGCCGACGCCGTCGCCGTCAACTCGAAATTCACCCGCGGCGTCGTCACCAAGACCTGGCCCCGGCTCGCCGCCCACACCGACCTCAGAGTGGTCTACCCGTGCATTGATGTCTCGGGACAGACAAGCGATGCGGGCTCCAGCCCCGCAGACTCCCCGGCCACGCCCACGCTCCTCAGCATCAACCGCTTTGAGCGGAAAAAGAATATCGACCTCGCCATCCGCGCGTTCGCCGGACTGCCCATTGCCCTCCGCCACTCGTCCAGGCTCGTCGTCGCCGGCGGCTACGACGCCCGCGTCGCCGAGAACGTCGCGTACCACCACGAGCTCAACGACCTGGCCATCAGCCTCGGGCTCGAGACGGAGACGCGCAAGGGAGATGCCCTAATAAAAGAAGCCCCCTCGCGCGCCCAGGTCCTCTTCCTCCTCTCCGTCCCGTCCGCTGTCAAATCACTCCTCCTCGCCTCCGCCTGCCTGCTCGTCTACACGCCCGCCAACGAACACTTTGGCATCGTCCCGCTCGAGGCCATGCTGGCCGGGTGCCCGGTGCTGGCGTGCGACTCGGGCGGGCCCACCGAGACGGTCGTCGAGGGCGAGACCGGGTGGCTGCGGCCGGGCGACGACATTGCCGCCTGGACGCGGGTGATGGAGCAGGTGCTCGGGGGAACCGGCGGGCCGCCGGGCGGGCCGGGCGACGCGCTGAGTGCCGCGCAAAAGGCCAAGATGAGCGCGGCCGGCCGCAAGCGGGTGCTCGAGCAGTTTGCCGACGTGCAAATGGCGGCGCGGATTGACGGGATCTACGACGAGCTGGAGGCGCAGGTGGTGTCGGGCGTGCCGGCGCCGACGTCGTTTCCGAGTCTGCCGGTGCTGGGCATGTTGTTGGTGGCACTGTTGGCGGTGTTTATTGCCGTGGTTGTGCAGCTGTTAAAGGGTAGAGAGTAGGGGGAGGGACGTATACCATGTAGAGGACGGACGTATCCAAGGTCATGTACAACAGTTGAGATGTTTTCCACTTGAGATGTCTTCTGTCCAGTGTTTATTATGCTCAGTTTACAAGGTCGTATTACATTTCAGTTTCAATTCAAAAAAAAGTGACAATGTGAAAAAAGGTATTGAAGACAAGAGAGAAACGAAATAAATACGACAAAAAAATGCACTTCCAACTAGATGCACTCCTGCTTCGCTACCACAAGGTGTGTCTGCCCGAAAAGAGAGAACACCAAGCTTAAGGATTTTGCAGGGCCAGCGCTCATTACAGTATGAAAAAGACTAAAAAAAGACCGCAGTTCTAGCCAAACACCTTTTTTTTTTTTTTTTTTTTTGAAAGTTTAGACCCAAACCCAATATTCTTCCCTACATCAAAAACACTGCGCCGGCAATGGCGGCCAGGCCGGCAATGGCCTTGGGGACCATCATGAGGCCGCTGCCGCTGGTGGTGGTGGTCGTGTCCGACGCCGACGCGGCGCCCGACGTGGTGCTGCCGCTGGTGCCGCCGCTGGTGCCGGAGCTGCCGCCGGGCGCGGTGGTGGTGGACTTGGCGGCGAGGGCCTTGAAGTTGGCCAGCGAGCGGGAAGAGTTTGCAGAGGTGCTACAGCTAGGTCAGCAGACTGAGGGGAGGTAAGGTGGCAGATCGGGACATGTGACTGATCCAATGCGGGATGCCTAGGCTGTACGTACTTCTCGTTGATAACCATGACCATGCCGGCCTCGCAGTGCTTTCCTTGCGCGCAGTACACCCAGATGGGCGTCGTGTTGTTGACCTGGATGGTGTAGGTCGGGACCATGCCCTGGGCCGCGCTGGCGGCGACGGGCACGAAGCCCGAGTGGAAGCCGGTGACGTTGGAGCTGGCCATGCTGATGGGGCTGCACGGGTTGTCAAAGGTCGACTGGGTGACGGTGTGGTTGCCGGCCAGGAACTGGAACTGGACCATCTCGCCGGAGGCGACCTTGATGTTGTCGGGCGAGAAGACGAGCGAGTTGTTCTTGGTGGAGACATCGACGACGGTGACCTTGGTTTGGGCTATGCCGGTTAGGTAGGCAGATTAGCAGGAGCGACACTTGAGAGGTCTCTTGTTGTCTTGGGGGTTCTGTGACCTACCAGAAGCCAGACCCAGAAGGGCCGTGAGAGCGAGGGCGGAGAACTGCATGTTGGCGGTTGGTGACGAGAACTGAAGAGAAGGTGGAAAAAAGTGAATAGTACAAAGCGGCTCGCGCTGTTGAATGGAAGTGAATGAAAAAGCAACAAGGACTAGCCTCGATAAAAAAGAATGTATGAAAGTTGGAACTAGAATACAAAAAGTAAACAAAAAGAAGAAAACGACAAAAAAAGGGTGTTGGGAAAAAACTGGGTACAAGAGGGAATGAGGAAAGAGAAGTAAAAAAGAGAAGAGAGGCAGGAAGGGTGGGAAGCCGGCATGAATATATGAACATCTCCGACGGGCACGGTAACAGGACAAGCCGGAAAGAAAAAAAGAATCGACGGGCAGGGTGTGTGGGTGAATGAAGGATTGACGGGATGGCAGGGGGTCAAGGTGGATCATGCTGGTGTATGTGGGCGGAGAGGGTCAAGGCAAGTGGGCGAGGGTCAAGGCAAGTGGAGGGTGCAAGATTGAGTGCGAGCGTGTGAGTGAGGGTGGGTTACGTGCAAGTGCCTGCAAGACAAGACTTTTGTTCTTTCTGGCTGGAACAAGCCATCCGCTGGGACTGACCGCAGACCCTTGAAACAAGCAAGAAGCAGACCCCGGAACGCTGGGCTTTTTTGTTCTTTTTTTTTTGTTCTTTTTTTTTTTTTACTCCCCAGCATCAGATGGTCGAGAGGCCTCTTTTCTTCTTGTTTGATGTAAGACGAAACAGCACACGCGGCCAGTGTTGTTTCCCTTTCTTCTCATGGCTTCCCATTGTTTGGAAAAAGAAAACCGAAACGTCAAACAATCCGTGATACTGCTGAGAAATGCAGGGCAAACAACACACCTTTCCTTAGTTGGACACGGAGACAGGAGAACAGCAAAGAGCCAAGACAGACAAAAGAGACTGCCAGCGCCAAATCAAGGGAAATTGGACTCGAGGCCGAAAATACCACTCAAGCCCATAAGCTTAATGGCAGGCTGGTCTAGATGGGGACCTGTGGGACAGCGAGAACTGGCGACTGTGGAGAGACCCAATGGCCGCATCTTGTCGAGAACAGACAACCAGAGAAATTGGGCAGTTGGACACCAGACAAGCCGCGAAAAGCATCCCATACAAAACAGAATGCCGACCAAGAGTGCTTCATCGTCTGCTGTTTTGGCCAATGTTGGACCATCACGCCGTGATGGCACACGCACGCCAGCATGGGAGGCATGAAAAGCCAGGCCGTGGCAAGCCAGTAGGTCATGAGGGAGACAAGACACCAGACCAGACATGACGAGGCGCCAGCGTATTCTGAAGCCAGACGGCAAAGCGTCAGGCGTTGCGACAGGCAGGCATCATTGCGTTGCTCTGGTATTGTTGTGTCATGCCCAGTGGCAAAGAGCCATTCACACAGACACCCAGACCTGTCGGCAAAGCATTCCAAAACCGGCGTTGCAGGCTGGAGGGCAACCGAGAAAAGGGGGGGTCCAGGCAAGAAAGGGAAACAATAAGAGAACGGGGACAATGGGCGGGGACAATGGGCCACCTGGAGAAAAAAAGGTTGACTAGACCAATGCGATACTGCTGACATTGTGGTGACAGGGTACAGCGTAGCCACGGGCCAACAATCTGGCCGTGGAAAGTAAAAGTAAAAATAAAAATAAAAGTGACCGGGAGTGAGTGCCAGACAAAATAAAGTAGTAGAGTGTCGACATAAAGGAGGTCCCCCCCCCTGCTCAAACGGTTGAGGCTTGGAAGCTTAGCAGGTGTCAGCACAGGGGAAAAGTGAGGCAAAGTGAGGCAGAGGTTGCAGAGGGTCGCAGAGGGTTGCAGAAATGGGCCACAGCAAGCCTACCAAAGATCCAGATACAGTTTCGCTTGGGGGGGTCCATGTGGCTGGTCCCTTGGCTCGCTTCAGCGGCCGGCACCTAGTGGCCGAGATCAGGGGCCAATAGAAGCTGTAGAAAGGATGAGATTTGTGGAACTTTTGAGATCCAGCGGGGCACCAAGATGACCCCGTCCCCGCACGGATGTGCCTCACATCCGACCCCTGTCAAACGCAACTCAAACTCGACCGCGTCTCAAGTTGCAGGTGGGTTTTTGAAAGCGAAGCCCGAAATGGACAATGAAATGGACCAGACTTCTGGGTAAGCAAGAAGCGAGGGACAAAGAAAGCGACGAGTGAACAAACGAACCTCGGCATAAAAAAGGAGAGTCGAGAGGGTCGAGAAGGGGGAGTCAACGACAATGCTCCCATTGTCGCCACGTGGGAATCCACGATATTCGACGCTGCTTCGTCTGGTTTGCTGCTGAATGTTGCTGGCGGGCCGACAAAGTAATTTGGACAAAAAAAGTAAGCTCTGGACGAAGAACTAAGCATGCATCCACCCCTGGGACCCTACGTTCTTTTTATGTCGGACTGCCAGACTCAAGTGAGCAAGATATTTCAGTGTGTGCCAAGAGATTTTACCTCGTCTGCCACACTGACGAGCTGCGTTGTCAAGAGCACGTTTTTCCCCTCAGATCCTTGTGGTCCAATGTTTATTTTGTTTCCCGGGACGCGATTAAACGATAAACTTGCTCATTCCCACTTGGCCGACGGCCTGTTCAGACTACATATATGAAGCTTATCGCAGTTAGATTTCTGTGAATGGGTCTAAGTTTCAATGATGCTTTTTTTTGTGCTTTTATGTATTTTACAAAATGCAAATATTTGGGATCCTTGGGATATCTTTCCACCAACATCTGACCTTTCGATATCCTTCCACCAACATTTGACCTTTCCTTTATCCCATACAATTTTGTCCCAATTTCAGTTCAACTCCAACTCCGCCCACAATGCATTCCGTTTCACCGATCCATCCCTTTTGCGCTCAGTAGCTGGTCTGGCACTCTGCAGCTGATTTAACGGCGGCCTTCACTTCCGTAACGCCGAGAGCCGTTTCCGTAAGTGTTGCCACTGCCAGATCCACCGCCAGAGCCGCCACCGGAGCCGCCGCCACCGCCGCTGCGAGAACCGCCTCCGTAACGGTCGCCGCCAGAGCCGCCGCCAGAGCCGTGGTGAGAGCCGCCGCTGCGGGAGCCATGGCGAGATCCGCTGCGGGATCCGTGCTGAGAGCCGCTGCGAGACCCATGGTGGGACCCGTGGCCGCGGTCCCGGCTGACATCGCGGCTGCTCTGGCGCCCACGACCGCCGCTGGCGCTGCCGCCGCCGCCGCCGCCTCCGTGGCGGGAAGAGCTGCCGTACGATCCGCCCGAGCGGCCGGCGTAGTCGGCATTGTTGTTGGACATCCTGAAGCCGCCGTGGGCGGGAGGCGGGCGCGAGACGCGGGACCCAGAGGAGCCGCCGAGGCCCAGGCCCGAGAATGAGCCCGAGAGCGGGTCGCGAGTCTTTTCGCGGTCGCCGTGGCGGCTGCGCGAGCTCGAGCGGCCGCGCGGCTGGTAGTCGTCGTCAGCGGAAGCGCGACCTCTGCTGCGGTTGGAGTCGCCGCCAAAAGAGCGGCCTCTGCTGCGGTTTGGGTCGCCTTCACCGTAGTCCTGGTAACCATCATAAGCATCTGGGCGGTAGCTTGGGGAAGGGCAGTATTGAGAGGAGCGGCGGTTGGACCGAGAGCCATAGCCGAGGCCGACGTAGTCGCCGGACCGGGAGCCGTAGCCTCTGGTATCGGTCCCAAAGCCAGGGCCATCGGGGTAGGGATCGGACTCGTAGCTCTGGGAGGAACGACGCCCAGACGGAGGGTAACCGGCGGCTCGAGAGCTTCTGGTATCGGTCCCAAAGCCAGGGCCATCGGGGTAGGGATTGAAGTCGTAGCTCTGGGAGTTGCGACGACTGGGCTGGGGACGGCTAGAGGCACCAGTGTAGGAACTGGCGCTATAGCAGTCCTCCTCGTCGTCGTCGTCGTCGTCGTAACGGGTGCTGGAGCGGCGACGATTGAAATAAGATCCAAGGCCGCCGCCGCGGAGATCACAACTTACCTGAGAGCCGAAGCCGATGTTGAACTCGGCGTTGCGCTGCTGCTGTTCCTGGAGCCATTGCTGGTTGCGCTGGTCGCCAAGACGGGCATTGGCTTCCGAGGAGAGGTAAGCACGGCTGCTGCCGCCGCCGCCCTCGATGGCGCGGCTGCTGCCGTCGTCGTAGCCGACGCCGCCGCTGCTGCTGCCACGACGGTGGTGAGCACGGGGAGGGTAGGAGACCTCCTCGTCCTGCCGCCCGTAGGCCATGCGCGGGTGCGAGCCGTATTGCGTTGTTGTAGTGACCTCCTCCTCGACAATGTGCTCTTCCTTCTCGTAGTGGCTGGAGCTGGGGCAGCAATCCATGTTGATGGTTGGGAGATGCTGGTGAGAGTGGAGAGAGAAAATGGTGGCGGTGTTGGGTTGATGTGCTGATTCTGACAGCTTTGCGTGCTGGTGGTTGGATGCGGTGATGTTTGACAGCTTTGCCTGGTGTTTAGATGCGGTGATGACTGGCAGCTGGCTTGCTGGCGGTTGGATGTGGTGATGGAAGATGCGATAAAGGGTTGTAAGCAGTCTGCTGTAGATTATGGCAGATGTAATGTATGAATGATAAAGATTGTAGTGTGATGACAGAGAGAAGACTAATCGAAAAGGTAAAAGGGCAGAGGGATATTTATATTTGACAGGAAGCGGTCCCCCGTTTGCTCTCTCTGAACAGCTTCTACGAGACTGTTCTGCCATGCCTTTGCTCCTTGTCCAGTGGCGAAGTCAGGATGGCCTGTTCTCTTGTTCATATGCCCAATCCGGAAAGACCTGGAGGGTGTTCACCCTGAGAACTACCGTATATGGAAAGAGCAACTCACAACCCCCTTACTCCGCGGTCTGCTGTTCATGCCAGATCTAGCCAGGCGGGTCCAGCGGTCCAGGAGAACGCTTCCCATTCGCCTGATGCCCATATTTAGACCAAGGACAGCAGGGAATTCACTCGCAGAGCAAACGAAATTGCTTAAAAGTAAGACACGACGACACTGCTAGTCTAGGCTACCACGCCAGGCAGGTCCCAAGTGAGCAAGTTTGTTTTATTAATTCAAAGTCTGTCCCTCCGCTTTTTCCCCTCCATTTCATGTCTCTTCGATTTCAAATGGCGAACATAATGGGCCATATCCACAACCTCACCCGCTAGAGAAAGCCGCCTTGACGAAGAACCTCGGTGTCGCGAGCTGGGCCTGTATGAGGACCGTGTGTCTGTCCTGCCACGGGAAGCACTCGGTGGATATCGGGAACGCGACGGACGGTCTTCTGGAATGTACACGTCAGGACGGCCAGCGTTGTCGTAGAACATGTGATCGGTTCTGTCAGTGAAAGAATTGGGCGGATGTAAGTCTGTTGGGTGGTCGTAATAACGGTCAGTTTCGCAGAAAGTTGGCCGAGGCCGTGATTGTGACCAAGAACGGGAATGACGCGGACGTCGCTCGTAGTAGGCATCGTCACGGTCATTTCTGTCGTAAGCTGGCGGAGACCGAGGTCGAGGCGATTCTGGCATAGGCGTGCCATAGACTGTTGGAGATTCTGCTATTGGGGGAATTGCTGGCGGCATAGGTGCTTCTGGAAGCACATAACGGTTGGCTTTCTTTTCGCCAACCGCAGAAATAGAGTCGTCTGGATAGATGCTGTCAGAATCCCGTAGACTTTCGTCTGTGTTGCTTTGTTTGTTGTAACTAGCGGCCGCTTGAGCGTTGTTCCGGTCCTCCTGCATTTTGTCATATTGATATTTTGGAACTTTAGCGGTCCATTTTTTGCCATTGGACTCCAAGGTGATCGGATACCTTTTTGGGCGTTGCGACATGTTCGAAATGGTGGCATAAATTTTCTCGAGGAAAGTCGTTTTCGAAAAGTTTGGTTGAGTGGTTGTTTGTTTTCTTGTCCGGGGCCAATACTTTGTGTAGCGATCTTTCCTATTTCAATTAAAACGCGGCGGATATGTTCATGCAACAAAGACTCGATCTGTTCAGTTAGTCAAAGGGACATTTTGTTGTTCAGGACCACAAAGAATGAGAGTTTTGCTTTGTCAGTGTCTGGCTTCTATTTTGAAAATCAGCAATTGCGCTGAAAACAAAGAACTTGGATACTGGCAATCAATAAACGCCAAATCAATCACAATCTTTTGCCAAGTCTACTGTTTTTGTTTGATTTCGAGCCGAGTCTACCTCGAGTATTCGGCGCTTTGTTCACGGGGACATCAATCTTTGTCTATGCAGAGAAACTTTATTAACTTTTGCTTACCCATCTCTTGAACAGTCTTTTCTTTTGACCAAGAGAGTATTTTCTTTTGACCAAGAGAGTGTTTTCTTTTGACCAAGAGATCAATCTACCTTCTGTTATCTTAGCGGAAAGGCTGCCACCCATCCATTATTTCTTCTAGTTCCTCAGGAATTGCCAGGAAACCGTTGCCATCCACCGCGCTGCTGTTATCACTTGGCTGCGTAACGCTAAAGGTTTCCAAGCGGTTGGCACCATGGCTGTCGACACTGTACCGTGCTGCTATTCCCGTAAGGCGAGAAGATGGCTGGATAGTGAACGAAGCATATGTCATTTGGGTAGGCCAGTTCCGAAGCGAAGCATCTTGCTCTGGTTCGGACGTTGTGGTCCCTGGAACGTCTCTGGGAGGGTTGGGATAAGGCTCTGGAACGTCCAGAGGAGGGGTGGGAGGCATGGGATAAGGCTCCGGAACGTCCAGAGGAGGGGTGGGATAAGGCTCTGGGACATCCCGAGGAGTGGGACCAGACCCTACAGAGCGAGGAGACTGGAGAGTAGGAGACGTGTAAACAGGGTGACCAGGCTCCTCAGGGTCATACGTTGGAAAACGCCTGACAATGCGTCTCCGAGGACGAGACATGTCGGGGCTACGGTTTACAGCACGCCAAGCACATATCTCGGTAGGAGAAGCAATATGGTCCGTAGCAGACTCGGCAGGCCGAAAGCCGTGTCCTTCGGGCTGCACGAGTGGATCGTCTTGGTTAAGCCACTGAAGCTGTTGGGTTAGCCAATTCGGCTCTGTCTGAGCTGGACCTTCCGACTGAATGATTGTGGAAGCAGACTCGTCAGGGTAGACGCCGCATTCGTCCTTGTCATTGCCGCTGTCGCCATCGCAAAGAGTGTCTTCGTCATTCGGAAAGTGGTCGCCATGGTCGGAAGCCCATGCGCTGGAATCCCCGTCAGCCTGGCTTTCAGGCCGTATTCTCTCCATCTGTTCCTCGTCCATAATGTGATGCATTTCGCGCTCGACGTAAGATGATGACTCAAGTGCAAGAGACTTGTCTGTTTGAAGTCTGTGAGTGATTTGTGGTGCTGACAGTATTGATAGTTTTGTTTGGAAAGTTGTTGGAAAAAGTATGATGGTTGAGAAAAGAGATGGGACTTGAGCAAATTTGTAGACTTTCCAAGGTATCACAAACATCGGCCTGTTCAGTCAGTTCAAACTATTAATTCTATCTAAAACAAGAAATTATGATGCTTGCTGTTCACTCTTTGAGCCCAGTCACTTCCTTCGATCAAAGAACCAAAAAATCAACAGTTACGACGCTGAACAACCCATTGTGTTCAGTGGCTGCTGCTCGGGCCATTCCCTCTGTGACCTCTATGCAGATGCTGTTCTCTTGTGATCGTGCCACTTCCAGGCGTGCTGGTAGAACCGATACTGCCAGGAGGCTGGCCGTAATTGGGAGCGTGTGCATAGCTGACAGGGCCGGGTGCTGGCAAGCAGTGGCCCCCGGGAAAGCCATTGTTGAATCCGACGTGGTGGGATGGATAAACGCCTGGCATGTGTGGCGAGTATTGGACAGGATAGGGTGCTGCATGATAGCCGCCTGGCGTGTGTGAAGGTGCTGCAAGATAACCGCCTGGCGTGTGTAAGGGTGCTGCATAATAACCGCCTGGTGCGTATGGCGGGTACTGGCCAGGATTGGGTGCTGCGTAATAACTACCGCTGTGTTGGTATTGTGGCTGTACCAAGCCGCCGTGAGGAATCCAGTTCTGTTGTTGAGTTTCCTGTAGCGTCTCGTGGATTATTCTGTCGAGAATTGCTGCTCGGTTGGGAATCGCCCGTTGCTGCACTCTGATTCTAATCGGATCCGTGTATTTGCTTTCTCGAGGTTTCGGAGCTGAACGTCTAATTTTAATCATGTCACTCTGCTTTTCATAAAACTTGTCGGAAGCAATGTCTGGCAGTCTTTGTTCAGCTACAGTCGGCTCTTTTAAGCCAACCGCCGAAACAGAGTCACTCGGTCTCAGTGGCCCGCGGTTGTCAAGAAGTCTGTTTCTGCTGTGAGGCTGTCTGGAACTATCGCGAGACGCGAGCTGAAGCATTCGAGTGTCGTCGTGGCACCGACGATCCCACCCTCTCGCTTGGTCTGGGTGTTCCATTTTGCGTTTGTTTGTCTATTCGTGGATTTCAAGTTGTTCGAATAAGGTGTCTAGGTGGAATGTTCTCGGCGGGTGTTGTTTACCTGTTCGAGGAGAAGTGATGTCGTACAGAAATGTACAGTATTTAACCAGTGCACTGCTCACCAGGGTGAAGGCTGTTGTTCTGCAACAATGGCCAAAGGCGAACAATACGGCTTGAGTGGACAAAGGAATGGTGAGCAAATCCTTTGTTCGGACATGCTTTGTCTGGACATGCTTTGTCTGGACATGCTTTGTTTGGACATCTTTGTTTGGACATTGAACAATTCTCAGACAAAGAACCTAGTTTCACGTCTGTTCTGTAATGTGACGAATGGGGTCTTTATTCAAGTATTTAAGAAGACACACTGTTGAAGTTATTCCCAACTCGAAATGATCACCACATCTTACCCAGTCTTGCAATCGACAAACAAGTTCAAACCCACCAGTATTAACAATTGCATCCTGCAAAACCCGTACGGAATCGCAAAAGATTTCCCTGCAGAACGTCGTCAGCATCCATCCACGCAGCAAACCCATCATGCTGTTCCAGATTCTGCTAAACTTCCTCGTCTGTGGCGTGTTCTTGTTCGTGTGCTACTGGACCGTCATGTTTGCACTGTTTGGCTTCTTCTCGACCGTTTATGTGGTGATGTTGGTGCCTACCCTTCTCTACAGCGTCCCTGTTCTTGGAGCGGTGGCGTACCTGGGCGGTCTGTGGTACGGCATCAACCGCGACGTTGATCCCTCCGAGGTGGTCTCCAAGGCGGACGACGGGGCTGTCGATATTTGGAACTGACTTGAGTCCACGGCCAGGATCCTGGACAAGATCGTCGATATGATTACTGAGAGGATCTGGAGAAAGTCATTGGCAAGGTCTTGTCCAAGGTCCAAGTCATAGCAAGTGTCCATCAACAGAGTTACTAATTGTTTTCGTTACATACATATTTCATGCCAAAATAAACCTATCCATAACCCATCCTGTGCCCTTTAAAGTGAATTTTCTTAAATGTCGCGTTGCGCCCCCCTAGTAGGCCTCAATCTGCCCAATCGACTCGAGGAATGCGTCACTCTCCCGCCCTTCGGTCACCTTGCCGAGCGGGATCAGGTACGCAGACAGGTTGTTCGGCGCCAGGCGACGGACGTATGCCTGGGCCACGCTCAGCCACTGCTTCCGCTCGGCCCGGCTGGCGTGGCGGCCCTCCCACACCCAGATCTCGCGGCCGTCGTCCCAGAGGAAGACGTCGTTGCTGTCAAAGTCGTCCAGGCTGATGTTGCGCTCCTTGACCAGGTCAAACGACAGAGTGCCGGACGCGTCGGAGAGCCTCCAGAGGCGGCCGTCGGTGGGCGCGAGGCTGGCCACGGGCCGGGAGGAAGAGTACGAGGAACTCTCTTCTGGCTCGCCACCAGATTGCTCCAGCAGTTTCTTGAATCTAATGGCCCTGCCCTCGTCCTGGGCCACCACCTCCACGCCCCCCTTGTGGCCCCGCGCCTTGATCTCTTCCGCCACCTCGGACGCCTTGTGCTTCTCCAGCGGGTGGCTGCCCCGGCCCTGCCAGACCCACACGGTGTCGTCGGTCTCGAGCACAAACACGTCGCCGTCGTCGAGGCTCGACACTGCAGGGGCCACTTCGTAGACGAGCGTGCTGCCGCCAGACGACGACGACGACGACGACGACGACGACGACGACGACGACGACGACGACGACGACGTGGGCTTGAACACCCGCAGGAGCACCACCACCTTGCTGGTCTCCTTGCCGCTCTCGCCCGCCGTCTCCACGTGCCGGAACCCGGACGCGACGCCGCCCCTGCGGATGTGCAGCCGCGGGAACAGCTTCAAAAACGCCCGCGACGGGCTCGCCTGCACCTCGCGGTGCTGCACCGCCGCGCCGCCCAGAAACTCGTCCAGCTCGACCGTCTTGTAGGCCGCCGTGCCGGCCTCGTCCTGCGACGTGTGCTGGCCGAGCCAGAAGAAGACGTCGTGCGCGAGGTGCTCGTGCTCGCCGCGGCCGACCTTGACCGAGCTCAGCACAATGTAGCTGTCGCCGTCGTAGAACACGCCGTGCTCGGACGGCGGGACGGGCACGACCTCAAAGTCCTGGATGCGGAAGACAAACAGGCCCGAGGCGCTGCCGAGCCCGGGCGTGTGCCAGGCCGGCTCAGTCGCGGCCGAGGCGTACTTGACGCGGTGGTCAATGTCGGAGCCGATGAGCTCGACGTTGCTGTCCTTGATGTCGTACTCTTTGAGGTGAACGAGTCCGTGAGATGGGGCCATGGTGGTGGTAGATAAAGCAACCTTGTTCAGATGTCTTGGACTGTCTTGAATTGTCTTGTAGTGTTTAGGATCTCGAGTTGAATTGTGTTGAATTGCAAGTTGAACTGCTTCGAGTCCTCTGCCAGCGAACCAGTGAGGGGCAACGTGAAACAGGCGTCGTTGCTAGGGGAGTTGTGGGGAAAACAAAGGCGCGCTGCCAATAGCAGCAATTGCGTCATCACATGGCCGGTTTGACTGCATAGTTGAAAACGTCACAGAACCAAGGTTAAAATTAAAGGCATATTCTCTAATTGGAAGAGAATGCCAATGTCGTTTTCAAAGAGTTTCGCTTCGCAAGAGGCTACTGTGGCCGTTGCAGTTGCATAGTAAGGTAGCAGCAGGTTACGGGTTGCAGCGACACAAAGTAGCACTGAATTTAGCGTTAATTAAGGGCCCGTAGGGAGTATTCTAAACCGGCAAACATTTCAGATGACTATTCATGGCACACGGGCTTGTCTTATGTTTTATTTACTAAATTTAATCAATCAACTGTAGGAAATCGTCGCTGTGTAAATGCCATGCTCTCGTTGGCCTCCGATTAGACCAGTCAGTCCGTCGAAACTCGACTCTGCCTGAGGGACGTTGAGATCTGTAGTTGATTCGACTGTCAACTTTTCCACTCTTAACCATTCTCTCTCCAATGTCCTTACTCGTGTCCTTTGCTCTAGTAGTTGTGCCCCACGTCAAACTTGTCCTCGTGCTTCTTCTGCAGACTGTCAAACTCCTCGTCATAGGCCATCGAGTTGCGGTTCTTCCGCCGTCCTGCCCGTCTCTTGAACATCATAAAGCCAATGCCAATCAGGGCCACGCCAACAATCGGAGCCGAAATCACTACAGCCATCATGGTCTTGCTCATGCCGCCGCTGTCGGCCGGGGCCGGCGAGACAGACGGAGCCTCGGTCTGCAGCTGCGGCGAAGCCGACGGGGTGACTGTGATCGTGGCCATGGTGGTCGTGGGAACCGATGAAGACTCGGCCGCGGGCGGAATGACAGTCGTCACCAACACGGGGCCGCCGGTGACCACGGACGTGAACGTGGACGTCGGTGCAGGGCTGCCAGTAGAGCTGCTGTGTCATTGTTAGGCATACTCGACAAAATCTTCCTTCTTGGCAGTCTTACCCAGGTGTTGTTACTGGAACAATCTTTGCGCCGGCATCAGTAGTGGACGGAGTTGCCGAGAGAGCAGTCGTGGGTGACGCTGCAGCAGTGGTCGGGGCCGGAGTTGTAGACGCTTTCGGCGAGGTTGTCTCTGCGACAGCGGCAGCACTCGTGGATGCAGTCGTCGCGGGCGCCGCGGTAGCCGAAGTGGCAGCAGAAGAGGCAGTGCTCGTGGTTTCGCCAGCCTTGTCGCCGCCGTTGTCGTTTCCCTTGTCGCCGGCATTGTTGGTGATGCCGCCGCCGTTGGTCGCCTCGGGGGCCTGGGTAGTCGATTTCGTCGCCGCGTCGGTGGCTGAAGTCGCAGCCGTCTCGCTAGCCAGGATGCCCGGCAGAAGACCAGTGTTGACACCGCCGCCAACTCCGCTGGCCACTCCTCCGACGGCACCGCCAACACCGCCGGCAACGCCTCCAACCGCATCCCCGACACCGCCAACAACCCCGTCCAAGAGAGCCCGCTCTTCGACCATGGTGACAAGAAGAAAAGAAAATAAAACAAATTAAAAAGAAAGTAAAAAGGAATGTAGGAATAAGGGTAATAAAAAAAGGTAAAAAGACTAGACCTGTCGACAAGTCATGATGTTGGCTAAAAGGGGTAGAATAGCCACACGAAGAATATTCCGGCCAGCAGAGATGATTAACAGACAAGACAAAACACAAGACGACGGCGAGATGGCGTGCCAAAGCCTTTTAGCAAAAGTGTGTGTCCGCGAGTACACAACTCTGCAAACGGTGAATGGCCAACACTACGCACCTGAAACAGGGACTTCCCCTGGTTGACCTCTTTTCCATACTGCCGGAGCCAGCCCTCGAGGTTTTGTAGGGACCCCTGTAGCGATCGTCAAGGAGGCAAAGGGTAGGGCAGAAAGGGCGGCAGGCGGGCTGCAAGCGGAGAAAGGCGTTCTGCACCGGCTTTGGCAGAGAAGGCCAACAGGACAAAAGAAGTGATGATCCCCTTCAAGTCGCCGTCTTGCGACGCTCCCTGCTGCAGACCGTCCAACGAATACCTGGTATTCCGTCAAAAGGCGTTCAAAAACGCCCAAAATACGGAAGTGTTTGATCATCCGTCGGTTCAGCATCGATCAGGGGTGGCAATGCTGACAGGAGGAGGAGGAAAGTCGGGGAGTCAAGTCAGAGGTGTTAATGGTTCGTGATATCTCACACTATTTCTCCCCTCCCCTACCCCTGTTTGTCCGGGTCGTGGGCACAGGTCACGCACATCCTTGACACAGGCGACCCGAAAAATTTCCGTGTTGCTGCGCCTCTGCGCTGCCTGTGCTGCCTGTGCTGCCTGTGCTGCCTGTGGTGCTGTGTATGCGGGGGCCTAAAAATGGGTCTAGTGAAGATTATGCAGAGTTATGTGATCGAACTGTACTAATACATCACGGTGCTGTTCTGCTTCTACCTCGTTCTACTCCTCGTTCTGCTTTTTATTATTTAAAATAACAGTTAATAATATAAATTTATTAAACACTTATTATTTCACTTTAACGCGACTTTAAAAAGTATATTAAGTTAAATATTAAAATATTAAAGTTTTAATTACTTAAAAAGATAATTTACTAGAATTTAAATTTAAATTTTAACGTAAACACTATAAAGAAATAAATAAAAAACAGTAAGTTCTTTTTATACTTTTTCTTTTACTCGTTACACTAATTAAATAAAGATAAAACATTAAATAACTAAGTAAATAAATAGTTTTAACGGCTTACCTCTACCGTTATATATATATCCGATATTATATTAGCTTATTAATATTATCTCTTTTAATACTTTCCGAGATTTATATAATATCGATAAAATACTCTTTTTAAAGCCACCAGCGGGCGAGGATTACTAGCGGGTGTTATAAGCTAAAGAAAAAAAGAATATACTTGTCTTTCTTATATAGACCGATAATAGAGCATTTAAAAAAGCTAAAACTTTACGTTGTAAAGAAATTAAGTATTTTAATAAGCGCGGCGCGCTAGCTTTATTAATAAACTTAGCTTATATATATTATAGCGTAAGATTTTTATTAAAATAAATAATAAGAATAAACGTATTTATAGCTTTCCCACTTTATTACTTATATAAAAATAAACAACGGCGTAATTATTAAATAAATGTTTAAGTTTATTATTTAACGTAATTTAAACGTGTTATATAATTATTATTTAAATAATATATACACGATCGACGAGGCTGTTATCTTCTTTAATATTACACTTTAAACCGACTTTACATAAAACTTTCGCTCCGCGATTATAAAGCGTAATACACAACTTCCGCAGGCTTTATTAGCGGATATTAAAGTATAACTTTAAGCAAAACCGGAATTTATATCTTTAATAAAAAAGCTTATAAGCTTAAATATAAACTATAACGATTAAAACGCTATTAGCCGGCGGTAATAAATATACGAGGAAAAACGGACTATAGCTTAAGCGGCTTTAAAGAGACACTAACTAGCTTATATTAACTTATATTTAACATTATTAGTTAAACACGAATAGCGAGATAAAAGTAAAATATACTTTAATCGCGTTTGTTATTTTATACTTAAGCTTAACCGCTTAGCTATTACAATAAGCGAACGCGTTTATTTATAAAACTTTATAAGAATTTCCG
Organism: Raffaelea albimanens; assembly: GCA_002778245.1. NCBI lineage: Eukaryota > Fungi > Ascomycota > Sordariomycetes > Ophiostomatales > Ophiostomataceae > Raffaelea > Raffaelea albimanens. The sequence continues at coordinate 1,768,253 of PCDJ01000001.1, forward strand.
TTTTATAAGACTTTATCACGCTTTATATTAACGACTATTATACTGTTTATTAGCCGTTTTTACGCTTTATTAATAACTACTGTTTTATATTAAAACGTCGTTTAAAAATAAAAAGGTATAATTTTTTTTATTAATTATTAACTTTTTATAAAATATTAATATTTAAGCGATAAGTGTATATATACTCGTATATTTAAAAACGTTATAAAGTAAAATTAACTAATAATATTTAATTTTACTTTTTTTATAATAATTAAAAAACTAGTTTAATATTTAAATAAAAAGTTTATTATAAATATTATATTAATTATTGTTTTATTATAATTTTATAATTTTTTATATAACTATTATTTACGCTAACTTTTACTTTTATTATTTAAATATAATAAACCTTTTTATTATTATTCGTATATATTAATATATAAACTAGATTAAATAAGTTAATTATATTACGTTATATGTTTAAAAATATATTAAAAATTATAAACCGTATAAAAACAGCTTACTTTACTTACACCCCCGATATCTCGTTAAGTTTCCGCATAAAAGGGCTTTATAACACTATCTCGAAGATATATATAACATTCTTTAACAGAGATTAATTAACTATAACGTAAAAGCACGAAATTCTCTCATCTTTAAAAGCCTTATATAATCTTTATCACTGCCTTCACTATCACCGCCGTCATCATCGCCCTCTTAAGAAAGTACTTAAACAAGCAGCTTACCTGTTACGCCGAAAGCAGACTCACCTTGTATTAATAAGACAATGCTTAAAGCGGCTCTTAATGCAAACATGGAAGATTATGCTGACGGGACTGGGGAAACTGTTACAAATGACGTCGAGGGATGGGGTTGGCTAAAGACTGTATATAATCTGTAAATAGCTGAGAGAATAACATACCCGATATCTAAAATAGAGGTCGAGACGCGGGAATATAGCGGCTTATACTACGCACTGTACTCTATTTTAATCAGCTTTTTAGAAACCAACCTATTACCTCACCGATGCCAGGGTAAGCGTAGAGGGCACCACCGACCTCTTGCAGGCTTATACCACCCTCGTCCAGTGTTAATACGAATGCGTCCTTGCCCCAAGTCTGCACGATGGCCTGGCTGAGAGTCGCTGCACCGCGCCTGCCACCCGTCTCCTCGTCAAAGCCAAAGGACAGCACAATGGTGCGCTGCGGTGTAAACGACTGCTCGAGCAGGTCTTCTACCGCGGACAGAATGCCAATCAGCACGTTCTTGCAGTCCGCCGAACCGCGACCCCAGAGGAAGGTGCCGTCGTAGTGGCCATCGTAGGGTGGGTAGGTCCAACTGGCGTTGACATCTGACGGCACGACGTCCTGGTGGGCTATGAAAAGGATCGGTTTAAGGTCGGCATTCCCTTGCGCAGCTTTAGAGTCTTGTGTCTGTTAACTCGTACTCGTATTAGCGGCAATGCCAGCAAAGACAACCTTGGTAACGCTCCTTGTCTCACTTCTCAGTGCACTTACACTAAAGGGAACAGATTCTCGAGGAGACTGTGGAATGCATTGAAAATGTTCCACTGGGGATCCGTGTTGACGTCGCCACTGTCATCGTAGCTCCCTGTCGGAATCTGTACTGCTTTCGAGAAGCGATTAATCTGCAGCTCGCGGTACACCTCCTCGTCAAAGTGGTCGCTTGGCCTGAGATCGTCTCCAGATGGGGCAACAGGATCTGGTAGTGCGCACTAATTGCTGTCGCTCGGGATAATCTTTTGACACCCGAGATGATGGGGGACGATACCGCCAAGATGGGATGTGGCACCGGACCGCAGCGAGTGAGCAGTGCTGTGTCGCTTGGCAGGTAGACCTCCCAGAATTGCGGTTTCCTTCATCTTTGCTGTATGTTGCTCGAGGCTCGGAGAGGCGCTGCAAACGTGAGGGCGAAAAAAAAACAGGCAATTGCCGCCGACAGCCCAACAGTGGATGTCTATGGCGAGTTCGGAGGGATAGGAACGATCCATCGCACCTTCCGCAAACACTGGGTTGAAGCTCTCTGTACGATAACTGCCATTGGTGGTTGCTGTCGGACCCAAGTCGATAAGTGCGCTGTTTCCCGCATTTTTCTAGCTTCCCGACGCAAAGCTCCGATAGTTTCGCGATGCAATGCAACCACCAACCTGCCATCAGGGTTTCTGTTGATAGGTATATGGCCGTCAGTGCCGCTGGTAAAGCGTTCACAGGTTTAATTTCCACCGAGTCTCCTAGCAAAACAGTACGGAAAGTTGGTCAAAATGCTTCCAAATCAATTTAAAGCCAGAAAAATCCAATATGGTATCATAATGCCACAACTGCGGCCCCGTAGTTTATTCTAAATTCGCTACGCAGTAATATTTCATAATCTATTCCATCATTCATAGCCATACCGCACAGGTTTCCTGACCTGTCGTCCATTCCTTGTTGTCGAAATTTGTGGAACTGGGGTTTCCTTGACAGGCGCCAGCGCCCGTCTTCCCTTGCCGTCAGGGTTGGCTTTGGTGTGTTTAACCACCTTGTCTGCCTGTGCCAACGTTGCTCGTTTCTTGTCTTTGGCGGTCTCCAGCCTCCGACCCTGGTCTGATATCCGTCTGCTCCGTCTTGCGTCTGTAGTGGTAGAAGGGTTGGGCTTCTGTGTCTTCTGCGGAGCTGGTAGGGACAATTGCTGAGGTACACGGCCTGCCTGCCGATTCTCGCGGTCCGGTCTACTTGCTTGTCTTTTGCGTGCAGTGCTGGTTTTTGGTGCAGCTGTCTTCGTCACCTTTGCTTTGCCGAGCACCTTTGAGGATGACTTTTCTGCGCTCGGCCGTGACCTAGTCCTGCTGGGCCGCACATTTTGACGGCCAATGGCCAGAGGACTACCCGGCCGGCGAACCGTTTCCTTCCGTTTTCTCGGTTCCTCTACCAATGCCACCCGAAGGTCTTCGATCCAGTCAAGTAGTCCTTTATGTAGATCGAACCGTTCCTGGTGGTAGTTGACGTATGCGCGCCAGTCGTCCTTCCTCCAAAAGGCTGGCTTATGCTTGGTTTCCTCAACCTTTCTCTTTAGGCGATTATGGGTGGTGACATGGTGCGCTTGGAAATCAAGCCAGTTCTCCAGTGGGCCCTGATCCTTCGCCCTGAGAGACAAGGAAAAGGCCTCGGCAGATTCGTCAAGGCCGGCGCGGCGCAATGTCCCGCGGCATGAATCTGCGTACCTCCCAAGTCGAGGCAACGGGTCATCATCCCCGCACCTGCGAACGCGAGCACGGGTCATATCTTGGTAGTTGCGAAATGACATCCAATCCAACCTCTGTGCAGAGATCGGTGTATCGAATCCCTTTTCGTGGAGGAAATACCGGGCAGCGGGAAAATCGTCCAGCCTTGCATCCCTGGCCACAAAAGGATACGTAATCTCGACGGGGTGGCAAGGCGGACAGGTTTCCCGAACAAGATATTGACGGTACGACGCGTCGGTTTCGCGGATCGTGTCGGGGTTTGGTTGTAATTCGTCGTGGATCGGTGGGCTTGTCGGCAGCGATGGATCTAAAACATAGGAACAAGCATGCCTGGAAATAAAATACGTCAGCATATTGCCATCTCTATAACGAGATACGCCGTAAAAGAGGGAGGGAAACATTCACTCACGAGGCGCGCCCTTGGGTTTCCCGTAGCAAAGACACCCTCTGCTCTTCCACCCATGCCAGCATGCCCTGGTGAAGTTTGAGGCGTTTCAGATGGTATTTTATGTCCACTGCCAGGAGATACTTTGGTGTAGTTTCGAGGTCCGGGTGGTCCTGTGTCACGGCATCCAGAAAGTCTTCGTCCTTGCAAACGTGGTGATGTTGGTACTCCAGCCAGTTCTGTAGCTGGTCCTGCTGCGACGCGTCGAGAGACAAAGATAGGAGGTTTGCAGAGGCGTAGAGACCGTGTCTTCTGAATCTGGCTTTGCACCCTTCTACATACCGCGCAAAATAGGTCTCCATTTCATCGACATCTCGAATTCGAATTCCTTCTCTTAGACCCTCGCGTTTCTTTTGAAACGCTTTCCAATCCTTGGTTTGACTCGCAAGGGGGAGAGCGTGCGGCACGTCGTCATTGAGTAGGTAGTACGCCACAGCTGGCAGTTGTTTTGGGTCGACTTCTTCGGTAACAAACGGCGCAGTGATCTCGGGGGGGTAGCATGGCGGACATCCTTTCTGTTCCAAGTACTGGCGGCGCTCCGCCTCAACGTTCCGCAGGTAAACGCCAAGCTGCTTAATCACCTCCGGGTCATTGACGTCGACGCAGGGAGTGGATTGGCCGCTTGTGATTTCGCTATCGTAGTCTTTTGTGACACTAGGTCGTCAGGCATTGCTCGGTAGGTAGGATTGATGAGAAGAAAAAGAGGAAACACGAACTCCTGATCGCGCTGCTTTTTGTCTCGAGAGATAGGTTCAATTCGCAGCCGGCTGTGTGATGTATCGTCACAGTGCGCGCCCTCCTGTGGTTCCTCGGTCGCTGGCGAAGGGTGGCGCTGGAAAGCACTGAAGCGGGAGAACAAAGTTAGTTCAAGTATCTTCGTTGCGTAGGCCGGTATTGCGTACATAAGCTTGTCATTCACCGATGTTAGGTCGACGCGCGATGGTCCTGCTTGGGTCCTGTGGTAGAGCGCGTTAGATATGGTGGCTTCGTTAAACATCAAGTTTGGGCGCAGAGAAGTGAACAAACTCACTGAAGTTCTGCGAGAAGGGCCAGCCGTTCTGCATCCACAAGGGGATTCACATTTGGGTCGGTAACTAGGCTGGTCGATGTTAACGGGTTGTTGGCAATGGCCGAGGCGAGACGTGCTGGGGAGGACTCACACAGCACCGTTGCTGAAGCGCTTTACCACACGCCCGCTAGGAAACACATCTTTAGACACCAAAGTCACGCGTGGTTTTGTCCTTCCTGGTGCTGCACGTACTGACGCCATGTCGAATGCTGTTGTGTTGTTCAGAAGTGAATGCGACCGGGGAATTCTGGCGCCGCGAAACATCACCATCACAGCACGTGACCCGCAGATAGCTGCCTAGTTCTGCTTAACACGAGCACGACCAATCGCCGCCAGGCCTTGACGCTGCATGCCCAACTCATGAAACGTAATGGCAAGAAATGGAAGTGCAGAAGTAGGTGAAGGCATCCCCCCGTAGCGATTAATTCAGTCTGCTTTTTGTTTCCTCTTCTTTTTATTTCTTTTCTGTAACTCAAGCATCCTCACCATTCTATGCATACATTTCGGCGCTTGAACGTCGACAGCCTGCCCTCCCTCCAACTACCCTGCCACTGCTGGCATGGATTCCAACCTACTCGCACAGATCCGTCCCTGCGACGCGGATTCCAATGCGTTCCAGATTTTTCACAGTATGGAGAACCGCGACCTCTTCGTCCGGGGACATACCGCCGTCGTCGACAGAACCAGCCGAGAGCCAACTCCGTTTCGTGACGAAAACACACCGGAGGAAGAGAACGAACTGCAAGACGGGAGTGATAAGCCGCGTTTGGAAGGTGACCGGCTAGAGTTGTTTCTACTGGATGGCGATACACCAAAGGACTGTGCCCTGGGATGGCAGTTTGGGTCCAGCAAGAGATTCTGCGATGTGGTGCTCTCTCATCCTGGTGTCCTCAACATCAGCCGTCGACACTTTGCGGTCTCTGTAACGCCTGACTTCCGCATCCAACTACACCAACAATCCGACCACGACACCACCATCACCTACATTCGAGATGGACACCGTGACCAGTGCATCTATCCCAGAAAGGGCAATCGACTGTTTCTGCGTCTGAAACCGTGGGAAAAGACTCGCTGGGACAGAATCAGAATTGACGTTGGACCAGCCAAGCAGGAAGTGGGCTTCACCTTTGACTTTCCCAACCACATCAACGACGCCTCTCCATCCTACCTGGAGAATCTAAGATATCACGTACAAGCAAAGACGGACGCAGCGCCACCAATGAATGACCTTTGTCTTGACAGCGAACTCTCAACCGCTGTCGCCAGCAGCCAGTGTCGGACTCCTCCTCCAGTGGGTGCCCATTGCTACTCGGTCCCTCTTGACAAGGGCGCATACGGTGTCGTCGAGCTGCTCATCGATCTGGAAACAGCCAACAAAGTGGCAAGAAAAACACTAAAGAGTCTGAACAAGGCTGCGGAGAACGGAATCCCTATTACTCGTCTGGAAAATGAAAGAAAAAAGATGTGGAACGAAGTAAGACTGATGAAGAACAACCCTCATGTAAGTGAGAGCCTAAGAGCGCTATGAATAATCACTGTGGAGCCCACTAACACGCTATTACCAGCCAAACATCATGCCCATTCTCGCCTACCATGAAGACCCAACGCCAGGAATCATCATGCCCTACTACCCCCTTGGAAACATCAACAGCGTGGAAGGTCTCACTTTTGAGCACTATCTGAGCGCTTTCAGACAGCTGCTGATCGTCATCGACTACCTCCACAGCCGAGGTGTTGCCCACCGTGACCTGAAACCTGGAAACATCCTGGTCGAATCAGTGGAGCCTATGAAGATCATTGTCTCTGATTTTGGCCTCTCCCGTGCCCTGTCGCCCGACTCCAACGCGTTGATGAAAACGGTCTGCGGCACCAGATTCTACATGGCGCCAGAGGTCTTCCCAGTCCAAGACCCTCGCGAGCCCAGAAGCAGACTGGGCTATTGGCTCTCAGTCGACATCTGGTCAGCGGGCGTGATCATGCTGCAGTGGAGCTTTGACCTACCCGATACTATGGGCATGGAAGTTGGACGGTTCGAGGTCTGGCTCGCCTTCTGGTCCCGTAGTCTCGAAAATGGCGTCCAGCGCCAGGATCGTGACTCCTCTCTAATCATCGGCCTTTTGAGACACATGGTGGTCCGTGAACCAGAGAAACGGCTGACTGCCATCAAATGCCTGGAATTTGGGTGCCAGCTGGGCCTGTTCAAGCGTGCACGAAATGGCGACTTTTTGGATGTCGACGACGAGGATTCCTTGGATGGAGGCTCCAAGACCCCCACCCAGGAGACATTTGCTGCCAGCGAATTCGACCCTCAGCCCCTCGTTAATATTAACAGCGACGGGAATGAGCTCTTCTCATCAGCAAAAGAGGAGTCAGGATCTGACGACAGCGACTCTGACTGGATGAAATTCCTTAACTACGAAGCCGTCCCCCTTTCTGTTGAGGATGTGACCATGGAAGATGTCAACGACGATGACGGTGATGACGGCGACGGCGATGATATCACTTCCTTGGAGTTTGTGTCTGCGAGGGAGAGCATGTCACCAGAGTACATCTACGAACGGGAACCAGGACCAGAAGCAGGTCTACAACTAGATCCGGTGCCCGAGGAAGAGCCTATGAAGAAGGTGTTGCTCAGGCGGACAGACACCATCATCGAAGAAGTCGAGCCAAGGTACGCTTTCCGTTCGAGAGCGGGCCAAAAGCGGAATCTCAGCGACAATAGTTCTTCGCAGAGCTCATCTTCCACCGTTAGGAAGGCACGACCAAAGAAGCGGGCAAAGGGACGACCACTAAAGGTGGGATTTAACAGTGCAGTGTTTTCCGATATTCTTGGGTCTAACCCTTATATCTTGGAAGAGCAACATTCCTTGCGCCATCCCGTCATTAACGCGGCCTTGTCGGTGGACATCGTTAACTGGAGCAAAGAGATACGAGAAGAGACACTACTGGCAGACTCTTCATCGTATTCAATGGTTGAGGACAACACGAACGTGAGTGTTCAAATGAGGTAGACTTGTCAGCTTTTGATCTTGGCTTCAAGACGGACCAACTTCTCCTTTTGTTGGGGCAATGGGCAATTGTTTTCCGTACCCGGGGGTGTTCTCGCTGTTTCTTTTTTCGTTCTGTATGACGACGACGACGATTTTATGTAAATACCTAAATACGCGCCGCTGGACGGCCAAACCTGCGGCGTTATTCGCCGACCCTTTCTCTATCTTAAATTCTCGGACAGACCGTTATTTTGGGGAACCTAAAAGCTGCGACTCTGTAAACTACGAAGTATAGGGGGTTCCCCAGACTCGGGGCGAATTTTCTTGGTGATTTGAAATAGTGATGCTTCCTACAAATAAATTATTTACGTTAAAGTTCTTCCATCTAGAGCCTCTCTCTCTGCCTAGCAGACAACAATTTATAACAGCCGGCATACAAATATCCCTTAAAAATTAGTAAGAGAAAATATAACACCAGCAGTAGCAGCTATAAGACCGCAAGTCAGACAGCCAAGAGAGAGCATTAGCAAATTTCCATGTTCTACCAGGATCTAAACAGGAAGGGCTTCGAGCTTTGACTTTAAAATTCCCAGAACGACTAAAGCCAAAACTAAGGGTACGCAGAGCGCTACCCCCAGTACAGCTAAGACCAAAGTGCGAAGCGTTTTAGACAGCAGAAAAAGAGGAAGGAACAAGCTATGCAAGGCATAGGTTGCAAGTGCACAGTGTATCGCTATAAGGACCAAGCCGGCGATAAAACATCCGGCCACGTATGGCGTTGTTAGCCTCTTCAGGACCTTGTCTATGCCTTAGAGTGTGAAGAGAATATCTGTGCTATGTAACTGTGTTTCTAACGGTAGGACATTAGACAAGTTGGCTGGCAGACCGTGACAAGACACGGCCTCGTCGCTTTTAACGCAGAACTGCCGTGAGCTGATTAAGAAATTCTGCGGGGTAGTCTTAACAGTGGAGCCGGCAAGTGACGTTGCTGCTGCAGCCGCACTTGGATCTGGCTGACGGCACTAGGAACTGCCGTTGCTGCTGCTCCCGTCACAGCACTAACTAAACTGCTAATTTTTAAGGGAATTAAAATCTCATCTAATTCCACTGCACGCAACTGGGGAAGATTTAAAGCTAAGATGTTTAACTAGGAACTGTTACTATTACTCGTGCCAAGGCCCCACTTATTTCGGTTTAGTGATTAGTCAATCCCTAAGCACCTACATAAGTAGGTGCCTATCACCAATTTGAACATATCACCAGTTTGGTCACTTCCTACCTCCTCGCGCCAAATGCACTTCGAAATTCAATAGCACAACGAAAACTCAATTAAATGAAAAAAAGAATTATACAGCCGTATTTCCCTGCTCTCTAGCTAGCTAATGCTTTAATTGTTTTACTCTCTTTTTATATTGTTATTGTTTTTTAACCGATTTATTCCGCGCTTTTTAAAGTTGCTTTTATACTTTCTCTAATTTATTTTATATAGTATTTATATAAATATACCGTATGTCTTTTAACGAAAGCACTCCTCCCGACTATAGTACTTTACTACTAATTATATTCGACCGGTTTAATAACTACGCTGCTTTCGTTAGTTGTTTAAGTCTTTTTTTATTATCGCGTACTCGCTTTAAATAGTTGTTATAAACTTAGTAACTTTATTAATCTTTATAATGATTTTTAAGCTGATTTCGGCTGTTTCGAGCGCATTTTTTATTATGTTTGTTGTTTTTATACAACTGCTATAAAGTAGTTAGAGTTTTAAAGGGAGAAGAAAGAAAGAAGTCGTTGTTTTCGTTGTTAAAGAGGGTAGTTTCGCGGCCGAGGTTTATTAGTGTATTAAATTTTTATATAATAATTAAAGGGTTAAACGGTATAATATTAAACTTTAAAAATGAATTTAATATCGTATTTTTTTATAGTTTGTTTACGTACTTTTTAAAGCTTTTCGAGAAAGTCGACTTTATTAATATAAGTTACGCTTTTAAAAAGAGTATAAATAGTGTTTTTTACATAGTAATATTTATACGGTTAAAAGATAAAAACGTTAAAAAGTTATAAAAAATACGTTAAATATTAAGTGTGCATAAAAATAGCGGCCATGCGGACGCTCACAAACACACAACCCACCAAACGTGTCGCAACGCGGAAGGCCAGGAGCGCGCATTTTGACTGATCGGTCAAAATGCGCGCTCCCGCTCGTCGCGTCACAGCCGGTGTTAAGAGCGTCTCTTATTTGTCAAGCTTGTCGTTTTTTAAAGGAATTGTCTTGTTGTTTTTCGGTCACAAAACTTTAATTTTCTGTTCTGTTCTGCCTCTCTCTCCTCTTCCTCTTGCTGCTTATGTCTTTTTCCTTCCTGGTTTTTAGTTTTAAAAGAAAAGGGAAAAAGTTATTCCTCTCCGTGGCTTTTAACTGATCGGTCTATTCCGACATAAGAGGCAAAGGAGAGCAGGGGGGGGGCTGATACCCACGCACTTAATATATTTACTTAAAGGAAGTAGATAGTGTGTTAAGATAGTTATATGACGGGTATAGCTACTAAGGCTTATAAACTATATTAGCCCGTTTAGTTTTTAAGTTTTAATATCTTATTAAATATAAAAACGTAAAAGAGTTTGTAAAAAAGTGCGAGACGTGTTAATTAAATTCAACATAAAAATATTAAGTCTTTTTACCGACGGCATTTATCGGAACAAAGCTATAAAACTTAATGAAAATAAACTATATTAGCAAAATCTATCCGCTAAAGCCTTTTAGTTTAAATAACTAGTCTGCAAGTGCTACGCTATAAAGTCTCCGTTGCGTAAGTTTCGGGGTAGCGCACTCGAGACTGCGTATACGCCTTAACGGTCGTAAAAGGGCCTTTTAAGTCCATTTGTTACGTAAAGTATATTACTTTGTTTAATAAAGTTGTAAACAAACTTGCTCTTATTCGTAACGCGTTGTTTTTAAAGATTAGTAACAAAACCTTCTTTTTACTACTTTATTACGCTAACTAAGTTGATATTAAAGTCAAAAATAAACTTAACGCTATAAAGACGGACAAATTCGTTGCTATTACCGTTAATAAGCATTATCACGTCTCCTTCTCTTTTAGTTTAAAGCTCTTATATGTTAACACCGATAGGTTCGTAAAGTAAGCGGTAGGTTTTTATATCGAAGTGCTTTATAGAGTTAGTAATATACTAAAAAGCTCTGGTGTCGAGAATCTACGTAGCGGAAGAGCTGTTAAAAGTAGCGTTAGCTATAAGCTTTGTAATTACTTCGCTCGACTTATTACCGCTATTTTTCTCCCCTTTTTACTCAACTTTTTTTTAACTCCCTTTTTAGCTGTAGCAATAGATTTAAATGTATTTTTTACTACTTTTTATTATTTTCTACTCTTTAAATAGCTTTCTTTAGTCTCGTAATAAATAAGAAGAAGTTTTTAAGCCGTTTAACGGGATTTATAAAGAAGTAAGAGTTCGTTAACCGGAAGTATTCGACGTAACGGTCGTTCTCTTTTTCTTTATTTAACTAACTTTAAAAAGTAGCGTAGTTAACTCCTTTCTTTAGTTGTATATTATTAAAGTTTATATTAACAAAGTCTTTAAATATATTTACGAGCTTTAAAGTAGTCGATTTGTTCTTTAATACAGACTATTACGAGATTAACGAGTTTATATAACTTAAGTTTTAACGGTTAATTACTTATAAGAGGTTTATATAAGTTATTATAAACGTTACGAAATAAGGTTTAATGCGTTATATACTAAGTGCGCATAAAGATAGCGGCTATACGGACGCTCACAAACACACAACCCACCAAACGTGTCGCAACGCGAAAGGCCAAAAGCGCGCATTTTAACTAATCAGTTAAAATACGCGCTCCCGCCCGTCGCGTTATAACAGGTGTTAAAAGCGTCTCTTAATTATCAAGCTTGTCGTTTTCTTTAAAGGATTCTTCTATTTATTCGCTATCGTAAAACTTTAATTATTCTTATATTTACTCTTTTTTTTTTTCTTCTTACCTCCCCGTGCTTATCTCTCTCTTTATTTTCTCCTTATCGCTTATGTCTTTTCACTCCCTGTTTTTAGTTTTAAAAGAAAAGGGAAAAAGTTCTTCCTCCCCGCAGCTTTTAACTAATCGGTTTAACTTAATATAAGAAGTAAAGGGGAATAAAAGGGGGGGGTTAATACTTACGCACTTACTCTTCTCTTTTTCTTTTTTCTTTTTAATAAAAAATAATAAAAATAAAGAGTAGTGTAAGTTAAATAAATAGTTATTAAAAATATATAATTTTATACTTTCTTCTCCTCTTTAACCGCTGTTTTAACTCTCGTGCGCCTTTTAGTTTTTTTAAGTTTTTCGTCGAACTGTTTGTTATATAACAGTTAGCGCCTTTTACGTAAAACTAATTAAGCCTTTATTAAGCTCACCTACTTATTCTCACTTGTCTTAGTAAGAGTCTACTCTAATACCTCTTATTTAAAAAACCCTTAATTATAATAAGCAGAGCTTGCTCGCCTTTTATAATCGCTTATAGTTTAAACTTTTAAATGCAAACTTTATAAAAGTGTATATTAAAAGCTAAATAGTTAATCGCTTTAACTATAAATATTACACTTTTCTTTTTCTTATTTTACGGGGCGATAATACGTAAGATAAACTAATTAAAACTATTAAGTATATTATCGTTATCGTTTTATATTATATTTACCCCTTTTACGTTTAAGTAAGTGTTATACTCGTCGTTATTTATTAGTTTAACAGCTTTTTAAAATAAGCTAATAGTTTTAACTAGCGTGCTTTTTATTAACGGGAGTTTTATAGTTTATTTTTTATTATTAAATATAAGCAGCTATTTAAGTTTATATAGTTTTTTATTAAAGTCTAACCCTCTTTTAAGTTTTATAATAAGTGTTACTAAGTACTTAGACCGATTAAGTAATCTTTTTTTTATAAGCCGTTCTTTTTTCCGCTTTATTTTAATAGTTTTCCGCAGTTCTAAACTAAGGAGTTTAATTATACTAGTTTTATAATAGTTAACGGGCTTAACATTAAGTTCTTTTATAACTCGGCGTTAGTTATAGTCTGTTATAAACTTAACACTAAGCTTATTTACTTTATAAAAAACGTTCTTAACGTAGTAGTTAAACTTATAAAGGTAGGTCGAGGCACTTAATTAAATATAAGTTAATCCGTTAATCTATTTAAGCTCTACTCGTAAAGTAAACTTCTATTATTAAAGTATTATCGTGTACTTTTTAACTAAACTCTTAGTTGTAAAATCGTTACTTTAAAGTTTATAATAAATAGTGAACACTCCTCTTTTTTAAATAGTAAGCTCTTTAAAAAAGAGCTGTAAATTCTCGTAAATTAAAACACCGCACTCTTACTTAAATTTTTATTTAACGTAAGTAAAATTAACGATTTAACTAATCGGTTTTTTTACTTTAAAAAGCCTTTTATTATACTACTTTTTATAGTCGTCGGCTTTTATTATATAGTAAGCGTTTAAATTATTAAAAAAGTAAAGCACTTTGTTTAACTAATTAGTTATTAACAAGTTATAATATAAGCTTATATAATAAAAGTTAATTAAAAAGCGATATAACTTAATCCGCTTTATAACTTTCTTTATCTTTAATTATAACGTTTCTTTACGTTATAAGTTTATACTCTTTATAATAGTTAATAGCGGAAGTTTAATTAAAATATATATAATTCTTATAACAACCGATAAGTTAAGAAGTATTTCTCTCTTTACGATATAAGAAATTATATTATATAGTTTAGCTCGGTAAGTCTTTATAAAAAAGTTATAAAAAGTTAAAACGTTTTTATTTATAAAACGATTAAATAAACTAAAATAACATTATTATATAAAGCTTTTTATAGTTATTCCGCTTTTAAGCAGAGTGTCGTTAGTAATATTAAAGTCGATATATACTAGTTTGTTTTAAACGACGGACTCGTTATACGCGGGTTAAAAGTAATGCGTTTTTAAGCTTTATTTATTATAAATAACGTCGTGTATACTTATATAATCCGGCTAAATTATAGTATTAAACTGCCGCTTTTAAAGGCTGTTATAAGTGCTTAAGGTAGATATAGTAGTTATTAGATCAGTTAAACTTGTCTTAAACAGCGAGAGGAGAGGGGTAAATTGTATTATTTTATATAGTGATATAAAAAAAACTAAATAAATAAAATATAATAATATAAGATAAATAAAGTGGGAAGAGATAATAAAAAGAAATTAATATATAAATTAATAAAAATTAAAAGAAAAATAAAAAGTTTTAAAAAGGCTTATTTAAAGGTCGTAAACGTTAAAAAGGGGATAAGTTAAATAATACTTAAATAAAACTTGTCGGATCGGTTAAAGGTTAGTAACTCTTATAAGTTTTTATTATCTTTAAAGTGTAGCCTTTTATCGTAAACTATTATACCTTTTTAATTTAATAATTCTCCTTTTTTCGTTTTTTTTATAAATATTTAAAACGCCTTTCCTGTTATTAATATAAAAGAAAACAATTTAGCTATAACTAATTAAAGAAAAGGAATAAAAAGAATAAAAAGATATTAAAGGTAAAAGAAGGAATAAAAGGAAATAAATAAATAAAAGAAAATTTTAGTTAAATAAATAAAGGGAAGAGGTAGCGAGTAGTTATTACCCGATTAACTAAACTAATAACTAAGTTAATCGTTTATTAACTTTCTTTTCCTCTTTTTTAATTTTAACCTTTCTTTTCTTTTAACTTTAATTTTTTATTAACTCTTTTTTTAACTAATCGGTTATTAACACTCTTACTAATTAACTCTAAACTCCTCGTTAATACTATACTTAAAAAAAAGGTAATATTCTTATCCACTTGTTTTCACTTTTAAGCTGTTAAATTATTACTAACTTAAAGCCACGTTGTTTTTTAAACGACACTTACTTTTAAGCCACCCGCTCCCGTTATTACTAACGATAATAAGCCCGCCGACAGCCCTAGTAATATTAACAACAATAGTAAGACAAATCGGGCAGACGCTGTTACGTCGACTTTTAAGCTCACTTTAATTAACAAGTCCTTTTTTTAAGCGATTCGACATTTATTATTTTAATAAAGAAAGTAGCCCTAGTTAAGCAGCTAGCTAGATAAGTAAAAAAAGCTGCTTTATCCTCTCGGCCTGCTATAATAAAACTACGTCGCCTTATAATAGTAATAAAAAAGAAGCAACTTGTTAAAAAGATTAATTAGCCTCTTTTTACACTAACAGCTACTATTAAAGCTCCCTCGCGTTAAACTTTTAAAGCTAAAGCACCTGTTAAAAGAACTCGTGGCTTTAAGGACAAGTCGTCCACTTTTAACTTAGTTATTAAGCCGTTAACTGTTAAAAGAGGTGATCTTAAAAAAAGGTCTATTAAACTTATAAGCGCAGAGCTTAAAGCCTCTCTTATTAAGCTTATTGTTTTTAAAAAGGGGAAAGAGACGTTTTTAAAGAGCGGTCTTATTAAGTCGTTGTTTTTAAATAATAAATTAATTGTTTTAAATCTTTTTAAAGGCTTTATAACCGAGGTTAACGAGGTTAAAAAGCGCTCGGTAAGGGATAAGTTTTACGTCTTTTTTAAAATTATCGAGGGCTTTTTATTATCCGTCGTATTTAACTTTAAAGTTTTCGTGAAAGCTATTAAGTCGCGCTTTAAAAAAGCTTTAACTATAAGGCGTAAAAAAAGCAGTCCTCTTTTTATTTTTATTAAGCTATTACTTAATTAAAGCATCGTCGTTTAACTAATCTTTAATCCTCCTTCTACTTATTTTATTCTTTATATTAAAAAGTATTATTATACTTTAAACTTGATTTTTATTTACGAAATTATCGCTCCCGCTTTTACTACGCTATATAAAGTATAAATTTTTTTAAAAAAAAGAAAAGATCTGTTTTATTTATTTTTTTAATTTAAAACCGATATTAAAGTAAAAGGGTTTTTTAATTAAATACTACGCGTATAAAAACCACGTTTAATATTCGTTAAAGCGCTTAATAAAGGTCTTTTAAAATTTATCTTTACCCGATTAGTCGGGGTTTTAAAACAACAAGTAGGTTTAGTGATCTAAGCTTTTAAAGTGGAAAACCCCGTTTTTTACGAGCGATACACTATACGGTTCCGGTCCACTTTTGTTGTTAAAGACGTTAAGTTCGCTAATATCTTCACCTTGTTTTTTGGCTGCGTGTTTTTACTTAAGTACTTTAACGTATATAGTAATTATTTATAGCACGTTGATGTTAAAACTTACTCTTATAACTTAGAGTTTTAATAACCGGCTATTTAAGCTATAATCGAGCTTAAAGAGGATAGTTCTTTAGCTAATCAGGTGCAGCTAAGTAATATATTTTTTATAAATATTACTTTAAACAAAGCTTGTATAAACTTCGATTAAAACAGGGTTGAAATTATTATTGTGTAAGCAGCTATTCGGGAAAAAATACGTGGTAACGTTAATAAAATTCCCTTTATATTTAAAGAATATAAAACGAAAGCTCTTTTTATTAAAGAAAAGAAATTAAACGATTAAAAGAATGTTATAAGTAACGAGTTAACTAAGTATACGTAAGTCGTAGAGTTTAAAAGGGCTAATTAGTTAAATAAAACTTAACTTAATAAGTTTTTTAATTTAAATCCGCTTTTTATAAAGTTAACGCTAGTTATTACGCCTGCTCGCTTTTAACCTCTTTAAAAGCTCTTAACTAATTAGCCTTAATAAGCTTAACCGGATGTTAAGTCTTTTATAAGTCTTTTTATATTATAAGCGCGTTGTAAAGGTCGGCCCCCTGCTGTGGTAGGAAAGCGCATCAGTAAACTAATCAAGCGAAATAGCGCTTTTAAAAAGCGTTTAATAATCCCGCTAATAACGAAAAAAGTGGTTAAGATCCGTTAAGTGAAGCGCGACAAGAAGGAGTAAAAAGCAAAGTATAACGAAAGTATTAACGATTTTTTAAAGGCGGATAATAAAAATGTTAATACGATAAATATTAATTAGCTATACTTTAATATAAAGATGTGCACTTTAAGCACTTTGCAACGAGGTTATAAATAGTTTTTTAAGTTTGTGTTTATAGTTTAAGTAGCTTAATCGGTCGAATCGTTTAACAAATTTAATAAAAGTTTTTAAATTCCTTTTTTATCTCGTGTAAATGCTTTAATCTTTTTATTAAAAAAAGTGTTATTTAAAATAATCCCGTTTAAAGTCTTAAAAATATAAACGCTCTTTTCTTTTACCTTTTAAACTTAATACGACCTTATCTACTTATAAATAAGCTTTATTAACATAGACTTGTTTATCTCTTTTAAGTTGTTTTAAATAAAGACAAGCGTGCCTTTTTTAATTACTTAATTAGTTGCTTTTATACGATGTTTGTTTACTTTATCCCGCCTTTTAATTAACTTTTTGCGAAATTTATTAATAGTTAAAGCAGCTCTTTAAACGTTTTTTTTAATGCGTTATAGTATTCGAACGCGTATAGTAAAGAGATCCTCACTTATTATATTAGACTTTTAATTTAAAACTCTTTAAATTAAAATGTTTATATTAATAGGTAGCACCGCCTCTTTATTGTAAACTAAGTAAAAAAGTGTGTGCTTATAAAAGCGTCGTATCGCTATCCGATTAGTTAAAAAAGCGGCTAAAAGCTAGTTTATTTAATAATAAAGATCCTTGTTTATAAGCTTCGTTAACACGCTAATAATTAAAAAGTGCCCTCTTTTAACTAAGCTATTTATTATAAGGTTATAAGTAAAAGTGACGATACGAATAATCTTAAAGTCTTAATATATTTAAATCAAGTCCTTTTTAAATTTTAATCTTTTATTAACGACAACTATTATTAAAAGACTATGTTAACTAATCACTCGATCTTAAAGGAAATGTCGGATGTTTTTTAAGTTAACCTTTTTAATTACCACTACCTCGACGTACTTTATTAGTGCGCACTGTACTTTAATAATAAAACCTCGTTTGTTTAATCGGGGTAAGTGTGTTATGTTTAAGTGAACTTTAAAGAAGGGGGTTAAAAGAGCAGGTTAAGCTATAATAAGGTTTTAATAATAGTAAAGATTCCACTTTATATATTTAAAGCACGAGGCAACCGCTTAAGCTATAATGTTATACATCCTTCGCTATTAATACCTTGTTTTAAGTAGATAAAATAACGGTTTTACTCTTTTATACTTAAAGGTCTTATAAGCTTATCTAATTAGTTTATACTGCGCCTTTAAGTTATAAACCACTTTAAGGGGTAGTTAAAGCGTCTTAGTGTTCTTCCGTTAAAGAATCTTATTACGAATAAAATAAAAATTTCTTTATCGCACTAGCTTCTTACGCTTTTAGCGTGTTATTCTTTTAAAAACCCGGTGGTCGACTAAAAAGTTTTAAATAACTTAATATTTTAAGTCGAGTGTTTAATCGGTCGATTCTTTATCGAGGCTTTAAGTGTAAATTTATATATCGATAAAGTTATTTAAGTCTTCTTTATTTATTTTTTTAATTAAGTCCTCTTTTATAATAAGCTTATATAACAGCTTATTTATAATAACGTTTTTTAAACTAAAAATATACTTTATAATAAAGTCGAAGTTATAAACTTACGTAACTTATCTTATAATTAAAGCGTTAAAGACCTCGTTAAGCGCCCCGTTTAACTAATCGGTTAAAATGTACAAGTCCGTTTTTATTAAAAAGTGCGTTTTATAAAAGTAGTTTCGGACTTTCTTAAAAACAATAATAAATCCGCGGCACTCCCTCTTAATAGTATTATTAACCGCTTCCTTTAAATTCTAAAGTCTTAATTTATATTTAACTAGCTTTCGTTACCCTTCGAGAACTTATAGCAAAACACCACTTTATCTTTTTAAACTAGTATTTATTTAAAAGATAATTAGTTTAACACCTTTTAAGTAGTCGAGCGTGATAAGTATAAGAGTAAAAGTGATCTTTTCTTTTAGTCTTTAAAAGGCTCGCTTTTATTCCTCGCTTTAATTTTATTTCACCCCCTTTTTAAAAAGCTTGTATAAAAGGACACTTGTTTAAACGCGGTACTCGATTTAAGCTTTATAAAAGTTAAAGATTTTTAAAAAGCTATAAAGCTTTTTTAAACTAATCGGTGTTAGCTATTATAAGATTTTATTAACTTTAAACTTCTTTAAAGTCTTGTTAAATCCTTTATAAATATATTTTATAATAACAGTTAAAGTTTAATATTATTAAAACTTAACTATTATAATAATAACTTTTATAAGTTCGTAGTTAACGAGAACTTTATCGACGTTAATTAAGTGCTTTATAATATACTTTCGAATACTAAAAAGAACCTCCTCGTCCTCGTACTTACTCTTCGGTTCTTTAATCGTAATATTATTTAAAAAGGGAAGTGTATAATTAAGTATAAGTTTATAAAGCAGTCGGACTATAATCCGTTAAAATTACGTAATAAAATTCGTCTCTTTTTATAGTAAAGTGTGTATATAAAACAGCCCGATAAGCGTTATAAAAGTTGTAAAGTCGCGGCTTTTTATAATTAAAGTGATTTAATCGTACTTAAAGAAGAGGTTAAGTAGCGATAAAACAAAGTATATTATAAATTCTTTTAAAAACTCTTTAACTATAAGCGGAGCAAATGTATTTTAAATAATAAAGCGGTTATATTTAACAGCGTTATTAATTAGTCGAACCCTTCCGTTTTTCTTTTTTATTAAAAACTATAAGTTCCGGTACAAGTTATAACTTTTTTTAATAGTTTTATATTATAGTCGTTATTTTAATAAGTTAATAACTTTTCTTATAAAAGGTTTTAAAATAAGTATACTCTTTAATTAAAAAGCTTTATAAAACACTGTTTTAATTTACTATAATAACGCTATTAAAAGGTCTAGTTTACTTATATACTTAAAAGTTTAAGCTAAAGCAGATTCCCTATTAAACAAAATCTACCTTAACACTTTTAACTCTTTAAATAGCAAGATATATACTAATCGGTTTAAGATTTCTTTTATTAAGTTTTTTATTAATTTGTGGCCTCTCTACTTAAAGTTAAACTTAAGCGTAAAAAATTTTTTAAAGTCTTATCTTGTTAATTAAAGATTTTTCTTCGCTTTATTTTATTTAAGTCCTCTTTAATTAACACTACTTTTTAAAGTTAACCCGTCCAATTATATAATATCTACGAGATTAATTTTTTAATCTTTCCTTTTATAAAGTGTGTTAGTTTTAAACACTTTCTTCTTTAAATTTAACTAATTTAACAAATTAGTTAAACTCTCCTTTAAAACCACCCTTATAAAAAGGTCTCCTCTTTTTATTAACAACTTTAAAAGAAAAAGCAAATGCTTAATATAAACGACGTTAAAAATAGCTTCGTTTATATTTAAAAGAGGGATTAAGATAACAAAGTTAACGGCGAGTAAACTTAAATACTCGTCGTTAATTAATTTAAATTAACTTTTACCTCTTTATACTCTTTATATATATTTAAATGCTTAAACGACATTATTAGCCGCGTATTATTTAAGTTTAAACTAGTATAAAACGTTTTACTTAACTAATTATATATAAAGTGCAATTATGTGTTAATAATAAAGGGTGTTTTAAAAAGAAGATCTTTACTCGCAGCTTTATACTTTATAATATAAAAGTAAATAAAGATGTTAATTCTTTTAAAGAAAATAGTTGTTTTAATTTAAGCGGTAAACGGTCGCGATGTTTAATAAAATTTAAAAGACTTCGCGGTAGTTAATTATAATAGTAAATTTAATTAAATTACTTTTTTATACGAAATAGTGTTAATTTATAAGCCGGTGTTAATTAGCACGTTAATAAGGTCGTTAAAGTTAAAGCTTTTATACACTTTAACGTTTATACGAGGGAGCTTAATTATCTTTATAAAGTTAAAGGTAACCGTGGTAGTTCGTAACTATTAAAGATCTTCGTTTTACGTTAACAAGTTAATTAAGTTAATATAAATAACTAATCCGTCTTTTTATATATTAATAACCCGTAAACTAAAAATAAAGAGGTTTATATAAAAGTCGTTTATCGAAAGTAAGGTTTTTTTATTTATATAAATAGTTTATTACCTTAAGTTAAGTAGTTTTTATATATTAAAAGTTATAGCTCGAGCGAACACTAAGCTTAAAACAAGTAATTATTAAAACGTAACTTTTACTTATATATTAAAAGCCGTGGTAAAGACTTGCTTATTAAGTGCCGTGATAACTAGTTCCGCCGCGGTCGCGCCTTTTTTTTAATTTAACTAATTAGTTACCGTGTTTAATAACTCGCTTTTTAAGCTTATTATATAAGCTAGCTTATCGTTATCGACTACTATTACATAAAAGCGAGTGTTATTATTAACTCGGTAACGCTTTTCTAAAAATGCGTATATTAAAAACTTATTTCGATTTATATTTAATAAATCTGTTATTAAAAGCTTATACGTTATAATTATATTATTATTTTAAAAAATTCGCTATACGTTAGTTTTAAAGCTGGTGTTAAGTAGTTCGGCAGTTAGCTTAATCGGTTTAAGTTATTTTAAAAGGCTAAGATATTATATCTTTATATTAACTTTAATCCCGCTCTCTTTTATAACACGTATCTCGCAAGCGTTAAGTAAGTTAGTGTACCTCTTTAAGTATAAGTGTAAGAGGTTTATAATCTTTCCGACCAGCTAGAATTACTTAATTAAAACACCGAGAAGTGTAAACTCTTTCGTTGTCTTAAAGTAAAACTTCTGATCGTTAACGTTATAGTGTATTAAGCTTATATTAAAGTCTCGTTTAATTAAAAGGTAATCTCGGGTTATATAGTTAAAATAGTTATAATAAAAGCATTTATAGTTTTATTTAAGTCGATTAAAATATTATTAAGTGAAAGATGTAAATTCCTTTATAAAGTCCTTTTTTATATTATTTATTTAAAGAGTTTTTATATTAAGCGCTATTTTCGCCGAGGGCTTTTTAAAGGGATTTTAGTCGACAGTTATATTCGCCCCGTTTTTTAATAATATCGCTTAAAGCTAGCCTATTATAATTAGTTGTTAATTTAAAAAGAGCTTTAATATAGCTTTAATGATGTTATTTATAGTGTTGTCGTCGGTGTGCGTTATTAAAACTGCCGCTTAACTAATTAAGTTAAGTTAAGTAATAACGGCGGCGGGTAATATTATTTTAAGGTAGCTTTAACTTGCTAAGTTCGATAAAGGCGTTGTTAAAAGCGTTTTAAAATAATAAAGGTGAAAGTTTTCGTAAAACAAGTGTTAGTTATAAGAGGTAATATTTTAGCCTTGTGAAACGTACTCGATGTTTTAAAGGTAAGTTTAAACGTTATTAAAAAGCTTTTTAAAGGTTATTATATATATTTAAAAGTAGCTTTTATTAAGTTAAACGCTGAGTTCGAGTTTAACTTCGTTAAGCAATATGTTATATAAAGATAACAACTAATTAAACACATTTGTGTTAATGCCTGCTTTTAAAACGTGTTTATAAAGTTCTTATAACTTTATTAATAGTGCGTTCGGGTTGTTGTTATACGGCCGGTTAAATTAAGCAACTATCCGCGATTAAAGAGTAGTGATTTACTCTTAATCCTCGCTGTTATAAAGTTGAAGTATTAACTCTTTTAGCGTTTTAAACTATAAACTTTTTAAGCGTATTAAAGCCGAGGTAATAAAAGTCTCGATAATATTTTATAAGGGCTTTACGTAGTATATTATAAAAAGCTTAACTTTTTTTTAATTAAGTAAACTAGCTTTATTATAAAGGGCTTTATATTATTATATAAATCGCGAGATATTAGTTCTTTTAAACTTAATAATCTTAACCGAGCCGGGTATAAGTATACGTATCTTATATAATCTTATTAATACTTAAACGGTAAATTTTATATTATTAAAAGATAAGGTTAAAGTATTTTTATTTATATTAAAGAGAGAGATTTATAATTAATACTTTAAGTTAACTCGTCGTTTATAGTAAAAAGTTGAATTATATTATTATAATGTTATACGATTGGTTATTTATACTTTATAAAAAGAAAAAAATAAAAAAAAAATAATAAAAGTGTTTAAAAAGGTTATAATAAAAGAAAATAAAAAGAGCGTAATATAAAAGAAATATATAAAAAAGAAAGTTAAATACTTAATTAAAAGAAAGTTAAAAAGTTGCCGTTATATTTAGCTTTAGCTCCTTTTCGTTAATTACACCGTTTTTATCTTTATAATAACAAATCTTTATAAGCTTTAAACGTTTTTTTATAAGCATTTAGTTTTTATCCGCTTCGATCTTTTTTAAACTAATATTTAAAATTCCTTTTATAAAACGGATATAATTTATAAGTAACGAACTATAAAGTCCGCCGGCAGCTTTAATAGCTTTACCCGATTAGTATAAATAACACTCTCGCCCTGTTTTTACTAAGCTATTTTTAAGTTAGCCTCTTTTTAAAACTTAAAAATCGATAGCTTTAAGTAAAAACTCTCTTTTACTCGACTTATCGTATCTCTTGTTTATTCCACTTTTTATTTTAACTAAAAACTAAGTTTTTCTTTTTAATTATAATAAAAAGCTGCTATTAACGCCGCATATAAAATTCGCGCGCCGATTTTCACTTTTAACTAGCTAAATCCTTTTCTTTAACTAATTAAAGCAGTTAAATCGGCGTTTAGTCTTCGCTTTTAAATAAAAAGCGCTCGCTTTTATTTACGTTTATTATAAATAACCTTCGCCGAAGCGATCTTAACACCTCTTTTTTCAGCTTACATTTATATAACTTTAAAGAATAAACTTCTTAAGATATTTAATAAAAGAGTTTATTATTTTACCAGCACTAGCTTTAAGTTCTTACGCGGGCCGCCTTTAAAGGCTTTACTTTAAGCTCTTTTCTTCGAGACGAGTGTTAAACTAAAACTCTCTTTAGTCACCTTTTACTCGTTAAGCCGTCCACTGTTTTTATATAATTAGTCTTTGTTTAAGGCTACCGACTATAATATTACGCGATCGACTATTTAATATAATAGCTAACTGCTTACATTTTTATAACGCGGGAAAAATTACGAAGTTAAATAAAGTAAATGTTAAATAATAACGTTATATAAATACAAGTGGTTAACGAAAATTTTAAATAAAAAAATTAAATAAATAAAGAATAAATAAGAAAAAAGGTATAAATAATAATATAAATACTTATCTTATTAAAGGTGTTTTATAAGTTTAAAAAATAAAAAACTTATTTAATTAGTTTATTTTTACTCGATTATAAACTTCCTTTTTAATACTCGTTAAATCGATATATTATTATTAATATAACAAGTCGTACCCGTATTAAGTTCGCTTTTTTTCTTTTTATAAAAGTAAAACCCGATTAATAAGTAGTTACTTACTCGTTTATTTCGAGTTTTACTTTTATCACTAATAAATACGTATAAAGATAGCGGTTATATAAACGTTTATAAATATATAACTTATTAAATATATTATAACGTAAAAGGCTAAAAGCGCGTATTTTAACTAATTAGTTAAAATACACGCTTTTACACGTCGCGTTATAATAAATGTTAAAAGCGTTTTTTAGTTATTAAACTTATTATTTTCTTTAAAAGATTCTTTTATTTATTCGCTATCGTAAAACTTTAATTATTCTTATATTTACTCTTCTTCCTTTTTTTTTACCTCCCCGTGCCTATCTCTCTCCTTATTTTCTCTTTGTCGCTTATGTCTTTTCACTCTCTGTTTTTGGTTTTAAAAGAAAAGGGAAAAAGTTCTTCCTCTTTGCGGCTTTTGACTAATCGGTCTAACTTAACATAGGAAGTAAAAGGGAACAAAGGGGGGGGGCTGATACCTACGCACTTAATACGTGTAAAAAGGGATATATATTTGTTAATTTACGTGTTAATGTTTTTCTTTTTTACTTTTATAAAATAAAACTTTTAAGAGTTTTATTAAAGCGTATTATCTTTATATATTCGTCTTTTTTATAATAGTGTTTTAAAGTAGCTAACTTTTAATAAACTATATAATAGCTTATTAAAATATATTTAAATTACTTAATCGTATCGATAACTTTAACGTTAATCCTCGTTAATTGTTTTTTTATATATATAAATCGAAAAACTTTCATTAAATAAATAGCTTACTTTATTATAAAACGCTTTTATTTTTAAACATTAGTCTCTCCGTTAATAATAACGATAATATTAATAGTAAGATTTTTAAAGATTTTTAACATTATCTCGTTTTCGTTATTTAAATTAATATATCGCTATAACTCTTATCCGGCTTAACTCTCGATTAAGTTAATTTAAGCGTCTTAATTATCTAAGGTACGTAAAGCAATTACGGAGTTAAAGAGCGATATAATGTTAATTTTCTTATAGATTTTGCTCGAAAATATCGTTTCGTACTTTATATAGCGGGTTTAAAGTAAAATTCGAAGAACTTAATAAAGAATTATCGTTTTTAATAACTATTATAAAAGCTTAAAAGTTTTCGATATCGGTAATGCTGTTAATAAAAAGATTTATTAAGTCTTTCGTCGATACCGTTTATTACGATTTAATTAGTTTATAAAATAAAATAAAAAGATTTTATTAGTAAATTTACTTAAAAAAGTAAAGATCTAAGCTTATAACTGTCGAGCTAACAGTTAAAGAAAATTATTAAAAATTACTTATCTCTCCTTTTAAGACTATAACTACGTGGTATTAATCTAGCTAAATACATGAAAAACTAGGTGTATTCCGAGACCTTCCGACCGCCTAGTGACTTGCCTCCGATGACCTCTATTGGGTTAGTCACCCCCTCAGAAAATAGGGGTTAAACCTCGGTGTAATCCCTTTCGTTTCCGGTGACCGATATGCCGTCACCTCAACAAGATGGACCGTCCTCAATATCGCCTGAAAACGCCTGAAAAACGGCGATAACACGCTATAATTGGTCCATAATTGACCGATTACAGCGCGCATTCCCTGCTGGTCAAGCCGTTTTCTGAAACCACTTGAAACTGTAGAGCATTTCTTGGCGTGAATTGACGAGAACGGACAACGCCAGCGAGAGGGAGAATGCTACGTGATGGAAAAGAGCCAGAAATACAGGGAATTTTAGAAAAATCAAGAAATGACGAGGCTTGACGAAGGCTTTGACATTTTTGACGTCATCGAGACAAGGCACGAGAAAGAAACAGGAAGGAAAAAAGAAACCAAAAATAGAAAAGACAGCAAGAATAGAAAAGAAAGCAAGAAAGCAAGAAAGAGAACCATGAGATACAACCCCTTACGGATAATTCCTTTGTGCTGAATCCCTAACTGATGCTCGAGCTTGTTCTAATGATTCGCACAAATCTCTGTACATCCCGTCCCAGAGAAAAGACGTCCGGTAAAAGACTGTTCCTTTGCGAATCTCCTCTCCCTGCATATCTTTGCACATCATCTTTTCTCGGCATTGCTTACTATGGCAATCATCATGCATTTGAGGCGAATGAGCACCGAGAGCGATTGTGCCACCAACAGATTCAGAACTCCACGCAAATACGGATAATCGGCAACACATACGTCCGCCTCACCGTGATCCGTACCCGTACCGTCCACTATGAGACGCACAAGGTTGACCCTTACTGCAAGCACTTGGCATAAGACTCGGCCTTGGCCCTTACTGGCTAATATTGCCCATTGCTATTGAAACATAAACAAAGTCGTGGCCTGACAGCCCTGTGTTTCCGGGCCTTGTCCTCTTCAGCCCTATGCTGTCTGGCCTGCACTTCTCAGCACTTTAGCATTCTTTCCGGCCTACACTATTGTTATCTCCCCTGTCGTACTATGGTCCGCCACACACGCAAGCCCGTTCTCGGAATACCCAAGGCCGAGTTTCTCGAGATCACCCGCCTCCTTGGCCATGCAGTGGCCGACCCGGCGGAAGACCACGGGCACTGTGCAGAGGACTGGTTCCAAGAGAAGGCAGGACACATTGGTAGAGAACCGGAGACTGGAACTGAAAGATGTAGAAGGACTGGAAGGGCTGGACGGACAAGAAAGCTCGGGTATGCTCCCAACTCCATTGCTGTCGGCCCGCCCATGAGTTGTTGTCTGCAGAGGAAGATAGTATGGCCTTCCAAGAGGAGTCAACGTGTCAGGCAAGAGAGAACACTCCAGGCCGATTGGCCGTACCAACGTTCCTGTCAGGTGCAGCCTGTATACGTCCACAGTATCAGCCTCTACCAGAAATGCCGACGTGGAAGCAACAGACTGCGGCCGCACTGGCCCGTCTACACACGCCCACGACCAGGACGGCGCCCGATAGTGCTCTTCCATCCTGTGCCGCGGGTCGTCCACGAACCAGTCGAGTTGGTACAGCAGCGTGGACCGCCACATGCCGGCCAGGTACTCGTCGCCGGTAGTCTGTTCAAAGACGTGGGCGATCCCGGAAAAGGCCGGCAGCTTGTCGCTCGGGTGTGTGAGGCTGCAGTTGGAGTATTCCCGGACGAGTTTGTTCCAGAACCGGAAAGCGTGTAAAGTCATGGGGTGACCCTCTTGACCAACCAGGTCACCGTCCATGTACAGCGGCTCGAGACTCTTTGCCGACTTTACTAGAGGAACCCCATCCGGAAACGCTTCGCACTTGATCTGTGTAAAGCATTCCCACATCACCTGCGAGGCGCCAAAGTACAGCACCCTCGGCGACAGCTGCCGTTCCTGAAAGGCCCAGCCCCGTCGGTGCAGGGAACCGTCCAGGATCTGCCTCTCCCAGTAGGTAATGTCGAATACGTGGCAGCAGCAAGAGCCAGCCTCCGACGTCCACCACCCCGTCGGCGCCTTGACCAGCCCCGGCTTGATTTCTGCCGCCGCGTCATCGTCCCTCGGCCGGAACAGGCCCCCGTGCGGATCCTCCGACGCCGACGCCGCAATCGTGCACGCCGAGTTGCTGTAGATGCTCTGCATCATGGGAATCTCGCGCTCAAAATCGGCCACCGAGTCCTTGACAATGCACAGCGCATCGATCCAGACGTACTCGACGCCCAGCCGGCGCGCAACCGCGACCGTGTCCTGGAACGTCTGCGGGAGGGCGGCGATCGGCTGTCCCTGTCGGAATGTGCCGATATTCGACGCGAGCAGCGCCAGGGCCTGGTCGCCGCCCCAGCGGTAGCTCAGAGTCACATAGGGCACCGGCGGAACCTCGTCGGTGACGACGTCGACGAGGCGCCAGTGCGTCTGTCCGTGGCGGCCGATCCACAGCAGCCGCGTCGGCATCCACCCGGGCGCGTGCCGGCAGCAGCACAGTTCATGGCCGTCCCGGCACGAGGCGAACCACTGGCAGGCCAAGTCCAAGCTCGGCTTTGAACCTGTCGACGAACTCAGTTTGGGTCTGGGAAAGTGGTCCGAGTCTAAGGCCGTTAGCATTCTCTTTCTTTTTCCTCGCTCGCGTCTCTTCTTGCCTCGCAAGCTCGCTCGCGTCTCTTGCCTCGTTCTCTTCTGTGCTCACCTCTCACGACCTGAAACTTGGTCTCAATCGTGTTAAACTCAATCGTCAATTGCAGCCGGTCACTCTTCCCCCCAAAACAATACATTGTCTTTGCTTCTCCAATCTCTCCCCGCCTCAGTGCACCGTTGGTCCGGTGGTTCACATAGTCATAGACAACAGTGCACATGTAGCATTTGCCATGGACTGCTGCGAGAAACGACGACAGTGTCGAGTGGTGGTCTTGGTAGCAGTTGTACTCTAGACATTCGCGGTCGTCGTACAGTGCCTTGAAACAGGCCGGGCAGAGGATGCTCAGAGGTGCTTCTGAAGGTGTGTCTGGTAGGGGAGGCCTGTTCAGAGTAGGACGCTTGCTGTCCACATGAAGCGTGCAGGGCTTGGAAAGTCTCGTCGAAGGACGGAACATTGCCAAACCCCTATTCAAAAGTGTGCACAGCGACATTGTAAAGTGTCTATTCCGATTCTGGTTGAGTCGTGGAGTTGGGGTTGGCACTGGCTACAGCCTGCTATGGATGCGGACCAGTGCCGACTTTCAACTGAATTGCATCGGGTGAACCAGGCGAACCAGGCGAACCAGGCGGACCAGGCGAACCAGGCGACAATGTGCACAAGGTGTTTGCAAGTTTTCAAAGTCCAACACACGTAGATTAGGCAAGGCTTCCACCAGGCTTATTGCATTTCATGCAGCGGGTTGGGCATCTGCTGAAACACGCAACCTTTTCAAAGACGAGTCGTGCACATTGCAACCCCAACTGCAGGCAGACGTGGGTGGTAAATCCTTTTCAAATGGCGGGCATCGCAAAAATAGGCGGCCATCCGACGGGTCAGGTGGTCGACAAGGCTATGGAACCAACCTGCGCTTTTTGATTGTGGCATGTTTCACTGCTGCCTCCAGCCATGGCGGCCAAAGCCGCTCTCGAGGAGATGTAGATAAGCGGCCCTTTTTGCCATTTCACGGGGCCGAGTCAACAACAGAACGCCGCTCACCGTTGCTGCTATCCAGGTCCTCTCATGTAAGTACGCCTTTCCAAGTGATGACTTTTTGTCTTTTCGTTGACTTCAGTCCCTAACATCCTACCAGCATCATGTGCACCTACACATACGGCAAAATCGTCTGCTTGTGCGGCCACACGGACACGGCCACATACCCCAAAGTGACGCCCTGCTCCAGGAGGCCAACCCAAGAACAGATGCGCCTGGCTGGCCATCGCATCCCGTGCAAATACACCAAAGAACGATACGACAGCGACAATGCGACCTCGGAAGAAGCGAGGCCTTGTCCAAACTGCATGCACAAGTATTTCTACGACGAGCAGAAGAAGACGTTCGTTCGGATATCTGACTATGCCAGCTAGAATGGCTTCAACGGGGGGGGGGGGGGGGGGGGTGCCTGGATGGTTTGGTGTGTTTTGGATTTGTTATTTGTTATTATTTGCTTTCTGGTTGTCAAAAACAAAGAAATTATACATAAATTATCTTTACTTCATTCCTCACCGTCATATTTGGCAGTTCTCTGTCGCCTCTACTACGTGGCGTCCCGTTGATGCGGCCAGGTTTTGTTTCCTGGCTGGAACGAGTTGATTGGTCTTCTTGTCTCGGTTGTGGCTGTACAGGTCCTTGCAGCCAACACACGAGGAAGGAACGACCACCTCCCGCGACTTCCTGCAGCTTGCTGCTAGTTGCATGGTTGGTCACAGCCCACCACCCCTCATTTTACGAGAGGGGATTCCCGTCCGATCTTCGCTTTCCTTTCCTTTCGTATTCCAGCTTTCTTGGCCAATCTCGCAACTTTCTCAGGCATCACCACACAAGCAGTCTGGCCTTGCACGCGCCGCTTTATCGTCTACTATCGGCACGCTACCATGGCGGAGGCGTTGGGAACGGCCGCCAGCGTCATTGCAGTGATCCAGCTCTCAGAGCGCCTCATCACTCTGCAGCAAGTATATCGCCGCCGTCAAAGACGCACAAAAGGATTTGCTGCATATTCTTGTCGAGGTCACAGCTCTGAAAGAAACCCTCTCAAAATTGGAGGATGACATTGAGAACGATAATGAGAGAGAGCCAGAAGCCGCCGCCGCAGACGGAAACAGCAAGAATGAAGACGCCACGATGAAACCCAGCAACAGCACTCTCCTCTCAAGCAGCTCCGGGACGCTCGACAGCTGCCAACGGTGCCTTGCCGGTCTCGTGGAGCTGTTCCCCCGAGACAATTCGCGCCGCCAAACAATTGCCACCAGCCTCGCGTGGCCTTTGCGAAAAGATAAAGCAACCAGGTTGCTGCAGGAGCTCGCCGCGTACAAGGCCACACTTGCCTTGTCGTTAGCCATAGAGGCCAAGCCCCAGGTGAAAGAAATCAAGCAGACTGTCGTTAAGACTGGAGAGGTTTTATCACGTATGCGGAACTCCCACTCTACCTTTGCTTTGGCGGCCCCTAATTTGAACCCTTGCACTGACAAGACCAACAGGCCAAGAACGCCGTGAGTTTTTCAAATGGCTCCAGCACAACGTTGAAGATCCAGCCATTATGCACTCTCGCTGGACCAAGATGCGCGGCAAGGGCACATCAAGGTGGATTCTCGAAACGGATGAATGGATCGACTGGACTGGTTGTTCAGACAACAGGCCTTCACTTCTTTGGCTCAATGGAATCCCAGGCTCCGGAAAGACTCTGATGGCCTCACTGGCAATCGACGCTTTGCAGGAATTGTGCCTTTCTGACCAGAATAGTGCTGCGGTCTATTACTATTGCTTCTACGCCAACGACCGCGACGAGACAGCCCCGTTCCTTAGGTGGATACTGGTACAGCTCTGTCGAAAGATGGAATCGATTCCAATCTCCCTGTTTGATGACTTTCAAGACAATGTCCATACCACCCAGGGGCGTCTTCTGACGGCTGTTGAAGAGTGTCTGGCCCACCTCGACAAGGCGTTTATTGTCGTCGACGCCCTCGACGAAAGCAACCCACGAAAGGACTTGCTTGATACTATCACCATTTTGGCCACCGACGAACGCTTTAGAAAGCTTCAGATCATGGCTACGAGCCGGAATCTTTTGGACATTACGGATGCCCTGTCACCACACGCCCGCCAGATATCGATGGCAAATATTGGATTGACCAAAGACATTGCATATGTCGTCGGCAGCTCTCTGTTGCAGAAAGAGTTCCAGTGGTGGGGAAGAGATCTTTTGGACGAGGTGGAAACAACGCTCGTCGAAATGGCTGCAGGAATGTGAGTAGCCATCTGAGCCCAATTGTCGGTCGAATCCAATGCTAACGAATGCGAATGCCACAGGTTTCGCTGGGCTATATGCCAGTTGGACCTTTTACGCCGCCTGACGAGTGTCCGTGATATTCGGCAGTGCCTCATGACCTTGCCTGCTACTATTGAGGAAACCTATGACCGGATTCTTTCCATTCTTCCCAAGAACCAGCGCATTTTAGCGCTGAATACCGTGGCCTGGATTGCCGGCGTCTCTTCGATTCAACCAATGATACATATTCGAACCGACTTTCTCCCCCTCACGTCCTTGTTGAGGATTATGAAGGAAATGGCTGTGGACGATGAGACGAGCAGCGTGCCAGATGCCGACCGGGTTTTGTCTATCTGCGGCTGTCTTCTTACTCGGTACATATCTGATGACGTGGTGGGTCTCGCACACCGCACAGTCCGAGAGTACGCAACAGCACGCATGCGGTTTTCCAAAGACTCAACGATGTTTGAAGAATCGTTTAAAGCATCGTTTATAAAACCATCGTTTGAAAAATCAACGTTTGACTTGCAGAACGCAATGGCATATGCATATTGCCGCGCCGGTGCTTTGCCACTCCGGCTTCCAGGCTCTAAACAGCATCTCAGAGAGATCGATGTACATATGCGTTCCGTGGTTCACTGTTCAACAAAGTTGAACCTGGCATACGTTCTCGAAAACGAACGGTTGACTGAAAGCGTATTTTCATTCTACACCGAGGCAGTTAAGAAGGATCTGCGTGCTTGCCGCGAAGAACGTGCAGAGCGAATCCGATTGATGGATGACTCGGAAGAGCGTTTCAAGAAAACGGACACGAAAGCAGAACATGAGCCTCAGGACGACCCGGGCATGAATTCAGACTTGGGAAATGGGCCACACAACGAGCCTGGATTCACTGAAGAGGAGCTGGAAGCCGCTGGAAATTTCATTAATGTGGTAGCCTCCCACCGAATAGCCCGAGCATTTCGCCTTGACATTGCAGGTCGGTTTTGCCATGCCACATCTGTGTGGTCTCTTCTGGCTGACAACACCAAACTTTCTGGTACGGAAGCCGGATTATTCCGGCGAATCTTCTGCAATGTCAACAAAGATTTGCCCGGCTTGTTTAATTTCACTGCGCCGCTCTGCCCTGACCGAATCACCTACCTGGATCTGCTACCACGCAGCGAGTGGCTTCTAAGGCCCAATCGTACCATTTTGGTGTGGGAATATGTCTTGCAACCGATGGCTATTCCTGGCAAGAGTGCGCATACGAGATTCCGGCTGTATCAGGCTGTTGCGCATGATGCTGTCGCCCGTTTCGGATGCAGCAAATCTGGGGACTGGACGAATGTTCGTTTCGCACTTGAACATTGCTCGACACTAGAGCATTATGTCATGTTGAGGGTCATGGTAGAGGAGCTCTTCAATCTAGAGGTAGATCAGAGTGAACCGTTGGACTTGGACCGTCTCAAGGAGGATCTACGCGAATCTTGGTCGCCGATGGCGGCTAGACATTGGCCGCCAGGTTATGGCCCCATTCAAGAACTGCTTGAAAAACAGTTTAAGAGGTGGGAGGGAAATCCTCGAATGACGGATGCTGATAGACTGGAGGAGGAGAAGAGGGACAAGGAGACCACCGAAACCTACGTCAGATATTACTCTGCTTTGCCACACTTGAAAATGAAAAGGGAAAGGTGGATAAAAGGTTGAGATTCAAACTCGAAAGGCTATTATTAGGTTAACTTTTTTTTTCGGTCTTTTTACTTCTCGAAATAATTTTTTTCTTTTTGCATTCGCTTCAAAGAGATCAAGATCTACCCTCCTATGATATCACATTCTTGAGCGGCTGTCCGGCAATGAACCGCCGGAGGTTCTCGGCAATGAGAACCTCCGAGTCCTGCGGGCGGCCGCCGGCAGCGTGGGGCGACACAATTGTGTTGGGCGTCTTCCACAGCCGGCTGCCAGCGGGCAGGGGCTCCGTCTCAAACACGTCCAGCGCGGCACCGCCCAGCCGGCCCTGGTCCAGCGCGTCGGCCAGCGCGTCCTCGTCGATGCACGTGCCGCGGCCGACATTGACCACCCACGCGTGCTTTGGCAGCAGCTTGATGCGCTCGGCGTTGAGGGCGTGCTTGGTCGAGTCGGCGCCGGGCAGGATCATGACGAGCGCGTCCGTCTGCGGCAGAACCTGCGGCAGCGCCGTGTCGCTCAGCACCTCGATGCCGTCGCGCACGCCCGCCTGCCGGGCCACGCCCGTGACCTGGGCGCCGAGCCCGCGCAGGTGCGGCGTCAGCGACTTGGCAATGTTGCCAAAGCCCCAGACGACGATGCGGGCGTCGCGCAGCGTCGTGAAGGCGCCGGCCGGGCGGTCGGGCTGGGGCCCGCCGAGGTGGGCGGGCCACTTGCCCTGGAGCTGGTAGTCGCGCATCTCGTAGAACCTGCGGGCGGCGTTGAGCAGCAGGCCGAGGGTGTGCTCGGCGACGGTGCGGTCGTGCAGGCCGGAGCCGGTGGTGACGGCGATCTTGGCCGGGTCGAAGCCGGCGCCGAGGACGTCGTTGGGCCCGGCGGCCAGGGACTGGATCCAGCGGAGCTTCTTGAGACGGGCGGCGGCGTCCTTGAGGTTCTCGGCCGAGTTTGTCCAGGTGATGAGGACGTCGGCGTCGACGTGTTCTTGAGGGATGAGTTGCTTGACGTTGTACGGCTGGATGTCGACGGAGAAGCCCTCGAAGCTCTGGACGTCGAGCTTGAGCGAGGTAGGGTAGAGGAGCTTCATGTTGGGGGGTGAGGGGGGTGAGGAGCGAGGCGAGGAGGTGGACAGAGATCTGGCTGGAAGAAACCTTGCTGAAGTGAGAATGTGAGGGACTCGGCGCGCGGCAATGGCAGGTGCAGCAAAGAGACGCATAGAAGTGATGAGGAGAGAAAGAAAAGAAAAGAGAGGTCCAAGAAGAGAGTTTTGAGAAATGAGAGTCGAGAGTAGACGAGCTGTTGCGAAGCCGGAGATTCTCTCCAAAGGCGGGGCAGCCGATTCCGTCACCAAAACGACACCAAGTTTGCGTGCGTGCGTGGGGGAGCAACGGGACCGGCCAATGCTGGCGTGGGCATTAATACCGTAACTGTCTGCAGCACCGGCTGCCGGGGGAATTATCACCGACACTGGGCTCCAGCGGGCGTCCGCTCCTGGACTTGGCCAAGCGCTATTACAGCACTACCGCCCAGGGGCACTTTTCCTTGCCGCCAAGTTGAGGCAAAAATTCCGAGTTTAGGAAAGAGCTGCCTGGTCCGCTTCGGCTCAATGAACCCTGCTCGTTCGGCGGGCACCTGCCCACTATTTTCCACTTATGAAAAGCCGCAGAGCACTGGAGACGTTTTTGAAGAGGAAGTTTTGGTGTTCTCAGGATGGGGAGGACAACATTTGCATCCCCGTGTCGGGGAGAATATCACTGCCGACTTCTACAAGCCCATTTCACCGTCGATGAAACGTCACTGGCATTCTATTCCCATCATCTCGTCTCTCTTCCTCTACCTCGTGAGATACCCGTAAACCTTTTTCAGGTGGTTCAGCTTCAGCCCTGCCCGCCACTCGCCCGTCTGCTTGACATTTGTCTGCACGGCTGCGCTCTTGGCGTGCACGTCCCAGAGGTGCTCTCTGGACGTGTACGCCTCGAACGTGACGAGCCGCGCAGGAGGATCCCTCGCCAGCGTTGTACACCAGCGACCCGGCCTCGTTGGTCTTGGTCGTGCCGACCACATTGGCCCAGTACTGCAGCGCTTTTTCCAGCAGGCCGGCGTCGTTGTAGGCGACTTCGCCGACGACGACGTACGGGTCGGCAACAGTCGCAGCTTCGGGCCTGGCAAAGAAGCCGAAATCGTCGACAATGTCCAGGGTCAAGACGGTCGGCGCGCCGTCAAACACCGTCGCCGAGCCCATCCACTGGATCATGTCCTTGACCTGGTCGCCGGCCATGTGGGCGTCGAACGCTGCCTGGTCAGAGTACCTGGGGATAGTTAGCGACCGGTACGGCGTAGTAGACTTTGGAAACTGCAGCCTCAAAGCCGAGACTGTCTTTTCTCCGTTGTCTGGGTCCGGCCTGTCGCGTGTGTCTTACACTTCCAGCATGTACACCGACTTGCTGTCGACATCGTCTCGCGGGACGAGGACGGCATACGTAACGACGCCTGGCTCGTGGGCCCTGGAGTAGTCTGACGTAGCTGAGAGCTTTGCAATGTACTGAACTGTTACAGTAATCCGAGAAGAAGACTTGAGAAACCGGCCCACCTCTTCACGTAGTTTCCCCCCTACGGTGGGCAGATGAGCGAACACAAGTTTTGCCATGGTGATTGATTGACGAGAAAGCGGCTTACGATAAAGTATTCGATTTCATGTTCTCTTTGCGCAGTCGCTGCACTTGTATGAAGGTGGGGGAAAGGGGGTTAGTGTGGATTCCCGGGCATCGTTTACCGGTTGGGGTTGAAAGAGAAAAAAAAGCTACTGAAGGAGACAGCAGATGGGTGAAAGAAATAGAAGAGTAACGAAAAGAAAAGTAATCAAACAGTAGACGTAGGCATAGCAAAAGCAGACGAAACATCAGTTTGCCTTACTTTGTATTCTATTGGTCTCGATCTGACCCCTACAGCCTCCTACAGCTTCGCCTTCACTGCCATTTCTTTCCGCAAGATCTTGCCCGTTGGGTTCTTGGGCAGCTTGTCAATGTGCCACACGCTCCCGCAGCTTTTTGTACCCAGACACCTGGTCGTCTACGTGTATGAAGACAGATTGTGGAAGAGTCATCGATTCAACGTGGTCATCAATTGTGTCAATCGTGTAATCGTGTAATCGTGTAATCGTGTAATCGTGTAATCGTGTAATCGTG
The DNA here is from genome assembly GCA_002778245.1 of Raffaelea albimanens. Classification (NCBI taxonomy): domain Eukaryota; kingdom Fungi; phylum Ascomycota; class Sordariomycetes; order Ophiostomatales; family Ophiostomataceae; genus Raffaelea; species Raffaelea albimanens. The sequence goes on from PCDJ01000001.1 coordinate 1,804,576, forward strand.
TAATCGTGTAATCGTGTAATCGTGTCAATCGGTCCCATAAAGTCACGATGGCTCCCAGAAAATCAATTACAAAACCACAGCGTTTTTTAAAAACAAACACAACCACCCGAGTGTGGAGACGAGGGACGTCCCCAGAAACTCGCAATGAATCATTAGCCCCAATCGGACGACACGCAAAACGATTCCCACGCGGAGATCAACAACGCGGACCTGGTGGTGTCGTTCGGGGACGCCGTGTTTGCACTGTCGGAGTAAGTGCGGCGTTGCGGCGATTGGCGGGTGTCTGCCGCGGCTGCTGCGGACGGTCGGGCTGGAGATGGCGCTGACGGGGCGGAGCATGACCGCACAGGAACGAGTCATCAACAAGATCGTTCCTTGTAGCGAGGTCGTGCCGGAAGCGATAAAGTATGCGACAATGATTGCGGAGAACAGCCCGGACGCGGTGATTTGCTGAGAGTTTGAGGAGAGGGGTGTGAATGTGAAAGGGGTATTCAATCAAAAAGAATTAATGATTGAAACGACTTGCCCTCGACCTGAGTCGAGGTACGGCAATGAGGACGACTGCAACGGCGACGCCGACAAGGACGTGGAATTTTGATTCGAAGATCTGGGCGGTCAAAAAGACAATGGCCCCATAGGCGACGTTGGCAATGAAGAGAATGGCAGAGCTGTTTGTCTGAGGAGGGTCGGGCGTGGTGGCATCCTCAATGGTGATTTCCTGCTTGACTTGGGCAGCGATTGCAGAGACGAAAAACACAAGGCTGGCCATGGCAGACAGGTAACAGAGCAGCCCGGATGTCTGGTGGGCGAGATAGAAGAAGAGGGCAGACGACAGGTAGTTGAACAATGTTGGCGCTGGCCATTTTGGGGAGTTAAAGTTGGTGTAGGAAAAGATGTTTTCTTTTTCTTTGATTTTTCTTTCAAAAGGTAAAACAACATTTACTCTCGACTTAAACTCAAAAATCCACAGGATTCACAGCCTCCTTGCCCAGACAAGGCTGACATGTCACAGATGCAAATCCCAGACCGACATCAAAACGGGACGACGTGACATTTCCCACAAACATGGTTTCATGCTGCTTTTCCTGCCAATAATATTACACGCAATTGTGCATCATGTTGATCACCCTAAAGCACTAATCGCAATTGCCATTCGGGAGGTTTTCCCTAAACGAGCATAGCCCAGAACCTCCCCGCAACCGGCTGGAGCAGCCTGTCGTATCTTTCCACACGGGCCTGACGGACCTGAGGCGAGTGACAAGAGTGGCCAAAAGAGTGGGGGTCTGATAAGTGAGCCCCAAGGAGCCCAAAGGAGCCCCAAGGACCCCCAAGGACCCCAAGGGTCAAGGACTTGTATGAATGTTACTGTTGGCAATGCTCATGCAAAGATTGGCCTAGACAACTGCACAGCAGACGCAGACGACAACATCGCTTCCCGCCCGCTGCACAGCCGACCATGCCCCCGACCAGCAAGCACAACTGCCACACCTGTCGACGGCGGAGGGTCAAGTGTGACAGAGTCTCGCCAGTCTGCGGACCGTGCCAGCGCCTGCAGCTCGAGTGCCTCACGGCCCGCCAGGCGCCGACAGTCCTGTGGCTGCCCGTCAACCAGAACGGCGACGACAGGTCCGCGCGAGTCGAGGCGAGCCCGTCTCTCGACCCGGACGGCACGGAGCAGTGCGCCCGGCGGACGGCCATATTCACAGGCAAGTTGGGTCGGGACGGCTCCCCGATAAGACAAGGCAACTGACCGTCCAGTCCCTGAGCGCCACCGCATGTCAGAACAGCTGCGTGAAATTACCGTGGAGGCAGACATCGACGACATCCTGCAGTCCTTTGACGCCGTGGACGAGACGACTACCAGGCAGACCACAAGAGGCCCGTTCAGCGTGTTTCCATCAAGACGCGATGCCTCGTTACTCCTACGAACCACGTCGCCATCGATCCCATCGCCGTCAAGCATCGCCATTGCATCTCCTGACTGGATTTCCCCCCTGGGCCACCACGGCACATCGTACCAGCCAGCCAACGAGACGAGCACCAGTTTCTGCGATGCCCTGGACTCTTGTCTGCTGAATGCAGCCTTTTCCGGGCCGTTTGAAGACGTTCTCGAGTCCGAGTTTGACTGGGGCACGCTCCCTGGGCCGGCCGCCGCGCTTTCTTCCCCTCAACTGGCCCAGGCAGGCAGCGTCCTCACTCCCCCCAACCTGTTTTCCTTTCCCAGCATGCAACAGCAGCAGCACATCTCTCTACCCCCTCTCCCATCCCCACTTTCCGTCCATCTCCCGTTCCTGCAGCCATCCGAGGTCCTCAAGCGAGTGCCCAAAGACGTCTTCTTTTTACTGCAGCACTACGGCTCCAACATGGCCTTTGTCCTCGGGCCACGGCCGAGCTCGAAACCGCCGTGGAAAACGATACACTACCCGTCTGTGCTGGAAACGACGTCGGCGCTGCTGGTCGCCGAGCCGGTCAAGCACGCCCAGCTGGCACTGCTGCATGTGATCATGGCCGCCAGCAGCTACCACGTCGACTGGTGGATATCGGGTGGCCCGTCGCGCACGGAGAACACGGCGGGATCGTCGCACTGGTGGCGTGTCGGCGAGCAGCACGAGCAAAAGGCCAAGACGCATCTGCAGCTGGCGCTCAAGACGGAGTTTATGGGGAGTCTGCAAGAAAAGTGCAAATACAAGCACGTCCTGATGACGTTGTTGTGCATGGTGACGATATGTGTAAGCCAGGTCCTCTTTGACATGCGGCCTTTAGTATTTGACAGCCTTTAGTATTTCATGCTGACAAAACAGGTCCTCAAAGGAACAATGGAAAACTCGAGACTGTTCCTGCTCGACGCCGAACGCGTGATCCGCCTGCGCGGCCAAAAGGCAAACCCGTCCAAGAAAGTGCGCCTGCTGCACAACATGTTTCTCTACACGCGGACCCTCTTTGACAGCACCTGTCCGGGGGAGGGCAGCGGGTCGTCCAGGACGGGTTCCTCCTGCGCAGAGTCTCCGTTTGAAAGCCTGGTCCAGAGCGACAGCACCGCCTTTGAAACAACCTACGGCGTGCCTCTGTCGCTGATGCAGCTGATCTCGCAGACGACAGCCCTGGCGAGAGAAGCCGACAGACAGGCCTCGGGTGACTATGCCTTTGCGAGACGCGTGCGGTCGCTAGAGGACCGCATTTGCGCCTTCAAATGGGGCGACGAGGGCGAATGGAACATTGACAACATTGAGGGCATCGACGAGACCGGGCTGGCAGAGGCGGTGGCCCCCTGGCAGAGATCGGCCACGCGCGACACGATGCGGCCGTACGTCGCCGCCATGCACCAGGCTCTACTAATCTTTTTCTACCGGCGCGTCCGCAAGCTCAACACGTACACGCTGCAGCCGTTTGTCAAGCGCGCCATTTCACAGCTGTTTGCCTACCAGCGCGTCAAGGAAGAACACTGCATCGCCGCGCCCGTCCCGAGCTGGCCTGGCTTCATTGTCGGCTGCGAGGCGACGGACGAGCACGACCGGCAGCAGGTGCGGCAGTGGTTCCGGCAGAACCGCACGACGTGGAAGAGCTTCGAGGCGATTGAGGCCATCTTGGAGAAGTTCTGGCAGGAAAAGGACGGGCGGGCCAGAAGCAGCAGCAGCAGCACCAGCAACAGCAACCCAAGGCGAGACGGGAGCTGTTCCGTGGGCGAGGAGATAACGTGGGACCAGTTTTTCAGGGCGAATCAGACGACGATAATAGCGACTTGAGTAATGGGTAGATTTGTACAAATTGAACAAGATAACTTGTTTTCTATCTGATACGCTCGCCGGTGACCTTCTGTCCCCCCCTGATCGTGGGTCGCTTGCTGTCTTTCTGGCTCTATCGGTGGCGCCTTCCTCGTCGCTGGTCGCCTTCCCCCTTATCGCAGGTCGCCTTCCTCCACTGTCGCTGGTCGCTTTCCTGATTCGGCAGCCCCTCTTTGGTGTAAGTGGTGGCCGTTTTCGGACGTCATCCGCGTCTTGCTGTATCTCGATGCCGACGGGTTGGGATAAATAACTGTTCAATTCCAAGTGAAAGACATCAAGATAACGACAAGCAACAGCAAACACCAGTCTTGCAACACACAACAGCCGCAAACACACAACAACCACTACAAACTCCATAATGGCAAAGAAGGCTGCCATCAACCGCCACTGCGCGCCCATCGACCCCCTCTACAAGCCAAAGGTTGCCATCACGCGCCTCCCCGCGACGGCTCCCGTCGCCGACATCCTGGCCGTGCTCGACCGCGACGGCGGCCTGATCCTGGAGGACCTTGCATCCCCAGAGGACCTGGAGAGGATTGACGCGGAGATTGCCGAGTCGAAAAAGGACGAGGAGGAAGAAGAGCAAGAAGAGCACAATGGCTTCCCCACGATCCCGTCGCAGACCAGCCTGGTGGGCGGCCTGGTCGGGCGCTCCGCGACGATGGCCAAGATCTGCGACGGGGCGCTGCTGACGGAGCTGCGGACGGAGATTTTGCGGGACAGGTTTTGCATTGTGCGGGAGCACTACGACGAGGAGTGTGTGGTGGACCCGCTGCTGAGCATCAGCGTGTCGTTCCGGATTGGGGCGGGGGCGCCGCGGCAGGCGCTGCACCGGGACGACGCGGTGCACGGGATTGACCACACGGCGCGGCCGTTTGAGCTGAGGAAGGCGAGCCAGTTTGCGTGCCTGATTGCGGGGGTGGAGACGACGCGGGCGAACGGGGCGACAATGTTTGTGCCGGGGAGCCACCGGTGGGCGGACAGCCGGCGGCCGCGGACGGACGAAGTGTGTTTTGCAGGTGAGTGAGCGAAGCGAGCGAAGCGAGCGAAGCGAGGAAAAAAAGAAAGAAGATCGAGCGAAGCGAGGAAAAAAAGAAAGAAGATCGAGCGAAGCGAGGAAAAAAAGAAAGAAGATCGAGCGAAGCGAGAAAAAAAGAAAAGAAAGAAGAAGAAACGAGGAAAGGAGAGAGAGACTTGTTGACTACATCTGCCTACGTAATACGAACGAACGCCTGCTGACTGTTTACCAGAGATGCACCCCGGCTCGGCGCTGATCTTTATGGGCTCGGCATACCACGGCGGCGGGCACAACTCGGTGCCGGACAGCGTGCGCGTGGTGCACGGCATGTTCTTTGTGCGCGGCACGTACCGGCAGGAGGAGAACCAGTTCCTGGCGATCCCGCAGAAGCGGGTGCTGGGCATGACGCCGAGCATGCAGAGCCTGCTGGGGTACAAGAAGCCGGACACGGCGCTGGGCCTGGTGGAGAACCGGGACCCGAGCGGCAGCCTGGAGAAGATCTTTCTCAAGCTTGTGAAATAGGGACGAGCGGGATGACGACATGACAGAACGACGAAAGTTACTTGCAGCAGGCACTCTTGGTACCATCTAAATTGTTTTATCTTCTTTTTTACCTTTTGCCATTTGCTATTTACTTTTACTATTTGCTATTTCCTTTTGCTATTTACTCTTTATTCATCAATCATTGTTCGATACAACCAGTGTCTCCAAGTAGGCTACTGCCAACCTGATCCGTCCGTTCCGACACGGAAGGAGCGGCACACTTTGACAGATGCAGTCTTACAGAGTAGCCTTCTCAATTGTTTTCATCGACGTTGCACTCTTCATCGCCAGAATGGAGAAGAGCTTGGAGCGTCCAAGAACCCCACCATCCTGACTGACGCCGTCTGTCTTAACTCCAGCTTACTCTGCCTCCACTTATCAGACAGTTTATCGCTGGCTTAGACCGGGTAGCCGATCTCACGGCGCATTCGGGATCCACTTTGCCCATGGGGAAAGTGGGCAAAATTAGCGAGCGTGGAGTTGGGTCATACATACCAACGCGGAGTGCAGGGTACAAAGGTGTCAGATACCAAGGTGCGGATGCCCCGCAAACGAAAGAGTGCTGAGAAAAGCGGATGTTTTCTCCGCACGAAGAGGCAGCTCTTGGAGCTGAAAGGAATGAAAAAAGCAAAAAGCGAAAAAAGAAATGCTCGGTATTTATTGCGGCAGAGGGTGGTGATGCTGATACACTCCCAATCGATTGTTGATCAACATGCCGGAATTCCGTCGACGCGCCTGCAGACAGACCTGCGAGTAGCCGACAAAAGTAGACAAACACACAGACGTGCAAAAAGGCGACTTGAGAAGAGATGGAAATGGAAATGAAATGAAATGGAAATGGAAATGGAAATATAAATGAAACGAAATGGAATAATGAAATGGAAAATGACAACGACAAGAGGTTGTACTTTCAAACTTCAAAACTCAAGAATTTGACCACACGTTCATCTTGTCAAGACTGCTCACTTTGGAACCAGTGTGCCAACACTTTTTGTTTCTGAATCAGAACCGTCGAGTAAGACAAACCCCAGAAAACAAAAAAAAAAAAAGTACTAGCACAAAGAACACCCCCCAAAACGCGGCCACGCTTGCATCGTCTAGTCCCATGTAGTCTCATGCAATAAAAGGTACATTGCCATCGTTTGCATCCAAAAACAGAAAGGCGTGTTCATCAACTGTGCCTACTGCGCTATTCACCATCACGCGGCATGGCCTCGGGTCGATGCCTGGCCCATGGAGCTAACGCTCTCCGCATGCCAAGACAAGAAAGAGATACCGGGACTCTTGTACTTTCAGAGAGAGGGGTAACCAGCAAAGCGGACCGCGAGCTGTCCGACGTCATGGCGAGGAAGCAATCATCAACATGAAGAGACAAGACATATATTCCAGGAGCACAGCTGTCAGCATAAGGAAAATATCAAGATATTCAAGGCTACAGACACAGCAGCAGCAACAGTAACAACCCGTCTCTTGTTGATCAGCTCAAAAACTGGGGTACCTATGGGTGTGCTCGTGCGGAATGCGGCTCCGAGCCGAGGGGGGCGGGAAAAGCACACTCGTACTTGTTCTTGTACTGTCTGCCTGTGCTCGCAAGCTCTTGGGCAAAATGCGGGGGAAGCACTCCAGTCTTTGTAGGCTACGAGTACGCCTATTTTTTTTATTCACACCTGTTCATCCTCCTGATTGGTAGCGGCGGCAGGCCGGAGTAAGGGAGCACACGAAAAAAAGTTGGGGAGGAGGGGACCGCGGGTGGGTTGATGTGGGCAGACGTGGAGGATGGGGAGGATGAAACAAGGATGATGTAGGCTACTTGACATGTAGGAGCGGAGGAGCTCAAGAGCTATAAGGCCGCCTTCCCCCGTCGAGGACAAAAGATCCAGGACCATTTCTAGGTATCAGTAACTCTTTCCACGACACTTACCTCATACCGCATCCTTCTGCAACTTGTCACTTACAACCTCACACCCAGACACCCCCACCCCCCACCCCCACACCATGGCTATCCCCAAGGAGCAGCGTGCTGCCGTCAAGGTCGGCTCTGGCCACGACGCCAAAGCTCCCGTCAAGACAGTCAAGGTCCCCACCCCGGGCCCCGGCCAGATCCTCGTCAAGATCACCTGGACCGGCCTGTGTGCCAGCGACAAGTCCCTGCTGCACGACGAATGGGGCCCGCTCGGCGTCGCCATGAAGGAGGTGACCGAGGGCATTGCCGGCCACGAGGGTGTGGGTAATGTCGTGGCACTCGGCCCGGGTGTCGAGGAGACCGGCCAGTGGAAGATTGGCGACCGGGCGGGTGTCAAGTGGATTGTGGATGTGTGCGGGACATGCCACTTCTGCAAGGAGACAGACCAGGGTGGTGAAGTGTAAGTCAATGGAAGTACAACAGCAAAGCGCCGTGCTGTTCCTGTCCAATTCCGACTGCTTGAACGCGACTTTGTTCTCCAAGCCTCTTACCTCCCCTCTGGCAATCATTTCTTACCCCGCAAGCCACCCTGCTCAAAAAACCTGCTAACTTTTCAGTCTCTGCACCCACCAGATCAACTCCGGCTTCACTGCCGCCGGCACATTCCAGGAATACTGCGTGACCTGGGCCCGCTACGCCTCGCACATCCCCGACGCCGTCTCCGACGAAGAGGCCGGCCCCATCATGTGCGGCGGCGTCACTGCATACACTGCCTGCAAGCGCTCGGCCGTCAAGCCCGGCCAGTGGATGGCCATCCTCGGTGCCGGCGGCGGTCTCGGCCACTTGGGCGTCCAGTATGCCAAGGCCATGGGCATGCGCGTGATTGCCATTGACGGCGGTGCTGAGAAGAAGTCTCTGACCGAGAAGCTGGGTGCCGAGAAGTACCTGGACTTTCTGGAGAGCAAGGACCTGGCCAAGGACGTGCTGGCGATCACCGGCGGCCTGGGCGCACACGGCGTGATTGTTTTCGCAGCGGCCAAGTCTAGCTATGCTGTCGGTCCGAGCCTGCTGCGGAGTGGTGGCACTCTGGTGGCTATCGGTCTTCCGGGTGACCCGAGCATTCTTGCTGGCTGTCCTCCGGTGATGCTTGCACTGAAGGTAAGACAACGAGCGAGCGAGCGGAGCGAGAGAAGCAAGTTGGAAAAAGGGAAAGACAAGAACGAGCGAAGCGAGGAAAAAAAAAGAATGACAAGAATGAGCGAAGCGAGAACCACAAGCTAACTTTGACTACAGAAACTCAGCATTGTTGGCAGCGTTGTCGGCACGCTCAAGGACGTCGACGAGGCCCTCGACTTCACAGCACGCGGCGCCGTGCACCCAATCCTGACACGGGGCAAGCTCGAGGATGTCGACAAGTTCATTGACCAGATGATTGCAGGCAAGCTGGCTGGCCGTGTTGTCCTGCAGGTGTCATAGGGGAGAGGACGAAATGAAAGCGAAAGGCGTTTAGCGAGTGGTGAAAGAGGTTGATGATTATGAAAACATGTACCAGAACGTCTCAAAGAAGACTCAAGCAAGCAAGAAAAAATTAAGAAGACAAACAACCCGTGAAATCCACGTCGAAAACGAGAGGCCGTCGACTTATATCCTCAAATAACAGCGCCAAGTGTCCATAGAGGTATGGCCAAAGAGGTACGGCGCTATTTGGGAGGGCCTGTGATGTGCAGTAAAATATCAAACAATTGTCAAAAGCAAAGGAAATGTGGAAATCTTCTCGTGGTTGCACCAGGTCATGAAAAAGCACCTAAACAGCCACCTAACCTGGTCGTTCCTTCCCTAAATTCTCCCCGCATTACCCCGGCTTTTCGCTCCACGCAGCCGTTACCCCGCTTTTCTTTACTGCACGCTAAACTTCTTCCAGGGCAGTGTACTACATCCTCCAGGTGTTGATCAGGGCGTTGTGAACGAAACGCTGTTCGCTGTGAATAGAAATCTATGCTGGGCGTATGTTGGTTTATCGCTTCCCATCCAAATGGAAAACCTTCGGTCGTTCCTTCGCATCTTGGCCAATAAAATGGAAATACCTTGCACAGACGGAAGGTGCGATTGCGCAGCTGCCTTCCAGGTCATTGACGTGAAGTGCTGCGCTCCCAACTCAAGGCAACTACCCCATCGCACCTGCCTTCCTTTGGCTCGAGCTGAGTCCAGCCATGGAATGCTCACCTATTCAACGGAGCACTTGTCTCCACACCTCTGCCGCCCCTACTGAGTCACTTCCCCAAAGCTTCTATCGAGCTTGTCCCTGGCAATACACATTTTGTTGTCCACCGAGCCATACTCAACCAATCTGTGCGTGTCCGTGCCTGGTTGGCAGCATCATTAGGGTCGCCCAAGATCTTGTTGCTTCCGGCACTGATCGCCGCGCAGTGCATGCCGTATGGTTCTCTGGGCGTGCGATCCTCTGGCCTGGCCTGCGACGATGGCTCCAAACCCGACCGGCAAAATCATTACGGTGTCGACCCCTGCCATCTTGGCCCCGAAACCTGCCACGTCTGCGGTGTCCGTAGCCGAGTCTTCGGCCTCGTCAACAGGCGGTGACAGCCGAAAGAACTCTATGGCAGCCCAGAATGGCCAAGACAAGGACACAAACGAGGCCTTCAACGGAAACGTGCCCGCGACCGCAAGTCACAGCAGGCTATGCGCGATCGTACCAAATGGACCATTGCAAATTTGAACGAGCAAGTTTCCTTTCTGACCCAAGTCGTCACCGACCGGACACGGGACCTCAACCTCCTCACATCGCGGATGCACCTCCTGGAAGCCGAAAACGCCCAGCTCCGAACGCAGAATGCCGCCTTGCAATTGAGTCTGATGGGCTCGCAACGCTTGGATGGAATCGACGACATGGATGATACGGGAAACCTTGGCCACATCAACGGCATCACTCTGTCCCAACCGCAGAAAGAACCGTGGGAGATACCGCCAATTGACGGGCCGCCGACATGTCTCAGCGACCAGATCCTACAGGGTTTCATTGCATCAAAGGCGCAGGTACACCAGCGCACCGGAGAGCCAGTGCTGGCGTTCACGGTTCGGCCCAATCTGTGTGCGTTGCTGGACAAAGACAGACGGACCTCGGATGCCATCAGTGATATTGTCGGCGATATTGTGCGGAGCTACTTTGAGATCGACACACTGCCCAAGAAAGTAGCAGTATTCTACATTCTGTGTTCACTGTTAAAGGTACGCACAGTTTCTCGGCTTTGTCGACTGTTTTCTAACGCAGGTAGTGGATGGTCTGTTTGGACAAGAGCAGCTGGGACTTGATGCCAACATGGCTGAGACCAACACAGTCCCAGGTCACTACACCCCACGCTGCATGGATTGATCGAGTTCCATGGTGAGCATCAGCTCTTATTCATAGTTTGACCACACATCCTGACAGACAGGCCAAATGCCCGCAACTACCTCATCGCCCACCCGGATATCACCCTCGACCACTTTGCCGCTGTCTACAGCACGAGCTTCACCGTTCGCTGGCCATACGACCCTTCCCACGTGCTAATCAACGCCATCTCGGATGGGCAAGATATCACAATCAATCCAGTCTACGAAGAACATATCCGGCAGCTGCACAACTGGGATGTCGGTGCCCCGTTTCGTGAACGCTACCCGGACATCGTGGAGCTTATCGACAACGACGCAAAAAACCAAGAGTACGATTCAGTCTCGTTGGATTATCACCAGCCGTAGAATGCTTTCTCCGTGTTATGCACGCCACGCAACACACCACGCAGGCCATGAATCCTTGCAGCAAAGTCGCCTCCCTGGCCATTGTCGAGAGGGGTGGACAGATACCAAATGCGACACCAGCCCGAAGAATGGCCATACTGCCCCTCGCATTTGAGGGGAAGCTCACCGGATTCCTTTCTCCGAGTTGTTTTTCTCGCCAGGACCTCTCCCCGCACCGGCTGCCTGTCTGGATAGGTCATTTCCTCGCGTTCACTTTGACTTACACGATTTGACCAATCAAAAGGCACCATTTTGGTTAAAATGCCAGCGACAAACAGTTGATGTTTCTGGCATCGAAGCCAAGTGCCGCTGGATGGAAGAGCAGGCACGCCATGCTATTGGCGACGATCTGATTTTAAAGTTTTCCCTGTTGAAATTTCACGTCCACGGCACATCGCCCGACGACGCCACTGTGGACTTTCGCATGTTTGCGCAAGCACGAGATGCAGCACTTTTTGACCCGAGTCTACCAGATGGGTTTGCTCGAAAGCTCTACGAGGTGCCCTGGTGTTTCCAGGCCAAATGACTTGCGACAGTCTACGGCCAAAAGGTTTTTTGAGCACTTTGTCACGCCGATTCCACAGCCAGCATGCAATCACCGAGTGCACCTTTTGTTCGGAGACAGCCAACAACCCATCGACATAAAGAGTACGGAGGGCAAGAGTCATACGACACAAAGAATCCAGTGCCACTGGAACAGTTTGGTGAAGCTGTGGAAGCGCCTCTTGGATGGGTAGCCCTTGGACGTTCTGACAAGGCATCCGATGCAAATGTAGGATTCTTTGTCAGCACTTCTACCAAAAAACTGAAAGAACTACTGGGTCCAGATGAATACAGCGGTGGTCGTGTGGACAGGTTTGAAATGGCCAACATCCGGGCAGTGCACTTTTTGTTGAAGGACCATTAGGACCGGGGCTACAATTCGGGCTCGAAACTTGACACATTGGCCAAAAATCTGTGAATGGGTGTCGATTCCGAAAAGGTTTCTTGAAAACGGACATTTGTAGATTGTAGATACTTGACAATTTACACAAACTTGTTTTGGAACATGCACCCTGGAAGAAGTTAGCCCATTGTCAACGCGTCGTCGATTGCCGGCGTGACGGGGCGGGCCAATAATGCAGGCTACTCGGCGTCCAAGCACGCGGTCGTGGGGCTGACGCGGTCGGCGGCCAAGGAGTTTGTGCACCGCGGGGGTGCGGGTGAAATGTGATCTGCCCCGGGCGGATCGACACGCCGATGAATGCCAAGACGCAAGAGAATTGTGGGTGCTCAAGGGGGGCCAAAAAGGAGCAGCAGGAGCGGCCAAGATGGTGCTGGCGGAGACGTCCGACGTGGCGCTGGGCCGGCCGGGCCGGCCAGAGGAGGTGGCGCACCTGATTGCGTATCTGCTGAGCGACGAGTCCACGTATGTGTCTGGGGCGGCCATTTGTGTAGACGGCGGGTGGGTCTGTTAGGACGGCAGAGGAGCCCCGACTGTGTAGACAATTTACTTGCAGTTTATCAAATCGTTTGACATGCGGAAAAGCAACTCGGTGGATTGTAAAGTAGATATTCCATGAACAAGGACGAATGCAAAGAAGCTCCAAACAACTATCTCAACATGGATCACTAGCAAAATGTCCAAAGGGACGAAGCGGCAAAGGCCGGCCTCCGGGTGGGGGATCGTCTGGAGGGCCTTGACCGTCTCGGGCGAGAGGGACGCGCTCGAGACCATGACGGTGCGGACGCTGGTGAGGTCGAGCGTGCGGACATGCGGGGTCCTTTGTCATGCGCGTGGCGGTGGCGGGGATGAGCCGGAGGACGGTTGCTCTGATGGCGGCGCAGCGTTCGAGGTACGGCAGGAAGCGGTACTCCTTCAAGGCGACGACGTACTGGCCGACGCAGGCAGCGTGGAGGACGCAGGAGACGAGTCTGTAGATGTGGGCAAACGAGGGGTAGAACACCTCGTTGACGAAAACTTTATCTCGGGATACATCGTCGGGGTTGTTCCGCAGGAGAAACTGGGAAATGGACACGTCGGTCGGGACATGGGGAGTCGGGAACTACGAGTGGTAAACCATGGCGACAGAGAGTTGGCAGTTCTCTTTGTATTCTGTGAGTCGACGTTTTCATTTGTCCTTTTCTACTTGTCCTCAAAGAAGGTTAATGAAATCCGTGGCAAACTGTTGCCGATTTTTGTAGCATTAATTCATACATGCGGTAGATGATTGTTTTCATGACTAAAAATAGATAATTCAAGTTCAGTTCAGTTTCAAACTAGGGACGTGTACACTGAAAGAAAGAAACCAAAGGTTACAAGAAAGTACAAAGTGATGTAAACATCCCAGTCATGCCGTCTCTGACAAGAACTTTGACTGGGGTATCAGACAGGTCCAGGCGCGCAATCATCTCGGCTGGTAAGTGCTCAGCTCGACACCGCCTTTGTAAGGAAGCGTCGTGTTGACGAAGCCGTTGGCTGGGTCGCGGAGGTATGTCAGCAGTTCGCGGTAGGACTTGCCAGCAGAGGTCGTGTTGTCCGTCAGGACAATGGCGCCTCGTCGGAGGTGGGGCTGGACAAGCTTGAGCGCGGGGAGAGCCATTGGAACCCAGACTGTAATGTTAGTGGTGGGTAAATGGGAGACGATTTACGGCATGGTTGGATGTCCCATAGAGTAGACGGCTTCACTTACTGTCCAAGAGCAAAAAGTCGACCTCTCCCAGACCCGTCTTGAGCGTCTCTCGGAGATCACCCACACGCAGGTCAACCACTCTGCTAATCTCTTGTCCACACTCGTCCCAGTTCTCGCGCGCCTTCTTGGCCTTTTCGGACTCGTGCTCCGTGGCAATGACCTGGGCTGTCGACCCCGGCTTGTGCTTGGCGTTCTCTTTGGCTGCCGCCGCCAGGTACACCGTGCTGACGCCGTACGACGTGCCAGCTTCCACAATGCTTGTCGCGTTGATCGACCGCAGCAGCGTGTACAGGAACATGCACTTGTCTTCCTCTAGGGCAATAAACTTGTCCTCCATGGCCTTGTTGAAGGTCATGCCCATAAAGTCGGCCGGGTTGATAGCTGCTTCCTGGTCGGCCGAAAGCTTGTGGAGGCGGGCCAGGACCTCCTTGGCCTTGTCCGAGATGGCATCGCCAAGAGTGTTGATCTCAGGCAGGGGAGTAGGGTCGGCCTTGGCCGCCTGGGCCTCGGCAAAGACTTGGTCGACAGTAATGTCAGACATGTTTGGCTTTGGGAGCTTGTTGCTTGTTGCTTGTTGCTTGTTGCTTGTTGCTTGTTGCTTCTTGGGTTGTTGGCTGCTGCTGTTCTGGTGAGGACTGTATCTTAATAAACCCTCATGTCTCAGCCTTGCCAACAGCCTTATACCTCTTTGGTTGATCAGCTGCTTCCGAGGTCGGTCATGTTCACAGGGCACCAAGACTGGACAAGACCGTTTACCAAAATAGAAACGAGGGGTCTGAAACGAAACTACAAGGATGGCGGAACGAATAGTTGTTCCGCTGACGGGGAGCATGACACACGGAAACGAAAGGGTGTGGAAGACAGCAAGAAGAAAAGACGAGGAGGCGTTCCAATAATAACCCCAAGACGGCAGCCAAGAGTTAGGGGATGGGGGAAAGACGAAATCCCACCAGACGAGACCCAAGAAGAAGGATCAGTCCCAGCATTTCGGTCCCAGATATTGGGCCGATAATGGACCCAAACAGCGAGTTCCAAGACAGATCCAAGCCGACCCAGGACACGAGAGAATCCGAAGCCAGAAAAGAAAGCACTCAGCATGCAGCCCTTGCGTGCTAGTCACAATGTGGCGCACAGCACGCGAGCTGATATGCGGGATGTTGCTGGCCCCAGCCGATAGCGGATCTGCCTGAACCAAAGGAAATCCAGACCTGTGTGATCTGATAAGATTCCATTACACAATCTGATTTCTCAAGTTGGGCTTGTGGCCAGCCATTATCCCGTCGGGCGGATGTTTCCCCATCGGACGGCAGCTGAGATATGGCGACACAATGAGCGCCTAAAATTTAAAGACTACAGCGAGTACACCCGTAAACACTGGGTGGGGCCAGCTAGTGAGTTCGGACTTTTGACGTACAGTAGGTGCTACAGTGCTCCGTAAATGCGACGCGACACCCTACCATAGCATTGCCCAGGGCCGCAATATTGGATTTCCCGGTAGGATTTAAGACAGTTTAATATCTAAAATGCCATCATATCCTGTCACCGTCAAGATCGTCAAGAATGTGTTCATTGGGGAATCATTGAATTTGCAAGAACTAAAAATCTAAATATCCTCTAATTTGGTTCGCTCGAAATGCTCCAGCCAGGTGGGCGTGAAAAGGCTATGCAATCAGTGTTTTTTTTTTCTTTTCTTTTTTTTTGGCCCTCTTTGAGGCTCACTTGGAATAGAATCAACAAGCCACGTGTCTGCGTCCCAGCAGGCCAATGCAGCAGCCGCTTGTGCATTACGGAAATGACAGTTCGCAATGCGGGCCGGCCGACGAGCTGTATTTCCTAAGCCAGCACATTTTTATGGTTCTTGCTACTGGCAGCGGCAGGTTCTTTCGGTCCATGGGGTACTCTTCTCTGCCGAATCTATCACTGACAAGCGACTTGTACTGGTCCCTGAGAAACCCGGTGGGTTTGCCCGGTTTGGGCATGAATGGCCACCGGCGCGTCCAGATGTGGTACAGGACGCTGCCAAGGCCAAACAGGTCCGCGTGGAATTCCTTTTCGTCTTCCCCGGGGAAGGGGTGGTGGAACGGCAGCGGCGGCGCGGTGTCGTTCTCGATGCCGAGTTCGCGGCACGTGGAGCTGCCAAAGTCGGCAACCTTGGCGGACAGTGTCCACTGCCCGTGTCCCAATGGAATCTGGTAAAGGAGGATGTTTTCGGAGCAAAAGTCGTTGTGGAAAACGCCGTGCCTGTGGATAAAGACAATCGCCTCCGCCAGCTGCAGACCCCACAGGATGGCCGAGCTCATTGGGATTACTGGAGTCGCTGTCAAATGCTTCTGGAGATCAACCCTAGCCGCTGACAATATCAGGGAATGCTGGCTAAGGGAAGTTTCACCCAAGTACCTGGCTCGAAACATTAGTAGTGTACCTGCTCCTGGTTTGGGGGGGTGGCGAGTGTGGAGGGGGGGGGGGGGGCGGGGGGGGGGGCGGCCAGCTACTTCCATGTATCTTCAACTGTCACCTACCTCGGGATGTTGTGTGACTGTCCAAGGCGGCGGTAAATTTTGGCCTCGTTTAAAAACGCCCTCCTAATACGTAGCAGGATGAATTTGTTCGAGGTCACCCGCCGTCTCTTAATCACCAGCACCCGACTCACTCGTACCACGGTGCATGTGCTTCCCGAGCCCACGTCCATGTTGGCGAGCGTGTCGGAAGAAACTGGTATATGGGAGGATGTTTTGTAATGGGGGCTTGTATTCTTGGTGGCGATGTGGTCGTTCTGGGCGAGGCTGCTGTGTCGTTGGACAAGCAATGATCCACGAGGCACTTTCCTTTGAATGGGAAAAAGCATTGCAGTGAAATCTATTGGGTGCCAAAATAAGGTTCAAAATAAGGTTCAAAATAAGGTTCAAAATAAAGTTCACGACTAAAACACAGTATCTAACAGTGTTTTCTATTACCCCTTGCCACGGGAGCGCAATCACTACCAGCCGACGCACATCCAATAGCAGAATGGACACATGGGCAGAAATTTTCTGAACTCGACATGAAATAGATGTTATCTGGCCAGCCTTTCATAGTATTCCGAAGACGGCTTACTCCATGGTCACCTTCTGGGCGGCACCAGGGACAGACGTGCTAAAGTTGCGCCGATACTTGGTGAAGAATTCGACCTCGACCTTGATATCAGAGTCGCCATTGCCGAGGGTGCCTGCCTTGAGAAAGGTGGTGCCATCCATAGCCATGGGTTGGGTGAATAGGCTCGTGCCGCAGCCTGGGATGTTAGCGGAGACGGACGAGGCGAGGGGGGTGGAAGCCTAGTCTCTGGTAGAAGGAACGAATTGAATGAAGCAAGGGAGAAAAAAAAGTACGACTGAATTACTGAATTACTGAATGACTGAATGACTGAATGGCGGAGGGAAGCGGTATCAAACAGAAGACACAATCGAGCGAAGCGAGGGAAAAAAAAGACTTACCGCTGCAGAACAACAGAGGAACGTCAAGACCAGAAGCTCCTTTGCGAGTGTACTTTTTTGGAGTGCCGCGCGTAGGGATGGCCACATTCGAGGTGAAGCCACCCCCGCCCCATTTCTGGCACTCGGTGCAGTGGCAAAGGGCAGTCACGAGGGGCAACTAGGGAGGTCAGTGACTAGCCCAGACATAGAATAAAAATAGGTAACACAAAATCTCTACTCACCCGAGTATTGGTAGGCAATACTGCACAGAGGCAGCTTACGGAAGCATTTTTAGGTGTTCGAGTGTTAGTGTGAGTGTCGTAAATAAGTTTATGAAGGCTTGTGGTTACGATTTTCGATATTTTGAAAACTGCAACTCGCCTGGTCAAGAACAGACTCCTCCATATATAGTTCTCCCATGTTCTAGATTTAATTTGTGATCCTCTTGTCCATCTGCTCCCTTTCTGCTGCTTTGAAATCACTTTTTTGAAATCATGCTTCTCTCGAGCAGGTCCCAACAAAACAGACGAAAAGAACAGATAATACACGTCTAAAACGACACTATCTGAATTATGTACAGTTTGCTCAACGTCAAACGGCATTCTTGTGGAGATCACCTGAAGAATGCTTTCAAGTTCCAGGCCTCAAGACAAGGCTCGGGATTTGGTTCCTGGCGTTGCTCGAGGTGTGTTTCCTCTTTCGGAAATAAAGCTCAACTAACACGAATTGTGGGGTCGTGTTTAGGTGTTTTTCCCTTTCTTTTTCTCCAGGCCCCACTTCACCAAAAATGGCATCTTTCGTCGAGCATCAAGAATCCTCGAAATATACAAACACCGATATCAAGACACTCGTGATATTGAAGAAACGTATCTGGTGGTGATAAACAATGAGCATCAAGTTGATTCCAAACAGACACGATCAATGTGTTATCTTTTTCTATTTCTTTTAATCGAACAAGTACCACGTCCATCTACAGCTTGGGGCTGCTTTTAACCCAGTCCAAGAAAAGGCATTCTATACCAGTGTCACGATGCAGCCATAAATTCGAGAGTTGTCATTTATCAAGAGAAAGCACTTCGAAAAAGAAAGAAAAAAAGTGAGATGGTCATCCCTTCAACCACTCTCCCTTTTCCTGTTTCGCCGAAATGGCAGGCAAAATTCAAAATCGGGCCACTTCTGCCATGTGTTTTGCATGATTGATTAGAAAACTGTCCAGCTGGATGTCGATGTCTTACGCACTCTACGTTGGATGATAGACATGGAAGGAGCAAGCAAGGCATTGTTCCCAAAACGAGCGACGGGTTTTGTCTCTACACGTCTTTTTTTCTTAACAACTTTCCTTCTTATGAGTCTCCCTTGGTCCCCACTTTCTGAAACCCGTGCGTTTTTGGGGTTTTTTTTTTTCTTTTTCTTTTTTTTGCTCATTGCCACTGCAAGAATATTCTCGCGAAGCTGTGCGACCCTGTCCACGCCATAAATGAAAAGTTTCCCCAACAGACCGAATTTTAATGACGACGGCCGCTCCCGGCCGCCGTCAGGCGCAAACGATTCATGCTGTAAATTGGTTCGAGCACATGCACTACGTCGTTTGCAAAACAGATCACCGGCTTACCTGGTCTCACCCGAAGAGGGCAGGAGCCGAAAAGAACAAGGCGCGCCTGAATCGTCCACACTGACCGTGTCCACATCTCTGTCCCCCAAGACGGCGATATTTAAAGAATTTGCTGATAACTGTTGACAGCAAAAGTCCTGTCTGTCATCTGCAACCAGAAAGCCAGTGCCGATTCCATGGCGATGTTGGCACCCCAGCATGTCGACAGGGAAGCCAATACCACTCTAGAAACCGAGTTAATCTTGACTGACCCGGCTTTCCGTGAAGCATTATTGTCGTTTCGTCAAAGAGCACGTTGATTAATGCAGTGTTGAGGACCGGGATTGGAGTAAACACCCTGGGGGCATTTGGACAGATATTATTTTCTGTTTGTGGAAAAGGACACGCCTGAGAATGTAGTGGGGAAATTGCTGGTTTTGTTCACTGGCAAAGGAGGAAGGCACGGCCTCGATTTGCTGTTTCCAATGGCTATTCTATTCAGTCACGGGACCAAAGCACCACTCGATTTGCATTACGGGGTTCCAACCTTGATGGTTCAGTCAAGTTTGGTTTTCTTCGACTCCGTCTGGGGTACTTTGCATGCTTGCCAGCTTTCAAGCAGATATGGCTACTGTTTTATTCCTCAACTGGTGTCGCCAGGCCGAGATTTGCCGACGTCGTCATACAACGTCGTCTCAGGCAGAGAGGCATTGCAGCCTGTTCCGTGCCAAGATTTGTAGCCTTCGCAAACGTCGCGCTAGACCCAAATGAGCTCCATACGCATTGCGCTAGATCGAAATCGGCTTCAACTTTGGTTTTACGATAATCCTTTCGCAAGTCGTATGCACTCAGCTTACGCCGCGCCGCAGTGGAAAAAGTATTAATTGGCCCAGCATCCCTCTTCCAAGGTCCAGAAACTCTCTCTTCCATTTTCCACTTCCATCCCATCATCACCATGTCCGCCCCCCTTCCTGCCGCGGGCATCCCCCCCCAAACGGCGCCCAAGGTGCTGCACTATGCTTACGCCTTGGCCCTGCCAGTGTTTGCCATCGTCGCGGCCATTCACTTTATCGCGAAGCCACCTCCTGTCGACCCGAGCCAGAGCGCCCAGACAGCCTTTTCACGGCGACGTCTCTTTTGCACTGTTCTGTCATCTCTCGTGGTTGGCCTCTACGTTCTGGAGTTCGCGCTCGTCCTCATCTTTCAGAATGATGCCATCTCCACGGCCGAGGACCGCCTCGTGCATCTCTTTGTCGGCGGCATGGTCTGGCTCGTCTATGCATTTTACCACAGCGTCCCCAGATGGGCAATTCCCGGTGGAGCATTCCTGTCGCTGGCATTTGAAGTTCCGCTTCTTGTCCTTTCCTTCACTGCTGGCGACCGCGGTTCGCCTTTTTCCTCGGCGGTAAAACTTGTCTTGACTATCGACTCCCTGGCCCGCGGCAGTTTTTTCGTCATCCTCGTCCTGTTCTATGCAGGTCTGGAGTGTCTGCCACCGCGAAATGCCACGGCGGAGCCAGGTACGGAAGAAGAAGCGCAGCCATTCCTGGCCGCCCACAACGGCGCAGCCGCTTCGGCTTCTGGCAACGAATACGGCGCCATTTCTGCTACAAATGGCTCGACTCCTAAGCCTGACGAAAACGGCAATAATGATTCTGGGGACGAAGACGACGACGAGGATGACGCCGAAGTTCTCAAATACAGAAAGGAGCGTCTTCGCGAAAACGGCGGCTGGATCGGGTACATGCGCGAGTTCTCCGTTTTCGCGCCATTTCTTCTGCCGCGCCATGACCTCAAAGTGCAGCTCTGCTACGCTGTGTGCATCATGACACTGGTGGCGGGCCGCATTCTCAATGTGCTGATCCCACGCCAGCTCGGCGTTGTGACTGACCACCTGCTCGAACGGCAACCGCCCTACGGCGCCCTAGCCGTCTGGCTGCTGTTGTCACTCCTGGGCAGCAATACGGGCCTGTGGCTGGTCGAATCGCTGGCACAGATTCCTATTGAACAGTTCTCGTACCGCCAGATCACCAACGGCGCCTTCCGCCACGTCATGAGCCTCTCCATGGACTTTCACAGCGACCGCGACACTGCAGAGCTGATGCAGGCCATCGAGCAGGGCCACGCCCTGACCCGCCTGCTGCGCACGCTGGTGCTCGACCTGCTGCCCGTGCAGGTCGACTTGGTGGTGGCCCTGTGGGTTCTGCAGAGCAAGTTTGGCATCCTGGCCGCACTCATTGTTGTGGCCACGGGAGTCGCGCTCTTCTCTGTCAAGACGGTCACTACGGCCTGGAACCTCGACAACCGCCGCGCCCTGGCCAAGGCTGGACGGGAGGAGGCCCGGGTCATGCACCAGGCCGTCCAGGGCTGGCAGACGGTCAACTACTTCAACATGTTTACCTTTGAGGGGAAGCGCTTTGCTGCCGCCGTCGACGACCAGCTGCAGTGGTCGTGGACGTTCGAACTAATGTCGTCGCTGTTCAACGCCCTGACCGAGGCCCTGGTCCCAATCACCTTTTTCGTCCTCGCGTCTGTTGTGCTCTACGAGATTGGCCAGGGCCGGTGCAAGCCGGGCGACTTTGTCTTTCTCATGCAGTACTGGAGCTCGCTCGTGTATCCGCTGCAGGCCCTGTCTGACAACTTTAGATGGCTCATGTCTGATCTCGTGGACGCCGAGCGGCTGCTGGCGCTGCTGCAGACGAAGCCGACGATCGCCGACAAGCCAGACGCCGTTTCGCTGACTGGCAAGGCCGTCGAGGGCCATGTCCGCTTCGAGCACGTCGGCTTTGCGTACGACCCGCGCAAGCCCGTCGTCGAGGATCTCTGTGTTGATGCCGAGCCCGGCCAGACGATTGCCCTCGTCGGCGAGACCGGCGCCGGCAAGTCTACCATCCTGAAGCTGCTGCTGCGCATGTACGACGTCACGTCTGGTCGCATCACGCTTGACGGCCACGACATTCGCGACATTACTCTCGACAGCCTGCGCGACGCCGTCGGCGTCGTGCCCCAGGACCCTCTGCTGTTCAACGCTTCTGTGCGCGAGAACCTGAGATACGCCAACCTGAATGCTACCGACGAGGACATTTACGAGGCCTGCCGCGCCGCCGCCATCCACGACCACATTGTTGCCGACCTCGCCGACGGCTACGACACCAAGGTCGGCGAGCAGGGCGTCAAGCTGTCCGGCGGCGAGGTGCAGCGCATTGCCATTGCCCGGGTCTTTCTCAAGGACCCCCCCGTGCTGGTGCTGGACGAGGCCACCAGCGCCGTCGACACCAACACCGAGGTCAGTATCCAGGAAGCCCTGGATGCCCTAAAGAGGTCGCGGCGGCGACAGACGCAGACGCCTGGCGGCGCACAGCGCACCACGTTTGTCATTGCCCACCGGCTGTCGACGGTGGTGCGGGCAGACCGGATCCTGGTGATCCACGGCGGCCGCATTGTGGAGAGCGGAACGCACGAGGAGCTTATAAAGGACCCCAGTGGGCGATACCACGATCTGTGGACGGCGCAGACCACAGCGGCGGCTCACTCTGCCAAGGAGGAGGAGGGGGGAGAGGATGGCTCGGGAGAGAGCCCGTCTCTGATTTGATTAGAGCGCGAGTGTTGTCTTGACGCCTGCATCGGAAAAGTTTAGCGTAAACAGCGTGTTTGGTATTTTTGAGTCGTTTATTGTTGATCGTTATTATTTCTTGATTTATTTTCCGTCACGAATATTTTGTTCTTTTCCTCACTTTATTTTACATGATTGTTTCCATGTATTCATGAATTAGACAAACGCATAAACCGTAAAAGCAGCATAGTTCTTTTATGGAAACGGACTGCAATAGACCGAAAAACAAACCTGAACACTTTCTTGATATCGGTGTCGTCAACTTGTAAATAATAATTTGGTTCTCCGTCTAGAAACTTCGAATATTCGGGGAAGATAGCTCCCGCCCATCGCAAGAGCAGCTCTTTCTAGTTAATATGCAACTGCATAATCTGTTCTCAGAAAGTCTGTTGCGTTTAGAACATGTCCCGAGCGTGCTCTCAATTCGGACAGATGTCGCCTTTTTTTGTCCATGAATAATACCTCTCGCCCGCTTTTTCCCAATAGACCAGTCGCTGGTGCAATTCTCCAAAAAAGCACCATCCGGCTGGTATGGGCTTCTTTGTTCTCGAGACGGCGTGAAACCCTAATGCTAGGCGGCGCCTGTCGATATTAGGCAATACTGTTTAGGTCACCCAGAAAACCCGGCTATTCGGTGAGCCGTCGAGCCGCTTTCCGTATCTAGGGATGAAAGTGGCGAGAAGCGTCCAACGGGCTGTCACCATGCAAAAGGTAAAGTCTATACAGGTTTGTAAATGGGACATGGCCGCCTAGACAAGAAAATAAAGCATGTACATTGTACTGTTCAGCGACGGGCCGGCGATGGATGTGCAGAGAAATACAACGGCTTTGGATGATCCTGACGATCCTGCCGATCGGCAAGGAATGTAAAAATAAGAAATCAGAGTATCAAAGGGTCACTAATATATGGGCATTTTGATATCTTAAAAGTGTTTGAAATTATAATTGAAGAAAGTAATAATACCCAATGTAATAAACAGCCTGGAAATACAACAATGCGAAACTTTTTTGTTTCCAGCATTCCCTAATTATATACATTATACAGCCTGATGAAAAGTAAAACAAATGCGCCGATGCAAAAGAAGAAGAATCATACTATGTACAAGAAAAAAAGTGTCAAGAATGGGAATGGAAAAGACAAGAAAAACTGCAACAGTAGACGTCATGTCTACTTGCGGCTCCACATCTCAATGTCCACCGGCAGGCCGTCGAGGACGCCAAAGTCGACGCCCGGCTGCCGCACGACAACGACAATCTTGGCAAACTGCGACAGGCGCTCGGCCGTCCAGTCGGCGTCGTCGAGCCGCGGGATGCGCGGGATGGCCGACTGCGGCACCAGCGGGTCGGCAAACATGACGCTCGTGTTCTCGGCCAGCAGCGCCTCGGCCAGCGCCTGGCCGGGGGAGTTGCTCAGGACCGACTGGCCCGCCTTGAAGCCGACGCCGACGACGAGCACCTCGGCAGATTCACCCCGGGGCGCAGTCTTGGCCCTCAGTTCACCGGCTACGCGGGATGCCAGGGCCGCCGGGCGGGCGGCCATGGTGTCGGCCGCCTTCTTGAGGAGAGAAAACTGGGGACAGGTCGAGAGCAGGTAGTACGGGTTGACCGGGATGCAGTGGCCGCCGACGCCGGCGGACGGCGTGAAGGGCATGTAGCCAAACGGCTTGGACGCGGCGGCGGCGGCGACCTCAAAGGGGTCGATGCCGAGGGGCGCGCAGGCGTCGGCCATTTCGTTGGCGTAGGCGATGCACATCATGCGCTGGCAGTTTTCGTAGAGCTTTGTCATTTCGGCGACCTCGGGCGCGGAGACGGGGACGACGGTGTCGAACACGGGGGTGTAGACGCGGGCGACGGCGTCGAGGTCTGCCGGGGAGAGGCCGGAGATGATCTTGGGGATGGCGCGGGTGGGGGGTTCAATGCGGCCGGGGTCGACTCTCTGCGGTATGTTAGTAAACGAGCGAAGCGAGGACAGAAAGAAATCGAGCGAGGAGAGAAAAGAAAGGAAACGAGCGAAGCGAGGAAAGAAAAGAAATCGAGGAAAGAAAAGAAATCGAGCGAAGCGAGGAAAGAAAGAAAAGAAAGGAAAAAAACGTACCTCTGGGGACATGCCGCCAAAGAAGCGGCGCTCGGCGCAGATGGGGCCGAGGAGGGCCCGGGTCATGCCGACGGCGACGGAGCTCTCGACGACGACGGTGGCACCCGGGCGGGCAACCTCGGACACAAGGTCGAGGGCGCTGCGGAGGTAGCTGTCGTTGACGGAGCGGTCCTCGCGCAGGAGGGTGGGCACGGAGATCAAAAAGTGGGTAGCGGCGCGGAGGTCGGCGCGGCGGGTGGTGAGCTTGACGTTGTTGGCGGCGCCGAAGCCCTGGGCGCGCAGCTGGTCGACGCGGGCCTGGGAGACGTCGAAGCCGAGGACGGGGTAGACCTCTGAGAAGGACTCGACGAGGTGGGTGCCGACGTAGCCGACACCGATGACGGCAACACGGGGAGCATCCTGCTGGGTGATCTCGGCAGCGAGGTCGAGCTCGTCTGCGACAATGGCATCGACAGACGTGGGCTCGGGGCCGGCCGAGGTGCGGCTGGCCGGCGAGGACGAAGCCGGAGAGACGGTCTCGGGGGTGTCTGGCAGACGCGAGACAGAGACCGAGACGTTGCCCTGCTTCCGCTGCTGCTTCTCGACAGAAGGGCTTTGAGGGGGCGTGTCGAGGCCGAGGTAGGGGAAGGTCGGGTGGGCAGCCATTGTGAAGATGTATGGGAATTGGAAAGAGAAGACAAGATGGAGATGGGATATAGTATGGAGATGTCACAAGAATATGGAGATGGGACAAGAATCGATATTAGGTTGGAATGATATGAAAGACGTCAAAGTTTATATAAGAATGAATGATACGAGAAATATTGGAACACAAAAGAAACAAGTGAGTATTGATATAGCTTCCATGGCCTCGTTGGACAGACCTGCCTTGGTCCTCTTATATTGACGGGTGGCAGGCAAGAGAGGCGGATCCCATGGCAGTCGCCGACAACTGCCTAGTCGGTACAAGAGGAGAGCTTTGTTTTTTCCTCTCCTTGCCGCCCTCCAGACATAGACAACCATGTTCCCGGCATATTACGGGAGTGGTTGGTAAAGACTAGGAGGAAAATAAAACAAAATACATGGCCAAAGAGAAACCCACCTCTCGGGCCATGACCCTCAAGCAGACGCAACGTACCAACGGAACCACGGAATAAAAGAACAGCAAGAGAGACTAACACAGGGCCGGACAGAAAGTACCTCGTAGTACGATGTATGGCCAAGGAGAGGAAACGGACGGGGTGTCTACTGGCTGGCGTCTTGTGATGTTGGTTCTGAATGTCGATGTGGGTCTATATTGGGAGTCCTGCCTTTGCGTCAGAGCAGAGTAGAACACGGGTCGACGGTCCATGGAGCCACGGACAGAACCATGGAGAATCCCGTCAATTGCGTCTTGCAGCTGGCCACGTAGTTGGTTCTGCGAGGAAAAAAGAGAACAGAGTTTTCCTTTGGCCACTGGCGCAGCGAGGACCGAGGGCCTGTGGATTCCGGTCTTCGGTGACAGCCTCGTTAGACAGCGGGGGGGTCCTAATCAGATAGAGGAAGGACGACAGGACAGAAGGCACGAAATGGATATGCCAAGAAATCGAATCCTTCGGCGCTGCAGCTTGCTGGGATACTATGCAAAAGCAGCACAGAAAAAGGTACGACGTGGCCGGCGAAGAAACGCTGGTCCTAGGATGGCGGTTCTTGGCATTGTGTCTAGCGGGCAGCTAGGAATGCTCGGGGGGCATGGATATTGGCTCCTAGCAGTTCCTAGGCTGGCGGCCTGAGGCTGCAGCGGCAGCAACGCCGTGGTCATGTTTGGGCCTCTCTCTGTTTGGTCCGGCTCGCTTACCGGACGAGCCACTTAGGGCTGATGTCAGCTCCGTGCTTGGGGCCCGTGAAGAGGAAATAAGGTGGACACAAGCGAGCGAGAAAAAAATGCAGGTGAAAAAAAAACATGGTTGCAGCGGTGGCGCTCCTTAAGGTTAATCTAAAAAGGTTAATCCCAAAAGACCCTAGCCGCGGGTAGACACGATATTTTTGTCTACCGCGCTAGAATGCAACCTAACTAGGGGAGAAAATAGCTGTGTTCCTGGCGTCCTTTCGCATCTGGTGGGCCGACTGATCAGCAGACATAAATGCTTCTTTCAGAAGGACGAAACACAATGGTATTGCCGTGCTGGCTAGGATGTCTGGCGAGAGCAGATTGGTGATCGTCGTTTAAAATGAACTCGCAAAAGTCCCAACACGTAAAACGGCATCGCGATCGCACAAGGCGCAAGTATAACAACGGACAGACTATGCACTTGTCGGATTTCTATGACAAGTCACCCCCTGTCGTGGGCGGCTGTTACGTCAAGGTACCAAGTTGGAAACTTGGTGAAAGTAAAAGCACGAGTACTTTGTTCTATTAGAATATTTAGCGGGGCGGCAGGTACTTCTACTGTATCCTAGCAGGGACTGGCCGTGTTATTGGGTTCGGTGAGCTGCAAGCAGTGCTGGTTCTTTAGGAAGGAGGATGTTGATATCCGGGACTGTCTGGTTTCCTTTCTTTTCCCGCCATGCTTTGTTTTTTTTTCTTGTCTTCAACCTACGTCTTGCTTGCATTGTTGTTTCTGTTTCACCTCTAGCTTTTCTGTGTAGCTTCATAGTTTCTTTTTCTCAACTTCATTCCTGCGTCCACGCAGCGTGTCTTGGCCCTCCCACGTGGAAATCCCGACAGAGCGAGCCAAGGGACAGACAGCCGAGACTGGTACCTGTTTGGCCGGCGCAGAGTTCTTTCGAACAAGAGCGGAGTGGGTCTGCCCCTGGGGCCTACTTCCCACCAGCGCTGGACTACAGATACTAGCTGCGGAGACCCTTTGTGAGCTGAAGACGTGTTGACGAGAGCGGTTTGTCTCCTAGGCTGCTGTCCACCACCTGTTTGTTTTGGGGGTTTGCCGCTGCAAAATCCTCCCTCCTTTACTTTTGGATGTTCTTTTTTATTTTTATTTTTTTCTGTTCCCGTTTTCTTTGCCCATTGTCTTCTTTTGCCACTTCTCACCCGGCCGAGCTTCGCCGCCGAGTTCAGCTTGCAATCGGTTCTCGTCTTGTCCGGGCTGCCGGGCCGCTTTCTACCTCTTGTAGACTTCCACTCACTTGGCACTTGTTTCTTTCTTTGTCCCTCCTTGGCCATATCGACTTTTTGTCGATTCCCTTTTTTCTCTATCTTATCTGCGTATTTTCTCTTCTTTGCCTGCTTACTGCTCTTTTTATATTTGCATTTTCCGTTTAAATTAGTAACTTCACAACATCGAGAAGAAGGACAGGGCAGGTACTGCCCCCTCGTCCTGTTTCTCTCTCGGTCCCACACTCTGTACACTCCCTATTCTTTTACTTTTCGTTTCCTTTTGTTTTTCTTGACGTTGATCGCCGTACTCGATCGACATCCTCGAGACCTAATCCCCCACAACACCACCTCCAGCAGCCAACCTCCCCCATTGTCGGTGTCCTGCATTGCAGACAGCAAAGACCATGAGGGGCTTCAACTATCGCGTCCGCCGGCAGAGGTCGCCGCCGGGGACGCCCATGTCCATGTCCTCGGTGGAGTCAGGCCTGAATACAACCGCAGCGACAACAACAGCAGCCACAGTAACAGCAGCAACAACCGCACAGCCGAGTCGTGCACCAAGTATCGACAACCCATTCACCAACGGCCAATCTGATGGAGAGGATGACGACGACAGCTGCCAGCCGACACAGCAGCAGACGTGCCAGCGGCAGCACATGCGGACGGCCCAGCAGACACAGCAACAAACATACCAGACGACGACCGAGGAGCAGCAGAGCCGCTTCTCCGACATCTCGCCGGCCGATTCACGGCCTGCAGCGGCGTCGCGGCCGGTGTCGCCTGCCGGCTACTTTGACTTTGGATGGCCCATCCAGCCGGCACCGGTGGACCCGAGCCGCAAGCTGACGCCCCGGCTGATGAAGACGCAGCGGTCGGCCTTTATTGCCGTCGTGGTAGCCATCAACGTGGGCCTGGCCATGGGGGCCCTGTACAGCAACGTGGCCCACATGACGCTGGGCTTTGTGGCCTTTTTCAAGGCCAAGGACGTGACGTGCGTGCTGGTGTCGGCGCTGGGCCTGCTGTGGCTGTTTGGCAAGCGCATGGCGGCCAGGATCCAGGGAAAACAGGACGTCGTCCCCCGGCGCTGGATCCTCAGCCTGATCCCCACGTACAACGAGAGCGAGGACCAGATCCTCAAGTGCATCGCGTCGCTGCGGGACAACGGGCTGGGCCCGCACCGCCAGGTGATGGTGGTGATCATGGACGGCAAGCCCAAGGACCTGCGCAGCTCCATGACGAGCGTGGTGCTCGAGTACGAGCGGCCCTACGACACGCTCAAGTACACGCAGGGCACGCTTCGCATCGCCGCGGGCTGGATCCGCGGCGCGCCGGTGATTCTCATTGAAAAGGCCAAGAACTGCGGCAAGAAGGACTCGCTCGTCATCTGCCACGACCTGTTCAACGCGCCGCGCGACAACATGCCCGAGTACTCGCGGCTGCTGCGGGAGGACATGTGGGAGCAGGTGCTGCCGGCGCTGACCGAGTCGACCGACTCGGACTCGGACGACGCATACGACGCCGAAAACCCAAGAGCACCGCCCGCCCCCTTTGCCGGCTTCGACGGCATCTTTTGCACCGACGCCGACTCCAAGCTGCACAAGGGCGCCCTGCGCTACCTCGTCGAGGCGCTGTACCGCGACCCCAAGGCCATTGCGGCCTGCGGCTCCGTCTACGTCGAGCTCGAGCCCGGCTACGAGTGGTCCTTTTGGAACCTGTACCAGCAGTTCCAGTACACGTTTGGCCAGTTTGTGCGGCGCCGCGCCGAGGGCATAGTCGGGCGCGTCACCTGCCTGCCCGGCTGCGTGACGATGATTGCCGTGCGCGACGAGATGGCGGGCGCCGTGGCCAAGTACGCGGCGCCGGTGACGACGCCGTTTATCCTGCGGCACCAGGTGCAGAACCTGGGCACGGACCGGCGGCTGACGTACTCGATGCTGTCGCAGTCGACGGGCCTGCACACGCTGTTTGTGCCCGAGGCGGGCAGCGAGACGGTGGCGCCGCAGTCGCTCAAGCACTACCTCAGCCAGCGGCGGCGCTGGGGCTCCAATGCGCACTTCAACTCGTACTTTTACATGGCGGGCGAGAACATGCACCCGCTGATCCGCGCGTGGGCCGCCGTCGACGTCGGGCGGCAGCTGTTTGTGTACTACCGCATCCTCAACACGGTCTTTTTCATCAAGGCGCTGGCGACGACGTTTGTCTTTATGGACATTTTGCCGCTGCTCGTCGTCGGCCAGCTGCCGCTGCTGTGGTACTTTGCGTGCATGGTGCTGGAGCCGGGGCTGCGCAAGCGCGCGCACAAGCTGGTCCTGGGCTTTGTCATCAACAAGCTGATCTCGCCGTTCATGTCCATCATGGTCTTTACCGAGGTGGCCTTTCATCTAGGAAGCAATGGTGAGCTGTCCCCCCCCCCCCCCCCCCCTCCCTCAACGTGTATACACCGCCGTCTAACAGAGTCCAGTCTGGGGCCTTTCGGGCATCACTGCCTCGTCAGCACCAGCTGCCAACAACGAAAAGGCAGCCGACCCGCAGAGACTCGCCGAAGAAGGCTTCTCTGAAAAGGTCGTCGCCGGCGTGCAGCAGCCGCCGGCTGTTCTCAGGCCGCCCTCTCGCCAAGCATCCATTCTTTAATCCCATTTCTTAATCATGCACTGAAAAGTCTATTATCTTTCTCTCTCATTTTCCCATGTCTACATTTTATTTGCATTCACTGCATTATTGTCTCTCTTTTCTCTCCTTCTCATTCTCCCTGTTAATTTTCTCTATATCTTTGGTGTACTTTCTCGGTATAACTATTAATTGTGGGTACAGCATAGCGTACTCGAAATACAATATTTTTTTGTCATAGCGTGTTAGTTGTCTCAATGGCGAAATACTCTGCCTCGGCTGGTGGACTCCTGAGTAGGCAGACTCGGTCTTTCCGGCGATTTTGATCTACGGTGTCATTAAAAGACAAGACAGCTGTTTCCCAAGATGTTTGATTTTGCTGCTACTCTAAATTCCAATTTTCCTAAATACAATTCCAGTTGCAACGCCGTCCATGTTCCAGTCTACAAAAAACAGTCCCAAATAAATCCCAAGTAATATCCAAATATCCAAAAATAACATCTCAAAACCCGTATACCAAGTAATATCCAAATCTATACACCTCTGTCTGCCAGCTGTGCCGCAAACAGACTCCGCGGCTTCACCCGCTTGCCATTGTCCGTGTCCGAGCCGTTGCCCCGGCGGTCCGCCGTCCCCGAACACCCAATGCACCAGTTCACCCCCAGCGGCGGGCTCTGCACAAGACTGTAGCCGCGCAGGTTCCACCCCACGCCGCCGCTCACCGCCCACCCGTGCCCGCTCCCGTTCGTCGCCCGGTTCGACAGCAGCGTCGCCGTCGCCGTGTCCTCCACCAGGAACCCGTGCGCCCACCGCTGGTGCGGGAAGATCATCTGCCCGAGGGCCGACGTCGACGTCGACGACGACGACGACGACGACGACGACGCTTTCTTCGTCTCCGGCGGCGTCCGGTGCCGCAGCACCGCGTTCGGCCCCGGCGTCAGCGACTCGGTCATGACGGCAAACGAGCGCGCCGCCGGGTCGCCGACCTGGGCGCAGTCGGCCACGAGCACCTGCGAGCCGTACAGGTAAATGTCGGCGGGCAGGGCGCGGACGGAATCGGCGTCCCGCAGCGGCTGGTCGCGGTCCATGGTGACGTTGACGACGGAGATGCGGGACGCGTTGTAGGCGACGTCGACAAAGGCGTTGAAGCCGGCGAGGTGGAGGTCGCGCGCCCAGGCGTCGACGGCCCAGGGCATAAAGGCAACGGCCGGCCGGTTGCACGGGTTTTCCCTGCTGTTGACGTCGGCGCCGGCACACGACGGCGCCAGGCTGACAGTCAGGTCCTGGACGCCCATCTCGGACGCGACGGCCGACGCCGGCGGCGTGTACACGACCAGCTGCGGCTGCATATAGACCGCGTCCAGGCGGTCGGTCAGCGGCATCGACAGGGCCACCTTGTTTCCAGACACGGCGGCAATCGTCCGCGGCTGCCACACCAGCGTGCCCGGCTGCAGCCACGTCTGCGCCTTGCCGTCGAGCTGCAGGTCGCCCATGCCGCTGGCCTGCACCCAGGCCTCGGTGACGGCCCGCTGCACGAGCACGCTCTGCCCGGCCGCAAGCCCGGACGCGTCCGACACGGTGACGGCGACGGCGCCCACCGGCAAGAACGCGTCGACAATGTCCACGGTGCGCTCCACGACGGCGGCTGTGGCCGTCTTGGCCGACGCCGTGGTGTTTGTCGCATTGCCCAGCGTGATGGCGGCTGCGTCGCCCAGCTCGGTCATGGTCAGG
The DNA here is from genome assembly GCA_002778245.1 of Raffaelea albimanens. Taxonomy (NCBI): domain Eukaryota; kingdom Fungi; phylum Ascomycota; class Sordariomycetes; order Ophiostomatales; family Ophiostomataceae; genus Raffaelea; species Raffaelea albimanens. The sequence continues at coordinate 1,836,445 of PCDJ01000001.1, forward strand.
AACGTCTGGTTGACGCCGGCGCCGCGCAGCACCACGCCTCCCGGCACCACCAGCCCCGCCGACGACAGCGACAGGTTCCCAGCCGGCAGGGTGACGACGCCGCCGCCGTTGTCTGCGGCGGCGTCGAGGGCTTTCTGGATCCGGCGTGTGACGACGTCGGCGTCGTCGTCGCCCACGTCGACGTGTGTCTGCGTCTTGGCATCGAGGTCCTGCGTCGTCGGCAGGGCCCGTTCAGAAGCGGCATATCCGCAGTAGCTGAAATCGGGTAGCGTGTCGCCCTGTGCGGTGCGGATGTCGCGCCATTGCACCGAGGCGGTCTTGCTGGGGCGGGTGCAAATGACGGCGGGCGGGATGATGGCAACGATGAGGACCACCAGCAGGAGCAGGAGGGCCCAGAACAGGTTCCGGAGCCCCAGCGTCTTTCTCTGCCAAAAGGACGTCTGCTTCATTGTGGGTAATAGTGGTTTGGAGGTATTGTCAATAGGGGGGCTGTGAATGTGAGGGAAGGAACAGCAACCGGCAACTTCTGATATTACTCTCACAGCCGGGACATGCTGTTCTTCTCTCGTTCGTACGGGAATAGAAAACAAACTCCAGAGTACGAGTATCTCGCAATTGCACCAGAGTTTGCTTAAGCCGTGGGCCGCAGTGGCAAACGTGGCCAGGGGAACGCAGCTGAAAGAAAGGGAACCACCAGTACACATCGTACCAGGGGGGGGAGGAAGCCAAGCCGGCCTCCCACCCCGGCTCGCTGCTAATGCTGCTAATGCTGCCAGTCTTGCTAGCACGTCTGCGAATAGTGCCATTGCTAGTGCTGCTGAAACCGTAAGACAAAAAAAAAAAAGACCTTGCTAAAAAAATTTAAAAAAGACACTACATTAGTGTCCAACAGCTGTAAGAGGATCCACCATGCCCGCGTTCCGCCCGTATCAAGCAAAGTATAATTACCCATGCACACTTTTTTTGAGAACTTCCCGGGTCCTTCCCCTAGTGGTCGTCAAAAAAACCATGCACAAAATAATAGCAAGTTATGTAGAAGGGTCATTGTCTGTTCCAAGAAAACCATGCACGAACAAGTTATATAGAAGGGTCAGTTAGTAGGTTTTCTAACTGGTGCCTGATTCGCAGGGAACCCAACACGCGACTGCTGGCGTCGTTCCGCGTGGCCCGGAGCTGCCTCCGTCTTGGCCAGCCATGCGCAAATAGTTCAAGGCCCCGGATTCCACTAGGCGGTTCTGCAAAAGTTGGCAGTGCCAGGTTTTTGCATTGTTGTCTTGTTAGTTTGATTCGCTTGAGGGCAAACTCTAATTTAACGGGTTTCAACAAAAGACGAGGAAATAATCCAAAAGACGAGGAAATAATCCAAAAGACGAGGAAATAATCCCAAGACTCACGCCATCTTGCCCTTGAGGGACTTTGAGCGATATCTTGACAAGACCGTCTTTACTGCTACTAGTCTGTTTTGGATCTCCATAGATGGTTTCGGTTCCGGGACTTGGGTTTGTTCCCGGCCTGGGAGCGTAACTTTATACGTCGCCGTCTCCTTGCAAGATGCCATTAGCAGATCGTGTAAATAGCTGCAAATTCATATTACTATTAATAAAGCATTAGATACAAATGGAACGTGGTCTTGATTTGCGTCCCTACGCCTTGGGCAAGACAGTAATCTCCGGAGTCTTGTAGACGTCCCAGTTGTCGGCGTGCGTCGGGTCGCCAAAGGGCGTCAGCGCAGCAATGCGCATCTTGTAGCGGCCCGGCGCAATCTCGGTGCCGTTGGCAAGACGCCCCAGCCACCACAGCGTCGTGCCGTAGACGCCGACAATGTCCCGAGGCAGGTAGGTCAGCGGCAGCGACACCAGGTTGGTGGCATTGTCGACCTTGGGGTCGAACTTTTCGTTGAGCACCGCCTGCGCATAGCTGGTCGCCGAGCCCACGTAGCCACCCTGGCCCGCGACGGGGGGGTACGTCCAGTCGCGCTCGGCCCAGTCCGTGTCATACAGGTCCCAGCGCAGCTCCGACGTGGCGTAGTCCAGGCGGATGTACACCTCGGGGAAGTCTTGCACGTCGAGGCCCGTGTCAAACGTAAAGTTGCTCTTCTCCGCAATCGGCGCCTGGTCGGGCGTGCTGGTGATTGTGGGGAAGCCGATGGAGTAGGCAAACATGTCGCCGACGTCCCGGTGCAGATCGGCAGCGAGGCCGAGGTAGGGCACGCCGAGGGTCTCGCCGTTGCTGCCGTGCACAGCAATGCGGCCGCTGTAGACGGGCAGCACCGAGGCGTCCAGAGGGCTGCTCTCCGGCGGCGAGAAGCCAAACTTGGCCTTGCGTGTCTGCCCGGGGGCCACCACAAAGGGCCGGCCGCCGTCGGTGGGCAGCGAGACCTGGGGCACAATCTTGACGGGGGCGGCCATCATCTCTTCATAATACGAGATGCGCGGCGTGCCCCAGGTGGCGTTGTCCGTGTTGCGAGTGGCGACGCCGCCGTACGGCTCGACAGCAAAGGTGAACTCGACGGGCTCGGCGCCGTTGTTGGTAATGTCAACCTCGTGGTACCGGCTGAAGTGGGCCGTGTCGTTGAGCGAGAAGGTGGTCTGAGACAGCACAGTGCTGTATTCCAAGACCTTGGTGGCGTTGACGAGGCCGCTGCCCACCTGCGCGGCCGAGGCAAAGAAGCCAAAGTCACGGCCAGACTCCAGACCGTCGTCCCAGGGAATGGGCTCGCCGGACGCCAGGATGCGCATGGCCAGGTCGCGCGCAAAGTTGGGGCCATGCACCGAGCGGCCGCCGTGGTGGCTGATGTAGAGAGCAGCCACGCCGGCGACGTAGGGACAGGCCATGCTGGTGCCGCTGAGGATGCTGTAGCCGCCAATGTAGGTCGAGAAGATGCGGCCACCCGGGGCAGCAACATCGGGCTTGAGGTACAACTCGTTGGTGGGGCCGATGCTGGTGAAGTCCGAGGCCCGGCCGCCGTAGACGTTCTCGACGCCCACGAGGCTGCTGGTCGGCGTCTGGGCAAACGAGGCTGTCGCCCGGCCTCCCGCCCGCACCGTCTCAATGATGGCCTCGCCGGCATCGGCTGAAATCATTGCAATCGAGCTTGCCGTGTGGTCGGATGTCGGAATCGTCAGGGGCATCTCGTTGGTGTAAGTCAGGATCCAGCGGGCTCCCGCCGCCTCGAGGTTTGTCTGCTTGACGGTGAATTCACAGCCACCACGGCGGACGAGCACCACTGTGGCGTTTCCGTCAAAGGTGGTGTTCGAAGGAAGGGGGCTGCAGGCCTCGTCGGCCACGGACGTGTCGAGACCGACGGGCTGGATGGGCCATCCGAGGATGTCAGAGGGATGCCACGGGTCCACGGAGCGGTAGACCGCAGACGACGTGTTTGTTGACGAGTTGTCGCCACGGGGGGAGAAGGTGATCTTGAACGACGGAGTCGCCAGCGTGGTGGGCTCGACAGACGCAATCGCCAGCGCGTTGGCGCCCGACGAGCCGCTGCTGGCGGCATAAGCACCCGCGTTGCCGTCGTTGCCGGCCGAGATGGTCACGACAATGCCAGAGTCGACCAGTCGCGAGGCCACCAGTGCCCAAGCACCAGTAGTCCAACCACTGAGGCCGCCAACAGAGGAGGTGATGATGTCGGCCTGTGCTGTGAGTATATAAAATAGTCAAGACAAGGACAGCACGCTTACCCCTTCCTTGTAAGCCATCAGGAACGCCTCGATGAGTGTGTCCTCGTCAGTGGCATCAATGGTGCTGAAGACCTTGTAGAGCAGGATCGTGGCCTCGGGGGCAACACCCGTGAACCTGGACAGGTTAGCACAGGATAACGGAAGGAGAAGGATAAGTATGCCACATACGCGCTGCTGTTGCCGGCAATGATGCCCGAGACGTGCGTGCCGTGGCCGAGGTTGTCCTTGGGGTCGCTGTCTGGCACCTTGGGGCCGTTGGGCCAATCTGTGCTGGTTAGGATATCTAGTTTTTGCCATCAAACGCGGGCATGGACACGTACTTCCGTCTCCGACCAGATCGTAACCACCGGCAATCTTGTAGCCGGGGCCAAAGCCACCGCCGAGCTGAAGAGAGTCAGTCCAGGCTGTCTATATGGCCATGGTGGATTAAGCCGATGCTTACAGCTGGATGGGTGTACTCGACGCCTGTGTCTACCACAGCCACCTTGACACCCTTGCCCAGAATGCCGGCCGCGTGCAGCTTGTCGACACCCGTCATGTCGTGGACAGAGTAATGCGGTGTGCCGCCAAAGACTTTGGGCTCCGTGCTGTTGTCGCCGCCGTCGCGGGTGGCCCCCTCGGGCCGACCGTCCAAGTCAAAGGACTGCTCGGGCTGCATCGGGGCCAGCTTGACACGGCGTGCCGGCCATGCATTCTGCACGGGGGCCAGGCTCTGCAGCGAGTCGACGTTTTCATCGTCAATCTCGACGCAAGCGCCACGGAAGACCTCGCTGTCAAACACCTTGAGAACGGTGGCCGCAGCGTGGGAGGTCAGGCTGCCCGTCGCGGCCGACGGGTCCGCATCCTGGGCTGTTAGTGGGATAGGACATGTAAAGGCGGCTTAAAGTTTGAAATACCTGTGCAAATTCCACAATGAACCGCTTCGGGGCCACTGTGTCGTTGTTCGCCACGAGCGGCCCGTCCGGGTCGCGGCGGAAAACCCGGCCGTGGCGCTGCGCATGGCTGCCGGCCAGAAGCGAAGCCGCCAGCAAGAGGACTGACAACTGCATTGTGATTCTTCTACTGTTAACGAGCTACTGCAGATTGGCACTCACGACTAGAGGATATGCCTCGTTATATAGGCCACCGGCAGTCCACCCACGACGCGCCGCGTCCAGGCCTGCTTCCCCATCAGCCTGCACGTATCCGCCCTTCCATCATCTGCTACCATCCCATCTGCACGTCCTTATCCCGCGATGATGTCCGCCGCGGTCTCGTCGGATATGACGCCGAGAGCTGCATCCCTGGTTCTCGAGTCGGACGCCTCGTCTGCATTGGCTGCTGCTCGTAATTGTGGATAGTTGGCCTCTGTTCTTTTTTCTACACGTCCTGCTCGATGCGACATTGCGCGCCCGTGTCCTCGCCTTGCACCGTCTTGGCACCCCTGGCCAGTGAGACCTTCCCCTTTCACGTTCGATATCGGCCATGCATCTCCCCCCCCGTGAATTCGTCCGATGTTCAGGAAGTGCTAGCCTTGTCGTGATGTGTCCTCGTGACTACTGCGCTTAAAGCGTGCTACGCTCTCTCCTTCCTTTTCAGGGGTCGCGTTGGCTTCCCTGGACCCTCCCTCCCCGCTGCCATACATCCCCATGCATGGGCGACGTGAAATCGACGTGAAATACGACGTTGAATCCCGTCGCTCCCATGCCCATTCGTTTTTACGCTTTTTGGGGGGCTGCACGCGTCTTCTCAGACGTCTGTCCTGCTATGCATCGCAAAGGGAAATGACGCCATTCTCTTGCCAGAAACTCTGGCCCTGGCTTCCCCCCTCCTCGTATCTGTGCCAGTGGAAGCAACGGCAATTACCGACACCTGTCGTCCAAGACCGTCCAAGCAACCTCTTGGCAGGCAATCAGCAAGCCATCCAACCCTTGCCGACCATCCAGCATCTCCCAGTGCCATCCGGGCCACCGTAATATTTCGCTGCCCTGGCTGAAGCATCACCTCACTTACACGTCGCCATAGTGGAGCCAGATAACATCCAGCAGTAGCCAACGCTTTCTTGTGATACAGTTCCAATAGCATCAAGCTCCAACATGGCTGGTGGTCCAAGACATCTTTTAAAGTGTCACTCTATTCAACGTCACGACAGGATTTAGCTCTCTGTCTCTTTACACGGGCTCAATCTCGGACCTCTATAGGATTTTCCGAGAGGATTCATGTGGGTGACTCGAAAGGTAAAAATGACCATTTTTTTTTTCAGGAACACTAAATCTCGAGGCTCTCCAATATTAGCAGGTTAATTCTTCAAAATACATTTCACTCGACGAGTTTCTTCCCCGCGGGTGCTTGTTGCTTCGCTGCCTTTGCGCTTTGGATTTGACAGTGCATTTCCCGGCATGCTTTCTCCTTGACGAGCCCCCTCTCCCGGCGCCTGCAGAGAGCATCCTCCGTCCGGGAGTCTGCACCAGGAAGCTTCTTGATATCCCCCACCAGTCCCGCAACCGCTTCGTAGCGCTCGTTCCAGCAGTTGTCGACAATCACGTCAATCGGGTCTGCAGGGTCTGTCTCGGGAAACAGTCCGTCAATCAGCCTGTTCACCTTTGTCGGAAAGTCGACGCCAGAGTAGGCCTCTGTGCCGTGGTGCATGTACCAAAACACTGAGCCCAGTGCAAACTGTTCCGACTTGGGGCCGGCGATGCCGAACTGGCCTCCTTTTTGTCCACGTCGCTGTCGTATATATGGTTCATAGCCGACTGATTTGTCAGTAATGGTGAGAGTCGCCGAGAGGATAAGCATGTCAAGTCACCTTCGAGGTTTTCTCCAAGCCGGAGAGCGTATCCAAAGTCGATCAGCCGCAGATGGTCGAGGTCGTCGACCATGACGTTCTTTGGGCTAATGTCGCCGTGCGCGTAGCCCAGGCTTTCGATAGCGGCGGCTGCAGAAGCAAGCTGCAGCATCCACATCGCCACAGGCCGAGGCGCCCGCTTCATTCGGTCATACAGTGTCCCATTTGGCAGGTGCTCGAGGAACGTGATGTTCTCGCCCTCGAAGAAGGACTGGACGAGAAACGGGCAGGGCGGTTCCTGGTGCTTGACGAGAGCGAGAATGCTCTGTTCTGTCCGCATTTGATCCTCCAACGGGTCGACGTGCTCTTTCTTCAGGTCAACCTTGGCGACGACAGCAGGAGCGACTTGTATGATGACAGAGTCACCGCCTCGCGCAAAGATGGTCGAGCCAGGACACGCTTCAAGCACGTCCCGGATGGCTGGGTTCAGATTGGAGGCAGGACGCCGTGCTCTGACGCAAAAGTCCAGCAGGTCATTGTATGTCCAGTTCAAGCCTGCCATGCTAATGGATGCTAACTGAGTTTGGCATATCCAAAGGACAGGCAAATCTATCAATCAATCAGCGACCTTGTAAGGCTGCGACGAGACGTGTGGTGAAAGCGGTATGGTATGGCAATATGTTTACGGATACGGGTAAATTACCCGTGAAAGTATGCATACGCCAGGAAACCCTCCACTTTCTCGGCCCACAGAACCACTACAGATCGGCATGCTCAAAGTGTTGCCCGGAGAATATGCATCTGCAGGTTAGGTGGCCGAGGCTGTCGTCATTGTTCGTAGAGGAAGATTGTAGAAAGTTCCATCCATTTGATACCATCTGAAACTCTTTCACCGTTTTCTTAGTCGGTAGTCTTATCGAGATGCTAAAACACACTTCTTAGGTGTGGTAATATTATTGAGATGCTAAACACAATTTCCAACTCCTCGTCCAGGTCGTAAAACTAGAGTCCTCGTTAGGGACGCCGTTGACATGTTGTATAAGAGTAAATGAAATGGCCCGTCTGTTAGCCTCGATTGATACCTCCAACCCTCTTGGAGACTCACATTGGCGTGCCAGACACCTGGCCCATAGCACACGCCCTGCTTGTCGCTTGCCACGAATCCGCGCAGGCCATCAAGATTCGGCGTGTCGTCGCCGTCTGTGACAACGACCAGGTATTTGACATCGGCTCCCATGGGAACAAACGACTGTGTCGTGTAGCGGTGGCACTCCAGCGTGCCGACTTTTAATACTCGCTTGCTTGCGTCTTTTGCCCACGGCTGGACCTGTCTCGGGCTGGCCAGAGACGCGTTCGTACCGTCTTTGCCGGCATCCCGCTTGCTGCTTTTTCGGCATAGAGATTTGTCGTGGGGACGACCTCGGGCGTGCGCCGCGACGACCCATTGTTGACCACGACAGTCCTGTCCGTCACGACGTCTGTCTAGATGACGCCGCCGTACGGGGCGTACTCGGCGATCGTGAGTGTCTGGCAGTGAACAGTTGGCATGGCGTCTGTGAATGTTTTATATTCTTTGCTAAATTTCCCATTTCAAAACTAACACGCCATTGGTCAGAGCGACCCTACAATCGCAGATATCCTATCTTTTTTTTTTACAAATCCGCTTGGCGCATCTTTGGCCGTCAGAATGTCAGACTAGGTCCACCGCGAAACGATACCAACGGAAGAGCCACTAGCCACCCGCCTGTATGGAATCATCAACACCCCCTTCGCATCGGGGACCTCCTTCTCGGCCGGCACGCCGACCCATATTAAACTTTTTAAGAATCGTATCCCTGGCAGAAGTCGTGCCCCTTGTTGATAGGATGCATGGACCCGTGGCGCTGACTGCAGTCCGGAAGCCGGCTAGTAATGTTGCGAGGTTCACACAGAAATACAAAGAAGACCATAGCAAGGGCCAAGAAGGACCAAGAAGAGCAACGTGTAGATTCCCTGCCAGCGGTCCCGGAGTGCACCTCTTGGCATTCGGTTGGCCGACGGCCAGCCTTATCTGATTAGCGGCCAGAGAAACAAGACAATGGGTATATTAAATCACGATTCGCGTTCCATTTTTGAGCAAAATGACACTGCAGTGGTAAATGTGCCTTTCTCTACAGCTAATCATTCTCTCAAAATGTCGGGCTTCTTCCACAAGGTCGACAACCTGCTGAGGACCAAGGAGAGTGTCTTTAGAGAGTCCCAGGAAACGCACAAGAAATGGGGCAACGAGGACCTTGACCCGACACCGTAAGTGTTTCAAGAACATTGCTTCGTCTCGCCGCCGGAAATTCTAACAGTCCAGTCCGTCGGCTCGTGTCTGGAACCACTGGAACTACTTTGCCTTTTTCTGGGCCGTTTCGTTCAACCCGAATGCATGGAACACGGGGTCCAGTTTGATCGGAGTTGGTCTGGTAAGTCGGCCTCGTTTTTTTTTTTTCTTGTCAGCACCTCGTGCTAATCGACAGCTCTGGTGGCATGCCACCCTCGCGGCCGTCGTCTCGACCATCATTACCGGCTTCATGCTGATCGGCAACTCCCGCGGGCCCGGTGGCTCTACACGGCCAAGAGCATCCTGGCGCCGCCCGTCCTGATCGCCACGTTTGCCTTTATCGTCGGCAAAGCCCACGGCCTGGGCAACACGGCGCGCCTCGTCACCAGCACGGCGGCGTCCTCGTCGTCGGCGCTCGGCTGGGCGTTCATGACCGGCGTCAACGCGGTCTCGGGCGGCATCATCCCCGAGGTGACGTCGAACCCGGACCTGGCCAGGTACGCCAGGAACCACGGCCGCCACGACGTGGCCGCAGTGGGTCGGCCTGGTGGCGGCAAAGTCGTTTTGCACCTTTCTGGGCATCGGCGCGTCGAGCGCGGTCAAGACGCTCTGGGGCACGGCGTACTGGAACATCTGGGACCTGTACGGCGCCATCCTCGACCACTACTGGAACGCGGGTGCCCGGACGGCCGTGTTTTTGTCGTGCGTCGTCCAGATCCTGGCCGTTGTCGCGACCAACCTGGCGGCCAACGCGCTGCCGGTCGGCTCCGACCTGAGCGGCCTGTTCCCGCGGTATTTCAACATTACCCGCGGCCAGGTGCTGTGTGCCGTCCTGGCAGTGGCCACCTGTCCGTGGAAGCTCGTGTCGTCGGCAAAGAGCTTTTTGACCTTTTTGAACTCTTATGTGTGCTTCCTGTCGCCCCTGGTGGCCATTATGATGTAAGCCTAGCCGTCTCCGGGGGGGGGGGGGTGATTTCCGTCCACTGACCCTGCAGAACCGACTACTTTATCATCAGGCGAGGAAACGTCCACATCCCGTCGCTGTACAAGGGGAACGAGGCCAGCCCGTACTGGTACTGCGGCGGCTTCAACATGCGCGCGTTCGTGGCGTGGGCTGTCGGCGTTGCCGTGGTCATCAACGGCCTGCCCGGCCAGTTCCACAAGGGCTACTACAACGAGGGCAGCAAGCACCTGTACTCGCTCGGCCTGATCCTGTCGTTTGCGGTGGCGTCGCTGCTCTACTGGGTGTTGAACCTCGTCTGGCCCGTCGAGATCTACCCTGCCGAGTATGCCGACCAGCCAAAGACCTGGGAGTGCATGAAGCACGACGACGGCTACTTTTCCCACGACACTGTCATTCTCGGCGTGGCCACGTGCGACCGCGACGGCACCACGGAGATGGAGAGGGAGGAGAGCGTGCTGAAGGATCTGTTTTAATCTACGACTTTTTAATTACTGTACAGTACAGCGTTTAATAGAATCACAAGTGGAAGCATTGGCATCTTCCAGGTCTGGAAAAGCCCCAGCATCAAAAAATGCCACAAACTAGAAGCGTCCAAGTTTCTCAGTCAAGCTGTATTCTATTGCCCGTGGCAACTGAGCTGTTTTTAATGCTGTGCTATCTATGATAAACTATCTAGAAATACAAAAAGGGACGCAAAATAAAGAGAAAAAAAAATATGGAAGAAGTAAAGTTGGTAAGGCTGCATTCTGGAGTCGCTCAGTCGGTAGAGTTGTCTAATTCCCCGGCAAGGTCCAGACATTGCGAGTATGTCAAAGCCGAGGTTCGATTAAGCCGACGGGGCTGGGCCGCTGGGAGCAGGGCCAGAGGGACGGGCGCCCGAAGGGACGGGACCAGTCGGCGTGCCCGACGGCGGGGGGCCAGAGGGCCGCGTGCCAGTAGGAGTGCCCGAAGGAGGAGGTGGGGGAGGCAGAGAAGTGCTCTCGGCGCGGGCGTTCAGAGAGGGGGTGCCGGACGGGGGAGGGCCCGAAGGACGAGCGCCGGTAGGAGTGAAGCTCTTGAAGAAGCCGGAAGCAGGGCCACCAGATGGGAAACCAGAAGGCACGCCAGTCGGGAAGCCCGAGGGCACACCAGACGGGAAGCCAGAGGGCGCGCCAGACGGGAAGCCAGACGGGAAGCCGCCAGACGGGACGACGCCGGAAGGGCGAGCAGGGGGAGTGCCAGAAGGAGTGCCGAAAGGAGGGGTGCCGGGAAGCGAGGTGCTCTCGGCACGGGCGTTCAAGTCCGAGGGAACAGAGTTGGCAGGAGGCGTGTTGGAAGGCGGCGGCGGCGGGGGGGGAGTAGTGGTTTCGGCGCGGCGGTTAAGGCCGGAAGGAGTTCCGGCCGGCGGGAACGTTCCTGAGAAGGGAGCACCGCCCGAGTGAGAGCCACCAAAGCCCGGGAATCCGCCAGAGGCACCTGCGGCACCCGAAGGCCGCGGGCCGCCACGACCAGTGCCGAAGGGGACGCCAGAGGCTCCGGAAGGGCCTCCCGAGGGGAACCCGCTTGGGAACCCGCTTGGGAAGCCGCCCGGGAAACCAGGGCCGCCCGAAGGGAAGCCAGTGCCAGTTGGGAATGGACCGCTGAAGCTTCCGGTGGGAGCGCCAGTCGGGAAGGAGGTGCTCTGGCGTTTGTTGATGCCAAAGAGGGGGTGGGCCGACGCCAGGCCGGCCAGGGTGGTGACAGTGACGACGGAGAACTTCATTGTGGTTGAAGCTTCAGAGGGGATGAGGGTGAATGGGTGAAGAAAAAAGGTACAGATGAGAAGTGAAATCAAGGATGTGTAGAACAGAAAACCTCGCAGAGGATGATAAAGAACAGTTGAAGAAGTTGGTAAAAACAAAGACGATGTCTTTTGGAGAAAAAGAAGAAAGAACTGGGTGATGACAATGAGAGGATGGTGATGAGTGAAAGGGAAAGGGAAAGGGAAATATTGTGCTCGAAACGAGACGACATGTCTAGATATTTGTATCTGTCGATGCCAGCAGGGGCCAGGCCTGAGAATGCCTCGTCAACACGGCCCTGCAGGCGAGGCCGGCATTCGCCGCTCGACGTCAAGGGCCCCCCGGCCTTTCCACGTCAGCCTGCCCATTGTTTTTTCTCCTCTTTTCTGGGAGGGCTCTTCTGATTCTCCATCCATGCAGATCGTGCTATTCGTCTTGTCGTCAGGGTCTACGTCAAACAGTTTCCACAGGGAGCGCTGCAAGTGGCGCGAGGAAAACCGGATCAGCACGCAAGGGGAAACGGGAGAGCGTTTCGGCCAAACATTCATCAAGAAGCAACATGTGCAGGAAACATTTCGGGCCCGCCAGGTCTTTTTTTATCCGCCAGTCAGTGTCCGAGTCGCGGAGAGAGCAGACGTGTGAATGGGCCGTGGGTGGGCTGTGAGTGGCTGTCTGGGGAACTCACTGGGAGGCCGTTTGGGTGGCCAGCCTTGCCCCTTTTCCTGCATTGTCTCCAGTCGTCATGGCCCTCGTTTCAGCCTGGCCGGACAGGCACAGTGGGCCTGCTGGTGAGTGCAAAACAAGAAATGCAACCCTCGCCCTACCAACTTAGCCCGCTAGTGTCCACTGAACTGCCGGGTCTAAAACAAGAGAACGGGGAGGGGGGCAGGGGGGCATAGGGGGCCGTTGCCGCTGTTTTTCTGGCATCTCCTTTTCCAGCAGGACCCAGTGATCCACAGCGCTGGTTTTCGTTGGCTGACGGCCATTGCGTTTTTGTGGCGGGCGGCTGGAGTCCACAGCAGTATTCGTCATTGCTCAGCGCCCCTGGAAAAAATCCGGGGCTGATCAAGGCCGATCCATGGTCTGGACGCGCCATCCTTCAAACGCTTGAAACATGAAACAAACAGCCCTGGCAACAAAGCACCCACGTTTGCACAGGGGAATTTGCACAGGGGAATACATTCCGTGTACATTTTATCCGATCAACTCATCCAGTCGATGTGCACAATCCGATGATGCAAAATTGCGACTGTGTTTCCAGTTGGGATGTTTTGTCACTTAATTCTGTGCTTTTCAGCTTCCTTGTAAGAGTCGTCGTAAGTCGATGCCGATCGCAGAAGTCTACCAAACCTGTAAAATATTGGAAATGATTTGTTGACTATCAATTGTGCCAAAACACCAAAGCTGTCTGCCTCATTAACATCTGACTCAACTCGTACAGGCGAGCAAGCTGGCAGTGGATTTGGCACACAACTGCGTCTGTATTGAAAAATTAGGAGGACAGAGCTCTACGTCGTGATAATACTGTTCTGTGTCTCCAGATTAATGTCCAGGCTATTGACGAGCATGCACAAAGCCGACAACAGTAAGTATCAACGGTTTGTAGAATCCAAGATCTCGACGGACCATAGGTCGATCAGGTACCAGTACGTGATGCTGCTGATCAGTGTGATGGCCTGCTGGACCATTCAGAGTCCGCAGCTCTTCGCTGTGCTGCATTCTGTGATCTGCACATAATACGTCGAGTGTTGCGCGGCAAAGACAATGTCGGGGAAGCGCTTAGAAAAGTACGACGGGGATGATTTGCTTTGGAGATTCTACTTGCGAACTCATTCGAGGTGAGTGGTATTCTTGGTCATGACATAACAACGCCCAACAGAATAAACCTCTCGGTTTTTGCCGAGCTTGCTGCACGAGAATATGGGGTTGTGGTCCTGGACTTTATCCTGGCGGTTTCGTGGGCGACAGTTAAAATGGTGGCCATCCGAGGACGCAACAGAACAAGGCATGCAGATGCTGGTGCTACACGAGAAACTAAACATGGAATAAACAATGAAGTGCCCGCTTACGGCGCTCACAATAGAAAGCTTTTTGCCAGTTGGCAGTCAGCATCGGCCAGTATATTCCCGATTTAATTTTCGAATTTAATTCTGTTTCACCCCTTGGTGAACCCCTTTTCGTTCTGACACTTATTTTATTTAGTTATTGACACAATCCCCATAGGATTGCAACTCCCGGGGACAACTTTGATCCGCTACAACACGATTACAGCAGACATCCTGCAGGAGATCTGGCCACGCACATTCTGCATGACTGTCGCCCAATACCATGGCAATGGATCTGGATGCAGGCAATGAAACATTCCGAGCAAGTGTCCCCGAATTCGAATTCACCATTCGACCTAGTCAGGTTTAGACTGTCATGAGACACTGTCCCCAGCATGTGGACTAATACCCAAACAGGCAACCAGAAGCACCCACGGAAATCTCCCCGCAGCTCCGCAAAAGCTCCCCACGGATGCCCTACAGAAGCGATCTGCCGAGATAGAATGAGACCTGCCAGACAACGTTTCTTCTCCTTGTCATAACCCCAACACCGAGTTTGTCGAGCCCGGCAAGACAATTCCGTGCTTTTGATTCTCCAAAACAGAAATGGCCCCCAGCTCAGTCGACGTCAGCCTACCGGCGGCCACCAACGGCCACAAGCCAACCGTCCAGAGCCTAAAGGCCCAGACGAAAATCCCTGCACCGCTTCCCAACCCAGCATTACAAGTCACCGCGGACCACCACCTAAAGTCTGTCGATGCTCCAGTAAAGGCGCCCAGAGCGGGAGAGGTTCTCGTCCATGTCAAGGCCACGGGCATCTGCGGGTATGTTTGGAAAGAATAAATGCCTTCTATAGGCAGCGTTGGAATATGCTCACAAGATGTCAGATCCGATGTCCACTTTTGGAAGACGGGCCGCATTGGGTCGCTTGTCTTTGAAGGTGACTGCACCATTGGGCATGAGGCTGCCGGCGTCGTCGTCCGCTGTGGTGAGGGAGTGACGAGTCTGAAGCCGGGTAAGTAAATACAGCGTCACGGCAGCTGTCACCGGCCAATCTGTTGACACCATTCTACAGGAGATAGAGTTGCCATCGAGCCGGGTGTCCCTTGTGGAAAGTGCTTCCTCTGCATCGACGGACGGTACAATCTCTGCGAGGATGTTGCCTTTGCGGGCGTGTATCCATACGAAGGGACTCTACAGCGCTACAAGGTGCACCCAGCACAGTGGTTACACAAGTAGGTGATATACAAGAGGCTTTGCACGTTATCAAACGACCCAGCCTAACGCTCCTTCTCTTTAGACTCCCCGACAACATTTCGTTTGCCGAAGGCGCCCTTCTCGAACCGCTGAGCGTCGCCCTGCAGGGCATCAAGCAAGCCCACATCACGATTGGAACGCCCGCTGTCGTCACCGGGGCCGGCCCCATCGGCCTCCTCGCGCTGGCTGCCGCACGCGCCTCCGGAGCACACCCGATCGTCATCACCGACCTCGAACCGGGCCGGCTGGAATTTGCAAAGACCATTGTCCCGACATGCCTGACGTACCAGGTGGACAGGACAAAAAGCGCAGAGGAGAACGCCGCGCAGATCAGGAAGCTGTTTGGCGACTCCGAGTACACCCAGCCCCGCGTCGTCCTCGA
Organism: Raffaelea albimanens; assembly: GCA_002778245.1. Classification (NCBI taxonomy): domain Eukaryota; kingdom Fungi; phylum Ascomycota; class Sordariomycetes; order Ophiostomatales; family Ophiostomataceae; genus Raffaelea; species Raffaelea albimanens. Next base: position 1,851,614 of record PCDJ01000001.1, read on the forward strand.
GTGCACCGGCGTCGAGAGCAGTGTCTGCACGGCTGCGTTCGCTGTGCGGCGGGGCGGCAGACTTGTCTGTGTCGGTGTCGGCAAGGGCATCATGAACAACCTTCCATTTATGTATCTTTCTCTGGCAGAGGTGAGACTACTATTCCGGGATACTACGAGCATCGATCCTCCTCCCACTAACAACGCAGGTCGACGTCAAATTCATCAACCGGTACTGCGACACGTGGCCGGCCGGGATTGCCTGCATCGAGGGGGGCCTGGTAGACGTGAAGAAGCTGATCTCGCACGTGTTCCCGCTGGAAGAGGCAGAGGCGGCGCTGACTCTGTCGTCCGACCCGAGGAACGGGTCGATCAAGGTGCAGGTGGTAGACAATGTCGAGACTACGTATTTTTAGACCGCGATAGAATGAGACATGCTCAATAGAATTCGAATCTACTCGCACAGTCTCTGTCGTGTTCTCGTAAGCTGGCCTTGTGACGGAATCAAGGACTTGCCGAGTCGTGAGCCACGTCGAGACCAACAGGTACGCCTTAGCTCGGCTGGGCTACGGATCTCGCTTGTCTCTCGCCATGCACTAAACTTGTCAATAACGCCACAGAAGTGAAGTTATTTATTTTTGTTCTTGTCGTGATCAGAAACTCGTAAGACACGAGTTCCTCCTAACCTAAACCGGGGCTGGAATATGGATTCCGCACGTCTCAAACAGGAAGTTTTAAACACTGGCGGCGGCGTTCCCGCCAATTGTGGACACCCACAATTCCCCCAAATTTGATTCTCGGTTGTCCTAGCCCCCCGTGGCGTTCCCCGCAGGGTTGTTACAGCCCTCGGTGTTTTCGCATGATTTCCATGTGGTTTTGTTCCCGGAACGACGCCTGTGTGCGTAACTAGGATCACGGCATCCGACTGACAAGATGAACGAAGCCGCTAATCTAATTATGCCGCTTAGATCATCGTCAACTCCTTGTGTCGTAGACGACGAGCCGGATAAACCCCGGAGGCAGCCAAATTAGCGCGGCATTACTTGCCATAGATGGAGGATTAAGTGGCCGCCCGTTTGTATTCATATTGTCCCCTTGAATGGAAATATATCACACGGGACGGCATAAATGGTAATTCAAAGGATCCATCATTCGGGTTTCTCGCCAAGCAAGGCTGGGAAATACACGGCATGTTGGCAGAGAGATCAGTGTGAAAGTGATGACAGTAAAGACTTGACCAGGCTGAGCTTTGGAATTGTAAACCCAGATCAATATCTCCCAGCGTCGGCCATTTGCCACTGTCAACTGCCGAACCGTCGGCCATTTGCGTTTGTCTCTCCCCATTGTTCGGGAACAGCCTTGCGGTGATATTCGGACAGCCGTTTAAGCGTGGCATGGTAGCAATGGATGATCACGGCGAATTCACCGCATCTGTTGCCGGTTTTGGCAATCCTAAGCACCCATCTCCTCTCCACTTCCTGGAGCGCTGGGTCTGGGGGAAAGTTTCCACAAAACCATGCCCCATGGGGAGAACCAAAATGGGGAAATCTCCCAGTTTGTGCTAGCCTGGTTCCGAGAACGTGGCCGACCTCGCGATTCGAAAGTCTTGGCATGAATTGCCGAGGATGTCAAAAAAGTCCTTGTCTCTCTTTTTATATATTATTATTGATATTCCCCTGATTCTCCCTTGCGTTGGCTTCTTTTCATTGCAATCATCTACATCACAATGACTGACACACAACACGAAAAGGCCGAGGCGATGAACCTCGAGGCTGTGGCCGAAAACCGCAGGGCCCACGTCTCTGACCAGGAGGAGCACGAGACGGGCATCTTGCAGTCGCTCAAGCGCTACCCCTGGGCCTGCGTGTGGTGTCTCTATGCATGCTTCACCATCATCCTGCTGTCGTTTGACGCCCAGGCCGGCAGCAGCGTCATTGGCATCCCCGAGTTCCGCAAAGACTTTGGCTACAAGTACGGCGACAGCTATGTCCTCGATGCCGGCTGGCAGTCTGCCTTTGGCGGTGCTCCCATTGCATCGTACGTCTTACTGTCCACCCCTTGGTATTCCAGAGTGTCTAACAGTTCACAGCGCCGTCATCGCATCCATCATCTCTGCGGAAATGGCCGACTGGTGGGGACGCAAGATTGTTCTGCTCGGCGCCCTGGCCATCTCCTTTGTCGCCGTCGGTGTTGAATATGTCGCCACAACAAACGCAGTCTTTTTTGTCGGCAAGTTTCTCAACGGATTCATGGTCGGCACCGTGGGCACAGTCATGATTGGATACATTGGCGAGGTGAGAAGAACTCTGGTTTCCCTTTTTGGGTGTGCGCCGACTAACCATTCGTTTTCTCCTTCCAGATCTCCCCCCTCGCTCTTCGCGGTATTTTCACCTGCTTCATCGGCGTCGCCTACGGCATCGGACCCCTCGTCGCGTTCATCATTATCAACTGCACCGGCCAGGTCGACTCCCGATGGGCCTACCGATCTGTTTTCTGCGCCCAGTTTGGATTCGCCGGTGCTTCCATCCTCGTGGCCCCATTCATGCCAGAGTAAGAACAGGCCATAGATGGATTCTACACGAAAAAAAAAAAAAAAAAAAATACTGACACTCAATTAGATCCCCCTGGTGGCTCGTGGGCAAGGGCAAGCGTGAGCAGGCCAAGAAGGCCATCCAAAAGCTGGGATACAAGGGCGAGGAGGCCGACAACAAGCTGGCTCTGATTGAGCTCACGCTGGACGAGATCCGCCAGGAGACCGCGGGCGTGACCTACGCAGAGTGCTTCCGCAAGTCCAATCTGCGCCGCACCATGGTCAGCATCATGCCGCTCATCATCCAGGCCTTTTCGGGCATTGCGTTTGTGGCCGGCTACTTTACCTACTACCTGCAGCTGGCCGGCTACTCGACCTCGATGAGCTACCGCATCCAGATCGCCCAGCCGACGCTGTCGATTGTCGGCAACCTGATGGCCGCCGCCTCGGTGGACTACATTGGCCGCCGCAACTTGACCTTTTACGGGCTGGGCATCCTGACTGTGTTTTTGCTCGTCACGGGCGGCCTCGGCATGGGCAAGTCGCCGGCCGAGATCAAGGGCACCGTCGCCTTCATCCTCATCTACAGCTGGTGGTACAATGTCAGCATCGGCTCGACGGCCTTTTCCCTGCTGTCCGAGGTGTCGACGTCGCGTCTGCGCGTCAAGACGGTCGCCATTGGCTATGCGACGCAGAACGCCATCAACGTCATGTGGCAGTTTGTCATCCCCTACATGTTCAACCCCGACCAGGCCAACCTCGGGGCCAAGATTGCCTTTATTTTCGGCGGTCTCTGCCTGTTCAGCCTGGTCTATTTGTTCTACTGCCAGCCGGAGACCGCCGGCCGTTCGTTCCAGGAGCTGGATGAAATGTTTGCCAAGGGCGTGCCGGCCCGGCAGTTCAAAAAGTACAAGACGGATGCCGAGACGCTCAACCAGGTCGTTGGACAAGACACCGAGGAAGCGGAAGTGTAGACACTTTCAAATGTCTGGAAATCGACAAAAGGAAAGCCTCAAACGCATCCTGTAGCCTAAATATTCTGTCATGGAGACAATAGTACATAAAATACAGACAATTTCATACTCGGACAACCTTCAAATCCCCTATTTGCGAGAGAGCGAGAAATGCTCGACAAGAATCGACCGTGGCTCTCTTATTTATTACAAAATTCGGTGCATGGTTCTTCGAGTAAAAACTGTATCGCCAGAAACGTATGGCAGTCTTGTTCTAAATTAAATCAACACTAACAAACAATTGCCCTTATCCCGTGGAGTGCCCCGTAGCCTCTGTCATGGTGTCATAGACCTTTCCAGATCCGCCCTGCAGCGCGTGGTTCGTCACCTGCAGGACAACCCGCTTGTACGCCAGCATGCTGGGCGTCCCGTTGTCCTTGACCTCGACAATCAGGTGCAGCGCCTGTCCCTTGGCGAGAGCCTTGCCGTTCAGCACGTCCACGGCAGAGGTCGCAGCCGGCGGCACCTGCACCTTGACGATCGCGTCAGAGCCGCCCGTCTTTTCAAACACGACGTCGGGCACGACCGGCCAGTGAATCAGCGTCTGCGCGCCCGTCGGCTCCTTGTACTGGAACCACCGGAAGGTCAGCTCGTCTCCGTCCGGGTCGTAGCTGCTGGACGCGTCGAGGACGACCTCGGACCCGGCCTCGGCCTCGACATGCAACGGCTCCGGGCCGGCCGAGCTGCCATTGACCGTCACGACGGGCGCGTGGTTGGCGCTGCCGAAATCGCCAGACAGCGTCCACTGCATGCGCGCGGCAAAGTCCTGCTGGTACGCGTCGCGCCACCGCCAGATGGTCGCCTTGTTGGACCGGTGCTTCTTGCCGTCCCGGCCGACGACCTCGTCCACGGCGTCCAGGTAGTGCTGCGAGGCGCCGCCCACGTCGCCCAGGACGTAGCGCCCGCCCCAGCTGCCCCAGTGCGGGTTCTCGGGCGAGCCCAGGCCGTTCTGAACGAGATACAAGAACGTCGGGGTGTCGCCCTCCATGATGAAGGAATAGTCCGGGTAGGTCGCGCCGAGGGTGCCGATCTGGATGTGGTCCTTGAGCCACTGCTTGGAGACCTTTGTGGCGTCCGGGCCGCCCTCGTCGATGGGGTAGAGCAGGTCGCCCGCGATGCCCGTCCAGGCCGCCATGCCGTACTCTTTCCAGCCGTGCACCGAGCAGATGTAGAGAATGTCGGGGTACCTGACGCGGATGAGCATCCCGGCGTCGTCTTGGTCGCTGATGGTGTAGACGCGGAGTCTCTTGCGCAGCTGGGCGGTCGCTGCGGCCGAGCGCGTCTTGTCGATCTGCTGCAGCGCCTGGGCGAGAACGTTGGCGCCGCCCCAGTTGAGCACCCACAGCGGCTCCTCGGACGCCTCGAGGCGCTCAATGAGGAACGCGGCGCCCTCGCTCAGCGGCACGCCTTCTGCCAGGGCTTCTCTGCCGTAGCATGCCGGCCCCGACTTGACGATGCTTGTAAGGTACTCGGCAGTTGGGTAAGGGTTCGAAGGGTTGGTGTGGGCGTTGAGGTTGTCGACGACTTTGGCGTAGGCGTCGATCCGCTCCTGGATGTCCTCGGGGTGCACCTTGTACCGCAGCCAGCACGAGGTGCAGGCAACGAGGCCTTCGAGCTGGAGCTCATTGCTGTACAGGAGGAGACGCACCAATGACTCGGCGTCGTCAGGCTCGTTGGAGATGTCGGTGGTGACGAATACTCGTGGCTTGGTGGCGCACTGGACGAGGCGAGTTTGAGGTGGCATTGTTGCGGTTTGTTCGGTGCAGAGTCGTCTGTGGCTTTGGTCTAATGGCCAGCTGGGATCGTCAAAATCTGTCACGAGCGTTGAGAAGCATTCCACGTCGAGATTCCAACGATGAGTGAAGATGCCTCTTATGGGGGTTCCCCATTCAACTCCACCACAGCCGACTAGTTGCGTTCAAATCGGGCAAGACTAAGCGCCCCGGGGAAATATTACGCATTATTGGCAGCTGTCAGGAACGGTGTTTAGCACTAAGCTAGCGACAACGCCATGTCTTGGGGTTCGTCCGGTTGTCGGCATCAGAAACTTTCGACTATAGCTCAGTGTATTCAGCCACCCAAGGAACCAAAAGGTATACATAGCAACTGAAACTAAATCGTTTAAATAATCCTGCCGAGTATGCCGAACACACTCGTTAAAAGCATGAAGCACGACTATGGTGTCCGGAGCGATTCAGTTCGCATTCTGAACAGCGTCCGTTCGGCCACCCACTGGCCTCTAGCAACAAAACATTTTAGGCAGAAGTCAATCATTCGTGACTTGCATCGATCTTTCGCCGCAGCCTTGTTTATGGCAGGCCTGTTGCCGTGGAGCAACGTGCAGACTGGTGATGGACACAACTAGCCCCCAAAGAGGAAGGCGATATTGAAAGGTACCAGGGCTCCCGCACTATTTACTAGCTAACATATGTGCCACACCAAGCTGCAGCTATCCTCCAGCCTTACAAGGAAAATGGCGTTATAAAATCAACAATCGCGTAGTGCATGTTTTGTGCCTCGATTGCTTTGTACGTCGAGCTTGTTTCCCAGCTGTTTCAAGTTTCTTTGCTTATTTTTGCACAGACCCTGTGCACTTGTTATTCGACGTGTCAGCTCTGAGTGCCTTCCTATATAGGACTAACCCTCGTTGCCGTGTTATCCAACCAATAGAACCAATGGAAGGAAATGCTGCTGCCTAGATGCATCCCGTTGTCTTCAATCAGATATCGATTGTTTTGTTGTTTATTCTCAGAAGGATCCCGAGTTTCTTTAATTCTCTACATATGTCCTGCTTCGTGAGAATCAAGCTTCCCTTCTCATCACCATCAAATCGTTATTATCTACAAATTCGTTTTCTTCTTTTTCCAAAATGGCCACAGAAGCTGCCGCCCCTACACCCGCCGCTGAGCCCGAGGCTCCCCGCTACTCTGTGGGCAAGCAAAAGGACATTGGCGAGGCCAAGAATTTCCCCTGGGAGTGCGCCGTCCCGTCCAACAAGTTCTGGGACGACCTGAGCTTTGTCGAGGCCCGCAACTTTATCCAGGCCGTCACGCCAGAAGAGCTCGCGTCGTTTCCCATCGACCCCGACAGCACGCAGACTCTTGGGGAGAAACACGAATTTCTTCTCCAGCTGCTGCGGGACACGCTCGCCAAGAAGGAGGCCGCGGCCGCGCCGCAGTCGTTTTACGACGCAGACTTTGACGCCGCCGAGTCTCTGTGGCTCGGCATCCACACGTTGGAGCGCTCCCTCGGCCGCGCGGGCGCCGCTGAGGACACGCTGCGCATGATGATTGCGGAGAAGAACAAGAAACACCCGCAGAACCTGTCGCTGGAGCACTCCTTGTCGTGCTTCCTCTACGACCGGGGCGAGTACGCCGAGGCGGAGGCGCTCGAGACAAGGGTGCTGCCGTGTCTGGTTGGCCGGCTGGGCGCGACGTCGCCGCAGGCGCTGGGGTCGCGGAGGATCATTGCGCGGTCGGTGTGGAGGCAAGGGCCCGAGAGAGTGCCCGAGGCGAGGGCCCTGTTTGAAGGGGTGCTGAAGCTGGTCGAGGAGTCGAGAGAGGGCAAGTATGCCGTCTATGCAGACGAGCAAAAGGAAATCACAGAGCAAATGGTCAAAGATCTGGAAGACGTTAGTAACAAAGGAAGAAAATAATCGATAGGTTACGGGCAAATGAATCACGAACAAAATTTATTGATAGCAACGAGGCTATTGGGGATCGTACACTTATGTTTATTGCTACTATTCTAGCCAGTTTTTTTTGCGGTATGGTATCATACTTTTTTCACTTTGTAGCTACCTCTTAAACGTTTTAGTAAAGAATGGGAGCCCAAAGGCCAACTGTTAAAACCTTTGTCCCAGAGAATAAAGAGTGAAGCGTATTCCCAGTGAAAATGGGCCGTTTTATTAAGGAGAGAACAAGCATACGCGCAGTTTTCAGTCAATTCAACAGGAAGATTCCAAGGAAAATCACATCCCCCATCTGATCAGAAAGACCAGTGATCGTCTATCTATTGTGCCCCTTTCCAGCCCTCTCCTTGCTACGGCTAGCAGAGAGAGGGCGGCTCTCTTTTGGCAAGTAGGTGTTATGGTTTGTTTACCCGTTTTCACCACCAATTGAAAATGAGTGTATCCTGGTGCCAAGCGCATAGAGAGTCCTTTATGGGACCGGTCTTGGATACTGCGATTGGTATTGGGTCAGGATCAGGCTGATAGGATCACAATTGGGTCGCAAGCTTCATGGGACGATCGAGATTTATGATACTACGTCCATCAAGTCTAAACCAGCGATTCGAGAACATGTTCAACATGAGAATCGACAAAGGCAGGATCCTGCAGAGTTTCTGTCCAAATCAGGTCGGCAAGATCCTTCTTTTCATAGTACCACTTGGACAATCTTTTGTAGTTAGCATGGTCATACCCGAGTAGTAGGATCACGTACTTACGGCGATATCTGTGAGTTCATGAGAAAACACCCATGGCTTTCGACCCCAAAGTCTAGGGTCGCATGCAGATACGTAGCTGCGCCTCGGTCGACCGGTCGGCCAGCAATCCCGAAAAAACGTCTTGGCCATGAATGCTGTGACTCCTGTTGCGTCACGGCCGAGGGATGTCCCCTTGGTCAGGCCGGGGTCGACCATGTTGATGGTGACCGTGTTGGGGTCGACCTTTTCGGATAGCTTGACAATGAAGAGCTGGGACACGAGTTTGGACGCGCCGTACCGCTCAGGAGCGTCAAAGGGGGTGATTTTTTGGTCGTCAAAGGATTTCAGGAACGGACGCTTGTCAAGGTTGGGCAGTTTGCAGAGCTGTGCCGTAACAGAGTTGACGACTGTGAGGATGGGTGGCTTGGCAGAACTTGTGTCTGCCAGAGATCTTTCTGTCCTGGCCGTCCTTTTTTCTTTCAAAACTGGCAGAAGCAGCGTAGCCAGCAGAGCTGTACCAAAATGGTTCACCTGTAGAGTGTGTTCATGTCCAGTGTACGGCTCCACCACAAACGTCGTTGGCCCGATGCCGGAATTCAAGATGACAATGTCAATTTGACCACGTATTTCGTCCTGGCAGCGGCGAACAAATGATCGAATGGAGTCGTTGGACAGCATGTCAAGCTGCCAGACATGTATGCTGACATTCGAGTTTGTGGCATGCTGTCTGAGAAGTTTTGCCGCATCCTGTCCACGTTGCAGAGAACGGACGCCCATCACAAGACGTTGCAACCCCAGGGAGAGAAGCTGCCGCGCCGCTTCAAAGCCAAGACCACTGTTCGATCCTGTGATAACAGCACATTGGTTCTCTACTTCTGGGTGCTGCCTCTTGGTGGGAGTTTCGATTCTTGTCCGGAATTGGTTTCGAAAGAACACTGGGCCAAAGTTCTCGGGCAACGGAGGCATGTCCTTGGACGGCATTGTTGCCGTCGAGGCAGTGCTTTCGGGTTTGCAAGGCATCGTTACTGATTATGCTGTCTGGTTTTAGACAATTTCACAGACTTTGTTTGATTCTCCCAGTAACTCTATATACTCACAGAATGTATTTCCCCAAAATCAATGTGATACGATGGGAAAGTCAGACGCCGGCGTATTAGTCAATGCCGACGGCATTCGGCCCAGCTAGTGGGGAAACACGAAATCCCTTTTTCTGCGGAGTTTACCTTAAGCCTCACACGACTCTCCGTCGGCATTCAACACAGAACTGCAAGGACTGGCACACTCCCCGGCAACATCACGCAGGTTTCTGTTTTTGTCTTTTGATACTCATATCTCCATTGCCGTCTCATTCCATGTGCCATGATGCCGAACACCGCTTACGGCAAGGCCTGTCAGCACTGCGCCAAGGCCAAAGCGAAATGCTCTCTCCGCGGAGACGGCAAGCCGTGTGAAAGGTATTGGGAAAACACCTGCACTGCTGTCCCGAGTGAGACATTGGACTAACTGTCTTTAGATGCTACCGGCTCAAGAAGGACTGCCAGCCAGCGCACGGCGTTCGTCGGAAGCCTGGGCCAAAACGAAGAGATGCCGTGCCTGCTGTGAGGAGGAATGGACCACCCGCGGAACCAAGTTCTAGTCGGGGCAAGACCGACCAGCTGGAGAAGCGGCTGAATGACCTGGTACAGCTGCTGGAGACAGTCCCGGGCCTTTGTGGCCACATGTCTGAAGCAGCTGCACAGCAGAGCCAACAAGACGGCAATCAACCACCCCAGTCGGAGTTCGCAATACCAGGCCAGCAGCTTGCTCCCGTGTCCGGATCCGACCCATCCGCATCTTTGGACATCGAGTCCATTCTGCCAGCAGTAGCCGCTTCCAGGGAACAGGTCTCTAGTGACGTTTTAGGGGCGGACCTAGGAATCACTTGGCAGGAAGCCGAGGCCGCCCTCGTCTACTTTCGCACCGACCGGGTGGGTGCTTTTCCATTCATCCATCTGCCCGATGATATGGATGCAAGAGAGCTGCTGCAGAGGGGGCCCCATGTGTGGCTCAGCATCATGGCGGCGTGTGCGCCGTCATCGGCCATCCAGGACAACCTGGCCAGACGGTTCCGGACAATCATGGCGCAAGAGGTCGTTGCCCTGCACCAGCGGTCGTTGGACCATTTGCTGTCGCTACTGTGCTACATGGGCTGGGGCACGTTTTACATGGCCGGCGACCAGTTCATGATCATGTACAGCCACATCATCGTGGCCATTGTGCAAGACCTTAGTCTGGACGAGCCGAACCCGCCGATTGCCAACAGAATGACAAACTGCCGGCTCCCGACGCCATCGATTGCAGAGACCAACACGCCGGCGATGAAAGAGACCACTGACCAAACAGAGCCGCCGTTTGGATTTCTGCGAAAGGAAAACTTCCGGTTAAAGCCAGAGCTGCGTCTGGAGCAGACAGTTGAGGTGAAGCGAGCCCTGCTGGGCAGCTACCTCATAGCCGGGCTGGTGGCGAAGCTCCACCACAAGCCCACGGCCATGGCGTGGAACAAGAACATGCAAGACAGCGTGCTGTTTGTCGAGACCAACAGCCAGGACTCGATGCACGACCAGGTCCTCGTGTATCTGGTGCGGCTGCAGGCTCTCATCGGCGAGGTTCCGGCGCTGACACCCCTCTGCCGGCATACCGAGAAGGAGCGTTTTCTGCAAGAGTTCCAGGCCAAGGCGTTGCTGTCGAATCTGGGGGACATCAAGGCCAGGCTTCCACAGAACCTGCCAGACAACTGTGAGTATGAGAAAAGGTCGTCCTGTGGGCGTAGCTCTTACTGACCAGCAGTGTCTTCTGTCTGCCACCTCGCCACGATCCACGCGGAAACGACAATCTACTCCATGGCCGTGTTGAGCTCGCCCGCCGACAATGCCGGCACCAGCCGCCACATGGACAAGTGGCGGCTCGACATGCTCACCAACTGCCTGCGCCTCGTCAAGCAGTGGTTCGCCGCCGTCGCGGCGCAGTCCATGGAGCAGTTCTTGCAGACCCTGTCGTTTCAGAATGTCGTGCACCACGCCTACTTTTGCGTCCTGCTGTACCACCTGTCGCGGGACCTCGGGTCGGGCTGGGACTACCGGCTGGCCCGCGAGCAGCTGGATGTCGGCGGCACTCTGGAGGGCATGGCGGCGCGGTTTGAAGCGGCCATCCCGCCGTCGGAGCCCAACGTCGAGTTCAACTTTTTCCGGCAGGGCAGCAAGGCGTACCGGCTGATCAAGACCACGTGGCTGACCGCATGGCAGGAGCAGGACGACCGGGAAATGGCCGGTCTCGGGCTTGGTGACTCGTTGACCGGCTGGGATGATGGCCGGTTTGGGTTGGACACTGTCGACGGGTTTGGCGTTTGGTTTGCCGACTTTTTTGCTCCAAGCTGGGATCATTAGGGGTCTGTATTTTGGGGTGCCCTAAAGACGCTGTAATAGACACTGTAATGACCGTATTCCAGCCCATTCTGTATTCTAGACGTGTACTGTAAAATACTCGCGTCTTCTTTACAGGCACTAATTCTCCGGGCCGCGGGACGGTTTTAGTGCACCGGCTGGATGCCCCGGAGTTACTGCCGCAGTCCACCGCTCACAGCAATGCATTGACGACGTCTCTTATCATGGAGGCGCAATCGAAAGAAATGAAAGGCAAGCCGAAGGAAGGAGAGTGTGTCGTTACTGGGGGGGACTTTTTTACCGAAAGGAGTAAAGCACCTGATTAAATCATAACAAGGCGGCACAACTATCACGGATGAGCCCGGCTGCTAAGCTTTGGACCCCATGCTGGGCTTGCGAAAAGAGGCGTTTGCTTCGCTTCTTCTGGGTGCACACACGATATTGCTTTCTTTTTCTTCTTTTTGTTTGCCACTGGGCGTGCTAGCCTGGCTTTCCAATTGGACGGATAATCATTATCTTTCAAACTTACGCGGGGAAGCCCGGTTGCAATCTTTGGTGTGTTTGAGGAGGAGAGAGATGGGGGGCAATTTTCAACGGGCAGGCAGCGTCGAAAATAAACGGGAGGCACGGCGATGGGAAATACTCCAGGGTGGCGTCGTTTATTATGCCATTTCCAGTAAGCCGTGCGGCTGGTGCGTGCGTGCGTGAGGAGGTGTCTATCGTCAGACCAGGCCATGCAAGATATCCACGGGTCAACGGGTCTTCCAAGATTCGGATGTTTCGCTGATCTGGAGGAGCGAAGATGCCCATGGAGTGTGTATGGATCTTCTGTAGTAGTGACGCCATTCTCACCAAAGTTGCCTTAAGTTGCTTCAAGTGTCCTGGGTGGTTGTCCCCTTCCAGACGAGTTGCCAAATCGGGCAACATTAATGAGACGGCGACGCGCCCTACTCTCGTACGGGGCCTCGTTGTTAAATACGACTCGACTGCCCCTGTCCCGAAGCCGGCCTCGATAGCGATTTAAGCTTTGCTGGACGAGCAAGTGTTCTCGTCGCTCTGTGTGAGATAGCTTATCTTGACCCCCCTGTCATCACCACGTTGCCAGATCCTGGCCATGCGGAAACACCGAAGGGCTCCACGAATGGCAAGTCGAACCGTGTTTGTTATCGCATTCATACTATGGCATTATCTCGCCCTCCCCCACGGGCCACTAGCTCCATGGAGCAGAAGGGGGTACATTGCCCTTGTACTCCGTGTAAGTGTATGAATTGAGGAGCGGTATTATCAATTGTATCAGTTGCAAAGATAAAGGATACCAGAACCACAGCAAACGCCCAAAGATAGTAAAATAGACAGCACATCCCTAGGGGCCGTGTGCCTTTGTGAAAAAGAAACTGAATGATAAAAATAAATGCATAATAATCGTCGAATCCCCAGAACTGGAAAAAACATAGAGACTTGGCGTTTCCACCAAAACGGTATTTACAGACAACAGCAACCATTGACGGCTGTTGTACACCGCAGTTGCCTTCTTCCAACTACAGACAAGCCTGAACAGAAGGAACTACAAGAGACGAAACGGATCATACATTATGGGAAAGGACACCGAGCCAGCAGTCCGGGTCGTCAGCAATGGCGATGGTCGTGATGACGATGTTTTGGCATCACTGGGTTACAAGTGAGTTGTGCCGAACTCTTCAGCTGATTTCTCTCTTGCCTAGTCCAGTCGTATCTAACCGCCAGGTCTGAATTCAAACGTGAATTCTCCCTGTGGTCGACATTCTGCGTTTCGTTCGCCGTCCTCGGTCTCCTCCCTTCGCTCGCCTCGACACTCTCATATGGACTCGGCTACGCTGGCACCCCGGGTATGGTCTGGGGTTGGCTCATTGCCATGATCTTTATTCAGAGTATTGCCATGGGAATGGGTATGTTTTTGTCTCTGTGTCCTCGCTACGCTCGTTTCTCTTCTTTCTCGCTTCGTTTTCTCTTCTTTTCTCGCTACGCTCGTTTTCTTTCACGCTTTTGCCGTGGAATCCTCACCATCGTCTTTCCATGTCGCTGACCAACAGCTGAACTGTGCTCTGCCATGCCCACATCTGGCGGCCTCTACTACGCATCTGCCGTCCTGGCTCCCCCCAAATGGGGCCCCTTTGCCTCTTGGATCACCGGCTGGTCCAACTGGCTCGGCCAGGTCACCGGCGCTCCCTCCGTCGACTACTCCCTCGCGTCCATGATCCTCGCCGCCGGGTCCATTAGCAACCCGGACTACACGCCCAAGAACTGGCACGTCTTCCTTCTCACAATGGCCCTCCTGGTCGTCCACGCCATGATCTCGTCCATGCCCACGCGGTGGATCGCCCAGTTCAACTCGGCCGGCAGCACGTTCAACATGATTGCCATTTTCATTGTCTTTATCGTCATCCTGACCGCCGACAACCGCAAGGCCCAGGGCCTGCCCAAGTTCAACGACTCGTCCGTGGTCTGGGGCAACTTCAACGAGGGAACCGAGTACCCCGACGGCATTGCCATTCTCATGTCGTTCATCGCCGTCATCTGGACCATGAGCGGCTACGACAGCCCGTTCCACTTGGCCGAAGAGTGCTCCAACGCCAACCTGGCCTCGCCCCGCGCCATCGTCATGACCTCGGGCATCGGCGGCATCCTCGGCTGGGTGTTCAACATGACCATCTCGTACACGATTGTCGACATTGACGCCGCCATGAACTCGGACCTGGGCCAGCCGTGGGCCGCCTACCTGCTGCAGTGCCTCGACGAAAAGGCCGCTATGGCCTGCCTCGCACTGACCATTATCGCCGCCTTTAGCATGGGCCAGGGCTGCATGGTGGCCGCCAGCCGCGTGACGTTTGCGTATGCCCGCGACGGCTGCTTCCCGCTGTCGAGCGTCTGGTCCCAGGTGAACCCCTACACCAAGACGCCCGTCTACGCCGTGTGGTTCAACACGACGATCGGCTGCTGCCTGGTGCTGCTCATCTTTGCCGGCGACGTGGCCATCAGCGCCATCTTCTCGATCGGCGCCATTGGCGCCTATGTCGCGTTCACGATCCCCATTACCATCCGCACCTTTTTTGTCGGCAAGCGGTTCCACCCGGGCCCGTGGAACCTTGGCAGGTTCAGCCCCATTGCCGGCACGCTGGGCACCATGTTCACGCTGCTGATGATCCCGATCCTGTGCTTCCCGAGCGTGACGGGCGCCGACCTCGATGCCGAGACGATGAACTGGACGTGCCTGGTGTACGGCGGCCCCATGCTATTTGCCATTGTCTGGTTTATCGTGGACGCGCACAAGTGGTTCAAGGGCCCCAAGATCAGCGTCGAGCACATGATCCACAACCAGGAAATCGAGCCGTACGTCATCAATGCGCAGGAGTCGTCGGGCGACGACTCAAGGGAGGATGCCATCCCATCAAAGTCGGCCAAGGACGACGTGGAGGTTGTGTAGACGGCGACGGGGGTGTCCGGACGATACAATTACATCAAATGATTGTGCATTTGACGAATAGAGTTTTGCATACCAAACAGCAACGTTTTACGCGAATAGATTTTCACATGCCCATCCGTCTTTGAAGATCCATGTATACCAAACATTCCCAACCCATAACTCCTTGATCCATAAAAGTACATGTCGTTTCCACGCTCAATCCCCACCCCCTAGGAGCATGCATCCCAGCTGGTCCAGCCTCGGCCGAGATGCCATTCCGTCATGATTTCAATCGTCCGTCGGATGATGCCGCGGTTCGTCTTGATAAACACCATCTCGTACGGGTGGATGCTCGTCCCGAAATAGTTGCCCTCCACCAACGGGTCTTGGTAGTGCTTGTCCCGGTTGTCGCAGTACGACGTCAAGTCCTCTTCGTCGACGCTAAACGCCGTGATCATCACGTCCACCTCGTACCCCTGCGACCGGATCAGCCCAGTGATGCCGATTTCCGAGTGGACAGCCTTCTTGCGGTCCTCGAAACAAGCCGTCAGGCCGACCGGGTCGTTCTTATCTCCCCACTTGTTTTCCTGGTCGAGAGATGTCGCCAGGTCGCGGTCGAGGAGGATGGACATGCCGACGTCGTCCGTGGCCAGGACCATGGACTGGAGGTGCGGTTGCGGTTCGCAGTTGATGGTTGTACCGACGAGCTATATGGTCAGAGAGGACGAGGGCCTGGCTCTTGTTGTCGTTGCCGACTCACCTTGATTCTGTCGTTCAGTCTCCCCAGGAACGCGTCCGTCCAGCAGGGCTTCATGTAGTTGGGAAAGAACGGCCCGCGCACGCTCGCGTTCATCAGCACAAACCGCTTGTACTGCTTCCATCTGCTGTCGGCCTGCAGCACCTCTCCATATGCGCCCAGGTCGTAGCAGGTGTTGTTCCGGTGGACGACCTCGATGTTCTTGTGCGTCGCCGGCACCAGGTCGCTGGCATTGGTTGGGCCATTGAAAATAAAGACAAAGTCGGCTGCGCCGTGGAGTCCTTTCTGCACGAAAAAGTCGAGATTCCGGCGACTTTCTTCGGATTCAGAGTACGAGTAGAGGACCAGCGGCCGGTTGCTGTTTGGTCTCAGAGTGAGGGCATGTTGGTAGAGGTCGCTGGCCTTGTCTGCGACTTTCTGTATTCCGCGTCAGTGGGCAGAAATAAAAGGCCAAAGCCATTGAAAACGCACCTCATAAAAAGAGAATTGGACAGCCGGATACAAAATCAGCAAGGAAACGACGATCAAGGTCACGACCTTCCATGACAGAAAGTTCCTCATCTTGGCTCATGTCGCGTGTCGCGGTCTGCTCTTTAACGTAGCTCTGCTTTCCTACTCATTCAGAGCAAAAAGAGCAAGTAGTATATTAAAACGAACAGCCATTTTGTAAACTTCAATCGGCATTGTGTGGATTTCTGGGGAGGAAGGAACGTCTTTGTTTGTATGCTCCTTTTTATTGCGGGTCCACTGCACACGTCATGGCCTCGTAATAAGGCCAGACGGCGCTTGCTCTACACCTGCGACCTGCCCGCAAACTCCTGGGTCGCGCCTTCCTTTTTCAACTTTTGCTGTGCCTTTTAGGAATCCAGGGGGTTATAGGCACGCTAATTCCTGGCAGGAGGAAGGTGAACCTGGACGAGCCTGGAAAGACAGCGTGCAATCTGGCCTGTCAGGTGGCTTTGTGGAATAACTGCACGAAAAATAAAATAAAATAAATGTCTTGAAATCTGGGCCAAACAGTCTAATCCAAACAGACTTAAATTCCCTAAATCAAAGCCCAAAAGCCAAACATTTTAATCGGCTGCGCAATCATCACAGTCGGCCGAAACTGAAACGCGGATTTCTGATTTCCTAGTTTGGAATCAAACGGACTCGCCCCCAAGGATCTGCCCAGAAACCAAACACCGCAAAATGGCGGCTATTTGTTTCGAAAATCCCGGTTCGTCACAGTCTGTTCTGACAGCACTAAAAAGCTTGTTTCGGTCGGTTACGTACACCGTACAACGTGCAGATCATGGCTATTTGTGCGCCAGAAAACCGTGCAGAACGGAACCTGCAAGGTCTGCCCAGCGCGCCTTTCTTTCCTACAACTAGAATGCGCCGTTCCTTCCTTCCTCAAACCATTGGCACGTGGTAAGCAAAATTCGTCGGCAACTTTCTCACTTTTACGTTTGCAAAAGTCGTTTCTGCTGCCCGTTCCAGGCCAACTTTCGAGAACACAACAAGTTTATTCTCTGCCTTTATCATGCCCAGCCAGTGTTGGCGTCATTTCAGTTCCTCGCGGAAAGGAACCGTGCCGTCCGCGGATGGGCCAACTGCATCTGGTCACGGACAAGGGGACTTCTCTCGGGTTTCTTTTGTGGAGGCAGATGAGACCTCCGAGGAGCTACGCGGCGTCAAATGTCGCTCACAGTCTGTTACGCTAGCCTCGCCAGCCTCGCCAACCTTGCCAACCTTGCCAGGTGGGTAAAGTTGGGGCATTCTTTTTGGTTATTCTTTTTTTAACTTGCCAGTTGGTATCCCGGAAATCGGGTACCGTCCGGGGAACAACCCAAGAAATATGGGACGTACATTCATTTTCGTGATGCCACGGTGATAGTCTCCAATTGATACAGTGGTGCCACGTCTAGCCTGAAATTCTTCTTCTCATGGCCCCTGAGGTGGCCTGCTGGCTGCCATGTTGCATTGCCGAAACAGGCGTACTTCATCCTCTGCAAACGCTCCAACAATCGAGTGCAGTACCCCGTGGTTGTTGAACAGCACCAAGTCGCCCTCCTGCCAGGCAGGCCTCTGCATCCGGTAGACTGTTTCTCTCGCGGTTTTCAGATCGTCAATTACTGACCCATCTTTCAGATGGATCTTGCGGATTGGCGTGGGATAGACCATCAGCGCAAGGCGGCCGGTCTCGGGGTTCTTCCACACCATGGGGTACTTTCTGGTCTTTGATGGGTCGATGGGAGGCAGTTCTTTTTCTTCAAACTCCAGACCGTCAGAGAACAGGCCAAGTCCATTGGACCGCGACTTGGCCCTGCTCACCCAAATGTACGGGTGCGGGGCATTCTCGACAGAACTGGTCAGGGCAAACTCCTTGTCCTCGTCTGACAGCATGTCAAACATGTTGTAGCTAGAGACAAAAGCAGTCGTGCCCAGGGGCACTTCCAGCTCATCTCCCGTGCCATCGTCGTACCGACAGATCTGGCGCCTGCCCTGGGGTACTCTGGTGGCAAACAGGGGCGTCACCAGTGGCGGGTCCAAGTCGTACATGGCCGAGTCGATATGCCAGCGGTAAAAGTGTGTGTACCTGAGATCGTCCTCGGCCGGGACGGGGAACTTGTGGAACGTCTTGTGGTGCGGGTGTGTGAGCTTGAGGTCGGTCAGGCCCTCAAAGTGGTCGACGGAGCCATGGCCAATGACTTGGGCTTGGGGCTGGGATGGGACTGTTGTCAAGTCTTTGTGGAGGACGCTTTAAAACTCTACTTTTCTTCTCTTTCTATCTACATCTCACAATGCCGTCTCGTGATTCTCCTGTAAAGGGCCTCTGGTTCGAGCAGCTGTCAGAAGACATCCGCCAATCCTCCCAAATCGGCGCCCAGATCCACCTTCCCCAGTCTAGCAAAGGTCCTCCTCTCCTAGACCTAGACTCTCTCACTGAAGATGACGAGTCGTCTCTCCGCCAGGCGCTGTTTGAAGTGATCCGCAACCAGCAGGGCCTTGCTCCTGAAGTGCTGCCCCAGCTGGCCGAGATCTTTGACCCGACCGCCTCCGACATTCACTCGGCCGGGGAAAAGGCCGTCAGTGATCCCAAGAATATTCTGTCAGCCTACAAGGCCGGAAGAATTCCCAGGGCACAGCAGGTCGGCATCATTGGCAGTGGCAAGTTAACCAACTATGAAGGACTCGACGAGTTGGAGGTCATCCACCTGGTAGGTTGCCCTCGGGCCAAATGGTTTGTGTTGTCTTGCCTAATATTTGTTTTCTTCTCTCGATTGATCCAGGACCACACAACGTTCCATGAGAAGCCGCTTTCCCCAGAGGAACTTGCCGCCGGATACACCCGCCCGTACCGGTGGCACATGGACACGCCCTTTTTATGAACGACTTCCCGGCGAGGTCACCATTCTGCATGCCGTCAAGGTCCCTGCCCTGGAAGACCAGAAGCTCAAGTTTTCCGATGGAAAAGAAAAGAAAATTGCAGCAGGAGCAACAGCGTGTAAGTCAAGCTCTTTTACTTGTTATTGGCGGCGACTGGCAGGACTAGTCTTCTCCGGCGCTCGCGCATTCGACCTTTTGTCTCCAGAGGAAAAAGAGTTTGCTCTCAACACGACCGTCACGTACGCCCCGCAAGCGTACGAGTATATCCGGCATTGATAGGCGACCGAAGATGGGTTGTCCATTCCCGCCATGGGCCTTTGAAAGAGACGTCGGTCGACCAGCTGTCCGCATGGTCCTGGGACCAGGTGGCAGAACATCCGGTGAGTGCACCCGGTGAGAATTAATATTCAGCTCTGTTCTTGGCTCAAGGAGTCTAAATTCTTACTGTTTTGGTTTATCGCCAACTTTTCCAGATGGTCTGGAGACACCCGTTCAACCCCGACCGGCCGTTCCTCCAGGTCCACGGCTGCTGCGTCTACAAGTTGACCACCCGCACCCCAGACGGAAACGTCACCGTCATTGACGACGTCGAAAAAAAAAACCCAAGTGGGAGGAGACCAGAACGACAGTGTATGCCACGATCACGTTTAATCGTATTATTTATTCTTTCTAGACGATACATAGTAGTACAGTCGTATATGAGTAGCACAAAATTATGTCCAGTCCGTGTGTCCCTCCCCTAGAATGTCCCGCTGGTGGAAAATATGTGCTGGAACCAGGCATCAAAGTCTTCAATGTCCTGGTCGAAACCGCCAACCTCGGGGAAATTCGTCCCGTCGGCAGCAGCGGTAGCAGCAGCCGTATTAACGGCCGGCTGCACGCTCGACGGAGTCAGCGCGACGCCTGTCGTCTGGTTCTGCATCTCGCTATTGAGCCCGAGAATGGCCCAGTCGAGAGTGAACCGCGACACAATATCCTCGAACCGGATCGACGCCGGGTTGCCGTCGCCAATGCCCGACTCGTCGTCCTTGATGCTTCCCTCCCCACGGAAGATCGAGTTGATCAGCAGCACGCCCCTCTGCGCAATAACGTCGCTCGTCCGGCTGGCCAGGTACTGCCGGGCATTGTGGATAGAGTTGCTGTAGATGGCTCTCTGCGAGTCTGACGACTCTTGTCCAGAAGACTGGCCTCCGCTCTCTGATCGAGTACACATGATTTCAAAACACAGGATTAGAGACGCCGTAATGCAAAATGCCGTGTGGGTCCAGAGAGAGACCTCTCCGTCCTCGGCAATGTTTCGGTGTTCCCGGAGAATCGTCATGGCGGCCGAAACACAAGTGCGTCTAGTGGGAGCATATGTTGGAGACTGGAACGATCGAAACATGAACGGTCGGTGAATCATGATAATCTAAGATGTCAGTATCTGGAAACCGCGCAAAAACACGAGCGAAGCGAGGACGAAAAAAAAAAATCACCTTTTCAGCTGCCGTAATGGCAAGACTTTGCCGTGCAATGCGCAGCCATGGGATTTGAGCCTCCAGTAGTGGGTCCGACTGTAGAAGAAACCTTGGTATGGCCCTGACAACCTGTCGCATCTTTTGGTCCATGGCGAGGACGTGCTCGTACTGTTCGTGAATGGGTTTCCTTGCCTTGAGGGGCCCCATGCCGTCGGCTAGCTCGGGCATAATGTGTGCCACCGACGCGAGGACGCGCGCGTACGTGCTAATCGTCGGCACCGTGTCGGGCATCGGGATGAGGTCGCTGTCGTTTGCATTTTTCGGGAAGCTCGTCGAGTAGTCGGCAGGGTGGATGCCGTACGAGTCGGTAAACGGAATGGCAAAGTGGTCTTGGATGATCATCTGCAGCCACACCCTCCGGCCGACTTCCTTCTCCAGGGTCTCGTGCCATGCTTCGTCGTTGGTCGGGCTTCCAATCATCTTGTCGTCTGTATCTTCAATCTTGTGGACGCCCAGACACTCTGCTATCCGGATGGCGGCACTAAACAGGGTGGCATTCAGCTGGCTGTAGCCGAGATTGTGGGCGACCTCGGTCGATATGACAATGGCCTGGACGGAATACAGCGAAATGTTCTGCAGGAAATTGCTCTCGTACAGGACATCCATCATCGTCTTGAACAGGGCCTGCGCCGAGTACGGCACCGTCCCCAGCGCGTAGTCGTACCGGCTCTGGTACTTGGGGCTGTGCTGGAGGCAGAACAGAGACGTCGCCAGCACTGCGCAGTAGAGAGCAATCCACTGCAGTTGGTCGCACTCGCCCGTCTCCCAGAAAATATTGCACTGCTGTAGGAACGTCGGGCCATGTATGCAGTTGTGGTGCCAGGCAATATACTCGAGATGGAAGCTGATGAGAGACTTGGCCAGGACGCGGTCGGGGAGGTTGACTGTCGCGGCCAGTGGTGACCTCGCAAACTGGAACGACTGGCTGTTGATCGACGACAGCTCCGACCAGCTGCGGTTGTATTGGCAGGCACATCGCCGGTGTGGGTAGCAGCTTCCGTAGTTCCGTCCCCAGGCAATGTGCTCGAGGGCCGTGACAATCAATGAGTTCTGGCCATCTGGGTCGTTGCTGGTGTCGCCGGCAGCGGTGACGACTGCGGTGGGTGTGGCTTGTGACTGCGCTTCCCTTGATTTCGTGTTTGGTGTGTCCGCCGCCGGCTCTAGTGGTTCTCTTGATGTCTCGGACTTGACATTGTTATCAGTGGACCGGCCGGACTGGAGAAACTCGATCCGCTCGGTGAGCTTCTGGACCGCCCTGGAGACGCGGGCCGGGTTGGGGCTCTGGAGCTCCTCTCGCAGCGAAGCGAGGAAGGCTATCTCGGGGCCATTCTGGCTAATGTGCCTCCTCAGGTAGATCACCTCGCGGTCACATTTCAGGCCCAGGCGGACACAGCGTGAGCACGGTATTTCTTTATCGCATTTTCGCTTGCGGCGGGTGCATTCTGGCGGTCATGTCAGATAGGGCCCGTTGCGGCCGCGGAAGGGCGGGGCGGACCCTCAGGAAAAAGTACTGTAAACACTACATACCTCGACATGCTAGTGACTGGCGCTGTGATACCCGGGGTTGCATTTTCAAGCACCTCCTGCGAGTATTGTATTCGCAGTCACTCGACGTTGTCCGCAATGCGGCTGTTTGGTGATATCTCTTATCATTCGCCCAGCTCTTATCAAGAAAGGCGGGTCAGAGAAATCAGCTCATCCGCTAAGATCACGTGCGGGTTCCCGTGATACGATCCAGATATCACGGCTATGACGAAATGTAACACCACTCTGTCAAACCTCTTCCAACTCACGGTATCGTTGGGCAAAAGTTGTTTTTTTCGGGTCCCAGAAGCCAATTTCACTTGAATAATTATAAATTTCAGTTCACATTGGTATTGTCTAGAACTGTTTGAAAAAACAAGAGTCGACAATCATTCAATGTGGATATTACTCGTTTCATTAGGATAGTGATTACTTATTCTTTGATATTGTTTCGCAAATTTTTCAATTAATTCTATTTTTTCTCCTGCTTTATTCAATTACTCTAGAAAAATCATTTTTGGGTACCAAGTTCTAACCCGGTTTGAATTGACTTTGTTTTGGAGTCAAAGGGGGTTGGCAAGTCATGCTGTTGTTCCTGCAGCTCGGAACCGGCAGAAGCTGCCGACAACCTCGGGCAGGGTCACCACGGCAGTTGTATGTCGCCTTAACATTCACACTAGACCTCCGCACCGTTCAGTCGGGTACACCATCGCCGTTGGAGAAGCTCCAGTAGCCAATCTAGTTTGCAGATTGCCTGCAAAACACTCTCCCCCCCAAGCCCAGGAACAAGTTGCAATACTTGCAACTGCGGGACCAGGGCAGCACGCGATAGGTCAACCCCTGGACAGGAGTATTACTGAACAGAGAAAACAGGAAAACAAGTATCATGCCACGGTTCCTCGGGTCGGGACGAAAGCCAAGGCCACGCAAGGGACCCGAAAGCCACATCGAGGCCAGGAACCAAAGTGTAAGTTGTCAGATATAGTTTTGCTGCTTGTCTGGGGTAATCTTTGTATGCAGCCACGTGGAATTGTCGTAGTCTGGGCGCTCCCGGTTTATTATCTTGTCTGATACTTGTCAGGATGGTGGATCTGGAGTGCATGCTTAGGCTCGCCACTTCCCCAGTATCCCAAACGTGGCAATCGCATGTTGTTGAAATCGCCTCGGAGAGCTCGAATTGTGAATATCCCGTTTACATACAACTCGCAAGAGTATTCTTTACAGTCATATCCGCGGTTCGGCCGAATCAATGGCTCTTTTTTTATTTCCTCGGTTATGTCGTGGATATCTGCGGCCCAAAACGTCGTTTGTAGCCGGCTATGCAAAAAAAGCACGCATGGCAGTTGCGAATTCGGATCTGGTCGTTCACACGACACACGGCACGCTTCGTGTTAGTCCGCTCTGGTCTGTCACACGAAACCATGGCACGCTACAGCAAGTGCGAATGCCCTCCACTCTTGCGGAACCCAACATTTGCGTCAATAATTCTACTTGCTTATGTCTATTGCTTGCAATTCTGCTTCCTTCTTCTGTTGGCCCAGTGTGGTCACCTGCTCGGACCCAATTGCTTCTATTGCTTCTTCTTACGTTCCACCTGCCTCTCTTAATACTCTGATCACCGAAGTCCCTTCTCAATCGCCGAGTGCCAGCTGGAGGCTGTGGGGAGCGGCTCCCTTTTGTTTTTTTCCGTTCCTCCGCTTTACCCCAACTTTGCAGTGTTGCCACTTTTATGCGCTCTCCTTTGGCCCTGCAGACGCCGTCCGGCCACTGGGCAATCTTGGATGGAAGGATTTACCCCACCAGATGGGCGCGTGTACCTACTGAAATGACATAGTTCCGCACGGCGTTGTTCCTTTTTGCACGCATCCTTGGCACAGGCCGTTTCGACTGGCTGCACCTGCTGCACCTGCTGCACTGGCTGCACTGGGGCTCGACGGTTTCTCCGTAGTTAATCAAATACCCCAACTCTGGGGAAAAACAGAGTGAGGGGTCCGCATGTTTTAGAGCGCTCTTGTGGTATTCCGTTAGTCCAGATTTGGGGTATATTACCAACAGCAGCCTAGGCCTCCCCCCCTCCGTTCCCCCTGGCACAGCCAAAAGTTGGAGAACGCTCGGCGCAACGGCCAGAGGAAGGGTTAACCGACTACAGCCGCTTGAAGGGAAGCCTGTGTGAGGGGAGCTCAATAGAAAAGGGGCCCGTCTGCCTGCCCTCTGGAGAGTGAAACAGTGGAGAGCGGGGTAATTGGCTGCGCACTTACAGCAGGAAAAGGAAGGAGCGAGGCGGCAGGGATGCCAGGGGCTGGGGCAACAGAGAGACAAAAAGCAGCAACCACGGCGAATGCCTACTTGTGCCTCGTGCCAACCTCGTACAAAGTTACATGGCAAAAAGCAGCTAATGTGGGGTTGCGGCTCCCCCATTCTTGCTCTCCGCTCAACCAGCTGCACGGGCAAAGGCAAGATGCTGCGGAAGCGACTTACAGACGTCAATCCGTCTTGGCTTGGGCATGCATGCGGTTTGGCTCGTTTGCGCTCGTATGCTCGCCTCGATTGTCTGCATTCGCTCGCCTGCTCGTTCGTTTACGCAGACGCAGAAATTTCAGCAGATACACGAGTTATGGAGTCGTCCATTTTTAGAATGCGAAAAAAAAAAAAAAAAAAAAAAAAAAAAAAAAAAGCCTGGCAACAAAGCCTGTCATGAAGTTTGCCTGCAGTCGGTCACGCGGTGTGGAAAAATTCCTCGCCAAATTCCTCGCCTTTTGGAGAGGGCCGCAACAAATGGACAAAGTGCAATATGGCATAGGTGGCATGCCCGCGTATCTTATCTGGCCTTCGCTTGCACGCCAGCAATGGGATTTGGCAGTCCTGGATCATTCCCGATAGGCGAGAGGCCAAGAGCGGCTTCGTCGGAAGGAGTCTTGTTGCTCCGTGTTATGTGGCTCGGCCGGCCAGAAAAAGGACTGGGCCAGGGACCTGTGGCAGTAGCAGCAGAGCTAAGGGGCAGGGTTGCAGTGTGGCAAAAGACGTGGTTGCCAGTGCTGGCGCAGACGGCCTCGTACGGAGCCTCTGCGGCGTATCTGCGGTGCTGCTGTATGATTGTCCGCGCCGAGCAGCATTGCAGAGGCCAATTCAGCGCAACAGGTGACAACCAAGGCGCCGGAAGGTGATTAAACAGGCGCTTGTAAGCAGGACGTGGCCGGCGGGTTGGCAGACCGAGCAGCAAACTCTGCGCGCTGCAAATCAGGAAAATCAGTGGAAATCGGCGGCATCACGAGCATCACGAGCAAAATGACGCGCCGGCCAGGGGAAAAAGGCCAGAACTCACCGACTCAGAATGTGTCCGCCGGGAGCTGAGGGCAGCATCTGCATTGCACGCGCCCCCAACTTCACGACAACTTTTGCGATGTCGCTCCGTCGCCCTGGTGTCCGGCACCCTGCCTTCCCCATCGGGCTCACGGATATCTGGGTGTAATTTGTTGGTGGCATGCTTGATTGATCGCACAGCGGCTGCCCCTCTCCGCCGATCGAGTCGCTGTCGGGTTAGCGCACTCCGGCAGCTGGGGGTCCCCTTGCTCTGGTGGGCTCCTGGTGCTGCTCTGCTCTGGCTATAGCGCTCGCCGCGGCGGGGCCTACAGCAACAGCTTCATCGAGCAACTGAGCACGACCCTGATTTCGTCACATCATACGTTTTGCACTGGCTACGGCCGCGTGGGGTCGGCGCCCGGTTGGCCGCAACGCCGTCACCAGATTTGCGCTGCGGGGTGCACAGGGAGGCCAGAAAAGAGGGAAAAAACGAAGAGGGGCAGGGAAGGGGGGAGGGAAGGAGCAGGGGGGGAGGGCGGGGGGGGCGCTGTCTTTCCCTGGTCGCTCTTTCCTTGTCCCGTTGTCGCAGACTGGTGTGGCCTTCCGCAATTTTTACTCACACAACCACGTAACCCGTCCGCTCTCACACCTCCTGCACCTGCGCGCTTTCCCTTTCACGACAAGCAAGACATCCCAGTCCAGTCCAGACCAACCAAGGCCAGCCCAGCCCAACCAAGTACAACCAAGCCCACATAGTAGCCGCCCCAACATGGCCGCCATGGCAGCTTCTCCGCAGCTTCCCCTTTGGACAGCTTCTCCAATTCGCGCCTCGACAGGTATAAAACTGTGCGCCCTCCGCTCTCCAGTCCTGGCTCGAGGTATTCAGCAGAGACTCTTTCATCATCGCAGCCAGCTTAACAATCAAAACAATCTGAACCGCAAGATCCATCCCTTGCTGAACACTTCTACCTTGACTACTTCCTCATTCAACCAGTTCAACCCCATCTTCACCCGCAAAATGGCCACCTTTGAGATCCCCAAGGAGCAGTATGCTCAGGTCATTGAGAAGACCGGCAGCCGTGAGTAGCTCCCAGACACGATGGCTGTGATGACAGTAGCCATTGCCCTAGTTGTCTCGTTGTCTAACACGCCAAACAGCCCCGGTCTACAAGAAGATCGCCGTTGGCAAGCCGGGCCCCAACGAGGTCCTGGTCAACGTCAAGTACTCTGGCGTCTGCCACACTGATCTGCACGCCATGATGGGCGACTGGCCCCTGGCCACCAAGCTTCCTCTGGTCGGTGGCCACGAGGGTGCCGGTGTTGTCGTTGCCAAGGGCGAGCTGGTCAAGGACATTGCTCTGGGCGACCACGTCGGCATCAAGTGGCTGAACGGCTCCTGCCTGGCCTGCAGCTTCTGCCAGCAGATGGACGAGCCCCTGTGCCCTGAGGCCACCCTCTCTGGCTACACCGTCGACGGCTCCTTCCAGCAGTACGCCGTTGCCAACGCTGCCCACGTTGCCCGCATCCCCAAGAACCTGTCCCTCGAGGCCATCTCCCCAGTCCTGTGCGCTGGTATCACTGTCTACAAGGGCCTGAAGGAGTCCGGCGCCCGCGCCGGCCAGTCCGTCGCCATTGTCGGTGCCGGCGGTGGTCTTGGCAACATGGCCATCCAGTACGCTAAGGCCATGGGCCTGCGCCCTATTGCCATTGACGGTGGTGATGACAAGCGCAAGAGCACCACCGAGCTGGGTGCCGCTGCCTACGTCGACTTCCTGACCAGCAAGGACGTTGTCGCCGACGTCAAGGCCGCCACTCCCGACGGCCAGGGCCCCCACGCCGTTCTGTGCTTGGCTGTCCAGGAGAAGCCCTTCCAGCAGGCTTCGCAGTACGTCCGTCCTCACGGCACCGTCATCTGCATTGGTCTGCCCGCCAACGCCTACCTGAAGGCCCCCGTCTTCGACACCGTTGTCCGCATGGTCACCATCCGCGGTAGCTACGTCGGCAACCGTCAGGACACCGCTGAGGCTCTTGAGTTCTTCGCCCAGGGCCTGATCAAGTGCCCGTACCAGGTCGTCGGCCTGAGCGAGCTGCCCAAGATCTACGAGCTGATGCACGCCAACAAGGTCGTCGGCCGCTACGTCGTCGACACCAGCAAATAAGCAACGTGAGACAACAAAAACAAAGCATTTATGATGATTTTTGGATGTTTATTTTGGGGATTTTAATATGTCGGCACTTATGAACCATACTAAGTCAGTGGCACGGAGTTTGGAAACCGGAGATGCATTGGAAAGGGAGGTTCCCTGGTGAGGGGAGTTGGTGATGAAAGGAAGAGGTCGAAGTGCTCGAACACCCCCCAAAAAAGTTGCATTGTATAGTTTTAGTCTGTAGTTTGGATATTAGCGATGAACAATGAATAAAAAAAATGAAGAAAAAAATCATTGGATGCTCTGGTGATCTGGTGGTCTGGTGATCTGGTGATCTGGTGATGAGGCAATATTGTCTGACATTCACGCACCTGAATC
This sequence comes from Raffaelea albimanens, assembly GCA_002778245.1. Taxonomy (NCBI): domain Eukaryota; kingdom Fungi; phylum Ascomycota; class Sordariomycetes; order Ophiostomatales; family Ophiostomataceae; genus Raffaelea; species Raffaelea albimanens. Next base: position 1,879,414 of record PCDJ01000001.1, read on the forward strand.
TGTAGTCTTTAGACCAAGGCAAGTCTCGGAAGGCAGATCTCTTAAAAAAAGATTGACATTCTTGGATCTGGGGTCTGACTCGAAAGTTACACAAGACGATGTGTGTCTCGAATCTAATTTCCGTTTTCGATCAAGCTGCTCGAGCGTGGATTGCAAAATGTCAATTGCGCCTTTTGGGGCTGAAAACATGTCTCTGTTCCCCTCACTCAAAATGTCCCCACTTTGCAGCCTCAAAACATCATCACCTACAAAACTCCCACTGACAAAATGCCACGTTCTGACGAGGCCGAGTCGTTCTTCTTTGCAGTTTATGCTGCCGTCCAAGAGATTCCTCCTGGCAAGGTGACAAGCTACGGCCACATCGCCAGGTTGATTGGGATGCGTAAGCCCCTTCCTGGCCCCAAGGTGGCAGAATGATTGATACAAATGGGCTGTTTTTTTTGTGTGTTTTTTTTACTAATGCCCTCTTTCTTCCCCCCCTCCCCTCTGTTATTAGCCCAACGCCCTAGACAGGTCGGCGTCTGCTTGAAACATTTACCATCCGCCGACAACACGCCGCCCGACGGTATGCTGCGCCGCTTCCACCACGACAACGTGCCGTGGCAGCGCGTCCTCAACGCCAAGGGCGTGATTTCCCCGCGCGGCGACGGGACCGGCGACGGGCGTCAGAGACAGGCGACGCAGCTCGAGCAGGAAGGAGTCGAGGTCGTGGCGGATGCAATGGGGGAGCTGACTGTCGATCTAAAGACGTACGGGTGGTTTCCGACACGGTTGCCCTCCGAGGAGGGACAAGAAGACAACGAACAAGAACGATGAGTGGGGGATGAGTAATGGAGCGAAGATCACGATGGAGACGACCACGAAAGGTGATCAAAATCAAAAGGCAAAAATTAAACCAAAATCAACGGTTGTCAATTCTCAATGCGGTCTGCATGATGACAAAAGACTTTTTTTGTAGGATCGGACGCAGCACGGAAACAGGTTTTATCAACTTTATTTTATTAATCCATAATATGTAAACTATCATTGGTTGTCCGTGCATCGTTACGCCAAAAATGCCTTGTAGAATCTATTTTTCGAGTTAGCATGAGCTTCAAAAAAAGATCAAGCAAAAGTCAAAAGTGAATGTTGAGCTGCGGTATCAGATAGCGGTTGGACTGGTTTATCCACATGAAATTCAGAACAGGTCTGTGAAATAGTGTTTATCATCATTTAAGCAGGAAGAGGTGTGTGCATGTGTTGTGTGTGTGAACAGAACTAACCTTTTTTATTGGTGAGGTCCACCCCTTACCTGGATGGACCTTTGGAAGACGGATCTTCCCTCTTTTGCCGTTTGGCGGGAACAAAGAACGAGTCCATTGTCCTCTGCTTCTTGTCGAATGCTGCACTGCCAATGCCGCCGCGTGTTTTCTGCAGCCCTTGCAGGTGTTCAACACAGTTGATGTTGGTGACAGTGAGCTTGACACCATGCTCAGTCTTCTCGGCCGCCTCAACAGACACCTCCACGTAGCCAGTGTTTCTCCATGGGAGAGACAAATCTGGCTCGTGGCGACTGCCAGTATCTGCGGCGTCTGATATCGACAAGCGTTTCAGCTCGCTCGGCGAAAACCTCTTGAGAACCGACAATACCAAGACGTTCAGAATGATGCCGTGCGAGACAATGACGACCGACTGCAATGCAGAAGAATCATCAGGCTTCTCGTGCTTCCTTTTCAGGATAGGCTCGAGATGCTCGTTGATGAACCGGTCCGCACGCACACGCATCTCTTCCTTGGTCTCGGCATCGCTGAAGCTTGTCTTGGGCTCCGCCTTGGAGGTCGATGCCCTGGCCGCCTTGCCGAAGCGAGTGCCTTCAGCAGATCGAAAGTCCCGCTCGCGCAGGTCGGCAACGACAGCGTGTGTAGCTGGCGACGACGAGCCATTGTCTTCTGATCGTCCCTTCTGAGTATCGAGAATCGCCTGGGCTGTCTTGGAAGCTCGTTGAAGGTCTGATGAGAAGACGTGGGTCAACACCACATCTTCTCTTGCAGTCAGATGCTGGGCCAGTCGGCGGGCCTGCACGACGCCATGGGCCGTCAATGCCGAATCGCGTGAGCCTGCACTGTAAATCCAGAAGCAGATGTGTGAGCAAAAGGATATCTCTCTCCTCCTGCTGGGCCAACCAGGTCAAAAACTGACTAGAGGCCGGCCACGTTATCCACGGATTCACCGTGGCGGATAAAGAACAGAAGCATTCTGCACGCGCTTCTTTCAGATCATTCGAAAGGCACACTCCAGAGCATGCCACAGAAAGATGGCCAGATCATTGTGCAGCTTCCCCGGGCGGGTGAAATGTGAAGGAAAAAAGAAAGTGGTGATGGAAAAGAGAAAGCTTGGGGAAATTGGGTGTCGAAAATATTTTTCTTCTTATGTGGAACTTTTTACGTGCCAAAAATTTAGGCGGTCAGAATTGGCAGACAATTTGGCCATGGACAGGCTAACCGAATTCAGGATTATTGCGGGCGGTGTCCTTTGGCAGAAATGATTTTGCCCAGGGAATCCGACTTTTTTTTCTTGGGCGTTTCCTCAGGACGGCAGCGCTTTCCTTTTGGTGCCGCATCCCTTTTTGTCCTCAAAAGGGCTCTTGATATACCCAAAAATGTACGCCCGGTATTACCCTCCTTCGAAGAATGGGCCGAGCTACCAGCCCCCGGTAGCTCCAAGCTTTCCTGTCCCAAGTCCTCCGCCCGAACCTCCAGTGATCGAAGACGAGCCCCCAGCACAAGACGACAAGCCCGAAGTCAAGCCCTCCAAGTCCGAGGAGAAGAGCCTGAAGAGGAAACAGAGGTCTGCCGCCGACTCCGAAGAGAGACAATCTAAGAAGGCATCAAAACGGCAAGACTCTGGGAAGAAAGACAGCGAAGAGGACGACTCTGCCGTGCCCGATCGATACAAGGCAATTCTCGAGAAGAAGGAAAAGTCTATTACACGAGCAAAGGTTCAGCCATCCACAGGGGATGAGGACGCAGAAGACAAAAAGGAAGATGAGGCACCACATGAAGTCCACGGCATAGTGCCATTGCCGCAGCCAGAACCAGTGTCGCAAATCGCGCCCAAACCGACCTACGACACCCTCCCCCCATGGCTCGCAAACCCCGAACGTGTGTCACCAAATACCAGAGTTGCGTTCTCGGAAATCAAATCTCCTTACGATTCATCCCTTGTCTTGAACGAATCCGCCGCCGAAGAGTTTGAAAAGAATGGATGGAGCCAGGCAACAGCCATCCAGTCGGCCGTCATTCCCAAGCTTCTCTACACCCATAGCCTCGTCAACGACCTTGTCATATCCGCCACGACAGGATCCGGAAAGACACTGGCCTATGTGTTTCCTATAATACAAGAACTCAGCACGTACCCCGTGGCCAATTTGCGGGCCATTTTTGTCGTGCCAACTCGTGACTTGGCCCGGCAGGTGCAGGATGTGTGCAAGATCTGCGCCAATGCGTTCGGGTCGATGAAGGACACGAGGTGGCGCCGGCGAGTGGAAATCGGCACAGCGGTGGGCAACCGGCCGATGAAGAAGGAGCGGCGAGCCTTGATGTCGTTTACGTCGCCGAAGCGGGACTACTTCAACCCCCAGTACATTCCGCGGCATCTGCTGTTCCTGCGGGACGACGACGAAGTGCTGAATGACGCTCTGCTGGACACGACGCAAGGCTACGACGACCCGACGGTCAAGTTTTCGTCTGCCGTCGACATTCTCATCTGCACGCCCGGTCGACTGGTGGACCACATCAAGACGACGCGCGGATTCGACGTCAGCAAAGTGCGGTTCCTCGTCATTGACGAGGCAGACAAGCTGCTGAACCAGGACTACCAGCAGTGGATTGATGTGTCCTTGGAGAAGCTGGGCTCAAAACATGTGCATTCCGACCCGAGGCTGAACGGTGTGCGCAAGGTGATTTTGAGTGCGACCATGACGCGCGACCTGAGCCTGCTCAACAAGCTGAAGCTGCGGAGGCCAAAGTATGTGGTGCTGGAGGGTGGTGGAGGCACTGCTTCTGCTGGTGTTTCAGGCGAAACCGGCGACGAAGAGGAAGCTGAGCTGCTCGACCATTCACTCCCCGAGAGCCTGCAAGAGTCGGCCATCAAGGTCAGGGACGTGTCGCAGAAGCCACTGTACTTGGTGGATCTTCTCAGCAGCCTGCGCGACAAGGACGGCGGCGACGAACCACCGGGCGAGTTCAAGTCTACAGTCTTGATTTTTACAAAGTCCAACGAAAACACGCTGCGTCTGTCGCGGCTGCTGGTCCTGCTGGCGCCATGGCTAGAGGGCATTGTCGGGTCCATCTCGTCGTCGATGCCGACGTCGCGGCGGCACAAGACGCTGCGGGAATTCGGCAAGGGCAACAAGCTGCGGATCCTGGTGTCGACCGACTTGACGAGCCGCGGTCTCGACTTGGCCGGCCTGGACCATGTGATCAACTACGACATGCCGCCGAGCGTGCAGACATATGTGCACCGGGTCGGGCGGACGGCGCGTGCTGGCCGGTCAGGCCATGCGTGGACGCTCTTCTCAAAGAAGGAGGCCGGCTGGTTCTGGGACAAGGTGGCGGGCGAAAAGGACAGCACGATCCAGCGGACGAAAAAGGTGGCCAAGGTGATTGTTGGCGACAATGGCCGCTTTGACGAGGGCCGGCAGCAGGAGTACGAGGCTGCACTGGAGCAGCTCGGAAAAGAAGCGCACAAGTAGATATACTATGATACCCTAGCATAGAATAAAAAGGATGAACAAAAAAGAAGTTTCGCAGCCCCCCTGAGACAGGGAGAGCCGTGTTCTTTATTTCCAGGGTCTAGATGCACTGTATTTTTATCTTAGCGTTCCCCTCGGCACGCTTTTTGTGGATTAAAATTGGCATTGTGGTCCGTGCACAAGCTCTGCTGGCATTTGGGTAATTTTTGGCGCGACATTGAATCTTGAAATTCGACACTTTTGGAACAACCAACGACGACTTTGCGAATCAACATTTGCTTGCGCAGCAGAGGAGGGAAGCTGCCTTGGTTGTTTGCTGTTGTTCTTTGTCGAGTATTCCGGCGTCGCACGTTGTCGTCTGTCAGTGGCGACCGTCTTGGCAACGCGACATCTCGACATCTGGATCGTCGCATCTTGGCATCGCCATCGGGATATCGACACGCATTATCGTTATCGACGTCCTGCGTCGTTGGCCTTCCACAGCCTGTCTTGTCTCCGACGCGACTGCTGCCCACCATGTCGCGACGCACGTACAACATTGCCATGGTCAGCGACTTTTTCTTCCCGCAGCCCGGCGGCGTCGAGAGCCACATCTACCAGGTCAGCACCAAGCTGGTCGACCGCGGCCACAAGGTGATTATCATCACGCACGAGTACGGCGACCGCAAGGGCGTGCGGTACCTGACCAACGGCATCAAGGTGTACTATGTGCCGTTTCTGGTCATCTACCGGTCGGCGACGATGCCGACTGTGTTTTCGTTTTTCCCCGTGTTCCGCAACATTGTCATCCGGGAGCAGATTGACATTGTGCACGGCCACGCGAGCCTGAGCAGCCTGTGCCACGAGGCGATCCTGCACGCGCGCACCATGGGCCTGCGGACAGTGTACACGGACCATTCGCTGTTTGGTTTCGCCGACGCGACGAGCATCCTGGCGAACAAGCTGCTCAAGTTTAGCTTGAGCGACGTGGACCATGTGATTTGTGTGAGCCACACATGGTAAGTCCCGGGCGAGGGGGCAGACGAAGAGAGACGCGAGCGGAGCGAGGAAAAAAGAGATATGTCGAGCGGGGCGAGCAAGGGGAGAGGGAACACGAGAAGCCGAGCGAAGCGAGGACCCAAAAAGCTAACAGTGTTGCAGCAAAGAGAATACTGTTCTGCGAGCATCGTTGGACCCATTGATGGTTTCTGTGATCCCCAACGCAGTGGTGGCCGAAAACTTCCAGCCATTATCATACGACGCAGACTATGATGATCAAAGGGGAGCGGCGAATGGGACGAACGGGGCATCTGCAGCCAACGGGGGGAAGGAGTCGAGTCCAGCAAAGCAGAGCCAGAGCCAGCTGCAACTGGCGGCAGCGGCAGCAGCAACAGCAACAGCAGCGCCATCACAAACACCATCAACAGCAGCAGCGCCATCGTCGTCGTCACCAGCACAGCAGCAGCCGTCGGGCGGATCGCCGACGAAACTGCAGCAGCCCTTTGGCCACGTCACGCCCGCGCACCACCTCGGGCCCGACGACACGATTACGATTGTGGTAATCTCGCGGCTGTTTTACAACAAGGGCACCGACCTGCTGGTGGCGGGCATCCCGCGGATCCTCAAGAACCACCCCAACACGCGCTTTGTCATTGCCGGGTCCGGTCCCAAGGAGATTGAGCTCAAGCAGATGATTGAGACCAACGTGCTGCAGGACCGCGTGGAGATGCTGGGGCCGATCCGGCACGAGGAGGTGCGCGACGTCATGGTCCAGGGCCACATTTACCTGCACCCGTCGCTTACGGAAGCGTTCGGCACGGTGATTGTCGAGGCCGCCAGCTGCGGGCTGTACGTGGTGTGCACGCAGGTGGGCGGCATCCCCGAGGTGCTGCCGTCGCACATGACCGTGTTTGCCAAGCCCGAAGAGGACGACCTGGTGGCGGCAACGGGGCGGGCGATTGCGGCGCTGCGGGCCAACAAGGTGCGCACGGAGCGGTTCCACGAGCAGGTGAAGGCCATGTACTCGTGGACAAACGTGGCGGCGCGGACGGAGCGGGTGTACGACGGGATCACGGGGACGATCTCGGAGGCCGAGTTCTACGGGTACGAGGGGATGGCGGGCAACGGCGGCGGCTGGAGCGCGACACGGGGTAGGGCCGGTGTGCAGAGCTTCGCGCTGATTGACCGGCTGAAGCGGTACTACGGGTGTGGGATCTGGGCGGGCAAGCTGTTTTGTCTGTGTGTGGTGGTGGACTACCTGTTGTTTCTGCTGTGCGAGTTTCTGTGGCCGCGGGGGAATATCGATATATGTCCGGACTGGCCGAGGAAGGTGTTGCCGGAGCGGGAGGGGCGAAGCAAAGGTCGCGAGCAGTAGATGGAATGCCGGACGAGTCGCCAGTCACGAGTTGTGCATGACCCTTGTTGCTTTAGTATGATACCCATTTAGATTTAAAGACATCTTTCTGCCTCTTCCTGCTGCCGCCTGCTGACCGTCTGACGTCTTCGTGACGTCTGACGTCTTCCTGACCGTCCCTACACACTCGCTAGCGACCGCAGCGACCCGACCGTCTGGTAGCTGTACTCGACTAGCTGCATCTCCTGCGCCGTCCAGGCGGCGCCGCTCGTCGTCCGCCACGTGTCGACGCTGTCCTCGATGCGGCCGCGCAGGGCGTCCGCCTTGGCCTGGCGCGCCTGCCGCTGCTCCTGGTCGTGCTCGTCGACGGCGTAGCGGTCGCCGTAGATGGCCAGCTCGAGGCGGAACAGCTGGCGCAGCAAGTTTGTCGTGTCGCGGATGTCGGCAGCGGTGACGGGCGTGGGGGGGCCAGGGGGGACAGTTGTGCTGGACAAGTAACTGGGGGTTGTGGTCCCCCCTGGTCCCCCCACGCCCGTGCTGGGCAAGTAACTGGGGGTTGTGGACACGCTGCTGGGCGTCGTCGTCGTCGTCGTGGCCGTCTTTATGGACCTGGGAGCCGAGATGGTGGACAGGGACGACTGCGACGAGTGGGGGGGTCTCTGCAGGCGAGAGCGACCACCCTGGCCTTGACCATGAAGGCCCTGGAATCCCCTTTCACCGTGACGCCCCCCCGCCGGCGCATTCATAAAACTCGACTCGGCAATGCTCGCCGTGTCTGACGCAACCGGCCTCTTCTGGTACCTGGACTGCTGGTTCTGGTTCTGGGTCTGCGTCTGACGCTGCGTCGGGTCGGCCCCTCCCATGTTGAACACATAGCCCGAAAAGATGGGCGGCGGCGGCGGCGTCGACTGTCGCCGGCCTGGAGCAGACGACGTCGGCGGCGCATTCTGGTACGCCATGCCAGAGGACTGTCTGTGGAGACCCAAGTCGGCCATGGAAGCGGCGACATTGTCAGAGTTTGGGGTGTAGTTGTCGTAGGTGTTGTTGTGGTTGGCGCCATTGCTGCTCCCGCCGGTCGACGACCTCTTTGAGCTGAGCAGTTTTTTAAACATTTTGAGTATAGTCGAGAAAAAGAGAGATGCGTATTGAGAAATGTCTTTGATAGAATGGCTTCGGAAGCAAGAGTGTGAATGAAGACGAGTGCTGGGAAGAAACTGGGGGGGGCAAGAGACAAGAGACAGAGAGGTCCGCCTTCAGCCTTGCGGGCAATAACACGAAGCTAACCATGTGCCCAGCTATGATGGAATGCCAAATGCCTCTTGGTAGTGTGTTTTTCCCAGCATAGCCCGTCTCGTTGGGGGGAAGAAGAATGCCTGACGGGTCTTGGCGCGAAACTCGCCATCCTGGGCTTAGCCTTGCCTCCCACACCTCGGCAGATTCCAGACCAGGATACAGTGCCTGCACTGTTGATGAATGACATGGAGTGGGACAAATAAAGTAGACGAGATGAGACCATTTAGGATTAAAGTTTATTAATTATTTGATTGACTCTTAACTGACGTCATTGGGATTTAACAGATTTGTTGATGGTTTGCATTTATTTCATAAATAGCGTATTATTCAAATTGAGTATCAAGTAATAAGAGTATCAAACAGTGAAATAAGATGGTTAAGAGAGTTTCATTCTTTGTGTCTTTGTCGTTTGTCATGTTTTTATCTTTTTTTGTAATTCTTCTTTCTTTCTTTAGTCCGTCCATCTACAGCTTGCAGCATGATGACTCGCCGCTGCCTTCTGCCACCACCAGAGAGCTCATCTTGTCTGTGGCGTCCCACACGCCGTTCTTGGCTGCCACCTGGCTGGGGGTGATCGAGTACGACGGCGGCACGTCCATGACCGGGTTGGCGGCAAAGAAGTGGCGCGGGCGCAGCAGCAGCGTCATGGGCTCGGCCGGCATCACGGGGTAGTCCTCGGGCGACGGGAAGTGGATGATGCCAAAGGTGTGCCACAGCACGACGTCGGTGTTGACAATCGACTCGCTGCCGTCGCCGATCCACTCGGGCAGGCCCTTGGACGGCTCGCCCGAGGTCTGCGGCACGTGGCGCCCGGCAGGGTAGAGCTGGTCGTCCTCGTCTGAAGTGAATGTTAGCAGGGTTCGTGGGGGGGTCGCTCGTCTGACTTACACTTTGTCACATGCACCGTGTGCCGGGCAAAGGCACCACGCTTCCACACCAGCGAGCCCGGCGCAGGCATCAGCCATGGCACCTCGCGGCTCACCAGCTTGTACGACACCGGCTTGCCGCTGTGCGGGTTCAGCTTGCTCTCGTTGACAATGTCCCATGTCCGCATCGTCTCCCACTTGAAGTCCGTCATGGCCTGCTTGGTCGTCTCGAGCCGTGTGCGCTGCGCGTAGAAGCCGTTGCCGTAAAAGTTCTCGGGGCTGCCGACTGGCGCCGAGTACCGCATCGCGTCCGACGTGAAGATGGTATTGTTGGGGCCGTCCAGGGCCGGGTTGATGCGCATGCAGAACAGGTGCTGGTGGTTGTGTGCGTTGACGCCCGGGTACACCTGGGTGCCCCAGCCCTTGATGTCCTCGCCGGGGTTCATGATGAAGGTGTTGAGGATGCCCGTCAGGCGCACGTACGGCTCAATGGTGCCGTCCTGGTGGAAGATCCACTGGCAGCAGTACTCGTAGTTGGCGGCCGTGAAGATGTTCTGGATGATCAGCTTGCGCGCGCGCGTGACAATGGTCGACTCGTCGCGGAAGTCGGTGTGCTTGAACAGGATGCCGTCGTCCTCCTCGTGGATGCAGATGGCGTTCTTGATCAGCCGCACGCCGCCGGCCTGCGTGGGCAGCTCGGCGTCCAGGTAGCGGATGCTGCCCTTGCAGTCGCAGCCCAGCGACAGGCTGTTGGACATGTAGCCGGCGCCGTACTCGCCAATGTCGAAGGCGTGCTTGCGCTGGTGAGGGCGCTCGGGGTTGCCGCTGCTGGCGTTAGAGACGTGCTCGATCCTCAAGGACATTCACTAAACTTACTAAGGAACAACCATCTCGACAAGAGACATGCGGTAGAAGACTGGCCGCTCAACGCCGTTGTCGACATAGCGGATGTTGTTGAAGACCGGGCCCTCGCGGTAGTTGAAGCCAATGTGGAACTTCCAGTTTTGCCATGTGATCTCCTTGCCGTCCAGGGAGAAGGAGACGCCGGCGGGCTGTGTGATGTTGATGGGCTTGAGGTCGGTGCGGTAGCCGCCGCGCTTGGCCTGGGCCAGGTGGTGGTAGTCCAGGGGCACGACCTTGGACAGGGGCCGGCGGACCTGGGGGATGTCGATGGCGATGATCTTGTCCTGGGTGGCGTCGTAGATGGGGCAGAAGTCGAGGGGGTACTGGTACTGGGTGTTGTCAATGTCGGGGCGGTAGTACATCAGGGCCTGCTGCAGGCGGACGTTGCTGCCGAAGCGCTCGTCGTAGCCAATGGTCCAGGGGTCGCAGTAGACCTTGTGCATGTCCTCCTTGGGGATGCCGCTGATCTCGCACTGCTCGATGACCTTGGGGTCTGAGCGGACGACGTGCTCGACGTGCTGGAGTTCCTCCATGAGGATCTGGGTTGTTAGATTTGCAAGAGGCTAAGAGTTTCTCGGGGGGGGCTCACAATTGGCTGCTCGCCGACGAGCTTCTCCCACTTGGTGATTTCGCCAGAGACAACATCCACCAGGCCGTCGCAGACAACGCCCTCGGGTGTGATCACGACGACCTCTGCAACACGGGTTGGCCGCGGGGCGGTCTTGGGGTCGGCCAGCCATGCGGTCATGGCGGCCTTGCGCGGCTCCTGCAGGGAGACGACATGGAAGCGCAGGTTGTCGCCGTGGGCCTTCTTGGTGGCGGCGACGACGGAGGCGATCTCGCCCTTGGAGAGGGGGTCGAAGGGGTGAGGAAGGGACATTGTGAATCTGGGGTGAACAGCAAGCGACAAGAGTAGCAGACAGACAGACAGACAGACAGGAGGATGCACCACACAGACTCAATGGATATGGACTGGCAGATGCAGACGAGATCGAGGATGCGGCCTTCTTATAAGTGCCGGGGCAGGCTCCCAGGGCGGCGGAAGCTGCCAATCTGCCAATCTCTGGGCTCCAGAACCAACCAAAAACAGCCAAAATAAAGAGACGTCCCAACGACGGCTGCCAACCGCGTCGACTGCTCGTCTGGGGCCATTCTACCCGATGGCCGGCCGCAGGGAGCGCCCTTTCCCTTCTCTGCCAAAATAGCCCAGATAAGGCCCTGATAAGGCCCTGATAAGGCCCTGACAAGCCGCCCAGAGCAGCTCCGGTGCGGTGATGCGCATTGGCGTCCGATAAGGGCGCGAGGAACTGGAGAAAAACTGGAGGAACCCCTCTTCGCCTCTGCCAATCAGTGCCGCTGGGTCGTATAATTTTTCCTAAACAGGACTACGCGGCTCGTCTCGGCCTGCCGATTTGTTGGCGAATGCCAGCATAAGTCCGAAGCCTGAGAAAACCGTTCTGGGCAGGTGTGGCGGGCTTGGGCTGCGTGCGGCCCCTCCTTGCGGCGTTGGCCTTGGCTGTCTTTGGCCCTCTGTTTGAGTTGAGTTGACTCTTGCTCCACTTTGATAACTGTTATTCCCGGCCGCTGATTGGCCAGCGATCTCTCTGCATAATACCAGTGACTGGCCCTGCAAAGCCATTGTCCGCCATTGGCCGTTGGGCTGTCATTGGTGGTTATTTTCCGCTCTTTTGGCATTGTTTTCTCAGCGGCCTGTTATCTCGGACTTCCTCTCCGATCTTGGACTTGGACTGCAATGTCCTCTACGACACATCCAGACAGCCAGAGCCCGAGACGAGGCCTGCTTTGCCGCAATGAGGGCTGGCCTTCTCGGCTAAAGTTGTTAGTCGTCTTGGAGTACTAGTAGGCATATTTGCAGCTATTTTTGTGTTGTAAGCCAAGTATCACCAGATGCCGCATCATTCATTGCTCGCATTTCTTTACTGCATTTATCTAGTCTGAAAGAAATGGAACTTGTCACCCTCAAGACGTCACGACATTCCACCACCGGTCCAGATCCAGCGTCTCCGGCTCGGCCACGGCCACGTCTCCACATTTCGCCCGTATCGTCACTTCTTTCGAGTTCACCCGGACTTCAATCTCGACATCGCACTTTGTCATCCGGTTGCTCTTGGGGCCAAACTCGGTCCGGTAGTTCTCGGGGACCATTGTCAGGTCGCACAGCAGCGACACTGTTTTGGCCTTGTCTGTAGAAAAAATCGTCAGCATTTTTTTTCCTCGCTTCGAATTTCTCCTCTTCTCCTCTTTTCCTCTTTCTTTCTTTTTTTTCCTCGCTTCGCTCGATTCTCATTCATTCTTTCCTCTTTTCTTCTTTCTTTTTTTTCCTCGCTTCGCTCGATTCTCTTTCTTTCTTTCTTTCTTTCTTTTCCTCGCTTCGCTCGATTCTCATTCTTCTTTCCTCCTCACTCGCTCCGCTCGTTCGTCGTCGCCGTCGTCGACTTACTCATGTTCAACTCTTGAATGCTCATCGGCGCTTCCGCCTCTGCCGACGCCACAAACACAACCTGCCTGTACAATGGCATGCCCCGGTCCTGGGTGCTCGTCCTCTTAAACTTGGACCACGACGTCACGCCGCCGCCGCCGCCTCCGCCAGAGAACAGCTTCTTCGTCTGCACCATCCAGTGGCAGCGGTACGTCACGACCTTGCCTTTGCCCGGCTGGATCGCGTCCGACTTGTGCACGAACCACTTGATCTGGTCGAGAGTGTGGGCCTGCGACGCGGATCTGGTGTGGTCGTGGTTCTGCTGGATGATGTTGATGCCGTAGTTGCACGGGCTCTTGGTGATGACGGGCGGCTTGTCGGTCAACAGGCCGAGGCCTTTTAAGACGGCTCCTTTGGAGACGGCGCACCAGCTGGGGAGGTATTAGTGAGGTATTAGTGAACGGCTGGAAATAGAAGCAAGATAAACGAGCGAAGCGAGGAAGAAGAATCGAGCGAAGCGAGGAAGAAGAGATCGAGCGAAGCGAGGAAGAAAAGAAAAAAAAAAAAAGAGAGAGAAATCGAGCGAAGCGAGGACAAAAAAAAAAAGAAACTTACCAGTCTCTGCCTTTCTCGACTGCGATGCCTTGCTGGCCGGCGAAATCGGATACGCGCGAAAAGAGGTATTCACTGGCTTGTTAGACGTTGACTGTTCGACAGCAGGATCAGCTCGACCGGGACTTACCTTCTTGCGAAACCTCCAGAAAGAAAGACGCTCTGTTCTCGTTAGCTTTCCATGTCCTCGCTTCGCTCGATTCTCTTTTCTTTTCTTTATTTCCTCGCTTCGCTCGATTCTCTTTTCTTTTCTTTATTTCCTCGCTTCGCTCGATTCTCTTTTCTTTTCTTTCTTTCCTCGCTTCGCTCGATTCTTTTCTTTCTTTCCTCGCTTCGCTCGATTCTCTTCTTCTTTCCTCGCTTCTCGTTCTCACCTTGACTCTCCTCCGCGGAGTCGCATTCATCAGAGACTCAATCTGCGCGCCAATCAACGCCAGCGTCTTGTCCACGGAAAACTTAAACATGCCCCGGATGTCGTCGGCCGTCAGCTGCAGGTTGCCGTCCACAATGCCGCGTTCCGGCCGGTCCTGCACGTTCATGTCCCGCGGCAGCGTAATCACCTCCACCATGCCCCTGTCGTCGGCGCCCTTGAAGCCGTGCTTCACCGGCAGGAATTCCTTAAACACGCGCATGCCGTCTCGCGTCAGCAGGAACTGGCCGCCGTCGCCAAACGGGCCGTTGCCCACGAGCTTTTCGCTGTCGGGCGGGTCGAGGCGGGCCTTGAGGAGCTGCAGGACAGGTGACAGGTAAGCATAATCGAGCGAAGCGAGGACAAAAAAAAAAAAGAAAACGTACCTTTACAAAACCGTCGTCGACAAAGGTCGAGCCACAGGCGAATCCTGACTGTCAGCGAGGATCAATGGCTTGTTTCCAGAGACTACGTACCAGAGATGTGCCCGACTGGCTGCATCTTGAACTTGTTGTTGGTCATGTCAATGTCGCTGACCTGGAAGGAGGCGAGGTCCTGTTGCGTTAGAATGAGACATTTGAGTTTTCTTTTCTTTTTTTTTTTTCTTCTTTTTTCTTTTTTTTTTTTTGAAGGCCACTTACTACTGTCCCGCCACCGGCGTCGACTACAATAAAACAGTCGCCCTTTCTGAACCGCGCGTGGTCTGCCTTCTGGGCGGCCCGCAGCGTGTAGTGCGCACACGCTTCGGGCTCCGACACAAACGACACGTCCCGGATCGTCGGGAACCGGTCCGCAAAGGCAGCATACGCCGCGCGGTACGTCTTGTTCTGCGACTCCTCGGGCCACTTGGCCGGGTGCGTGATGATAATGTCAATGGGGATCTGCTCGGGCACGATGCGGCCCAGCGTGTTGACAATGTCGTCGTACGTCACGTCGGCGATGCGCTCCAGGTAGTCCTGGATGATCTCTTCGGCCGTCTTGGCCAGGTGCCGCGGGATCGTGCAGGCAATCGAGCTGGCGTCGTTGAGCTGCAAAGACGCCAGGCTGTGCAGGATCTGCGTAAACGTGCCGAGCTCGTGCGCCCTGTCGCGGCCCTCCTGCAGCTCCAGCTTGGTGTTGGACAGCACGTCCGAGTCCTCGTCGATCGAGTAGCCAAACTGCTGCAGGCGATGCTTGGAATGCGAGTAGGAAATCTGCGACGGCACCTTGACCTCTGACGCGCCGGGCCAGTTCTGCACGACGTGGATGTCGTCCAGGTCGATGCTCCGGCCCGTCGTCTGCGCATATGCGACGCCTAGACACTCATCAGCATTTGTCCTCGCTTTTCTTTTCTCTTTTCTCTTTTCTCTTTTCTCTTTTCTCTTTTCTCTTTTCTCTTTTCTCTTTTCTCTTTTCTCTTTTCTCTTTTCTCTTTTCTCTTTTCTCTTTTCTCTTTTCTCTTTTCTCTTTTCTCTTTTCTTCCTTCCGCTCTTCTCATACCTGTAAATGTTGTTCCGTAGTCCAGCGCCAATACTAGCCTCGCCTCTGAACCGTCGCCTCCCCACGTTCCTCTTCCTGCGGGAATGGGCGGCACAGAAAACTTTCCTTCTTTTTTAAAAGAGTGACTCTTGTCCGGTGGTGATGCCGATGGCTTTGAAGATGCAACCCTTGATGCCCCAGTCGCTGCTTCTCCTGGCCATGGCGGCAGCGGCGCGTCGTATAGGCCCTCACCGTTGGCGTCATTGTTGACCTTGTCGCGATTCTTGGCTTCCTGCATGCGGTTTCGTCGTAGAGCAACGCGAGCATGCGGCGCCGGCAGGTCGACGACTTCGTTGAGGTCCATATTGGGCAGACAGGGAAATGTAGAGGGTGGTAAGGTGTTTGGGAATAATAATGTTCGAAAAGGCCAGAGTCAGTCAAATCCAAAATCAAATCAAAGCCAAAGTCAGGCCAGAGGTAACATTTCCTACTTAATTCCTGGACATCTTACACTGGTCCTGGTGCCAAGCAGAGGCGTTGATCGAGGCGCCTGGCGTGCTGGGTGGAGACCTAAAATAGTGTGGGAGACAAGGCTGTGTGGGCGGCTGCGAACAGCAAGGCAGACTTGGAGAACAAAGTCCTGTTCAGACGATGCCAAGATAAATGACGACTGCGCAAGAATTGTGCGTGGCAGCTAAGGCTGTCTTTACTCTGCACGATGGGCAAAGTCGAGGCCGTCCTCGACATTCCTCGACATCACAACATTCCCAGCGTCTTCTACCTTGCAAAACACCCCATCTCTAGACAGCCATGGACCTTCGTGGGTATTTTTCCGGAAAGGGCAAGAGCTCCAGGGACGAGAAACACGAGCCAACACTGAGCAAAGACCCTGTCCGGCGGGAGACAGAAGCCAGCCAACAACCCAGGCAGGCGGAAGCAGAGCGATGGCCAGCCCCGGTCGAGTCTGAACAGCCAACTCTCGACATGCAGCGGACCGTCCCAATGTACCATATGGAGACACAGCGGCCACTGCCGGAGCTGTTCTCGGTCCAGCTGCAGTCCAACAACCCGTACAACGTCATGAGCAGGGAGCCGGCCAACACCCTGTTCCAAGACCAGCCCGCCATGGAGCCGTTCAACAGAGAGCCTCCCGCAAGAGAGCTTTTCGGCAGAGAGCCCGCCAGAGAATCGTCCAATCTGGCCCGTCTCCGTGCCCAAGTCTCGGAGCAGGCCCAGCTGCCCGACACCCAGCAGATCATGGCCTACCTCAAGCACTGCGGCGTCAAGACCAAGCGCAACGCCAGCGCCGTCGAGCAGCTGATGGCCTACTGCGGCACCCTGCGCAAGGGGCAGCACGACCTCGAGGGCGAGGCCCGCAGCAAGGCGCACCAGCTGGGCGAGGCGCGGGCCGAGATCAAGTTTCTGCGAAAGGACGTCAAGGATGCGCTCAACGAGTCGCGCGTGGCCCAGTCGGACAGGGAGGGGATGCACCGCAAGTATCTCGAGAACAAGGCCAAGGCGGACCGGGCCGAGCGCCTCCGCGACGAGGCCGTGGCGGCGGCGACGGCGCAGCTGGAGGAGGAGCGGCAGGCGGCAGAGGCGCACCTGACGCGCAAGATCCGGCAGCTGGAGGAGGAGGTGGCGCAGATGCAGGAGGTGCAGCAGCTGGAGCTGGAGAAGCTGGCCGCCAAGCAGGCCGAGGAGGTCAGCGCGCTCGAGGCGCAGCACAAGGACGCGCAGAAGCAGCTGCACGACGACAACGAGCGCGAGATTGACGAGATTATCGACTTCCACGAGGCCGAGGCGCAGGTGCTCAAGGACAAGGTGCGCGAGCTGGCGTCGGACCTCATCTCGCAGACAGACGACTTCCGGCCCGCCACGGACGAGGCCCTGCGCATCAAGCTGCTCGACCTGCGCAAGCAGATCAAGAACCTGACCGTCCCCAACAACCTGTACCTGGCGGTGCCGCCGCCCGACCAGCCGCTCGAGGCAGAGGCCCTGGACGCCACCGGCTTTCTGGACAGGCACGGCTCCCGCGAGGCCCAGTACCTCCTCCGCGGCCTCGTCTGGGACGTCCTCGTGCAGGCCTTTTTCCGCATGCCCTTTGGCTTCGGCTTCCTCGGCCACGACAACACCTACCAAGCGTACCTCCTCCAGGTCAACCGCGAATGGGTTCATCTCTACACGGGGACCCCCCTCTCAGACCAATGTAAGTCTCTTTTCTTTTTTCCTCGCTTCGCTCGATTTACGTCTTGTCTGTGTCTTTCTCTTTCTTTTTTCTTTCCTCGCTTCGCTCGTTTTCTCTTTCTTTTCTTTCTTTCCTCGCTTCGCTCGTTTTCTCTTTCTTTTCTTTCTTTCCTCGCTTCGCTCGTCTTCTCTTTCTTTTTTTCTTTCCTCGCTTCGCTCGTTTTCTTCTCTAACCTTCTAGACGACGTCTCTATTTACCGTCGCGACTACAATGCAAACAAGTTCCGCTCCGCCCTCTTTCAGTCTTTCCTCCCCGCCGTCTCCACGGACAAGCCCTCTGCTTCCCACCACCACATCGGCCACGCCTACCACCACCACTGCTCCGCCGTCGCAGACTCCATCACCCGCCTCCTCAACCGCATCACCGCAAACGCTACCCGCCCTGACGCCCTTGCCGCCGTCCCCAATATCGTAACCCTCGCCGCCAAGCTCGGCCTCGAGTGCGGCGTCCAGCGCGCCCAGCTGCGGCTCGTCGTGCCCGCGCGGGGGGACACTGTCCGCATCGGGCCCGAGTACCAGGACTGCCTCGGCAGCGACAAGGCGCAGGGGCAAGAGTACCGGGTGGACCTGGTCGTGGCGCCGGGGCTGGAGCGCATCGGCGACGGCCGGGGAGACATGTCGACAACAAAGGCACTTGTTCCGTGTGAGATATTCCGCATGTGAGGATTAATTTATTCTTTTATTTGCTTGCCCATTTCATAGATATTACTGTTCTTGGCCACAATCTATTGTCTATTCCGCATCTTGACAAGCCTCAGCCTGTGACCCAAGAATCAGCCCCAGCAGCCTCGTTTTGAACGATAACTCTTGACACAAGGCTTTGGGTGGATCTCCCAAGGACCACGCCACAAGGGTCGCGTGCCAAAAACGAGGCTTCCGGGGGAAATATACAGGATCACTGCCGGCCAAAGGCGCCAGCAGTGGCCAAGTGTGGCTTGCCCGTCTGGCTGGGAGAGACGGCCACTTTCCGTACGAGGCGGAATTGTGCGTTCGGTGAACCATTCCGTAGGCGGTGGTAGGTCCACTACGCAGCCATCAAACAGCCCGCAGCGCATTCCCCGCGGGGAGTTCCGGACAGAACGTGGCCTGTGACAGTGCGCGAGCACTCATCGCTGTGACTGGCCAGTTTAGGCGATTGAACAGTAGGCGGCTCCACTATACAAGCTGCGCCGCACTGCTCCGCTAGTGGTTGTTAATCTAAAGCTCGTGTAAGTGCCGATTACTAAGCAGAACGGCATGCGCTGTCACTGTCTGAACGACTGACGTCCGTCAAGTATGATGTTTGAAAATCAATTGTCTATTCCAAGATACATGAAACGCGGAAACGCAGATGCTTGTATACACAGAAATATAGAAACACAGAAACATCTCAAAAGACGAAAACCCCCAAAATGAAATCCAACTTCTAAATCCAACCCCATCTCTCACGACCCCCCTGATCTCAGCTTGGCAAAGGTCGTGCGCATCGCCATGTCCAGGTGCCGCGCAATCGGCGGCGAGTAGTTGAGCGGACACACAAACACATATCTGACTAGCACGCGCGACTCGTCCGTGACCGTGTGCGTCCCCGTCGGGGGCGTCTTGCTCCCGGCCGGCAGCGTGGCAAACGGCGGGTTGGGCTCCATCTCGCAGCCCAGCAGCACCTTCTTGCCCGAGAAGTTGCTGAAGCGGTACAGCTGCGGGAGGAAGCCGCTGTAGTTGAAGGACGTCGCCGGCTCGTCCGCCAGGTAGATGCCCGGGCCGCTGACGGCGCCGTGCGCCATGTAGCGCGTGTTGGACATGTTGCGGAGGCCCTCCGTCAGCACCTTCCACAGCCGCGCAGACTTCGAGCCGTGGAACACCGGGTTGCCCGCCGTGCCCGACGACGACGACCCGCCGCCGGTGCCCAGCACCTCGGAAAACGCCTTTTCGCATTCCGGCGTCGAGTTGTACAGCAGGAACTGGTCGACGCCCTCCATGTTGGGCACTCTCATGCCAGGCGGCGCCGTCAGCATGCATCCCCGGAACCACTTGCTCATCCACGCCAGCAGCTCTTCGCGCTCCTTGTCGAACAGTGCGCCGGCCGCCCTGATCTTGTTGAGCAGATCAAACGGCGTCGCCGAGTCGTCGCGGTCCAGTCGCGGGAACGTGTCGATGACCTTGCCCAGCTTGGTCTTGTCAAACGGGCAGTCCGTCGTCACCAGCTGCAGGCCGGAGGTGTCTCGCGACGCGGCATACAGGCACGTCAGCAAAAAGTCGAGGACCGGCGCGTCCACCAGCAGGCCGTACGCCCTCACCAGCAGACTCGACCGCGACATCTCCGTAATGCACGACACCTTGGTGCAGATCGTCGGCTTCCAGAGGCCGACCATGCTCCGCCCGCACGACGTGCACTCGCTGGCCGGCCGCTTGATCATGCCGTTGACAATGTCGTAGACAGTCTGCAGGGAAACACTGTCGCTCAGAAAGTGCCGGTGCAGCTTCTGGGCCACGGCGTGCGTAAACAGGTTGAACGACGCCGTGCACAGCCGCGTCGACGGTTTCTTGGCGCCCCTCACCCGCCTCGGCCGCCAATACGAGTGCTCCTTCTGGGCCTGGCCCTCGTGGGTGACCAGGTGCACGCAGAAGCCGTAGTCATCGGGCGTTCCGTCCAGACTGACGCGGATAATCAGCAGCGGGAACAGGTCGCTGCCGATGCCTCTCGCCTTGCGGTCGGGGCCGTGGATGTGCGTCAGCGGGAAGCACAGCTCGTACTCGCGGGCGGCCACGCACTCGACGGCGTCGGCCAGGCTTTCGGGGATGTCGGGGTCGATGTAGGCGCGGACGCCGTGCATGCCGAGGCGCTGCGCAAGAGCCGTTGTTTTTGCCGTGTCCTGGCGGCCCAGCTGGATGCGCATGCCCTCCACCTCGCGGGCCGAGTCGATGACTTCTTCGTACTCGAGCAGCAGATGGTTCTGGACCACCTCCATGCCGTGCGTGTCCACCTCGAGGCTCTCCAGCATGACTCCCATCAGGTCGGCCAGCAGTTTCATAGCCTCCTTGTCGACGCTGCTGAAATTCGGGTAGGTCAGCCATGCCCTGATGTAGGCCCTCGTCGCACTCTCCGGCCAGGTGCTGGATCGGTACACCCGCTCCAGAATTCTCCTCGTGCTGTACCGGCCCAGCTCGCTGATCTCGGTCTGGGTAGCCAGGTAGCGGCACATGGTGGAAATGATGTCCGGGTACGGCTGGAAAAGGGACAGGATCCAGCGGTAGTCGTACTCGAGCTTCTGCTTGCCGGAAATCACCTTGAGGAGGGCGTCCGACTCGGGGATCTCCTGCATGTACAGCCACTTGAGAGACATCAAGCCGCCAGTCTGCTGTCGCTGCAGGCGGTCGAGGAACTCCACGCCGGGGAGGTACTGCTGCTGGAGCTGCGACCACCACTGGAGACGGTCGTCCGTCACGCCGTCCACGCCAAGGGAGCCTGGTTTTTCAAAGGAAGAAGACACTTTCTCCAGAGACGGCTCTGCCAACGACCGCCTGGCCGGCAGTCCCGAGAAGCCCACCGTATCTCCCCCGGCTCCAACCACAACCTGCACGTCGTTCACCCAGCGGAACCACGACTGCACTGTGAGATTCTCACAAGTCCAGGCCAGCATCTCGTCGGCCCGCTGCCGCAGCATCATCACGGCCAGCCCGATCCACACATGATGCACATCGCACGGCAGTTCCAGGCGGCGGCCGAGGATCCGCAGCATGTCCACGCACGCCATGTTGGAGTCCCGTTCGACGAGAGGTTGGAGGTCTCTCAGCAAGACCAGGTCTTCCACCTCGATTTGCCGCTGGCATTCGCGGATGAATTCCGGGCTGTCGAGGTACGGCTTTGTCCTGATCGTGGCAAAGATGCGGTTGCGCTCAACATCCTTGAACGTCACCCAGAACTTTTGCTCGGCCTCAACAGATGACAGGAGGTGCGCCACAACGTCGGCCGCGTTACCGTCCAGGTCGCCGGTTTTGAGGCTGGAAATCCGGTTGGCCGCTCCGCCGATCGTGGCTGACAGATACTTCCGGATTGTCTTGCCGGCTTCAGCGGTTAGAGGGTACTGCAGCCGGTCCATGATACCTTGGAACAGCGTGTCCGACGGCATGAGGCGAATGCCCTCCAAGAATGGCTCGGGCAGACACGCGCACAGCCACGTCGACTTGAGGACGGCGCTCCCTAGAGCCTGGATCTTGGCTGCTAGGCCGTCGATGCTGGGAAGTGTTGCTGCGCTGGAGTACATGCTCTGGGCACTCTGCATCGTCGTGGTGATGTCGCTGAGTATTGTGTCCGAATAGAGGTCCAAAAGTATTGGCTCTCTGAAAGCTGTGATAGCCTTGGTCAAGGCCTCGAGTCGGCCGCTGACGCCCGGTGCGTCTGGTGAAAGACCCATTTCCAGGCCCAGAACGGCCCGGCAGGCGTCGTCGGGGTTGGTGGCCTGGGCGACCTTGCCGCAAAAGCTGAGAGAGGCTTCTGTTGCAGTGTTTTTGACGCACATGAAGATGAACAGGTCGACTGCCGACGGGCCGACTTGCAGCATGGCCGTGAACTGTCTCAGGAACTGGTCGACCATGTCCGTTGTCTGGGGCTCAAACGACAGCATCGTGTGCGTGGTGCTGAAGAAGGCCAGGCCGGCGTCTTTGAATGTGCCGTGGCCCGAGTTGGTCGTGTCCGGGCCTTCCAGCTGGAACACCGGCACCAGCGCGGCCATCTGCTCCGGCGTAAGCCGGTGTCCGTGTTCCTGCCACTGCTGCACGACTGGCTCGTCCGGTGTCCAGGATGCCCAGACCTCCAGGTGGGGGATCTGTGTCCGGAGGACGTCGAGCGCGAGCGGGCACTGGCGCGGCGGCATGTACTCCTTGGTCCAGCACACGCTCTGGTGAAGCGTGGCGAACTGCGCCTTGCCCTGCAGCAGGCCAAAGTAGAGCGCATGCGACTCGGGGATGCTGCAGAACTGCAGGAGCTTGTTGATGTACCACGAGGGCAGGACTTGCGAGTTGGGGATCGTGGCCAGGACGGCAACCATGTCTCTGAAAATGAGCAGCGGCTCGGGGAAGCCCAGCCGTATTTGCAGAAGAGCCTCGGCCACCCGGGCTTCGTTCTCGGTGACATAGGCAGGCGCCATGGCGTGGGCAGCCACGAGAGACCGCAGGTAGCGCGTGTAGCTCGGCAGGGCCTGGCCATCGCCGCGGAGAGAAACCAGCGAGGCGAGCGCTGTGAAGGGGGAGAACTCGAGCAGACAGGCCAGGATAGCCGCCTCGAGGCTCCCGTTTTCGCGCTGGACATGTTCTCGGACCAGGTCGTGCAGCTGCTTGTCGCACTCGTCCGTGTTTGGCTGCACCTTTTTGCGCTCGCGGTACTCCTTGGTCAGCTTGGAGAGTGCCGGCGGGAATTCAAACAGACTCCCGTCTTCGAGCCGTTTGCCGGCGTTGCAGGATATCAGCTCCCGGTGCCATGCCGTCCGGGCTGATTTTGTCTTTGAAATGGTGATCAGCGGCATGATGGGGTTGGGCGAGACAGACTCGCAGGAGCACTGCTCGAGGTATTGCCGGTGACGAGGTGGTGTATTGCCGGCAGTGATGAAGGTTGGGGGATGGAAGACTTGGACAAGTGCTATGCAAGGAAACGGTGTAAACAAAGGCAAGTGATCTGGGGAACTGCATCCAGGAACAGCAACGCAACGAGTATTGTATCCAAAGAGAGGTGCCAAAGAAGCAAGAACGCCATCAAAGCTAAAGTCAAGACAGGCCAGGCAAGAAACTCCAAACGGCCAGCCCGGCCTCCCCTCCACAAGGACACCACCGGTCAGCCTCGCCTGCATACAGGCAATGCCAAACGCTCCAGACGCCAAGCCATACCTGGGCCGCCACTGCCACCTCTAGGCCAGACGTTAGTGCAGGCTTTAGCGCAGACGTTAAGGGCGCCTGCTGCTGAGACATGCCCCGAGGCTCCGTGTGGAGCCCAACTAGCTCGCACGGTGTGTCGCTGCTAGGCGTATTTGCAGACCGAAGACGCCTTCGTCTCGAGCAAGGCTGTAAGTGGGGCTGGCATGGCTGGCCTTGGCTGTGGCCGCAGCATGATCACGAGCCGCGGACCGGAGTCAAGTAAAGACGCTGCAATGTCTGGTGTGTCGTCATTCTGTCCTTTCGTTCCTGCTTTGTTGTCGCTTCGTGGTCGCCGTTCTATTTCTCCAGTTGCCGTGCTCAGCGTCGCTTCAACGTCGACCCTCGACTCTACCAAGACGACCTTCCGACTTGCACCATCCAACGATTCGCCCAACTCGCAGTATTCATCACATCCACTCAAATGTTCAAGAAAAAGACCACACGACCTGCCCAGGCGACCACTGCTGCAGCCGCAAACACGGCAGCCACAAACTCGGACGGCCGCCAGTTCATCAACGAACTCTACGATCTCCTCGAGAATGACAAAGACCCAAACAATGTCGTCATTCTCGAACTCATCCTGGAGCAATGGCAGCTCCTAGGAGACGATCGTAAGTTTTTTTTTTTTTTTTCTTTCCTCGCTTCGCTCGTTTTATCGTCTTCTTACTCACACACGTCCAGAAATGGCCATGGGCGTCGCCGAGGAGATCCTCAAACAGGTGCCGTCCCATACCGTTGCCAACTCTGTCGCCGACAGAGTCAACCCGAATCGCAAAACTATTTTTGCCCAAAAGTTTGCCAGAGCAAAAGCCGGCAGGAAAACAGGAGACAGACCGGGCAGCGCCTCGTCTCTGTCCAAAGCCAGCATTTCAACAACCCCGTCCAAGCGCGCCAAGCGGCCCATCCGCGTCGGCAAGCCGCTGACCACTGAATCCGACCGGCGGCAGGTCGAGGCTGACCTCGAGGCCAAGTTTGTGACTCTCAAGAAAAGGGCCGCCGACGTCGCCAAGGACGTGGCGCTCCTGCAGACCAAAAAGGGCGCGCTCGACAACGCGGCCGACATGGCCGCCGATATGAACAATATCAGGGACGGCTACGTCAGCCAAGTCGTCATGCCGTCCTTGCCCAGACCGGTCCGGCAGCTGGTCAGGGACCTCCAGGGAGACCGCCAAAAGTGCCTGCAGATCATTGTCGACGACTTTACCGAGGTGGCCAGGTGGGCCATTGAGCGGACGACGACGACAACAGCAAGAGAGACCGAGTCCAGGACCAAGAGACGGTCCAGAACATCGAGGCCAGGGTCGGAGTCGGAGTTTCCGTACGGGATCCAGCCGTCTCCGGCCGGCACGTCATTGCCGTCCTCTCAAAAAAACGCCACCCCAGAGGTCGACATTATCCGCGACCGGCTCGTCCGCCGCCAGACGCTCCTGGACGCCATGCTGCCCCCGACGCTGCACGGCCTCGGGTACACCGCCATGAAGACGGTCGAGCACCAGCTCATCCACATTGGCAAGACGTACGCCAACACCGAGACGATGCTCGGCGACGACGTGGCCGACATTTCGCCCGCCAACCTCGTCGTCACCGACGACAACTACGCCTGGGACATGTCGGAGCTGTCAGACGCCCTCGCCGTCAACAACGGCGTCATGCGCAACCCCTTGACCAAGGACATGTTCTCCGAGCAGGACATACACCAGATCCTCAACCACCCGCTCGGCAAGCGCCTGCGGCCCATGGCCGTCGAGCAGTCGGAGCTCAAGAGCGGCGTCCGCCAGGCCACCATCACGCGGCTGGCCGCGCTGAGCCAGACCATGCTCGGCGACCAGTCGGCGCAAGCGACGCCGACCATTACGGCGATTGACGACTTCATGTCGTACTTTGCGACGCTGCCCGAGTCTGAAAAGAAGGCCCTAAAGTCGCTCAAGGTGCCCGCCAAGGACACGCACACCGGCAAGGCGTACGACTCTGCCATTTACGAGGCCATCCAGGACGCCAAGGGCAACCGCGTGTGCTACCACAAGACGGGCGACTTTTTAGGACAGGCGGCAAAGTACCTGAGAGACAGTACATAGACGGGGCAAAAGGAAAGGGCAAGTCGAGCGAAGCGAGGAAGAAAGCATCGAGCGAAGCGAGGCAAACAGGCGTTTTTGTTATTTGTATCAATTTCTGCTTGTCAATGCTTGTTTAGAATTGTATTTGGAAATGTTTGTTTAAATTTTCACTGTGCAATAGACACATTTACGAGTTATGATAATGAAGGGTGATGATTATTATTATGCAAAAAAAAAGAGGTCTGAAATCTAATATCAATACCAATGCACTCTCGACAATATGGCTTCTCTCCCCATCAAGGTTTGGCTGTCGCTCATTGCTGAGCACGGGTAATACGCCGCCGCTTGCTCACTCCGCCAGACTCTTCATTGTCGTCGCCCCCAGCGCCTGTTGCAGCACCAGTAGCACCGCCATCGTCTCCAGTCTCCTCTCCACCACCCTCTTCGTCTGTAGCTGCCTGGTCGTCCATGTCCGATGGCGGCAGGCCAATGCCCTTGGCTTCAGTCGGAGGCGGCGGCACACCACGCTGCTTCTCGGCTGACCGCATGTCGCTCAGGAGCTTCTCGACTTCCACATACATGTCCCGTGTGTCGTTGACAACGCCGTCCTCGTCAACCTGGTACCGTGGATTGCCGCCTGCAGAATCGCCCGCAACTGCGTCTTCCTCGCCAGACTCTTGCACCATGAACCCAGGGCCCGGGCCACGATGTGAGTCGGGATTGTACATAACAGCATTAGCAAACATGTGCACCAGCTCACACTCAAGTTGGCTGCTGTTAATAATGCCTTTGGGCGGCACAAGCTCTTCGCTAATCGGCAGCCACACACTGTTGGCAGACTGCGACTCGCTCTCGGGCAGCGACGATGCCACAGACGTGGCCGCCTTGTTGCCCTGCGTGATGGCCATGCGAATTGACTTGAGGTCCACAGGGTGCCGCACAATGCTGTCATACCCGGGCGCGTCCCGGTCGCGAATCTTGTGTGCAAACATATTGGCATGCCGGTGGCTGCTGATCTGGTCCAGAGCAGATGCACTAATCTTGGGGAATCCACGCATCCACAGCACATGTGTCGGCGGAGTCGGCGGTTCGGCCGCCGCTGCTGCCCGGTTCCGCGAAGTTGACGCTTTCTGTGGCGAGGGGAACTCTATTGACTCGTCACGCTTGCGCTTCAGCGGGCGGGGCAGGCGGCTTGGACTCCGCGCATCGTTACCGGGGCCACCGCCGTCTTCGGTTGTCGTCTCCTCTGTATCATCCAAGGTAACTGGGGTAGAGGCTTCATCCTTGACTTTGGTACGGCTCAAGCCATCCTCATCTGCACCGGCATCGGACTGTGCCCGTGTCTGCCGTGGTCTGCCTCGCGGCCGGCTGGCGACTGGTGCCTCCGTCTTTGGTGCGGTAGATTTCGCTAGCACAGGCCGCTTCGATGGCCGCGAGTTTCTAGTTGCAGGTCCAGGTGGAGAAGTAGACGACTGGTCTGCCGAATGGGCCTCTGTAGACTGCTTAATGTTCGAAGCTGCAACAGGACTAAGTGGCTCGTATGCCGGACTGTCCATATCTCCGGCTTCGGGGCCAGGGGTGGACGGCGTTGGCTCGCTTGGTTTCCACCGGGTGCCACTACCTCTAGGAATAAGGCTGGAGCTTATAGTGGCGTGTACAGGAGTCTGGGGGTGAATCGGGCGCGGTGATTGGAGCGGCGTAGACGTGGTCGACCCAGGCGTTTTCACATGTTCGGGAAGTAATGGTCGATTTGCTGGCAGGTTGATCGTAGGAGCCTCGCGGCTGGCAGCAGACGGTACTGGTGCCACATTTGCTGGTGGAACACGTGGCTGGACGGGGGTGCTCTGGCGTTCGACCTTTGGCAATACTACCGGAGGCTGTGCTGGCACATGTACTGGTGCAGACGCAGCAGGTACCTGCAGCGGCTGGCCAGCTTGCGCCGCTGGAGTGGGAGGAGCAGGCACCTTTGCCGGACTCCTGGGAGGTTGAGTTGCCGGATTGCCTGAGACGGGGGTAGGCAGTTTTTCTGGGCCAGTTGCTGCCGGTGTTATCTGGGGCGGTGGCGCATTTTGCATCGGCTTTGGCACTGCAGCGGCTGCTTGGGCGGGAGCCGCCTGTATCGGCTGCTGCTGCTGTGGTCGTGGGACATGCTGGGGCAGGCTGGGCTGAAGTTGGGGATGGCCGGGCTTTGCAGCAATTGCTTGGGGGACGCTCTGTTGATGACCAGGCGCCGCTTGACCAGGCTGCGGTCTTTGGGTCCCTGCTGGGGGTAGCGGCAGTCCACCAGCAGCAACAGTCGCAGGCTGTTGGGAAGGAAGTGATGAGGTAGGCGGTTGTGAAGATGCAGGTACAGGTACTGGATGTGGAATGCTGGGTTTTGATGCAGCTGGCTCGAGCTTAGGTAAGTTGATTTGTAAATGCTGTTGTGGTGGTTGACCGGCTTGAGGCTGGATCGGGTGGGTTGCGGTCGTCTGCTGTCCTGCAGGCACGGGGGGGTGTCGTAGGTTGCCTGCCTGAGCTGGCTGAGGAACAGGATGCGGAGCAGGACGAGCGCCAGCAGCGGGAATAGGAGACGGGACAGCACCTCTTCCAGTTGTCGGTATCGATGGCTGCGGATGTCCTGCCGCCGCTGCGGCCGCCGCTGCTGGGATTGGTCTGCCGTTTGCAGGTGTTGGTGTGGCGTGCGCGGCTGGTGCAGCTGCCTGGTTCTGCGCCGGAGGCGGTGGCCGATGCTGGGCCGGCCCCTGACCGTTGGGCCCAGCTGCCGTTGGAGCATGTCCTGCCTGCGCCGGCAGAGGTGCGGGCTGCAGCTTTGGGTGTGCATGTTCTACCGCCTGCTGTTGTTGTTGTTGCTGCTGCTGTTGCTGTTGCTGTTGCTTTTGCGCCTGCTGCTCCTGGCTCTCCAGAATGCGGATCTCGCTCCACAGCTTCTGCGCCTGCCCTTCCTCCTGGCGGATCGAGGCTACCACATGGTCCCTGTATCTGGCATAGAGGCGCTCAACCACGAGGGGCAGCTGTTCGGCGTGCGCGATGGCGTCGTTGAGGGCCAGCAACGAGGGCTTGGCAAGCTTGCGTTTCTTCGACGTCGGGGAGGCATTGGGCGCTGCGGATGCTGTCGGCGGCGGTGCTGCTGCACCAGCGGTGCTGGACGGTGTCGGTGCGTGTCCTCCATTCTCTCCGTTCTGCTGCGGCTGCTGCTGTTGCTGCTGTTGCTGGTGCTCGTGCAGCAGCTCGTCCTGGAGCAGATGCAGAAAGAGCTGCTGGAGCGACTCGGAGCTCAGCCGGTTGGCATCGTAGGAGGTGTCGCTCTTGACGAAGCTGTTGTCGCGCAGGCGGGCGGAGATCTGCACAAACGCGTCGGCGTCGATTCCGTATTTGAGGATGGACTGGAACAGCAGGAGCGACTCGAGCGGTGTGAACGGGGGAGCTGCGGTATTCATGCCACCAGATCGGCCGTGCCAGCAACCGGGGGCAGCAGCGTCGCGTCTCGACAGCAGGTGTAGGGGCGCCACGATCTGGGGAGTCAGCATGGCGAAGTTGCCGATGGAACACGAGGGGGTGCAGGCCTGGCTGGATGGTATGGCCCAGTTCTGGCCTGCTGCAGCTGCCGCAAAGAAGCGCACCAACGACGCGTAAAATAATCGGATTCAATCAGGGGAAACCATCCACCGACACGCGACGATCGCCGAATCAAAGCCCACCATCCGGAAAAATACATACCGATAACTCTGTTGCACGAGACACAATCCCGCAAAATGCAGCTTTGATGGAAGACCGGGATGTTGCCCAACAATATCATCCATGAGCTGCTAGACACGCTGTTGTCGTCACGACTTGTGGTTGAAAAATTCTGTCTCGCTGGTTTCTTGTCACGTGGGCACTATTTGGGTGGACAACGCCTCTTTTGTTGCATAAGCTGGGAGACGACCTGCTTTGGCGCATATCTATGATGTCAGGCTTGTGACAGCCAACTGGCCGAGTGGCCCCAGGCTGCCGAAACAAGTGACCCAGCGGGCTCAACTGCCCCAAACAGCTGCGCCAGTGGGCTGCCCCAGCAGACCCAACAGCTGGCCCCAACTGACCGAGCCCAGTGACAGGCCGTGCCCGGTGACCATTGGTCCTGGCTGTTTCCTGACTGGCTCCTGTTCCGCCGCGACCAGTGACAGTCCTTCCAACGATGGGACGATGGAACTATTGCAGCGACAGGGCCGTAGCGGCGCACCGGCGCCTTAGCAGGTTCGGCCGTTGCGGTGTGGCAGCCAATAAAGGCCGATCGCACGCGGTCGAAAATCAGGGGTGAAGGGATGGAACTGACGGGACTAGAAGCAAATAATACTTGATACCATCGATTAAAGCTGCAGCATTATATACTATTACTTCAGCCCTGGCAGCCGTTTGGGTGGAGCAGAGCCGGGAAATCCAGCCCGCAGCTGCATGACATGGAATGAGGCAAAATGAGGCATGATGGGGGTGAGATGCAACATGGGAGTGGCATATGGGACGCCTTGGTGCAATTCCAGAGTGTCATGCGAGTGTGGGAAGGTTGGCCGTCCAGAGGCATGGCTTTGGATGGCAGCTAGGCGGCAGTTACATGGTAGACTTGTTGGCATGGCTTTCTGCTGGCTTCCTTCTGGCTTCACTTAGATGGCCTGGCGTAATGGCTTACGGAGTGGACGGCTAGATCGAGATGACTAGCCAACTTAATGGCTTATGCTAACGGATTCTCTTTGAGCTCTCTCCTTTGAGCTCTTTGATGAGTAAAGTGCCTGGCCGCTCTCTCTTTGAGCTCTTTGACCACGGGCATAATCTCAGCAAATCTCATTTCGACTCCGCAAAATAGAAGAACAGCTAATTACGAAAAGCGACACTCCCAAATCTCAACGGCGGCCGTTTCAGCAGGCCCTCCAGCAGGGCGGCCGCATAATTGGCGGCCCTCCCTCCTTGTCCTGCTGGCCTGCCCTCAGACCTGCACCTGCTCTGTGTTCGCTGGTCATACGCGCTTTAATTAACCCCAGTTGATCCAATTCCTTTTTTAGCGGAGTCAGACAAGCCTGCTCTCACGCCTCTGGGCGCGAGCAAGGTAAAGGAGTGGGGACCCCCCTGGTCTACCTTCCTTCTTATACGCACACTCCTTTCCTTCTGCAGCTTCTCTGTTCATCCTTTCTCTTGCCAATCTGCCCGACAAGACCACGCCCGACACACGACACACGACACGCCTTTTCTCTCTTTTCTGCAGCATTCCATCGCCAATATCCAGCCATATCCAGCTTCCCCCCGCAAAGCCAGCAGGCCGCCATACCAGCAAACACCCAGACCCTCTCCCTCTCGGCTTACTGGCCTGCTACCCCACTGCTTCTTTCTGCCGACCGTGAACCGCCAACATGACCAACAGGACCGACGAGGAGCTCGACCGGGACTGGAAGCCCAACGGCCGTCGGCCACAGTCGTATGTCACCATGCCCGCTGCTTTTTGGAGAAGCACAAACTGACCCGTCAGAACAATTGCCCGCTCCTTCTCCCAGGAGCTTGGAGACATTTTCCGCATCGACAACTCGCTCGCCGACCTGGGCGAACAGGTGGACAAACGGTGGGTGGCCCCGATGCAAACGGAGACGGCTGTTGTCGTCGTGACTGGTCGCAAAATGATCGTTCTCCTCTGAGCACAAACTGACGTCCCCAGGAAACAAAATGTCGTCACGCAGACTAGCGAACTGTCGGCACTCGAGAACCGCATCCGCGAAATGGAGGCCATGCTGAAGCGGCAGCAGCAGGGCAGGCCCGGCATCCAGACGGGCGAGTCGAGCGCAGCAGGCGGGAGCGGCAGCTCGCCGTCTCGCCCGCTCGAGCATCGTCAGCGCCAATCCCAACACAGCTCTTCCCAGTCGTACGCACAGCAGCAGCGCCAGCAGTACCAGCCAGAGGGCCACCAGAAGCACAGCACAAGCCGGCCGGGCTCAGGACGGCCAAATATGCCACCGACGCCGGTGGGAAGTGACGGTACGCCCCCATAAGACGAGAAAATGAAGCCAGGGCCGTGGGGAATACGAATTGCATTTCTAGAACACTCTTCTAATGCTAACTGCTACTCAGATGGCGATGTCGAACGCTAGCCGAGAATGGATTCCAATCCCCCCCCCTCTCTCTATTCAATTCTCGACAACATGAACGATACCCAAAATCTGCCTTCGCCCCGGGGCCCTCTCAAAAAGAATCAACTCATCAGCATCAATTCTGGAATAAAAAAGATATTCTAAGGCAACGCGAAATCCTGGCAACAGCAGGCGCAAGAAAGCGGAAACCTCCCAGAAAAAAAAAAGAAACTGCGACACGGGTGAACGACTCCTTTTAGAGAAACTTGCCATACAAGACTCCCAAAAAGGCGGTGGCTTTTCTCCTCTCGGTGCGACCTGCCCTTCTTCTCGGTACCAGGCTTTCTTTCGTTCTCTCTCATATGCATCAGTTCTCAATCTCTCGGACTCTTTCATCATTTTTTTTTTTCCTCACTCATGTAATGTTTGCCAATTCACGGCTTTGTCATTGTCTGCGGTGCTTCTTTGCTTGACTGCGTGCGTGCCTGCTGTTGTTTTCTCTCTCTCTCTCTTTATTCATCTGGGTTTTATTGTTCTACAAACATAAGTGGTTGCCTCTTTTTTTTAGCCTCCCAGGCTGTGTGTGTCTTCATTCTGTTTGTTTCTATTACGTCGTCGTTGTGTTTTTATTACAGCGGAGCTAGGGCCTTGCTATTTCTCATTTATATCTTTCACTCTCTTTTTTCCATGGTCGCAATGTTATGTCTGTATTACTTTTAGCATCTCGTGTAGCACTCCGTAACACGTCAGAAACAGAATAACATAATACTTTTTCAAAAAACATCTCATCTCCACGAAGCGGTGAAGAGTTTTGCGGAGAAACGGTGACGTTGATGAAACACTTTAGATGCATGCTACCGAAATAGAAAAAAAAAAACTATTTTGTATTTCGACTTGTTTTTGTATGCTTGTCATGATACAGATAATAAAAACTAGGGATTCCCCGTTATTTGAGTCAGGAAATAGAAAAACAGATTCGAACAAATCGAAAACATGGTACATGGACAAATCCTCCTTCCCTCCCCCGAAAATCAGAGACATCTAATCACTCAACATCCGCCTGATATCCGAACAAATCCGATCAGCACCCGTCCACCCCCCTCTAGGCGAGAAGTTTCTTGGTGGCAAACCCGAGACGAGACTTCTTTACATCAAAGATCATGTACAGCGCCTTGAGGAACGCGTCGCCCAGGATGCCAAACGGCTCCATGCTGTCCTGGATCCCGCCATAGCACAGCGTGTCCGACACGCTCTGAAAGTTGAAATAGTGGCCCGGGATCGTCGCATTCCACCCGTCAAAGAAGCCAAAGTCGAAATCAGGCAGCGCCGTCGTGTTGCACGGGAAAACCCAGCCATAGTACTCGTCGCTCAGGTACGCGCCCGGCACAAACGACCAGTACAGCGCCGTGACGTCCGACGGCAGCAGCAGCAGCGTCGTGCCCGTGTCGGCAATCACATTCCACGAGTGCGACCGCCACACATTGTCGCCCTCGACGTGGATCCGCTGCAGGGCGATTTCCCAAAAGTTGGTCGACTGCGGCAGGTACTGCCACGAGATGCCGTGGTCCCGGTCGTAGGCGCTCTCGTTGACGTACCCAAAGTGGTAGCTGCCGGTGTCGTGGTACTTGAGGTCGACGCCAAACACGTTCTGGTCCATGGTGGGCGGCGTCAGGGCGTCCAGCAGGGTCGGCTGCCGGGGGAACGTCGTGCTCGTGTGGTTGATGGCCAGGCCCAGGATGCCCGACATGACGGGATCGCTCGTCAGGCTGCCCGACGCCGACAAGGCCGACTCGACCGTGGCATTGTACAGCGTCACGTTGCCGAGCCGGACGGTGTCGCGGTAGACGGACCCGCTGGCATAGCTGCCGTCGCCGTACGAGATGGACCATGTCGTGTTGGAGACGTTGCGTGCCGTATGCGACTTTTCAGGGCGGTAGATGGCCTGGCCAGCCACGTAAAAGGCCGGAGTCTCGGAGCTGAAGAGCCACCTGGAAGCCAGCCATTAGATCGATGATAAAAAATTTGGTCAAGGAACTTGGTGAAAGAGGCAAGGGCAATATAATTTTGGAACGCTCTGTTCGACGACTTACAGATCTGCAGACCCAGTATCAAGGTCCATCCACACCAGCTGCCCTGGCGTGCCAATGTACACCGGGCTCAGATACTCGCGGTCGTTGGTCTGGTTGACGGCACTGACGAGCCCCGTGTCGATCTTGGCCGACAGACCCTTGCCGATGCCATACTTTTTCAAGGCCCGAGAGTACTCGGCCGGTCCGTTGCACTTGTAGGCCTTGTTGTAGACCGAATCGACGGCAAAGCTGCTGTGGCCGTCGCGAGCATGTCTGGCATTGAAAGCTCTGTAACTGGGCTTCCCTGGAAACACTCGGGGGTAGGGAGGCAGCCGAGTCGGACCGGCACTCACCAGGCCAATGGCCACAAGGAGAAGAAGGCAGATATGCATAGTGACGATGTGACAGTCTAGAAGAAAAGAGCGAATAAAAGAGTGTGGTGAATGGGTAGATGTTGATGCGTCTTCTTCGATCGACCTTTGGGCTCGGTTGTCTTTTCAACCGTCCTTCCGCCGTCTTTTTACCTCCCTTTATGTTTATTTTGAAAAAGATAAAAAAGACACAAAATTTTAAACGCGTCTTTCTCCTGCAACGTTGTGTCCATTTTTGTGTCCTGTTCTTGTCTGATTTCTCTGTGTTTTGTGCCTGTGGGACGCAAAAGTTACAAATCGAGAAGGTGCGTCCGTGTAGCTCCTTCCCTCTCATCAGAACTTCCCCTCTTGGCATGTTGACCGCAATGTCTGGTTATCATTTGATTTTTCACGGTCGCGGCAGCCAGCAGTCGAACGCCTGTTGGGTATGTCCACGGTTTCCGGCCAGCCTTCCATAATGTCAAGTTTGGGGGTCTGAGTGTCTGCAACAGGTAAATGAAGATGTCGGTTTTACCTGCAAGCAACAATCCGCCGTGTACCACGGTAGTGTGGCAGAGATGACATCTCCTATTTCGGCAATAATAGTCAGTACCAGCTGGACCCTGGACATCATGTTGGCCCCCAACAGGTTCTCATAATGCAATTAGTCTTCACAACGGTCCCCAGGCACCCATCTTGCTCGCCTTGTTTTCAGCTTGGCTTGTCATTTGTGCTATTCGTCCGCCTTGTTTCGTCCAAAGCCTCTTACAAGATCAACCATCCGTCCTCGTCAATAGGAACCGGCCGTACCACGACGATGAAATATGTGGACGGTCCGGTACAAGGCCGAGGTCTCCTTTCTTTTTGAATTGCCTGTACACATGGCGGGATGATGCATTGGCTGCCTCTTCGGATATATCAGAGACAGTTTGGGGTTTCCCTGTTTCCAAACTCTGTTCTAGAAATTTATAAAAAGTCCTGGGACGTCTCCAAGAGCTGGAGTTGCATGTCGTCCCTTGAACGTGTTTTGGCTACAGTCGTGTTTCGACGTGTGCAACTTCGGCCGCTCTGCGGATGTCACAACGGCCGTTCCACGGGCACGACGACGACGAAGCACAGAGTAAACTGGTTCGTGCGGCATCCAGGGGCTGGAGCATCTAGGAGACCGAGACAGGAGGCCTCGGGTAGCGGTACACGTTGGCCCAACCATGATCAAGTCAACCAGGAAACACGTTTTCCACAAGTCAGAGTACGGATATTATAACCCTTTTTTGAAATCCTCAAAACTCCATGCAACTAATGTACACCTGATATGCTTAAAACTACAAAAAGGACAATTGACAAAAAAAAAAAGAGACCAACAAAATAACGTTTAAACTCTAGTCTATTTTTTTTGTCACTCTCTCTCACCCCGTCTTTCTCCCTTACAACTCTTCATGCTTAATAGTAGTGTCCTTGGGAGCCTCGCTAGAGGTGCTTGTCGACGATGTCGAAGCCTTCGAAGATGTTGACGCCTTCTTGGACTTGGCCTTGGCCGTCTTGGCCGTCTTGGCCTTGCTCTGCTTCTTCTCCCACTTCTTCGACTCGTACATGATCTTGGCAACCAGCTGCGTGTTGCCCTGCTCGACCTTGAATTGTTTCGTCCGCAGTTCCTCAACCAACAGGGCCGGGTCGTCCTTGGGGCCCAGTTTGGCCTGTTCTGCCTCCTTCTCGGCAAGCCAGGCAGACACGGATGCGATAATTCCCTCGGCCTCGGCCAGGTCTTCCTCTGTGTGAAGAATAGGAGGAGTGGTGGGCTTTGGCTTAGCTGATGTTGTCGTTTCTTGGACAACTGGTGGCTCGTCATCTTCAAGACCGTCAAAGTCGCTGTCCGCGGATGATGGCGAGGGGGTAGCTGTCGTAGATGTCTCGGATGGTGTAGAAGACTCTGCTGCCTCAGAGGCGGACATGGAAGACGAGGCCTGGGCAATAGCCGTCTGCAGGCCCTTGACAAAGTCGTCAAAGCTCTTGAGAGACTCCTTCAGTGCCGTAACACTGCCAGGGCGTTCCTTGTGCTCGGAGATTCTCTGTTGGGCCGGCTCGGCAATAGCCTTGAGTTCATCAAACTTCTTCTGGAGCTCTTCCCGTGGGGCGTCAGAGCCCTCGTCGTAGAGCCAGTCGCCAGTCTCACGGCCCAGCTTTTCCAGCTTGGCGCGGTCTTCCTCGCTGGTGACAGCGATGAATTCGTCGTCCTCCAGCAGGGCGCGCACCTTGTAGGTGTAGCTCTCCAGATGGTTCAGAGTCTCCTCACGAAGGAAACGGGCACGGTCAGAGGCCTCAAAAGCCCGGAGGCGGTCCTTCAGGCCCTGGTAATCAGTCTTGGACAGCTGAGGCGAACCCGTGCTCTCGAGGCTGACCTTGACAGGCACAGAAACAGTAACCTTTCTCTTGGTCTCTGCAGCATCCGAAGAAGTAGCAGCCGCGGAGGAAGAGGTAGCCGACGGCGACGAAGAAGTCGACTTCGATGAGCTGGCAGTAGAAGTAGAAGAGCTTGAGGCCTCGGACGAAGAAGACTCCTCGCCCTCTCCCACGGGTTGCTGATCCTTCTTACCGAAGCCGAACAGGTTCTTAACTCCATCCATGATACTCTCCTTCTCGGCCTCTTCAGTCTCGCACTCAGCCACTGCCTTGACAACCTCAACCTCGCCATTCGCGCTGCTCAAGCGAAGGCTGACCTTGAACTGGACAGCACTGGGCTCGCACGAGTGCTTCTCGCCAAGAGCAGCAACAGTCGCAGTCAGGTTCTGGGACTTGAAGATCTTGACAGGGACCTCAACGGATTCGCCGTCAGCTCCAGAGAGAACCTGAGAAAAGGTAATGGCAAAGTCGTCAGTATTGTCGAAAGTGAGTTCCTTCGGAGTACCGTAATGCGACGTGGGCGTCCAGAGCTTCTGGGTCTCGACCTTTTGGCTCTTGGGGTCGGTCCACTTGGCATTGACGGCAAACGATGCTCCTTCCGAAAGGCGGATATCCTTGACACGGAAACTGGGGCTAATCTCTGCGGCCCGAAAGCCTGCACCAAAGACGGCGGCTTCATCCGAGTTGACGTTGCTCCGCAGCTTATTGGTGCCACCAAGGATGCGCTCCAGCTGCTTTTGGACAAATGGCGTCCGCGTGGCGCCGCCGTGGAAAATGAGCGAGTCGAGATCGACAGCATCCAGCTTGGCCGCAGTCAGGGCTTGTTGCACGACTGTGCCAATGCGCTCGGCGTGGGCTTCGGCCATCTTCTCAAAGTCGGCACGGGAAAGCTTGTAGCGGAAGTCGACATCTTCGTACAGGCCCTCAAAGTTGGCGCTAGTCTCGCTGTTGGCACTGAGAACATGGCGGACACGCTCAGCCTCCTTGGACAGCTTTGCAATGGCACGCCCGTGGCTCTTGACCTGCTCGGTCGTAGCTGAGGCGGCTTTGGCGCCAGACGTTGCAACAAAACGGGAGACCATGTCGTCGACAATGAGCGAGTTCAGGGTGTCGCCACCGAGAGTGCGGTCCCAGCCACTGCCGAGCACCTGCACCTCCTGGACCGTCTTATTGAACTTGCCAACGTCCTTGACGGACCGGCTCTGGAACTTGAGAACGGTAGCCTTGGAGGAGCCAGCACCCATATCAAAGACCATGTGCAGCTCGGGCTTCTCACCCTTGGTGACGCTGGGGAACTCGCGGCTGGTGGCGTAGTTGAGACCAACCGCAAGACCGTCACTAATAAGTGAGAGAACGCGCAGACCAGCCAGGTTGGCTGCCATCTCAACAGCGCGCTTCTCCTGGGCAGTGTAAAATGGAGGGACAGTGAGGACAATTGACCGGACAGAGGTGCCCTGGCCAGCCAGGTTTTCGGCATTGCGACGAATGCTCTGCAGTTCCATGGCCAGCAGCTCCTCGACGAGCCACGCCTCCTCCTCGGCAGAAAAGGCGCCAGCGCTCTTGAAAGCCGCAGTCTTGAGGACGCTGTGCGTCTCGAGCTTCAGAGCAGGGTGTCTGGCAGCGTACTCCTCCACGACCGAGTTGCCTTCGACAGGCAGGCCCAGGAGTGTTTTCAGGTTCGGGTAGACGTCGCCGGGGAAGCGAGCGGCGAGGGCCATGGCATCGGAGCCATAGGCACGTTCGGGGTAGACGCCGGGCTTGGGGCCGCCTTGTGGGGGCTTGAAGGCAACGGCCGAGGTTTCTTTCCGGCGGGAGTCTTTGGTGAGGACAATTTCGAGGGGAATGCCGGGCTTGACGAGAGCTGCCTTGATGTACTCGGTGCCCAGGTCGACGCCAAGGACGGCAGCGGCCGCCGCAACATGGCTAACGAAGAGGGTGGCGCAAAGCAGGAGAAGACATAGCGGTGATGCCAGGCCTCTGGCCATTTTGGCGGTTGTGGGAGGGTATCGTTCGAGGGGGGAACTTCGAAGTGGTAGTGTGTCGATTAAATGTGTTCAGCTGCGATGCAGCACGAGGGGAGGATGAAAAGAAAAAGAAAGCCAATGCTGCAGAACAAACAACCCCAAGAGTGCTGCAGCCAGGCGCATATAAGAAAGCAAACTGACGCTGTCAAATAAAATCGACCAAATGAGTGACGTGTCGTTAGATATCTCGCCGGTCCTACACAGCTTGGGACAGATGTTTCCTTTTGGAATATAAAGGTTTTGCGAGTTGTTCACACCCGAGTTCCATAGCAAAAGGACAGCTTGGAGCCAAGAAGCCAGAGCTTGGGAACACTGATAGAGCCCCTATTGGCCCGATAGCAAGGGAGACCCATACGATTATTCCTCTGCAGGAATGTGGTTCCAGCCAATTAAGCTTCGCCTACCCCAGCCCTTTTTGAAATTGTCACGTGCACATGCTTCTCAGCTCCTCACGTGCCGCAACTAAGCTTAATAATGTTTGTCCGCTTTCGGCCTAGCGCTGGCTTGCTTCAAAAACCAACCAGACCAGGCGGTGAGGCAGCTTTATCTCTTGGGCTTCTCTTATCCGACCCCAAGTGCGTCACATGTGCTGCCACTTGATAGCAAGGATTGCTGATCATCGGAGGGAGGGTGAGTGGTAGGGTAGACGGACGAGAGGGGAGGGGAAGAGGGGAGGGCACGGTGGGAGAGAAAGAGGGCGAGAAAGAGTGTGGGAAGGAGCGATCGAGTGAGAAAGAGTAGTGCAAGTCACTTTCTCAGCCTTGGACGACCAGGGTCCGCCCGAGCGCGCTACCAGCCTCTTTATCGCGCATGGTGCCCCGCTATATGCCTTGAGCTACTTTTTTGCTTCTGTGTTGGTGCATATGTGCATAGAGTCTTTCCTCTAAACGGCCGACTTTCATCCCACCATCACTTTTTTGTTCAGTCGAGCGGTTGAGTGCGACCGCATAATGACGACACAACCAACGGCAGTGGTGTATTTTCTCTTGCGGCGGTATTGCCGAGTGAATACATCCTGGCCGGGTACTGTCAGGCCAGAGTAAGCGACCTCGCTGTTGGAGAAGGGCGAGGCCGATCCTGTGGAAGCCCAGAGGCCAGATGAGGACCATGGCAGACCATGACAGGCCAAAGACACCAAAGGAGCAATAGACAAGTCTTTCGTCCTCGATCCGGCTAGCACATGTAGCTGCTGCAGTAGCTACTTTGTACAATGACCAGATGTGACAAGGTTCGGAAGCCAGAAAGCGCATCGCGCAACCATGGGGGGGGGTGAGCTTCTGCGGTTGCGACAAGCTTGGGAGCTAAAGTAAGTGGGAGTGGTGTGGGAGGGTGAAGCTGTCCTGCATGTCCTGGCCGTCCTCCCCCCTCCCCCTTCTCTCCAGACTCTTCCCATATCCGGAAGCTGCAGCGACGACTGCCCAGAGCGGCCCGGCCGTTATTTATTGCTCATCCCCTCGTTGGGTGTCGAGCTATGTGATCTGTGTGTGTAGTCTCACCGATTGCCACTCTTGACTGTGTGATTGACCCTCGACTGCTGGCTGCATTTGACTCTTGACTGTGTCCAAGGCTCGGTTGTCTCTTGACTATCGTCACTTACATCTAAGCTTCTGTTGCCTCTTTTGTCTTACACCGCCAATCATGCTCACGGCTGGTTCTTCCTTGTCTGCGCTCCTCGGAGCTGCAGCCACTGCCGTCTTCTTTGCTCCCTCCGTCCGCGGCCAAGAGACCAGTAATGACACCGTCTGGTCGTCGGTCGTCTTTCTCAACCATGGCGAGCGCACGCCGCTCCGCGCGCCCACGCCCTCCGAGCTGACCCCCCTGGGCGCTCAGCAAATGTATGCCCAGGGGTCCGTCTTCCGCGCTCGCTACCTCGACACCAACCACACCCTGACCGAGGAGAACCTCGTCACCTCGTATGCCCCCATTGACGGCATCGAGACCGACGCCATCGACAACTCCCAGCTCACCGTCATGAGCATCGAGGACACGTACATTGCCGCCAGCGCCCTCGCGTTTGTCCAGGGCCTCTACCCGCCGCAGACCCGCACGTTTGCCTATGGCAGCGGCGGCCGCGAGTCGTCCGTCCTGGCTGACAACTCCATTATCAATTTCCCCCTGTCTGGCTACCAGTACCCCATGGTCTCGACCGTGTCCAGCCAGGAGCCAAACTCGGCCTACATTGCCGGCAACATTGGCTGCACCGAGTACCAGCGCGCCGCTCTGGACATTGGCAGCAGCCCGGTCGTCCAGGACGTCTACGACAGCACCCTCGGCTTCTACCAGGCGCTCTGGCCCGGCCTCTTCCAGGGCGTCTTTGACAAGTCCATGACCAACTTCCTCTACGCCTACGACCTCTACGACTACGCCCAGTACGAGTACACCCACAACCCCCAGGTCGCCGCCAACGCCCTCAACGAGACCGACCTGGCCGTCCTCAAGACCCTCGCCTACACACAGCAGCTCGACACCAGCGGCAACCTCAGCGTGTCGTCCTCGGAAGCCGCCGGCGACATGATCCAGGCCGTCGCCGGGCGCATGCTGGCGACCTATGTCGTTTCCCTCTTTACCCAGAGCATTGCCTACGGCGGCCACACCGGTAAGCTGAACCTCTTGTTCGGCTCCCTCGAGCCCTTCATCTCCCTGTTCGCCCTCACCGGCCTCTCGGCCGGGTCGTACGGGACCGTCTTCCAGCAGCTGCCCGGCCCCGGCGCCGCCATGGTGTTTGAGCTCTACACCGAGGGCGGCGGCACCACGGCGGCGGCGGCGGCGGCGGCTGACAATGCGACCTACCCCAGCCCGGCCGACATGCGCGTCCGCTTCCTGTACCGGCCCGACTCGGACGAGAACACAAAGCTCGTCCAGTACGGCATCTTCTCCGACGGGCCCGACACGGAAGTCACCAGCATGACCTATGAGGACTTTGAGCGCGCCATGGGCGGCATCGGGATCAGCACGCTGGGCGCGTGGTGCAGCATGTGCGACAGCATCAGTGTATTCTGCGACGCGCTCGAGGACAACTCGGGCTCGAGCAGCGACAGCAGCAGCGGCTCGGGAGTGGCCGGCAGCGGAACGGCTCGCGGCGGCCGCTCCGGCAAGGACGCAGTGACTCCTCCTGTCGCGGGAGTCATTGGCGCGCTCGTTGCGCTGGCGGTTGTCGGCCTGGCGGCGGCGGCGGCGGCGCTGTTTGGCGGCGTGCGTCTGTGCCTGGCCAGAAAGAAGAGCAGCAGGAACCGGGCGAGCAGCCAGCTGTACGACGAGCCCAAGACGTCGCCGGTGGGGTTCAACAGCCAGAAGAAGACGGGCGACGCGGACGTGGTCGTCTCCTCGGCGGGTGCGCACCACGAGCGCGTGGGCAGCTGGGAGCTGCGCGACAACGAGGGTCCCGCGGGTGGTCCTGCTGGCGGTGCTCCAACCAGCACATCTGAGCCACAGTCGGTTGTTTCGGTCATCAAAAAGGACGAGACGAAGCCGCCGGGTTACGAGTCGGATGACGCTGAAGAAGATCTGGGACACGCAAAGCCGGTTGTCCCGAGGGAGCACGTCTAGGGTGTCTAGGATGATGTCTCGGGGTCTATGAATATGAACACGGAGTTTGAGTCATTCATTTACGATTTCTTTGGTTGGTAGTTTGTCCCATGATGTTATTTCTTTGTTTGGTTTGGTCTTTTGGTTCTTTGGTTCTTTGGTTCTTTGGTATTTTGGTATTTTCTTTTCTTTTCCTCCCCATTCCTATTACAACTTCTAGCTCTCTTTTGATACCCTCTTATACCCTACTTTTTCAGGTTTATCTTTTTTAACACTTGCCTGTAGATTGGTTACCGTCGATTGAGTCATGTACAGAGTGATCTATTCGAATAAATTCTATTGATTGTCACAAATTTACGTATCCAGCGAGAAACATAATAGCAGTCGTGCGACTTTATTCAGTCTGTCACATCCAGCTCGTTACTTCAACCGCTTCTTTTACTTCTTTCGCCTCTTTTACTTTCACTTCTTTCACTTTGGGAATCTCGTCCCCCTTGCTACTCTTCTCCTCCTCTTTACAGGTGTTCTCGAGACACTTGAGCCAGATCCCTGGCTCGGCTGCGTGCGAAAACTTGAGGTGCTGCCCAAACATGTCTTCACGGTAAAACTTCTTCTTGCCGGACTTGCAGTCGTACAGCTTGTGGTCGATCTCGACGTGCGTCGTGAGATGGAAGTCATTGTCTTCTGTTGTCCGGAACTGTTGGCCGCAGAATCCGCAAATGTAGCAGTCCCCCTTGTCGTCGCTGACCACTTGAAAGGCCGACATGGGCGTCGTTATGCGGCCGCACGACCACGAGAACGGCCGGTAGTGAATCGTGGTGATGTGCCGCTCGGCCTCGTTCATACGGCTGAACCGCCGCTGGCAGAAGGCGCAGATGTGCGGCTTCTTTGCCTGGTGGAGTCGCAACTCCTCGACCGTCTCAAACTTTTGCGGGCGTTTTGGGCAGCACGAGCAGATAATGGTCTGTGGCTGTGTTGTGGGTGTTTCAGCAAGTGTCTGTGCAGCGAGTGCCGCCGTCACATGGCTGTTGCTGTTCCGCTGGCTGTTGCTATTCCGGCGGCTGCTGTTGATGTGGCTATTGCTATTCCGGTTGCTCATGTGGCTGTTGCTATTCCGGTTGCTCATGTGGCTATTGCTGTTCCTGTTATTGAGATGGCTGTTGCTGTTCCTGGTGCTGAGGTGGCTGTTGCTGTTGCGGTGACTACCCAGGTGACTGTTGCTGTTCCTGTTGCTGTTCCTGCCAGTCTCCCACGGGTGCACATGTCCGTTGAGCATATCAGCAGTTGCCCGAGACGGAAAAGAGGCAGCAGACAGTCGACTTGGTAGCGAACCAATGCTGCTCCGTTTGTCCGCCACGAACAATGACGACCTCGGCGACGGGACGGACGATATGGGCCCGCAAGACGAGGGCGGGCTGGCGACACCGGTACTGTAAGCAGCAGCCGATGTTGAGCTGGCAAAGCTGGCCGTCGACGAATTGGTGGCCGAGTATCCGGAAAGTACATCCGATGGATTCGGCGTGCTGTTGTTGGTCCGTCCTTGGAGTCGGCGGAAAATGTGTGCTGGGTCGCCATCTCGTCGCTGTGCCTCGACCGAGTCAAAGTCGAGAGAACCAATGTTGAGTAATTTTGTCAAGTATTGGTAGGATGACTTGATCCCGTCGTCGAGCCAGGAATCTGCGCCGCATGCATCACGGCCAGCTGTGAAATACCGGTCAGGCACGGACACGTCTGCCGAGGCATTGTTGTCGTCCTCCGCTAACAGAGACTGCTGTAGCCGAACACAGTTGTGATCGGTGACTAGCGGGTCATACTGGAACGACACTGCAGTAAACAAAACGGCAGCCAGGTGAAGGTATTGGCTGCTGTACAGGACATCCGGGTCGTCTGTGCCAGGGTGAAGGAACTGCTGCTCAAAGACTAGCAGGGCTCGGCGAACATAGGCCTGGATGCAGAGGCTGTAAAAGGTGGACAGCCACCACCGTCGATCGCGGAGGTTCACTTTGCGGAACATCAGCTGCGAGAGCTCTTCAATGTATGCGTCGATGCATGTCATCAGTTCGCGAAGGCAGTCAATGGTGCACCGACCACTCTGGCAGTTCTGATGGAGCTGGTCGCTGAGCAGGCTCGAGGAGTGCAGTCGAAGAGCATCCATGCAGCAGCGCAGACACACCATGGAGAGGCCAATCATGGATGTCTGATGAGTTAGTCCTCGGCAAGAAGAAGAAAGCGATCGGGTTCACAGCTGCATGTACTAACCTTTCCAACCTCGACCTCGTACACGCAGGCCAATTCCAGGAGCAGAATAAAGCTGTCGACCGACTCGATTTCCAACAGGGCCACGCATTCGCTGTTGTCGGTCAAATCCCAGGCAATGCCAGAAATCAAGTCGGAGAAAGTTGATGTCCGGCCCTGCACTTGGCATGCTGCGTTCAAAGACTGGTTGGCTCGATACCGTCCGTCGCGGATGGCGCAGGAATAGTGGTGGGCAGCAGGCGAGTCGTTGTGGCCACTCAAGAATAATGCAGGGTTGTCCAGGATCAGCTTGTTGTCGGAAAGTCGCTGCTCTTCTGCCTCTCGGAAGCATTGAAA
Organism: Raffaelea albimanens; assembly: GCA_002778245.1. NCBI lineage: Eukaryota > Fungi > Ascomycota > Sordariomycetes > Ophiostomatales > Ophiostomataceae > Raffaelea > Raffaelea albimanens. The sequence goes on from PCDJ01000001.1 coordinate 1,923,692, forward strand.
GACGACGTCGGGCTGGTTCAGGAACGCCAGTGTTGCCGAGCTGTCTGTGGCCGTGCTGTCTGCGAACGAGGCGCCTTGTGAAGAAGGCATTGGGCGAGACCGTGAGCACAGAACTTGCGGGGGCATCCAGTCTCGAAGGTTGCCTCGTCGACATCCAATCAATGGCCACGGAGGCGCATCTTCTCGGAGGTCGGGGGCAGGACAGTTCTTGCACGGGTCGCCAGGGTCGCACTTTCGGCGCAGAATCTTGCACCGCCAACATGCACCGCCAGCCCACTCGAGGTCTTTGATGTCTTTGCGGCTTCGGGCACTCAGCGGTCCCTTGCGGCCCCGTGGTCGGTTGGAAGAGATTCCAGAATGGAAGATGCTCCAGCTGTTGGACAGTATGTCTGTGAGCGATGGGCTGTCCTGGTACTTGGTGTCCTCCATGTCGGTGTCTCGAGGAGAAAGCACGACGCTGCAAGAGCTGCTGGCAACTCCGTAGTGCCCTTCAGTGGCTGCTGGTTTTAATGTCTTGATGGAGTTGTGAGTAGACATGTTGTCGAAAGAACAGGACTGGGCATACAGTTTTTGCTGTGTGACCGCAGAGTGTATTTGGTGGCTGTCCTGGACCCCCATGGACGGGGTTGTGCCAGGCAGGCTGTGGGTGTGTTTGTGGTGGTGTGTGTGTTTCGAGGGAGTGAGCTCGGTGAATCCAGGGAAACTTGGCTGTTCTTCGAGGAACATCTTTTGATCGCTGGGCTGCGAGGAGAGAGAGCTCTTCCAGATGCAGGCCTGTTGCTTACTTGGGTCGTAGCTGTAGCTGACGCTGCATTTTATGGCCAGGTCGTGCAGAATGGTCTCTTCAGCAGGGTTGCATATGGGGAACGTGAGCTGGTAGTTGTTGCTGCTGTCCTGGTCGTTGTGCGTGAAGAGTAATATCTTGTTGTACAGGTCCAGAGTGAGAGGGTCGTTGAGGTCGATCCCCGACAGGCAGGCCGGCGCTGATGCTGTAGAGTCTCGGTTCTGCTGCCGTGCTGGTCCGTGGCTAGCCAGGGCTGTTGCAGTTTCGTCGTCTGGGAAGAGCAGGTCGTCGGGACGGACAGCATGCGCAATCTCTATGGGCGAGTCCACGAAGCCAGCCGTTGGGATGCCGCTACTAAAGGCGTCAGGAGACATCTGCCCTGACGCAAGAGGCGGGGGAAACTGCTGCTGCTGCTGCTGCTGCTGCTGCATAGCAGGTGGTTGCTGAGCCCATGAGGACACCCACGAGGCCAGTTCCGAGTCGTAGTCCAGTTCCATGGCGTCTTGCGGCCAGCAGGCGTAGCTGGTGGTGGTTGCGGCGTCCAGGCTGTACCCGACGGCGGCTGCAGCAGCAAACGACGGCTCGGGATTGAGCTGGTAGTCGCCGTTGTGGCCGACCATTGCGCCGTTCTGGCCGGCCGGCAATGCGCCAGGCGACTGCAGCAAGTAGAGCGGCGGCTGCTCCGCCTTTTGGCTCATGGCATCGGGGGCCACGTCCGCAAACGGCCCGGTGCCTGAGGGTTGCCCATCTAAATCCATCTTGATTGAGATCAGAGACAAAGTGAAGGGCGGTGCTGCAGAGTACAAGTCACTTTGCAGAGGAAATAAATTGGATGTGCAATTGAGACCGCGCAACTAGGCAGCTGCTTTTAGTGCTGCGCAGTCTGTCCAGGGGGGGTCCTCTTGGTGACGCCCAGCAGGCTCCGATGCAGTCTGACGCCGGATCAGGACGCTGTGATAGGCCAGCTGCGGCTGTGTTCCTGGCACAGGAGACTCGGGTGGCCCTAAAACTCTCTGGGGCTCAGTCAGAGCGGCCAGGCATGGTCGTCGACGGAGTAGATATCCTCGCGGTCGATATCGTGCTCAAGTACACCTCGCGCGCATCTGGGCAAGGCCTGGTCGATCTTGCGGCATTTCAACATCGGCATCCAGAAGAGGCCGATCGTTCGTTTTTGCCTGTCCTTGCTGCTTGCTTCGTCGGTGGCCTGTGGTCGGTCCCCTTCCAACTGCAACGTCGGCAGGGCAGTAATACGTTGAAAAATAAATCAAAAATAAATTAAAAATTAAAAATTAACCCAGAATAATCCCTAAAAAAAGGAACCTGTCAGCCGTGGCGAATCCGGGCCCGAAGCTCGTCACGGCCCTCAGCACACGCAAAAGGTGGAGACAATCCTCTACAAGGCAACCAACCATAGCCGGCAAAGCCCCCAGCGATCGGTCGACGTGTGCGGTCGGCCCCATTTGGTTTGGTCTGCCTAGGAGGGACACGCTGGAGGATTCGGGAAGGAGTCCAGGCATACCAGCCTGGCCGGGGCGCCAGGTGACAAAAAGGGACAAAAAGAGCACTGGCCATTGGCGTGTGAGGGCACACCGGGCCTGAATTGGGGCCCTTGACTGTGACCGGCGAAAAAGGAAGGAGCGAGATGTGACGGGCAAGCTTGGTGCTATCACGTGAATTCTTGACAGGCAAACTTTATGCGAAGTGAGGAAAAAGCAAACGAAGTGAGGAAAGGCATCTAGGTCACACTTTATACGAACAAAGTGAGGAAAGAAAAATGAATCGCTGGATTAACGCCGAATTCGACTATTACATGCTTCGCGCTGCTGCTACTGCCCCATCGTCCGCTTCATCATCGCCTTGAGCGGCTGCTTCCGCTCAAACGGCCAGTTCGTCCCATTGTCGTCCCTTGTTGCCGGCTGGCCTGGCGCGGCAGCAGCGTCTCGTCTGAGCGTGCCAAAGGGGCTCACCGTGCCCTCGCTGAGCCACTGCTGCAAGCTTGGCGGGGGTCGTATCGGGTTCCCCCCGGGCGTGGGTGCCCGCTGGTTGGCAGCCTTGAGCGCCACGGCGGCCGCAGCAGCAGGCTGGTTCCCTGCTCGTCCTGCTCCGGCAGGCTGGTTCACTTCCGCGGCGGGCTGGCCGCCTCCACTGGCTATCCCGATCATCTCTCCTCCAGGCTGCTGCTGCTGCTGCTGCTGCTGGCTTGGGGGCGTCTTTGGGAACAGCGACACTCTCCCGTCTGTCACTGCCCGCTGCTTTCCTGCACGCACGCTTCCGTCATCGCTCGTGTCTGACCCGAACACGCCCACCCCGAATCCTTCGCTGTTCCTGTCCGTCCTTCTGTTGCTGTCGAGCTGTCGTGATGAGGGTAGATTCCTGACGTATCCCTGGTCGCCTTTGGCGGCGTTGGTCGTATACTGGGACTCCCGGTCCTTGGAATACTGCGATTCCCTGTCGTATCTTGATCCTCGCGAGTAGTGCGACTCCTTGTCCCTGTCTCTCTTCTCGCCGTCGTATCCGTACACTTCCTTGCGGTATTGTGCATAGTCGTAGGCAGCGTCTTGGTCGCTGCTGTTGTTCTCACTGCCGCGGCTGCCACTCTCTGCCCGTCTGGCACGTTCCTTGTTGTTCTTCCTCCGAAGGATCAGGTAGACCGCCAGCACGGTGAGCAGGACTGAGCCGATAAAGGTGCCCACGACTGCAAGCGCCGTCTGTGTGACCGACACGGCCGTCCCTTGCGCCTGCTCGACTTGTGTGTCTGCGTTTGCCTATCATGTCAGTCAGTTGGCTGCTGCAATGCTGCCTGTCCGCATGAACAGACAAAACATGTCTGCCTGCTCGATGAGGAATGCTGCCACCTTTGGGGGGGTGAAGGACCTACCCTCGCTATTGTGGCATCTGCCTGTGCCGACTGCACTTGACTGCTCGCCACACTGACGACATTGCCAACGCTCGACGTCGCCGAGGCAATGGCACGCGCGGCACTGCTGGCTGCCGACTCCTGTGCTGCACTTATCGCGCTGGAAGCTGACTGCGAGGCCTGGCGGGCCGCATCTTGGGCCTGCTGCGCAGACTGCTGGGCCTGCTGGGCCGACAGCTGCAAGGACTGGATCGATTGTGACAGCCGGTCGGTCGACTGGGACAGTTGGGTCACCTGCTGGGCCAGCTGCTGGGATGTCTGCGAGACTGACCGGCTGGCTTGGCTGACCGATGACGAGGCATCCGACAGGGACTGCAGCTGGGAGCTGAGGGCCGCTACCTGGCCGCCATTGTCTTGCCGCTGTTGTAGAAAGGAAGGGGGCGGAGTCTGGATGGCCTGCTGGCAGGCAGCAAGGCCAACAGGTGTTGCCTGGACACTGTCACCGGCGATGTCCGTGACTGACGCTGCAGCTGCTGTCAGTTGACTCGCGCCGACCAAGAAGAGCAGCGTGACGACTAATGGTCCACCACACTTCCAGTGTGTGAACATGTTCGTGTAGCCCGCAAAATGCACGATAAGTTTTGTGCCGTCGTAATTAGCAAAAAAGGGTGGGAAATGAAAGGGAGTGCTTTGTTGGTATCATGGGCGTTGTATCATGAGCAAAATAACCGTATAAGCGGTCATGATCCTGATGTTGGTTTCCTGGATACTTCTTTTGTGGTTTGGGTGAAAGGAGAAATTAGGCAAAACTGGAAAAGAAAACAGAATCAAAAACATAAAAAAGTCAAAAAGGTAAAAAAGACTCAAAGATACAACAAGGCGCAATACAGGTTAAAAGAAATCACCACACCACGGAAACGGGAACGAGAAAAGACGGAGGTCCCAGTCCAGCAGCATTCTCCCAGTCCGGTCCCTGGACATCATCGTTTCCCCCCGGTCGAATCATTTTTATGTTACAAAAAAGTACAAGAGTCAAGCAGGAAATCGTCCTAAACGGGCAGACTGGCTCCGCATACCAGACTCGAGTGTGGACTAATACAGAGTAGTGCACATCAACAGCAGGGCACGGCATAGCATCAGTGCGGAAACCGAGAACGAATCTTACTTTTTTCCCAGGCAGCGTCAAGCCTTGACCCGGCTCTGGGTAGCTCGATCAGATCGGAAAATCCAAAGCCATTCACTAGGGGCCTGGTCCAGAGACCGGGATCTAGCATTGCCTTTGTTCATGGATCTAGGGAATTTGGCACTTGTGGCATGGCGATCATGTAGAGAGCTGGAACCGAGTTTGCAAATATCATGCTTAAGAGAGAAGCGGAAGAAAAAGGAACAAGGAGTCCGGGGCCCGGTTTGGACTGTGGGCTACATTATTCACTTGAGAGAGGCCACAGGAGAGAAGTCTCGGCCTAGCTTAGAGCTGGGGTCAGATCGGTATGCTTCTCTTTGGAGTATATCGGAAGATGAAGGCTCGCGTTTGGTTACATTATCGGGGGGCTCGTCTCTCTAGGCTGCACGGTTGCCATCGGGGCAGTAGGCGCGCAAAGCGCTCTTTCACTAGACAAGGGCAGCCTGGAAATGCACTCGAGGTAAGATACGTACGGGGCCAGGGAGGCCTGCTCCGAAAAGATGGACGCAAGGACTGGTCATGAACGTATGCGGGTAATGTCCAGGCTAGGAGTATCATATATGCCAGGACTGTCCGGATACGCAGAGCAAGGACAAGCCGACACGCAGTTTCATGCTTGTAGTGAGAACCTGGATGCCGTATTCCACGGGTGAAACAGGCATTTTTTGTCGCAAACGGGCAGACACGCAGAGATGTGTTGCAAGGACACGCTTTCTGAAACGAAGATGAGCTTCACATGGACACCCTTGGGAGAGGACTGATACTAATTCTTAAGCGAGCTGGCAGTCATTGAGCAGCAAAGAGCTATGGCTGTCGTTCACTACAAGCATCAAGGATAGCAGGAGAGCTTACCCTGTACCTCGTCGCAATGACTCGCATGTGGTGATGGGTGTTAGCATATGGACGAGGTGTTGGGATATTCTGATATCTTGGTATTTAATTAAAAAAAACACACTACCATGAATATTCCACACGAAAGCTAAAGCCGCTCTTATTGATGATTTGTATTTCTTTAGACTTCATTCACCACAATGTATCAACTAAGAGGGGCCAGAATGGAGTGTTGCCAGAATGGCAAAAATGATCGTCATTCTCAAACAGACACGGTATTGTCGAATTGAGGGGGCCAAAAAGCTTTTATGCACTTTTTTACCTTTTTGACTTTTTCTTGTTCATGCAAAGAACTCGTCATATTTTCTCTTTTTTTTTTGTACTTTGAATTTTTCTAGACCAGTCTCGCTCTTTCTCATATATAATACATATGCACGGACAGGAACGACAACAAAAAAAGGCGTTCCAGCAAGCCGGCTCTCCCGGTTGGCGGCCATGCATACAAAGACGGCCGTCTCGCCTGTGCGAATGCAGCAGGCCATGGTTGCTCTTTTGGGTGCCTTCTTGCTCCTCCTGAGTACATATACCGTGCATGCTCTTTCAAGATGCCTCACGAATACAAATAGTTGGCCCAGCCACCAGATAATTACCAACACCAAGAGAATCGCAAGAGTGGCCAAACGCGGGAAAGAAGAAAAGAACTTTCAAACCACTTTCTGCATAAAAGACGCAAAATAAAAACTCCAGTCCCATTACCAATACTGGCATGCAAACACCTATTTTTTGTTGTTTGAGGGAACCTGTGAAACAGCATAACCTCGCTAAATTTGGTGTCGGCAGGGGAAGACGTCACCAGTCGAGGTTTGGCGAGGCTCGAAACGAGGGTAGGTGTGTGTTGTGTGTTGTGTGAAAATGCTCCGGACTTGTCCTTTTTGCATAACAAGCAGCGCCTGCTGCTAAGACAAGGAGCTCCAGACTTGGGAACCTTGCACAAGTGCCCGTCTCCAGGCCCATGCGGACAGCTCGAGCATCTTGTACTTGCGCAAAGTATCCCCAAAGGACGATACCCTTAGACGGGCAGCTTGAACTTCTTGCCCTTAAACACCTTTTGGTAGTAGATCCAGAAGAAGTCGCTGTACAGGACAGTCTGGATCACGCCGGCCACAATGGCAATCCAGTCAGGGTGGTGGTTGGGTTCTGTGACGTAACGGTAGATCCAGTTGGGGATATACAGGGCGCGATAGATACCCAGGGCGAAGAGGTAGTGCGTCGTGATGGTCTCGGCCTCGCCGGTTCTCTGGAGCATGAACAGCTGCGGCAGGATGGCGACGGACTCGAGCCAGATCGAGAATGCCCACAGGATCTCCGAGATGGTGTACTTGTACGGGATGAGGATGGCCAGCACGGCAGCACCGCCGAGAAGATACTGGACGCGGAACGTATCGACGTTGGGGTCGTTTGTGGGCTTGTAGGAAGTCGTCATGAGGTAGATGATGTAACCCTGCGAGGAGATGAAGAGAATCTTGAAGATGGTATTGTATATGCTCTCAGTGGAGAACAGGTCTGCTTTCGTTAGTGTTTGGTACAGGCCGGTTTCGTGGCCAATAATGCATGACTCACCTAGGTATCTTGTCACGTAGACCAAAAAGTAGAGGACTTGGGACTTGAAGGAGATGCCGGAACAGCTCTGGCTCTGTTAGTACAAACTCGCCCCCCATGCAAAAATGCTTGTACAAATTGAGAGATCAAAAAAGAAAAACATACATTGAGCTGGACCATCTTGTGGAGGAGAATGCCAATAGAGGCAAGGTGAGAAAAGTCGGCTGTGGGAAAGATTAGATTTCGTCAATCACGTCTCGAAAAGGGCTGCCATTGATTCCTTACCAATAAGCCGAAATGGATTTAACACCATCTTGGTAACTGCTCTGGTTCCAGCTGGAACCCGAAAGTTGTCGAATATGTAGCAAACAGAGGCACCGCAGTCGTGACGATGTCGATGGTTTTCGCGGCAAAGCCGGGTCGGAGAATTCGAGAAACGAAGCTCAGTCAGCAAGCCACCGGGCTCTTCAGTTCAGGGGCCGTTTCTCTCTTCGACGGGTGTCTGGTGCGTGGAAGGACCGAAAACCGTCGACGAGGTATTGGTCGGCTGCTGGTGCTGCGAGGTGGCGGCAGACGATGGCAATTGGGGGTGGTGGTGATGAGTCGTTGTATTTCAAGAGCAACAACACGTTCGGTGATCTCCCTTTTAGCCAGCGTGGAAGATGACACGAACGCGATTAGCTCCTGATTGGGCCGGGCCAGCTCTCCCCCTTCATTCCCCCTGTAAATTCCACAACGGCGCCCTTCCTTGGCCAGAAGGTCCGGCGCGTTCTACTAAGTACCACTAAAATGCAGGAACCCACCCTGCCGAAAGGGCTGTCGAGTACACCGTACTGCCTGTAAGTAGAGTAATGTAAGGTATGTAGCTCTAAAGTACTTTATCGTGGATATCACACTTTATGGTACCTCTCTGATACACGCTACACTCGGTCCGGGGTTTTTCCGCTTCTGGAGCCTTCCCTACGACAGCCATGTTGTATTCTGCTATTACCAAGCACCTGTTAGCCTGGGGCGAATATTCGATGATGGCTGCCTCGTCGCCATTTATACGCCGTGGGCGCATCTTCCCATGCAGCCTCGCCCTAGAAACTTGTCACTTTTGCACCTTGGATTTTTTTTCTAATTTTCGTACTCTGCATATTTTTTGGCCCGCAACTCAACTAATATCTTCTAAAAATGGCCGACACCAACCCCCCTTCGCCAGTCCCAGAGGACTACTCGCCTATGGAAGTCCCAGTATCTTTTGCCGGCGAGACGCACACCTTCACTCTCGACGAATCCGGCACACTCGACGACCTCACTGAGGCCTGCGAGCTCTACTGGGGAGCAAAAATGAAGGATGCCCACGGCGAGCCCGTCACGTACGACTGGCAGCACCACAAGTTCATTGCGCCGCCCCCAGTCGGGCTGCTGAGAGGCAACGAAGACCACGCATACGAGCTGTCCAAGCTGTTTGGAAAGGATGGCTCTCTGAAAAACAAGAGACAGCCAGTCCTCCGCCTCATGACGTCCCCGGCGTTGTCCATCCGCAGCATGCAGGACACTGAACTGGCCGTGCGCCGCCGCGAGGAACGGATGGGAGCGGCCCGACTCAGAAGACATGCAGCGTATACTACCACAAGACGCGGTGCCGATGCCGCTTCGCCCTACACGTTTGGCGAGCTGCGACCACTCCCCCATATGCCCCACCCCGAACGGTCCCTGGCATTTCTCCAACGGCTCCGCGACGACGCCGGCATCCGCCACGCCATGAAGACGCACCAGTTTACCGTTGGGCTCCTGACCGAAATGGACCCGGCCATGTACACCGAGTCGTCCCACGAGGGAACGTCTAGAACACTAGGACTCAACCGCAACCAAGGCCAGATCATCGAGCTGCGGCTACGGACAGACGCCGGCGACGGGTACCGCGACTATGCGACTGTCCGGCGCACACTCTGCCACGAGCTGGCGCACAATGTCCACGGCCCGCACGACCACAAGTTCTGGACGCTGTGCCACCAGATTGAGCGGGAAGTCGAGCGGGCAGACTACCGCAGATCTGGTCGCACGTTGTTGGAAGGCGACTTCTACGAACCGCCAGCGCCGACAGTTCCCGAGACGGACCACACAGACGCGGGCGGGTGGACTGGCGGGACCTTTGTGCTGGGCGGTAACACTGCTGCAGGCCCTTCATCGTTGTCGTCGCCGTCTAGCAGACGAGAACTTGCAGCCAGGGCGGCTGAGCAGCGGCTCCAGCGGTCTTCCGGCGATAGGAGCCAAGCAAGCGGGGATCATGAAGGGTCAGAAGGAAGAGGAGGCCCTACTAACGAATGAGTATGATGGCGGGAGTTTGTTTTTTATTGGGACAGGCGGCGTTCTTCATGGGTTAGATTACGAGTTCAGACATGAATATTGCATCGGGTTGATAGCGTTTGGTCAGCATAGGTTAGGATAGCAGACTTTTTACTTGGATTAAAGTGAATTCAGGACATAATGATATCACGAATGCCATTTTTCTTTCCTCGCCTCCCTCGATCGGCGTCTTCTCTTGACTCTTCACTTTTCTTTCTTTCTTCTTTAGTCAATAATGCATTGCCCAGCAAAAACATGCCTTCACAATAAACTATAAATGAAATGTAATTCCTTTCCTCCCCACAAGCCACGCCGGGCTAATGCTATTGCGCTTTCCACCCTGTAGTTTCCTGTAGATATACTCTGATCCGAAAAAGATACTCATAAAATGGAATATGGCAGCAGTGCCTTTTGTCGTCACTTTTAAGACGACAATCGACTCGGCCGAGTCTGTGGAGGCCTTGCCAGAAGATACAACCTCCTGTCGGTTGTGGATTTCCCAGCAGTCAAGTTCCTTTCCCAGAAACACCTGTAACGCCCGCCTGACCAGTTGTTCCTGAACAATACTAGATAAAACAAATAAAAATAAAAAATCTCCCATCAAGACAAATATCTCTTCAGGAATCGGTATCGGTACTGTTGGACAAGGTGCTGTTAAACGACGTGCCGTTGACCGAACCGCTCTTTTCTTCGTCCAAACCCTTGACCCATTCTTTTGTTTCGGGTTGCCATTCGTGGCTGATTCGTTAGTACGAGAAACGTAGGTAAGCCCCCCGGGGGATATATCATAGGTAATACGTACTGCTCCCATTGGGTAATCACCAGAGACTTGGTGCCGTACTCGTCGGTCAAGATCTTGTCAAAGTTGTACGGCACTGTCGCCGGCACGCCCTCAAACTCGGTCTCGCGCATCGGGTACAGCTCCCGCGTGCGGTACCGGTGGAAGTTCTTGCAGCTCCACACGCCCGGGCGGCGCCGCTGGTCCCGCTCCGCCAGCCCCGTAATGTCGATAAACATGCCGTTGCTCGTGTCGATCCAGCGGGCGTCGATAATGTTCTGGCCGTTGAGGCGCGGCAGGGCGTGGAACGGGTTGATGTCGAGCAGGTACTCCTTGAACACCTCCTGGCCCGAGTCCTTGTCAATGTACTTGTACGTGTGCGTCGTCCGGTTGAAGTTCTTGGCCAGGTAGAAGAGCGTCACGTCCGACACCTGGACGTCCAGGTCATAGTCCCAGGGCATGATGCGGCCGTTCCACCACCAGCCTAGCAGCGTGCCGTGGGCGAGCCAGGTCTCGACGCCGAGCGCGCGGAATGTTGTGAGGTACGACCGGATCAGGTTCTCCAGGGCTGGGCGGTGCTCTTCGTACTCGACGATGCCGTGGTAGAAGCGCTTGTCGTAGTGCCCAAGGACGCTGCTGGAGCCCGGCTCCTGGAAATACTTCATGACCTTTGTGTGCGAAGGGGGTCTCCGGTTCGGCCGGCGCGGCTCGGGTTCGGGGTTGGGCTGTGGGTTTGGTTCGGGCACTCGCTTGACGAGGGCGTGGCCGACGGGCAGCGCGCCGGATCCAATGTCCTGCAGGCCCAAGGCCAGCTGGCCAAAGGCGGCGGCGGCGAATAATGAAGATAGGAGCTTCATGGTGGAAGGGGGCTTGTGCGGTCGGGTTCGAGGGGGTCGTTGTTCGGACTGCCGATGGGACCACAGCAGGGTTGGTTGGACCGCAGACGTTCGGACTTGATGGCCGCAATAGGTGTTGTCTGGATCTCGAGTTCGGTCGAGCTGGCTTCGTTCACGAGCCTGCCAGGGCGACTCAAACGGTCGCGTGACCTGCCAAGACGTCGATGAGACAAAGACGGGGAAGCGCCCAATAGCGAAAGAGCGAGCAAACAGCGAAATGGCGCGCGCTGGGTATTATCGCTGTCGATGGCAAAAGGGTTTCCAGAAACACTCGCGGCTGAAGAGGATGGAGCAAGCAAAGGACGAGGAGACAAGAATGGGAGTTGGAATGCGCAGCTCTCTTCTACCGCTCAGCCTCCTGTGTTTGGGGGGTTGAGCCTTATTATGTCGCCCCCCCAGACAAAAAAGTACGAATGCTACTCCAGACAAAGATACGGCGCAGTACGACCTGTGTTTGGTCTGTCCCTGCTACTGCTTGATGGGTGGGTCGGTTCACCACCTGGCTTACGCCGCCCACGGCCACTAGAGACCATTTGGGAAGGAGCCCGCGTCACCCAATTCTCCTGCTGGGAACCAGAGAAAAAAGCAAGTTGCCAAAAGTACGCAATACATCATTAGATACTTGAGTAACGCAGTGTGGAAGAGGCTGGAATTGATAGTGAATCGACCCGACGATTCGCAATCAGAATGGCCTCGTTGCGGATTCTTCAAGGGATAAACAGAAGCAATTTCGCGCTGCAGCATTCCGCCGACCCCCTGGCACAGCATGTAAGATTCGTTGAGCCCTGGCCAACTAGAATGCCTTGGAAACGCCCTCCCCCCGGTGGCTGTGGCGAGTACGTCAGAAGCCTCTCCCTTCCCAGGACAAAAGTCGGGGCGACGGGACAGCGGGGCGGCCTAGCAAAAACTGTCGCGTGCTCTCCTTCTCCGACCAGAAACGCCAAGAGGTTCCCCGTTAAAATGCCAAGTCTTGCAGGAGCTTACTGCAGGTTAATCAAAGGGTCTAATTGGCTTCAATCTTGGTCGGAGCAGCGTCGTACAAAAGATCAACTCCAAGTTCGAGATAAACGGTCGTTGCATTTGCCGAGCCGTCTCGCAGTTTTGAAGCCGAAGGATGCTGCTCCTATTCGTATCTTGCACACATTTTGTCCGTTTCAGATAGGGAGCCGTCGGCGTTCGCAGTGCAGCTTATCCTGCATCAGTCGTGTTAACATCTACCACCAGAACTACCCAGTCGTTCTAGTCAGTATATCATATCTCCAATATTGCGATTCCTGAATGTTGCCATCGTCCCGTCGTCTGAAATGCAAAAAGAAGGCCCAGTGGATATCATAAAATACATCGGCTTTCTCTCGACCTTTCCCAAGTCCTGGGTATCAAATGCATGCTTCCATGTCCCGCCAGAATAATGCAAGCCCTTATCCTTCGCCACTTCTAACCCTCTCCCAAAAATGCATCACACATCGGTGCTCTTCTCGTCCTGCCCGAGAAACACCTTGTATATCCGCTTACTCAAGGCCGGTCCTACTGCCCGGTCGGACAGTGCGCCGTTCCTGTTTCGGCTCTTTAAGCATGCCTCCAGCGCCAGCGGACCCTCTGCTTCCAAACCCTCGACAAGCTTCGGCATGCTGCCGAACCGCCCCGCCACGCCCATCGCCACCGGCTCTGTGACTCGTCCTATTTGTTGCAGCAGCAGCACATATGTGTCCTTGCCGCCGTCGCCAGTCGCAATCTGGCCCGAGTCCATGCAAAATGAGGCTGCTGCCGCGTAGAGTTGTTCTTTTTGTAGCCGGTAAGGCGCAGCTGCAATCTGCTCTGTGAACGTCTTGATCCATCGGGCCGTGTCGAGCGGGTGTTTTGTTTCGTGAATCATCATTCCGTGAATCATTTGCAGTTCCAAAAGAGCGTCATCGACGACGGATTCGTCAATGGGTTGTTGAGGAGTCTGCCGGCCACGTCCTCCGACCGTACGTCCTACATCGCCTCTCACGGCCGATGCAAACTGCCGATTTCTAGCCGACCTGTTCTTGCTCTTCCACGCCTCCAAACCTTCCAAAAGATAAATGACCTTATGAGTCGGGAAGTGCCGCCGTATGGACCGCACATGCGCACCCAAATCATTGAGTCGCCTTCTCCCCGACTCGTCTTGGTCCATGATCAACTGCACAATATCGTCACCCCGGATGACCACCAGTGCATGCTTCTCCTCCTCTATCCGCAGGTCGACAGGCACCCAGTAGCCCAGATCTTCTTTGTACTCGGTCGTCACTTTCCGCTGCCAGCTGACAACATTGTCGACTGGACTGGTCCAGGTCTTCACCTCTACCTTAATTTCGCCCAGCGTCGACTCAATAGTCTCTTTTGTCGCTTGCGGCAGTGTTGAGGGAACCTGTACGATCATTTCGGGGGTTGCCACGTGCTTGTCGGTTCGTGATCGGTTGGCATCATTGAAGGCTGCAGCTGCGGCTCTCTCCTCCAGTTTCTTCCGCTTTGCGACTTCGGCTGCTATCCGCCGCCGTTCTCGTTCCACCTCCTTTTCTTCCTGTCGTTTTTGTTTTTCGGCCTCTTTGAGTCGACGAGCCTCTTCTTTTTCTGCATCCGTCTTTGCTTGGCGACGTGGTTCTGGTCGCGTAGCAGTCGACTGCTCCGTTCTCCGCCGCTCTCCAGCAGCTTTGCTTCTCTGGCCAGTTCCAGCGGAACGGCGAGGTGACGAGGACTCGTCTGCCTGGGGATCCTGTCTCCATGCAGCCAACAGCTCGTCAACACTCCGAAAGCCCGCCATATCCAGATCATCCAGGTCGTTGTCCAAGGCCAACCCGCCCTTCTTTGACTTTTTTCGGGATTGCTCCTGAAGATTCTTGTTGATGTCTCGCAACCATGGAGAAGTACTCCTGTCTCGAGCAATTTCCCTTCCGCCAGTGGCGTCCAAATCATTGCTTGACGAAAGACTTCTCCGGGGCGGGGACGAGGAACTCAGCACAACCACCGACTCCACACACTCTTTTCTCTGGGTTACCACGGTGGTATTGGATCGTTCGACATGTGGCGATGACCAGTCCGAACTGAGAGTAAACGATTCCACATTCAGCTTTGCTGCTAGGAATGGACGGAGGTTCTCCTCCGATACTTCGCTCATGAGATCGGTATTTCTGCCATTTTTGAGTCCGTGGTTCAGCACCGGCGTCGAGTCGTCTGCAACTGCCGTCGTCTGTTTTGGGGGGTTCGACTTGGATAGAGGGGAGTTGGGTCGAGGCGAACGTCGTGAATTTTGTTGGGGAAGATCTAGGTCGAAATCGTCCATAGCAAAGTCGTCGACTGGGTTGGACAGCCTTGGCCTCTTTGAAGGTCTGCTCTCACTGTCGGCCCGTATCTGTGGCCTGCTCGGTTGCTGGTCACCAATGTCGTCATCGTCGTCATCCAGAAGAACAATCGTCTGGCGTTCAACGCCATTTGGTGCATTTCTTGTCTGGGTCTGCCTTCGAGGAGGAAATTTCGAGAAAGGAGTTGCCGGGAAGGGAGATGAAAAGTCGTCAGAGAGGTTGTCGAGGAATCCGCAGTGCGTCGTGGGCTTGCCAGATTGTCTGCCCGTGGCAGGAAATGGAGTAGAAGCTGTATTGGCCGCTGAAGTGACATTTCTGGCAGGCGATCTTGCAGCCTGGAGGTAATCGGAGGTGGCCGCTGTCGACGTCGCAATGTCTTTCACTGGTGATTTCGCTGGCGACGTCGCTGTCGGCAGGCGATCGGCTGCTGTTGTCTGGGACGCATTCGGGGTCACAAACGGACCCGACTCATCGTCGCTCGAAAGCAGGACGACTACGTCTCCGTCTCCCGTCATCTTACCGACCAAAATTCGGGTTTCGATATGGCATTGAAAGGATGGTGATCACCATGGAGGATCCAGGCAACTGCAAAGTAAACAAGTGCAAAGTAAATAGAAATGCACTAAGCTAGAGTTTGTGGGACCCCCCTCCATCCACGTCCTGCAGGCAGCGACGCGGAACAGTTCCCGCGCTCAACGCGAACTAGTCACGTAAGTCACGTGATACAACATTTGCGGACTGCGGACGACTGCTCGGTTAGTGTTTCGTCTGTTTAATGCATTGCATGCATTCTAGAAGAATGTGTGCGCTCAAAGAGTGTATTCGTTTATCCTGCTTCTAGTCGGTTCTTTTGCTTTCGGCGGCACAGCCGGTTGTTGGTGTGAAACTCATGGGACGTAGAGGTGCGACGGACGATGTCCGAGGGCTCTCGAGCCTAGCACGCACAGACAAGAATTCACATGTAACTGCGTTTGGGCTCTGGAGTATTTGACCATTCAAAGAGCCTCTGACCAGTTTGACGCTTAATGTAACTCTGCATGTGGCTGACGGGTGGCCGGGCCAGAGGGAAAGAGAGGGGATGAACAGGTAAATATTTACAGGTAGTCCAGACACGACGTAAGATGCTGTCAAACCCTGGAATGTGTGGACTGGCTCGGCTCTTTGTTTTAGGTTTGACACGATGGTCAATTCCCCAGTTCGAGATGTAGGTTAGAAGGTTGGTACGCTGGCAGGTTAGCAGGCAAGTGGAATTTTGAACTTATCCGCGACATCGATCAGAGCAGACGGAACCACTGCCAAAATATCGGCAGGCTGGAGATCAACGGCCTCAGAACCATATCAGGGCCTGCCGCCCCCCCACGCCGGGGGCGGCGGGCCAGACGGGACCAGGGGGAGATAGACCACGTCTTCTTCGTTACGGACACGATCTTGTTAATGCAATGCAGGGAATAGGTATTTGCCGAAGGACAGTGCGATGGCAGCTGCCGATCCAGAGGATGGTAGAATGCTGTGATCGAATGCTGCGGATTAGTTGATTATCGCCAGTTGTTGTGCGGAGTTCTTGCCCTTTTTGTATTTTTCAATATGCGTAGAAGCACCCGTAGTTATAATAAAATGCACTAGAAGTTGTTCGATAGAAAGGAAAGTAAAAGAAGAAGAGAAACCCAATTCCAGGAAGATACGAGTACTCTAGTGTTCAGATACGCATGTGCCACATTGCATTTGTTCAAGGATCCAATAGCGGGCAGTTGTAACGCTTGGTCCGTCTTGTCCCACTGGTTGTGAACATCTGGCCCGTCCCACCTCGATTTTTATGCGTTGTACGGAGTATTCTTACACGGGCGGTAGCAGAAGAAGGTTCTGCTATGGAGTGCGGCAAATCTTTTTTATTGCTAAGAGTATCTTGTTTTTACGATCGTTAAGTTGTTACCCTATAACCCTGTATCTTAAGAAACTCTATCGTGCCATCAATTAGTTTCTTGCACAGTTGTAGATTTGCGTCTAGTCCATCTTTGAACTGAAAGTATCAAACCTTCTTTTTGGCTTTTGCAACTGAAACAAAATCACCACAGTGGACAACAGACATCTGCAGCCCTGCACACACCAGCAGTTCAAGTCTCTGTATGCCGAGTCCCACAGTCTGCTGTGTTTATGTTGCCAGTTGCATTGCAACAGAGGCCACTCGGGTAGGACGCGCACGAGCTCGTTTAGTGATGCTTCTCTGCGCCGTCGACTAGAAACACTTGTACGCGGCCTGCCTCACTGTTCCCGCCAAGGCAAAAAATGTTTTAGCGCGTGAGTTCTGGATCCTGTTTCGCCTTTCACAGTAGCAGTTTAGGCGGGCGATGTTGCAGTCATCACAACCCAGCAGCAAGCAACTAAAAGGGAGGGCTGTCCCCATTTTGCGTCTGTGCAGACCTGATGCATGCGCCTGTCCAGCCTTCGAGAACCACTTGGCCAAGCGTGCCACGAACTCGCTTCTTTTCCCATCAGTCCATCTTTCTAGAACGAGGAAGCACTTCGTGGGCGTCTGAGTGTCGGATGCTTCTTGAAACAGAGAACACAGGGAGCAAAGAGAACAATGCGAACAAGGAGAAGAAGAAGAAAAATACATACAGGCATCCTGCGTTAATTACTGTGCTCGCAGATAAGGTAAGAGACATGCTATCGCCAACTTCTGGCCCGTGCTATCCCGGCCTGCAGGTCTGTGTGGTCACTGTGGTGCATGGTAAGATACTTTTGAGTACTCTTTGTGCTCACTCCGCCGCGCCTATACTCTGCATCCTACATGTCTGGAGAGTCACCTGCGCCTGCGCAGCGTGTCACTGGAGTATCAAGATTCAATACAGAGAGGATTCTGTGGATTTGCGCTCAGTCCTTCATACGGGTCCAGCGGCTGACAGGTCTCGCTCGAGTGCCGATCTGTACAAAGTCGAAAACGGCATTTTGGCTTTTTTCAAACGTTTATCCGTCGAGAGATGCCGGCGATTCAATGAGCTGCTCGCGGATGTCGGGCTGGGGAAGGGGGGTAGAATGAGGATCTTCAAGAAAGTTGCCATAAGTCTGGCCATGATGCTTAGTCATTTTAGAAGCCCTTTGCCAACCCTTTGAGCAAAAGGCTCGGCCCCTGTATTAGTCTAGCCATTTCCCCCCTTGCCGATTTGTCGCGCGATGGCTAGTGCGATTTGTGCCTTAAGCCCCTCGTCTCTCTGGTCTTCGGTGCCAACGGCCGTCCATTAAGGAAGAGCTAGCAGAGCAAGGACCCCCCTGTCCCCACCAGACTAGCAACGGGCCTAGTCTATTCGTGGCCACCCCGGGACCCTCTTCCCCTATTCCCCTTTTTCGTTGGCCTACGAGAATGGCCCCGGAGAGGTGGTCTGCGAGCCTGCTACCAAAGTCTGGCAGCTCCGGACGGGCTCCCACCCGGGCAGGGTTCCCGTTGACAGACCCGCCGGCGTGCCTGTATTTCGCGGTCTTTTGGTCGTATTCTGGGTGTTGTGGGCACAGTGGGCTTTCTTCGCATTTTGTGGGCAAGACCCCCTGTCGCGAGACCAGCGACTGGCTGTCCGTCCTGGCTGGATGGACACTCGAGTCGCTTGGTCAGTGCCCGCGTCCCCTACCAAAGCCCCTGCCAGCCTCCTGCTGCTCCCTGCATCCAGTGCTCGCCTCCACCAACGTGTCTCCCCTACTGCAACCTCTGGCTCGCCGGCGTTGCTTTTTGGCAGTGACAGTTTCTTCAGCACTTTTTCATCGTCCAACCCCCCCCCCCCCCCCCCCCTTACCACATGCGGTTGACCTAGCCTCCCCCCTTTTGACCAAACTTTTTTTATCACTACTCCTTTTCGCATTTCACGTTGAGATTTTCCTGAGATTTTCCTGCCGGCGCATTGCTGTTTCATTTATCTCGCGTGGTTGTGCTCGTTGCGTTTGTCTGTTTATTTCCTGGCGAGCCAGTCTTCTTCGTCTGACGAGAGCACCTTCTACTCTCCTCCTCCACACCCACTGCTTCGCCTCGAACGCGGACCCCATTGCCCTTCGAAAACACTCGCGACGCGTCCCTCTTATAGGCCGCCCATTATACCGTCAGCCCCGGTCGCAACTAAACAGCCAGAGTGTGTATGTCCCCTCCCCCAGGCCCCCTCCTCGAGGCACCACAGGCAGACAGATCCAAGACATTGTGTGGCCAGTCTGCGTGCCAGTCTGGATGCCGGCGGATGCCCACTATTGCCCCGTATCTCAGCCGGCCGACCAGCAGGAGATCATGCTAATGCCCTCGCCAGGACGACCTGACCGACAGATCACTGCAAATCTGCACGCCTCACCGATACACCCGAGCCACTCGCGGACCGCCGTTTGATGTTCTCTCGCGAATGAGGGTTCCAGAAAGGGGATAATCTCGTCGTCCAGGCTTTCTGCGGTCTTCTGCGGCCCATCTTGCCATTTTGTGGCGACAGTCCGACTCGTCGCGAGCAAACAGCCCTCCCTTTCTACACACCCCCTTCTCGTCGACTTTTGCCGTCACCCTTCGTTATTGGCCAGCCCGACCAGACGGCAAAACACGCCTGGGCGCCAGTCTGCTGGCTTAACCACCCAAAGCAGGGCACCGCAATAGGTCGCGCTGCCAACGCATTCTGACTGTCCGCGCCTCTGACGTCGACCGCCTGTGTTAAAGCGCCTTGCGCCCAAATATAATAGCCATGGAGCCCCGTACCGCACACTCGCCCGCGCCCGCGCACGCCTCATCATCATCCTTTTCCTCCGCGGCCGGCATCGAAGCTTCTTCCGCAAGCTCCGTCCCAACCTCTCCCACTTCGCCAGGCTCGCTCCCCCAGCGGCCCATGAGCGCCATGGTCCGACCCGCGCCGCGCAGCCACAGCCGCATGAGCGTCAGCAGCAAGACAGGCGGCAGCCGGGCCTCTGACGAAGATGGCCGCACGTCTGTCAAAGTCGGTATGTATCCAGCCCTGGGGTTTCGGCCCTGTGCCACTTACGTCACTTCTGTTCTCACTAACACCCGCAGCTGTTCGCGTTCGCCCTCCTCTGCAGCCGACCGACCCCGGCTACGAGCTGATTCCCCAGCGGTTTCAGCGGTCCATGGCGCAGGTCACCTCGAACACGAGCCTGGCTATCGACGCACCACAAGGACGGAAGCTCTTCGTCTTTGACCGCGTGTTTGGCTCTGAGACCGACCAGCAAGGCGTCTGGGACTACCTCACCGACAGCGTCGACGCCTTCACCACCGGCTACAATGTCTCACTACTTGCCTATGGCCAGTCCGGTTCCGGAAAGTCCTACACCATGGGCACATCCGGCCCAGCAGAACAAGGAGATTCCGATTACATGGGTATGTCCAGGCACTCGCTTTTGAATCTCATAGCCTCCCTTGCCACGTGCTAACGCATTCCTTAGGTGTCATCCCTCGGGCCGCCATCGCCTTGTTCGAGAAACTAGAAGGTACAAAGCCATCAAACGGCCGCGGCTCCATGTCTCACCTTCGAACACCCAGGGGCTACGGCCAGCATGCCTCTAAAATAGACAAGAACTGGACGCTCAAGGCCACATACGTCGAAATCTACAACGAGCAGCTGCGCGACCTTTTGATACCCGAGCAGGTCCCTGCTCACGAGCGCGCTACCGTTACCATCCGCGAGGATGTCAAGGGCAACATCCTTCTCACCGGTCTGCGTCAAGTCGAGATCAACTCGGTCGACGACCTCCTGAACGCCCTCAACTTCGGCTCAACTCTGCGCCAGACCGATGCCACAGCCATCAACGCCCGCTCCTCGCGGTCGCACGCCGTCTTCAGTCTGAACCTGGTCCAGCGCAAGAATGGATTCCAGTCAACAAAATCTGAGAAGCGCATGTCTGTTCCCCTGGAAGCACTAACTGGCACCGAGTCCTGGGTTACCGTTGACAGCAAACTCCACTTTGTCGATTTGGCAGGTAGCGAACGGCTTAAGAACACAGGTGCCCAGGGCGAGCGCGCCAAGGAGGGTATCTCGATCAATGCCGGTCTTGCAGCTCTCGGAAAGGTTATCTCCCAGCTGTCATCCCGCCAGGCTGGATCCCACGTCTCCTACCGCGATTCCCGCCTGACCCGTCTCCTACAAGACTCTCTGGGCGGAAATGCTATCACCTACATGATCGCCTGTGTCACACCTGCCGAGTTCCACCTGAGCGAGACTCTGAACACTGTGCAATATGCCCAGCGCGCGCGTGCGATCCAGAGCAAGCCGCGCATCCAGCAGGTTGAAGAGGGCGACAAGCAAGCCATCATCGACCGTCTCAAGGCCGAAGTTGCTTTCCTGCGCGACCAAATCCGCAGTGCTTCGACCGCCAACACCAACGGCGAGAAGCGCAACATGTCTGCGACCGACCGGACTGAGCGCCAGGGCGA
The DNA here is from genome assembly GCA_002778245.1 of Raffaelea albimanens. Classification (NCBI taxonomy): domain Eukaryota; kingdom Fungi; phylum Ascomycota; class Sordariomycetes; order Ophiostomatales; family Ophiostomataceae; genus Raffaelea; species Raffaelea albimanens. The sequence goes on from PCDJ01000001.1 coordinate 1,944,671, forward strand.
GCGTGACGTTGAGCTGCAGAATGCGCTCCTGGATTCCCAGGAGAACTACACTGCTCTCAGCCAGAGACACGCCAAGCTCATCGCTGAAATGGCAAAGGCCCGTGACAGCGAACAGGCTCAGAATGAGCAGTCTGCTGACGCTGGCGGCGACAGTGCTACCGAACGCCTCAACCGTTCAAGCAGCTTCGCTCATGCTGTGGAACAGGTGGTTTTGGAATACGAAAAGACAATCCAATCGCTCGAGCAATCACTCTCTAGCACCCGCGCCACTCTCTCCGGCACCGAGACCAACCTGCTCGAGAAGGAGACAAAGTGCACCTACGTCGAGGCCATGAACACCCAACTCCAAGCAAGACTTCAAAAGGTCATGCAGCGGGAAGCCAACACGGAGACCTATCTCAACGACCTGGAAGCCAAGCTGGACAGCCACACCTCCGGCGAGGAGAAGAACGCCACCATTATTACCGAACTGCGCAAGGAGATGTCCCGCATCCGCGAGAACGAGGCTACTTGCGAGGACTACATCTCAACACTGGAGGAACGCCTGGCTGAGGCCGACCAAGACTCGGAGCTTATGCAGCGCGAGATTGACCGTCTCGAGCAGGTGATTGAGCGCCAGCGCAGCCTGGGCAAGCTTGACTCTCTTCTCTACGAACTGGACAACCTCCAACAGCAGGACGGCCGCCCGGAGTCTAGCAGTATTGTCGGCGCCGCCGTTGCCAATATTGAGGACGATGCTTCTTCTACAACTACAAATGGCTTCCGCCACCGCCGCATCGGCAGCCGCAACATGGTCGACCACTCCAGAAGCCAAAGTCACGTCAGCCGCCACAGCCACAGCGCCGACGTCATCCTGGAAGAGGAGGACGGTGCTGTTGACGAAGCCACCAACGGCAGCATGAATGGCAACAAGGTGAACAGGATCCGCTCAGAGCCTATCGCTGAGGACGGCCCTGCTTCCGCCACCGAGAACGGCGACTACCAGGCCAGCCCTGCGCAGTCCAAGTTCGTCGCAGACAAGCTGGAGAACGTCACACAGGAGCTGTTCGACCTGCGGGTCGAGCACGAGTCAACAGTTCACGACTTTGAGCTCCTGCACGCCAAGTACGAGGAGGCCCTCCACTCCCTCGCGGAGCTGCAGGATGCCGTTGACGAGGCGCGCCACCCTGGCGATGCCGAGCGCGACTCCATGTCCGTCATTTCAGTCAACGAGTCTGTGCACACCGCACACTCCAGACAGTCGTCGACCGTTGAGTCCGAGGCCGAACTTATCCAGCCCAAGGCCACACAGCTGTACTCTGCTTCGCGGTCTCTGTCCTCTGAGCTGTCTTCGGCTGCTGTGGAGACCCCGCAGTCGACGCCCACGCTTGACAAGCATATGACCAACGGCGTCAACAAGGGTGTCAAGAACGCCCAGAGCGACGTCGACGAGGCTCTCGCCATTGAGCTCGAAGAAATGCGGCAGCTTACTGCCCAAAAGGAAGCTGCCGAGAAGGAGCTGGCCGAGAAGTACGCCGACCTGGAGAAGCAGCACTACAAGACCCTTGACGAGATCGAGGAGCTCAAGACTGAGTTTGCCAAGGCCCAGCTTGCCGAGAGCTCTTCGCCTCGCTCTGCCACCCCAGTGATCCGCCGCAAGTCGAGCCAGAACGTGATGATTATTGATCGCGCGCACCGGTCGTTTGCTTCGCTGCGTAACATTGCGGCAGAGAACTTTGAAGACAACCCGGATGTGATGCAGAACTTTGAGCTCAATCTCAACTCGGCCATGCACGAACTGCACGCGCGGTCGGAGCGCATCCAGGAACTGGAGGCCGATGTCGCTTCGGCCAAGAAGGAGATGGAGACCAAGATGGCCATCATTACTGGTCTGACGCGCGAACGGTCCAGTTTGAAGAGCTCGCCCATGGACATGTCTGTTGTGTCTACGCTGCGCGACCAGCTGGAGCAGAACGAGGCGCAGCTGCGGGCCCTCAAGGAGTCCCAGGCCGAGCGTGAGCAGCAGCTCGAGTCTGAACTCGAGCAGGCCCTGAAGGCCCGCGACGCCGCTCTGGCCGAGTCTGCCACGCACAAGAACCTTATTGCTGAGCTGGAGGCCCAGGTCTCTGAGCACAAGAAGAGCCTGACCACCCACCAGGAGAGCCTCGAGGTTCTGCAGACCAACCACGCCAAGGAGCTGGAGGGCCTGGTTGGATCGTCGCGCAAGCAGTACGACGACCAGGTGCAGGTTCTCATGTCTGAGCACGCCGAGAATATTCGCATTCTGGAGAGCGACCTGAGCGAAGCTCGCGAGGACCTTATGAGGGTTGCCACGCATGTTGCTTTCGCTCTGGGCGTGGATGTGAGCGTCGACAAGACACCCGAGAGGGTTGACCGTCTGGTGGCCGACCACAAGCTGCTGACGATCGAGCAGAAGAAGTCTGCCGAGCTGGAGGCTACAGTGGCTGAGCTGTCGAGCATTAGCGATTCCGTTATGCGCGATCTCGAGAATGTGCGGTCTGGTCTGGCGTCCATGGTGGGATCCAGCGGATCCGAGGACCCGTCCAAGTCTGGGTCGACTGTGGCAGAGCAGCTGGCTCTTGTGCAGAAGCGGATGAACGATCTGGAGACGAAGAGCAAGAAGAACTCTCGGTTGGTTGACGAGCTGGAAGAGCAGCTGCAGAGCAACTTTGACCAAGCACAGACGGCTACCAACCGGCTGTCGACTCTGCAGACGGAGCGGAACCAGGCGCTGGAAGAGGCCAACATGGCTAAGACGCGTCTCCAGGCGGAACTGGACTCCCTCAAGGAGCAGCATGCAGCACTTCAGGTAAGTAACCAAGTGAACAAAAGCGCAAAAGCGAGCAACAAAAACGAGCATAGCGAGAAAAAAAAAAACAAAGAAAGGAAAAAGGAAAAAGAGAAAGAAAACTAACTTGAGTAAACAGTCCCGTATTGAGTCTGGCGATGCCGCTCCGGAGCGGTCCAACTCGACCAACTCGCAGCTCCGCAAGAGCGCGTCTGTTGCGTCGCTGCCGAGCCCGCCGCCGGCCATCCCCCTGCCGCCTCTGCCCAGCGGATCTCCCCCGCCAACGGCCACTGCTGGTGGCAGCGCTGCCGGCACGTCTACGCGGCCTGCTAGCAAGGACATTGCTCTGCAGCAGATCCAGCAAGACCAGGAGGCGCGGATCCGCACGATTGAGAAGCACCTGGCAGCTGAGAAGCGGCTGACGCAGACTCTGGAGGAGGCTCTGACCGACCTGGAGGAGCAGTCCAAGAAGATGAAGACGGAGAGCGACTCGTGGAAGAAGAAGTGTGTCGACCTGGAGACTGAGATCAAGGATCTCAAGGACAAGCCGGTGCAGGACAACCGGTGGAGTCTTCACCAGGTGGAAGAGGAGCGCAAGAAGCGGCGCGATGCCGAGATTGCGCGAGCCCATCTGGAGGAGCGCATGAACGCCATTAGCAAGAAGAAGAAGAAGGGTGGTCTGAACTGTTTTTAGACCATTGATGCCACCCTGTCCCTCTTCCCTTTCATTTGTCCTTTTAAAAAATTGTCCTTTTTTGTTCAAAGTCTCTCTTTTTTTGGTTTCTTTGGTTATCTCTCTCTTTTTTGTTATATTCCCCCTCGGCATGAGGATTTCTCTTTCTTCGTTTCTTCTTCGGTTTGGCGTGGAGTTTCTGTTGGATTCTTTTTATTTGTTGGAATAATTGAGGAACGATGATGTCTGTTTTGTTGACGAGTCGAGAGCTTGATGAGCGTTTTTGTCCGATATTATGGTGCCCCCTTTTTTGCGTTTTCCTTTTTTGGAGAGAGCATACTGTTCTGTCGGAGAGGATATTTCTCCAGTGTCGAGCTATATCGACTTTTTTTATTCTTCTCTTCTGCATTGTCACGTTTTATAAGAACCTTTTTTTTTACGATTACTGTCAAGATTGATTTTCCTTTTTTTTATTAATAGTATGAGAATGGCTTGTTTTTTTGAGACAGTATGAGGACTATACTTTTTTTTCATTTGGAGGAGGAAAAGAAGAATTTGAAGACACAAAGCAATATCATAAATCCCAGGATTATTTCACAAAACACAAAACAATCATATTATTTGCACACAAGACAAAAAGAAAGCACCCTGTCGTACAGTTTTGAAATGTGTCAAGATGGTCCGGACTGTAGGTTGGGCAGCGATTGGCATACAATTTGTCACGATGCACGGCAACTCCGTATTCCAAAAGCACCCCCGTCGGCACAAATCCGCATCTACCACAAACAAAATGTTTCACTGGCATTGTGTGACAAGAGTAAGCGCCACGCAGGAGAGTCGTGGAACACGAGCAGTCAAGAGGTGTCTTTTTGGGACATGTCTTTGAAAAATATTTCACTGTGCATGATTTCACTTTTTTTGGCTGACAACTTTCGTGCGAAAGAGAATAATGCTGTCTCACCTTTTTACTACTTTTACTACTACTCCGTATGTACTACGTATGTAGGCCACGCATATGATTTCTAAAGTGTCCCTTTTTTTTTGCGAAATTAAGCAACAAGAATAGACGCCTGCACTTGAATCCTTCAGTTGGTTTTCTTTGTTCGTGTGCCACGCTGTAAACATGACAGGAATTCTTAAAAATGACAGATGTCGGGATCCGGCTCCTTGCATTTACCATGTAGCACGAGTACACTGCAATACGGCCACTCACCAGTTGCACGTACACCTCATCTTCGGCCTCGTCGGGCACCTCGCGTGGAAGCAAGGACGTCATTTGGGAATTGCCGGGCAAGGCCATTCAGGATTTCTGGGTCGATGGGGGGTCGATTATCTCGTTTGGAGTCGATCGTGCCTTGTTTGGGAACAGGACCTGGGCTGTTGGGGGGGGCTCTGTGGCTATTACATACAACTTCGCCGGGACTCACCTGTCCCTTTCACCTGGCTGGCACGTTCGTCTCGCTTCGCAGTCAGTGATATACGAGTAAAAGTACGAGTGGTACTGTGATAGCAGCGGCAGTACTGTACACAGTAATAGTGCTGATGATATAATCGTAGTAGTGGTAGCATCTTAACAGAGGTATCATAGCTGGCATTCTATGTGTACTCATACCTGTGATGGCATTTCCCATTTCCCCTTTGCGCCTTTTGCTCCTTTTATTACCCTCCCATGCGTGTTATTAAACCCACTGCGGCGATCTGTAACGGTTTCTTTCTTTTTCCCACGAGAGCCAGGTGTGGTCGGCGGTCCGGGTCTCTGGTCTCTCGCCGTGTCTGTCTCGTTCTCACCGCCTCCCCCTTCGTGGTCTTGTTTGTCTCTCGGTCACCACGTAAAACGGCCATTCGGCCCAAAGCAGATCACTTAAACATCCTCAGACATTCTTTCCCGCATTCTACGTTCTTCTCAAACCCACGTGAGAAATGAAACGAGCGACAATAAAAGGCATGATTTATGGGATTCATCTCCACTGGCCCCCCTGCTGCTCTTCCTTCTTCTGGTGGTTGCTTCTTCTTGTTCACGTCACCCCCCTGCCATACGTCGTTCTTCCTTCCCCTGCTTTGCTTGCTTTTGTGACCGCGCTCCTCTCCCCTCTTCCGCCGGCCACTGCCCGCCCGTGTGTGCCTCACTCCATTCTTGCAGGCTCTAAACCAAAATGGCGGGTCAAAGCGCAAAGGCCGAAGGAAAAAGGAATATGACTACCCACTCTTTTCCCTTGTGCGTTCCCATCCCATTACCACCCTACTGTAAATTTGGGTGTGGGTGACTGACGCCTTGCGAGAGGTTTTGCGTCTCCGGCTGCTGGCCATTGGCCCTGGTTCTCTGTGCCCGAATCGCATTTTTCTGGTTCACGAACGGAACTCCTGCGGGCCTCTTCGGCTATTGCAGACCACGGCCGGCCTGTTCCAGCTCGGCCCTTGCGGGCTGGTCATTCCAGACTGGCCATTCCAGGCTGGCCATTCCAGGCACTGGCTGGCAGTGGATATTCCACGCGGTCGTGCTCCGTAGCCCACGCGCCACAAAAGCAAGGGCTGTCTCAGTCTGTGACCGCCTTTGCTGTGACCGCTCACTGGCTCACTACTGGCTGGCCACAGGCCATTCTTGCGTTGGCTGGTCTCCAAGGCAGCTCTCTGGCCGCTCGGCCATGTTGGCCACCAGCCACGCCGTGGCATGCCGCCGTTGTAAGATACGTCGCAGTCACGGCCATGGCTTCGACCAGCCAATCTCGCCAGTGGCAAGGCAAGCCCCTCTGGTGACCAGCCTGGCCTGTGGCCCTGTGGTGACCTTTCAATGCAGGGCACGGCCTTCCTTGCATATCGCTCTCAAGCCCACCTGCATGTTGGTGGCTCTGGCGTCGGGGATGTAATCCTTCACCCGCGTTGGGCGACAGCATCGTGCAAATACTTGTTCGTACTTGTAGTATTCGGCAAGCAAGATGCTGTACAGTAAGATACGAGTAAACACTCCCAGGCGTCTCGCTACCTGCTCGCTACTTTGCCCATCAATGGGGCTACTTACGAAGTTACGAGTCCTGCGAATCTCGCTTTTCGCACTGCGGGCGCGCTCACTGTCCGTCTCCGCTCTGGTGCAGAGATCGTCGCCCGCGCTCCTCGTCTGCCCAAGCACGATACCAAAGCCAGTTCTTGGGACCGACGATTGCTTTTTAAGCTTCCACCCCGCCTGTTTCAGCACCAGACAACTTGGGGGACCCCATTTCGGTGAGTGGGTTTCTGGAATGGGGCTGGTTTGGTGGCATGCCGGTGGTTTCTTTGGTTTCTTTGGGTTCTCTGGGTTCTTTGGTTTCCTTGGTTTGGACTTGTTCTGTTTGCTTTTGTTCGTTTTCGTTCAGTTTCTTTTTCGCTCGTTTATTCCTTTTGTCTGGGGATGGTAATAGTAGTAGTAAGATTGGCTGCCCTGTTTCACAGTTGACAGCTTGCTGGCCACTGGCCTGGCTCCCAGGCGCTTCACCTCTGCCAGCCCGTCTGACACATCCCAAAAACTGTCTCAGATGACCCTTCTCTCCTTGCCTCTGCAGCACGCTCTCCTCGAAGATGCATGCTCATTTCTTCTGCCAAAGAGCATATTCCAGCACCCTCGGCTCAGCTGGCGTACCCGTCCAATACCACCCACTGCCACGTTGGTCTATTAGGGGCAATAAACAGGACCAACATGTGGTTGCAGACACTAACCCCAAACAGGGCAAGTTCCACAGGAACGCAAGGGGCTCCTGCGTTGCATATGGGGGACTTCACTGTGGCTAAGGCAGAGAGGGCAGGCACGAACGGTACTTCCAGCAGCCGTTGTGAGGAAGGCGCGATCCTGCTGCTTCGTGACTGCCCAGCCTGAGGAAAGGACGATCCTCGCTTTCCTGCCTCATTGTGCCAAACTCTCTGCTCCGTAGGAAACTCTGCTTCTCGTATCTCCAAAAGTCCCAGCAGTCCTCGCAATCTTCTTCACAGTCTTCCTCACAGGCTTCCTCACAGTCTTCCGAGAAACCTTTTTTTTTTTGGAGCCTTCTTCACGATTTGCCCCGTTTTGCGCAGTGCAATTTCCCGGATCGCCAAATTTTTGTGTCTCCTGAGTCCTCAGTGCCTTTCTCCTCTTGCCGTTTGTCTACTTTGGGGCCTCGCTGCCGGGCCTGAGTGCTCTTTGAACCCTGGCTATCGAACGCTAACACGCTTTGCTGCCAGTCTGTTTTCCGTCTTGGACGAAAAAAAGGGGTAACTGGAGCCCTTGATCCCTGTCACCCACACCTTCTGCAGCTGGGAAGGGCAGACCCAGCCCACCCCTGTCCGTCCAAACGGGGGCCCGGCACAGGCCTCACCCTGAATCGGGCAGCGCGCTCCACCACGCATTTCCCAATTCCGAGCTCCTCATTGCCCTGGTGCCTTTCGCCTCCCCTCAGACGCTGTAGCGCCCCTTGTAGCTGCCTCGTGCTTCACCACCGGCCGCTCTCCCCAGCATTAGCCCGTTGGCCACCCCCAATATCAACGCTTCCCTGTCTGGCACGGCTGCTAGCCTGCAGCAGCCAGCCACAGGCAGCCTGTCCGTCGCCCTCAGGAAGCTGGCCAATACTATGTGTGAGGCCCCATAGTGCCATTAGCAGCAGCCAACACCACCCCCCCCCAATTCCACGTCTAATACCATAGCACCACCGATCTTGCCTCACTCTGTCCCCCCCCAGTCCCTATCTTACTGGCCGTACCATACCCAATCTGATTTGAGGGTCCTCTCCCTGTCTCGCCCTCGCTCATCTCCCCCGTCTGCTACTTTTCTTTTCTTTTCTGCCCTCCTTTCCGCTCTCTCTCCCTCTCTTCCTCCCCTCCATTCCATTGCCAACCCGGGAAGCATCGTCAACCTCGCCCGCTTCTGTGAGCTCTCTCGCAACAGCCAAATAGCCTCGTGCCTTGTGCCTCGTGGCTGCGTGCTTCTCAGTCGTTCTCCAGTAGAGCCTGCGCGACAACGAGCACCATTGACGCGTTCCAGTCTGGGACTGAGTCGTCGACCTCACTTTTCACTAACCAACTCACCCTCTTCACACTCTTTTATGCCACCGCTTCAGCCGGCGAGCGTTTCGTTTGTTGCTTTTTCCTAATTCTCGCTTTCAACTCTCGCTGGACGCCAGTTGTCCCCAGTCGGCCAAGCTCGCCAACTCCAACTCCTTACTCGTTTGCCACGAATATCACGAGTCTTACACCAAAGACGCCCTTTCTTTCAGTCTCATACCACGATACAACAGCAGCCAGCCTCACAACCCCGTCACAATGGCTCCCTCTCTCAACGCCCACTCCTCCTTCACGCGGCCTCGCACCGGCGACCGCGATGCGCGTCCCAGCACGCGCGACCAAGGCGACAACAATCTAATTATCCCGAGCCGCACCTCGTCACTCCACTCCAGAATCACCCAGCCAATCCCGTCCACCTTGAACGTCAAGCCGCAGCAGCGGACGCCCAAGACTCTCACCCATGCCTACATGGTCTGCGGTGTCGGCCGTGAGCCGTCCCAGTGGGTGAAGGCCCCGGCTCCGGCTCAGGGCAAAATTGGCCACATGAAGGGCGCCGTTGGCCAGTTCTGGCTGCCCGAAATCCTCGGCAGCAGCCCCCGTCTGGAGCAGGACAACGAGATTGCCCGTTCTCTTCACGCAGCTATGAGGGTAAGCTCTCCAAATCCTGGCGTCTTTGCGTATTTTTGCGTGCATTCGTCTCAGTTCTACATTTTCGCTAGTCAACCCTGCATATATCAGCTTCTAACATTTCATTCAGGCTTGCTTCCCTCATGATGTTGAGATCTGCACAGGCCGCAGCCAGCCTCACTGCGTCCACCACTCCTTCGTTCTCCAGCAGGACTCCTCACACACCCTGTACGGTATCTGCCTGCGTGTGTGGTCCCGCGCCGACGAGAAGCGCGCCGAGACCATCCGGGACCTCCGCAAGCGCACCGAGACCGACTTCTACGACAACGCCGATGAGACCTATTGGATCCCCTACTGCTTGTCGTTCCTGTCGCGCTACCCGCTCTACAACCTGCTGGGCGACTACCTCCGCGGCATGTGGATCCACTGGAACAAGGCCACCAACCTGTTCCACGCCGAGGAGGTCTCCCGCATCCTGAGCTTCCCGGCTCCCCGTCTGAACGACCTGGTCCGCATCGACATGAAGGACTATGCTCTGTGCTACCAGTTCCCCTCTTCGCCCACCGGCTTCCAGAACTTCGCCATGTGGCCCCTGTTCTGCTGTCTGTCCATCCCCAACATTGTTGGTGTCATGGAGGCTGCCGTCTCTCCCACTCGCCGCATCATCTTTGTCAGCCACTATCCCGCCATGCTGACCATCGCCGCAGAGAGCGTTCGCTTCTGCGCTCGCGTCTACGAGTGGAGCGGCCTGTACGTTCCTGTTGTCCACGCTCGCCACGCCAAGGAGCTTGTCCAGGAGCCCGGCCCGTACATTCTGGGTATCACCGCCGAGTGCCGCTCTCTCTTCACTGCCCCTACCGACGCTCTGGTTGTTGACCTGGACCGCAACTTTGTGCTCACCTCGAGCCCACCTACCGCTCTCAACCCTGGCCAGCGCAACAAGTTTGTCACTCGCCTGACCCAGTCGCTTAACGGCGACGTGACTCCCTCTGGTGTTCCCCAGCACCTGCGCTCTGCTTATGGCGGTGGCAAGCTGGTGCCTGCCGGACAGATCATTGTGATGCGCGGTGAGGTCGAGTCTATCCAGGACCCTGATTGGTGGAACCAGGATGCTGTCATGGCCGTCATGGACCATGTCTGCGAGAAGATGGTAAGTTTCATGGAACTAAATTACCTTATTAAGACTCTTTATACACTAACAATACTAGGGCCGCAACTCTGGCATCAAGGCAGTCTTTGGTGGCTCCGTCAAGAAGCCGCTGATGACCAAGGTCTCTATGCGTCATCTCAACGAGATTGTTCGCGAGCGGAACCAGTACTCCCGCGACGCCCTCGAGGCATGGCAGGACTTCATCAACCTCAAGGGTCGCATGGACACCGAGCTTGCCAAGGTCACGAAGCGCAACAACTACCTCGTTGAGGAGCTTGAGAGCTGGAAGCAACAGGTAGGCTATTGCACCATCTCAAGTTATTCTGTGCCCCGGTTTCTAACAATGTCTAGTTCCTCAAATTCCAAGCTTTCGCTGAGCAGCTTACCAAGGAGACGCAAGATCTCAAGGTCAAGATTGAGAACCACAAGCGCGAGAACCGTCGCCTGGTTGGTCTCATTGACCAGCAGAAGGATGACAATGCTCGTCTGTCTGTTCGCCTCACAGGCACTGAGAAGCAGCGTGACGATGCTCTCGAGGCTCTTGTTCTCCAGCAAGAGATTGCCGAGGAGCTCGAGCGCGAGCGGAAGCGCAACACCAAGGAGCTGGCCGCTCTCAAGCACTCCAACGTCACTCTGGGCCGCCAGCGTGATGAGGCCCGCCGCGTGGTCCTGCACCTGCGCAGCTTGATTGGTGGCCAGAGCCACCACATGGAGCACCTGATCGAGTCCATCACCAAGCCCGACGATATCATCGACGAGCTTGAGCAGCAGGGCTACGAGGATGCTCAGGAGGAGAGCAAGCGCCTGTCGGCTGCTGCTTTCAAGGATGTGGCTGACCGCCACCTCAAGGACAAGACGGATGCCATTGCACACATCATCCGCAACATCTCGGAGCAGTGCCAGGCTGCCGTCGAGGGCCTGCAGCTGGCCCAGGACGCTGTTGAGGTCTCTGATGATGACCGCCAGCGTGTGACGCCTAGCCCCCGCCGCAACAGCAACCTGTCGGTTGGCCAGAGCGACGACGGCAACTCTGCTGCCACGTCGGATGTCGGCGATGACAGCCTGCTGCACCCGGCTTCCGGCCGGTCGTCCAGCATCCCTCCTACCCCGGATCTGATCCCCAACCGGGCTAGCACATCTATGTCGATTGCCTCAACGGCAACGACCCCGGAGCGGTCGTCCCAGCAGTACATGGTCGGCCACGACATCCCGACCAAGATCGTCGAGGATGACGAGGATGACATGACTGAGCGGAGCGACATTGATGCTCTGCCGCAGGAGGGCGTTGTCGGCAAGCACACCGACAGCCTCATCCACCGCCCATCAGGCGCCCGCATCAGCGCTTTGGGCGGTACGCGTTGACTGAAAGATCGGCGAGGTTGGGGTTGGTAGATGCCCCTAATTAAAGATCTACGAGACGACGCACGAGACAAAAAAGAAGCGTGTGCTATCACACAAGACAAAACTCGTGGACTTCACATTCAACACGAGACGGTGTGCTACCACCGCAGACAGGCAAACAGAGCCACGTCATATTCAATTTGCACTGCTATTTTTTGGTTATTTTCTTTTTGCTTCCTTCGTACTTGGACAGGTTCTGAAAGCCCCAGAGCAGTTGGCGTTTATAAATTTTGCTTTTTATTCGTTTCTTTATTTTACCATATATCTCGGGTTTCTTGTCACTTTCTCTTTCTCTAGTTACCTTTTCGTCTATTGCTTTGTTCTACCTTTTGCCTCTTGCTGTTTCCTGTTTGCAGAGTCCGAACTGGGTAGGAGTAATTTATTTATTGCGTACAAAAGACATTATTTTTCAACTGAAACTCAAGACATTGCAATGTGAGATTTGTGTTGTGAGATTTATGCCTGGTGTAGTTTGTGTGGTTGTGGGTATCTGCCAGCAGCACTAACGGTGTATCCGCTTATCTTATCGCGATAAATATTTTTCTAGATAACGATTTTTCCTCTGCAAACGCCTCCTCGACATTCGACCAAGCTCTCGACAGAGCAACCACTGGTCAAGCAAAACGACAAAAAATCGCATCCCTCGCTCGCCGCGCACCATGTCCGACCCTCTCCTCACAACCCTTTGCGGCATCTGCCGCTCCACGCCGCCCAAGTACAAATGTCCTCGGTGCGGCGTCCGCTACTGCTCAGTGCCCTGCAACCGTCGCCACCGTGCTCGCACTGGCTGCAATGGCATCCGCGATGTCACGGCCTATGTGCCGCGAGAGCGCTTACGGACGGCCGCAGGGATGGACCACGACTACAACTTTATGCACGGCATCGAAGTGTCCATGTCGAGACGGGACAAGCAGGTGGAAGAGGTGGGCTTGATCAAGGAGAGGGAGCTGAAGGAGCTGAGGGGCGAGACTGGCGGCACAAACCAAAAACGCAACGGGCCCCAACGACACGCTCCTCCCTTGCTGCTCAAGCAGTGGCAGGGCGAAGATTTGACGTTTGTTCCGACGAAATCGGCAACCGAGAGCGGCCCCGAGAACAAGAGACTGCTGTACACGTGCCGGCAGCAAGGGATCGAGCTGCTGAGTGTTCCCCACGGGATGGCCCGGCAGAGGGAGAACACGAGTGTTGTGAGAAGGAGGCAGACCAAGGGACCTCAGGGGGCTAAGGGACCCCGGGGGATTAAAGGTCAACCGGAGACGAAGGGCGAATCCTGGAAGAAAGACGAGCCAGGACCGGACGCCAGCACAGCTCTCCCCGACCAGATCCATTGGCAGATTGAGTGGCTCGTTTACGAGGACGGCCTCGACGCCAAGCCGACTCGCGCGCTCCGCCGGCACCTCGACCACATCCCCATCCACCGCGCCTACACAAACACAATGGCATACATTCTGCAGTCGACCACCGACAGCAGCGACGAGGACAAGCTGGTGCAGGAGTTGGAAGAAACGACGACGACGACCAGGCCCGTGCACTTTACGACGTACTCGTGGCAGGACCCTTCCACGGGGGCGTGGGCGCAGCGAAACACGGACGCGAAGCGGTTCTTTTTGCTCAAGCCGCAAGTCGCCAACGCGGCCGCTCCGACTCACCGCCGCGAGAAAGAACTGATCCCGATCGAGTCGGGCGACACGCTGCTGACTGCCCTGCGAGGCCGGTCTGTGCTCGAGTTTCCGACACTCTATGTGCTCCCAGACGGCTTTGACGGGGCCTTTGAAGACGTCGGGTCGTCTGTCGGCCTCCCCCCCGGACACGTCATCGGGTCGACTGCCAGACGCGAGTTTTCCAAGCGGCCGGGCGAGGACGACAGCACAGAGCAGAATGCAAAGAAGAGAAAGACCAATACTACTGCCAATGGAGAAGACGGCGATGACGACGACCAGGTCATGGGGGAAGCAGCAGCAGCAGCAGCAACGAATGCGGTGGATGAGAGCGAGACTAGCAGCGAAGGGTCCAGTGACGACTCTGACGATGAGGAGCAAGATTCTGACAAGGAGTCTGGCGATGACGGCGATGACGGCGATGACGAAAAAGCTCCCGAAAAGATTGGCGAAACAGCCGCAAAGGGCAATGCCAACATGCTCGACATTGTGGAAAGCAACCCCCTGGAAGAGAAACTGGTCCTGCCCATCACGTCCACTCCAGAGAAACGCCGTCTGGTCGTCTACGATTCATGGTCTGAAGGTTCTGAAGACGAGGCAGCATAGACGACATGGAAGGCTGTATGTAATAGGGCCTGTATTTTTTTTTCGAGAGCAATTGTAAGAATATAATTTTAAAAGATACCAGCACATATATAGATGGCGAGTTTATTCATAGCACAATGTTTATTTTTGTTAAAATGTATTTATTTATTCGTGCTTTTTGTTGTTTATAAAAAGATCCAATTCTTTGTTTCTTTTCCCATGTGTGTTTACATTAAAAAAAAAAGGCATTATCTTACAATAGCAAATTTCATTTTTATTCCTTTAAATCAGCAACACATTTTTCGAAGCAAAAATATCATTTCATGGCCTCTTCTTCTTGTGTCTGTTTCATCCTGTCATTCTCATGCACGCATTGAACGTGTGTCAGCAGAAGTAGGTTGTAAAATGCAGCGCTGTTTTTCTGTAGTATTGTTCTCTGTTATCGTGGAAAAGAAACCTCAAAAGCTTTCAAATAAACGCTTTGTAACACCAATAGATTTTCGCCACGAAATTGCGTTTGAACTTTTTTTGTTGTCCTGCAAAAAAAAAAAAAAAAGAGACATTGCTCGCCATTTGTCATTTGTCGTTTTCCCTCCTTCGTTTTTCATCATCTTCCTTTCTGCCTAGGCGTTTTGTGCGTTGGCAGCTAATGGTACAAAATAAAATAAACAGAACCAGGAAAGAGATCAAACAAACATATAGAACCCCCTTCAATAGACGAAAATCGGTGCGCTGGAAAAAGGTAACAAAAAACACAGACCAGAGTAACCCCAGACCTGAAAGCAAAAAGGCGCCAATGCTACTCAAAAGCATGCCCTCCCTGTTTTTGGATAATATAAAACGGCATGAAACCATAAAATGAGAGAAAAAATGCAAACGCGTATATCAATGCCCCGGGGGATATTAGCGTCTCCTGGTGATCACGCCTGTTGACCAACTCATACTGGTTGATTACTGGTCGTTACGCCGGTAGCCACCGCCGCCGCCGCCACCACGGCCACGACCGTAGCCACCACGACCCCGACCTCTACCCCGGCCACGGTAGCCACGGTACCCGCCGTCGACGCTCCCTTGGCCAAAGGTCTCCATATTGCGGCGCTGCTCTTCGCCACGCCACTCACGGCCACCGGCTCTCTGTCCGCCACTTTCGGCCCGGTCCTTGGCCTCACTCGATATGTTGTCAAAGAACGAGGTCTTCTTGTTGTATGCAGCTTCAGCCTCGCCATCGGCGGAAGTCTCGGTCGCGGCAGTAGTTTCAGCCTCGACTGCTTCAGGCTGAGTAACAGCTCCCCCAGCAGCAGCTTCTTTCTCCAAGTCCTCCTTGTTGAACTTGGCATTGGCCGACGCAAAATCGAAGTCCGCATCAGGGACCTCAACTCTTGTCCGTGCTGGACCACCCCGGCCGCGACCACGCAAGTTGTTGGGCGGGGCTCCTGTTTTACCAGCATTGACACGCATCTCAGTAAGCCGACGTGATAAGTTGTCCATAGCCACCGAAGAACCATTCGCGGCTGGCGCTGGCTGTCCCTGGAAGCCAGCAGTTGTAGTGTCGGCCTGGCCCCGTTCTATCTTTGACATAGCCTTGGCAACCGCTGCTCTGGCGGCTTCCGTAGCGTCCTTCAAAGCAGCCGGGTTGGCAGCTTCATTTGCCGGTTTGGCAGAGGCAGCTGCTTGCTGGTTGGCCCTGTTGACAAGACCAGCGGGGAGAGGGGCAACAGGTGTGATTCTAGTAGTACCCTTAGGCCCGGTGGGAAGCTGAGCCTGCGATGCGCTCTCCGGCTGCCCGTTCTTGACAATGCTAGCCAGTGTTGCTGGGGCGCCGGCAGGGGTCTTCTTGGAATCAGCACCAGCACGAGGTCCTGTTGGAATCGGCTTGTCATTTGGTGCTTGCTGGCCTGGGGTCTGGCTCAGCGACTTTGGCTCAGACTGAAGCTCAGCTGGGCCAGGAGGCGTAGCTCCCTTGGCCTTGTCGGCACCTGGCCCGATTGGAGCTGGACCAGCTTGCGGGGGTTGGGTCCGTTGCTGTTGCTGCTGCTGAGGGGGCGGCTGCTGCTGCTGCTGCGGCAGCGGCGGACGTCCAGTATTGTTCGGTCCCTGTGGACCCTGTGGGCCTTGGGGGCCTTGGGGAAAAGGTGGTGGGTAGTAATTGTTGCCCCATGGGGCCGGTCCAGATGCGTTAAAGCCTGGTCCTTGTGGAGGATACCATCCAGGAGGTGGTGGGTAGGGGAAATTTTGCGGAGATGGACCGCCAGGGCCACCAGGACCACCAGGACCACCTGGGCCTCCGGGACCACCGGGACCAGCGCGGCCATTGGGACCACTGGGGCCGCCAGGGCCGCCAGGGGCATTGGGAGGCCATGCGCCTGGGGGTGGCGGGCCCATAGGCATGAAACCCGGCTGCGGAGGGCCTTGCTGGAATGGCGGAGCATTGCTGCTGTTGTTCACAGGCCGAGCACGCGCCTAAACCCAGAAAGTGGCACTGGTTAGCTCAATTCATCCCCATCAAAGAGCTCGGAAGAGAGTAAAAGAAGCAGCATGGGTCGTGATCAGAAGGAAGGCAACGGAAATATCAACATGGGGTTGTTTGCGCAATTCAGACAAATTATGTTTTAACATCCGAAATGGTTCATCATGTAAAGCCGGCATCCATGCTGCATATAAACTCGAAAGAGGCATTGTAGGAAAAAAACTTACGCCGAGAATAGCTGGGTCATTCGGGACTGCCGACTGCTGCGGCTCTTTGGCGCTGGGACTATCCTCGATACGGAGATCCTTCACGTCGCTGCCACGGAACACGATGTATTCGTAGATCTGGTCGGCTGGTGGAATCTCATCTTCGGGCTTGCCCTTGCGGCCCTCGGTACCAAAAGAAATAACGTTTTCGAGCGAAACAGTGGATTCCTCCGAGTTGATCTCGTGCAGAACGCCGTAGTATCTAGAGGTGTCAGAGGCGAGAACGAAGAGGACAGTGGAATTGAGTCGGAAGAATAGCTAAACGTACCTGATATCGCTCTTGGATATGAGAGAAATGTGTGCTCTATTTGGCCACGCGGCAGGTCAGCGGTCAGGGCTGCAA
The DNA here is from genome assembly GCA_002778245.1 of Raffaelea albimanens. Taxonomy (NCBI): domain Eukaryota; kingdom Fungi; phylum Ascomycota; class Sordariomycetes; order Ophiostomatales; family Ophiostomataceae; genus Raffaelea; species Raffaelea albimanens. The sequence goes on from PCDJ01000001.1 coordinate 1,961,633, forward strand.
TCCCAGAATACAAACACAACAGATCGACGAGGCAAGCTCGAGGAGCTTGTCCTGGCGGCAGGATTGTGCGGCATACCCAAGAAAGTCAGACATGGTGCCAATGCGATATTGTACACCCGCGTACGGAAAGGTAATTGAATGTGAAAAAAATGCAGGAACAAAAAAAACAGCCGTTGGATGGAGGGAGAGAAGGGGGGGGCTTGATTCTGTTATCGTGGTCACCGTGGCATGAGGGAGAAGACGCCTCGAGACACACCAGGACAGGTGCAAACTGGAATCCAGACAAAAAAAATGTCGGAAAGCAAAGAAAAAAGAGAGAAAGAGAAGAGAGGGAGGAATCGGAGAGGGATATTATGAGAGGAGTCGAGGTAGGGAGGTGAAATAAAGGAAAACTGAGTTTTTTGGGGCTGTTTTGCAAGGGACAGAAAAAATACAAACTAGGTGCGGGAGTGAGGAGATTTGGTTGGTGGAAGCTCCAGAGGAGGTTGGCTTTTTGGCAGCCACATGAACACCGCCACAGCTGACGCATTCACGTGATGAGACCGGTTATGGTAGCTACCTTGCCGGATAAGATAAGGACTGTTAGGTGGGGCAGGGTAAAAGAAGCTTCCGCAGTGTCAGTCATCTCAACTACAGTTGCAGCCCAATCGCTTTCATACCTCGAGCCGCCGACCATGTACCGACAGCTGAAGAAGCTGCGTGCGCAGGAGGAGAAGGAATTGGCCGAGAAGAAACTTGCGAATGAAGCCTCAGCGGACGATGGCGAAGCTTCAGACGGGTCAGACGAGATCGCCCAACGGCGAGCACCAGTCAAGAACCCGTTTGCCGCCCTGAACCAAGACGACGACGACGACGACGAGGAACAAGAAAACAAACATGACGACGACGACGAAACTTTAGACGCCGAGCCACAAGTCGAAGACGAAACCCCGAAGCCCACACCAAAGAGCAAAAACAAAAAGAAGAAGAAGAAGAAAAAGGGCAAGGCAGACACGCAAGACTCTGCACCTGCGGATTCGGAGGCTGCCGGTACCCCGGAGAAAAAGCTTCGAGACCAGGGGAAGAAGGGCGGAAAGACAGAATACAAGGGTGTAAAGGACGATGACTTGGACGATATTGACAGGGCTCTCAAGGAACTCGACTTGAAGAACCAACAAGGCAATGCGGATTCTCGCTCAGGTGCACCGTTTTCTGGCCCCAGCGCTCGGCAAAGCTTTATTCAAGTCGACTTTCATGATCTCAAGGTGGTAAACGAACTTCGGGATGTTTTCGGGCGGGAGACCATCCAGGCGGCGCAGGAGGATGGCACAGAACAGCGCCCCCAAGGCGAACGCGGAGAGGGAGGTGTGATAATGGTGGACTTGGAAACATACCTACGGGCCGACCCACAACCGCCTCCGGGTATGGTACGGAGAGGCGGCCATGGTGGCAGCACTGGGAGAGCGATTGTCATGCGCAACCCGTTCATTCAATGGAAGGACACATGGCCACGAGCGACGTCTGGTGGCCTGGGCATGCAGCAGGTAACCCCAAATGCGGAGGCATCAGCAACGGGTATCGTTGAATATACCTACACCCATGGGCCAGCCTACATGAAGCTGGAGGCTGAGTTTTTTATGGCTGTGGGGATGCATGACCACCGATATTTGATTGATTTCTTGAAACGGCATCGTAAGTGTTTCCTAATCTCACAAACGGCCCAACCCCAACGAAACAGTTCTAGAGTTCCAAGCTTACACTGCCATACAGCATTCCACATATCCAGTTTAATATTGGTAAGAGGAATAGCAAAACAGGACCAGAATGCCGTTCTGGCTGCAGACCTCTGCGAGCGGGCCCTGTTCTCGTTTGGGCGGTCCACGCTATCTTCGTTCCGCCAGAAACTGGCCGATGGCCAGGCAAGACTTAGTTTTGCGCGCCCAGAAAACCGGCAGTTTGCATTGGCAGGTCTCTATTACATCAAGAGCCTGGTTCAGCGTGGAACACACCGTACTGCACTGGCATGGACTAAGTTATTCCTGAGTCTGATGCCGAAAGACGAGTACTGCTTTTTGTTGTATGCTCAGATCCAGGCCATTCGCGCGTTTGAAGCTGGCTGGTTGATTCAGGCTTTCAAAAGCACCGACGGTTCCATCCCGGCACTGTCGGAAGCTCTCGAGCACTCCCCAATGCGAGAGTATATCTGGCAGACTCTAGGATTGGCTCTCCTCCAAAAACGACCTGCAGGAGATGATGCCGCTAAAGAGGTGGCCCTGGGCATGGCGAGACTTCCATGGCTGTATGGCGCTCTCTTCCAGACCCTCAGCATGGATGTTCCTCGCGTTCTCTGGGGAATCACCCCTAGAGATGAGACCGAGACATTGTACACGCAACTGTACATCTACCTGACGAAAGATGCGTGGGGCACACCGGATGCTAAAGCACTACTGCAGAAGGCGGCTTCGACGATCAAGGAGAAGCCCGATCCGTCACTTCTTGCGCCTGCGGAGCCGGTCAGCTTGAGCATTGCACGGTTCGTGTACCTGGACGAGAAGCCAGACCTTATTGCATTGGTTCCAAAGAGACTGGTGCACACCACGCCCAACTACGGTTTCGACCCTCTGCCGCCGCCGCGATCGGAGAATGTGTTCTCTAACGACGGACAGCAGCAGCCTTGGATAGCGGCAAGTGGGGACGACGGCTTTAGAGGTTGGCACGAACATATTCACCGGCAATTGCAGATGCGCGGAGCAGACGTGGAAATCGAGGAGCCAGATCCAGACTTTGACTTTGACGATGAAAGCGAGCAGGAGGAGGAGGTTGTGGAGCAGCCCGAGCAGGCCAGCCAGCCCGACCACCAGCCTCGACCCCACGGCGGGATGCCCGGTGCATGGGTCGAGGACGTTGATGATGAAGAGTACACTCATTAAGAAGACGTGGCCTTGGAGAGGCGACAAGGATCACGGGGCTATGGTATTTATTCTTTGTAAATACAAGCCTCATACAAACAGCTATGCTTGGTGTAGCATCTCGTGTGTATAACGAGCATTGCCATGCCACTCTTGCTAGGACAGTCGAGGCTGAAAGCTCTAATATATCACCAAGACAATTTTACGTCAAAATTCCTCGTCATGAGACCGACGAGTGATGCTGGGGGCTGCGAGACTGCCAAACCCATGACTATTGGCTCGATCCAAAGCCGAGATCTGCGTGCATTTTTACGTTTGGGTAGTAATAGTGATTTTGTAGAACGGTAAGGCACGAATCTGTTCCTGGCAGCTGTTGACTGGTGGCTGTTGACTGCCGGGCCGATCCATATCTCAACTTTCTTTTCCTGTTCGGAAAGCTGGCGGATTGGCGGATAGTCGTTTTCGTAACTACGATTTCCGCGGGGCGAACGAGCACGTTTCACAGGGGGTAAGGGAGGGAGGGGAGAGCTGGTTTCAGCGGTCAGCGATAAGAGCTGATTTTTTATTTCCTTTTTTTCTGGCGCAAGCTGTCGGGCAAGTTGCGCCTTTCTTTGTGCACGTTCGCGCTTTCCAGTTTGAGGTGTTTTTGCGGGATCGATGCGATGACGAGAAAACTTGCTCGCCTCGCCGGACTGCCGGGGTCGAGTTGGTCAGAACAAGAAGGAGCGACTCGTACCTCGCACACGGCAGTACCAGCACGCAATCAACCTGCCCCCAGACACAAAACACTTGCGGTCTGACCTGTGACAGTCTGACCCTGTGAGACGCCTGTTTGGAAATCAGAGGCGCCTCAATTATTAATGGCTGCCAGTGAACGTAAGCGGACCTAGAAGCCCCGCCGGTCCCTAGCTCACTCCCTTCCAACGCTCCTTCGGGCTTTGTCACTGCTGCCCCTCTCGCGCATATAAACCGTTCCTGCCGCCAGCTTCTCTTAGTGTGTGTCCAGCCCGCTCTTATCGATCTCTTCCATACCAACCTCTACAACTCTTCGAAAACCTTCTCAAACGAACTCTCTCTCCTCACCCTATTCCCCAAATCCAACCCTACACAACCACGATGGCCGACCACACATACAAGTTCAACGTCAGCATGTCCTGCGGCGGCTGCTCAGGCGCTGTTGACCGCAAGCTGAAGAAGCTCGAAGGTGGGTTGCCCGAGGTTTGCGCCGATGACGCAGCGCGGCCGGCCTGCGGCTCTACAGAGTCGCATCCGCTTTTGTTTCCATGTGCTAACTTTTACCCGCAGGTGTCAAGAGCCACGAGGTCTCCCTCGAGAACCAGACCGCGACTGTCATCACCGGCCCCGAGCTGTCGTACCAGACGGTCCTGGAAGCCATCGCCAAGACGGGCAAGAAGGTCAACTCGGGCGAGGCCGACGGTGTGGCACAGAGCATCGAGGTGGTGGCCGCATAGACAATGGGACGAAATATGAGCCGGCCTGTGACGGCCGGCGACAAAATCAAGCCAACGAGTCCGGGCCATGGAGCCGGCTACCACAGCTCGCGAGGAAACACCGACGACGACCAGAGAGCCCGTGCGGTCACCGGCTGAGACACGCCTACGGCTGCGCGCTGCATTACGACATTTGAGAAAGGGATGCCAGCGTTGAATACTTTTTATTTCTCTCCTTATTTTGCTCTTTTTGTTTTGGATTTAGGAAATCAAAAGAAATTTACCTTACATGACCCTTTCCGTCTGTGGCACGATGCCACCTTTCTCTCTTTTCTGCCATGGTATGCATCGTCACAGGGAGCACGCTAAAACAGAAAGCAAGTCTTTTCGGGTCGCCATGCCGGACTGCTACCAGTCTGGCCACTGCATCCCTTTTGTAATTTACTGTCAACCATGGAACGAATACCGCCAGTGGAACGTCGATGAAGATTCTACGCATTTCCAGGACGGACCGCCACGGCAGCTCGGCAAAAACAACCGAACCAGACCAGAAGTCTTTGGTCACGAACCCAGCACTTCAGTTTTATTGACTGACGCAGTTGCCCGAATATAGCGTGCGAGGTCCTCCCGCGGATGGAACATCCTGCTCTGCAGTGTGTCGGTTTTGTCGGCATTCCAGTTGGCTGGCAAGGTGCGGGCAAGGTACTCGGTTGGGGCTGTTAATATCTGGTCCATCTCCATCCTGGTCTTCATCCGGACTGTCGTATATTGAAAATGGTAAGCTCCTAGGGAAAGACGGCAGCCCAAGCCGACTTTGTTTAGGCGAGTTTCTCCCGCAATCCCCAGCCAGGTTCCATGTGACCATGTTCCCTTTTCTCCTTGCCCACTCCAATATGCCGTCAGTAGTATTTGTTGTCTTGTGCAGTATGCCTGGTATATCCCTGGAAAGATAAATGTCGGCGCAACTTCTTTAAGGAGCACCTCCTCCCTGTCGTTTCTGGGGGACGCATGAGGATAAGAAAGAAGGAATCATAGCCGGCAAAACTCGCTTTGACCCTTGACCTCTATCACTATTGTCAAGACGAAATTACCAACCCAGCCGACATACAATGAAGTCTCTCCAGATTATTGCTTTGGTAATCGGGCAGCTTACAGCTCGAGCCAGTGCTCATGGCATTGCCACTGCCATGGTTCACTGGCCGGACGGTACATTGTAAGACACATTGTGGAGGCTTCCACCTGTATCTATCTATTCTCGACTGCAAGTATACGGAGTGTAAGCTGACCTTAACAGCTATCATGGCTACGATCCTAGTTACCAATACCAGCAGCCGCCTCCAGTTGTCATTGCCTGGAGTATCCCCAAAGATCTGACGTGAGTGTGAGAGTGACACAAAGACAACAAGGTTAAAACTTATGCTTACTTACGTCTTCCAGGAACACCTTTATCAGCCCGGATGGATACACTTCGCCGGATATCATTTGCCACCTCGACGCCCACCCGGCCGGTCTCGCCGCGCCGGTAAACGCCGGCGACATTCTCGAGTTCCAATGGAACAAGTGGCCGGCCTCGCACAAGGGACCGATTCTCAACTATCTGGCAAATTGTAACGGGCCCTGCGAGACTACCGACAAGACAAAACTCAAGTTCTTCAAGATCGACGAGGCCGGCCTGCTCAATGCCGACGCTGGTCTCTGGGCCGCCGACACCCTCCTGGCCAACAACCTCAGCTGGTCGGTCCGGCTGCCGTTGGACATTGCACCCGGCAACTACATCTTGCGCCATGAGATGATTGCCTTGCACGCCGCCGGCAATGCCAACGGCGCCCAGAACTACCCGTTCTGCTACAACCTGGTTATCAACAGTAACGGAACAAACAACCCAGAAGGCATTCTGGCGACGCAAATGTACAAGCCCAACGACCCGGGCGTGCTCTTTGACCTGTTCAGAAAGTATACCACATATGTGATACCAGGGGTAGGTTTTCTATGTTTCTTCCTCGTCTGGCTCGTTGCCCCTCCATCATTTTTTTCTGGCTTTCGGTTCTTCAGTTACTCTCGCTCGCCTCGCTCACTCGTTTATCACTGCCCTCTGCTTACAAACCCACTCTAGCCACCTCTTTACACTGGTGCTTTGACAGTCTCCCAGACCAAGCCTGGCCCGATCAAGGCCACATCGTCCGGCATCCTGAGCTACGTCGCACCCACCGGAGCAGTTGCCGCTGCTGCCAAAGCAACAGCTGCGCCGGTCTCATCTGCTCGAGGCAGCACTTCCACAGCAACCGGGACAGGGACGACCCATGCAGCCCAGTCGCCGGCATGGCCAGCGCACACAACAATGGCCACGGCCGTTATCAAAGTGAGATCAGGGGAGGCGAGGTAAAGAGTTCAATAGTGACAATGGGTATTGGATGGGCAAGGGTGGTTCTTAAGCACTGCGGCTTATGTGTAACCAAATTGCATGTGCATTCGTAGCAATGAAGGCCTGGCGGATGTGTGCAACCTGTGGCAATGTGGGCAGTGAAATAGCAAGTCGTTGGACTTATAAGCGCAAGGATGTCACTAACGGTCATCCACGATGGCAGGCCAATTCCAATGGGAACCAATATTGGGATCTGATTGCCACGGTACATCTCCGGCACAGCCGTGGAGTGAGATCAGCATACTATAGTAGCTTTCGCGCAAATCCCATGGAATACCAATAGAACGTTTAGAACGTTGGCAAACATTTTGCGGCAATCTTATGTGCTGTCACGAGATACCACCGTCTCGTAGGGCATGCCCGCACTCTGTTACGAGGACCGTACGAGTACTCGCGTCGGGCCTTGGGAACGATTGCTCCGCCCCCCGGGCCATGGCGATCTTCATTACGGAAAGATCAATGCCAGTGAAAGTCCACGAATATTAGCTTCCAGAAAAAAGTTTGGTATTCCTTGAATTCCAAAAGGTCTCCCATCCAAACGTTTCTGTTTCCAGGTTCTCGAGATAACGCATTTCACCGAACGGCCTCATTTCTGTAAAACCCAGACAGACAAATCGCATTCACATGCTGTTCCCGTCCCGCGATGACACTGACCATATATACCAGACGCATGCACAATAGCAAACGGCCGAGCAGACGGCCGAACTTGGAACAGAAATGGTGTGTTGCCAGTTCGGGCAGGACTTAATTGGCGGTCAAGCAATTTCGGCCGTGGTTTCCGAATTCGTCGATACCAATCACTGCTACGTGGTTGTATAACATATCATGAGAAACGAGCACCGCTCTCTCATCCGTTGCGCTATTACATGGTATATCATTTCTCACGGGGAGCACACAGCGTGCTCCTGCGTACTCGTACTCATCATACCTGTCCTCTCATCATTCCAGCCCAGGGTGGCATTGTGTGGACCTCTCCACACACATCATCTGCCTTGCCGGAAGCTAATTCTGCGGAATACTCGCATCCTCGGCATTTCACTGGGCCACACGGAGAAGGAGGGTAATTCCAGTAACGGAGTACGGATTACTTGGGGTGTGCTCCGTACTTGCTTGGAAAATGAAACCAGACTAATGGGCTCGTGCCTAAATATAAAAAAGAAAAGCCCAAGGCCATCATGATATTTGGTTTGGTTTTGTGGTTCGCGGGGTCTCCAGTGCGGTCTCCAGTGCGGAATTAAATGGAACAGGGAGCAGACAAGAGGAAAAAAAGGGAAGAACAGGGAAGAGGAGAGCGGAAGCGAAGGGCTAGGAACCGGGCAGAACAAGTAGATAATGGGCAGGGAAGAACAGGGGACAATGGGAAACAAAGAACAAGCAAATACAAGGAACAAGAATAGAACAGGGAAGCAGAAGAAGCTCAAAGAAGAAACGGCGAAGAAAAGCCTAACGAACAAGAAACAATGGAAGAGCAGGGAATGTCTGACACTTTCAAGATTCAGGGGCTCTCGATATGCGTCTTTGACGTGATCCTAGCCAATTGTCAGAAATGCGTTCCCGTGCCGAATCGGCCGCAGCAGCCAGGCGGGCTAGGCATGGAAAAAGATACATTCTGCGAGATCCTGTTGCACCGGTTCCGAAATGACAATGCCTTGTATTGCGTGGCTGTACAAAGTACTCGTCCACTCTCGTGGTGCTCGCAACGTTTAACGGTCACCGTGGAGCGGGGAGACGGAGACAACAAACTACCGGCCAAAGACACATGGGCAGATTACCGCGGCTCGGGCAGAGGCTACATGGTCGGACAGCACTCCCTCGTGGTAAGATAATTGGTAAGACTGCTGGGGCGCTGGGGCGCTGGACACATGGGCGGGCACTGGGCCGCTGGTGCTGGCAGTGGTACTTGGGTCTGGGCTGGCTCGGGCACCCGCCCGCTGGGATACCTCGAATACGACCCGGACAAAGCAGACCCTCGCATCGGGCGGGGTTCGTGTTCTTTTTAGCGTGTCCGAGGATGGGTGGTTTTGGCGGTTTTAGCGGTAGGGTTTGCCTCGTTTTGGCATGTTTTCCGCTGTAGTTGTCGGATTAGTGGTCAGAAGGAGCGGGGGTGAGGAAAGGAAGGAGCGAGCCAGGAGGCCAGGCCAGTCAGGGAAGGAGCGAAGGGCGCAGGCAGGAGGCAGGAGGCAGCAGAGAGTCAAAGCAAGGAGATATTGCTCCGTGCAGAATGTGAGGTTAATAATAATACAAAGAACTCGAAAACGCTGCAAACACAAAACACGCCCAAGACCAACCAGGACTCTCGGCCTTCGTCGCAGGCGACTGACCAATCCGACCCAGACGACAGGTCACCCTTGGAAACACGCTCAACCCTGCCAGCCAACCAGCCGGGGTAGCACACTCATCCCATTTATTTTTAATGCTCAGTGTTATTTTTGCTTCTGGTGGCAATCTCCGTTTCGCTTCCATACTGACGGATTATTTCCCCTTTGCAGGCGCCAATTTGGGGGCCAAAACACCAACCGGCCGGCCGAGAGGCCATCCTTCCTCCTGCTGCTGTAGGGGCTGCGGGCCCACTTTTCGCACCCAAGCATCTTAGCGGCCTGCTGTAGCCATGCGATTCTGTGGCCGTCGGAGCAATGACTCGGAAGATATTGAGCGTGCTGGGACTCCGTATCCCACTACTCCGTCAGATACTTGCAAATTCCAATACTTAAGGCTCTTGCAGCCCTGAAAACTGGGAACAGTGGACCTGCTTGCCAGACCCCGACGGCCATGGCGCTAGCCCGAACAGGAGCTTGCCCCAGCTCTCTGGTCCCCGCTTGGCTTTTAGCGAGCGATCAGCCGGACTTGTGCTGCTGCAAGTATCTCACAGTCGCGCCTGCCCTGGATACGGCCGGCTGGCACGACTTGACCTCTGTACTCGCAAGTAATAAGATACCTCTGCCAGTCTGGTTCCGGAGCGCCTTGATTGGTCCGTGGCCTCCGGTTCCAGAGGAAAGAACGTTCTTTCAGCTCGGGACTGGCAACTACGAATCACTCGTACGCCAGGCAGCTCTTGCCAGCTCACCCTGTTCTCTTTTGCTTCCTGCACCCAAAATCGTCTTGCACTCTGGCTTTTGCGGCCTCACCACGCCCGCCTCGACTGTCCACCGCACGCGCCTCCCTGCGTCCGGCTGCTCCGGCGCCCTTGTGTCGCGTCGCGCCGCTGCTCGCGCCGCTGCTCGCGCCCTTCTCCAACTCCCTCCCTCACTCGCCAGTCGTCGCCTGCCACAAGGAGGTCGGACTGCCACCGCTCCAGGACCCGACGGGACTTATCAGCACTAATCCTCTCCTTGCCAACGGTTCTTGGCTCGCAAGACCCGGACGGTTGTCTTCCGCTCGGTTTCGTTTATCAGCCTCTGGCGGCTGACTTGCTCGTTTGCTTCGGCCAACACACACCCCTGCAGGGCTCGCCCAAGAGAGAGCTTTGGATCGCGACGCCGTAAGCCCCGGATCCGAGCTGACAGGTATCTTATTTTGCCACCCTCCCCCCTTGCCTCCTCGCTTTTCTTTTTTTTTTCCTGCTCCTTCATCCTCTGGCCTCCGGTTGGCGATCCACAGCTGCTACTGTCTGCCCTAAGCCGCCTGCCTGCCTGCCCGCCCGCCCCTCTGGTCATCGTCGCAATAGCCGCATCCTGCCTGCGCCAGAAGTCACCACCGCCACTACCGCCACTACCACCACCGCCTTCACCTCCTGCCAGCAACCTCCCTGCAACCAGCAGCAACCCCAGGCGGACGCGCATGACATCAGCCAGATAAGCGAAACACGCCGCTCTGCTAGCTGCCGACCAGCGCGGAAATTAATTGAATAGGGGACGGTGTATGCTGCGTTGTGCTTGGCCTGCAGCTGTGCGCCTCTGCGGCGACCTCCCCCCTCCCAGCCTCACCAGGCAGGCGTCAGCAGCAGTCGGACGACAGCCAGACAGTGGCCAGACAGGATCGGCTGGGCGTCTTTCTTACATACAGGGCGCTCTGCTTCTTGCGCTCCGTTTTCCTGTTACTAACGTGGGACTGTTGGTTCGCGCATAAGCAGGACATAAACAGACCCTTCCTCAGTCCTGAAGCGACACCACGGGCGTAACACGGGACGTACGCCGTCATAGATTCGAGAAGGCCAGCAAGACAACAGTGGGCAGCACTGCAAACAACACCACAAACGGCATAACGGCACACAGCAACCGATACAGCCCAAGCCGCGCCAGCACCTGCACACCCACTTGCTGCTGACCCTGTCTCTCGTTCTCTCTTTGTATTCTGACCTGCACGCTTCTCTGCTCAGAAGCCGCTTCCGGTCCCCGAATGCCTCACCTCCCTCCAGGCCGCCGCGCATTATGGAAGAGACAACCGTCCCAGATCGGGAGCCCCCTCTAGGCGTCTCGCCCACCCCGGCAAGCTCCCGGAACCTGGTCTTTGATGTCGCCAACTGGCACCCCAAGCCTGTGAAACGCCCACGCCCCGTCAAGTCGTGCACCGAATGTCGTCGGCGCAAACTGCGATGTGACCGCCGCTGTCCCTGCTCGCAATGCCAGCGATCCTACCGCGTCTGCAAGTATGGCAGCGGTGGCAGCGGAACCCCTGGCGGTAGCGGAGCCCGAAATACGGATCCCAACAACCCAGCGGGTGAAACAGACGGCTCCGAAGGTTCTGAAGACGAAGAAGAGCCTGGCGCTACTGGCACAGGCGGCGAGCGTCCGCCAAAACGACATACCAGCCGCCCGGTGCCCGGTCCGACAATCCATCATCCGGGACCGGCTGGTGGCGCACGAAATCCTTCGTACAACTCGTCTCTCAGCCTTCTTTTGAATCCCCCATCTCCGGCTCTGCCTAGCTCTGTTTCTCCTTCATCTATCCATGCTCTCCCGCCCGTTTCTATTCCCGCCTCCGGTCTCACCCCGGCACAATTCGCCGTCGGCGCAGGCAACCCTCAGTCTCCTCTACTCACCTTGAACGGTCACGAGCTGCGGCAGTTCACCTCTTCTCTGATCGACGAGTTTTCGGCTCGTATGGAGCGCCTCGAGAAACTGGTCCTCGCCAAAGATGCCTCTGCGCTCTCCGCGATGCCTCCGTTCCCTTCGTCTGCGACTCTCTCTCAACTGCATCTTCGACAACAACCACAGCATCCGAACCAGCGAGTTATCGATGCTTCTTCTACCAGCATGCGCTGCTTAACCGTCCACGGCCAGCATGGCTTGCGGACGAGGTTCTTTGGCCAGAACAGCACACGTGTGCTTCTCAACTTGGTTTGTCTCCCTTATGGTTTGAATGCATTAGAGCGTGGTCCTTGCGGCTGGAGTTATACACTCAACTTGAACTTCTGCCTGGTCTCATATAACACAAGCAGACACTAACACCCATGACAGTTCGACGAGGCCAAGAATTTCATGGTCGACAGGACAAGGAGAGACGTTGCTTCTGATTTGTTCTCACGGCTAGAAAGAATCTACACTTCTCTTCTGGACGAGCACCAACATTCTTTGAAGCCAATCTCCGTATACGTCGATTCAATGATGCCTATACAAAAACGAATGGCCGATATCCTCCCGCGACGCGAAGTGTGCGATCGACTTATTGACGCCTATGCCAGCACATCCGAGGGCCTCTATCGTATCCTTCATCTGCCAACTTTTCGGCGAGAGTATGAAGCGTATTGGGAGAGTGTTGCCGCAATCAATGCAGGCGTCACTAGTGGGCCAAACGGAGGAGCTGTCGGAGCCAACGGCATGCATTCGGGCGGCAGTGGGAGCAGTATTCGCGGCCCTGCCGATGATTTCCTGCCTCGCCTTCTCTGCATCATCAGCATTGGCAGTCGCTTCGAGACCGAGTCCAAGGGTCTCTGCTACGACAGATCAGATGGCGTGCATATTCCAACAGCGTGCGCCTTGGTTCGCATGTGGCTAGACAACCTGCGCGGCAACCACATTGTGGACGTGAACACATTGCAGGCGAATCTACTTCTGTTGCACGCAAACCGGATGATTGCTCCTCGATCAATCAGTACCTGGTCCGAACTGGGTCTGATTTCCCGTATGGCTATGGCTATGGGCCTGCACCGTGATCCGTCCGAATTCTCTCACATTTCCCCGTACCAGGCCGAGTTCCGGCGCAAGCTCTGGTTCACCATTCTCGACATGGACCTGCACGCCTCTCTGGCATGCAGTCTGCCAAACGCGTTGCGACACAATGAATTCACATGCGTTCCACCGCGTAATCTGGATGACATCGACCTGTTCCCAGAGTTGTCGGCTTTGCCACCCGCAAAGCCCATGGACCAATACACCGATGGACAGTTGCAAGCGTACGCTGCTGGGACATTGCCGCTGCGTATACGGGCAAACGACTTGCTGTGCCACATTGACTCACTGCGCGACTACGGCGAGGTTCTAGCGGTTGGCGGCGAACTCGAAAAGGCCCTGGACGACATCAATTGCCTATTCCCGCGCAACGCGGCGCTTGGAAGCCAGAAAAAGTACAAGGAGTGGCGCATGCGCGCAATGCTAGACATGCACGTGCGCCGTCCGCTCTTGGGACTATACAGACCATTTGCGCTCAGCGCATCCGCCGACTACCCGCCGCCTGCAGCCATTTCGGAGGTCTACCTAAAATCTTCCATGGCTATGCTCACGTATATGGAAGAGCTGGATCCCGACATTCCTGCGTTCGAGGACGTTAGCCACATGTACTACGTCATACTACGCCATGACATTGTACAGGCGGCGTTCAGTGTGTGCTTCTACATCAAACAGGCTGTGGAAGCCGAGGCCATGAAAAACAGAGCCTCGCCCAGCAGCACAAGCAGTGGTTTGGACAGGAACGAGACTGCCGGGTCAGTCCTGTCAAGCAGTGCCGCCCCTGGTGTTGCTGGCAGTGCCAGCGGCAGCGGCCCAGCTGTGTCGCCCAACATTGCCAGTGCAAGCTATGCTGCCAGTGTGTCTCCTTCCTCAGCTGCCGGGCCTGCTATTACTTCGGCCCCTGGAAGCACGACGACAAACGTGAAGAGCACGCGCATGCTCATCTGGTCGTCCGCATACATGATCCGGACGGTTGAGAGAACGATTGACAACCTGGCCCGTCTTGCCAGCGATCTTAGTACCGATCTTCGGGACGTTGCGGCACTAGCTATTGTTCTGGGATCGGTGCAGCCGGCATCGAATCAAGACGAACGGAACATGCATATACGCAGCCAGGTCGGTCGTGTTTTGGACGTGTGCATCGACACACTGAGAGGACATTCCTCTGCAACTGTAAGTCTATAAATCCTTCCTCTTTCCATTTCACAAATTATAATGATTTGTTTCTGACATGGTTACAGATCCGTGCAGCTGCCGTTGGGTCGCCGCAGGCAACAGATTGGTATAGCAGGCCATCATTTGTGCCAAATACAAACCCCCCAGTAAGTTATCTGTGATGGCTGAATGTTGTGAATGAACTTAATGCTAATACGGATGTTCTTCCAGTTTCCCGATGAATCTTCTGGGTGGGATCTTGGTTTTTGGGACGTGTGGCCAATCGAACTGGATCAACGATAAAAACGGACATTTATGTATTTCGAAGGCGTTATATAAAGGCATAGTGATGTAGGATGGGTGGAGTGGCTATTTTGGGGGAGCATTTCAGGAATCGAGGTCGCAGATTGGCCTGATTGGGCCACAGGACTTGTACATGGACTGCATATATATGGCATAGTAACCCCAATGCTAAGCTTTCTGACCGAGGGCTTGGTTAAGCCGGGCAACGCAAACTTGTAAAACAGTATCCGCGGGGGCTGGATGATGGCCCGCACAATGATACCCATCATATGGTCATGTGACATGCAGCCGGCAAAGACGGCAGTCGCAGAGGACCGCGGGATGGTGAGGGACGGGCACGTCTGGGGTTGGCGAGCCTCGGTTCTCCATGTTTCCCCGCATTTGGCTGCCCACTAACCGCTAACACCACCCAGCGCCTGGTGAGACCAAGTTAAAAGAGCACGCTTAGATTAGTGATTGTCTGGCCGCACTGACTCGCCCGCCTTTGCCCTCGGTACGGATATCTTACAGGCTGCCCAATCCTGTGATATTTAGAGACCCATATCCTCTTGCGTCTGAATCCTTCTGTTTCGTGTCTTGATATCCCCCATATTCGCTTCTACTGCTTGTCTTTTATTGTCTGTTCTATTCTCTCCTGAATCATCTTCTTATCACATATCATCAAAATGGCCAAGACAAAGCAGCCGGTGTACGTCCTCGGCGTGGGCATGACCAAGTTCATCAAGCCGCGCGGCAAGGTCGACTACACCGAGCTCGGTTTTGAGGCTGGTGTCAAGGCCATGCTGGATGCTCAGATCAACTATGACGATGTCGAGCAGGGTGTTGCCTGCTACTGCTACGGCGACTCCACGTGCGGCCAGCGCGTGTTTTACCAGTTCGGCATGACCCAGATCCCGATTTACAATGTCAACAACAACTGCTCGACAGGCTCGACGGGCCTGTTTCTCGGCCGCACCATGATTGCCAACGGCGCCGCCGACTGTGTCCTGGTGGTGGGCTTCGAGAAGATGATGCCGGGCAGTCTCTCGTCCAAGTACGACGACCGCGAGAACCCGACTGGCACTACTGTTAGCATGATGGCCGAGACTCGGGGCATTGTCGCCGCTCCCGGAGCCGCACAAATGTTTGGCAACGCCGGCAAGGAGTACATTGAAAAGTACGGCGCCACCAAGGCCGACTTTGCCGAGATTGCCCGCATCAACCACACCCACTCGGTCAACAACCCCTACAGCC
Organism: Raffaelea albimanens; assembly: GCA_002778245.1. NCBI lineage: Eukaryota > Fungi > Ascomycota > Sordariomycetes > Ophiostomatales > Ophiostomataceae > Raffaelea > Raffaelea albimanens. The sequence goes on from PCDJ01000001.1 coordinate 1,977,189, forward strand.
AGTTCCAGGACGTCTACACCCTCGACCAGATCCTCAAGGCGCCCACTATTTTCGACCCTCTCACAAAGCTCCAGTGCTGCCCGACATCTGACGGTGGTGCTGCCGCTGTCCTGGTGTCGCAAGAGTTCCTCGACGCTCGCCCGCACCTCAAGTCCCAGGCTATCCTGATTGCTGGCCAGTCTCTGGCCACAGACGACCCGACCCTGTTCTCGCGCAGCTCCGTCGACCTTATGGGCTACGCCATGAGCGAGCGCGCCGCCAAGGACGCCTGCGCAGAGGCCGGCATTGTCCCTGGTGACGCCCAGGTCGTCGAGGTCCACGACTGCTTCAGCACCAACGAGATGCTGACGATTGACGCCATCGGTCTGCCGGAAGGCAAGATCGGCGGTAAGCGCGGCGGAGCTGTCGACCTTGTGCGGAAGGGAGACATCACCTATGGCGGACGGTACCTGATCAACCCCTCTGGCGGCCTCATCTCCAAGGGCCACCCTCTGGGCGCCACTGGCATTGCCCAGTGCGCCGAGCTGGTGTGGCACCTCCGGGGTTGGGCCAACAACCGTGCTGTGCCGCACACGCGGTACGCCCTGCAGCACAACCTGGGTCTGGGCGGCGCGGCCGTGGTGTCGGTGTACCGCCGGGCAGACGGTGCTGAGGCCCCTGTTGTGGACAGTGCCTCGGTGGGCAAGCAGAACAAGCTGGGCTACAACCCGGCAGTCGAGGCCAAGGGCTTCACCACGGCGCAGGCACAGTCAGTCCGGAGCCGGACCAAGACGAGCGCATGGGCACTGGGCGACACCGAGGAGAAGGTTGAGGCCAGATTTTAGGTAATAGGAAGAAGGGGAGAGATTTAAGAAAAACTTTAGGAGAGGACCTAAGAGGCCTAAAAGAGTCGCCTAACATACGGCGATTTTTTTTTAAAAAAAAATGTACATTGTTCATAGTAATTGGAATTGAAACGTCGAGTAATTAAACATTTCAAAAGCTGGCACGGGCAACGTGGAATGATATCCGCAAGAAACACATTTTTCATTTCAATTCCGAAGATGTGTCCTGTCCTGTCCTGCTGCCTGGCGAGGACGTATACCTGTGGCGATGCCGTGCTTAGTAAGACTGACCAGCTATCTTCAGCCGCTCGATGCCAACGGCTTTCACGGGCAAATTCACCCAAGGCGATCGATCCCTGATCGGCAGGAGGGGTAGCGCCACACCGGTAGCCACAGGAGCTCCAGACAGCAGTCGTAACAAAACAAGTGTCATACTGCTCGAGGGTAGTCAGCTCCCCTCGAAACCGAAACACAACAAGCGTCATTCCCGGTGAATACTTGATTTTGAGTTCTGTCGTTTTTGTCAAGTGCTTTTCATCGGCCGTTCACAGGCGCAATTACAGCGGACGGCGTCTTTTGAGAGATCCCATCGACAGCTCTAGACGACCCCATCCCCACCGAGCTCCAACGATACGAGACCCGACCTTCTTCTGACTGAAGCTGTCGACAAACCGTTGTTGACGTCAAGCTTCACGAACAAACCCCCACCGAACTAGAATCGCACAACCCCGACTCCCCAAGCAATGGATATTAGGAACAACCTGTTTGGCAACCGTGGCCGCGGAGGCGGTGGCGGTGGCGGCCTGCCTGGACCAGGCGGTGCCCCTCCTGCCAGCCCTGGTGCTCGTGGCGGTTACGGCGCACCTCCCCAGCGGTCCTCTGGTGGATATGGCGGCCAGCAGGCTCCTCCACCCGGATACGGCGGCGGCGGCGGTGGCTACCCCCCTAGCAGCGGAGGAGGCGGTGGAGGCGGCGGCCGGCCCGTCCGTTTGAGGCTGGCCAAGGTCGACGACAAGGCTCTCCAGCAGCTGTACATCTTCACCAACATCTGCGCCGTGTCCCCGCGCGACTTCCCCCCCTCCCGTGACGGCTCCGACATCTACCTGCGGCTCACCGGCAGCAACCTGGACGGCGACTTCGTGGTCACTGCCCGGCCAACGCCCGGCTTCCCCGACGGCTGCATTGCCCTGTCCGATCCGCAGCGCACGTGGATGCGCATCGCCATTGTCGACGACGTTATCGGCGAGGTCTACAACCCCTTTTCCAGCGGACAGCATGGGTACCTGGGCACGGTCGACGCCGAGATTGGCTTTGCGTCGACCAAAAAGTTCACCGAGACTGCCTACGACCAGGACGCCCTGGCCGACCAGATGACCAAGACAATGGCGAACCAGATCCTGGCCCCCGGCCAGCGGCTGCTGATGGACGTGAAGAGTATCCCGCTGTCGATTGTGATCAAGACGGTGCAGCTGGCCGACCTTAGCATGGAGAAGCCCGGCGGTGGTGGCGATAACGCAGTCCGCACCGACCCGGGTGCTCGTGGTATCCTGGTGCCGCAGACGATTATCAACTTTTACAAGAACGCAAGCTCGCCCATCAAGCTGTCTGGGTCGAGCCGGCGACCGGCGGCCAACGCCATCATTGCGCCCGACTTCAAGTTTGAGGACCTCGGCATTGGCGGTCTGGACAGCGAGTTCTCGACCATTTTCCGTCGTGCCTTTGCGTCGCGTATCTTCCCATCTGGTCTGCTGGAGAAGCTGGGCCTTCCCCACGTCAAGGGCATGCTGCTCTACGGCCCACCAGGTGAGTACTGTAACGGGTTCATGTCTGTATTGGTATGAAGTTACTAACACATGATAGGAACTGGTAAAACACTCATTGCCAGAGAAATCGGCAAGATGTTAAACGCCAGAGGTATGTTAATCCACCCCATCGACCATCTTTCAACACGGACAAACAACTAACAACTCCTATAGAACCCAAGGTCATCAACGGTCCCGAGGTGTTGAACAAATATGGTAGGCATATCCGCTCTGAGAGTTGCACACCCAGCAACACCTGCTAACAACCCCATAGTTGGTCAGAGTGAAGAGAACATCCGGAAGCTCTTTGTAAGTTTGTTCAGGTAATTTGTCCGATATGTTTGACCCTCTGCTAACAACACCTCCAGGCAGACGCAGAAAAGGAGTACAAGGAGAAGGGCAACGACTCGCAGCTGCACGTCATCATCTTTGACGAACTCGATGCTGTGTGCAAGCAGAGAGGCTCGGGTGCCGGTGGCGGCACCGGCGTTGGTGACAGTGTCGTATGTATATTCCTTTTCTTTGAGTTATTCTCTCCAGTCGTCTGGAACTAACGAGCGCCCCCTAGGTCAACCAACTTCTGAGCAAGCTGGATGGTGTCAACCAGTTGAACAACATTCTGTTGATCGGTATGACCAACAGAAAGGACATGATCGATGATGCTCTGCTGCGGCCGGGTCGTCTTGAAGTCCAAGTCGAGATCTCTCTTCCTGATGAGCCAGGCAGAGTGCAAATGTAAGCATGTGCATTTTGTTCTTTGTTACATGTTCTTTTACTGACCGACAGTCTCAAAATCCACACTGCCAAGATGTCTGCAAATGGTGCCTTGGACAAGGACGTCAACCTCGAAGATCTGGCTGCACGGACCAAGAACTTTAGCGGTGCTGAGCTCTCAGGTCTTGTCAGGAGTGCCGCCTCTTTTGCTTTCAGTGAGTCTGGTCCCGGCGTTGTTTTGTGTGTATGAAGCTAACTTTATAGACCGTCATATCAAGGTCGACACCATGGCTTCTGTCAGCGACGATGTATCGAGCCTGGTTATCAACATGGCCGATTTCGAGCACGCCTTGTCTGAAGTCAAGCCTGCGTTTGGTGTGGCCAACGAGGAGCTGGAGCAGAACCTAACCTACGGCATCATCCACTACTCGCCGCACATCAAGGGCATCATTGACGAGTGCTTGCAATACGCAACAAGCGTCAGCGAGCGGGAGCATCCAAAGCACCTATCTATTCTCCTGGTACGTCATGTTTACGCCTCTTCCCCCCCCCCCTTTGTTCTATTTTTGAATTCAGTTTGGCTTCGTCGTTGGCCTTGCCATGTTCACCTCTTGTTAACGTTTCTTCACAGCACGGCCCACGCGGCAGTGGCACAACAGCGCTGGCTACACACATTGCCATTCAAAGTGGTTTCCCCTTTGTTAAAGCAGGTAAGTTGAAAGAAAAGGATGCTCCAGGGGATGCCGTTATCACAGGGATGTTTCAGTTGCAGGCCTGCTGACCTTGTTTTTCTTTAGTCTCGCCTATCGACATTCTCGGCTACGGCAGCGAGGCGTCCAAGAAGGACTATATCCAAAAGGTCTTCAACGACGCCTGCAAGTCGCGCTTGTCGCTGCTGATTATCGACAATATCGAGCGCCTGGTCGAGTGGAACCCTGTCGGCCCGCGCATGTCCAACGTCATGGTGCAGGCCTTGATGACCATGTTCACGGCAGCGCCGCCCGAGGGCCACCGCCTGCTTATCCTGGCCACGACGTCGAGCCGCTCGGTTCTGGACCAGATGAACATTACAGAGGCGTTTGAGCTGCAGGTGGCGGTGCCGGCGGTGGCAGACCTGCGGGAGCTGGGCACGGCCCTGCAGGGCACGGGCGATTTCGCGCCGGCCAACATTAACCAGGCGCTGGGCACGCTGCAGCAGTACAACGGCCACGACCGCGTGGGCGTGGGCATCAAGACGGTGCTGACGATTGCCGAGGCGCAGGCGACGGACGAGGTCAAGACGAGCGTGGACGACGTGTGGGTGCAGCGGTTTGTGGACCGGATCGGACAGCGGATCGCGGCCGACAGCACCCAAACGCAGGCGCTGTAAGGGACGATAGAAGAGAGGCAGTGGGATAAAAGTTACCATGGACCATAGAATACAATCCCATCAGGGGTTATGACAGTGCAAGCCCGAACTGTGAATTCTAAACGCCAACAAACTTTACACGTCAATTTTGAATTCTAGGCTCCACTGAACTTTACTTCTCAACCTGAGCTTCTCCTCCAACCCCTCGGTAACTAACCTTCCTGTCCCGTATTAGCGGGAGGGGTGTTTCGTCCTTTGTTCGGCACCGTTTAAAAAACGAAAACGAGCCAAGCAAAAGAAGGAAAAAAAGGGCCGTAACCGAAGGAGTTTACGACGTTTAGCGTCTTCCCAACTCCAAGGGAAAGAGGTCTTGTGAGTGAGTCTAGGAGGTAGTCTAGGGAGTGTCCAGGAGTCTAGGAGGTAGTCTAGGAAGCGCCCAGGAAGTGTCTAGGAGGTAGTGTGAAGGGTAGTGTATTCCTGTATTCCTGTGCCCCTGTGCTGCTGCTACTGGTAAAACAAGTTGTTGAACCAGTCTCTTGGGGCGGGCGATGCCTGGACAGTCCATTGGTTCCCTTCGAAGCGGCGATGTCGAGAGAACCGGTCCTGGTTCGCCTCTTTTCTTTTCTTTTCTTTTCTTTTCTTTTCTTTTCTTTTTTTTTTTTTTTCGTCAAGGACGGTTCCCTGTCAGTGGTAATAATAGTCCAGTTTCAGTGGCAAGATCCAATCTTTGGGTTTGCTTGATGGTTCAATTCGTCAAGACGTTTTTAAGTGGCATCGTGAGTATTAATTACTCTCTCACCAAATGCAACTCTTTTGGTTACACTTTGCGATCCATCTCTCTTAACCCTCCCAATTCTGCACAAAAGTACAGGGCTAACTCCAACTGCTCCCTCCCGTCTCCCTCCCACTTTTCCTCTTTTCTCTTGCTTCGCTCGACTCTTCTCTCTCTCCACTCCCGACAACTTGGCTCGTGGGACCTCGGTCGTGTTTTTGGAGGGGAGCCAAATCGGGGGGCGCCATTTTCTTTTCGGCCTGGGCTAATCGGGCAGATGCCCTCTGCAAAGAAATTTTTTTTTGTGATGTGTCCGATTTTTTTGGAACTGAAATTCTTTTTCTGTCGGGTCCCCTTTTCACAACCCACTTGATTCGTACAGTTCTGTCGTGTTTGCCCCGAAACATGGAATCCGGACCCAACAGAAACAGGATGCAAGGGTAAAAAAAAATGCAAACAAAGAAAAGGCAGCGTCATAGATTTCTTTCAACGTCTACTACACACCGAGACGGCAGCTCGTAGGATGCTGTGTGGCTACTTTTGCAAGATAATACTCACCCCATTACATGTCAACCACAGTTACGAAACAGGTCGGTTCTTTCAAGCGATGCGAAGAAAAATGAGAAAAAGGCCAGCGAAGAGCAATGAAAAAGGAACAAAAGTGGAATAACTGGACATGAATTATCCAGCCACTTGTTAGTTGCTCGTACAGACGTAGTTTTCAACTTCAAGATCCAACCAGTCCTTGTAGGGACTCATCTTCCGCTGGAGCGTGGTGTGTCTCCATAGTCAAGGGTGGCTATTCTGTCCCATCTCACAGGAAAGGCCCCCCGATGCTAGCCCCTCCCCAAGTTGGAGTTTCTAGCCCAGTTCCTAGCCCCAAGTTGTTCAAGCCTCGAGTTCAAGTTTCTTGTCCCACCGTCCCCAGCCCCAAATTCCCAGAGCCCGGTTTCTCGGCCGTCCTTCCCCGGAAACCATGTTTGGGATACTGATCCGCAGACTATTGTCCGGCCGGACCACAATGCATTTCTCTCTATAGTTGGCCAAAAACCTACCCGACCCGCACCGCTCCAGCTGTCTTTTTACAAATTATTTGGACAGCGCTAACCGCCGGGTTATCTGAAGCCGATTATTTTCCCACCAAAAACCGTGCGGTTTTTCGTAAACAAATAATTTGCTTTAGATAACCGCCGGTTTTTCCTGTCCAAATAATTTGCATTGAAAACATTTATCTGGTTTTTCAACGTAGGTTATTTGTATGTAAATTATTTGTATGGAGAAACTGGTACATCAAACTATTAAAAAGAACTTCTTAACATTATACATTATATAGTAAAAAAAGGCCTTATTCACTGCGTTTGTGTAAATTCTCTCTCACTACTCCAATGCTGCGTCTGCGCCAATCGATCCGTGGATGCAACTGCAAGGTAGGCAAAGAAGAAGAGACAGGCCACTTCAAGCGAAAACCACTTGGTTTTGGCATATGCACATGTGTTTAAAGGATCCCTTTTTTTTTGGCCGGGGTGCACAAAATTACCTTTTACAGCAAAGATTTGCCCTCCCACACCGAGCCCATCAGCGCATTTCTCTCTCTCTCTCTCTCGCATTTGAGACTATTGACATCTTGTCTGGTTGTGTCATGGTGCCTCTCATCTTTTGCTCTCGACACTCGATCCGACTCGTCAAACCATAATCCATGACAGGCGCCAGTGGAGCCGGCGGAACGCGGGATGCACTTCCCTTGGATTTGGGTCGATTATCTAGGTCTCAGGATTCAAGCGTCCTGGTCCTTTTGCAAGATCCTGTACCAGCGGTACTCTTGTAATGCTTTGTAAAAAAAAAGGACTAACTGTATAATACAAAATGGTCCCGGATGCCGGCCTTGTGAGATATACTCGTAGTAGTATACGTACAGTGCCTGGGAAGCGTCATCGTCATCGCCAGCGTCATGCCTTCTTTCTCAGGTCCGGCTCGGCCAGCGGGAAGCGTGGGCGCGCACTCCACACAGCACTCGTGGAAATTCTCAGCACACTTTTGATGCAAGACGACGTTAAAACGTGATGAAGTGCATTTCAGCCAGGCGCGTACTGCAGTGGGCCACTCTTTTGTGTTAGAATCTAATGCGGCATTGAAGCAACGCCAATTTCGCGTCAGTACGACGCTGTCTGGGGGTGGTGGTGAAAGGGGGGAAGGGAGAGGGGGGTTGAATTGGGGGGGGGGAAAGCTCAGCGCCCAATTTGGATGAAGAGGCAAGGGAAAAAGCCGCAATTCAATCGGCCGGGAGGCTTTACTGTGTACAGAGTGTGTGTGCCAGTGTCAGAGACCTGTCAAAACCAGCATGGGTGCCGCCCACTGTCATTTCGCCTCCCCTTTCTGCAGCCGGGCTTTTCGCCTGCGCAAGCCTGCTCATCTCTATTTCTTTACGAGGCAGCAATTCCCAGCAGCACGGAACCCAATTGCCTGACAATCCCTACTCCAATTGCTTTTGCAGCATGAATGATGGGCCTGTGGTGGCCCATTTTCATTTGCCATCATGCACTGAGCGTGCGCATTGCCGGGGTTGTTGATCCTCGCTGGGGTTCAAGACGCGTCTGCGAGACGAGCACTGTACTTTGTCTCGAGAGCCTCGGAAAGTATCCCAAACTTCACCCAGCTGCAAGATAGATGGCCCAGCGGCTGCCACCAGGAGGACAATTCCCCCCCGTCTTCACCTTGAAATCGAGGGTCTGAGCGGTCGTCCAAGAGGATCACCGGCAGTGGGTAAAAGGGCCGTTTTTACAGGTGAACGAGCGAGCAGTCCCGTTCTGGGTGGTCTTGCAACCCAGCGGGTTGCCGTCCTGTTCGCCCTGCGGTTTCATCTCTTGTTCATTGGCCGGTCAATAGAGAAAAAGTGTTTGCTTGCGGGCTCATGCCGATGAATTGCCTCCTGCCATTGGGTGTTTGCTTGAAACAGAAAAAAAGGTGCGACGACGGGACTGGGCGGGCAAGGACGGAGATCCGGCCGTTTGAGCAAGACAGCCAGAGAGCCAGAACCACCTAAACAGCGAGATTCCGGTGTCTTGCATTGCATCTCAATCACCTGCCCAGGGGTGAGCTTTGTCTCTCGCATTGCATCTCAGTCAAGTGGCCAGGGGTCTGGTGCAAGACGCATGACGTCCAGAGTCTGTCGCACACCGGTGCCTGTCAGTCAACGCGACAGGATGCCTGTAACAAAATCTTAAGATGTGTTGCACTGTCGCTGGGGCTCAATTAAGACGCCGACAGGTGCTTGGGCCAGCCAGCCAGGCCGGCCAGCCAGTCATCGTACCCTGCCAGGGGTGCTGCTGCGAACCCCATTGCACATGCAGAGTCATAGCTGCCCTGCAGACGTGCATGCCCTTTCGAACGCCTCTCGTCCAGTAGCTGTCATTACCCCGAGACCTGCATGCAGTTAGCGTTTGCCCCCGTCGGGTTGTCGTCCTCGTATCTTGCAGTGTAAGACAGCGGAGTCGGCCGTGGTCGACCCCTAACTATTTCACGGCAGTCAAACCGCTGCGCCGGCCCCACTCTAATAATGGGAATACCAGCAGCAGACATTCCCAGGGTTTCGAGCAGCCATAAACAAAGCAATAAGGCCAGAGACCACGGGACTGCTGCGTTCCCGGCAGCGCCGCGTCACTTTTCGCGGTTTCTCGTCGCCTCGAGCTCCCGTGGTCTGCAGCTGGCCAGCCGCGACAGGGCCTCAATGCGGCCGTCAGATGGCGGTCTGGCCTCTGGCCTGTGGCCTGGGTACTTTGTGCTCGCAGAGGGCAGCCAACAGTAGTGGATCGCAGATCAGAGGGCAGGCCTCGAGGTCGATTCCTCCAACCGGTTCCTGCGGCCGACAGATCCCTGCCAGCGAGGTACCTGGCCAATGTATCTTGCATAGAAGGGTACCTCGTACCGATTCGCGTGCGCTAGCCAGCGGCAGCCGTCCAAAGTGTCCAAAGTGTCCAAAGTGGAAGTCCCTATCGCCCACTTGGCACCAATACTCCCCACCCGTAGTACGCCCGCCTCAATGACGGGTCCAGCGGGCGTTTGCAACGGCCAGCCGTTCCTCAGCCCGCCGGGGAGAAGTATCCTTGTGGTGTATACAGTGCTAGAGTTGAGCTGGAGGCTGGCCACCGCCGCTCCACAGCGGCAAATGCCATTCAAGGCCCTGAAGGCGACACTCCACGGGGCGCACGCATTTGCGGCTGCCTTGGACGGGTCCGCTGGCAGCAAGCTCCATGTCCTGTTTTGCTGACCGCGCAAGGGCCAGGCTGCTCACCCTGCTCATTTTCATCGAGGTTGGTTGGGGGTTGGGGGTGGTGGATGCGTGGTGGTATTGGCCAGCCTGGTGATTTGTGGCTTGTCGAGTACGCGAGGAGGCAAGATTGCGGCTGCTGGGCTTTACTCTGTGTGATGCACGAGGGTTTTTGCTGCAGACGTCGCTCTTTGTTCCTTCCATTCCTGCACGCGCTCCATGCTCTTTCCCTAGACAGGCCCATTTCGCACTTTGCACTTCGTTTTTGGCGTATTTTTGGGAGGTGCGTCCCGTCTTCTCTTACCGATCCCGCTTTCCTAAGTTAGCTGCTCGTCCCGGGCGCGCACAAACCACCAACACCTCGCAGCTCCACCGTCGCTCCTTCCCACTTTTCAACGTTGCCTCTTAATCCCTTGGCCCACATTCCCACCACCTCTCAGACCCCAGCACACCCCAGCACCTTGCCAGCAGAGCACCACTCTCTCGTCCCCGGCCTCTCGTTTTCTGGCATTTCCGCCTCGCCCTTCCACAGGCTCACAACGCACAAACGCGCACGCTGCGCCAAACAAGAGTATACAGACCGACGACAGCCTGCATCTGAGTCCGACCTCGAACTATATCCGAACCCGACCAACTATATTCAATGCCTCGTCAACAACAGCCTGTCGCCGAGAACGCCTGCACGCCGTCGCCCCACTGCGCCGGCTGCTTCTGAGCGGCAGCTGAGCAGCATCACCAACTCGCCAGCACCAACACCACCAGCCGCGGCCATGGAGAACCCAGTCGAGGAGTCGTTCGCGCTCCCCATCCAGCGGCCTGCCGGTGCTGCCACCTCGCAACGCCGCCCTCACACTTCGGCCTCCGACCTGCAAATAGACCCGGAGCTCCTGGCAGCCTTGTCCGAGTCCATCCCTCTGGAAGCTCTCAAAGCTGCCTCGTCTGCTGCCGGGGAGCTGCCGGGGACTGTCGCGCCGCAGGTGGCCATGGGAGCAGAATCTGGTCAGGCCGGTCGACGTGTCCACCCGGTGGGCAAAGGCATGGCAGCCGGGACCTCGCTGCGGGAGCTCCGGGAGATGCGGTCGAGGCGGCCAGCGCCCACAAACTTCGCCGAGCGGCCGTCTCACCGGGGACCAGCACGGCACAAGACGCGCATCCCACCCAACACAACACCAAAGTCCCTCCTGCCGGTGACTGAGCAGAAGAGCCTCGAGGAGAACAAACTGGACCGCCGCGCGAGGAAAGACGGCGGCGAGATCGGCAAGCTGAACGTCACCCCCGATAACACGTCTGCCGGCCGAGAAGGCAGGCAGTTCACTGTCGCAAACGTCGGCAACAATGGACGCATCTACCTGAGGTAAGACTTGGGGACACCTGGCAGCCCATCTTCGGTGCGCATAACTAACTGCTCCCAGGCCTACTGTCCGGCCCTCGCACCTCCGATTTCCCCAGCCGAACTTTGTCTTCCCCATAACACCACACAGCACGGCCGGCCTCGATGCCCTCACATCAGACAAGTCGAAGCCCGATGATTCACGGCAAGATGGCCTCCAAAATACCCAACCACAACAGCAACAGCAGCTTCCGCAGCAGCGTCCGCAGCAGCGTCCGCAGCAGCGTCCGCAGTTCCAGCGAGAAGCCTCCAGCTTCTTATTTGGCAGTGACTGGACGCCCGACCCGGCACCGTCACCAATGAACGGGAAGACGCTGTTTGCCGGCGACGCATCTCGGGCAACATTCATGGGATCACCAGCAGGTTTTCGAACCAGAGCGCGTCCAGGGCACAGGAGAGCCATATCCGATTCGACGGTTCCCGACACGAGCATAGCCCACGAGTCCGACCCTGGCGGCTTCAAGATTGTCATTTCTCAGCCGGCAGACGAGCTAAGAGCCAAGACGCTGGAGGACCTCCACCACAGTTCCTCCCCTCCATACCTCGAAATCGCCATTCCGTCGTGGAAGCTGGGAACGCCGCGCTTTACGCTCCGGGGCACGCCGATCATCCGCAGCTCGTCATATGCCCCGACGGAAGAGATCCGCTCCAGCCGCCGGTCCTACCTCAACCAGGTCTACGACCGCATCCCCCTGGACAGAGAAGTATCGTTCCCTTCCCAGAGGAACTTTTTCATGCCCGGCCAGAACCCGTCAGCCCCCCAATCACCAAGACTGCCTCGTGACAGCCAGACGACCGAGTATCGGCATCGTGCCACTTTCCAGTCCTCCCACGCCGTCATAGAGCCGGCCATGTTTGACGCCCTCACGTTCAAACCCGCCTGCGATGACCGTGCCATTGTCCGGGTCTCTCCAGCAACCCACAGTGTCTCTGCCGGCACTCCGGCTCGTCTTGTGGCCGAAATCACATCACCAAAGTTTATGGACTATGATCTTGTTTCCGACTTCTTCCTGACTTATCGCTCCTTCTTGGACCCGGGCGACCTGCTCCGCATGCTCATTGCCCGTATGCGATGGGCCATTGAAAGAGACGACGAAATCGGCATGGTGGTCCGCGTGCGAACTTTTGTTGCCCTGCGCCATTGGATTCTGAACTACTTTATGGATGATTTTGTCATCGACTACAGTCTGCGTCTTTTGTTTTGCAGCTTGCTCAACACCTTTGTCGACGAACTGTCCCAGGATGCGCGCGGCCGCAAGGTTCAGCTGAAGATATTGACCGAGCTCAAGAAGTGCTGGCGCCGGTCATGCTCTCAATACTGGGATGGGGACGAGTTCGACGACTCTCTCGGCCCGGAGGTCCCCATTTCCCCCGGTGGCATTGCTGGCCACCGCGACCCAGGTCTCGATCCCACCTTTTGGGAGCAGATCGGTCCAGGCGACGGCCAGTATGCGATTGACGAGGACGACTTAATCGCCCAGCAGAGCCAAGCCTCGGATGTAACGGCCAGCCCTCGCAACAGGGAGAGCTTTGTGGACCCGGCCCGGACTGGCATAGACTCTATGATTCTCAACAACCGTCCTATCACCCCCGACAGCGAGGACCAGCGGACGGGCCACACAGCCCGGCACCAGGTCTCGCCCACGAGTATGACCAGCGTCGACTTTCTCTCCTGCTCGTTCCCTACTAAAAATGTCCTTCTCCAAGCGAACGTGGGCAGCTCAATTGCTGCGCACCCGGCGGAGCCCGGCCTGATGCTCTACACCAGTACCGGCCCGGTGGCCACCACACCCCGCGCACTTGTTGGCAAGCGTGTTCGCCCAAGCCAGCCGCCGACCCTGCAGACGGTTCACAAGCGGAACAACAGTCTGACTGATTCTCTCCGGGAACACAGTGCATCGTCCGACAAGCTGTCATTCAAGAATGCGGACCTTTTAATGTCTATTCCGTTTGCCGGCAGTCTGGTTCGTGGAGCTGTTTTCCCTCCAGGCCAGCCATATGTGGAAGTTCTCCCTCCTGGAACAAGTGGCGATCGCCAAACAACCCTGTTCGAACCTGAACAAACCGGGCCGCCGCAAGAACCACCGAAGGAGAAAGCATCGGCAATGTCTGGCCAAGGGATGAAGAAGCTTCTTGGTAGCGTCAGACGGGCGCTCAGCACAAAGGGCCAGACTGTTTCTCCCACCCAGGGCAACTTTATTAATATATCTCCCATCGGCCCCCGCGGTGCGACCACAAACCGACTACCGGGTACTGCCATAGTCCCGCAGGCTCGGCGTCGTACAAACGGAAACCGGCCGCCTGTTCGTATCGATCTGCTTGGAGCGAAAATTGCAGAGGATTTTAAAGTGGCCGTGCGGGAAGACTCCGCGCCGGGTGCAAGGCTAAGCGGCCTTAATTTGCAATACCGACAACAGCAACAACCAGACGAGAGATCCGATGGCCCCCCGCCCCCTTCTGCATACTCCGACAGTCTGCTGGTTCCTCCCGCGTTTGGAAGAGATGGCGTTGTGCGCCCAATGAGCGATGCTGGTATTACATCCGGCAGCAAGTCCATTGTCATTGTTGACGGCACTTTGCCAATGGAATTCCCAGTCATGACCGGTGCTTTGCCCGCTGCCCAATCTTCTATAGAAGCTTTTGCCGAGAGTTTCATGCCCCGAACCACAGATCCGACACCGCCGACGACACCGCCAGACCATGCCACGATGACACCAAGGCGGTCTTCATACGTGTTGGGCCCCCCTCACGCTCTACGCACGTCTATATCTGCCGACCCTTTACCGCCGTTTGTTCCGGATATGGACACTCTTGGCAGCGAGCAGCGAGCTGGAGTCGGAGCTGGAATAGGAGCTGGAATAGGAGCAAGCAAGCCAGGGGCAGACTCCAGTGTGCTGCCATCTTCTGACGCATTGAAACGGCCATCGGAGAATTATAGCTTCGCCCAGTCCTCTGTAGATGATGTTGTTGAAGAACTGGCCGACTCTGTGGCTGGCACCTCGCCCATTCCTCGAATGCCACCCTCCTGGGCCCGGGGCCACGCAAGAAACGCATCGAGTTGGTCCCGCAGATCTGGTCGATCTTTTGGCCGTAACCGACTGGCATCTCTCACAAGCGGCCTCGAGCCGCGGGTCACCGTTCGGAGCTTCGATGCCAGCACATTTTCGGGTGGATCTCTCGATGACTTGTCAATCGCACCTCCAGCACCGCCGATGCGCGTTTTGAGACGGCGACCTGGTGGCAACTTGCGAGAAGTCACCAATGTGGGCGACCTGGACCATGCACCTCTCCGGCGATCTCGATCTGTGGGTTCTCTGACAACATACACGGACTCCATCCGAAGCTCGTACATGCGCAGCCAAGCTCCTGATTCCAGTGTTTATGCTCATGGCGTCGGTGGTCCGTCTCGGGACAAAAATGAGATATTCTCACTGGGAGCTATTGCCGAGAAAAACCCCAAAAGGCAGTTGTCGTTGTTTAGTACACACTCGTCAAAGCCAGTCATGCGGCCATCCTTTGAAGCTGAGGCACAGAAATTGGCAGAGATCCCAGACGACACTGATGACGATGGAGGGGTGGAATCAGCATTGGCTAAATTGGAGGGCAAGGTTGGGAAGAAAGCAGGCAAGCAGCCCCAGGAGCCAGTCATCAAAGCTAAGGAGATCGCATCTCCTGTTCTGGCACCCTCAGATATGCTAGTGTTGGATGGTGTTCCTCAAGACAACGAGCACACGACAAAGGAGGAGAAGCACCAACATCGACTGCGGCATGTGGGTGATGGTGATGTCGCGTCCATGCTATCTGACGAGCGTTTGATGATGAGCGGTGCAACAAGCATGTTGTTTGACGACGAAGATCCAGAAGAGACGCCGGCTGGCGGTCCAAGGAACCTGCGTCACATGCTGGCGCCATCCAATCCGCCCGCTTTCTCCCCCCCTCCGCCGATACGTCCCGGTGTTGTGCCTCGAATGGCCGACGACGTGCAATCATTTTTGTCCGGGGAATCGAGCGAGTCGTATTCATCTATTCCTCTTCTCGATCGTGGCTTGACCGATGACGATCGCAGCCGTGCTGACACCACCACTGATGGATGGGGAGACCGCTCTGTGCTCCGTGGTGAGGACGATGACGGGGGTGCTCCTACTCCAACAGCCGACGCACGATCTGTCCAGCGTGGATCACACCCGAACTCCTACGAAGTGGTTAGCAAGACTGAGAGCATTGACCAAATTCCACCGGGAGACACTCTGCCGCAAAGCCCGCGCCCGGGAACCAACATATCATCTTTCCTAGACGATGAGAGCGATGCGATGAGCGACTTGTCGTCTGAGATGTCTGCCGAGGTCATTGACGGGGAGGATGCCGACACGGATATATTCGGTCAGGTGTACCCTCGTTCTGGCAAGCCGAATGCCACTGTTTCGCGGCTACCAGCACATGCGCTAGGCGACCCGCACGTTGAACCAGGACGGCCAAAGACAATGGGCCAGCTGGAGGAGGCGTCGCGGGGACAGCCCCCATCTCCACCGATGACACTTGTTCAAGCTCTACAGATGTCACCCGAGACTGCCAATATCCCCGAGGTACACGACCATCAACTTTGGGCTCAGAAGCCGTTGCCGCCTACGCCCAAGGTGGACAACATGTCCGATAGCAACGCAAACGCAGCGGGTCTAAAGTCTCTTTCTGGGGCATCTTCAGGCTATGCACCTCGCGAGTCATCTGACGCACGTGCAACATTAACTGAAGCGCGGAGAACAGTGGATTCGGAAGCTTCGCGGAAGTTCTCTGTCCATCTCCCGTTCATTCTGGCCTTTGAATCCGAGGTTCTTGCACAGCAGTTCACCTTGATTGAGAAGGACGCACTTCACGAGATTGACTGGAAAGAACTTATCGAGATGCGATGGAAGGATGCAGAGCACAGCGACGCACGATCATGGGTCGATTTCCTGCGGAGTTCGGATGCCCGTGGTGTCGAGGTGGTGATTGCGCGGTTCAACCTGATGGTGAAGTGGGCCATCTCTGAGATGGTACTCACCCAAGACCGTGAAGAGCGAGCACGCTGCCTCATCAAGTTTATCCACATTGCGAACCACTGTCGCCGGTACCGCAACTTTGCAACGATGAGCCAAATCACAATGGCACTGGCAAGCAATGAGGTTAGCCGCTTGAAGGGAACATGGAGCATTGTGCCGCCGAGCGATATTCGCACACTGCATGACCTAGAAGCTCTCGTTTCGCCCATGCGCAATTTCTACAACCTGCGTGCGGAGATGGAAGCCGTCGAGATAACCAATGCAGATGCGGGCTGCATTCCTTTTGTTGGCATCTACACGCACGACCTGATGTTCAATGCCCAACGGCCGTCTGAAATAGCCAGCTCACCGATGACGCCACCTCTAGTCAATTTCGAACGGTGCAGGTGTGCGGCCAGTGTCGTGAAGACTCTTTTACGCTTGGTCGAGGCCAGTTCGCTGTACAACTTCCGGACGATCGAAGGCATCACAGAGCGCTGCCTGTGGATGAGCGCTCTGAGTGATGACAACATCCGCCGGAACTCTGAAGCCCTTGAGTGATTGGTCACTTTGTGCTTCTTTCATTCCCACCCATACCTTTCCGAATTATCCCCCATCCCTTGTTTTCCTTTTGATTTATTGTTTTGCATACTAGCTACCACTCGCTTGTCACCTTGTCCTCTTGTCCTACATATTATATAGACCATACCCACTGCCCACGCATGGAAACTCTTGTCCCACGAACTTTACTTCTCTCTTCGACACACCGTGCAGTTGGGGCAATAGGGCTGGAAACACTTTTTTTTCGCCTTGTTCTTTCTGTGTTTTGGTGGAGCCTCTTTCTCGCATGCCTGGGGTCAAAGGTGTTGTCTGGTTTTGCTCTGCCTGCGCTGCATTTGGGCAGGGATTGCATAGCGAAGGCAACCGAGAAGCGATAGATTTTTGAGGGTTTACTTTGACTTGTCGAAGCATTGCGGTGAGCATTGGGTTGTCTTGCTCTGATTTTGTCCACCACCTTTTGTTTTTCCTACCTTTTCCGCACTACCCGTCTCGAATTTTTTTTTGGCTCACCTATACCCCCCCGATCATAACTTTGCTTGCTACGACGATAATGACTTTTTTATTACTTGTTATTATTTCTTGGATGGGATGGCAAGGATATATTTGGTGTTTCTCGTCTTCTTTCTTCATTTTGCATTAGGGCGAAAGTGGGAGAAACGGTAGGAATTCATCAAAGGGATTATTTACGGAAGGGAAATCATTCCCCAAGGATACTTTGCATAAGCGAGCATATCAATATATAATGTTTTTTTTTTAAAAAAAAAACCATATTATTTGCGTGCATGAACTGGATGTGATGGAAAACTGATGACAGAATTGAAGAAACAGATTAACAGAAACTTGTGGATGCCATCCTTATTTATGCCTCTCTCCAGGGCAGACTGATCTCTACTGGCTCCAGTCCTTTTGCCAAGTTTGCCAGCGGCTCCGGCCAGAGCCCCTGTTCTCCTGCTTCGGCCATGGCTTTCCGAATGGCCTCTTCCGTCTCGGGCTGTAGACCCTCCCGGCGATCGCAGTACAGGTCCATGCCTTCGCGTGTAAAAAAGGTCGGCGCAAACCAGGTAATGGCCCATCGTTCAGCCGTGCCGTCGGGAAGTGTCGACTCGCCCCAGGCGAGGATCTCCCAGTGGCTCGTCACAAAAAAGAGCCAGCTCTTTCCCCGCCAGTCAAAGACGGCAGCGGCCGTTGTTGCCGTTGTGGCGTCACCACTGGCCGGCGTATTGGTCCCCTCCACAGACTTGACCTTTCCACCTCCCTTGGCCTCGTACTCCACCTTATCCTCGTTCCGGCCTCCCTCGAGCGGCTTGTACGAGATGCGCACGTTCTGGGCGGAGCGCCACATGCTGAGGGTGGAATGGGTGACGGCCCACGTGCGGAAGAGCCATTCTGGAGACGGCGCCGGCGGTGACCGCTGGGAGGTGGTCGAAGAAAAGTACTTGGACGGGATGCCGAGTGTGATTTTTGTTGTGGACGCCATTGTGAGGAACGAATTGGCCCTTTCGATTAGAGGAGGCAAGTTGAAGCTTAATGTGGATGGCCGATGGTGCCGAGCAGACCGGACAGACACAGTCGGATGGACGTCTGGGAAAAGTCTGCAAGATGTTTCCGTCGTCTTACCAAGAACAATTCGTCCCTTAGGTTTCTTTAGGACAAATTGGTTATTGTTGTCTTGCTTCTTTTCTTGTAATGGTATTTCAGGTTCGTGGTTTGTTTCCAGGTAGTTCGCTCTCCAAATCCCCAATCTGACTTGTATGCGGATGGAATAAAAAGAAAGAGCACGATCGCAGAGATCTAACCGTCATTGGCCCGGCATTATCAGGTTTTGGCCAGCGCACGGGGAGTTGTTGGTTGTCACATCCCCCATCCACCCCTTTGAGCGTCTCACCAGCCACATGCGCACACACGTCAGAGCCCACTCTCAGATCCTTTTTACCCCTTCTTTTTTTTTTCAAGTTTGCCCATGTTCTGTCCACACCATCCCCCAAACCCGAAACACTTCCAAGGCATCCTCCCAAAACACGCTTGTGCTCTTGTCCGGCCCCTGATATCCTGCCGGCGCAAAACCAAGAAAAAACTGACACGTTTGCGCAAAAACAACTTTTCCGTAAAAGACATGTGCACTCCGTTGGCCAACTGCCGTTCCTCTCCCACCCCATCTCCTCTCCCCCACAAGGCTGAAAAGAGGCTGAGAAATTAATGGGAAGGAACGACCCAGACAAGGGGGGAAAGAGCGAGGAGAAAGGTTCCACTTCTGGGGCAGCAACCAGTTGGCGCTTGCCAACAAACACAATTTAGGCTTCCCCACAAAAAACAGCAACCTCTTTTCCACTTCCCTCCTTCCCTTGTTCGC
This sequence comes from Raffaelea albimanens, assembly GCA_002778245.1. Taxonomy (NCBI): domain Eukaryota; kingdom Fungi; phylum Ascomycota; class Sordariomycetes; order Ophiostomatales; family Ophiostomataceae; genus Raffaelea; species Raffaelea albimanens. The sequence goes on from PCDJ01000001.1 coordinate 1,996,229, forward strand.
GAAAACCAAACAAGAAAAAAACGGTTATCGGCTGCCCAGTGGTAAAAACGTCTTTTTCTCGCCTGTCTGCCCCGGCCCCACGACCAAAGTCAAAGCTGTTCTCGTTTCTTTGCGCGTTGCTTGTCCAAGTCTGACCGCGACTTCCGTCCGCGTCGTGCGGCACCCAAACAAAGGAGCATTTTCACGTCAAGCGACGTTCGTTTTCTGCAGCCACAGCAGCAGCAGAATTGACTCACCACTACCGCCAGATCGACACAAAGTACAAACAACACCCTTGTGGCTTTCTGCGAATTGAGCGCATCCGATTTCAATTCCCCAAAATGGCGCCGACCAGTGAAGACGCCGCCAAGCCGGCAGGCGAAGAGCAACAGTCGGCCATTGATGATACCGTCGACGAGATTGGTTCGGCGGATGTGGCTGCGATGATGGGCTTTTCCAGCTTTGGAACACAAGAACACCCGAATAAGAAGCGGCGGTTCAATCCCCGGGCTGATGCTGTCGTGGCAGCGCCGTCGTCGGCTAGCGCACCATCCTTCCGGCCCTCGTCCAACCTACCCCTACACCCTCCACAAAAGGTGCACGAGTCTGCTGCGGGCACAGCCAAGGCCAAGGCCAACACTGACGAGATTGACCTTGACGATGACGACGAAGACCCAGAGCCGCAGTACATTGACACGTCCCGGCCTGTCGGCGAAGTTCGGAACCTGGGAAGTGATGTTGAGGATCCGGATATTGTCCAAGCTCGTATCGACGACATTGTGGCAGCTGGAAATGCAGAGTATGGCTTGAAAGAAGCCGGCGATCCTCCAGTGCCGGCGGGTGAACCCGTCGTCCCCGAGCAACTAGATGGCAACACGCTGTCTTCCGCCCTCCATCCCGAGGGCGAGTTCCGTGTCACCGACCGACACGGCTACCGGCCGGCTTTGCTTGCCGCAGTGCCGCCTGGAACGACACCGCCGCCCCACCGTGGGCATATCCGGTCACTTCTGAGCAGCCGCGGCAGCCATCGGAGCTCCGAGACGCAAAGCGAGGACCAGGGTTACGCGCAAAACCAGGGACCCCGTCGACAGGAGTGGTGGCAGGACTACTATGTCGCCACCTCAAACATAAATCCATGGGCAAGCCTGGAAGCCAGACTGGGACTGTCGCCAAAGGGAAGCTGGCTTGAGTACAGCCACCAACGGCTGGGAAGCAGTTCTGCCGCTGCACCTCCCCCAGCTGGTACTGATGCTTCGGCGGCTGTTCCTACCGCTCCTCCCACTGCGTCGGCATGAGACAGAAGCGGAAAGTTGGAGGAGGACGTCGGTCCAAGGAAGAGAATGTTCGGTTCCCGCACTTTGCGAGAAGAATGCAAAGAATCAGGATTCTTACACCAGGGGGCTGTCCTTTTTATACGTTTTGCCCATTACCACTCAAGCCCCACATTGCACCCCCTCTGAAGCAATACCAGCCATCACTGGTTTTCTTTTTGGACCTTGTGCCGTTTGTTTCTGCATTCATTCCCCCAAAAGCCTCACATTTACCTGCCCAATCCATCCCACCAAGCAGCGATTTTTACTGTCCTTTTAGCACTGCCCGTTCAAATACCCTTAGCATGTCCAATCACGTCCCAACGGAAACGTGCCCTCATGACCTCATTCACACCAATACACGTCTTCTCCACGTTCCTTTCTCCTGCCTCGCAACACCCACCCCCCCTTTTCTTCACTCTACACCCCTGGAATAAACATCACGTGATACCATTTCAGGGGTCAGAGGCAAAAAAAAAAAAACATAAACACAAAGCAATGATGCCCAACCACTTTTTGATTTGTTTTCAATTCAGCCACACACCACCACTACCACATACATTCTCTCCCCTCCTCGGGACAGTGGGCATTCCGATTGGATTGTTCTGGGGTTGTTCCTGTCAACACAATATGCGCATTGACCTTGTTGTTTGGGCATGGGCAAGGCCATCAGGCTCTGATACACAGCTGGGGATTATGGGGTGGGAACTCAAAAGACCAAGATGGGCACAGTGTTTTACAACAACATCGAGGACTACTTAATAAGAGGAGGCTATGTCTAGTCAGCCACACCCATTGGCAATGTGGCGTCGACATCGTGAACATACGTATACATACACATAAAATGTTATTGTTATTGTTTCACCAGGCCAGCCTTGTTCACACCACCCAACACAAAGGAGGAAGGAAGGCTCTCTCCAAAAGAGGAAACATCACGCTACCCACCGTTCTCCACTAGAGCCAATGAAAGAGGGAGGATTCAGCTACAGTATGCTCTCATATACCCCAAACGAGACATCCCAGGCACACCAGAGCACTCCTCTATGCCTTCATCCTTGTCATTCTTGCCTAAATCAGCATACCAAGGAGTCACATTTGTCCAAATACGGCCATCGTCCCCTCCACTTCGGGAGACGGCTCGCTGCCACGACCGTCCTAGAATGGTAAAGTTCGTTTTCTTCATGTCTCATAGGCTACTTCCTGCTACGGAAAATGGTATATATATAGAAAAAACCAATGGGAAAACCACACAAAACGTTCTCGCTCCGTTTTCTCCTCGCCTGTCCGTTTTCTCCTTGCTCATCTCTCCGTTTTGCTGTCCCGTGACTCTCCTCACTGCCTGGTGCTCTCCCACAGTCTGCCACTCACCCCTACAGGCTCCCCCAGTCTCCCGCTCTCGCTGCCCACCATTTCCCGCCAGTCTGGTCGTCTGGCCCCATCTTTCAGCGCAGGGGTACAGGGTGGGCGCCCGTCATACGCGCGGTAATGTGCAAGATCTCGCTGCAGGAAGCAAAAACCACGCCAAAACGCACACGCCCCTCCCTTCTCGCTTGCTCCTCTGCCTGTGAATCACACGCATTCGCAAGCAGCGCACACCCGCACACACCACGCCCCTTGCAGCAGGGGGGGAGGGGTGTGGACGTAAATGGGTGCTCCCAGCGAGCTACTGCAGCCCTGGCGCTTGCCGACCGGACGCTGCCACCCTCCTTCCGCTCCCCCAACACTCAAAAATGGCCTTGTACTGTACTTCCATTAAAAACAACCCCCAGGACAGTCATTTCCTGCCCAATCATAAGTCGTAACGTCGTAGAACAGCCGCCCCGCGTCTCGAAGGATGTGGAGGGAACCCGGCAGAAAACAGAAAAATACCCAAAGACGCGCAAAAAAACTCCTGATCCCCATAATCCCAGCGCGCCCAAAAAAGCGCTGGGGAGAGACATATGCGCAAAAAACAGCGTGGCAGCCCAGAATCTCCAGCTGTCTGGGAACCCAAGCGGATCGCCCCCAACTTTCGGGTTGCGGCAAGTTCCCTGCCGCCCCCTTTTTGGCGCCCGTCGTCTTGTCGTTCGTCCGTCTCTTGCAGCAGAAAATCGCAAAGTTTATGCCCGACATGCACACCCTCCCAAAAACAATTTAGACCCGAAAATCGCAAAAAAGGAAAACAATGGGGGTGCGGTTGAAAATGATGGTGGTGGGGTGTACCGAGAATGCAGCGTTAACGTCGCCCCTGTTCGCTAGGAAGACAAATGGGAAAACAGAGCTAATAATGAAATGCCACACGACAGAAATGGGTTTCCGGGTAAAAAATAGAACGCAGATAAATAGCAGATGGAACGCTAAAGCAGGGGGGTGCGGGTTCGGGGCGCCATCCGCAGGGCGGATGAGGCTCAAATTTAGTAGTCCGGGGAAGGGTACCGCTCGCGAGCCTTCTTGTACTCCTTCGGGTGCTTTTTTGACGCCTTCGACTTCATGGATCTGTTTTTTTCCAGAGATTAGCTTTTGCGGCTCAATTAAACTCTCAGATTCACGAAAAACGTGGTTTGTTCCTGCGCATCGCGCATCTGTCGTCTTTGTCGCCAGATCCGCCGAATCCGCCAACTCGGCGATTTGACCCCCAGATTCGCGGGTTTGCAGGGAGGTGGGAATTTTGGTGCAATTGCCTAAAACGGCAACCGCCCTGCGACGACCAACTAGGCCGGCCGCAAAACGAACGTCAAAAATCCCACGAGCTTTGCTCGCGGGATTCATGTTTTTTTGCGTTTTGTCCACAAGAAACTTACGTCAATTTTTTCTGCGACCACTCAAGATCGGCGCGCACCTCCCGCGCATCTTGCATGCCCTCGGCAAACCGCGTGCGCGCTTTTGAGAGACGAGACTGGGCTTTTTGCTGCAGCTCAAGCAATTGGCGCTGCTTGTCATTGAGCAAGCCAGAACTAAGCAATGGTCAGCGAAATTTGTTATTTCCCATCCACTTCATTTTCTTGACGCGAATCAATTCCAAAAAGCTTTGGTTTTAATTGCAGCTTTCATTTTTCTGTTTTTCTTTTTGTGTTCTCTTCTTTTGAGAAGCGTGGAATTGGTAACTCACGTTTGCGCCTGCATTGCTACGCTCTTGTCGAGCGGGATGGGGTTGAAGGTCTCATTGAAGCGATCTTGCATGAACTCGTTGAAATCCACGCCGCTCGCCGACACACCGCTGTCGTAGTCGCCGTGCATGCTGCCGGCGTAGCTGGCGGTAGCAGAATAGCCAGGATTGCTGTAGGAAGCGCCGCCAGATGCAGAGCTGACGTGCTCAGACTCGGGTGGCGACACAGAGTAGGAACTGTGGCCACTCTGGTAGCCACCCTGGTAGTAGCCGCCGTAGTAGTCCTTGCCCGGGACAGGCATGGGCATGGTGCCAGAGTAGAGCTGGGAAGAGTATGGGGAAGACATCTTGATGCGGGAATGTGTCAAAGTATAGATGGAGAAGTTGTAGAGTATGGGGAAGGTTTGTGCAACAAGTCGAGAGTTTTTGTTGTTGCGAGAGTCTTTGTGCTTGTTGGAGATGGAAAGTTGGATTTTTGCAAGTTTGCAGAGTGTGTTGACGAAGATGGAGAGTCTGATGGAGAGATAGGAAAAAAAAGAAAAGAGGAGAGAAAGAAGAAACGAGAAAACAGTCGAGACGGGGAGAGAAGGGCCATATTTATAGTTTTCTGGAGCCATCTTGACCGGGACGAAGTCGGCTTGCGAGAAGACCAAGAGGATAAGAAAGGATGAGTCTATTCGTCAAGGAACAAGGAAGTGACGTCTCCGCTTGGTGTCGGAAACAGATATGAGGCCGAAAGACGGAACCGAGGATCAAGAGTGCAAGAAGGCAAACGCCTCAGGCGTGGGAAGGGTGGAGAGGGGGGTAGGCAGGAGGGATGGATGGAGGGAAGGGGAACGTGGCAGGACAGAACCGACAAGGGTCGAAGAGAAGAGGGCAAGTACAGAAAGTACAGAAAGTACAAGCAGCTCGGACTCGTAGAAAGAAGGCGCACGTATGGGCGTATGGGTTTAACAGACTCATTCAACACTGACAAATCCCCTTGACAACATCACAAGGGTGGAGCCAGACTTGGTTGAACCAACAGGGGCAAAAAAAAGGTGTGGGAGTGTATGGGGTGATTGTAGGAGGGACAGTTGGCAAAGCAGGGAGAAGTATGTTTAGATTGCAAGAGCAGAGAGGAGATGTGTGGTTATTTTTTATTTTATTTTCGTTTGGCCCTCGCTTGATCATAAGAGAGAAGAAAAGAGTTGCGAGAGAGAGCAGAAAAACTGCATATGCCGAGAAAACTGGGAAAATTATATCAAGAGTGGTATTGGTGGATCCGCGTTGACGGTGGCTGCTAGGCGGAGGCAAAGACAAATGTCATGAAGGGGGGGTTGGAGGGGGCGTGTAAGTTGGAAGTTGGACACGGGGGTGTTGAAAGTTTTTTAGAAGAAGCAGGAGGGTGTGTGAGCTTCGAGGAAAAAGATATTAGCGAGGGGGGGAAGAGCGTCCAGAGAAATAAATATCAAGAAAGGACCGAGCAGCAGTATCAAAGATAGAGGTGGGTAAGAGATGGCTAGTAAAGGTGTGACATAGTGGGAAATGTGGTGGAGCATATGAAAGTGCACAACTGATATTGACAGGAAACGTATGTGTATGTGGTGTTCTTGGTGTTCTTGGTGTTCTTGGTGTCCGTGGTGCCTGGGTCTGGCAAGCGGTGGATGATATGTGGTCGAGGTGGATGGCGTATTGTGTTTGGCTGAATAGATATGGCTGAAGTCACGGGCTTCAAGTGAGGAGGAGGAAATGTGCCATTTAGGATATAATCGGAAGTGCGTAACTTCCAAGAGAGGGGGACAAGGAGGAAAGTCAGACCGCCAGGATGTGAAGGAGGTCTTGGATGGAAGGACATGGATGAATGTGGATGGAACGTGAACAAAGAGTGAACATTGAAAATACAAGCGGGGGGGGCGTGGATGCAGTAACCGACGCAGAATCACAGAACACAAAACACGCCAGGCCAAAGGGGGTACAGAAGTGCATGGAGCACGGGGCCGGTTGGAAAGGCAGAAACCCAGAAACTGGCGGAGGCAAACTTTTGCAAACAACATTATCAACTAAACCGGGATGTGAAGGGTGGTGGCATGGCGTGGGAGGGCCATGGGCTGGTCTGCACGCGGTTCTGCACAGTTTGCACCGGCTGGGAAAACGATGTCTTTGGCTGCATATTGGCGTGGACAAGGGGAGAAGGGAGGAGGGGGGGCGTGTGGGCATACGGTGAGCAGGACGGCAAGAAGGGCCGCGGAAGAGGTGGCAAGGGCTATGCCAGGGATGAACGGACTGGGAACGACGGAACGGCAAAAGAGGAAGACTTACGAGAATGGGGCCAGCAAGTTCTGGCCCAGTTGTAGGCTGTCTGTCATGGCGATCTGGGACCGGAAGGGCTGTCCACAGCCCGGCTTGTTTGGTCTTAAAGAAGACAGGAGAAGACAGAGAAGAAAAGCGTGACAAGTCGAGAAACACAAAAGAGAATCGCGGAGATGCATAGACCAAATAGCAAGAGACTGAGATATGGAGGTACAAAGTGGTCGAGAAGGGGAGATGCAGAAAGACGGACGGACGACAAGCTAGGAGCAAATAAAACTGGAAAAAATACTGAACGAACCTTTGCAAAGACGAGCCTGCTCTAACAAAAGAGCACAAGCCGTCAGAAATCCGCAGACAGACCGCAAAAAGGCACAGGCCGTAAGAATTGGAGAGGCCGAATGGTCGAATCAACAGGCCAGCCAGAGCCACAAAGCCGGGACAGGGAGGCATGAGAAAGCCGAAACGGTGAGACGCCAGCGGTCTAGGCATGCTGGGCCGGGTCTTCTTAGAGGGCGACGAGGTCCCGCAGGGAAAACGGAGAGGATCCAAACGGAGACAGGACCAGGCTTAGCCGCATGCAGGTTGGATGGCAAAGCGCAGGCAGAGGGGCCAAGGGCGTCGGAGTTGCATGGACGAAAACTTGTACTGTACTTCGACCAGGCCTGCAGGTCTGGTGGTGGTGGTGCCGAAAGTGGGCGAGGGGGTCAAACAAGCGCGCTGATGCAGGGCACAAGAAGGAAACGTTGGATCTGGCAATTCCTTGCGTGTGTGTATGTGTGTAAGAGGCCGGCAGTAGGGGTGTTTGTGGGAGGGTGTGGGTTGTTTTTTCCCTCTTGTATTGTGATGTTATGATTGTGTTTTTTTTTTGTTTTGCAGTTTTTGCAGTCTGGCAAGTTAATGTCTCTGGCTTTTTGTATTCCTGTCTTGGTGTCTGTTGCTCCTTCCTATTTTCCTTTTTCCCTTCGTCTGTTTTTGCCTCCGGTGGTGGTGCTTGTCACATCCACTTTGGTGGCATTTTGTGTCCAGATGCAGCCAGGTCGGGAAGGAGCGCCCGGCCTGACTGGCTGCTCTTTCCCATTGCCCCCCGCAGAACAACCAAGAAGAAGGCAGGCAAGGTGTAGAAACAAGAGGGAAGGAGGAAGGAGCCAGCGACGGCCAGCGACGGCCAATGTACGGAGGAGGAAAGAGCGAAGGCGCCGCCGGTTGGAGCGAACACGTTCATAGTCAGGCAGACGTGCAGTGGTTGGGCAGGCCCTTCTGGCTTGCTCTTTTTTTTTTTTTATCATCCACCCCTCCCCCCCTTTTACGCCTCTTCGTCCCTTCCAATTCGTCTATCCAGCCCGTCCGCTCGTGCTTTGGTGATGCGTTGGCAAGATGCAAGAGCAGGCAAGCCAAGCAAGGGCAGGCCACGGAGAAGCTGTCATGCAAATGAACAACACAGACAGGCAGTAGCAGGCAGAAAGGGACCGAAGCCAGAAAGTACAAGTCAGAAGAGACATAAATTGTGTGAAAAATTACGGAAGCAAAAACAGACCAAGTTCCGAAAAGAGACCCAAAAAGAGGCCTGAAAAGAGGACCCTAACTAAAATGTGCAAATATACCCTGGCGGCAGCCGGCAATCGCGAGAAAGAGGTGCAAGGGGGGTTACCAGCCACTGGGCCACGGACAGCAGGAGCTGCAAGAGTTGCAAAGTAGAGAAAAGAAATCCGAGAGTGAGAATCAGTGACGGCATGCAGCTAGAGGCAGTTGGAATTGCACATGCTAGGCAGGCTTGTTGGGCAGGGTCTATTCCGCAATATTTCAACATCTGGAAAGAACGACCGCAGTGACAGAGGGTCCAGCGGGTCAGCCAGAGTCCCAAGAATGGCCCAAAGAACGGTCCAAGACCCCATATTCCTTCCCAGGCCTTGCTCGTTTTCCGTGCGACTGGAAAATGGGTTGTGGGTGAGGGGTGGTGGGAAAGGAGGGGTCCTGTCCGGCTTGCGAGGCGAACAAGAGCCAGACAGGCCGTAGAAGCACGGTGAGCCAAACAAAACGAAGACAGCAGGCAAAAATAAAATAAAATAAACCAAAACAGGGCCGCGAAAAGATAAAATGGCATCGAATCAATATTTTTTGCGAATTTTCATTGGACGAAATACCCCAAAATGGCGGGATTAACTTTTTTTGTTTTATCTCTTTTTTTTTTGGTTCTTAGTCGAGTTTTTTTTCGTGTAAGATACGTCTCTTTCGGTCTCATTTTTTTGCTATTCAGGGCTTGGATAGGGATTCGCTGGCATTTCTGTGCTTGCTCACGCTGGCTCGCTGTGCTTTTCTGCCTCTCGTTTTCGTTGCCCTTCTGGACTCAGCGCGATGCCCTCGGCCTTGTGTCTCCTGTTCACTGCACTATCACTCGCTTCTTCAACAACATCCATCTCCAAAGGAGGAAATATAACAACCGGCACTAAAAGGTGGGCAGTCGTTCAAGGAGGGGGCGTGTGGGTAAAGCGAAGCTACTACATAGTACGTTGCTGCTCTGCAGGAAGGAACTGCGCTAGCAGCTCACGAACAAAAAGAAAGCAGAAGAAGAAAGCAAACGGTCAGATTCAACGGTCTTGCCGGGTGGGTGTGCGAATGTCTCTGTGCACCTCTGGTAATTTTCAACAGCCACATACGAGGAGACTGGGTAAACGAGGATGGATGGGGTTAACTCTGAACCGAGAAGACGTTGACGAGATAGGACGAGGCCCAGGCAACCAGCTGTGAGATGCAAAGCAGCAGGGGACAGGAGACACTTCTGTTTCCTTGGGTGGCCTTCACTTGGGTGGCATGGCTTGTTTAATTGGCTGTGGCAGGTCGTATTCTGTGGTCTTAGTATTTCTATGACATTTCATTGAGTTTCTCGGGATATTGTTCTGCGTGTTTAGCTATTCTTTTCTTTCCTGTTCTTTCTTTAGTGCCGTCTTCTCTTTGCCTTGGAACGCCGCGGGCACGCATTGACCGGTCCGTGTAAGCCAGTCGTGGTAGGAACTAGGCTGACTTGACTCGGCCAGTGCAGGTCATCATTTCTCCTTGGACGGGTCGGAGGTAAGATTTTAAGAGATGGGCGATCTTTACGTCTGACTGCTTCGTTTAAGTCTAAAGCACTGTCTCGTGGTTTTCATTCTCTTCAATGGCCTTTATTTTTCGTTCTTTCCTTTTTTTTTTCTTGTGTGCCCTACGTAAACCCGAACTGCCAAGAGGCATATTCGTAGGATCCGTGTAGAGACGACAAAACCCAATGAATCAGCAAGGACAATATTAATGTGCGTCCCGAAAAACTGGCCCCAGAGCCCCCCGAAAATCCTGCAAGGGTATTACAGGTCCAGGCATTTACGGGGGAGGAAAGGAAGTGCGGAATGCGCGGGGATGGCTTGGAGATAGCCCACGACTCCAATGAACTCTGGCACTTACTTCCATGGGCTCCCTCCTTACCCAACAAAATATTAACGGGTAAAAAAAAAGAAAGAAAAAAGAAGGAAGTACGAGTGCTACTGTACAATGTGTTGCAGGCATGGGCAAAAAAGAGGACCCCATGACTTGCAGAACATGCGAAGCCAAAGTTGGGGGCAAGCAAGCTATAAGAGAAAGTTTGGCCTAATAGGTGGTCGTGGTCTGGGTTGTGTTGGTTGAGTGTGTGGGCAGGGGGGGCCGTTAAAAATGGATTGATAACGAAAGCAGAAGGAGGTGAGGGGCCATCCGGACGAGGCATCGGAGTCGATTTGGGCCAGCCATAGGGGACAATTAGGGACATGTAGCCGCCATTGGAGGATGACTAGACCACTCAGAAGGGCAACTAAGAAGCCGATAACGAGCCGAGGTGACGAGGAAATTAGGTCAACAGAAGAAGGAAAGAACGACCGAACTGGTCAAGCGATATGGTGCAATGATGCAACGGCCAGTCCAACGGCCGATGCCATGGACATTAGAAGGCTATAGCAGCATTGTTCGGCCTTAGCCCGCATCCTGTAAGAGTTGCCCGCCAAGTTTGTAACCTGCATGGCGGCTGTTGCTGCCTGGTTGAGCAAGTCGACGGATGGGGAATATGGCCTGGAGGCGCATCACCGGAAATCACCGCACAGGTTCACCCGTAACACTTGTAGTCCATTCGTATCGAGATGAGTTGCGTCATTACACTGCCAAACGAAATGCATGCAAGAGGAGCAAAACCCCCCAATTCTATCCCAAAAGAAAACCAGTTCTGTGCCAACGCCGAGTCATAGCTCTTGAATATCTTGAAAAAAAAAAAAGAACCAAATAAAACAAAATAGGCGAAACGAAACAAAAAGCAACACAGACAGTATAAATAGCCAGGAAATATGTCTAGAAAAGTCCATGCATAAATGGTGAAAGTCTTGCAAGAGCCAGATGGTACCCAGAATGGACATCAAAGAAGAGAAATGAACGCAAAAAGAAGCGGACAGAGGAGATAAAAGTAGACGCGTAAAGCGACAAAAGAAACAGAACAATCTCGCCTCTCCTCCCGTCTAGCCAAACACCTTGAGGAAGGCCCAGATGCCCGCCCCGCTGAGCACCGGAATTGTCAGGTTGTCGTCCCAGCCGAACAGATCCACCAGCTCGCTAAGCGATGCCGCCAGACCGGACCACACGCTCACCACGCCAAGAGCCAGAGCGCCGGAAATCCGGGTCGCCGCAACATCCAGGCCCAGAGCAGAGGCCGCTGCTGCCGGCAGGCTGAGAGTGCCCTTGAACATGAAGCCTTCATCGCCCGGCATAGGACCCACATGCGTGGCCGCCCAGCCCCAGAACCACGCAGCCGTGGCCACGCCAACCACGAACGCCGCCGATGAACCGGCAAGCGACTTGCCCCGCCGGATGCGCGGCGTGTACCGCCCGTACAGCCGTCCAAACGTGCTGGCTGCCGTGTCGCACCAGCTCAGCAGCAGCACGCTCACAACGCCGACATCCTTGGGCAGTGTGTACAGGACCGTCCACGTGCCCAGCAGGTAAAAGATGACACCGTTGTAGCCTTCATACTCGCTCTCCCGCATCAGGGCGCCCAGAACCTTGGCGTACGCCCGGTTCAGAGACGGGTACCGGTGCCGCAAAAAGTCAATAGTGGCAATCGGGATCAGCGCACCCATCAGGTACGGGCACACCGAGCTCGTCTGCGTTCCGGACGCATACAGCCACATGACGAAGAATCCAATCGACACGTGTAGCACCTTGCGCGGCACCTCGTGCTTGTGCACAAACGTGCGCCAGTGCCGGTGGATCGGGATCAGGCCCAGAGGGCTCGGGCTGCGGCTGAGATCACGCCAGCTCCAGCCGTTGCCAGTAGTTGGTGGCCGCAGGTGGCCGTTGGTCTGGATACGCTCCAGGCCCTTGATCGCATCACCATTTGTTTTCGTGTCCGCTTCGCCATCTTTCTTTGTCTTCTTCTTCTGTGCAGTAGCAGCTGGGGCTGCTACTTCCTTGCTGCTTTTCCTCGACTTTTTCGCTGTGGTAGCCGGTGTCGCTGGCGTGAGCTCGCTCAGCGTCTTTGCAGCCGCAGGGCTTCGGCTACGAGTCCGTGCTCGGCGGAGGTCGTATCCGTTGGCCGTACCATTGCCGTTTTCGTGCAGACCCTCCTCGTCATCTTCCTCGACGAGCTGTGGGGTTGTGAGTCGCTTCCGCGCTGACCGCGTCATCGGGCCCGAATACCCGTTAGCATCCGACTGTTGGCTGTCGAGCAGTGCTTGTCTTTCCGACGGGGTCGGGCTCGGCGAGATGACGCGAGGTGTCGACGGAATGCTCCGCCGCCGCCGCTGTGTGGCTGGCATGTCGTCGTACGGGAATGGAGGGAGGACGGGCGAGGTGATGACGCCACTGAAAAGTCGGCGTGGATCGCAGAATTGCAAATAGGGCCAGCAGGTAGCAGCACTTCCGTAGATGGAAGAGTTGAAGGAGGATGAGGAGGAAAAGGAAGAAGAAGAAGAGGAGGAGACAGATGACGAAGAAAAAGAGCGGAGATGTTTATGGTCCCGGGAGTCCGGTGGAGTGATGGCCGATAATAAGGCTGATGGGGAGGCCTGCAAGAGCGTTGCGACGAACTCTGCTAATGAATCCACGATGTCGGAGAAGGGCGCAGCAGAGTCAGGCTCTGCCGCATAGCTGTCAGAACAGGTTCTGACAAAGAGACAACAAGGACAAAAGAGCCTGCCGAATAGAGTAGGATTTCTGTCTTGTCCAGCGTAATCCCAGGTGCTTTATTTCTGCGAGCGGCTAGGGCCCTTTTTGGTCGACGGTCCGTGTCTCTGATCGCTACCGGTTCCACACAGAATGAAAATGAGTTCCGAACAGCGTCATGCACTCTTGTGTTGCCTTTTGTGGTCGCTCGAGGGGTCGAGCGGAAGCGAGGGGTCGAGATAAAAGAAAAAAAATCGTGGAAGGCAGGTCTCGTGGGCAGGCGGCAGTGGAGAGGATATCGAAGGGCCGGCGGGGCGCTGGAAACTGACAGGAGTAAACCGAGGGTCACGAAATGAGGTCAGACAGGTGCTCTCGTCACTGTTGGCGTAGTTGTTTCGGGCAATTGGTGCTTTGGGATTGCCAGACATCGAGTTGAAAGAAAATCACAGGCCGCAAAACGTGACCAAGCACATGGAAGCCGATTACACACTGTGAAAAAACTGCACGGTTTCTTCGGAAGCACGCGCGCACGGCTTGATTGGCCGGGGTGTGAATCAGCTCAGACGGTGTTTCCATAACAGTGTGCACTGTATTGCACACTGGTCGGCGTATCGGCCAGTTGTCTTATCGGGTTCCTTATCGTAAAAAAAAAGTTGTAGATTGGGGCCCTTTTTTTTCTGCCACCAACTTCTCTCGACTTGAACAACAGCCCAAAGAGAACGACATCTCGAGATGGCGCCCCCAAGCCGGAATTCGAAACGAGCCCCCCGGTCATGGGCCAAGCTTGACCTGCCAGAGTGGTGTCTGGAGGCCATAGCCAGCATGGGCTTTTCGGAACCAACACCCTCCCAAGCCGCAGCGATTCCGTTGTTTTTGGCCAATTCGGACGTCGTGGTGGAGGCACCCACAGGAAGCGGCAAGAGTTTGGCTTTCCTCCTACCATTGGTAGTACGGATATTACGACGCTTCGAGGCCACCGAGGACTCTCCCGCCACCCCCATAAAACGAGGACATGTCGCCGCCGTGGTGCTAGCACCGACCCGCGAATTGGCAGATCAGCTGCACCGAGTGCTGCTCGACCTCGTCGCCTTCCACCCACCGACCGCAGCCATCCTCCCATATGTTCAGCAAAAGACCCGGAGCCAGCAAGCGGCAGGAAAGAAGACGGGCAAGACAACTGTACAGCTAGATGCCAACGGACTGCAAATCATTGGCGACGACGACAACGACAACGACCCATCCACCCCGATCACCCCCCACACCCGGCGACCCGATACAACAGGACCCGTGATTGTTCCGCAGCTCGTTGTTGGCGGCTCATCATCCAAGCCGGCAGCCGACCTCTCTCAGTTTGTTCGCCAGGGAAGCAATGTGATTGTGGGAACACCGGGCCGGTTAACGGCGCTGCTTTCGAGCAAGGCCGTCAATGCGACCGCTTCCTTTGAGGCGCTCGTCCTGGACGAGGCTGACCGACTGCTCGATCTTGGGTTTGCTTCAGATCTACAGAGCATCCTCGCCTACGTCCCCAAGCAACGGCGCACATTCCTCTGCTCTGCCTCTGTCAACGACGCTATTGGAGAGCTCATCAAGGTCAACCTGCGGAATCCCAAACGTATTGTTGTGCGCGTGCAGACACGCAAGCAAGAATCAAAGACGAACCAAGCCATCGATCCATCAGAATCGTCAAAACCCGCGGCTCCGGCCGAAATCGAAGAAAAGAAGACGCCCGCCAGTCTGTTGAACACCTACATCGCACTGCCATCAAGCCACAAACTCCCAGGTCTGGTTCAGATATTGACACATGTCGAGCCGCGGCCTCTGCGCACACTTGTGTTTATGGCATCTTGCTTCTCTGTCAAGTATTTCGCTTCTGTTCTCCCAGACGTCATGCCTGAAGGATATACAGTGCTGTCCTTGCACGGAAAGCTTGAGCCACATGTGCGGGAGAAGGCATTTGCCCGTTTCCTCGCGACCACCTCGCCCTGCGTTCTACTGAGTACGTTTTGCCTTGCTAGAGCATCTACATTGATCCATTGCTGACCATATAGCTACCGATGTCGCCAGTCGAGGCTTGGATGTGCCCAATGTCGACCTTGTTGTCAACATCGACCCTCCCACCGACCCCAAGACATTCCTGCACCGCTGCGGACGAACTGGCCGTGCCGGCCGGCGAGGCCTGGCTGTGACTATGCTCCGCCCAGGCCGTGAAGAAGAAGGTTACGTGCCGTTTTTGGCAGTGCGGAAAACACCCGTCGAACAGTTGGGCTCGGCCGTGCCATCTCTGGCAGAGATTCCTCTGCTGGCCGAGAACACGGCGGCTAAAGTGACTGAGGGCATTCGCGCCCAAGTGCAAGAAGACCGAGAGCTGCACCAGCTTGGCCAGCGCGCATTTGTGTCGTGGGCACGCGCATTCCAGGAGCACAAGGCTGGGTCTATTTTCCGGCCAGGCGACCTGGACTGGATCGACCTCGGTCACGCATGGGGTCTGGTGCGACTACCCAAGATGCCGGAGCTGCGGGCGGCCGAGATCACCGACAGATCGCTGGGCCTGACCATTGACGTGGAGGCCATTCAGTTCAAGGACAAGATCAAGGAGAAGCGGCGACAGGCCGAGCTGCGGGCGGCTGCATTAGCCGCTGCCGCTGCCGCTGTGGACGAAGAGAACGGCATAAAGAAGCCCAACGTGTTTGAAGAGAACAGGAAGCGCAACGCCCCATGGAGCGGCAGGCAAGGCAAGGATGAGCTGCGGACCGAGAGGCGGGAAAAGAGGCAAAAGAAGAAGCAGGCTGAACGGTATGCAGCAATGACACCGGCCGAGCGCGAAGAGCAGGCCAAGGTGGACGCGATGGTGGCAGAGGTGCGGAAGCAGACGATTGCGGCTCAGGCATTGGCGGATGCAGAGGGTGGTGAATTCAACGGATTTGATGATTGATTTCGGGGGCGTGGGATGGTGATTCTTTCTGCTTGATACCACAAAAGTATATTTGCATTGGGTACTGGGGACCAAAAAAAACACAGAGGCGTCTAGTTGTGTCTGATATAGAACTAGAACTAGCATGAAACAGGCGTATTGGATATATTGCTGTTACTTTTAATTCTTTTCCGTATCGTTTCGTCAGTCATTATGATACAGTGCCATCGAAGTCTGCCTTCGCTGGCCTGCCTAGAATTCCTGGCCTATGGTGATCGGTGCCTGTGCCTGTGGTGGTGGCTGCTTCTATGACGAGAACTGGCCCGTTCTCTGCTGTCCGATCGGTCGTGGCTCCGGCGACGGTGTCTTGACGGTTCTCCGTCCTTCTCGGCTTCGCTTCGTCTTCGGTGTTCACGGTGTTCACCATGGCTATGTCTGTGTTTGTGTGCATGTCGTTTTTCGTCGCTGCCATCATTGTCCAAGAAGAATCCTTCAAGACTATCGACATCAGAGTCATCCTTTGGGTTTCTTCGACTGCCATCGCCTCTTTCATCTTTATGCCGGCGACGCTTGTCTCCCGTGCCATGTCGATGTCTCCTGCGGTCGTCATCCCTGTCGTCCCGGTGCCTATGGCGATGCCCTTTATTCTTCTCTCCTAACTCTGCCTCTATCTCAGCAATCTCTCGAGACCGTTCGTCGGCTTCCCTTCTTCGCTCTTGCTCCAAAGCACGCACTGTTGCAGCGCCCCTTTTCATGGCTGCCAGCGGATCGGCAGCTGAACTGCTGGTGAGCGGCGGTCGAGGGCGGCGGGAGGTTTGGTTTTGACGCTGTGGCCGTGGCTTTTTCTCAGCCTTGTCGCCATTATACCACGTGCCGAAGCCATCCCTTCCTGCAGCATCGGCAAACCGCATACCCGAGCCGTCGTTGGATATCTCGGCCGGCTGTGGTTTCTGCTGTGCCGCCAGAGCAGCCTCTCCACCGAACAAGTCAATGTGTCCATCGCGGTCAACAAGAGGAGCCTCCTGCCGCTGTTTCTTCTTCCTTAAATTCTCTCCGCGCTGCTCGTCGTCCTCCATTTGTATTTGCGCCAGGCGCATTTCAAAGTCGGTCTGGTCCTCGCCATGTCGTTTGCGTTTTCGGCGATCAGAATGCGGACGGGTTGTTTTGGGGACGGCAGAGGAAGAAGAAGGACTGCCAGGAATTGGTGGCAGCTCCCCGGGATCTTCTCCCCTCAAGAGAGCTTGCTGGTGCGCCGACTCGATGTCTTTGCGACGACGCTCGTCTTCGGCCTCGCGGGCTCGAGCCTCGGCTTCGTCGCGCCGGACGCGCGCAATGTTGTCGGCATTGTAGACGTGCCACGACTTTTTCGGTAGCAGTTTTCTGGAATGTCAGTGGTCTTGAAGGAGGCTAATATAAAACGACTAGCGTGGGGGGGCACTTACAGAGGCATCTCCGTGATGATGTCGATGCAGAGGTTCGAGACCAGATAGGCTAATCGACGATAAGAAAAGGTACGAGTAATTTAACATTTATATTTGAATTGTTTTTAATTCGCTACCTGATCGCACATGGAGTATGCGCGTAAGCGGGACCGGATTCAAGGTTGGTGGGGAAATTTAGTCTCTTTTTTACTTTTTTTCTGGGCTCTCTTTTATATAAATAAAAAGAGTCACTTCCCCCTCATAGGAGTTGACCAACCTTCCGGGTGCCACCCAGACTGCTTCTTTGAAAGACAGCATACCCGAAGACGCCATATACTGCAAATAAAGTTTCGCCAACTATCCAATTGACCGGCTGACGACATCCCAACGCGCACACACCAGCCACAATGTCCAACGGTACAGCGGCAGCGGCCAATGGCCCCACCAATGGCACAACGGACGACGTCCCGAAGACGCATACATCGTCACAACGGTATCTGTCCACCCGTGGCGAGGACGAGGATGTAAGTCGCCCTGGGTATAATATTGGTCACCCTGGCCGTTCTAGTAGCCCGTTGCATGACAAAACTAACTTCTCCCTTCCCAGCTCTCCTTCGAGGAGGTAGTCCTCCAGGGTCTCGGCTCCGATGGCGGGCTCTTTATCCCGCAGGAAATCCCCAAGGCCACCGACTGGCAGTCCTGGAAGGACCTTCCGTTCCCCGAGCTCGCCTTCCGTGTCCTCTCCCTCTACATCTCCCCGTCCGAGATCCCCCCTGCCGACCTCAAGGACATCATCAACCGGAGTTACTCTACCTTCCGCGCCAACGAGGTCACCCCGCTTGTCAACCTCAAGGACAACCTGTACCTGCTCGAACTCTTCCACGGCCCGACATTTGCATTCAAGGATGTATGTGAATACTTGCCGTCGAGATGTTATGTTGCAAATACTAATTAGCCAGGTCGCCCTCCAATTCCTCGGAAACCTTTTCGAATACTTCCTTATCCGGAGAAACCAAGGGAAGACTGGACGTGGTAAGTAGGACGAAGCAAACAGACGATTTTAACGAGTTCACGCTCTTACTTTTAGACCGCCACCACTTGACTGTTGTCGGCGCAACATCGGGCGACACCGGCAGCGCTGCTATCTACGGCCTGCGCGGCAAGAAGGACGTCTCGGTGTTTATCCTCCACCCCAAGGGTCGCGTCAGCCCCATCCAGGAGGCCCAGATGACTACCGTGCTCGACAAGAACGTCCACAACCTCGCCGTCACCGGCACGTTTGACGACTGCCAGGACATTGTCAAGGCCCTCTTTGCCGACGCGGAGACCAACAAGGCCCTCAACCTCGGCGCCGTCAACTCGATCAACTTTGCCCGCATCCTCGCGCAGATCACATACTACTTTTACTCGTACTTTTCCCTCGTCAAGAAGTCGGCCATCAAGCTGGGCGACAAGGTCCGCTTTGCCGTCCCGACTGGCAACTTTGGCGACGTGCTGGCCGGCTACTTTGCCACCCGCATGGGCCTGCCCGTGGACAAGCTGGTGATTGCGACCAACGAGAACGACATCCTGGACCGGTTCTGGAAGACTGGCCGGTACGAGAAGCAAGCCGAGAAGAAGGAGGGCAGTGGTGCGGCGGCGGCGGCGGCGGCGGCCGAACAGGCAAAGCCCGACGGCGTCCGCGAGACGCTCAGCCCGGCCATGGACATTTTGGTGTCGAGCAATTTCGAGCGGCTGCTGTGGTTCCTGGCCTATGAGTTTGCCGCCAGCGCGGGCATGGACGACGCATGGAACAAGAAGCAGGCCGGCCAGGAGGTGACAGTGTGGCTGCAGGACCTGAAGAGCAAGGGCGGCTTCGGCCCCGTGTACAAGGACGTGCTGGAGGCGGCACGGCGGACATTTGAGAGCGAGCGGGTGAGCGACGAGCAGACTCTGGAGACGATCAAGAAGACGTACGGCAGCGACTCGTACGTGGTCGACCCGCACACTGCCGTTGGCGTGACCGCCGCACAACGGTCCATTGCCAACGCACCAGAGGTTGTCCACGTTGCTCTGTCGACGGCACACCCTGCCAAGTTTGCCGAGGCCGTGGTGACTGCGCTCAAGGACGAGCCCGGCTTCGACTTTGAGACCAAGGTGCGGCCGACCGAGTTTATCGGTCTGGAAGAGAAGGAGCGTCGGTTGACGTCCGTGGAGAACAGCTGGAAGGCTGTCGGCGAGCTGGTGCGGAAGCAGGTCGAGGAGGAGCTGGCAGGGGCTCATTAGAGTTGGGGAGGGGTGCGAAGTTTTATGGCAAAAAAGAAGGGACAAAATCACAGTGGGCAAAAAAAAAGGGGAAACAGGACAAGACGAAATGGAGACGGCAAAAAAAAGAGGTTTTTAGAAACGGAACTTTATCAGCATCCGTGCATTTTTCGACATAGCTGTATTGTTTTCGAGACCAGGACCACGGCCTGATTAGAGAGGCGGCCGTCTTAAAATCCTGGTTGCGGATGTTTATATTTTGCAGATCTCTTGCATGTACTTTCTAGGAAAAGCATATTCCAATTTTAGATTTCAACGGCATTGGGGATCCTCAATACCAATAGAGGGTTTTGTCAAGACACAACCAGTCAGTTCACACTTGCCATCACTTGCCATTTCCAGAGTTGTAGTTCCGCAAAAAGTGCCATTAATTTGCAGTTGTCTTCATGCGAAGCAAAAACCAAAAGTACAATACCATCAACTAAAAAATAACTGTTGATGTGAAAAATAAAGCGAACGTGTAAAAAGGGTATCCTGTCGACATAATAATAAAGAAAAAACGACCAACAATCCTGGTACATATTCGTCCCTTGCACTCATCACTTCCTTTTCCCATCCGTCGACTGTTCCATCAGGGTATTCAATATTATTTTCCATCACAGGGCGGATTCCCTTTATTTTAAAAACCAAATAACAATAGAAATACAAAAGGCTATCGGCTGTTGGTACCGATGGGTATGTTGTGTGTGTGTTTTTGTTTTTGTCTGCCCAGTCCGTTGGACTTTTTTTCTTCCGTTTTCGTCGTTTTTTTCGAGGTTTCGTTTTTGGTATCAAATGTCGTAAAAAGAGCAACGCAGCATGAAGACGTGGTAAACAGCAGAAAAGGGTATTGTCGAGCAGGTAAATCGAAGAACAAGCGTGCCGTATCAGGTTGTACGGTGAGTGTCATTGGTCACAGTCATGATGGTAGTTTTCACTTCTCACGTCGTAAACGTCCATCCAGAGGCAGTTGTACCGGTGACTGCATGGTCGCAAAGTTGGCCAGGAGATCGGCCCCTTTGAGTCAGCGCAACTGGGTAATTGACAGACACACACTTCAAAACAAAAGAGACACGCTAGTCCGGGTGTTCTCGATCATGTTTTTTAGATGGTCTCGACCACCCGCGCGTTAATGGCTTGCTGGAAACCTGGGTCCTGACCTCCAAAATCCCGGAAGTGGCTCGGCTCGCCGTTCTCGTTGTCTGTCTTCTGGAGGGCGGCGTCGAACGCAGCCGAACCCGGCATGGTCTGGTTGGTGGCCGGCAGGAAGATGACCTTGCTGTTGGCGCTCTTGGCCATGGCTTGCATAGCCTCGAGGTAGCGGATCTGCATGGCGGGAGCAGACGACAGGATATCGGCAGCTTGGCGCATGAGTTTGGCAGATTCGACCTAGGGGATGCATGTTAGATATACGAAAAAGGAGGAAAACGAGACGAAGAGATAACAGGGGGTAGCAAAAAATTGGACTGGAAAAACACTCACCTCTGCCTTGGCGGCAATGATCTTGGACTCCCCGATCCGCTTGCTCTGAGCAGCCATGGACAGAGACTCTTGCAGCTCCGTGCTGAAAATGATGTCCTTGATGAGCATGCTCTCGACCTGGACACCCCAGCCAGCGGCAACATCTTCAATGATCTCGCCAATCGACTGGGCAACCTCCTCACGGCGCTCAATGACGTCCTGCAGGACACGGGCGCCCAGAACGTGGCGGAGAGTGGTCTGCGTACGCTCAATCAGGGCCTGGCGAACGTTGGCAATGCCGAAAGCGGCCTTGTGCGGGCTGACAATGTGGTAGTAGATGACCGAGGTCAGGTTGAGGGTGACGTTGTCCTTGGTCATGCAGACCTGCTTGGGGACCTCGACGATCTGGATCTTGACGTCGACCTGGATAAGGCGCTCGCTGAGGGGGTTGACCTTGACCAGACCGGGGTCGACGGCCTTGTAGAAGCGGCCGAAGCGAGTGACGAGGCCGACGTTGCCCTGGCCGACGCTCTTGTACGGGTTGGGGCAAACTATGCAGCAGGGGATGGCGCCCAGGTTACCCATGCAGGAGCCGAGGGAGTTGACTGGTAGGGAGTTAGCACACGTTGTATTAAGCCAGTCGCATTCACATCATTTAGAAATACATACTCATTGATCCGTACCAGCCATCCTCGCCACTGTTATTGTCGCTGATGACCGAGGCATAGCTCTTCTGCAGGTCGCCCTGGCGAGGCGGCGCGACCTCCATGTTGGCCTGAGGGCGGAATCCGACGACGGGGGGGTCGCTTGCTGCCGGCTTGACAGCCGGGCCGGTTGCACTGCTTCCAGCTGCGCTCATGATGGCGATGTTGATGGAAAAGGTGGTTTTTGGAGGAGTGAGGGTGTCTGGGGGGTGGTTGCTGCGAAAGAAATAAGAAAGACTGCGCAAAGAAAGAAGAAATCG
Organism: Raffaelea albimanens; assembly: GCA_002778245.1. NCBI lineage: Eukaryota > Fungi > Ascomycota > Sordariomycetes > Ophiostomatales > Ophiostomataceae > Raffaelea > Raffaelea albimanens. The sequence continues at coordinate 2,018,082 of PCDJ01000001.1, forward strand.
AATTACCCGAGATAGTCAACGTCTCGATTAATTGAGTGAGGATGCGAAATGGAGTCGAGTGGAATTGTGACAACGTGATGGGATGCAAGCTTTATTTATGCTGTTTTCGCGTTCTGTCGTCCTGGGGGTGTGAGACGAGGTACCTTGCGTTGTACACCCAGCAGGTCTCACCCCAGGAAGATACATTGCGGTATCTCTCCATGGCCTACTGTCGCAGGCCTTTTCAAACAAGGAAGGAGGAGCCAGGCAGTGCTAAGCGTGGAAAAAGAACAGAACGGCAGACGGAAAGGCAGACGACACAAGGGTGTCATTGGACTGCTGCACGGGACCGCTATGAGGAGCAGGAGCGACCAACATGGCCGGGCAGGGGCACAGAGCGCGCTGTCAGAGCTACTGAGGGCTGTGCGGGAGAGTGGCGCTACCGAACGTTTTTGTGGGGCCAAGGAAAAGAAGCGGGTCGCTGTGGTCGATTTCTCCGCAGGCATACAGTCCGCGCACTGTGGCTATGGCGAAACGATATGAATCGTGAGTGAAGCATCGTACGGAGTATTATGGCAACTAGGTACCTCTGAATTGTATTGGGCTCATTTTGCGCCTGTTCTCGCCAGCCAAGCCTTTCTCTGGAAGCCTTGTGAGCCTGCCGAACTATCCCGTCTTACAAGATACATTGCAAACAACCACACATAGTAATGGCCGCTGAACAACTAACCGCCGCACTGTGGGCATGGGACTTGGGAGAGAAAGCATCAGCTTTCTCACTGTTCGTCGCATCTAGTGAGTAGCTCCTTTTTGATTCCATATGGCCGCGCGGACTCGCAGAAGGGGGCGGTCTATTTACTACAAAATGTGTGCAGAGAGGGGGGGCAGGATGTCTCGCGCTCGGGATCGGGGGAATTGATTAAAGGCGAGGTGGGTGAACTGCGCGAACTGTGTGCCAGATTTTTGAGAGATGTGGACTGGTGGACTCTCCAGTAGGTGGCAGATTGGGGCGAGCACACAAGGAACAGCTGCCCACTGAGGGTTTCAACCAGGACCCCCCCTTTCGAAATCGCAGCTAGACGAAATAAGGAAGTAGAACGCGGAATGTTGAATTCTTGCACCGAAAAGACACAGCCCAGCATAAGACCACGGCCAAACTACGTCAGACCGAGCAGAAAGAGCGCTGCTGCTTTACGTGGAATACGAGCAGGGCGATCGTCCGCTGGCGGTTTTTCCACAACTCAGCATGCTCTTTGTGTCCGAAGAATGAAGAAGCAGATCGGTCCATCCCCGTCGATAAGGCACGTATGTCTCGTAGAATGCTTACTTTTCTGCTAGGATCAAGTCTTCCGAGCGTGCGCCCGGACAAGGGGTAGCCGCTATCCACACCCAAGACGTCAAGTGTATCATGTCATAAGGGCCAGCGTGTGCGCGCGCGAGAGTGAGGGGGGCGCAGTGGTCTGCCACTTTCTGCACTTTGCGCATATTGGCAGGCCCTTTTCTTTTCTTTTCTCTTTTGTCGGTGTGCTGTTATCTATTGTGGGTGCCGAACATCCGCAGCATGTTTGGAAGGATGGACGGGTGGTGTTTGGAAAGGTGTTTGGATCGCTCGCCATTCTCGTTTTCCCACGCCTCGCTTGCCCGTTTGCTAGTGTGGGCTCCAAAAAGCTTGGCTTTTCTGGGGTGTGGGGCCGCTCTGTGCTTCCTGCATCCCCCCGTTATCTCTGCACTGTGCGGCCGTATTGCTGGATTTTGTCATGATTCTGCCGGGGATTTTTAATCATTTTACCAGAATTCCTTCCCATTGTTCGCCGTATCTGCGGTTTTCACAATGCGTCCTTTTGACACTGCGATGCTTTCTACACAGAAATGCACGATACTAAGGCATAAAGATAATTCCCTCTCCGAAAGTGGAATTCCTTTCCTGAGGAGAATGCTGCCCTGCCAATGCTGCCGCCAATGAGCCTCTGGCGCCTTGGAACGGGACTCGGCACTCACAATTTCGGCCTTTGACTCCAAGAAGCACAGACGATCTGATTTCCTACTTGGTAACAGCGCACCACCACAACAGGTGCGCCGGCATTCATTAGTTTCTTACCAGTTCCAAAGCAAAGCGGATGAGGTCATGAGGCAGTAATGGCCCTTCTTGGCAGGTCTCTCCAAACCTGCCATGCCAACATCGGGCAGCCTTTTAGTGGGGCCTCTTACTTAATATCACAAAAGGGACCCGCTCTGCCTTGTGTGCTAGGTGCTATTGGCTGCCCGGCCAAGGGCCAGCTGGCGCACAGCCTCGCCAGCGCAATGCCAGCCATGTTGATCCTTTGAGATACTTTCAAGCTGATTACCTGTTCATTTAATGTCGTGTTTCGGTTTCCACACTTTTATTTCTCCCATCCCAGATTCCGATGTCAGACGGACCCACCCATCGACATCACCGCCCGGGGATATGCTGACATGCTGGGCGGCAACGGGAGAATGCCTGTAACCAACAAACTACAGGCTAGCAAACAAACAGGCCGTCAACAGGATGAGGCTGTGGGGATTGAACACTTGTTTACGCCGCTCGGGTACAGAAAGCCGGATTGACAAGCCCCAATCGCACTGTACTGTGCAAGATACAAAGGCTATTCTCCGAAACGTGTTGAACAGACCACAGCATCCTCCTAGCCAAGAACTGAGCCACCTGCAAGGCTTCATATGAGGCTATCATTAAGCTATCAGGCCCTGTGAGGCTGGTGACACTGTGACTCTAGAGAACTTTATTACTTGGCACAGCAGGGCTTCCACCGGCGAGGCGCCTCAAGACCCAACACAGGGACCGGTTTACGCCCCGGCCAGTTTTACGGCCTTGAGATACTAGCCGGTCACGTTGCCCGATGCGCCTCCTTCTGGGGCCACCCCTTAACCATGAGCCTCGCGATCTTCAATGGCAAACAAGGCAGAGAGCTAGAAGCCTTCTAGAAAGGAATTGCCTACCGTGTAGGCTCTTCACATGTGTCAAATGTACCTTTGTACAGCCTCTTCTCTGGCCGGACAAATATCGGCCGGCTTACGCTGAGCCGAGGTCACGGGGCCGCACTTTTTCAATCACTCTGTAATTGTGGACTTTCCCGGCAGGAATTGCCTCCTCCCCGATGCGGCTTTTCTTGGCATCGGTGAAGGTATTCCCGCTTCTGCAGACAGGTAATACATCATAGATTCCGACATTTTTGTACCACCGGCTAATAGGCACAGCACATTCTGAAAAAACATCCGAGGCTTCTGCACCTTGGGGTTTGGAAATGTTGCTGCCTGATGGAAAAGGCATGACAAACCAGGTTTTGTGTGAGCGATTCCTTCCGATGTGCCTTGCCGTTTTCCATTTTTGGTGACCGAGAGCACATCCCAGATGCATCTACCAAGGATATGTCTGTTGGTGCTATTTCCCCAGTTTCGAATGGTCACACGACACTTCAATTGACTTTCCCGAAAGTAAGATAATTACACTCGGGCAAATTTTGTACTGTAAGATGTTGACGAACAATACAATGGTAGATGTCCAATTCAATTTTTTCACTCTGTCCACTTTTTGTGTCCTCTACTTTTTTTTTATTTCTTGACAACTTGATTTCTATTCATATCAAACTCTAAAACCGAAAAAAACACCGATCAATGCTGGCGGACAAGCCACCTTTTGAAAGTCCAAGTACAATAAAACAAAAATGGTATATGCAAAAACACAGAAACCCCGACCACTTGATGAAACAGTGCCATGAAACAGAGAGAAAGTTCTCCATTCTCCTTTAGTTAACCTTGGTCTTGCCAATCTCGCTCTGCCAGTTCTCGGCCCGCTCAAAACCGTTGGCGTGCGTCTGGTAGTCCATCAGCGCCTGGTACACCTCCTCCTTGGTGTTCACCACAAACGGGCCGTACTGCACCACCGGCTGGTCCAGCGGCGTGCCCGCAACCAGCACAAACCGTGCTGCCTCCTTGGCGTTCTTGTCGACCGTCGCTGTGACTGCGTCGCCGGCCGCCGAAAAGACCACATTGTGGTACTGGTCAACCGGCTGCACCAGGCCCGTGCCGTTGCTCAGCTGCACGGTGCCCTCGAGCGTGTAGGCGAATGCGTTCCAGCCGGCCGGCAGGGGCTGGACGACACGGCCGCCGGGCTTGACGGTAATGTCCAGGATCCAGACGGGCGTGTAGGCCAGGTCCTTGACGCTGTCGATGCCGTGGCTCTGGCCCGAAATGACCTTGATGTGGACTTTGCCGTCGTCGATGTCGACGCTCGGGATCTCGGCGGCGCGCAGGTCGCGGTACCGGGGCTCGCAGTTCTTGAGCTTGCGCGGCAGGTCGACCCACAGCTGGAGGCCGACGTTGGCGGAGCCGTCCTTGTTCATGTGGGGCATCTCGGCGTGCATGATGCCGCGGCCGGCGGTCATGAACTGGAGGTCGCCGGCCTCAATAGTGCCTGCATTACCTGCAAAGTCCTCGTGGTCGACGGAGCCCTCGAGCAGGTAGGTAATGGTCTCCTGGCCGCGGTGCGGGTGGTCGGGGAAGCCGGCGCCCGGCTTGATGGAGAAGTGGTCCAGCATCAAAAAGGGCGAAAAGTTGCGCAGGTTGGCGGTGCCGATGGAGCGGCGCACGCGGGCACCAGCGCCCTCGGCCTGCTCGACGGCCAGAAAGACCTTTTGGATAGCACGCGGGACAGACATTTCGGGATCTGTAGTAGTGACGCTGTCGGGGGACGTAGCTGTGGTAGTCGTTGTTGCAGACGTGGTTGCAGTGGCTGTCTTGTTGGTCAAGTTTGAGACAATGGTTGATATCTGGTTCGGGACGATGTCGCGGAGCAAAAAGATGGAGATGATGCCAACGATGATGGAGATCAGAATTGAAAGAGTCTTCATTTGGATGGGGAGAAAACTGCGACGGTCCTTTATACAGATGCGGAGTTACAACAGAGAACAATGAGAAACCTTCTGGAATCGTCGTGAATTGAAAATGACTGCGGATGAGAACTCCGGCCGCAACCCTCTTTTAAAGTGTAAGAGTCTTTCCAGCGAAGCAAAACCGCCATAATCAGCAATTCGTCAGACTCCGCTAATGCTTACAAGCAACTGTGCTGATTTGCCAATGCCCACGAGAGGGACCCTCTCTGGAGTTCCATTAGCCGGCAGTTGTCCTGTGTTGGGGGCGGGATTGAAGGTTTTGTGAGTGGTGATTCAGCCATGACAAAGACTACTGGAGGGGGCGACGACAATAGCGCAAAACAGCCGCTGAGGTAAATGTTTGTAAGGCCTTTGTATTGCTGAAAAGATTTAGCTTTGCCACCTCGTGATAGGTCACGTGTAAATAGTCATATTTGGCTTGGCATTTGAAGTGGAAAGAGCAAAAAAAAAAGAGAGAGAGAGAGAGAGGAAACTGCGATGAGTCAAAGTGGAATACGAGACCCGGGAAGAACTGGTTCGATGGCACCGCTACCAGTCATTTGGCCAAAATCATTCAGACAACCGGCCGTTGAGTTGTGTTGACCTGATAAAAGGGTGGAAAAGCCAACCCACTTTTTTGACAACTTTTTACATTGTATTTCAGCAACGTTGAAATCTTGGACTTTTTTGCCTGCAAGTTAGGCGTCAGGGTTAGGTGTTTGGACAATGAATTTCGGGCAGGGATTAGAAAGCTAGGAGTGTTTTGGGTGAGGTGTCTGGTTTAATATTCCATGAACTTTATGATACAGGGAGAGGCTGAACTTTGTCGCACGCTTTTATATACCCTACCCACTTTTTTCTTACTTTATTCCTTCATGACAAAAAAAGTTGAACCTCATACCTTTCTTTTGGCTTACGAGTACACCAGAACTTCACACAAGAAATCCGGAATATATACTCATTTCGCCACGCCGCGATCACGGTGAAGGAGGAGGACACTTATCTGCAAATACATCCGGAACCATGGGTGCTGAGCAGTCGAACCAGCGCGGGGGCAGCGCAGCCCAAGCGACACCCCGCAAGACGTGTTACTACGAGCTGCTCAGCGTGGAGAGGACGGCCACAGACGACGAGTAAGTGCATTTGTGCTTGCAAAAGTGCAGAAGTAAAAAAAGTGCTAATAGTGAGCCCAGGATAAAAAAGGCTTACCGTCGCAAAGCCCTCGAGCTGCATCCTGACCGCAACTTGGAAGACACAGCCAACGCTACCCGCAAGTTTGCTGAAGTCCAGACCGCGTATGAGATTTTATCTGATCCCCAGGAGCGCGCCTGGTACGACTCGCACCGCGATGCCATCCTGCGAGGTGACGATTCAGAGGGCGACGATGCTGGAAACGGCGGGTACTACAACAATGTGCGCCTCACGTCATCCGAAGAGCTCTACAAGCTCATGGGCCGCTTCAACTCCAGCGTGCCCTTTAATGACTCACCCAGCGGCTTCTTTGGCATCCTCGAAGCCACCTTTGCACAGCTGGCTCTCGAGGAGGAAGCCGCATGCAGCTGGGACGGCCGCGACATACCTGCTGGCCGCTTCCCGCCGTTTGGCTCCGCTGCCGACTCGTACGAGGACGTGGCCCGGCCGTTCTACCGTGACTGGTCCAACTTTGCCACGCAGAAATCCTTTTCCTGGCGCGACAAGTACCGTCTGTCTGATGCGCCTGACCGCAATGTGCGCCGCTTGATGGAGAAGGAGAACAAGAGGGCACGTGAACAGGGAATCCGCGAGTTCAACGACACTGTCCGCTCCCTGGTCGCCTTTGTACGGAAGCGCGATCCTCGTTACGTCCCCAACACGCAGTCTGAAGCTCAGCGCCAGAAGGTTTTGCGTGATTCGGCTACCGCCCAAGCAGCACGCCAGCGAGCCGCGAACCAGAAACGGCAGCAAAAGCTGGCTGCCGAGTACGTGGAGCCTGCGTGGGCAAAGGGCAGTGGGCAGCATGTTGATGACGCGCTTGAAGGCAGCTTCTCTTCGTCGCTGAGTGATAATGAAATCGAAGAGATTGAGTGTGTCGTGTGCGACAAATCATTCAAAAGCGAGCAGCAGTACGAGGCGCACAAGAAGAGCAAGAAGCACACCAAGGCCGTGTATCATATGAAGAAGCAGCTGATGAAGGAGAACAAAATGTTCAACCTGGATGCGAAGTCTGGGCCTACAAAGGCTGACAAGAGTGAGGAGGAGGAGGAGGAGGAGGATAAGGCGGAGGCCGAGGAGGAGGAGCAAGGTGACGACAACAAAGACGGAGAGGAAGAGAAACCCGAGGCCAAGAGCAGTAATGAGGACGAAAATGGTGCCAAGGGGACTACCGCCAAAGACAGATCCGGCGATGATAGCGGCGACGAGGGAGAAGATGAAAAAGAAGAAGAATACGACGACGACGACGACGACGACGAGTACGCTCCTAGACACGTGGTCGAGAAAAGGCTGTTTGGCACTACTCAGGCAGAGGACAACGCCGAGCTGACAGAAGCCAGCGATCTGGCGGCCAGTATGGACAATCTCAACGTTGACAATACTTTGCCAACTCCAGCCGCAAAGAAGATCGGCAAGGCCAAAGCGAAGCGCGAGAAAAAGGCCAAACAGGCAGCAGCAGAGGCAGAGGCAGATGTGGCCGGCATGGTAAGTTGCAATCCCTTGTCAGTGTTCACTTACGTTGTATGCTAACCGCGAACAGAATGCCTGCAAGATCTGCGGCGAAACATTCTCGTCCAACACAAAGCTGCACAAGCATCTGCGTGTGGAGCATCCAGCGCCCAAAGCAGGTGGCAAGAGAAAGAAGACCTGAGCGAACAGCAGAGGTTGAGATGACATACAAAAGACATCCCCCTCACAATGCGTTCAGCCTTGATGCTGGGCCCTTATAGCCAAGATACCTATATCTGCATGCCCGGCAAAGCTGCATAGGAGGCCGTGTCCAGCCCAGTGAGAGATTGATCCAGGGGCCAGGACACGAGGCAGTTCGCCCAAAAGGCTCATCTGTTGCCAGTCCATCCCATGGCACTCGAACTGCACGCTGGTCGAACACCTAGCAGGCTTGCCGAAGAACGGGCCCCTGCTGCAGCAATTAGAGAGTTGGGGGCAGGCAGTATTAACAGGCTTGATCTCTGCCGTACGCGCAACCCTCATTGTTTGTAGCAACATCCCGGCCCACAGTTATGTAAGATAGAATTGGCTAGGGGGGCGTACATAGTAATGACACCAGTCTACATAGTAGTAAAATAGCAGCCTTCAATGTATGGTCTTTCTTCCATGTCTCATGTTCATGCGCCAACCACAGAGCAATATGCAGTGGAACGGAATTGGGTGATCAGCGCATCCCAAATGCGGGGTCGTGCGCACCTCTGCAGGGAACCAGGAGTAGGACTTGCATTTTACATCACAGCACCCAGGGCTGGGCGGAAGCCACGGCAGTGACCGCAGACGATCGTCAAAATTTCACGCTTGCTAGGATTTGTCTATCGGATTTTGAAAACATACACTATAACTACCCCACTTGCGGCTCCTCGAATTGCCAGTCTCATGAGGAGAGAGAGAACAAAATAATAAAAAGGAGAAAGATAAGAACAACGAAGAAAAAGAAGAAAAGAAGGAAGCCAAAAAGGGAAAACCAGCCAAATACAATGTAGAAGTAGCCAGTAGTGCCAAGGATTAGGGAATCACAAGATGTTAACCAGAAAAAAAAAAGACAAGAATTATAAGAAACAAAGGAAAAATAGGCGCCTAGGCCGGAGGTATTTGAGTTGTGAGAAGAGGTATCGGTCGTCGTCTATAGTAGTCGTAATTTTTTTTGTCTTTCATCTTTTCTTTGTCTATGCGCCCGCCATTCTGTGTCGTCTTACTTTTTTCATTCGCCGTCTAGTTTCCGTTGGTCGCCTTCTCCTCGGGGGCGGGCGTTGCTGCTGGTGCGGCTGCCGGAGCGGTCGCATGTGCCGACTGCTCCTTCAGGGTGTCCAGGACGTGGCGCACCAGGGAAGCGGTCTCGTTGGAGACAACAACGGCCGTGCTGACAAGCGCCTTGCTGAGCGGCAGGACGCCCTCGCCCTGGACCTGCTTGCGCTCGTCGGTGAACACCTGGTAGACGTGGTCGCGGCTAGCGATGCCCTTGCGGACAGGCAGCAGGACGAGGTCCTTGGTCTCCTGGTACAGCTCGGCGGTGGGCTTGCGCACAGCAGGGAACTTCTCGTCGAGCGTGGCCAGGGTGCGGTCACCGACCTCGTCGGCCTTCTTGACGTACGGCGAGACGTATTCGTAGGGCTTGGTCAGGTAGGTCGACACATAGGGCAGGATGGGCTTGGCGACCTTTTCGTAGGCGGACGAGCCGAGAGAGATGGTCTGCTGGCCATACTTGTTGGCCTTGACGCTGGTGACGCCATCGGAGACAAAGGGGTATTGCAGAAGGTGCTGCAAGAGTTAGTCAGACAAGACATCAATCAAATGACGAGATCATGGAATAAGACGATTCTGGCAAACTTACGTCGATGAAGGCCGAGTGCGGGCCAACGCCGTTGACCTGGGGAGCGGCAGCAGTGGCAGCCATTGCGAATATTTGTGCAGGGGGGGTTGAAGGGAGAGATGATGGGGATGAGAGCTCACGAGCCTCAATTAAGCAGTCGACTAATAGAGGGAGTGCGGTCGATAAGTAGGTGCGGGCAGGAGGTGTTCAGTGCGAAAGGAAAGCGAAGAGTGTTTGCGATAAGCGTTGCTGTTTGTTCAGGACTACGGAGGAATGGCAAGAGAAAGAGGCAGGGAGAGGAGCAGGAGAGGTTTTAAAGAAGCAAGGGCAGGAGGGAGGGAGAGCGACGGTTTTACGTGCATACACAGTAGCCAGACTTTTCTAAAACTCTGTCTCAATCCGACGGTTGCCTTCTGTCGGTTTCACGCCACCAAGGAAGGAGCCCTCAACCTCAGCAGCTGTCTGTCACTCAACTTTTTTTTTAGCCCTGCGACCGCGAAACCTGCTGTCACTCCTTTTTTGCATGTGCTTTTGCAACGTTAGATGGCTCTGGCCTGACCAGGGTGGGTAGGCGGGGCACCCTTGCTCTCCCTCGTTTGCCCTTGGTGGCTCTTGGTTGGACGCGGTTCGTTGAGTCGTTTGCCAGAGGCGTTCCCAAGTACGGACTATGCAATAATAGCATGCCTTTGCTGTGGCAAGCTGCCTCTGTCTTATCGCCTCTGGCGTGCATTTGCCGGATGCCTTCCGTCTGTTATTCGTTAAGCAGTGCCCCACACTAGCATCAGAGTGCAGGATTTTGCATGTGAAAGCCATGGTCCGTGCGGCGCGACCTGTTTTCTTCCGTCAATTACTCCGTGATTTAGATTTTCATGCCAGAACCGATCCGTACTTTGTCGGCACCGAAATATCACCTGGGCCATTCCATTCACACAGTCACGTGTGGGCAGAGCAAAGGCAAGTAAAGCCCTTGGAGCAGGGCTTTCGGGGCATGCGTGCACTCACAAGACATTCCCACATGGACCAGCAAAAAAAAAAAAAAAAAAAAAAACGAGCAGAGACACAGATATCAGCCGTGTTGAACATCACTACAACCACCACTCAGTCTGACAGAACCTTTATTCCCGAGTACATGGGCGGGCCGAGTGCCAACTCCTGAAATATCGACCGACCCGATTCATTAAACCGCCACTCGGCTCGCATGGACACCCCATTCTATGATTTTCTACTTCTATGCCCATACCCCTTTCACTCCGTCTTCGCATTTGTCTTCGCGCTCGCCTCGGCTGTCAGGACCAACGCCCGTGGCGCGTTGTCCTTGGGCATGTACAGCTCGACGAACTGGAGGCGCTTAGCCGCGATGAACTCCTCGTTGGTCAGAAGCGACTCGAGCTCGGAAACGGTCTTGACTTGGAATTTGGCGGCTTCCTTGTCGGTGCCGCCAAACACGGTGACGAGGTCCTTGTAGTGCCAAGGGGCGATGTCGTTGTAATCGGCTTCCATGCCGTGGATGAAACGCTCAATGGTGAAGCCATCGTTGCAGATCAAGAAACTAGGTTGTTAGGTAAAGGACACGACGCAGGACTGACAAGGAGAAAGCTAGGCAGCAGGCAGAGGCATAGGGAAACTCACATGATGGGGTTCAGGCCCCGGCGAATCATGGTGCTGACTTCCTGCGCTGTCAGCTGGAAAGAGCCGTCGCCGACGAAGAGGATTGTGCGCCGCTTTGCCTCAAGGTCCTTGACGGCCAGTGCGGCACCCTGCGCGGCGCCCACGGACCAGCCGATGCTGCCCCAGAGGACCTCTGTTGACCGTTAGTCAAGGTCTGCAGAACGCACAGACGCGAGATTCAAGGATTCCCGGGTTTTGTCCTTTCAACAAAGCTTTTCAAGCTTCTGTTGTTTAAGAGAGAGGGGTTTCTAGTGGCTTACGGCTCAGAGCTGTCACATCCTTGGGGAACTTGGTGTCCCAGATGCCAAAGTTGGACGTGCCGGTCTCGGTGATGATAACGTCGCTCTCCTGGAGGAAGTTGCCAATGCGAGGCCAGAAGTACTGTTGGGTGATGACCCCCGAGGGCTCCGGTACAGGCGCCTCCACGACCTGGTGGACAATAGGCTTGACGTGCAGCTTGCTGACGTCAATGCGCTCGATGACCTTGCGCAGGACGCCGCGCATGGTGACGTCCGGGTAGAATGAGTAGCGGACGACGGTGTGGGTGCTGTGGAAGTCGATGGATTTGAGTTGGGAGGTGCGGTAGGAGAAGCCAGAAGTGTTGAAGTCACTCTTGAGGCCACCAATTGACAAAATAAGGTCAGAAGACTCGACGCGGTCGATGACTTCCTTGTGGGAGCTGATACCGGCGTAAACGCCGCCGTATGTTGGGTGGTTCTCGTTCACGGCGCCCTTGCCCATGGGCGTGACGAAGACGGGCATCTTGGTCTTCTCGATCAGGTCGTGGACCTCCGGCAGGACACGGTGGCGGGCGGCACAGGCATCGACCAGGATGACGGGGTCCTTGGCGGCCTCGATGTACTTGAGCACGACGTCAACGACGTAGTCTTCGCGCTCGGGGTCATTGTGTGGCTCGGAAAGGCGGATGGGCTCCTTAAGGCGGGCGCCCTCGACCTTCTGCTGGACCATGTCGGTGGGCAGCATGATGTAGACTGGTCTGCTGCGAATCCAGCATTCGCGCAGGGTGTGATCGATCTGGTCGGCGATTTCGTTGGGGTTGTTAAGCTTGGCGACCTCGCAGGCCACTTGTGTGCCCATGTTGGCAAACACGTTGAAGTCACCGTTGCCGAGGGTGTGATGCAGCAGCATGTTGTTGCGCTGGCTGACTGTGGATGGGCATCCGACAATGTGGACGACGGGCACATGCTCGGCGTAGGCGCCTGCCACACCGTTCAGAGCCGACAGCTCACCCACGCCGAAGGTGGTCATTAGAGCAGAGATTCCATTGACACGGGCATAGCCGTCGGCGGCGTACGCAGCGTTCAGCTCGTTGACACTGCCAACCCACTTGAGCTGGGCCAGGGGAATGTAGTCGAGGGCGACGAGGTTGTAGTCGCCGGGAAGACCATGGACAGAGCGCACGCCGATCTGGTGCAGCCGGGTGAACAGGTACTGGGCGACGTCGACCGGGTTTGTGAGGGATTGGGTGCGGATGTCGGGGGTATGGAAGCCAGACATGATGACGGTGGTTGTTGTTGGTGATGGATGGTAGGTGGGATTCAAAGCTGGGGAGCTTGAAGCTATCGTGGACTGTCTCAGAACAGCAGAGAGCACGACTTGATGGACGGCTAGCAGAAGCTGTCAGGAGGCAATGGAAAAAAGTATCTTACGGACAAGATGGAAGAGAGCAGCTACTGGAAGAGGCTGCTAGAAAAAGCAGAAAGCAGGATGGGGGTAAGATCAGGGAAGATAGGCAGAGCTTCGGAAGAGGGGGAAGCTTTATAAAAATGACGCTTACAACCACAAAGGGCTCAACAGGGGAATACGACAGGATCGGCAGGAATGCAGGATACCGGCATCAATTGCAGCGAGGGTTGTTGCCTTTTGCCTCTGTAAGCCGCCGGCTCGCTAGCTAGATACGAAACGGCCCAAAAGACGCAGCTTCCTGGCCAGCCGGGTCGTTCGGACCGTTTTTGGCAGGAGCGTCGATGCTTCGTGCGTAGAGAAGCCACTATTACGGTGAGTTGTCGCAGTACTTTGGCAGGAACGATAGCAGTAGCTCTGGTCTAGGCGTCCAAAGGCCAGACGCTGGGCTCGTCACTGGGCTTGTCATCGGCATCGGTACGGAGGGGCACCACAAAGCGGGAAGGCACCACCAACCCTGGCTGGAGCTGGTGACGTCGCTAAGCGTCGCCGTTGTCGGGTGGTGTGGTCGGCGCCGGCGTTAGCGTCAGACCACTGCGCACGACGCAAACAGAAGGAACGAAAAGCTTTGCGCGGCTGCCAGCAGGGCAGGAACGTGCTGGCCTCGCGGGGGTGAGCCATCGGAGCCACTGGAGCCATTTACAAGAGACACAACCGCCACACCACCGCTGCAGGGAGACGGGCCTTTTCCCTGGCACTGCTAATCAGTGGTCAAACGGGGCCAATTGAGCCTACGAGTAGACAGGCAAGCTAATCTCTGCAAAGTTCGTGATACTAGTAAGCAGCTGCTGTGCTACGACGCTGCACAGGCAAGGAGCCGCGTGGCAAATGGAAAATGCCCAACTGGAAACTGGAAGTGAGACCGGGATAGGAAACAGGAAATGGGAACGGTGATCAAAAATGCGGGATTGCTTGCTTTTTCGCGTGTTCGGTGCCTTACTTTTGCTGGGGATCTCGTCGGGCCTTTTTATTTAATTTGATTTAATTTTGCTTAATTTTTATTTTTAGTCTTTGTAAGTGTACTAAAATCTGCATTTTTACATTATTTTTACATGCGTTTTTAATGGGGTTTAAAACCCGTTGCCTTCCAAATCCCCTGATCACAGCCGCATCTGCAATGGCGAGACGCGAGCATTTCGCCATGGCAACTTCTGGGCAAACTCTGTGCAAATTCTGCCAAAACTTGAGACCTTTCTGACGACACCGGGCAGCCCCTGCGACATCGCAGCCTGCCCAGAAATCCCATTATCTCGGACTCACCGCACTTCGTATGTGTCCCACCAGCGTGTCCTGCCAGACTCATCAGGCTCGTCGGCCACGGCGCGTTGTTTTCCACCTATCTGCCAGCTGGAGTCTTCCAACCATGGCACCACATCGTGTCTCGTCGAAAGACTCCCCTGGACCCCCATGGATGTCTATCAGCAGCTGGTATCAAGCAACTGGCCACAACAGCCGCAGCAACTTGGCGTTCATGATAAGAGCAGAGATCCCATTTTTTTGTCAGTCATAACGCCATCCCCCAATTCTTGCTATATGCTTCGTATCGTACACGTTTATACAGGATCCATTGTTTCGTAGCCTGGCCCGTCTGCGCCCACTTCCCAGTACTTCCGCCCCGGGCTCGACTATTCTCGATTCTCCTTCCCATTATCCTTGTCGGCCTCCATTTCGGTCTCCTCTCAGTCGCACCGACCGTCCTTCCATCCATCCCGCCACCGCTCCTCCCACAGATTGCAGTCGAACTCGCTCTTGCCCAGTTTGCGGTTGACTTCGTTGTGCGCCGCGCACATCCACCGCCCAAACTCGTCGCGCGAGCCCACCTGGACTGGCACCACCTTCAGATATGCCTGGAAGTCCTCGGCGCACACCCAGCAGGGATACAGTCGCGAGAGGATGCTGACGAACCCCTTTGCATCGGCCTGCTCGCCTTTTGTGGGCTGAGCGGGATACTGGGCCGTGATTGAGTGAAGCAGCGTCCAGGTGCTGCGGCCAAGAGTTTCGACATCGGGCGGACAGTCGTCAGGGATTTGCGCCGCAGAAGCCGCAGAAGCCGCCGTGGTTGCTGCTGTCACAGCAGCTGCGGCCGCTGTTGCAGCCGTGCCCGCAGACGAACCCGTTGAGGGGGATGATCCCCTGAGTGCGTCCTTTGTCTGAGAGGCCCACGCCGAGAACGAGGTGCATGAGCGGCATCTGTTGGGGAGTCAGAAAAGCCTTGGATCATCGCACATGCGCACAAGAGCGCACGAGCAGAAACTGGACCGGTTTGAAGCTCACGGTTTTCCATCCTTGCCGAGAACAACCCCCCTGGGGATTCTCTTGGGTGCCTCCGCACCCTGGGCGGGCTTTTCTAAGCCCCCTGCTTCTGAAGACATTGTCAAGCTTCAGGATAAAACACAGAAAAATAGTATCCAAGATGGAGAAGCAACCAGCTGCATATATATGTAGTGGTCAAGACCAATCTGGAAATACGACAAAAGTTGTGAGTTGAAGACATCGGACTTAAGCCCCGAATTTGTCAGCTGTGCCAGGGCGAATAAACTACCCTCCGGCCGCTGAGAGCACTACGTAATGAGCCGCCAAGGCCGCACTAGCAGCGGGCTGAAGCCACTAAAGCAACCTGTAATGTCTACTCGTAGTCCCGTAGTATCCACTACTTGGCGGTGCGAGATTCGACAAATCAGCAGTGTTTTGAATACTTTTGCTTGCTGCAATTCAACGTCCTTCAACACCCCCAGCTCGAACATGCTGGCGACCAGTCGATGTCGATGGCCCAGATAGCCCCGACCACAGAATCTGCGCTGCAGAAACCGCAGGAACTGGAGACGGCACAGCCATTGGGCAGCAGACCGGCCATCCCGGTCCTTCTGCTCAAGACAAAGTCATCGCCCACAGACGCCTACGAGGAGCTCTTTGCCTCCGCACCAGTCGCTACCGATGACGGCCCCGGTGCAGCTCCCGGCTTCGAGCCCATATTTGTGCCCGTCTTGGAGTACCGCTTCGACGATGACGGCGTGACACAACTGAGGGATCTCCTGGTGCGCCGCGAGATCAAGAGCTGTCGTCATAAGACAGGCCGTTCTTACGGCGGAGTCATCTTTACATCACAACGGGCCGTGGAGGCATTCGCCCGTGTCGTCAAAGAGGGCAGCAAAGGAGAGAAAGGGGAGACTCTTGGAGACCCTGAAACCCAGGTCCAGGTTCCTGATGAACTTCTATCTGGCGAACCGGACGATACCGCTATCTCCAGCTGGCCTCACCTTCACGACGTGCCCGTCTATAGCGTCGGGCCAGCGACAACGCGGGCACTGAAGGCGGTCGCGCAAGATCCGCCTCTGCAAGTGCACGGCGACCACACGGGTAACGGCGAGGATCTGGCACACTTCATCCGTGAGCACTACACAGAAGCTCATCATCCGCTAGCCAAATCAGCCCCGCGGCCACTCCTGTTTGTAGTGGGTGAGAAGCGCCGGGACATTATTCCCAAGGTGTTGATGGGACATGGGAAAGACGACAGCGAAGGTGGCGAACAAACCCAAAAGAAAATCCCTGTGGATGAGCTGGTGGTCTATGGCACAGGTGTCATGGAATCATTTTTCGACGACTTCCAACAGGTTCTGAAGGCCACCCAGGACAGGCCGGTTCGCTGGGCTGTTGTCTTTTCGCCGACGGGATGTGACAGCCTGCTGTCTTGCTTAGGCATGTTAGACCCGGAAACCGGCCGGGCACGGGACCAGCCTGCGAGCAAGAACAGTCACACAACGTATGTTGCAACTATTGGCCCCACCACGCGCACGTATCTTCGGGAGACGTTTGATTTCGAGCCAGACGTGTGCGCCGAGCAGCCAACCCCTGCTGGCGTTCTCAGGGGTATCAGACAGTTTATGGAGAACCGGGACAGGAGTTGAGTGACGCATGGCAAACAGGTTGTCTGTACGACGCCTGCTCAAGCTCATAATACGCATCAAGTAAAGAAGAAAATAACAGCAATAACACGCGAGAAAACAAAAGCAAAATCCAGCAAGATAGCATTTACCAATTTTGCACGTGACACTACAGCAGCCAGCTTGGGTTGCAGACTTCCAAACACTTATGCCTCTTCTCGAATTAACAATAAAAATCAAAGTAACCCGCGACTAGGATATTTGGGTTCTTGGCAGGTGCCTGAATCGCCGCTGCCTGGCTGTCTGGCGATAACAGGTTTACCCGTTGAGAGACCATGGAGCGGCTCAGTCAGCCTTATATCGTGGCCTACGGCTCGGTGCCCCGCGCACGCCACAGCGGCTCAACCTGTCTTTCTCGGCGTGCACGGCCCACCTAACGTGCCTGTCAGCAGCCAGCTTGGCTGGTTCGTTCCTTCCCTTTTCGTCGCCAGCCCGCCTGCGTGTCTTCGGGCGTGTACCGACCTGTGTCTGTCTCAGTCTCTCCTTCCGTGTGTTGCTATCGTTTTTTTTTGTCTTTCAATCCCATCTGCCCCTCTTTGCGACTCACTCCTACCACCTCACCTCACCCCCCCTCCTTCTTCACATCCTCTCGTCACCGCCTCTTCTCTGTTCCCCTCTTGCGCGCCTCTTCCCCTCCGCACAGCTATGTGCCGACACCACCGGCTCTTCCGCACCCAACGACACGC
The DNA here is from genome assembly GCA_002778245.1 of Raffaelea albimanens. NCBI lineage: Eukaryota > Fungi > Ascomycota > Sordariomycetes > Ophiostomatales > Ophiostomataceae > Raffaelea > Raffaelea albimanens. The sequence continues at coordinate 2,035,477 of PCDJ01000001.1, forward strand.
ACCATGAGCGAACACTCCACCCAGGCCCCGGCCGCCGTGCCAACTGCTTCGACCTCCTCTGCGGCCGGCCATGCTCACCAACACCACCACGAGCACAGCACGACCTCCGACCCCACGTCCCAGTCCCCGCCCAGCTCCTCAGGCGCCGCGACGCCCACCTCTGCCTCGGGCGGCTCCTCCTCGTTCATCTCCAGCTCCTTTTACAACGCCTTTGGCGGTCTGATGCGCCGACTATCATCTGACCCCAACGCTTCGAACTCGCCGACCTGGCACTTCTCCTCTTCCGCGCCCCATCATGGCTTCCCGCACGCGAACGGCGACGGCGCCTCCAGCAGCCGCTCGTTCACCGGCGCGGCCACCTTCCCAGCCTCGAGCCTCCATCCACACAACAGTAACAATGGCGTTGATGGCGTCTACACTCCTCCCTACCCGCGTACCGCGTCTCCCCTCCGTCCTCCACCTCTAGAACCGTTGAACCTCGTCGGCTTCCACGCCGACACGCCAGCGTCTGCGCGTCTCCTGACCCGTGGCATCGCTGAGGAGATTCGCATCATGGTGCCCGAGCGCCTGCGGATTGAGGAAGATTGGAAGCTCGTCTACAGTCTGGACCAGGATGGCGCCAGCTTGGCCACCCTCTACGAAAAGTGCGCTCTTTATGCGGAACATCGCAGTGGTTTTGTCCTGGTCGTGACTGACCAGGAGGGAGCGGTAAGATAGAAAATCACATGTACATGTTATTGATATCCCCTAAGGCTAACATTGTTTCTCTGTTTTAGACTTTTGGCGCCTACCTCTCCGAGTACCCTCACCCTTCACCTCACTACTTTGGCACCGGCGAGTGTTTCCTGTGGCGTGCCTCGTTGCTGCCCTCGCTGCCACCTCCTCCTTCGGCCGATACCACTACCCTCTTACCATCACGCAGCACCAGTATCCACGCCCATGGCGGCGAAGCTGATAGCTACTACAACTCATCCTCTACCACCGCACAAGCCAACAGCAATAATAATAGCGAGCCGGAGCCGCTCATTCCTGGCCTGCCTACCCCTCCTACAGTCGGTGGCCATCAAGCCACCAGCACCCCGGCAGCCAGCTCGGCCGCCTCTTTTGCATCAATGGACCGCTCAACAAGCTCTCTAGCGTCGGGGACGTCATCAGTAGCGTCGTCGGTGCCTCCCACACAGCCAGCAGCAGGCATCGCCAGCCCACCGTCTATCCGTTTCAGCGCATTTCCTTACAGCGGCGTGAACGAGTACTTTGAGTACTGCGAGGCACACAGCTTGAGCGTGGGTGGCGGTGACGGCAAGTATGGCCTGTGGCTAGACGACGGGCTGGAGAAGGGTATCAGCTCGACCTGCCTGACCTTTGGCAACCAACCGCTGAGCGATGAGGGAGATAAGTTCGGCGTCCTTGGTGTTGAGGTGTGGGTGATTGGTTCGCGGCGGTAAAAACAGAAAGACGAAAAGAGATGGGATGAGTATTAGTGGTATGGAAAAGGGAACATATACAACGACAAAAACATACATATACATATATATGTGGGTAGGCGGGAGAAGGGGCTGCATACAATGTGGAATCTTCTGGCGTATCATTTCTTCTTCTTTTTTTCTGTCTGTCTTCTTGTGTTCATGGGTTTTGATCTAGGTGTTTTTTCCTAGTTTATTTTCTCACTGGTTCTTGGTATTTCTGGGGTATCTCTGGTAATTCTTCTGGACTGGAACATGGCTGGTCTCTGGCCTCAATGGTATTTTTCACTGGTATTTCTCCCGGTTTTCATTCTTCATCTCCTTCTCCCCTTCACTCGTCTTGACTCTACGAATACACGCGCACATACACACTCTTCTTCATTTTTTTATTCCCCCTCTCTTCTACAGACTTTGGCATACACAAAAACCTCTTCTGAACAAACACTGCTTTCCAAGACACATCCGGACATCATTACGCATATCAAGTTATAGACTTTTGAACGGCACCATTTGAAAGAGAATGTAACCAAGCACACAAGCAATACCCTTTTATAAGTCGGGCAGTCTGGGAAAATTACACCAACGTGATTGTATAAAGTTATATTTGTGTGCCATTAGTAAAGATGTCCGTTTCTCGTTACGTATATATCAGGAATGTACATCAAAAACTTCACAAACAAACCAGCCTCTCTCTCTCTCTGGGCGCCTTTCCGCCCTGTTCATCTGTGTGTGTTTTTTAATTCCCTTCCAATCTGCTGTCCTAAAGCTTTGCCCCAACCGAAAAGCGCTGGCATGATGGTGATGTGTGAAATAAGAAGAAAGCGTAAAGAAGAACACAAAATTGGGTGGGAGGGGGATGGATATGAGTGCTAAAAATACCAATATGAATGGAGGGCGTAAATAAAAAAATAGATATGGGTAACAAAAAAAAAATAACAACGCGACATCAGCAACAAAAAAAAAAAAACTGTTATATATCCAAAGTCCAAATCACAAAAAAGACAAAGGAAAGCAAAACAAAAGAGAAATCAGTAACATGAACCTCTTCTTTCTCTCGTTTGTCCATCCTGACGCCTTCTTCCGCTACTTCTTCTTATCCCTACCTCACACATTGGCCACGTTTCCTCCTCTTGTCTATCCACCCGGTCCACACCCCTAGTCCAGCCAGCTGTGACTCAAAACAACCTGCTTTTTTATGTCCCCTCGCCATTGGCACATTAACCGTTGCCATATGTGCAGCACTCTCCCAAGAGGCTATGCGCCCTACCGCATGATCTCTTGGTAGATGAGCTGCTTCAGCTGCTCCTTGCTCAGGTTGTCCTTGTGCTTGTCAAAGTCAAAGAACTCCTCGGGAATTGGCGGTGCGGTCGGCTCGTCATCAGGGTCGTGGTACGGCTCCAGGTACGGGTGTTTGAGAGCCTCCTCCACAGTGATCCGCTTGACCGGGTTGAATGCCAGGAGCTTCTCCAGCAGGTCGAGAGCCAGATCTGAGGTCTTGGGGAAGAGAGTCCGGAGTGGGACCTTCTTCTTGAAGGGTAGGGACCGGATGTATTCCCGTGCACGCCGCGACTTGATGCCATAGTAGTCTTCCATGGTTGGTGTGCCGAGAACATCCAGGATCAGGGTGAGCTGGTGATGGTCTGGTGTGTAAATGTTAGCTAACCGAACAAGTCGCAAAACAACAAACAGCATATGCGACGAGAGATGGTGTCACTTACAGTCCTTTCCAGGGAACAGGGGTTTGCCGCTGAGCATTTCAGCCAGGATACAACCGACAGACCAAACGTCAATGGCCTTTGTGTACTCCTTGAAAGTCAACATGATCTCGGGTGCACGGTACCAACGGGTGGCGACGTATTCGGTCATGAAGCCAGAGTTGTCTTCTTGGGAAGCGGCAGATCGTGCCAGGCCGAAATCGCAGACCTTGAGATCGCAGTTGGCGTTAAGTAGCAGATTAGAGGGTTTCAAGTCACGATGCAGGACGTTGGCAGAGTGCATGGCCTTAAGAGCACGGAGTGTCTGGTAGATAAAGTACTGGCAGTGGTCGTCGGAGAGGTCTTGGGTGCGAATCACGCGGTGCATGTCGGTTTCCATGAGTTCCTGAATCAGGTACAGTTAGTCGGGAAGGCCAGAAAATACGGCCCACAGTAGAAGCACGCTTGAACGCACCTGGATCAAGTACACCTCGTTGAAAGTCTCATAGCTCCGAGGCTTCTGGATGTCAAGGATGGAAATGATGTTTTCGTGGTTGAAGTACCGCAGCAGCTTCATCTCACGCAGGGTCCGCAAGCAGAACATGGAGTGGTCAAAGGGGGTGATCTTCTTGATGGCGACCTTCTGGCCGGAAGGCTTGTGAATGGCAGAGCTGTGCGGGAGACCATGGTTAGTTGCGATACATTAAGACGCTCACGCTCACGCGAGCTTTTTAAGCACGTATTTTTTTTCCTGAAAAAAGAAAGTGTGTAACGTACCAGACGACGCCATAGGCACCCTCGCCGACGACATCTTGAATGTCGTACTGTTCGCTGACGTTGAAGGAGATCTTGCGCGAACCCGCAGGGTTAGGGGGGTTTGCGCGGGACATGGTGAGATAGGAGGTTGGAAAGCCGGCTCTGTGGTCTGGCTTTTGAAGGTCGACTTGTTCGGGCGGGGTGGGGAGGGACCGATAAGTATATGTCACTCAGCGGCTATTGGAGGCGATGGGGGGAATATGCCGTGAGAAGACGGATGCAAAGACGCAGCGAATGCTGTAAGAACCAGGCTCAGATCGTTGGTCGGGAGGTGGTCAATCGTCAAGATGGGTGCGGCGGGGAAGGTGAGCTGGGCGGGAGCGATGCAAATTGGGTTTTGGCGGCAGACGTAGGAAATAATGTATGGGACAGGAGAGACTCCTTAGGGCGGGACGTGCGAATGAAGCTCGGGATTTTGTAACGTCTGCAGCAGTAGTTTAGACGGCGTGGGATCCACTCGATGAACGGGGCGCTCTAATGGACGTTTTAATAAGGGAGGGATGTATCCTCAGCGTCCAAGCACACACACCGTGCTAGTGAGTTCGGCCCAGATGCGAAACAACGGGCGAGTGTGAAAAGGGAGGAAAAGGAGGCGGACCGGCGCGTGAGCGAAGCTGATCGGCCAGAAAGAGCGTTTAAAGGCAAACGGTGGAGATTGGCAGGCAGAGTGTCAGCTGCTGAGCAAAAGAGTCGCAGGCAATCGTCAGGCTGGTTTTCGTCTAGGCCAAAGGGGTGGAAGTGCAAAACGAGTAGACAAAATATTGCCACAAATTTGCGGAGACGAGGAGACGGGCAGGATGATGCCACAAGGAGGATGCTGGAGCCACAAAAGCTGGCCTGTGTCAGTGAGGAACGATGCGAGACGATCTGTCGAGATTCAAGATGGGAGGGTGGGAAATGACAAGCAGAACAAGTAAAAATGGTGGAAAGAGACGAGACAGAAGGGGGTGGGGGAGAGGGACACAAAGATGGGACGACTGGGAAGGGGTAGATTCAGAGCAGGGCAGAGCAGGGCATTATTGACAGAGGCACCCATTTGCGGAGAGAGGCGCGGGAGACAAGACAAAGAGAACAGAGATGCAGTGCCGTTCACGGTTATTCTTCGGTCTTGCTGGCATTCATGCCAATCGTGCCTATTGTGGCCATTGAGGCCATTGGGCAGCAGCCGGGAGCTAGACCATGGACGAGATTGCAAGCAAAACGAAGATGCGACCGGAAGAGCACGAGGAGTGGGTGACTGGACGCAAACTGGACGCAGACTGGATGCGAGGAAGCAAGAACGGCAAGAAAGACCGACGAGACGACTGGACTTGCCGTTCCAGGGTGCGAGTACGTGTCTTACCTGACTTGACTTGGTCTATCTCAACGGCAGAAAGCTTCCAGAAGGCATGGAGCAGCGCAGATCAGACCCTTGGAGAAGAAATGCCAGACACTCTTGTGGTCTGTGGGGTGTTTTGCTTGTGAGTACAACTCCTATGAAGCAGAGCGAAGGGGGTGGACACGAGAGAGGCTGGGGTAGGGAAGCAGAGGAGCGAGGGTGCGGCGAGCAGAGCAGAGGCACGCGGCGAGCTAGTAGAGGACGCAAACAGTAAAACCTGGTCTTGGGCGGTGCCTTGCCTTGGCTGTGTCTCTGCTCTCTAATTTTGCTCGGCTGGAGTGTGTGCCTGTATGATCTTCAACAAAGAAAGGGGTGGGTTTCGGGCACGGCGAGCAACAAAAAAAAAGAGGGAAGCGGGGGAGGGTCTCGCTGCTGTCCGCAGACGAACTGAGGAAGCAGGCAGGGTCCAGGCCAGGTCTAGACGTTTTGCGCGAGGGGATGTGTAAGGCGGTGGTGGTGGGTGGTCAGGGTGCCATACTCACATTATACAAGTGCAGGACACGGAGAATTGCTGTGCTGGCGGCGAGTCTAAGGCGTGCAGGAAGAAGGTGAGGAGGAGAGTATCGTCAGAACACGGTTTGGTGGAAGGAGGTTCTTGGTTTTGTCTTGCTGTGACGATGTGGTCGGTTGGCAGGAGGAGGCGGGAGAATTGGGTCGAGGCGAGGTGGTGGAGGCAAAGGACCCTCTTTTTGCGACAGGAGCTGCCCCGCGGCGGTGCTGTTTTGGGTGTGGTTGTGTTGGGGTGGGCGGCAGGGAAGCCAGCCGACAAGTTTGCGTGCTTGCTGAGTAGCGGGAGCGGTTAGACTTGTGGTAAAGCTACTCGTGGATGGAGCTCGGGGACGACCGGGTCTGCCCGTTGGTCAGAAGGCCAGTTAGTTGCTGTTAGGGTAGTAGGGCAGAGCGCTACCGTGGCAGTTGCTCTGTAACAGCTGTAGCGAGAAGCGGAGGGTGCTGGGAGCTTGTGTAAGGTTAGATACGGAGAACCAAAAAATGAGCGGAAACGAGGCCAAAACAGCTGGTGGGTAAAAAAAAAAAAAGAACAGTAAGATACGATGTAAAGAAGGAAGAGGAGACAGGACAAAAAAGAAAAAGAAAAAAGAGAAAACAAAGAGCAATCATAAAAGGGAAGGAAGGATCAAGCTTTTACTTGGGCAGGCAGAGCATTCGACGGATTCAGTAGGCGCCCAGACGACGGTCTAGCATGAAGCAAATACGCATTAGGAAGGGACGATGAGCGACAACTCTAGTAGTACAACGGGCAAGGTAGCTGGCAAAGCATCTGGCAAGGTACTGCGTCTCTTTTCGGGCTGGGAAGGAGGGGCATCCGACAAGGGCAGCAGACCAGGAAGGGAAAGGGCGAGGGGTCCCCTCCATCAAACCCCCGTCACACTCGCGGGCCAATCGCAGGCGCGCGAAGCGGTTCTTTGCAAATTGCAGAGGTCAGTAGAGCGACTACAAGGCGTGTATGCATACGATCCATCTGAAGAATGGTGAGACAGCTGTGAGGAGAGAGCAGCCAGGCACCCAAAACCACTGCAAGACCAGCCACCACCATTCGCAAACCACCAGAGTGCCACCCAGAGTGACCACCCAGTGCTACCGCCCCCAACAGGCCCGTAGGCCAGACCCATTTCTTTTGGATTTCGCTGCTTCCCCGGCCGTCCAATTGCGGCGCGTCTTGAGGCGCCCAGCGCGTGTTTCAATCACACAACCCGTTTCATCACGAGGAGGTGTGGAGGCTGCTCAACAGAGTGCTGTGCCGTTCTGTGTGTATTTGTGTGTCTTCCTCGCCCTTAATGGAGAGAAACTGAGGTGTGAGCCAAAAATAGCACATCGTGCACTTTTTCACTGACCCACTTTTTGCATTCGAAACCGTTCACCATTCCACCTCTTGACCTCGTTTCGCCAGAGAAACAGTGTCTCGTTTCGGGCTGGTCCACTTAGTCTGTTTCTTCTGCTCTCAGTTGTCACTTTCGGTCTGCCTATTGTCTTTTACCTGTTCTACTCTTGCCTCCTTTGTCGTCCCGTGTCGCCCGCAGTTGCTTGTCCTGGCCGTTCCTGGCCGTTTCCACTAACTGGTTCCGTCTTATTCTCTGTTAGCGCTGGCAGATGTGAACCTCATGCGTTGAGATGTGGATAAAAGGGTCGCCCAACAGCAGCCTGCCTGCACTTTCCAGACGTCGGCGACTAAGATGGTGTTGAAGGCACTCAGCAAACCCCGTTGACTCGTCGTTTCTTGCTGCTCACGGCGATGCATACCTACTTCGTGTCTATGCAACATATATATGCCTTTGTAATATGTAATACTCTGTACCTTGTATCTTACTGTCTTCCCGGACCTCTTCTCTGTACTCTTGAAATAAAAAATGAAGGCTTTTTTAGGATTGTTTTTGGTTTTGCGCTGAACATCTGCTTCTGCATGGCTGTAAACACCCCCCCTTGTCCTTTTTTGTGATCACTCTTGCATACACACCCGCATACACGTCCGTCCATGCACTTCCCATACATACACGTCCAAACGTTTTGACACTCCCCTGTCCTGCCAAAAAAAAAAAGGAAAAAATCAAACAAAACGGCAAAAAAAAAGGAAGAGGTCAAAAGAAAAGCAGCTCCTCTTATTGGACAACCTATTGTTTCATCTTGTTAGCATTCTCGCCCAATCATTTTGGGACAGGGTTAGTCCTATTAAAAGGTTTCCTATTTGGAGAATTGCTCACCTTCTCGCGCAGGTTGCCCATCCATTGCTGGAAGCTCATGCTGTGGTCTGCCCGGTCTTCAACCAGGAGCGTCTGTGCCCACAGCTTCAGGCTAGGCTCGCCGTCTTCGCGCACAATGTACAGATGCGGCACTGTGATGCTGCCCACGCCGCGAGACAAGAAGTCCCGGCTCTTCTGGACCACCGCCCGCACCCGCTCGTTGAAGTCGTTATCGAGCTCTGGCAGTGCACCCTTGCCCACCCGAAGCTGAGTAACGTCTGGCACTCCAAACACATCCACCAGTAGCTGTGGCACAGCATCGCGACCAACCCACAGGAACTGCGTCTGTCCGTCGTCGATCAGGTACAGCCCGTACGGCACAAACCGCTCTGACGACAGATTCAATGGTGGCGGCAGAACAATCTGGCTTGTCTCCGGGTCCGGCACGCCTGCATTGTCGGGCATGTCGTGGAGCGAGTACAGTCTCGGGTATATGTACTGCATCAGCAGTGGCACAGGCAGCGTTGACAGCAAGCACAACGCGGCTGACCTCAGATCCGACGGAATCTGAGCCGATTTGCGGAGACCCACGTTCTTGATAAGTCCCAGGAACAGGGCCGGAAGGCCCCGCAGGTTCGACGGGAACTGCAAGCCACCGCCCATGCTGCCACCAGCCAACTCCTTACGGAACGTCTGCAACAGCTCCGTCAGCTTGTTCTGCAGGCTGTCGCGCGCCGAGTCAAGGCCACCGTCAAGCGCCCGCTCGACTGCCTTGTGGCTGAAGTATGTTGTCACCGCGCACTGGTCTGCTGATGCCCACACATCAGCCAGGCTGGTCGTAGTCGGCAGCGCCAGTGTCATCACGCGAATGCGCCGCTCGCCGTTACATGTCGTGTGAAGCACGGCCGCTTGGAGACAGACGACATTCTTAGTGAGTGTTTCATCAATCGCCACCTCCACAACGTAGCACTGGTCGCGTGGGAAGGCCGGGAAGGCACACAGGTCCGAGCTGCGGTTGAAAAAGTTGCCGTAGAAGCTGCTCATACGCAGGCCTGTAGTTGCCCGGACACGCAGAACTGCCTCCAGTCCAATTTCCGAGGACAGGAAGTCGCTGAACTCTGTGGCAAACTTGATGGCATCTTCGGGCCGGCCGGCATTCCAGCCCGGGTAGAACCAAGTCTGGCCACCCGTGTAGCGCGGCAAGTTGCTCAGCGAGGCAACGTCCTGGTACTGGGACGAGAACAGAAACATGTCTACGGACACTTGGTTCTTGGAGCACTCGACTGCGAAGCTCTTGTAGAAGCTGTTGGCGGTTTGCAGCAGCGACCCTTCTTTGGATGTGCCAAGGAGCTTCTTGTCTTCACGCATATCCAGCTTGCCCGTGCCAAGGTTGGGCAGAGACGCGCTCAGCACCACCATCTTGCCGCCAAGCGGCGAAATCAGTTTGTGGCCAGCCTTGAGAGCCGAACCCATGCACGAACCGTTGCTCTGGTTGTTGGCAAACATGCTAGGCAGCTTCGACAGGAAAAGCTCGATGCTCTGGCGACAGCTGGTCAAAGGTACCAGCAGCTCTTGCGGCACCGGCAAGAAAGGCTCGTCAAGGTCACTAACCACGAGCATTGTAGTCTCACCGGCACCGCTGTTTTCGTCGTCTGCATCTTCACCTTCCTCCTCGCCCTCTGCTGGCTGAGCCGGCTTGGTATCACGTGGGATGGCAAAGTAGTGCAGGTTGGAGTCGACGGCCATAAAGGCCAGCCGTGTCCGTCCGTCGGCATTGGGTATTCTGTTAAGACTGTCGAGGATGGTGCGGGCACTGGTAGCAAGGAGGCCAGTGGATACGGCGGAGTAGCTGACATCGAACAGGAACAGGTAGACCAGCGGCTGAGGGGGGCGTACCATGTACTCCTGCGGGGCAACGAACTCGACGACAGAGTGGTTCAACTCGTGGCGCTGCCACCGGTCGACGCTCTTTTGCGATGCAGCATCCCAGTCAAAGGCTTGGGGCACATCGTTCGTCAGGTTGCACATGTTACACCGCCACCGGTGACCGTGGTCGACAAATGTCACAAAGGGGTTGATGTAGGTACGGCAGCGGCGACAACGCGAGATGACCTGGTCCTGCATGACGGGCACATTGTCGTCGATGTCGTGGAGGGCAGCGTAGGGCTGGATGACCAGCGAAAAGGGGAGTTTCGACTTTTTGAGGAGCGAGTGGCTTGTCGGGACGGCATTGATAGTGGACCGTATGTATTTGGGAGGGCAGTTGGCGTCTGGCGAGGGGGTTACGCTGGACTGTGGTTGGGCTAGTTAGCATGGAAGAGAATAGATTGTACTTGGGTAAGACGAAGGCCGCAAAGCTCGAGATTTCCAGGTCTCATAAACATCGGAAAACAAGAGGACTAGTTGGAAGACTTACATTCGCCGGCAGCACGATAGGCGGCGGGGGGAGATCCAGCTCAGACACATTGAACGGCTGGCTGAGCAGGTCCGTGGGGTACAATTGGTTGAGCGAGACACCTGCGCGGCCGGCAACACCGGGCTGTTGCTGCTGCTGGGGAACTTGCGCTTGGCTGATTCCACCGCCTCCAAACGACATGTTGGACATGCCCGCAGTGACGGCATCCACGCCACCAGGCGCGACAGGGCCGGTGCCCGGGTAGTATGCGCCAGCATCCGGATACTGGTAGCCGGTCGAGCCCGGCGGGGGGGCAGCTGCGCCGGTCAGAGGTTGGGGAGCGCCGTAGGCGGGAGCAGCCTGCGGGCTGGCCGCAGTTGGCACACCGTAGCTGCCGTAGATGGGCGCCGGGGCGGCCTGGGCAGCACCAGTGGCCGGGATCGGCGCACCGTACTGGCCGGCAGCGGGCAGCTGGCCACCGACGCCAGCATTGGCGCCGGTACCGACAGTAAAGGCATCGGCAGCGTACGCGCGCTTCTTCTTCTTTCCGTGCTCGGCGTGCGCGGCGTTGTGAGGCGACTGCGGCGACTGCGGCTGTTCTGGCTGTTGGTAAGCCTGGGGCTCGCCGTACGGCTGCTGCTGGCCGCCGTAGGGCTGGCCGTAGGGAGCAGACATTCTGGAGGCTGGCGAGCTTTGTTCTCTATGTATATATAGCAAGGGAGGGTTCGATCTCGAAGGGCGCCGAAACCGTTGTCAAGGGGGTCACGGGCAGGTCAGGCCGTCTCGTCTTTCCCAAATAGCCAAAATCGGTGAAGCAAGGCGGGCGGAATAGAGAAGGGGGAAGAAAAAGAAGAAAAAGTGTAAGGCTCCGAAGCCCGAGGTGAGAGGAATACTGAAAACGAAAACAAAACAAGGCGAAACAGAACTCAAAAAAAAAGCCCTGGACAAAGGAGATGCCACAAAGGCGGGCCAATGGCTCAATTGAAATGCGTCTCCAGATCAAGCTGTCAGCTCGAGGGAACAGGCTGGCCTTTGCTGTGTGCGTCGGTCGACCCCGAAAAAGGACAGAGAGCAGAGCACGGCAGGCAGGTGCTGATAGGAGAGGGACCACGGAGGCGTGAGAGTGTTGGTGGTTGGGGGTTGGTGGTGGTTACGTCGCCGGAGACGGTCAGGACAGGTGGAGGCAAAGACTGACGGTGGACCGCCACAGCAGAGTAGAGGTGTGCATCACGGCGATTGTGTGGGCTTGCCCACCACGCACGGGCCAACTGAGAGGACAGGTGGTTGCTGTGGCGGGCGAGGTGCAAGCTTACCTTGTGAAACCCCGCCCCTGTGACTTGGCACGTGTCGAAGAGACAAAACGAGCGCCACCGCACCGCCACAGCCTGCCCACTTCGCTCAGCAACTTTAAAGGTACCTCGACGTTGTACCCTGTACTCTAAAGTTTATTACGGCTGAGGCTGCCTCCGAAGATGTCTCCACTGTAAGGCTTTCCCTTCAAGGCCTGACCTCTTACAGGCTTCGTGCTGCCGCCTGCACTCATCCGGGGCTCTCAGCGCTTGGCAACATCTTACGCGTGTCGCCAAGTGATGCGCCAACTCGCTCTAAACGGCCCAACGGCCGTCCAAGACCCGTCCAAGACCCGTCCAAGAACCGCCCATGGCCTGCCCGCGAGGGGGCCAAGGCAGGCCGCGAGCTCACCAAGACCAAAGCAGCCAAAAGCAGCGTCCAGAGTGACCCTGCGAGTGACTATAAGACAATGGTCTCCCACGCACAGGTGATCGGGTGTGATTTTCGATTTCTCTTTTGTGTGTTGCCTGCTGTCTCCGGGACGATTCTGGGTCTGAGACACATATATTCTTCCTTGTTCTGCTTGTGAACTCGTGCCCGTTGTTGTGTAGCCATAAACCGCCTCTTTCTCTTTCTGTCAGATGTTATTTTTTTCGCTATTTATTTGACCCTCCAAATAAAAAAAAAGCACCTAATACTACTCTCCTCACTCACTGTGTGCCTCGTTTCGTCGTCGGTGCTTGCCGCCCGCGGTTACCCTCGTTGGCTCCTTCTATTTCTGTACCTGTCCCCCTTCTCTCACAAATTTGCCTGGCCGGCCCGTTTTCTGGCCCTCTTTCTTTGAACTCTCCCTGCGTCTGGCAGTTCTCTCTTTTTCTTTCCCTTGTTTTACAACCGCCGAACACATAAAAAGGACGCAAAAAGTTCACCTGGTCCATTTTGCAAACAGAACCACCCCCAACGTGTTTTTTTTTTGTTCCCGCTGGACATCAAATGGCCTTGAACCAAGTTAACAACACTGGATGGGCCCTTCTTCGGTAGGCTGAGATGAGCCCCATACCCAAACTTTAAACTGGCTACTAACACCTACACCCTTCCAGCCCGCTTGCACCCTTGCTCGTCATCTTCGTTTTCGTGTCCGCCCTAGCATACATCGGCTACCATGTCCACGCCAGCATCGCAAAGATCCAGGACCAGGCCGCCAAAAAGATCGGTGCCCACAACATCACCATGACAAAGTCTGGCGTTAGCGTCGGCGTCCGCAACATGGAGAACGAGCGCTACGTCGATGCCACGCAGCGTGTCGTTGTTGGTGTGTGGAACCAGCGCGTGGCCGGTCTGGAGAAGCCCGAGCGGAAAAGGTGAGAAGATAAGGCAGTTTGGCAACGCCAGTTGGGAACAATCCAGTTGGCAACGGCCTAGATGAGGACCCTTTCTTCAAGCTCCCTCACCTAGCTTCTACATGGAATACGTGCTGACTTTACAGATTCTGGTCTCGGTCGAGAAAGGACAGCATGTGACAAGCTACTCCGAAAGCTGACCACGGCCGATACTTCCTGGCCGACTGCTCTCGTCGACCACTCCCTCGACAACTTGTGAACAAAGGAAAAAGTGATTTTGAAATGCTCTTGTCACCTTCAACAGACACACTCATTATTCTGTTCTCGGTTTAACGTGTTCTCCGTCCTGCCTTTCTGTTCGTTGGTTTATTTGTAGCTATTCCCTTCCATAAGCGAAGCCTCACGAGAATGAAATAACGAAATTCACGAACTAAGCCACTGTTGTTTACAAAAATACAGAATATTGTGCAAACTGCTGTAGAATGTATCTTTTTTTGTTTTGAAATTTTGTTTCTTTCCTATTCGTTTTTCTTTCCGTTAACTTTTTTTAATATTTCCACAAACCCTTGGCCACCAGAAATATAAAACAAACTCTTAACAAAACAACACGTTGGTTACAACTCGCTCTCAAAACATTGCTAACCGCTTTCCTTGTTTTCGTATTTCACATTTTTGTTTCTGTTTGTTTCTTTTTTGTTTGTGCGTTCCGCCTGCGTACTATACACCTGCTTCACCCCCACCCCCCCCTACCAAAACTCCTTTCCTGGTATAAACCTCCTCCCTAGTATCCATCCTCACCAAATTTCCTTCCAATCCCCAGGCAAAAAAAAAAAAAAAAAAAAAAAAAAAAAAACATTGTTCCTGCATCCAACCTTATTTCCCTGGATATAAAAGTTGATTTGTGGTTTTTTTTTTCTTTGTTGCACATAGGGAACTCCCAAGTCATCTGGAATACAGAAGTTGGCACAGAGGGATCCCCCTCTGGCCTGGACCCAAAGTTGTCCGGAACACATCCAAATAATTTTCTTTTTAAACAATCCCACCACTAATATATCCCCTATTCGGCAAGGTTGAACAATCCAGCCACGCCGTCCAGGTCGGGGCTGCTGCGGAGATTCGCGCCTGTTCGCGACATGCCACTGTTGCCGCCGGCGCCTCCATTGCTGCCACCAGCACCTCCCGCACCTACCCCTCCGCCCTCTGTACTCGGCGGCGGCGCCGTCATAAACTCTTGCGCCATCTTGCTGCGCTGTGCCTTGGACCGGGACCGGCCGCTGTCGCGTTTACTGCCACTGCCTCCGGGGGTACCGCCGCCGCCCGTCCGGCTCAGCTTGCCCATCTCGGACACGCTGACACCCTTGAGGTCCTTGAGCAGATCCAGCACCAGTGATCGCTGTTGGCGGGAGTGCAGAGATGGCCGGCAGAGCTGGGTGAGCGTAAAGTCGATCTCGTCGGGCTTGATATCCGGCAGCGACAGCAGCACATCGCGCGGCGTGCCGGTCACGGGGCAGTAGTGGCTCAGGATTGACGCAATCAGCGACGCCAACTCCCGCTGCTGATCCACAAAGTATGGCTCGTGCAATGATATGATACAGTTCTTGAGCACCTCTGACGACATGTACTCGCGCACAGCCGTCGCTGTTTCGGCAGGGACGGGAAACGGGTCTGGGGCCCGCGGCGAGGATGCCGACTCCCCTCTGGCTCGCTGTCCCGAAGCATCTGCTGTTCTGCCCGCCTCGTTGGACTGGCCAGTTGTTGTCCGGCTGTCAAATTCAGACACGATTGTCCGCAGGACCCGGAGAACAATACTGCAGCAGCGACCATCATGCACCCGAATGGCATGGTTGGAAAACATCAGCAGCGGCTCCACAATGCTGGTCTGCATGAGGCAGAAACGACGAAGACTCGGGTATGTCTTGTTCGCGGCACCCGGATCTTTGAATTCATCTTGTAGCATGACTGTAAGAGAGAAAAAAAAAAGTTAGCTTAAACTGAGCAAAAAATAAAAAAGGTAAGGGAAAACAAGAACGCTCTTTGCTCTGGCTCGTTCTTACCATTGGCACGGGTCGGGTCTAAAAAGTCTGCCATCATGATGACAGCACAGTAGCCAAACTGTCGGAGAATACTCTCAGCCTTCATCTCTTCGGTCAAAGCGTCACCATCCGTCTTGATGCCTTGTTGCCGGTCTAGCTGGCCCCACTCCTGCATCAACTTTGACGATGTCTGCTGGAAGCATGTGGATATCAGTGGGGGCAGGAAGTTGTCGCGGAACTCGACGGGGCAGTTCTCAACCAGGAACCTAACCAAGTTAAGCAGGCCGATGATTTGGTGAGGCGGCAGGTAGAGGGCGTTTTGAAAGAGCGCTTGAGACAGTGGCACAGGCAGCTCGCTGAAGCTGTAGAACTGCTCATTGAAGCGGCTCAAGCTGCACAAGATGGAGTAACATGTCTCACGGATGTAGCGCACTGTCGAGCGGATGGACGATGCCAGCCCTTCCATCGTGCCCTTGCGATCCATAACACGTGCATAAAAGTCGTCTTTGCTTCCTTCCGAGATGCCCGATTGCCAAAACCTATCGGTAAGCAGTCGTCCAACTGACGGGCGCATCTCCTCGGGTAGCATTGTCCAGCTGTTGGGGTTGTGCGCAGCATGGGCGTGGTCGAGAAACTCGAGCAAGCGCTTGAGTACCAGGGGGACAGAATCTCGCCACAGCGCAGATGACGCCTGGAATGCTGCTGATGACCGGTCTACACGTTCGACTGACGAGTTAAGGAAAGTCTTGGTGGACCGTAATGGCAGCATGGCCTGTCGTGCCTCGAGATCTGCCTGGAGAGCAAGGCCTTCAGCGTCCAATTCGATGGCACCCCAGTCGCCAAACCGGTCAATGCGCTTCTGTGCAATGTAATTTTGAGCCTTATCAAGCCCGACCAGCCCGCAGAAGTTGTTGTAGGATGAGAGCGACTGCTCCAATTCTTTGGTGCGCCACTGGCCCTGGACCGGTTCGAGGAAGGCTTGTAACCGTTGCATGCGGCTGGCCGGGTCGATCTGGCTGGCGCGATGGACTACGGTGAACAGGAAGCTTTGATAGGCAACCTGGCGCTTCTCGTCGAGAGTGCCAGACGCCATAAGCTCGCTGACTCGGCGATCCAGCTGGTCATAGACGGTCCACAGGTGATCAGGTTGCTTAATAGCCAGTCTTTGTAGCTCGACCATACTTTCAGACTGCAACTCCTTAATGGCATCGTTGAAAGCACGTTTGTCAGCGTCCTTGGGGGCAGGCCATGTCATAAGAATGTGCTCAAGGACTTTGAGGATGAAGCTCGGGTAGCGGTCCAAGGCGGTGATGGAGAAGGCCACCAACAGCTGCAGGATGCGCTTGCGGATGCAAGGGTCTTCGAACTCCATCTGCAGTAATCGCAGACACCAGGCTTCGAATTCTCCTTCCAGAGTTTCTTGCTGTTGTTGTGTCTGCAGGACATCGGGCGTTAGCACACAGAAAAACAACAATGCCGAGACAAGAGATAGAAAAAAAAAGACTCCTATATTCTTACCTCTGACGACCGAACATCTTTTGAAGTGGCTGCCGCCCTCCACCGGGTGTAGCCCTTTAATGCTGCCTCGATAACTGTGAAGTGTGCATCTACTCGCAATGCCGACATAGAGTTCTTGTTGTAGTTTGCGACTGGAAATGTTAGTGCGCGAGAAACGAAAAACAGACTGTCCACAGCGCAAAAAGCTCACCATCAAGAGTTTGGCCGTCATCGTAAAGATGGTGCAACATGTTTTCGGCCTGCGACAGGATGTGCCGGAAGGCGTCGACGAGCTTCAGCTGTACAATGAGTTCGATGACTTGCGAGCTGTAGCGGCGGTAGTTTCCGAGGAAGGCGTGGCGCTCGGGGATGGTGTCAGTATCCTCCAGCAAAAATAGATAGGAGGGATCGCGGGTGTCCTCGGGCAGGTTCTCGTAACGGATCAGGCGAGCACTGCAGACTTCGAGCAAGGGACCGATCAGGGGTGTGTTGGCGATGAGCGGGCCAATGGAGGCATGGTTCAGCAGACGGGTCCAGGTAACCAGGACGGGGATGGACACCACCAGACTGGGGCTCTGGACGACCAGCAGGAGGAACTCGACAAACCGCTGGACGTCGACGCCGGGTGGCAGGTTGGCAAAGCGGCGCTCTAGGTAGCTGCCAAGGCAAGAGAGCATCTCGGAAAACTTCTTTGCAAACTGGTAGCGGTCATCGTCAACGTCGTCGTTGACAATGTCGACCGCGGACGACCACTCGAACAGGCGGCCGTAGAGGTCGACACACTTGGCGTCGTACATGGGCACGACGATGTCGACAAACTCTTCGTCGGCGAAGCTGCTGCGGGCATACAGAGCGTGCATGGCCTCGAGGGCACCACGCTGGACAGCAACATGCGAAGCAGCCAGGCCCTCGCACAGAACAGGCACGGCCTGGCAAGCGGTGATGGACTTGGGGATGGCCCAGGGCAGCATGGAGGCGAACAGAGCCAATGCGCGCACGGCGAGAGAGCGGGCCTCGTCGTTGGTCTGGACGTCGGCACCCAGCAGACAGTTGCGCAGCATGGAGGTAACACGCAGCATCCAGCCGTCGTCCCCGGCACGCACGGCGGGGGTCTTGACGCGGTTGGGGAAGCAGACGTTGAGCACGTCGGCCGGGGTGAAGATGTCGACGCAGGCCTTGCTAAGCACGCCCTCGCGCAGGGCCACGGCAGCGTCGTCGCCGCTGAACACCTCGTCGGATAGCATCTCGAGCACGGACAGCACCAGCTCCTTGTGCACGACGTGCTGGTCGGGCAGCTCCCAAAGCCGCAGCAGCTGCTGGTCCATGTCCATCCAGTCGGCCGCCCAGCTGCGCTTGGCCACCTCTACCCACAGGAGCACGATCTTGTTGCGCAGGAACTGCGCGTCGCTCTGCTCGGCCTTCTCGGCCAGCTGCAGCACCCAGCGGCGGATCCAGGCGGTCTGCTCCGCCGAGAACATCGCCCACTTGTGTTTGATGGCATGCTCCAGCACGGACAGGCCGAAGTGGCGGATGATGGGCGGGTTGGCGGGGTTGGACGCCAGGGAGTAGCCAACGGACGGACCTTGTGCATCATCCTTAACCAGCTCCAGGTACTGTTGCGCCTCCTGCCGGGTCTCGTTGCTTGTTTGTGGGTCGTAGATCAGGTCCAGCGCACTCGTGATCTTGAGCCGGAGCGCCTCCTCGGGCTCGTCAGCCGACGGCGCCATGTTGGTGGCCGCCGACGCCCCGTTGCCCAACACGTTGGCCATAGCTGGGACGCAATGGCCTCTTTCCACAGGGCTGCTCTTCTGGGCAATCGCAGTGTTCCGGGGTGCTCGGCGTGCTTCGATTGCAGGAGTTTGTTTCAGCGCAGCAGCTCGTGATAATCGTCTCCACCAGCGGCTGGTTGGGCCGGTATGTAGAATGCGTGCGGTGTGCGAGGGAGGTTGTCAATGCTTTGGTTGGAGGGGGCAGTCGGTGCTGCAGCGACGGCAGTGCCTGGCTTGCCGTTAACGCGCGGAACGAAGCTCGTGAACGACTCTGGCAGAGCTGAGGGAGGTCGGGCGATACGAGGCACGGGAGGCTGAGGCAAACGGTGAGCACGCAGAACAGAGAGGCGGACCAGCAGAGCAACACAGGAGGCAGGTCCAGGATGTGCAAGGCAAGACGTGGAGGGGGGCGGCCAAGAGGCAGAGGCAGGTGGTCAAGAAGCCAGAGACGGCCGGAGAGGCTCACAGAGGCACAGCTATCGACGATCGATCGACGATCCTTTGGCTTTTCTTTTTCTTTTTTCCTTCTTCCTGTAACGGCGTGCGGCTGCTTTTCCGCAGCTGGCTGGGCCGGGCAAACTCTGGAAAATCAAGATAAACAGGAAGCACACGCCTGCTGACGTGCCCCGGACAAGTGACCCAGCTGTTCCTGCGGTCAGGTGAGGGTGCGGTGAGGCGAAGAGGAGGGCGAGGCGATGAAAATGGATGTCTGGAAAACGCGCCGCCAGAATGGCCGAGACGGGTCGAAAAGAGGTGTCTCGCCCAGTCCAGGCGGCCGTCAGTGACTGGCTGTGAGGGGCCGTCAGGTCTGGCCTGCACGTCACGCTAAGACCCACTAAGCCTGTTGCTTGCTGGTCGAGTTTCGGCAGGCACGCGCTCCACTAACCGCACCGTTCAGCGTGGATTAGTGTGAAGTAGTGCTGGAACCTGGCCATGGCTAGCTGGGAGCCGTTTAAACGGGTGACGAGGCCGGGCAAGGACAACGATATCGTCAAGCACTACGGAGCAGCTGTGCATGGCTACCCTGGCAGCTATTTGCAAGATAGATTATTGTCTTTTTGCCGTTCCCTCATGCCTATGGCACTTACGCCAACCATTCCCGTGACGTTCTGATATTTCACGGCCGTTTCCACGAGGATTTCCGCGACAACCCGAATCATCACGGTCCATTCCACAGCGACATTGCAAACATCCAATAGTGATATTCCATCTTGAAACAGAGTGCGGACAACTGATATGATGTTCGAATTTCCATAATACCCAACGCCAATACAAAATATGGCAAGCTGTATTCAGGGTGCCCTGCCATAAACCAGCCTGGCTTCTGTCCAAAATGCCCAGGAATGCCATTAAACGCCGTGAAACCCCGTAAACATGTATTCTTTCTCTTCTTCTCTTCTTGTCTTCTCACCTTCTCCCCTCCTCACACAGCACTTCCTCGCCGGTGGTTCATGTGCGCCTGCTGGAACTGATACATCAACCCCAGCACACCCACATCTGACTCCTCTCCCGCCACCCCGCTGCTTTCCCGCGACAGGCCCTTTGGTGGTGACGTTTGCCATGTCGACTCATCCAGTCCGGAGCTTCCCTGATACTCTTCGCTCTGCGGCAGAAGCTGCTGCTCGTCATCATGGTACTCACCACTAGCGCCACCCTGCCCGCTCTGGCCGTCCTCCATCGTCGACTCTTCTATCGCGGCTGGCCCCCCGCGAGGCCGGTGCTGCCGGTGGCCGCTGCGGTTGGCAAATGCTGAAGCTGATGGTTGGTGGTGCGGATCCAGAAGAATCGATGCTATGGGCGAGGGCTGTGCTCCGGCACCGCCTCCGACTGCTGGACCGAACCGAGGTGTCCGCAGTGCTTGCGGTTGTTGCGACGGTCCTCCGCTACCGCCGGCTCGGTTGTTTCGCAGCCGCGAGCCCTGCATATCTGCCGCTAGCGTGGGAGAGTTCAAAGCCGGAAAAGCCGGTGGAGGGTGGTGGAATGGCGTGTGGTGGTGCTGTCGGCCGCCTGGAGGATGGTGGCCAGGGATTCCTGTCTTTGGGTTGATCACGTAATTATCCAAGAAGCCGTAGTATGACGCTGCCATCTTGCCATGCTTCGTAGAGTAGTAGTCGTCGCGAACATCGCCGCCGCCTGCTCCCAGCGTATCTGGTTGCTGTTGCGGCTGCGGTTGGCGTTTGCCCGTGCCTCCACCAGCACCACCAACACCTTTGTTGAAATCAAACACGGCAAACGAGCAGACGTAGCCCAGGCCGTCGACGTGGATCGTGAACTCACGGAAAAAGTCAATGATCTGGTCACTCGATCTGGGCAGGCTGGTGAAGAGAATGAGCGGTGTAATGAGGATGCTGAGGATCTCCTCCAGGAAGATCCGGATCTTGATCTGGTACAGTTCCGAGAACTCCACCTTGACGTCGTAACTGTGAAGCCGGCCTTTCCAGTGATCTGGCTCATAGTGCGTGTACTCGATCACGTTGCGCAGTGCATACTCTGGGTCGAACACGCTATTGTCCTCTGTGATCATCCCGCGCGCTCCCGCCCACACCGTCGCAAATATGCCGACGTAGAACAGCACCGTCCGGTCATGCGTGATCTCGAATCCCAAGAACAGCTCTGGGTCGACCAGAGAAGCGATCGCCAGAACCGTCATCACGGATCCGGCAACGAATGCCACCGTCTTGGCCACCTGTTCTGTCTTTCTTTTGGGGAATTGTTCCAGGTATCGCGTCGCAAAAGGATACGACATGTTCAACCTCTCCTGGAAGAGGTGATCCAGCTCGTTGAACTCGCGAAACTTCCACTCCGCTAACGGGGTGTAGGCACGAGCTCCCAACGCCGACGGATTTTTTTGGTATTCCTAATAATGTTAGAACAAGAAGGCGGCAATGAGACAGGCCAAAAAACCACCGGGGAGACTCACATTGTAGTATGTCAGGAAGTACACCACGATAAGGTAGCAGGCAACAAACGGAGCCAGCAAAAGGTTCATGAATCCCGCAAAAAGAAACCGCGACTTGAGCTTCATACTCAGCTGGCTGCGCCGGCTAGACTTCAAAAACTCCTGGCTCACCTGTCCACGCTCGTCAAAGACAAAGTCGAGGACACCAAACCAAAGCGTCCATTCCAGCGTGCGGGTCAAAAGCTGCTTGCTGCGCAGAAACGGAAGCGGCACTGTCAAGTCGAGGATGTCCTTGTTGAACAGAGCAATCAAGTAGTTCTCGCGGCGCATCAGCCGGTTGGCAATGTCGTGCGCGTCGAGCCTCTCCTTGGACTGGCTCCCGATCCACTCCCGCTGCAGCTGGGTCATATTGGTTGCAGTCTTGGGGTTCTGGTCCCGGAGGGCCATGATCTTGACCACCACGTCCTGCCACGAGACTGTCTGCATGTCGTGTTCAGGTATCTGCAGCAGGTAGAGGAAGAAGTCCCGCAGGTTCATCAGGCGCCGAATGTCGAAGATGAAAAACTGCATGGTTTTCCAAATAAAGTAGAAGGCAAAGAGCCACAAGCCGACGTTCCAGATCCAAGACATGTTCCGAGTGCACTGCGGCACCACAATCTGGCCCATAGTTGTGCTTCCCCGGATCAAGGAGTAGTCAATGCACTGGGTCAGGAACGTGAGGAATACGGCAACAAAGGCAACGTTTCTGTCCACAGTTAGAATGGGCCAGGCAGGGCGGGCTGGGGCTCACGGAAGATAGAACTCACACTAGATGGAGAAGCCGTTCCAGCAGAATGCAGCGGATGCCACAGTCCCGGTAGTAGTCATATACGTCCCGGATAAAATTGTCGAGATTGGATACGTTAACCCATCTCCACATGGCCTTGTCCTCGGGACTGATTCCACGGCCGTTGGACGTGAAAAAGTATGACAGCAACGCATTTCCGGGCCGGTTGCCACCGCCGCCGGCAGCCACGCGGTTGGGCGGCCTGGCGCGGGCTCCAAACCCTCCACCGCCGCCAATATCATCCCGGTGTAAGCGTTGTTGATTCATCGTCGCCTCCCACTGTGCCCGGTTCTTCTTGGTGGACGGTCCCGGTAGTGCACCAGCGCCGCCTGGCCTGCTGCGGCCATCCGCCTGGTGAGATCGTCGGTCCGGCACGTTGGATCGGAGAGGTGTGGCCTTTAGCATTGGAGGCATCGGTGTCGGGTCGGCTCCATGGGCCTCGACAAGTAGCGAGCCCGGCACATCGTCATCGCCATCCTCGTCTGGGCCACCGCCTCCGGCACCGGGCCATCTTTGTTGGGAGGTGTTCCTACGCGATTGTCCATGAGAACGTCCCGCTGCTGCTGTTCCAGGTATATTCCCTGCTGCTGGCGCAGGTCTGCCGGCGTGGCTCACGACCGTCACCCGACTACCATCCAGCCCATCGGCGTTCTCAAGATCATAGTCCTGGAACTGCTGGTTCAGGTTCTCCTCGTCCAAGGCCAAACCAGCCCTGTCTTCGACATCCACGGCCTGTCCATCTTCTCCACCAGATCGAAGGTCTCCGTAGAATGGCCTATTTTCGCGGTTGCCGCTCGGAGGCCCGAAACGGGAGAATATGTTTGACGCCATGGCTAGTCGTGTGCTCGCTGTGCTGATGGGGTGTAAGATTCGGCAGAAAGAGGTGGAGGTTGGCAGTTCACAGCACACGCTGAGTTGGCCGCAGCAGGATCATGCATGCGGCATGCTTCGAGAGGGAGGCAGGCAGAGAATGGAGGGTGGCTGAAAGAAGATAAGGCTAGAGAAGAAAGAGGGAGCCTGGTGAGTCAGGGCGGCAGGGCGGTTAACGCTGTGGGCGGGTCGGCTCGAAGATACAGTACGAGTGGAAATGCCGTGTCCAGGCGAAATAAACGGAAAGAAACCTAGGATGCGAACAGAGAGTGGCCGGCACAACACCTGGTCAGATGTGGTCCGCGAGATGTGCTGCCTTGAACTCTGTGGGGCATGACCCCAATAGACCCCAAGGACGCGGAGACGTGACCGGAGCTCAA
This sequence comes from Raffaelea albimanens, assembly GCA_002778245.1. NCBI lineage: Eukaryota > Fungi > Ascomycota > Sordariomycetes > Ophiostomatales > Ophiostomataceae > Raffaelea > Raffaelea albimanens. The sequence goes on from PCDJ01000001.1 coordinate 2,058,823, forward strand.
GGCGCTAGTCCGATTACGTAACTCGCTAATGACGTTGCTGTTACTTTCGGCAGGCGGTGAAAGCCCACATGCTAACGCGCTACTCCCACTTCGTCCATCAGAGCCACGGAGGCCAGACATCGACGACCACGGCGACAGGAACAGCCATGCACTCCATTTCGACATAACAGCGCAAACTCCTGCTTTGCGCAACACTTTCGCTTCTTTTATTTTGAGCTATGAGCCTGCCACAGATTGATCCTTTTTCATAAGATGGTCGCCGAACCGCCCCGCGCGCTGCGCCTGGACAACCTGCCAGCCAGCACGGGGTTCTCGTCAAATGCAGCGCTGCTCTCGCCGCGGACCCCCTCCACCCCCTCTGGTCTGAAGGGATCAGCCAACTCGCTGACGACCAAGGTCTCCAGCGTGTTGTCTGCGTCGTACGCGGATGCCGAATTTCGGGATTCCCTTGCCCTGCTAGACGCCAGGCATGTCGAGAACAATGCCGAGACACGACGCCGGCTACGGCTCGACGTGCAAAAGGAAGTCATTGACAGCAATGGGGAAGTTATCACAGAGTTTGGCCGTGTGGCAGAGGTAAGATTTCTCGGACGATTCCAATTTGGCTGTGTGACGCCGGCACACAGCTAACGTCAGACAGCAATTGCGCCGAATAGGCAACACCATCGGCAAACTCAACACGACGTTTGACAACATGAAGACACAAGTCACCGCCGCTCACAAGGCGACAGAACCCGTACTTCAGGAGGCTTCGTCTCTGATTGATCGACGGCGCAATGTGGAGACGCGGCGAAAGCTGCTGAACGCCTTCGTTGGCCACTTCGTCCTGACAGAGGACGAGGTCGCTGCCCTGACACTGACAGCCGAGCCTGTGGATGACCGGTTCTTCGCCGTTCTTGCCAAAGCCAAAAATATCAGCAAAGACTGCGAGATTCTGCTTGGCTTCGAGGCCAACCAGTCGCTGGGCCTTGAGATCATGGAGCAGACGTCCAAGCACATCAACCTTGGCTTCCAGAAACTCTACAAGTGGGTGCAACGAGCATTCAAGAACCTTAATCTCGAAAACCCTCAGATCGGCACCGCCATGAGCCGCGCACTACGTGTGTTGACCGAACGTCCGACGCTCTTTCAAAGCTGCCTCGACTCCTTTGCTGAGGCGCGCGAGAGCATTCTTTCTGACGCTTTCTATGCCGCATTGACGGGCAGAAGCGATGGCGGACTGGACAGCCAGATGCCCGCCGTCAAGCCCATCGAACTTGCAGCCCATGACCCGCTGCGATACGCCGGCGATATGCTTGCATGGGCACACTCTGCCACCGTTAGCGAACGTGAGGCACTTGAGTCGCTGTTTGTTGCCGACGGCGGCGAGCTTGCTAAAGGCATCCGCGAGGGCCGGGAGCACGAAATGTGGCGCATTACCGCTTCCGAGGAAGATGGGAAAGAGGAGGATGCTGAAGCTTTCGACGCGGTGAAGGCGCTCAACGACCTGGTGGATCGTGATCTTTCGGGCGTAGCACGCATTCTGCGCCAGCGCATGGAGCAGGTCCTACAAGCAAACGAAGACACCATTTTGGCATACAAAATCGCCAATCTTCTCAACTTCTACCGGATCACATTTACTAAGCTACTCAATGGTGGAAGCAGTGGTGCTGGCAATGGCAGCAGCGACAACCAGTCTAGCCTGGTGGAGACCCTGGGTGGTCTCGAGGCTGAAGCGCTGCGCCATTTCCGGTCACTGATCCGTGACCATGTAGCAACCTTGCGGAGTGATTTCGAGCAGGCACCCGCCGACCCAGCACCGCCTGACTTCTTCTTGGAGGCTCTGGAACAGCTCACAGCCATTATGAAGACGTATGACACTTCGCTGGCGTCGTCGCAGAGTCGCGAGGCCGATTTCCATCCTATCCTATCCGAGGCTCTTGATCCTTACTTGGCCGGCTGCGAGGAAATGAGCCGGAGGGCTTCTTTAACCAACGAGAGTCCAATAGACAGTCTCATATTCTGGGTCAACTGTCTGGCTGTAGCCCGTGAGACACTCATTGGCTATGACTTTACTAGCAGTCGCGCCGCCCAGCTACAGTCAGACATTGATAGCAAGGCACGGACGCTTGCGGAGAGCCAGTATACCTTCTTCTGTCAGCAGTCCGGCCTGGGAGACATGTTTAACGCGCTGCATCCGCTCACATCCGGAAGCAAGGAAGATGTCAAAAAGGCCATCGGGATGGAGCTGCTGCAGCCCGCCGCGCTTGTTCAAGCCAGCCAGTTCTTGGACGACTTTTTGCCGTCTGCGCTTATGGACGCTATTGAGAACCTCAAACCGCTGCAGGACCCGAAGCTGGCTCGGAGTCTTACAGAGGAAGCAGCAGAGCGGTTCTGCATTAACTTTGAACACGTCGAGGAGATCCTCGATGCTGCCGACAGGCAATTGCTTGAGGAGGATGCAGACAGGGAACCGGAGACTGCCTTGCGGGCGCTTTTCCCCAGGACAACGGTAGAGATACGGGTGCTGCTCTCATGAGGAGAGCCATGTGTAAGGGATAATCTGAATAGGATAAAAAAGCTGGCAAGCGTTTTAAATGGCATAAATTGGACTTTTGTGCACTGCACGAGTGCAGATATGCTTGCTTGATTCGTGATCGTTGCTTGCTGAGTGTTGCAGAACCCCCGTTTGTGCATAATCATGATATTATGCATGTATAGCACCTGAGCGAGACTGTAATACGTCACTTGCAGCCCCGCCCTGGTCTTAGCCCAGCACACCAGCCTCACCTTAGTTCATTGTGCCACGACTTCCACAAGAAACCGCCTGCGGTCCTGCGAGCCCGGCTCCTGCCTGCTACCTACGATTCACTTGCATTTTCTGGACCAAGGCTACTGGCGAGCTCCATTGCGATTTCCCCTCTGTTTTGCCCAACCCCCCATTTCTCTCCTTCACACCTCCTTTCCCTTCTATCGGTCTGTCTTCGCTCGTATTGCCTCGATCCTTCGGCTGACAGGCCTACTCATCCGATAAACTCGACGAGGCGCTCGCACCCACCAATACGAGGCAAGCTACAAGCAGACACGCGCGGTTCTCCGGATTTGGCTGCAGTGGGCCAGGTCCGCATGCTCCTCGCGACAGGACGGGCAGCAAGATGCTGCATAGCAGGACAACAGCCGCCAGCCTGCAAAAGATCTACGAGGAAGGCTACCTGACATGCTCGACAGCCGTCTACTACGAAGGACAGGTGGGTTTTGCGTGATGGTGCTGATTACAGTCACTCTTTGTCTGGGCAGCTTGTTTTGGGGGGTGGCTCTTTGTTCCGGACTTGTTTACTCGGCCATTATGGGAGCCGCCTGGCCCGACCATGCTGACACGTGCCGCCTGCAGGGTAACGAGGAAGAGGCTATGCGATGCTGGAAGTCGGCTGTTGAACAGATCCGTCGACAATACTCCGAGAGCACCATTCCAGACTACGCCGCCCTTTCCGAGACCGAGAAGGCTCTGTCCGACAGCCTCCGAGAACTCGAGTACCAAGCACAAGAGCGCATCGACCTGCTCGAGACGCTGAAGCTCTCCCGCCGAGAGGACGGCTCGATAATTACACAGTCGAATGGCCGGGCGGGCCGGACCCCTGACGGAATGGGATTCGGACAGAGCACACGCACGGCGTCTTCGTCGGCGGGCGAAGGCTGGATAGGCGACGGCACTATTCCGGCAATTACATACAGCGAGCTGTCACGTCCACTTCCAGCTCTGCCCCCGAGGCCATCTCCATTACAGCCACGCCGGGACTCGTATGACAGAGCAGCGTCCTATGAGCGGCTGGCAACCGTCAAGAAGAGCGACAGCAGTAGCGGCAGCAGCAGCCGTGGGCCAGATCGATCACCGACAGAGGCAGAGGCAGCCGAACCCTCATCAGGGCAGACTGGTGCACGAAATGTGCTTAGGAAGCGCACATCGCAGTCGCCTGGGCATGAGAAACAGGACAAGCCACACACACTGCGATCGACCCTGCGGTCTAGTGCCCCCGGCGAGTCACATCACCATTCACGGAGCTCACGCTTCTCCTCACACTCAAAATCGAGACCGTCAGCCAACAAAGCAGCAACGTTGGCATGGAGCGCTCTGGGACTCACGCCAAAGACCGAGGCCAGCAGCTCTCGGACGGCAACCGCAGTCGAGCCGCCGTTGCCGAAGTCGAAATCGAGGGTTCATTCCACCTCCTCTTACACATCATCTCCCATACCCGTTTATACCGGGAAGAAGAACGAGGACTCGCCATCCTCGTCACAAACCCACCTCCAATGGGACAGTAATTCTCGACGGCTAGTTCCTCAGCGATCTGCCCCAGACCCGGTGACGGTGGCAGCAAGCCGGACGAGTCTCGAAACGGCCACGGCAGCGGCCAGCGTTACGGAAGCCGCCCGCAATTCCGGCGAATTCGCCACCCCACACAGACCGTCGAACCTCTCTTTGAATGCGGCAGCAAGTGCTCTGCATCGCTCTCTACAATCTCCCGCCGAATCCAGCCGGACCCGCCGTTCCTCATCACGCCAGCGACCTCATGCGCTTTCGAATGCCTCGACATCCAGCATCGAACGGGTGAATTCTATGACAAATTTGGACTCGCCGCCTCCCAAACCAAAATTGGGTGGAGTGCCACCGCGAGTACCTGTCGGCGGGAATTCCAATAGTGTGACGTCGCTGGGCCGGCTAGAGATCAAGCGGAGCAGCTACTCCAGTGGTTCCGTTAATGCTTACGGGACTCCGGTACCGGAGAGGACGACGGCTACGGCGTCGCCCACGGTTGGTCGGAGACGGGTGCGGGGGAAAGAGAAGGGAAACGCTTACGCATCCAACGAGGTGTCTCACCTTCTAGCGGATGTGCAGTTAGAACAGCAACAGTCGTCAGGTGATGACTCTGACAAGCAAGATGAGGAAGGACGGGGTCGCGACAGAACCCATCGAACCGATCGGGCGGAGGAAGACGAGGCTCCGACAATGACGTGGAAAAAACGGAAGCAGTACATTCTCAAGCATTTGCCGGCCGGAGTGGACGAAGAAGCAGCCAAGCATATTTTAAACGAGATTGTCGTTCAGGGCGACGTGGTGCACTGGAGCGACATTGCCGGTCTCGAGCCAGCGAAGAAGGCGCTGCGGGAAGTGGTTGTTTATCCCTTTTTGCGCCCTGATCTATTCATGGGTTTGCGCGAACCAGCCACTGGCATGTTACTGTTTGGACCACCGGGTACAGGCAAGACCATGCTGGCACGGGCGGTGGCCACCGAGTCCAAGTCAACCTTCTTTTCGATCTCAGCCAGCAGTCTGACCAGCAAGTACCTCGGCGAGTCCGAAAAGCTCGTGCGGGCGCTTTTTGGGCTGGCCAAGACGCTGGCACCGAGCATCATCTTTGTGGACGAGATCGATAGCATTCTCTCCCAGAGATCCGGGTCGGGCGAGCACGAGGCCACAAGGCGCATCAAGACCGAGTTCCTGATTCAATGGAGCGACCTCCAGCGTGCTGCGGCCGGTCGGGAAGACAGCAACCACGATAGTAGCAGCAGCGGTAACAATGGCTCTGACAGAGACAGCCGCTCAGGCGACGCCAACCGGGTGCTAGTTCTAGCTGCGACGAACCTGCCGTGGGCAATTGACGAGGCTGCGCGAAGACGTTTTGCGCGGCGGCAATACATCCCGCTTCCAGAAGCCGAGACGCGGGCGGTGCAGCTACGCACACTCTTGGGACAGCAGAAGCACAGCCTTACGGAAGACAACATCCAGAGTCTTGTCATGTTGACAGATGGTGCGTTTTTTATTGATACCATCTTCCCAAACTTTTATTTTCTCATTGCTATGTACTAACTTATGCCCAGGGTTCTCTGGCTCGGATATTACTGCCTTGGCCAAAGATGCAGCCATGGGCCCATTGCGGTCGCTGGGCGAGGCCCTTCTCATGACCAAGATGGACGAGATCCGGCCCATGGAGCTGTCAGACTTTGTGTCCAGTCTAGAGACCATCCGGCCCAGTGTCAGCAAGACAGGCCTGCGAGAGTACGAAGAATGGGCAAGAGAATTCGGCGAGCGCGGCGGGTAGAAGAAATTGTGTGTGTGAGAGACACGCCATCATGATGCATGAGACACAACAAAAAAAAGAGAATGGGAAGAAGAACAGCCCGGTGTGGCTGGGAAGTTGCCTTTTTTTTTTTTTTTTTCTTCTGGTTCTTTGCTTTTGGTTTATAGGGTTTGTGGTTCTGGTCTTGTACATGTAGAAATACATTGGCATTTTTGTGTTTTCTTTCTTTTTAATGTTTCTTACAATTACATCAGGATGGAATACATTTTTTGTAGGTCATTTTTGACTCCAGCATATATGAGAAGAGAAGAACAAGAGAACTCTCTCTTTGTTTTTTTTTTGCTGGGTCATGGGCGTCTTGGGTTTGGGTTTGGGGAATTCATCATATATATATATATATTTTCTTTCTTTCATCCATGCTTCGTTTCTCTTTTTCATTGATCCGCTTTCTCGCCCTCTTGTGATGATGCTGCTTTTGCTGCCTCCTGTTCTGCCAATGCCGCCTTGATGGCCGACCGCCGCTCGACCTTTGCGTTTTGCTTTGCTATTGCGGCTGCCCAGCGCTCCTCCTCGGTCGGCACTGGCGGCCGCTCTTCGATTGGGATATTTGCGGGTGCAATGATGCGCTGCACGACGTGGCGTTTGTGTTTGGATATGCGCCAGCCCGGGCTGATGGCGACGACGTCGCCGGTCACGAGGCTGTCGTTGGGGTCGTGGACGAGGACGGTTTGTGGTTTTTTAAAGTCCTGCTCCGGTTAGTCGACGGGACGGAATGGATCCCCTGGGTTTCCCCCTTCGGAACCAGTCTTGTCCGCACCTTTTGAATTTGCTTGTTCCACACCATGCCGCCGATGCGGACCTTGACCGTGTTCTTTGCGAGGCCGGCCGAGCAGACGACGCCATGGAGCTCGCGGAACGTCTTCCGGGCCGTGGCGACCATGTATGGGCTGCCCATCTTGGGTGTGTGTCAGAGAGAGAGTTATAATGTCGAAAGAATGAGTCGACAAGAGGCAATATCTCAATTCGTGTGGCGGGAGGCTGTCGTGAACTCTGCCCGGATTGCACGCGACAGGCAGGCAAACCCAGCCAAAAAAAAAAAAACCACCAGACGATGTTCGCGATAGCCGGAAAAAAACGCCCCACTGTTCCTCCTGGAGTTTAGTCAGCCATTCATTTAGGTGGAAAGTACGGCTTGCATCTTATTGGCCGGTGTTCCACTTTTCGACTTACAAACCTCAAAACGGAACAAAACGAAAAAAAGGTCTTGGCATCAAAACACAATCACGACAAGATGGTCCTCCGCCCCAGAGGAAGGACCCTTGTAGAGTGTGCCTGTATTTTACACCTTGTTAATGGTATTCCAAAATAAAACAGGGAAAGCCGACACATTTGAAAAAGAAATCACCAAGAAAATTATGCTTATGCTTATCGGGTCTTGGCATTTCCGGCAACGGACCCCCCCTGACAAGACGGCAGTGTTTCGGACACGAAGACGATCAGACGTCGGATGTGTGGGGAGATCAAACATCGTCAAAACCTGTTGGTCGGGTGGTTAAATTGATTTTGAACAATGTAAAAAAAAATTGGTTCTTTGGACCAGATTCCGTGAAGCCAAGATCGAAATCTTTGTGGCTATGCTTGTTACCACTGTTCAGCTTGCAACGAGGGGAGTGCGCTGTATTTTCCCTTTCCATCTCGGCTCTCTTAGTTGTATTCTGCAGGTATATCCCACTGAATGCTTAGCTTGTCTAGAGCAGAGATAGGTACACCTAAAAGAAGAAAATAGCCCATCCAACGTCCCGCGTCTTTGTTGATATCCGTGAATTTTTGTTTGCGTTCGTGCCTGGAGTTCCTCCTCTATGTACAATTAGTTTGCCCATGTCCAAGCCAAACAAGAACAACAAAAAAACAGAAACATATAAAAATAAAAATGAAAGAATAGAACCAAACGAGTGTAGAGAAAGAAAGGTAAGAAAAAAAAGCTTTTCCAGTAATTTCCAGTGTATCTGCGTTTATGCCTGTCGCCCAGTAAACAAGATAAAAGCGCTTGTTGCCTTTCTTCTGTAAACTGGGCGGGAGCAGATTGTTTTCGTGCAAAAAAAGGAAATCAAATTCGACTGCAGAGACCATCCTCTCACTAAGCTGTATTTAGAGATCTTGCGCGTGTGACATGTTCAAGAAGAAGGAGAAGATACCGACAAGATAAATAAGGCAAAAAAAAATACCCCCAAAGTATACCAACCACCACCTCGGCATGCCCCTTTCCCTCCTCTTACCCACCATCCTCCCATCGTCCCATTCTAAAACGGCGACCCGGCCACACCGGCAAACACCAACGGAGGCGATAGGCTAGAATGATGTCACGTTTTCAGTAGTAAACTGTCGGTGACGTCCTTTGTCTATGCTGTTTCCGATTTAAGCAACGAACGACCGGCGGGCGAGGCGAGCGAGGCGCTGCTTCTTGCCCTGCTGCTGGCCTTGTTGACCCTGTTGACCCTGCTGGCCCTGCTGGCCCTGCTGGCCCTGTTGGCCCTGTTGGCCCTGCTGTTGGCCCTGCTGTTGGCCGTTGTTGTTCTGGCCGTTGGCGTTGTTGTTGTTCTGACCGTTGTTGTTGTTCTGGCCATTGTTGTTGTTGTTTCCGCCGTTGGCAGCAACAGTGAACTTGGTGCAGTCATCCTGGGCACCACGCTGGGCAACGGGCATGATCACGGGCTGATGGTTGGAGGCAGAGGTCATGGTGCAGACACGGAAGTTTCCAGCAGGGAGGCCACCGGCGACAGTAGCAGTCAGACCACCATTGCCGTCACCGGCGTCGTTGATACCCTTGAAGAAAGCGAACTGGGTCGGGTCAGGCGGAGTAGAAGGGTTGAGGCTGTTGCCAAGATCCTGAACAGTAACATGGGTGTGGCCAACAATGGTGCCGCCCTGAAGGGCCTGGGGAGCCGAGTAGTACGTCGTATCAGCGTTGGTGAACGAGCCAGCCTGGAGGTTGTTGACCTGGAGGGCAATGTCAAAGTCCTGGCCCTCCTGGACGGTCTGACCCTCCTGGGGGAAGGTGATGATAGACGAAATCATCTTGTCCTTGGCCGGGATCTGACCCATGACTGTTTCTTTGTTAGTATATTCACGGCCACGGACATCACCACAGACCCATCTAGTTGACTTACCAATGCCGTTGCAGGAGCCATCCGTGATCTGGAGACCGTTGGTGAGGGTCTGGCCAGCACAGAAGTTGATGAAGTTGTTCTGCGAGGTGTCAGACTCAGCCTGGCCATCCTCAGCACCCAGACCCTCCTGGCCGTTGAAGAACGAGCCGGACTGGATAACGTTGGGGTCAAGGGTGGTGCTGTCAGCATCGTTGCCACCCTGGGTAGCAGTAGCAGCGTCGTTGTTATTGTTGTTGTTGTTGTTGGCGTTGGCGTTGTTGTTACCGTTTGCGTTGGCATTGGCGTCGGCGGTGGCGTTGGCAGCATCGGCGTTGTTGTCCTGGCCGTTCTGAGCGTTGGCGTTGTTGCCGCCGTTCTGCGCATTGGCAGCGGCACCGTTGGCCTGCTGGCCCTGCTGGCCCTGCTGAGCTTGCTGGCCCTGCTGAGCTTGCTGGCCCTGTTGTCCCTGGCCTTGCTGAGCCTGCTGGCCCTGCTGGCCCTGCTGACCCTGCTGACCCTGCTGACCCTGCTGCTGGCCAGCGTTGGCACCGGCACCGGCACCAGCGTTGGCCTTGTTGTCACCACCCTGGTTGGCACCGGCGTTGGCGACGGCGTTGTTGCCACCGTTGTTGTTCTGGGGCACGGCAAGAGCCAGCGACAGGAGCGTCGCGGCGTAGACGAGCTTCACAGAAACCATCTTGTCCGATATGAGATGCAGCGAGGAGAAAATAAAAAACAATATGTATAAAGAGAGAGGCGAAGTGAAATGTAAGGAGCGGCAACCTGTCCTGTCCCAAGAAAGCAAAGGTAAAATATAGAATTAAACAGTCCTCAATAAAAGAATGAATGTGAATAGATCCACGGTCAACGTGATCTTCTCTTCTAGGTTGACGAGGCTGAACAAAGAAGCAGATGAGAGAGGACACAGATAAAAAGAACGAAAGAAAGAAAGAAAAGAAGAGCGCGAGCTGCAAACTACGCTTCGGGGAGACTGATGTTATATCGGAAAGGTGATACTCGAGAGGGCACAAGAAACAAGAAAGAAGACTTGGCCAGCGAGGGTGGCCCGGCCGCACTATTTATGTCTCTTGGCAGTGCGGCACTGGAGGCATGATGGACCTGGGGATCTCCAACGTGACGGGTATGGGGCCATCTGGTTCTTGCACCGGATATGCTGGGGGTGGTAGGGGTGTGCGTGGATGAAGGAAGATTAGACACACGAGGCCGAGCAGGAGAGAACGAGGCAGATGGGGGGGACCGCACGCAGAGGCAAAGACAGAGCAGCGTCCAGATAGGGTAGGGAGGGGTGTGTGGTTGAGGAGGCAATGAGGCAGGAAAAGCAGGCCCTGGGCATGGGAAATGTCGATCCCGTCGCCGCATTGAGATGTTGAAACTGCATGTGAGGAAGTGCCTGTCGCAGGGACAATCCAGTGCGGAAGGAGCAGCGCTGCCGCCGCTCTGCCCGCCCGCCAGCTCCTGTGCTTCAGGCCGCTCTTGTGCCTCCCACCCGCACAGGCACAGTCGCACTGGCGCCCACACTCGCAAGTAAGGTTAAGGATGGGTAAGGATGGAAGACAGAAGAAGTGGAGAGGCCCCACCACGATGGATCCGGGAGCCTCGACAGCCGGCCGCATTCCTCGCCCATGTGCAGCCTTTCTCTACATCGCGCCTCCCTGATTGGGGTCTGCTCTCGCGCGCCCACTCGACCCGAAGCTGCACTCTGGCTGCACCTGCTCGGGCCTGCCTGGCCTCTGGCACCTGCTGGCGGTGGCCGCTTTGCCAAGACCACCGACAAGGTTCAGATGACGGAAACAAGAAAGATTCCTAATATTAGGATTGCCCGGAGTAAAGCAACTCCTGCTTTCCTGCTGCTCGTCCTCGCCGCTTGCCATGGCCGAGCCCCTGATCTGTCGTTTGTCCGTTTCCTCTGCTGCTCCTCTTCCCTGTTTGGATTTGCCTTGCTTGCCGATGCCCAGGGCTTTCACTTGAAAACAAGACTTACCAAGACGAACACCAAGCCAAATCATCCGCAGGTCTTCGCGAGCATCACCGGATTACGCATCTCGACGATGGCCGCCGCCGTATTCCAGAGCAGGCAGGGTGCGTCTGGGGCGAACGGGTCTGTTTGGTTTTGACCCCGTGCAAGTTAAGCTTTGCGGCTCTTGAGATGAAAGTCAAAATAGGGAGAGAGGGGCAAGCCAAAACGCTTCCGTGGTGACCCTCGTTTTTGTACGGAGCCCCGTGCTCGAAGGGAAGGAGCAAGGCGCGTAGCAAGAAACCTGGCACGAAACAGAGGAATAGATAAGTGGGCCTTTGTCAGAACTGGCTAAGACAAAATACTACTAGGCCTGTGCGTCACATATCTGTGTCACGTGTTATATCACATGGTAATTGACTTTGTGCAACCTGGGCTCCGATATGCATTATTTGTTCCGGCTCTACGGAGCACGTCTTCATGGTCCACAACTCCAGAGAGATCAATAGACACTAATCAGACTCGGAGAGGAATGCCGGAAAGTGTCCGGCTTACTTCCCATTGGGAAGACCGTACACGTGATCGGAGACATTTCGCGATTTAGAGGAAACGGGATGGGCAAGAAGATCTCCGTCGGCGACTTTAGGACTCGATTCCTCAGTCTAAATCTTGCTCAATCGGCGTTGACAGCAGCTTGCTGCGAGGATAAATACTGTGCTTGTTGGGAAATACGTGTACATTCGAAAACTTGACAAAGACATGCAAAGTAACCCAAATCCACCCACCTTGTGTGCCGCTAATTCTTTGGCTGGAGCGATGCCGGACTGGTCCCGTGACTAACTGGTTGGTTTTCAATAATTTTTCCTCAACGAAATTGCAATTTCTGAGTTCCTAATAGTCCACTTCCATCTTCATCCCCATCTACTCTTTTCTGTTCTCTTGTCTGCTTGCCACTGCCCTGCACTTCTCGATCTGTTGTTTCCTCTTCAATATCCTTCTTTTTATTTTTTTTTACGATTGTTCTACGCTTTCAAACGTACCGACAATGTCAGAATACCGCCGGACTGGTAACAAAAGACAGCGTAAGTGTGACTCGGTCGCTCCTGCCTTGACAGAAAACCGTTCCCCCCTTCGAAAAAAACTCTCCCTTGCCACGACTCCAAGAAAATCCTGCCTCAGTCATCTGCTCAATAAGCATACATCTGGGCTTTCATACCGTCCTCTTCATATTTTGCTCTGCTGCTTTACCCTCACGTCCTCCATTGTTGTTTTCTCCCCCTCCCACCAGAGCTCCACCAGTTCCAGATTGGCAAAGACCCACGTGCTCAACGGTCCCCCCCCAAAAAAAACGAAGCACAAGGGAAAAGGCCCTGGAACAAGAAAACAGAGAAGACAAACGTCCTCTGGAGAAGCAAACTCAAAGGAAACCCGGGTCTGACGGCATTTATTGCAAATGACAGGGACGCAGTCGCTGCCGCCGCCTGCTCTGCCGCAGCTTGTGGCCGAGCAAAACCATCCGATTGCCAATTCGGACAAGGAGACGCAGAGACTCATTGTCGTCCTCGCCAATGCCAGCTTGGAGACCTACCGGGCAGCAGCCCAGGGCGGCTCCTCTGGCCGCATGGGTGCTCACCGTGAAGAGAAGTACTCTCTACTCAACAGCGACGAGCACATCGGTGTCATGCGCAAGATGAACAGGGACATTAGCGACGCCCGTCCAGACATCACCCACCAGGTTTGCCCACACCCGCTCTCTCCCCTCCGTCTTGACCTATTGACTCTTACTACCACCTCATCTCTTGAATTGTGTTTCCTATTTACTAAGACGGCGTCTACTTCATCCCCTGTTTAGTGTCTGCTTACCCTACTCGACTCGCCCATCAACAAGGCTGGCCGTCTGCAGATCTACATCCACACCGCCAAGAATGTGCTGATCGAGGTGTCTCCAAGCGTCCGCATTCCGCGGACGTTCAAGCGGTTTGCGGGCCTGATGGTGCAGCTTCTCCATCGGCTGTCAATCCGGTCCACTAACTCGCAGGAAAAGCTCCTTCGGGTGATTAAAAGCCCCATCACAGACCACCTGCCGCCCAACTGCCGCAAGGTGACGCTGAGTTTCGACTCCGAGGTCATGCGCGTGCGCGACTACGTTGACAGCGTGGGAGACAAGCAGAGCATCTGCGTCTTTGTCGGCGCCATGGCTCGCGGACCTGACAACTTTGCCGACGAGTACGTGGACGACAAGATCTCCATCAGCAACTACAGCCTTTCTGCAAGTGTCGCATGCAGCAAGTTCTGTCACGCAGCGGAGGACGCATGGGACATCATCTAAGTCTGGACGAGCCGGGACAAAGCCGCCAAGGGTGAACCTAGCTGCGTGATGGCGGGGGAGGGCCCAACTGAGCGTACCCTTTTCTCACTCTTCTCGCCACCCACTAGATTTGGTTGGTGAACTGTTATTGCTGTTTTTTTTTGTTTTTTTTTGTAATAGCGAAGGCTGGACCGGTGCACTGGGCTGGAGTTCTGTGATACAACATCGCGGGCAACTCTTTCACGGTGGCTGGTCCTGGCTGGATATGCTTGGGTTGATCTGTGCTTTGCGCTATCTGCTGTTTTTGCAACCAAAACATGGGGCGTTCAACACCGGATCCCAAGGACTCGCGATCTCTCCAGGACGTGGATCTTTGAAGGGAACACTTCAACTTGTTCCACATTTTTCTTTGTCTGTTTTTTATTCTTCTGTTCCGGGGGTTTCCTTCTTTAGGGAAGAGGAACATATAGTTTCCCCTTTTGTGTCTGCTGCACTGCATGTGCGGCGGCTACTAACGAGCAGCTGGAAGGGAGGAGGGGAGAAAGGGGATTGAAGAACAAGATGGGGGAGAAACACAATGGCGGCGGCTCGAAAGAGGGAGACCTCACGACGACGCATGGTATCGAGCCATGCCGACAAAGAAAACGCTCGAGGAGAGTTCAGCGGCAACTGTTCGATTCGATCCGGCCAAAAATACAACGACAAAAAAAAACACATAAGCGTCTGGTGTGTGGAGGTGAACCTGGGGGGGGGCAATGAACCGAGAGGAAGATACTGTACGGCTATGGCTAGCAACAAGACTGTTTGTTCTATATGGGTCTACTTTTGTATGGGATAACGGCGTTGGCGTTCAATCATTCACTATCATTCACACAAAAAAGTTTGAACAAGTACCTTCGCATGGAATGAGAAAAAAAAGGCAATTTGTACCAAACTTTCAGCCGAGATCATGAAAACAATAAAGGGGGTCCTGAGAAAGTCAATGCCGAACAGCACGGAGCAAGTATAAGGAAGCGCAACAGTCAGGGACAAAAGGCCGAGAAGGAAGCATTGTGATGTTCCAAGGAATGTCGTGCTACTGCTTCTGCAGCTTTGGATTTGATGATCGTTTTTGTCTTTTCAAAAGTCCAGACGATCCTGTGCAGGTTCTGTGAAACGTCGTAGAGGACTCAGGGTCTGTCTTTGAATAGCGTTTGGCAGGTGACCCATTCATGCATACGCGTTTGCCTCACCGTCATGTCATCGTGTTGGTGTCATCAGCTTGTGCGCTTCTTCATCCTCTTCTGCTCCTGTGGTTCGTCCTTTTTGCCTGCTCGTTCGCCCTGTTGCACGGATGCCGTCGCCCGCCCCAGGGGAGAAGTTTCATAGGAGATGATCATGGGAGAAGCTCAGGGGAAAGGTCTCACGGGAGTAGTCTCACGGAAGAAGTACTGATTCTCTCGCTGCAGACGTCTTTCTTTGCTCCATTGGGAAGGTAAGCTTAGTCGGATCAGAAACAACGAAAAAAAGAGAACGCCACAGCAGGCCCCCCACGAAAGAGACAAGACAAAGGTGCCCATTCAAACAAAAAGCACTTCCGACAACTTGAAAAAAAAAAGCAATAAAAAAAACGAGGCGGTACCACTGATCATCACGATCGCGGCCCAACGCCAAAAAGAATACAAGTTTCTCCACCCCCAGATATATTCAATTTATTGCTCATTTACTGTTGTCTGTCTCGTTCTTGCCTAGGTAGTTGTCTATTTTTTTTAAAAAAAAACGATTCTTGTCTTGCCTAGTTGCTTGCCTTACGAGTACTTGCCACGCTTGCCTTGCTGCCGTCCTCTTTTCGAGCCATGGACATCGGCACGTCCGGCAAGGTAGGCACATGCATTTTGTGGACTTGTCCAAGTATCATCATGCCTCTACCGCCTTGGGCAGACACAGCATGGTGGGCCCGTTTAGGAGACCGTCATATAAACAAACGCGTGTATTAGGTTGTCTAGAACTTTGTGAGGCGCGCAAAGTTGAGTCGTACGCCGGAAGCTAGGCCGTGAGAAAGCCGGCCACACCACCACTACACGGCAAAACGAAAAGGAAATTCAATAAACATAACACTTGACAAGCAAAGAAGGCCTTTGCAACGGCCCCCCCTCCCCCCCCCTTCTAGACATGGTCCATTTTGCCAGCTTGGTGTGTTTTCTATCAGTTTTGACTGCTTATCTACTTGCTTGCTTGGTTTGCTCGCTTGTTTTGTTGTTGTTGCTGTTGTTATTTGTTTGCGGCCTGACGGGGCCGCAGGCCATCAGACCGCATCAGACTCCATCAGACCGCAACCAACAAGCAAAAAAAAAAAGGTCGGTCAAAAAAGGGACCACTTTCAAGACACAACAGACCCCATGTCTCGTCCCCATCAGTCTCATCCGACACCGCTTTTGAGAAGCCAGACACGCACACACAGGCGGGGAGAGGGGGGAAACGCCTTTTGAAAGATCTTACACATCTCAATCTAGACGAGACGACAATCCTTGTTTTTTCGTTGACTTGTCTCTTCGCGATTCTGGTTCGCGAGTTGACAAAAATCAACAGCAAGGAATGGGCATCCACACATCTTCATCTTCTTGCTTTGGATGTGTAAGAATATGAGAGTATATTACACAACGTTTAATTCCTGCAGACAGTAAGACGGTCTGTCCGCAGCAGGCTTACTATGTAGTAAGAGCATGCACGATAGATACTACAAGGATGAATCCTTGGGGGTCTTTTTGAGTCTTTGGGTCTGATTGCCGCCCTCTGTTCCTGCACTCCTGCATGGCAAAGCACTTGTCACAGGGAAGCGGGCCTATGAGAGCGCTGCGAGCCCCCCCTCCTTTGGACCACCGAAAGCCTGGTTCGCCCTGGTGTAGTGCAGAGTGGTTGTGTGTGAGTCTAGATAGTATGACAGCCGGACTCCTTCATTGCAGACCACGCAAAAAGACAATGCCTCTCTTGGTTCCTTGCTGGGCAAGCAAGTGCGCAGGCCCACGCGAAGGAACAGGAACCAAACGATGAAGAAGGGATATGTGGTGGTCCTGCTAGTCTGTCATGTAAGAGCTCCTCTTATATGCTCTCACTCTCAATTCTAACCCAATCTCAGGCACAGCTCGTGTTCCACTTTGTGCACTTTTTCTAGCACTTTTTCATATTTCACTTTTCGCTTTCTTTTTCTTGCTCCCCTCTCCATGACAGCTCTAGGGGGGGGGGTCCTTTAACAGCCAATCACACACTCTGGGGCCGCAGTACGACGGGCCTTTCTCGCCGTTTTGTGCACATCTGACAACCCACCTGGGAGTTGGCTCGTGTACTCGTACTTCCCACACATCCCATCTGCCGCCCTGGCCGCTAGCAACCAGTGGTTGGCCGGCTGCTTGGGGAATGTCGGAGCAGCTGTCCCAGGGCTGGGCAAGCAGCAAACGGTCGAACAACTCAATTATCGTGCTACTATTTCACTTTGTGGCATGCATGGAATGAGGGGAACAATCGAATGGGAGCCAAAAGGCGAAAGAGGGGGGGCCGCTTGTCGACAGAAGCACACAAACCCGACGGCCTCATTGGCCGAGAGGCTTCCTTCTTATCACACGCTTCGTCCAGCAGCCCCCTCCATCTGTGCCAATACTTTTTGTGTGTGTGTGTCTGGTGCTCTTGAGTGCGTTTTGGGTTTTGCAGAGTTTGTGATCCTCTTGGGGCCTCTCATCCTGCTCTTCCGGCTGTCTCCTGTTACTATGTAGCTAGTTCCCTGGGCAGATTATCTGATGCGGGATTGCGTGGGATGTCACGGCAGTGGGCGAGTCTTCCATTTGCTTCGAAGAAGACGAAGAATTGGCTGACCCATCCCACCTCGCTTGCCTCGGTTTCCCGATGCGAGAAGCACCACCACTCCCCCGCGACTCATCCAGATGCCATCTTGATTCGCAGATGTCTGCAGATATCGTGCAGAGTTTTGTCAGACGAGCGTTGTTGGTTGCCAGTTGGAGGACCGTTTTTGCCACCTGCGCAGAGGGAGAGAATCGTCATTTCCTGGGCTATGCCCCTGTCGCTACCGTGTTAATGATTCGCCCCTCTTGCCTCTTGGGTCCTGACTGAGTATTTGCACTCTATTCTGCACTTTGCATGAGCGCCCCTGGTCTCGTCTAGTCTCGTTCTTATTCTCGCCCCATGCCGCGTGGACGGCGGGCTTGATTGCTTGGGTCACAAGGGATTGTCAGGGAAATCGGGCCAGGGGACAGAGCCACAAACTGAGGCCCCAGTCCTAATCGACGGCCCGCTGGGCTAGGTTGAGGCCCGGCGCTGTTAGTGGGTGTCGTCAAGCAGATGTGCAACGCAATATCTTTACCGCTGTTCTTCTTGCCAGCAGGGAAATAAGTAGCCAGATGATGTAGCCATGTGGGCCCGTGGCAGCAACCAGCTCCCTGTAGGGTCTGAGAAGGCGTCAGGTGGCTGGCCGTCGATGGGACATGCTGTGAGACAGGACATTTAGCAACTGCCGCATGGCCAAAAGAGGCAAAGGACCAGAGACAGCCGTGGCAATGGCGGAAAAAAAAAGGAGAAAAAAAAAAGAAGAGGGAAATTTATCTCCAGCAGCTGCCTCAAAACGCGTCGACACGCAAACGTCGCAAAAACCGGCCCGCCCTCGCACAACCTCTGGCCAGCATCAAATGGCAGCCTGTCCTGCAGCATGACGGAGTGGGTTGTGGCCACCGGGTCCCAGTCACCACAGGCCCTGTCTCTAGGCCTCGAAACAGGTTCATAGGGCCCTCTCCGCCACCCGCCATCCTGTTGCTGCCTCCCCAGGAGACCTCGGATGCAGGCTCTTTTGAGCCTCTGGTCGGGGAATAACTTTGTATCCTAGTGGGAACCAACCGGGCGGCCTGTCTTGCGCATAGCACGACACTAGTGCACGTTTCGTCGACTTTCCTCGGCTCTCCCTGCCCAGAGAGGAGTGGAGCGACGGCGGATTGGGCACGCAGAGCCAACCAGAAGCGGACCAGCCTGTGGCAACTGTGTAAGTGGCAGTTGAGTACGATACGATTGTCTTGGGCTCTTGGTGTGCACGGTGGGCGACAGTGACTGACGGCTGTGCGTAGGACATGGGGCCATCGCGAGTGGCTCTCGGGTGGCTCTGCGTGCGGAGCTCCTTGGGCGGTCAGAGTGGCCGAGTGGCTTTTGAAGCTCTTGACTGGCTGCCACGGGCCCTGGATCATTATGCGCCATCTCCACAAGTGCACTACCAAGCGGTCAGGCAGGGCTGTCTAGTCTGGTCTGAAAGCGGTGCAGAGATGCGCAGAACGGGCCCTCGCAAAGAGGCCAGACGGCCCAAGACGACAGCCCGACGACGGGAGACCTGTCCAAATGGCCAGAGGCCAAATGACCTCGCGGCCGCGGGCCACGACAACAAGAATGCGTTGGCAGACCCGCCCGCGAGCGGATGAAGGATGGCCTGTGGGCGATGGCTGAGGCAGATAAAATGGGGTCCGGCGGGAGGAGCTGGCTTTGCGCGATCCGTCCTGTCCGCAACCTCAAACACTCCAAGTCGCAAAGCACTCGCATCGCTGCATCTGGCGACATCTGCACACCGTCGACGAGTACGACGCACACAGCTCGACGCCGCCCCGGATCCAACTCTTGCAACGCTGCCATCTTGCGTAACGGCACGGCTCTTAAAATACAGGCTTCTGGCTATATCTGGCAAATCCCATCACATGCGTTGACTGCTGTCACACGTCTCGCAACCGCCGGCGCGTAGGATATACAATACAGGGCCAGCCATCATACCGCAGAGGCAAGCCACAAGCCCACACAGCACCACAGGCACAGGCTCGCACACACCACCAGGTAGAGACGCCTGCCAACTTTGAGAGACATTCAGAGACAGCGTTTCCCTCTTTTTCTCTCGTCTTCCCCGTCGGCGGCCACCCTGCCCTTAGTGCAGCATAGCCGCTCTCTGCCTGCTGAGCGCTGCTTTTTAGGTGCACACCTGGTCCCGGACCAAGCAAGATCCACACCACCCTCCCAACGGCCCATAGGAAGACCGCAGTGTACCTGGGTACTTGGTGCACCCATTCCATCCGCTCCAACAGCATCCTTGCCGCCGCTGAGACCCCCCTACCACCACAATTCCATCCCACCCCCAAACTGAGCGCCCCCTTTACACAGGCCACCTCCCCCCCTCTAGACCGACCCCAGTATCTAGTCGACCCAGTCATAAGACGAGAGCTCCCCCGTCTCATGCCATTCCCCGTCATTGAAGTAAGACGTCTGTCGCCAGCGTCTTCCTTCTACGCTGCAATCACACAACCTCTGGGCATCCGCTATTTGTCGTCGCTGCCCTCTCTTCTGCCTTCTTTGGATTCCTCGTCTTCTCCCGCCTCAGCTTCGCAGGCCTCGTTACAGCTTGCACCTCTAGTCTTCGGTCCCGAAGATTCCCAGCACCCGCTATTTCAAGTCCGCCAGGTCGCCCCGAACGCCGACCTCAAGACCTGCCACATTGTCTTCTCTGCGCCCTCTGCTGACGCCGTCAAAGCATTCCACTCGGCTGCTTTGAAAGCCTGTCCGCAGCTGGCTCTCTCTGGAACACCAGCCGCCGCAACCACCAACGCAGTTGCTGCTCTCACCAATCGAGGCGACGCTGTTTCGTCCCGCGTCTCCGATCCCGACGGCAACACCATGGAAGCGGTCTACCGACCCTCTTACTCCTACACACAACCCTACAGCACCGGATCTTCTTCAATAGCGAGGCGGCAGCGGTCCGATCCAACAACCCCCGGCCGCATCATCACCTGGTCTTACACTTCCCCCACCGCCTCTCCGTCTGACCGCTACGCCGACTACGCCGACTACGCCGACTACGCCGGTGACTACGACTACATGTACGAATCACCCTCGGCCTACTCTGGCCGCTACCGCTCCGGTGGCGGTGGCGGCACCCCCAGTCTGCGTCGCAGCGCCACGTCCTACGATGCTGGTAACCCGCACACCTCCAAGGGAGTGTCCACTGCTGGCATGATCGGCGTCGCGGCTGTCGGTGCTGCAGCTGGCGCTGCCCTCACTTATTCGATGTTGAGCGGCGGCGAGCGGACCAGAAGCCGCTCGTCGCGCAGCCGTGAGCTCGAGGAGCCCATGGCTTTCTCGTCTTTCCAGCGCCGCTCCACTTATCCAGACCCCTACCCGGTGTATACCGACTCACCGCCAAGTTACACGTCCAGCCGCCCACGAACTTCGCGGAAGGAGATCCGCGAACTGGATGATATGTATGAGGATGACCGCAAAAGCCGCTCGTCCCGGCGTCACCGCTCCAGCTCCAGTCGTGCCCACAGCGAAGGACCGCGCAGCCGGCTTTTGCTGCCAGAGGGCGACATCCGTTCGCGTGGACTGCTTACCAGCGGCGGTGGCAGTACCTATGTCACAGCCCGTGCGGCACCAGCATTGGTATCACGGCACAGTGCCCCCGCCTATGAGCTGGCCGGCATGACTGCCGACCGCGACAGCTATGTCTCTGCTTCGCGCAGCCACCGCTCCAGCAGTACTCTGCGTGCCAGCGGCAGCGGCAGCCCGTCATCGCGGCACCACCGTCATAGCGACCGCCACCCACCAAATTCGAGCCGCAGTGGCTCTACACGTCATGGCTACAGCCGCTCCAACAGCGCTGGAAGTGGCGCGTACCTGACTTCCGCCCGGAATGTGCCCCTGCCTGCCAGCGGAGCAGGCAGCAGCCATGCTCGGTGGGAGGAATATGATGACGACGAGGGCCTGGCTTACCACGACGAGATGGAAAACCACTTCGCACCTCCCGAATACGAAGAATTTGAATTCGATGACAACGACAGCATTGCACCGAGCGACAGCATCAGCTGCGTCGGCAGCCGCAACCGGAGTCATCGGTCGTACCGCTGAAGCACTTCACCAGGTTTTACCTTTACCTGCTTCAGTGACGTGTACCTTTTATAACTGTGTTTTTAAACCCAATGGGCCATGCCTTTTATATTTTGGAACTTTGGAACTCGTGTACCTTTTTTTTTTGGATATCTTCTGCGCTCTCTCGCAGTACATTGTTGGTATATTACTGGCGGATTTTGGTCATATCATTTTTATTTGGCTTTTGCTTTTTGAGACACCCACGATCATTTGGACTCTTGTTTTTGGTGACTTTTGATTTTACTTGTTGGCTTTCTCAGCCGGTCTCCCTGGATGGGATGCCTTTACTATCATCTATTTGGGTTTCCTGCTTGTCGCATTCACTTACACTATCATATATATATTTTGGAACAGAGCAATCTGTCTGGCCGGGGACTGGAAGCTGGAAGCCTTCTACGATAATGGGCTTTGGATACTTTTAATGCGAAACATGACAAGACATTTACTCAACGGACTATTTTTACATGGCGACGCGCCGAGTGACCAGATTGGATGACACATTAGTTCCAGCGAGCCGCATCCGGCAGTTGCGGTCCCTCTAACATCCCGCGACCATCCCACGCTGCCGCCGCGGACGAAAAGCGCTTACAGTGGCAGCCCGCGAGAGTTGCACTCAAAACAGCCGTGAATCAGTGCGCCCTGGTACCGCCCTGGCGCGGGGGACAGTTGCCACTGCAAAGGTAATGCCAGACTAACAGATAGCAGCAAAGCCCGAAAGGGAAAAAAATTTGCCTCCGATGCTCGGCAGAATCGAAAAACTGTCTATCACCGCCTAGCCGATAGACTACGGGACCACTATCACAGAAAGCCCTCGAAAAGCACCCAAAGTCCCAAGGCCCCTCCAACCACAACACAAAGCTGCCGAAGCGGAATTGACCCTCTGCAGAGATCGATATCTTCCAATTCCCCATACCGCCCATCCTACAGGAACAGGCACAGCACGGCAACCCACTGTCATACTCTGACCTTGCATGCAGAAAAAAGTTGGGGGTCAACACCCACCCTTTGACTCACACGACCCCAGATTTTGTATATTTCTCAGAGAGGGGGAGATATCAAGGTCCTGACACACGCAAAACTCATACGCAGCAATCCCTTCCACCTGCTCGTGTTATATCTCACGACAAGCGAGCGCCGTCCCGAGACTTTGTTGTATTTTATCATCTTGGTCCATCAGGGTCCAATTTATCCATCGCCATGCCATCCATCGGATTGGGCGAGTCCATCCCGCCTGACACGGCCCACGTATGCAGCCCAATCACCCCAGGAGTGAATCATGTTGATATTGCCAGACACATCTACTGACTTTCTTCTCTCAGGCCGTCAGCGTGTCTCTTCCTACCTGGGCCTCCAATGTGGGCTATGAGGAGGGCCAGCCATGGGTCATGTCCCGCCTGGCCACCGGCTATCCGAGGTGTGTTGCTTTTCGGCCTCTTCATGATAGCACTCTTACATGTGTTATGACGCGCGTTGGCTGACTCCCCCTGCAGATTCTTCATCCATAACAGCATCAAGGCATTTGCTGCTGACGTGGCCGAGCGCTACGGCCAGGCCGGCCAAACGGCCGTGCTCTTTTCCAACAGAAAGGCTGTTGGCCGGTGTTTCGACTTTGTCCACAAGTATGCCACCTCTCCGGCTGTTCTTGACGGCATTACCGTCGTCCACCTGGCTCTGAACCCGAGCCGGGCGGACGCCGCACCCTTCCGGCCCCTCGCTCCCACCATCTCGGCCATCCTCATCCACCCGGACGCATTCCCCCTTGCCAAGCAGTACTGGCAGCACTCTGGTGACGGTATCTCCAGCCGCCGCGCCGAGTACTGCCACAGGCTTTTCAGCGAGGGCCTGCTGGTGTGCCAGTCCGATGATGAGGCCGCTGCCGCTGCCAGCCAGGGCGGCAGGCACGGCTCTCTCGCCGCCACGAGTGGCATTGTCCCCGCCGCCTCCCTAGCCCCACCCAACCCCGCTGGCACACCGAGCGCCCCGGCATGCGCAAAGAAGACATCTCGCGGCCCCAGACGGTACCAGCGGCCGATGTCGCCTACCGGCAACGGTGGCAGCGGTGGGCAGCTCCCCGGCGAGCGTCCTCTGACTCCTCAATCGCCTAGCGGGCGCGCAGGCAAATCTGGCACAAGTGGAGAGGAGGTCGAAGATGACGAGACCTCGCGCTACCTGGAGGAGCGGTTCGGGCGCAACCTGGACCTTTCGTTTGTGCAGCGCGCAAAGTCGGCCATCCGGCGGCGCATCACGGGCGCCATGACGGCAGACAACGACGTGGAACTAGAGCAGCAGGCGACCCCGCCCACGTCGACGACTTTGTCGGCAACGACGACGCCCCACCATAACATCCGCGGCAGCGCCGCTATCCAGGAGGAGGACGTCTTTTTGATGCCGTGCGGTATGAATGCCATTTTCAACGCACACCGTTTTCTCTTGACGGCGCGCCCCGAGGCCAGCCAGCACAAGAGCATATGTTTTGGTTTCCCATATGTGGACACGCTCAAGATTTTGCAAAAGTTTGGTGCCGGGTCCGTCTTTTACGGCCACGCCTCCGAGGCCGAGCTGGACGATTTGGAGGCGCGGCTAAAGTCGGGCGAGCGGTTCCTGGCACTGTTTTGCGAGTTCCCGGGCAACCCGCTGCTGACGTGCCCGAACCTGCCGCGGGTCCGGCGCCTCGCCGACGAGTACGACTTTGCCGTGGTCGTCGACGAGACCATTGGCACGTTTGTCAATGTCAATGTGCTGCCGTTTGCCGACATTGTCGTCAGCAGCCTGACCAAGATCTTCTCGGGCGACTGCAACGTCATGGGCGGCAGCCTGGTGCTGAACCCCCACGGGAGGTACTACGAGGCCCTGAAGACGGCAGCCTTTGGCAAAGACTCGTCCACTGCCGGCGCCGGCGAGTTTGACCCGGACAACTACTGGCCCGAAGACGTCATCTTTATGGAGCGCAACAGCCGCGACTTTGCCGCGCGCGTCGAGCGCATCAATGCCAACGCCGAGGCCATCTGCGCCATTCTCAACGCCAGCCCGCTCGTCAAGGACTTGTACTATCCCAAATACAACCCGGAACAGCGCGTCCACTACGAGGAGTGCCGCCTCCAGGGCGGCAACGACCACCACCACGCGCCCGGCGGCTACGGCGGCCTGCTGTCGTGCACCTTTCACCACAAGGCGCAGGCGGTTGCGTTTTACGATGCCGTCGAGACGGCAAAAGGACCCAGCCTGGGCACCAACTTTACGCTGACGTCGCCCTATGTGGTGCTGGCGCATTTCCAGGAGCTGGACTGGTGCAGAGGGCTGGGCATCGACCCGGACCTGCTGCGGGTCAGTGTCGGTCTCGAGGACACGGCGGCGCTGCGGCAGATCTTTGAGTCGGCCCTGGCAGCAGCAGCAGCCGTGAGTATCGACGAGAAGAAGAAATAGGAGCAGGATGGAGGCAAGGGGAATGGCAGAAGAGAGGAAAAGAAGAAAAAAAAAAAAAAAGGGAGGGTCATAAAACGGTGACGCAAAACGGTGGCCATACGCACACAAAAAAAACATAGATCTACAAGAGTGTCCTTTTTTACCCACGGCTTGGATTCTATTGTTTTTTTTTTATTTATCAGCATCATATCATCTTTCTTGTTTTTGGCGCAGACTGCAGTTCAACTCTGCCGGTGTTCCTATCGTAGTTTTGTGTTTTCTATAGTTATCTACATATTAACTGGTTTCTTTTTTTTTTCAGCTGTGTATTACGGTTCTGTCTGTTGCGTGCTATAAGGGGTATAAATGATTAACAAAAAGGGTGGGAATATCCCTCGCTCTCCAAAGTATGCCAGTATGTCCAAGAAAAAGGTCAAAGAAAAAAGTAAACCAACAAATGGGGAGGTGGCCAGGCCCCCTCCTTTCAAATGGTGGCCGGCGTCATCCTATCTCCCCTCACCCATCAAACCGTGCGTCCGTCCCATCTTTCAGTCTACATCGTTATACACTGGTTTGGCTTGTAGTTTTCGCCAAACAACTCAATGCCTCGCTCCATCTCGTTGGCCAGCTGCTTTTCCTTGGCCTCCTTGCGGAAGTACAGCTTCAAAAACTTTTCCAGGTCCTGGTCCATGTTGTCCAAGTCGGCCTCCATGACCACCTCGCCACGGCATAGCGGGCAGAACTTTTGCTCCTCGCGCTGCATCCGGATAACACAGCGCACACAGAACACATGTTTGCACCGCAGCCGCACGGGCAGCCAGGCAAGGCTGAGACACACAGGGCATGTGTAATCCTCGAGGCGCGGCACCACGGACACCACGTCCTCGGAAATGCGAGCACACACATCCCGTGCCATGCCCGATATCAGCACGTCGTGACGGCGGCGCGAGACTGCATCAGGGAATGTTTGCGAGACGCCCAGTGCTGTCCACTTGTCGAATTCTAAATAGTTGGTCAGTTTCATGGGTACTGCAAAGGTGATAAAAAAGTGCACGCAATTGGGACTTACTCTTCAGAATTTTGGCCTGCGCTTTGAGGTTGAGCTCGCGGAAGCGCAGGTTGAGGTACAGCCGCTTGTTCAGCAACAGAAAGTGCTTGTAGGCCTCCACGCTAGCAGGAAGCTGGAACTGCTGAAGGAGGCCGCGGCGCCGCACCTCTTCTTGGAACCAGTCTAACTGCTTTGATGCCTGCGCCGATGAGTGCGCTGCACCGTGGTCGCGCTCGCGCGTGGAGAAGAATACCTGAGCATCCAGGTACAGCTCAAACAACTCGCGCCACTGCGAAAGATCGCTGGTGTACTTGTTGGGCTTATCACTGTTACCATGACCAGGGAAATGCAACATGCGCCTTTTCCGTTCCGGTTTGGCCACGTCCCGAATCTCTTCGCCGAGCTTGACCACGTCGGCCGTGATCGCCTCCTGCTCCATCTGACCAATGCGCTCGAGTTCAGCCATATCACGGTATATTAACTGGAAGAACTCGCTGTCGGCGCGCAATGTGACCTCAACACGTTGCAACTTTTTTTGTCCATCGAGGGTGGGGCTGGCATTCGGTGTCGTCGCGGCGCTTTCAGGCTGGGTGGGCGAGGTGACGCCATTACCATCGTCCTCGTGGTCTGATGGAGGTGATGGCGTCGAGGATGAAGGCTTACTGTGGTCGTACTCATCCTCGTCACCGACCTCCACGACCCGGGTTGCTGGATCGATGGCTGCAGCGGTTGCGGGTACGACTTCGGAGGAAGAGACTTGCGTGACAGCCGCATCGGGCAGTAAAATCGGAGGTGCATCCGTCATTTCGGTGTCCGGGCTGGTCGGGGGCGTTTCCACATCGTCAACGCCATTTTTGTCTTCGGTTGGTTCAGTGCTGGAAACTTCCGCCACAGACTCGGTCACAGACTGCCGTTGGAGATCGGCCTGTGCCTGTAGAAAGGCTCGTGAAGCTGGAGACAGCGTCGCATTGACGACGACGCCGTCCTCGAGATCAACAACGATAGTGAAGTGTGGTTGCACCGCGGAATCGCTCACTGAGATGATCAGTACTGTTGTTTCTTGGGGTCTTTTTTTCTCTCCATTTTATGTCTCCCTCGTTTCGTCTTTTTCTCCGGATCGTTCCGACCTCCTTGTCCTCTTCTTTATGCAATTACATCTCTTAGGTGTAGTACTCACCATCCAGCTTGTATTTAGCCAGCGGGAACTGGCTTCCTTTCTTCGAGACGACTTGTGCATGTAGCAGTTGGTGCAGCGAGTCGGCATCCAGCCCCATGCTCTGGAACTCGGCGCGGATCTTGTTGAGACATTTCTTGAGGGTCGGGTACGGAATTGCAGCATGGCACCACTCCTGTGGGTAGTCTTCAAGAGAGTCAGTAAATATCGGTACATGGTAGTAGAAAGGCTGGGGGCAGAAGGCGAGAAGGCAACTCACCGCCGCTGTCGAGAGCAGCCTTGAATTCTCTGGCGAACTTCATAGTGTCGGCTGGTATGGGAGGATAGAGGGAGCCCTTGCGATGTGTTCAGCTGGCCATGCGACCATTCTCGGAGGCGTGTTGGGGAGATATAAGAGGCTCGTGAGGTCGTCCAAGACAGCTGTAAGCCGGGCAGAAAGCGGACCCCTGTCGATCGGCCAGGCCTGTCGTGGGGCTGCAAAATTCGGTAAAAATAGCTAAAAATAAATGCCTGAATGGTCTTCGAAATCGATGCTTGGTGACACGGGGCCGGGCGGATTGTGCGCGTGGTTGTGGCCGAGAGGTTCGGGCGCCGAGACGAGGAGGAGCAATAAGAATCCAGAAAATGGAGTTCAGAGTGCAAATGCAAGAAAGATGCGCCAAGACGCAGCCTTTTGTAGGGCCACAGCCTTCCCTTGATGGGCCTCTTTGGCTGGCCAGGGCCGGTCCCGCACCTGCACCAACGTGCTAAACTACGCCAAAAAAGCGCCAGGGAAAAAGCTTGCCACCCCCGGAATGCTCCATGCAGCCTGCAAGTTTTCGTAGCGGGTGCCCCGAGTCGGATCTCTCCCAATCTCGGGCTTCGTCCGTGGAGGTCTGTGGAGGTCTGTGGAGGTCTGTGGAGGGGTTGTCTGTCTGTCAGGCGATACTTGTCCTGCTGACTTGACCAAATCTGGCAGTCGGTCAGTGTGGAAGGTGCGGAAGGTGCGATGAGGGGCTATGACTTAAGTTCTACGGTCTTCCCTGCACCAGCGAAAATTCTGAATGGTCTAGCCCCCCTTCGGTTGGTCCCCTGCCGTTCCAGGCTGCTAGCGCCACTGCTGCTTGAACAACGGGTCCTTCCTATTTGGTGTCTGACCTCTCGCGGCCTCAGCGTCGACTTACACTTAATAAGCAGTGCTGTTGCAGCGTTCTTCGCTTCTCAAGCTTTCAGGAACGGCACTTCACCTGGACAGGCCGAAGATGATCGCCAAGTGGAATAACAGAGCACTCGCCAACAGAGGGCCTCCTCCCTGGCTCCAGCACACATGGCGCCTTACAGCGTGGTGATTTGCTCACATTAGGGGATCCATAGCGCTAACATCCCTCTGGAATGACGCACGTGAAGCCCCACTGGAGATGTTCTTTCGGGCTTCAGAGGCTCACGGGAAAACCATTGATGACTCATGAAGGTGGGGGACTGCGTACAGTGGGAATCTAGAAAGAACACAGCAAACACTTGATTCCGCCAGGCGGTGTTTTTGTTTGTCTTTGCAAGGTTGGTTTTCAAAGACTTTGTGAGCCATTAGATAGCCGTATTGGGCATCAACTGCATGACAACTATCAAAAACTTCATGTTCACATATCACTGTCTGTTTTTTCTTACCTACATTGAAATTTCAGTTCTGAAATACTCATAAACTGGCCATAGCTTCTACAAGTAGAAGCTAGCTTATACTCCTCCCTCTGTCTTGGAAGATCTACTCTTTACAGCTTGCGCTCACGCGCGTGCAGTATCATATTGCTGTTTGGCGTGCACTTTAATGAAGACGATCTCGCTCAGTCTTTCACTGGTAATTTCTATTGACTGTTTTTCAAAGTTACTCTATTAAAATAACAGACCTGTCATATTGCAGAGCCAATTCAGACCAGACGGTTCCCAAACAACCCTCCTGTCCCCTGTTAATTAACACACGTGACTGCAGAACGGCAGTGCTGGCATATTACACGTCCCACAACAGCAACGCGTCAATAGGGGAAGGAGCGCGACAGGCCGCCCTCCATAAGTCGCCCCTTCCCTTGCGCAGTCAACAAACAAACAAGAGTTAAACAGCCAGCATTACATAGTAGAATGCTTTTCATCCCACCTCCCCGCCTTCGTGTCTTCCTGCTTTTGCCTCACCCAACAGCCCGCTCTCTGCGCTTGCCTGCCCGCGACAGAGTCTCTCATGCGCCCGAGCCGTACTTGCATGTGCATGCAGCTGGGAAACACTGACATATTACCGACAGACTGGGACGACACTTTGCGAAGCAAGGCGTATCACTAAAAACTTTCGCCTTTTATTTTTATTTTATTATTTTGTCTCATTCCGGCCCCCATTCTACAAAGCAGCTTCCTCCCTGCCGTATGTCTCTCCCCCATTCGGCAACGCCTTCGGGGCGTCGGCGAGCCTCTGGCCAGCCAGGCGCATTTGCCCGTTCTCCTGCGACCGACGGCGACCTGGAAACGTCCCTACGCCAGCTCTCGCTGTCGACAAGCTCGCCCGCCAGATCACGACCACAATCGCGTGCCTCGTCGCGGCCGGCACCACGGAGCCCTCTGGCCGGCACGCAGGCTGCGGCTGTGTCCAACAATAAGAATGGCGGCTCGCCGACG
The DNA here is from genome assembly GCA_002778245.1 of Raffaelea albimanens. NCBI lineage: Eukaryota > Fungi > Ascomycota > Sordariomycetes > Ophiostomatales > Ophiostomataceae > Raffaelea > Raffaelea albimanens. The sequence continues at coordinate 2,088,495 of PCDJ01000001.1, forward strand.
CTCCTGCGCAAGGCATCACTTAACTCGCTTCATGCAACATCTCCTGGAGGGCCTCAGAGACCGCCTCTGCGCCGGGCCAGCTCGTCCAACCTGAGGTCTCCTCGCTCTGCCTCGTCGCCAATGCGCTCGCCTCTTCCGGGCAGCACCAACGGGATTGGACGCGGCTTCGATCCCCTTCGTGAGGAGGAGACCGGCGCAGCCCTCACCAAGCCTCCAGCTCCACCGACAGCTGCTTCGATTGCCCAACGACACTTCGAGACGGAGCTAGACCTCCACAAGGAAGAGAGCGACCACGCAGCTGCGAATGCAGCCGAGACGCTCGTCGTCCTCCACGACAGCTGCTATGGCCACCGCTACTCGCGGCCTCGTACATCTCGCGCCAATCTGAGCACCATTGTTGAACGGCCTGAACGCATCCAGGCATGCGCCGTGGGCGTGTCCGCAGCATATGTGCGCCTGGGCGAACGCCATGCAGACGGTGCATATATGCCACATCCTCGACTCGATCCTGCAACGATACCCTCCGCCCCTTTCCGTATTCGCAAAACCACGCGCAAGCTCCCTCTCAATTCCCCCGCCGTTACCAACGTGCACGGCACTAAGTGGATGGAAGAGCTTGGTATAATGTGCGACTCGGCTGAGGCCAAGCTGGCTCTCAACGGCAAAGAGCTGCAGCGGCCAGAGATGGACCGCGGAGCTCCGCATCACAGTGCCACACCGGCCAAGCTGCATGAAGGTGACCTGTACCTGTGTGCTGAATCCCGGGACGCATTAGAGGGAGCACTGGGTGGCGTGTGTGAGGCCATCGACACGGTATTTGCTGCGTCGGACGAAAGGCCGTCAAAAGCAAAGCGAGCATTTGTCGGTATCCGACCACCGGGCCATCACTGCTCCAACGCGTGGCCGTCCGGCTTCTGCTGGATCAACAATGTGCACATTGGCATCATGCATTCGATCCTGAACCACGGGGTCAACCATGCGGCTATTGTCGACTTCGACCTGCATCACGGCGATGGCTCGCAGGCCATTGCCTGGCAGCACAATGCACGCAGCGTCAGTATGGGCAAGAACGCAGCGCCATGGAAGAAGACATCGATTGGATACTTCAGTTTGCATGACATCAACTCGTTCCCCTGCGAGATGGGCGACGAGGAGAAGGTCAAGAACGCGAGTCTGTGCATCGAGAATGCGCACGGTCAGAACGTCTGGAACGTGCATCTGGAGCCATGGAAGACCGTGGCCGAATTCTGGCAGCACTATGAAACCAAATATACTATCCTGCTGGAGAAGTTGCGGGCGTTTCTGCAACGGCAGGCAGAGCAGCGGGGTGCGCAAGGCAAGGGCGCCATCTTTATTTCGGCGGGTTTCGATGCGAGTGAATGGGAGACATCTAGTATGCAGCGCCACAAGGTCAACGTGCCGACTGAATTCTACGCACGGTTCACACGCGATGTTGTCAAAATTGCCAACGAGGCAGGCACCTGCATCGACGGCCGTGTTATCAGCGTCATGGAGGGGGGCTACAGTGACCGGGCCATTTTCTCGGGTGTGCTCAGCCATATTAGTGGACTGGCCGGCTCCGATCCGGTGACCAAGGACGAAGCCTACCACTCTGGGCTCGGCTTCGAGATGGGTAACAGGATGGGTGCTGTTCCGGAAGACGAGGTTCAGTCCACTGTTGCTGGAGCCTACGACCCTGCATGGTTTGCAGCAGATGAACTGGACCTGATTGAGGCGGCACTGGCGCCTCCTGCCCCGGCTGCAGAACCCAAGCCGGCTGGGCCGCCACCGACATACTGGTCGCCGACACAATCGTCCCAGGCAAAGGTCGTCGCGATGCCTAAGGTGCGGCGGAGCGCGTCTGGTCTATCGTTGTCAGGTTACGGGCCGCCATCACCAGCATCACGCCCACCGACCCCACCACCGCCTGAGGTGCCATGGACTGTGGCATTCCATGAACTCAGCAAGATTCTTATTCCTTCAGACCGTACTACCAAGAGCTGCACGGTGGAAGATCTTTCGGCCGAGGCAACGCGGGCGCGACGTGACCGCCAGTCGTTGTTGGCAGGACACCCTATAGGGAACGACAAAGGGACATCGTCCTCTACGACAGCCACGCCGCGCACACCTGCAGCACCGACGCGGGTGTCGATGCGGGAGCGCAAGCAAGTGAAGCCGTTCGGGTCGGTGAATGAGGAGGCCGAGCGGAAGAATCGCCGCAAGACAGTTGCGGGCAGTGCCATCCATTCAACTGAAAAGGTAAGCATGAGGATACACTATGTTGTTCTTACAGTTATCATGATCCTGACTTTTATAGACGACTACTCGTGGAAGGCCAAGATCAGGTCGACGCCTTAGCGCTGCTTCGACCGCGGTTTCGGAAACTGGCGAATCTGATACGGCCATGGCACAGTCGTCAGAAGGCGCATCGACGCGGCCACAATCTGCCTCTGCGGAGGACCTTCCCCCGCCACCAGTTCCAGGTGCTGTAGGAGGTGCTCCAGTGCCGGCGCTGGCAGTCAAGAAGACGAGGACGACTGGAAGTGCAGCATCCTCGCGCATGAATACGCCAGCCAAAACCCCAGCCAGAACCCCACGAAACAAAAAGGTGGCAGGGACTACATCAAGAGTTTCTTCGGCAGCTTCTGCCACAGCCACATCTAGTGATGACGTCGACAAGCTGACAAGCGGAATGAGGAAAATTAAAATCAACGTCGTGACAGCTGCACAAAAGGAAGCACGGGAAAAAGCGAGGAAAGAGAAGGAGGCCAAAGAGCGCGAGGCGGCTGCTGCTGCTGCAGGACAAAACGCCGAGTCGGCTAAACATGAGGCGGTAGTAATGCCGCCATCGTCATCGCCCGAGTCTGAGCAGATGGAGGCATCTCCATCTGTGGGGCAGGGCCGGGACTCGACTTTGAATGCAGGTCATTCCCACGTTCAACTACCGGCCACGCCTCTGGGCCAAACCGTGCGGGGCGCCGACACGAGTTCCGAAGAGGCCCCTGGGGCTGGGGCGGCGGACTTTGCCGACACGGCCGACAAGTCAATGGATGATGAAGTGGCTGGCCGCGTAGCCAGTAGCGAACCGCCATCTTTGCCGCAAACGCCGACTGCTGGGAATGGTCCAACCAGTATACCTGTCGGCGTGGATTTGGTTCCAGAGGCAGTCTCGACTGCAGACGGTTCCGTTCCGGCAGCACCTACGGTATTTGTGCCGTACCAGCCGGAAGGCGAAACACCAGCGGCATTGCCTCAGACGCAGCCTCTGCAGTGGTTGCCTCCTAATGAAGTGGCGACGCCAACACCAGCCAGAATTGCAAAGCCTGAGTGGCAGCCGAAGCCTGACACGACAGTCGAGCCCAAGGTGAAGCTGGAGGGGAAGCCGGAGCCCAAGGTGGAGCCAAAACCGGAACCAATGCTTGAGCCAAAGCCTGATGCAATGCACGAGGCCCGGAGGACACCAACACCGACGGCCATGAGGCGGGAAAACCTGCCAGTGTTTACGGCGACATCAACAATACCGTTTGCTGTGCCGGGCAAGGCCAATGGCACTGGGCCAGCCAACGGACCGGCGTCTACAAGTATGCTTCCGCCTGCCACACCAGCAAGGCGACTGGAAGAAGTGCCGTTGGACAAGAAGGAGTGAAAAAGGAATATTTGACAGGAATATGCAAGGCTAGTGGGGGGGTTATCTGGGGTATCTACGGATTCGGACAGGCGTCACAGGAGGCGTCAAGGAGCTGGCTTGTTTTCTTTTTCGTGCCTTTTATGTTTTCTACATCTTGCGATTTGCTTTTCTACTTTGCGTTTTGCCAGCTGGCTGCTATTTGGACGGCCAAAGAGATATACCCTTGGGACAAAGGACAGGCAGGAAGGAGTAAAAGACAGCGCGCGAAGATTCCGAAGATTTTGATTTAAATTCAACATGCAAGATTTCCAAGATTTCCCAGATCTACAATTCACGCAAGGGCGAGATATCAAAGATTGGCGAGCAAGATAAGCCTTGTCTTTGGTGTGATTACGTTGCATGAGTTATCGTCTTACGAGGTATATGCTAACCCAGACAAAGACGATAAAGAACAAAGTGCCACTGTGGGGAAAGGGCGATGCGCGGAGCTCAAACGGGTGGTAGCAGCTGGCGGTATTGGCTCGAGATAAGGAAAGGGGCAGGGAAGTGGTGACGTCGATGTTTCTAGTTGGGCAAGCGCGATCGTGATGGATGGCTCTCGGGCCACGGCAAGCTCAGCTTGGAAATGGAAGGAGCGCTCAGGACAGTAAACAAAGTTTGGGGAAGGAGCGAAGAGAATGTTGTCATTGCACTTTCCATGCATGAATCTGAACACGCGACTTGTAAAAATCTTTCGGTGAAAAACTTTCAAGAAAAAAAAGGCCAACGCAAACGACTTGCCCTCACTTACACTGCACTCGGGGACATCCCCGACAGCAAACAAAGCTCAAGGGGTGCTCCGATTCCCCCCACAAAATGGCACAAACGATGGGCGCCAAAACGCCTACCCCCCCTGCGACTCCACCTTTTGTGGTCATGCATTGCTCTGGATCTCTCTCGATTTAGTGAGGGGTTTTAAGCTAGAGAGAGACCTAAGCTGCGGCTGCCAATTGAGGATCGTTGCAAGTACCCCGTACCTGCTTCTTTGCGTGGTACTTAATTACGTATTGTTTGTCTTTACTCTGCTCCTCTTTCCTTTGGCGACGTTCCATGATAATAAACAAGAGCCTCCCCCGAGCTTCGTGAACTTCTACTCGAGCCTTACTTGAGCCCCATTCGAGCACTCGAGCCTCATCATCAGCCCTGCCGCTACGCCATCCGTCGCCAGCCTTCCACCAAGCTTTCCGTCCAATCCGTCGCAATGGATCGTGTCCGTCGTCGTATGTTTACATCCCTAGGTGCTTGCCTTGAGTCTATCTGCGAATACTTACTTTGTCCCAGTTAACCCTTTCGCTCGCCGGGCCGAGCGCACCGCCTCCGAGCTCGCCACCTACCGCGTGCTCACGCTCGCGTCCTGGGCCGTCGCCTGTGCCGTCAGCATCTGGTTCTCCATCCGCGGCCCCGGCCACTGGCATGGCCGCCGCATTGGCGACCAGAACCGGCAGCATCCCACGGGTTTCTCGCTGAACATGCTCATGGTCGACATATACTGGTACGTCTTCGGCTTGCCTCTTTGGAGGTCTTCGACTCGTTCCGGACATGCTGTTCACTGCTTGGCATTCGCTGCTCTTGATGCACACCTCCTCCGCCGCAAGACTAACTATCTCAGGATCTTCCTCTTCTCGTCCCAGTCGTCCTACGTCTCGTACCTCTTTGCTGCCTCGAACCCAGAACGTCTGGTCTCCGCTATTGCCGTAGGCTCCCACTTTATCACCAACAACATCCTCCAGACCATCTTTGTGCTGCTCTTTGTCCACTCCAACTTCTTCCTCGCTGAGATCATCCTCGCCATCAACTTTATCAACCTCACCTACCTCTACTTCCTCCACCCCATGGCCTCCCACCCGCGTGCTATTGTGCATCTGCCGGTTGTGGCCGGCCCGCTTGCTTGGACAGTTGTTGCGCTCTTCTGGGACGGCGCCATGGCTATGCCCCACCCGAACCATGCTGCTCAGCGCCTGCTTGCCAATGTCTTCATCTGGTCCATTCTCGGATATGGTCTGTTCCATGTGGTCATCTTTGGAGTAAGAAACCCCCTTTCTTGAAAACTGGATTGATCTCTCTTGCTAACTATCTAGGATTACACATTTGGCTTCTGTCTTACTGTCCTGGTGGCAGCTCTCGGCTCTGGCCAGTTCCTGCACCACGTCTTCACCCTGCAGTGGATCTTTGCCTTTATCATCATGTCGATCCTGTTCTTGGCGACATTTTTGGTGGCAGTTCCATCGTGGTTCGGTCGCTCCGAGTCGGTTGTCGTGGTTGTCACTGGCGACAACGAGCGGGCGCCTCTGCTGGAGTAGAGGGGACGGACCACTTTGATTGTGATAGGAAATGGGAGTGTGAACAGGGACCGGAATGGGAATGCAACCAAAAGAAAAATGAAAGGAACGAAAGAAGGAACGAAAAGACAAGAAACAATAATAAAACAAGATCCCGAAAGAGAAAGAGGGTGGGAACAACGGAAAGGTAATTGGAGTTCGCATTGTGGTGACGTAGCTTATCGCTTATCGCAGAAAGATACCAGTCTTTTTTTAAAGCGTGCTTTTGGCGCATAATTAATGAGTGGATGGTACACTTTACAGCATCCTATTCCTTCCTTTTCGTCACCCATTTCTTTTTGTGTGAAGCGAAAAGCATGGAACTTCCGCCATGGGCTTCTTTCTTCCGTCCTCATTCATGTTTCCATCTGTGCGCATCGCCTCCCATGGCATAGTCACGGCCGCGGCAGCCGTGAAGGGAGCGGCGCCGTTTGCGAAAAACAGCTTTTCAAGGGGCATCCAGACGACGGCGGTCGCTGCTCCGGGGAACAAGACTGACGGCAGCGGCCCCCTCCCTGTCCACCATTTCCCCTTGCCGCACCTGCACGTCGGCACCGACATCTGCCACGTCGGGCGCATCTATGGGATTTTGAAAAAGCACAACAGGCCGCCGTCCAAGAAGTCGTCCTCGTCGTCCTCGTCCTCGTCGTCGCCGTCGCCGTCCTCTGTCGCAAGGTTTGTACGCCGCATCTTGACGGATGAGGAGCTTCCTCCTCCTCCTACGACGACGACATCATCGCCTGTCAACCCCCTACCGCCCAATGCCTCTTCTTGGCAGACACTGGCGTGGGTCATGTCGGGACGGCCAGTCCCAGGGATGAAGACGAAAGATGACAACGACGATGGCGACGGCGACGACAAGGACCCGAGACTGTGGAAGCTGGCACGGTTTCTAGCAGGGAGGTGGGTTCCCTCCCCCCCTGATGCAGACTTGCAATATTTCTGTCGTCTCCCTAGTGATCGGTCCTAACATTACAGATTCGCCGCAAAAGAAGCGGCCATCAAGGCACACCCCCGCCTGGACCTGAGCTTCCACCGGGTGCGCATTGGGCGGACCAGCCTGGACGAGAACAATGGCAGCGGCCCGCCTGTGGCGTTGATTCGGGTTGAAAAGGGAGACGGAGAGACAACACAGACAAACGGACAGCAGACTCTCTCCGCGGCATACGACCAAGAGGCTCTGCTCAGCATCAGCCACGACGGCGACTATGCCACGGCAGTCTGCATTGGTTTTGACCAAACAGCCACAGTTCCAAAGCGTCTTCTGTAGAATAATCATCATTCATACTCGTATATCACGAGTCAAAAGTCACAAAGAAGCATGCCTTTAGACTATTCTAATCATTTTTTGTATTTGTATCCTAAGTCAACTACAATAACAGCGAACGAAACTCGTCTCGCAGGGATATCTTTTGCGTCTCTTTCTTTACGCTTTCCAACCATCTTCCCCCTGCATATGTGTTTTTTGAAAAACGCCCAACCCTGTACCAGCGAGAACCCGATTTCGCCAACAAAGGAGAGGAAGATAGTAGAGCAAAAGCATGGAAAACAGAGTAAAACGAGGGTGTAAAACAACGAAAGCAATGTACTGTCCGGGGTAAAAAAAAAAAAAGAATAAAACACTTAAAAGACTGGCCAGGTCCGGCGATACCCATTATTGGTAACCACCAGACCTTATTAATATCCACTCCAACTCATCAGTACAGCACCTTCTCGGACCACACAGGCGGACGCGTCTCTTCACGATCCCATTCCAGCTTACCCTCAGGGGTGAGGGTGCAACCTTCGTCTGTTATCGGGTTGATGGGATTGCTGTGTGCGATCTCCTGCTTCGAAATACCTGCTTCGTCTTCGCAGATCCAGAGAATAGGAGGATCAGCTCCGACAGCTGGCGGTTCGTACGCTTCGCGGTGGACCTCATCAGTGTACATCGCCTTGTAGTTGATTGAACTGGCGTACTCGGGAACAAGTTCACGCTTGCTCTCGTAGTTGTCATAGATCCAAGGCTTGAAGAAGCGGGCAAAAACATTGCCCTTCTGAGGCGCCAATGTCGCACCAGTATGAATCTGGCCATCGAGAGGAACCTCTGACTTCTCCTGCAGCACGTTGGTAGCTGTGCTGCTATCGGCCGTGCTGTTCTTGGTAATAACACCAGCACCATTAGTGCCTGCCGCAGCACCAGCACCCTGGCCAGCCTCAAGATCGCCATAGCCAGTACCCTGGCGATAGCCCTCCTCGGACAGTAGAGACTGCGGCAGGTTGTACAGAAGGGGATCCAGCGCAGAGTTCAAGCTTATGTGGAAGAGAACGGTGAACACCAGGAAGACAACCTGCAGAGCAATGTGGATGGGGGCGACAGCCACGGAGAACAAGCCGATCATGCAAACCTCGGCGAGGTAGATGCCAGTGAACAGCTGCTTGAGAGCGCGAGGGTAGATCAGGCCACGAGTGTCAATTTGGGTGTCGGTGACGAACAGAACATTGTAGCGCCAGGCGAAGTAGAACAGCGACATGCCGACGCATGCCCAGCCAAGGAGCAGAGGTGCAATGCACGAGTACGTAATGGCTTTTTAAGGCGTTAGCTTAGATCACAGCTTACACAAGACGTGCACTAAGAGGAATTGAAACTTACCAATGACAGCAATGTTGGTGTACACCGGGAGGGTGCTGCCCCATGAAATGGCACTGAGGCTAGTCCACTTGTCGTAAAGCGAGCGCGGGGTGCCTGACAGATACTTGTACATAAGAGTAAAGATGACAAAGCCGACAACTTGCGAGATGACACCTGAAGCAACTGTGAAACCCTGGACAATCATGTAGGACATGTAAAAGTTGGAAGCCTTGGGAAGGTTGGATGCCAGCAGGTCAGTGACACTGCCCGGGTTGTCGGCAATCTGCTTGCCGACGGCCGCAGCAGACGAGGTGACTGTCGTGACGAGGAAAACCTGAACGACTTGAAAGACGAAGTAGGCGTTCTGCGTGAAGAGCTCAATGCGAGTGTACGAGGGCTCGCCGGCCAATTTGGCGCACACTGTTTTGTTAGCTCGGTGTTCTTCTGTTGGACAGACTTCTCTGCCGCCTGGTTCCGGCGGGGGGGGGGGGGGGGGGGGGGGGGTGGTATAGACTTACAGCGCATGATAACAGGAACCAATGACATCAGGATGGACAGAGCAACGGAAGGCAGCAGACCGGTGATGAAGCCCATGATGACAGTGGGTACCTTCTTCAGCCAAGTCAGGAAGGAAATCTTCTCTAGGTAGTTGACGTTGCTGATGACACCAACAACGGCAACGGGAATGGCCCAGAAGATAATGAGGGCAGCAATGAAGGCAATGACGGCGTAGCGCCGCACAACCAGCTGCCACCAGGAAACCTTGAGCGAAGACCAGACAACGTCGCCGGGGGTGATGCCAATGTAGCGGTGCATGTGCAGGCCCTCGTGGTGGGCCACGGTCTGGGCAGCGCGCTCGGCGTCGGCTTGAGTAGCAAATTCGATGAAGGCAGCGGGCTCCGCCTTGGTCTTACCGGCGCGGTAGGCCTGCTGGGCAGCTTCGATCTTGGGGTTAAGGCGGGTCAACTCCTGGCGGGTCCAGTCAATGGAGTCAACCTTCTTGCCGACAAGACCCAACAAGCCGGTGCGGTGCGTGGGCCGCTTCTTACGCGGCAGCCAGCGAGCAGCAATAGAACCCGAATCGTCCTCGCCGCCGTCAGCGGGCTTCTCGCCGGGGTTGCCACCGTTCTTAACGGCCTTGGAACGTTCCTTGTTGGCCTTCTTGATCAGGTCGACCTCGGCGCTTTCCAGCTTGTAGGCGGCCTTGTCGCGCTCCTCAACGTCCTCCTCCAGCTCCGTGGAGTCCCGGTAGATCCACACGCGGCGCACCGACGGGCCAAAGATCTTGCGCAGGCGGCGCTCGTCGCGCAGCGCCTCGGGGACGCAGGTGAAGAGCACGGTGCGCGACGAGATGCGCTGCGAGTAGAAGGGGCTCAGAAGGAAGGCCTGGCGCAGGTTGATGTAGAAGACGCACTCGCGGAAGATCAGGTACATGATGAAGCCGAAGTAGATCCATGAGATGAACAGATGCGCAAAGTAGCGGTAGCGTTTCTTGAAGGTGCTGCTGTCCACGTTGGCGTAGGCCAGGATGTCAAGCTGCTTCTGGCCGCCGCCGCCAGTGGCGTTGACGGGGAACAGGACGGGCCATGTGATGCAGCACCCGACAAAGGTGATGATGACGGTCATACGCAGGTACCGCAGGAAGAGATAGGCATCGAGGGACTGGTGCTGCAGGGCGTAGACATCGGGAAGTTTCCAGAAACTGGTCAGCCAGTTGAGGAAGCCTCCTGGCAAAGCGGGCGTGCGGAGGCTGCAAAAAGGTTAGATATTGACACCGGATAAGAAGACGGGATGGCCCGTGGCAGCCCAGGGGTCAGAAAAGAGATTGCAAACACCTACTTCTGGTTGAGGCTGCCCAGATATGTACGCGGCGCATAGTACCGGCGCTGGCTGCGGCGCAGAATCAAGAAAATGAGGAAATAGATTCCAGAAACGACGGCGACAGGGGCCAGTGTGAGGTAAAGACCTGGGGGTGTTAGAAAGTGACAAAACAGGGAAGAAATGAGAGGGGAATGAGGATGAATGAAGCACGGATACGAGACTCAAGGGCGATGCTACAAAGATCCGATCGAATACTCACCCTGGAGCGAAGCCGACTTGGGGTTGCTGGGATCGTCGGCCATGGTCGCGAAGGGACCAGGTTACTGCCTGGACAGACGAAGAGGGAAATGCGACGCCTTCGTCTGGGGAGCAGAGCAGAGTCTGCGGAGAAGCAATTATCGTGAAAACGCTGGATGGCGGCAATGGATGCAGATGGCCCCAAAGCTGAGCGAATTTGTGAGTCGTCGGGGATGCAATCGGCTGGTCGAATGCGCAGAAGGATTGAGACGGCGGAATGGGGGGAGGGGGGAAATAAGAAGAGCTGGGAATAGTATAAATAAGTGTGGGATGGGAGATTGGACCGGGGGAGTGTGTGGATGAGAGCCAGAAACAGGTCTTGGGTGTCCAGCGCCGGCCGAGTCACAGACAGGTGTGGGCAAGCTTGGGACGGCTTGGAGACCGCCGCGGAGGCTGGTCTAGTGCGCGAGGACTCGTACTCGCAGAGCCCACACGCCGCCAGCCGAGCGACAAAGGGAGGCCCTAGAGCGTGTGATGGCGTCCTCGGAATGCTGATGCGATGTTCAATAGTATACGTAAGCCGATAGACGCAAACAGGACTGCAGACCAGAGTGCAGACAAGAAACAGGGTCCAAAAAAGGCTAAAGAAGCGTGCAAGACAGGCCGTCGGCGGCGTTGGCTGTCCAGAGCGTGGAATGCTGCGAGATTGATGGTGATGTTGTTTTTCTGGGGCGAAAGTCTCTGTTTGGGATCGGCAGAGAAAAAGGGCGACGACGACGAGAGCAGACGCGCAGGGCCACGCTGGGCCCTGGTCGGGGAAGGAAAGATACAAAGGGCCACCGGCCCACTCTCGTTGTGGGAGGAACGGAAGGCAAGAGCGATCGCCAGCGCTACTCTGGGAAACGGCAAGAGCGTTCAGCTCCTTGGGGCACCCCCCAGTCGACACTTGTGCGTAGCGTGGAAATAGTTGAGGCAGTGAGATGAGCAAGGAGCGAGACGGGCGTCCTGCTGCTGGGCGAGTATGGGTACAGCGCAGTGGCGACCGAAGCGCAGAAGCTCTGCGGGAAAGCTCTACCTAGATACGCAGGGCGCTGCCAAACGGCGGGTCGTAAGACAGTGCTAACACGAAGCTCGACCTGCTCAGTTGCGGGAAGGAGCGACCAGTTGGTTGGTCTCACGGGCAACGTCATGGCCAGTCGCTCTTTCGGGCAGCTGCGACAGGGGGTACGAGGTACAACGTTTTCGCGCGCAATGTCGTGTAAGTCGAGGTACCAGGGTACTTTGCACCAGCAGTCACACCGTCTACTTGTATCAATACAGTGCGACGGTGTGTTTTCTGCTACCCAGCCAGCGCATTTTCTCGAATGCGCCTGCCCAGCAACACCGGGCAACGCTGCTGCAGGCCAGCCACCACATGACAGAAGGAGCGAGTGTGAAGCGAAAGAAAAAAAAAATGGTCAAGAAACCTCCACGAAAATCCTTCCCACAAAAGGCCTATGACGAAATGGAGACTGGCCAGCATCCCCCCCTGTTCAGCTCAGCCGATGAGCAGAGAAGCAAATTGCCATGCGGTGGGGCACAATGCTTTGCGCAGCTGCGTTATTGGTGACAAGGGCCAGCTAGTGGGTCCACAGCTCAACGATAAAACCCATAAAACCCATGCAAATTACCGGAAGCAGCGAGTACTTTGTATCTTTTGCTTGGGTGGTCCCTTCGGTAGTGGTCCCTCTGCTGCAGCTTCGTCGCTGGACTCATGCACTCATGCGCTCCTCCTCCAGCACGCACGTTTGAAACAACGCAACCCCTCCCCGACGTTCCAATTTTTAGCATCAAGCCATGGAAACGGTGGGAATAAGTCAGTCGGACAATATTGCTCTGCACTTTACGACGGTACTCGTAAACCACTCTGCACCCCGGCAAGCCTGGCGGCCCCGTCGCGAGATAGAGTGGCTGCAGCCACCTGGCCCAGACACCCTTGGAGGTTGCATTCGGGACGGGCGACACGGCCGAGAGACAATCTTTAAGAGCGATGCTGGCAGATCGCTGTGACGCTGCGAGTGCTGCGAGTGCTGCGAGTGCTGCGAGTGCTTCGCTCGGCTGGATGGTCCCTGTGCATCTGTCCAACACTGTCCGATCTGTCCAACCAACCGCCGGCCCAACAGGCCTCCTGCGCTGACAGAGGACGCACACTAGAGCCAAGATAGGAGACTTCGGGGTGGAGGTGACATACGTGGTACGCGTAGTATTGGCGCCATCATTTCGGTCTTTTCAATGGGGGGTGCCAAATGGGAAAAGAGATGGTGGAGGCTAGACCGAGAGCTTGGGGCCAAGGCGGCTACCCGCAGTGGCTCGTGCCCTGTGCCTGCTATGTTTGCTTTTGTTCTTTTGGCTGGTGGGAAGGGTGCAGGCTGATCAGAGGTCGCCGAGATTTGGATCACAGGATCGGCAAGGCGACGATACTGAGAACTCTCGACGATGACGTTCTTCATTTGGGCGAGGAAGGTCGCAATGAGAACTGTCGCTCACCGCCGCACAAAGATCTGACTCTTGCCCAGAGGTACAGCAATACTACGTCGCTATAGACACATGCCAACCCAGGCTGAGGTGGAGTCGATGGCAAATCCAAAGAGGCAAAATGCCGAAAACCAGAGCTCTAAGCCCTGACCCCCAGGGCGCCGGCAAAACAAGCAATGCTGACCATCAGTGCGCCAGGCGTCAGGACGTCACATTCTGCTGCCACCTGGAGGCTCTTCCGCTCGGATGGGGAGGCTGAGTTCCCATCTGCCGGCCCCAAAACCTGTCAAAGTCGACCGAAAAGTCTACCGGAAAGAAATCCAAACCGCACCAAAGGCCAACAATTTCCCTCTCGCTGCCCTCCTTTCCGCATGCAGTGGGTGTTTTGCATTTGTGGCTTCTGTGGTCTTGTGGTTTTCTTTTTTTTCTTCCTTTATTTTTGTCGGGCCTTGTTTGATTACACTACACTTTGTCCTCTTTGTTCTCCGGCCGCTGATCTTGTCCTGATTCGGCCTGTCGCAGTTGGCTCGCGTAGGAACGAACATTCCTCAGCTGGAGAGAATATGGAAAATACACATTGCCGAATACCTTTTTTCCCTCCCGGCTGAACTGCCGTGGCAAACCCTGAGACCGGCCCAAGTGGGAGCTTATGCCTCTGACATCATCACCTCGACAGTCACTGGCTCTGTAGGATCTCGTGATGACAAACAATCTGTGGAGTGTGAACAGCCTCGTCCAAGTCATGTAGGGAGTGCCAGGACAGTTGCAGGTTGCAGTAGGGGTTGTGTAACTTAACACAGACTGCTCGTCTTATTAGCAATTGCTTCCGCAAATGGTTGTCAATCAAAAACAGACAAAGAACTTTGCAGGGTGTTGGTCACAGCCCTGTCGCTATCAAAGGAGGATTCAAGCATTCAAACAGCTGCAAACAATGGCAGAAAGCAAAGACGGAAACGGAGGGGAAACAGCCCTTTCGTTGAGCAGTTGCCAGTTGTTAAAAACCCCATAAAGTCAAAATGTTGGGCTTTGAATGTCAACTCAATCTGGAAAGGCATCGACAAGTCGTCAACGAGCCCTACATCCCAGTTGTCCGATGGCTCACACCTACGAACACCAGTTCGACCCTCACATCCACCGCCGCGGCTACATCCCCGGCAACAACTATGCCCTGCCCTATATCTCCTCCTTCACACAAAACTGCGAGGCCCATGAGCTGGCCATGCTCCAGCATGTCAACTGCGGCCTTCTCTCCACGCCGGGCGTGCCCCCGACGCTTCTCGCTCTCAAGCAGCATGCCCAGTCGCTGTGCTACCTGATCGCCATGTTGGAGCCTCATGGAAGTGACGGCGAGTCTGTAGAGGTGATCATGCAGGCGGCCCGCATGGCCAGGGAAAAGGAAGGGAGTCGCATGGACAACCCAGACGAGATGGACCCGGCCGACCCTTCGGGGCCGCTTCCAGTTCCTGGGTTGGTCCACACGGCAAAGAGGAACAGCTCTAATGGAGGCGTCTCCAGATCCAAGAAGAACTCTTCTTCTTCTTCTTCCAACCCTCCCAAGCATATCGCCCGCTTTGTTGCCCAGAACAGCCATGACGACATCGTCACGGCCAGCCCCTTTGACTGGCTCGCGGACCTGTCGACCCCGTACACGTCCGACGACCCTGACCTGCAACGCCCGCTGTTTGACCTCGTCAATGAGGTGCATGCTCACCACGACGTTTTGGGCACAACGTACCGCTGTCCTTTGGAGACGTACCGAGCTCGGGGGAGCGGGCCATACGAGCGAGGAAGGGCCGAGGAGGATGGTGCCGACAATGACGGCCGTGGCGGCCATGACGACGACGACGACAACGACGACCTTGTCCGCCCGTACGCCAGCCACCACAACCTCATGATGCACGCCAACATGTGTCTGGAGCGGCTCGACCACGAGTATGCCGACACTGGTGGACTGCTGTCGCTGTTGCCCGTAGGCGTGGCAGACGGGAGGGGCCCGGAAAATAGTGGCGGCGCCGAGACCAAGGACGAGACTTTTCTGCTGCAGGCTGCCCGAAACTCTCTTCTCGGGCAGTGGCTCACGTTCACGCAGCAGCTCGTCGGCCGCATGCACGAGCTGGAGATTGCCTATGGAAACGCCCTGACGGCGCTGGCCGGCGAGGCGTACGTTCCGGGGACGATTGTAAACGTGCCCGAGGAGAGCGACATGGTGGTCGACCCAGCCGCACAGGGCCGCTG
Organism: Raffaelea albimanens; assembly: GCA_002778245.1. Taxonomy (NCBI): domain Eukaryota; kingdom Fungi; phylum Ascomycota; class Sordariomycetes; order Ophiostomatales; family Ophiostomataceae; genus Raffaelea; species Raffaelea albimanens. The sequence continues at coordinate 2,103,898 of PCDJ01000001.1, forward strand.
GATCCTGGCCAATGCCGGGGACGATGTGTGGGCGACCCTGCACGCCAAGATGGACCAAGAGGGGACTTTGCGGACTGGCCACGGCCCTGGCCACGGGCCGGGCCAGTCCACCGAGCTCATCCACGTCAATGTCGACACGCGATACTACCGCGTCGGGTCTGAAAAGGGCCCCATCTTTGTGTGCCCTGCATGGTCAGAACACCCTGGCGTCCAGCCAGCGGCCCGCCACCTCGAGACGACTCCTCCCGTCGTGGTCTTCGGCAGCGGCGGCGGCGGCGGCGCGTCTGTCCAGGGCAACAACAACAGCAGCAACAACAAGAGGGCCACCGCCACCGAGCTCGAGCGGCGGTACGAAAAGCAACTGCGAGAAGCGTTCCGGCTGGAGTCGGCCAATATCCGGCTGGCCGACAAGGTGAAGCAGCTGCAGCGGGATTTGGAGGCAGTTTAAAAAATACAAAGGGCAGGAAGACCGTGATACCACATGATAAAAAAACGCTGGATGATATCGGGGACGGGAGGAAGGATGAGGAAATGTTTATCGAAGACATGTCTAGATGTCTAGATGTGTTTTTTTTTTGCACCTGGTATTAAGAGGGCATTGTGTTTGTATGATTTGTTGCTTGCCGTGTTTTATCTGTGGCTGTTTACCATTTCTTGTGCTAATGTCTTTTCATCTCTCTGTATCTCAGCCGGTGATGTATTTTCAATTTATGTCGATGCCACAGAAATATTCTGCACAAATTTTACAGTTAACCGAGCCAGTTCTTGTAAAAAAATTTGACGCTTCCATCGTAAAATCAGAGAATGCATGTGTATGATTTCCCAAATACCATGGCTTTGGTAGACAGTTGGTGTCCTAATCGGCACATTAACGATACCACTGCTTTCGAAACTTGAGGCAATATTGTTGATGAATGTGGTGGATCTGATTCAGAGCAGAAGTCATAGTGACTGTAAAGCAACTCGTCTTTTGAATTTCATTTCGGTCTTGTTGTTTTGTCCCATAAGTATGCCACTCCAAGTAAAATGCTGGTGATAGATAATGGAATATCCAAAGTGTCTTTAAACGTGTTTTCAAACGACCGAGCCTGACTGCTAACTCACGACCTCATTGCTCCTCACACCTGTTTACATGGCGTTTAAAACAGAAGGGTTTCTCTTTTCTCCTTCTAATAGAATTCCACTTGTCCTGATTCTATTGTGATTAACGGTGTAGTTATATTACATGTAAACTAAAACGAGATACTGTTAGTGACGAAAAAAAGCAACAACTATTTGGTCAACAATCGCCCACAGATATACACTTTTACTCGAGTTGTAGTATATTAACACATTCAGGAGACACGTTTACTCAGCCATTAAAAAAAGGCAACGTAAATGCCGAGCCTCAAAACAATAGGACTGTTCGCCAAAAAGACAAAAAAGAAAGTTGAGTTGCCTTCACACGGGATCGAACCGTGGACCTTGGCATTACGAGTGCCACGCTCTACCACTGGGCTATAAAGGCCAACTTGGTCGTTACGAATCCAATCGCTATCAGTTATTATAGAGTAATGCGCGCTTGCTGATAAGCACCTGAATTTGCCCTCCCCACCAAAACCACATGTATCTCTCTATGGTTTACAGGTGCGATGTACTTGGCACCCAGGCATCACCAAACACACCACTACAGTCTACGAGTACGTGCAAGTTTGGCAAATAAAAAATAAAAAATAAAATCCAAGAAGCCCCAAGGCTGCCAAGCTGTTGTCTGAAAGTATTCGAAATTGACTATGCGTACTTTGTGTTATCTACAGAGTATTACTGTTGTCGACGCTTTTATCCACGTCGCGCAATAAAGAAAAGCGCACTGGGTAGCGCGTGGGCTGAATTTCCTGATTGGGCGGAGCGGCTGTGCAATGGCCCACTTATTGGACGTTGCCCTGGCGACTGGGGGAAAACAATCTAGGCCAACCACAAAAACACACCAAAATATCACAGAATCCGGCAGCACAGATCCAGACCCATCCATAGCCGCGGATCCACACATCCACACCGACAGCGCTCTCCAGGAGACCCTGCGGGCAGCCAAGCTGTTCGATCATAGGCCTCCTCGACTGGCCCGCCTGTCACACGGTGTCGCTTCCGCCCCGATTTTGGAGGGGAGCAACAGGGGTTGCCCCCCTCCCTTTTTGTTCTGGCGCTCCTCCTGCTCCGACCTTCCTGTGAGGGGTGGTCTGTTTTTCCCCTTGGACAGATCTCACTCGGTTGTCGGAAGGCGCTGTCGAACGACACTAGGACTCTTTCTGCTGTCGAGCTAAATTGGCTCTTCTTTGGTTCGTCTTTTGGTTCGTCTTTTTGGCTCCTTTGGCTCATTCTGGTTCGTCCTGCGGCCCTTCTTTCTTATTGTTGTTTGTTATTTACATGTAAAAAAACCGTCGCTCTCTCCCTCTGGCCCCCCCCAATTTCATCCTCTTCTCCCCTCCTCGTCAACGGGCAAGCAAACCGACGGCATATATGATCTCTGTGCGGCTGATCATCGTCAAAGGGAGGGTATAGCGAGAGTCTGCTATTGTTATTTCTCTGTTCTTGTTGAAGACTGCAAACAGCCTCGTCGTTTGCACATCGCTCTCTTCTCAGCCTGCTGAAGTGTCTCTCCTTCGTCTCCACCTTCGCGCTGGAACCCCTGCCAGCTGTTGTCTGACGATCTCCAGGGCCTGCCACGTTGAGACTTTGTCGCTCTTGCAAGCAATGCGTCTGTGATCCGTGACGCAGAACGGCAAGAGGCCAGCCAGTCACTCGTAGGAGGAGCCAGTGGCATCGACACCGAGTCCGGTCGACAGACTCCATCCGACGACAGCTCACGCAACACACAGACGGGAGGCACACGACACCAACATGTAACCCGGCCTGCCGAGCGAGCATCTTTTTTCTTTTATTTTTACACATTTTTCTTATTTGGTGCCGCTGTCGTGGCCCAGCTTCACGCGCTCGACGCAAACGAGACATTATCCAGCCCAATTCACTCGGCACTGCACCACAGCCACATTCCACCAGACGGACCCGTCCGTAGGACGTTGCTGGTGAACGGAGTGACGCGTGGGACAGAAACAACCACCAGGACTAGGACGGAGTGCCAGAGCAGTCGCAAACAGCTCCCTTCATTACACAAACACAAACAGCTTCACAGCAAACGAAACATGGCCTTTCTGCAGACCCTCCGGCCGGCCCGGGCTGCAGCTACCCGGCCACGAAACGGCATGGCGGCCACGATGACCACGATGACCACGCTGGCATCGTTCTTCTTTCTCCTCTCTTCGCAGTTTATCGCATTGGCGTCTGCCGCGTCGTCTGCGCCGACCATCTTCCCATACGTGCCCACGACGATCCTCGTGCCGACCAACACCTCCCAGAACGGCAGCGTGGCCTACATCTTCTCCCCCAGCGACGACAACCGGGTTGATCTGTTTTCCTTGGACGTTTCGTCCTCGGTGGCGAGCTCGTCCGCGGCCTCGTCGAATCTCAAGACACTCACACAGGGCGTCCCGTTCCTGACCAATGGCCAGGAGAGCATCACGGGCACCTTCTCGCCATCTCTCCTTGCCAATGGCACGCTTATCGTCTATGCCGGGGACTGCTCAACCTCGAGCAAGGGCACCCCAGCATTGTGGACATTGTCGAGCGACGGCAGCACCTGGACGAGCACCAACACGACGGCGACCTCCGAGTCGGGCGTGGCAGGGCCGTGGTTCCTAGGCAGCACCTATGCCTTTTCGACGCAGCTCGAGCCGACCATGTCGAACCCGACGTTTTATATTTATGGCGGCATGTGTCCGACCATGGCTTCGTCGTCGTCATCGACCTCCTCTTCGTCGTCCTCCTCCTCGCCGTCCTCGACGGCCATCACGGCTTCCAACTGGCAACATATGGCCGCCTACACCAACGCCATGGTCAAACTGACACCGGGGTCGAACGGCGACGGCACCTACACGCCCAGATTTGCCACGAGCAAGGGGCCACCGGTGGCCGAGGCCGGGTTCTCGTTCACACCGCTGTCGCCATCGCTGGCCAACCGTTCGGGGGTGGTTACGCAGCAGGTGAACAGCATCCTGCTCGGCGGCCATACGCAGAAGGCATTTATCAATATGAGCACGGTCGCCGTGTGGAGTCTGCCCGAGGAGGCATGGTCGTTTGTCCCGATCAGCTCCGCCACGACGGCATCGACAGAGCTGGCCAGGAAAGAACACAAGCGACAGGACGGCGCGGTGGCTGGACCCAAGCAGCTTGCTAAGAGGGGCACCACGCCCGACAGCCGGTCCGGCCATTCTGCCGTCCTGAGCGAGGACGGCAACTCTCTGGTGGTTCTGGGCGGCTGGGTGGGCGATGTCAGCCAAGCGGCCGACCCGCAGCTGGCCGTCCTGGAGATGGGTGCCGACTATGGGTCGTGGCAGTGGTCGATCCCATCGAACCAGCCGTCCGGGCCGGGCATGTATGGCCACGGAGCGGCACTGCTTCCCGGCAACGTCATGATGGTCTACGGAGGTTACAACATCAGCACGACGACGTCGACGTCAACAAGGAGAGACGTCGTCCGACGAGACAGCACCGGCAGCAGTCTCATGTTCTTCAACATGACCAGCCTGGCCTGGATCGACCAGTACACCAACCCCGAGGCAGCCTCTGGGTCTGGAAAATCGGGCTCGTCGCCGGGGTCTTCCAGCTCCTCCTCTTCTTCTTCCCGCAGTCGCCGTCTAGGCCTGGGCATCGGTCTGGGTCTCGGCATCCCACTACTGCTTCTTCTTCTGGTTCTGCTCCTCTGCTGCTGTCGCCGCCGCCGGCAAGAACGACAGCAGCGGCACGGGGCCCTGCAGGCACTGGCCCAGGACCACAACGATTTTATCCACGGCCAGGGCGGCGAGATGGCCGAAAACGGGGACGGACACGGTCACTCGGCCTTCACATTCAACTGGGGTCCCCGGGCTGCGCGCGAGTTCTACTCGGGCGGCAACGACCCATACACTGCCGCCGACAGCATCCACGACCAGGCATTCGAGTCGCTGCGCGGCTCTCAGTCGGGGCGGCCCGCCAACGGCGACGACGCGGAGGCCTCGTCATCCTCGGGCATGTTTTCCATCCCCCGCAAACCCACACGCCAGCAGGCCCGGGGGCTGTACCAGCCGACAACCATTGCCGACTATGAGTCGTCGATGGCGGTCAGTGCAGCTGCCGCTGGTGGCGCAGCTGCCGCTGTGGCTGGAGGTGCAGCCGTGGCTGCAGCAGGCGGTGGCAATGGCGGCAACTCCTCTGGCATGAGTGGTATCCATCCCATCTACGAGGCCGACGAAGAGGAGGAAGACGATGACGAGGCGGCGTCGAGCAGCGGTGGACACCACACTGGCCACGGGCTACACCACACCCAGCACCTGGCCGTTGCCCACAACATGGCCCACAGCTCGGACTCGAGCGGGCGCTCCATCAGCCCCGAGACGGACGACGCTAACATCTTGTCCGACCCGTTTGCTACGCCGACGATTGGAACGGCGCGTGCGGTGGTGATGGCCAGCCCGAGCTCTGGCGCGACGGTCAACCTGAACCCCTTTGTGCGCAACACGCCGAGCCCCGAGGGAGTCTTGGACAGCAGCAAGGACAAGGACGGAAAGGAGCCGAAAGATTCCAAAGATGGCAAGGACGGAAAGACACGGGCCGCAGCTGCAGCAGCTGCTGGCGCTGCTGGCGTGGCCGCCGCCGTGGCATCCTCGTCTAGCCATAGGCGGACCGGCAGCAGCAGCACGGTCGGCCAGGACCGGGACGTGCAAGAATGGGTCGCGGGTCTCGAGATTGAAGACCTGCTGTTTGCACCGCCGGCACCGGGCGCCAATGCAGCCGTCGCAGCGTCGGTCTCGCCAGCCCCAGGCCAGATGCTGCAGGGCAGCGGTGCCACTACCCAGCAACCCCAGCAGGTCCACCGCGGCCGCGTGTCTCCCAACAGCATGGATCGCCGTCTCAGCCGCCGGTCTAATAAGCCGGGCAGCGTGAACAGCAGCAGCAACGGGAGCCCGACACGCGGAACAAGCTTCTTGGGGGCCGGCATGGCCGGCTACGCGTTTGGAGGAGCCGGGTACGGTGACGAAGAGGCGCGCACGGGCAGCAACCTGTCGGACCGGAGTGCGTTCAGTTTCCTGACCCGGTCGGGCAGCTCGCGGTCCCGGCTGGCCGTCGGCATGGGGATGGGCGGCAATGGAGGAGGCAACAATGGGGCAGGCAACAACAATGGCGGCAGCAACAGCTCGGACTCGACGACGTACAACTCGGCCGTGACTGGATTCCACGCTCTGCGCGCCGAGGGCCCAGGGCTGCTGTATGGCAACAAGGGCCACAGCCGCGACAACAGCGCCAGCGGCACGAGCAGCGGTGGCAGCGGGGGAAACAGCGGCGGCATGGGCGGCGGCATGGGCGGCGGCATGGGCGGCGGTGGCAACAGCATCGCCGGCAGTGTGGCCGGCAGCATCCACAACGCGGTGCCTCCACCAGGCACGGCCATCACGACCGGACCATCGGTTGCCGGCCCGTCCAGCGGGCCCTCCTACGGTGGTGAATACACGGGTGCGGCTGGGGTGATGGCGTCTGGCATGGCTGTCGGCGGAGCCTCTGCGATTGCCTATGGCAGCTATGTGACGCACCAGCAGCGACATGCCCAGCAAGCTGCATCGCGCGACAACAACAGCCCCGTCAGCCCCGTCAGCCCTACTGGCGGCGGCGGCGGCGGTCCGAGCAGCCTGCTGCACCAGCACCAGCACTACGACAACGAGGACGAGAGCACGGCGCTGACGGGCCCGGCTCTGCCTGGCACCCCGAGCAAGAGCAAGGTGCGCCGCAGCTGGATGGGCAATATCATTCGCATCTTTAGCGCTGGCAACGGCACCAGCTCGAGCACCAGCCTCGACACGTCGCTCGAGAGCCACGACGACAACGGCGGCACTGTCGGCTTCTTCCCGAGCAGTGGTGTGCAGCAGGTGCCCAGCTCGGGCCTCAACTACCACGCCACGCTGCTGCGCCGCAAGCAGGGCCGCTTCGACTGGGAGGGCGACGAGTCGCGCGACGAGGAGAACACGGCCCTGGGTGCTATCCGCAGTGGCCGGGCCGGCAGTGTGTCGGCCGGCGGCCACAGCACCAGCGCACGGGAGGGAGGAGGAGGTGCACAGTCGCGGACGTCTTCTCTGGTAGGCACTGGCGCTGCTGCCGGGCCAAGCAGTGGCGGTCTGGGAGGAGGAGGAGGAGGAGGAGGAGGAGGAGGAGGAGGACCCAGTGGAGGCGCCCGTTCATCATCGATGACGAGCGCCGTGGCTGTTGGAGGCGCGGTGGGCGCCCTGGCAACAACGGGTGCTGCGGCTACCGGCAGTGTTGGCGCCGGGCGGCGTGACGGCAGCGGCAAGTCCGACTCGGACTGGGACGTGGAGAAGGCGCTGCGGGGACGGGTAGTGCAAGTCATGTTCACGGTGCCGCGGGACCAGCAGCTGCGGGTGGTGAATGCCGAGGTGGAACAGGAGGAGGAGGAGGCCGAGATTGTGAATCCCGACGGCCAGGTGGTGGGCAAGGCGGGCGACGTGGGAGATGTGGACGAGAAGGCCGCGCTCAGAGATGCCGACGACGACATGGCACACGAGACGACTGCCGAGCACGGCCACCACACGGCCGTCCCACCAGAAGACGAGGAGAAGCGGGCGCTGAGCCTGATTACCACTCCGCCGATCCCCCAGCGGCCTGCTCCTTCGCATCTGTCCTCGTCGACGATCAGGTACCAGCCCGTGCCGTCGCTGCCGCCACCGCACTCCTTGTCCAGCACGCCCACGGCCTTGGACACGACGTCGTCGGGTCTCGGAACCTCGACGCTCTTGAGCTCTACCATTATGGCGCCGAGCCCAGACACCACGCCGACGGCCCACTCGCCGACATCAAAGACTGGCCGCCAGCGCCTGGACTCGACCCTGCTCAAGCTGCAGACAGCGCTGGGCGGCGGCAAGGGCAAGGAAGTGCGCGCAGAGGGCACCTCGCGAGGCATGTATGCCGGTGTTGGCCAGGACGAGTTTGACGACGACGAGGATGACTTTGAAGATGTCCGGCCGGCACCAGTGACGCCGACTCGGTCGTCGCGGAGACTGGTCAGGACGACTGGGTCCGTGGCTGGGGCTGTCGGGGCCGTCGGAGCAGCCAGCCTGGCCGGTGCAGCTCTGGCAGCAAGGCCGTCAGAGCCGTCAGAGCCAGCCCACTCTTTGACACACGCGGATTTCGCCGGTGAGCCGTCTTCTGACATGCCGGCTCACAATGTGCAGGCCAGCAACCTGTTTGAGTCCTCGGACTCTTTGGACGACTTCCAGGACGCCCTCCCCGAGGACACCAACCGGCCCATCACCCCGGTTGCGCCTCTCAACATTACCAAGACCAAGACGCTCAAGACCGAGGTGTCCACCTCGGCCCTGTCGACCATCTCGATGGTGACTGCTCCCGAGTCGCAGTCGCAGGCCCAGGAGGCGGCACGGCGCCTGGCGCGGAGGGGCGCGGGTGCCCACACGGCCGGCCTGGCCACGACGATGGAGCACATGTCTGACATTTCGCGGCCCTCGACGCCTGCGTCGGCCGTCACGGCCGAAGACCTACACAAGCCGTCTGGGTTTGTTCTCGACATGATTGAGCAGATTGAGACGAACTCGCCGCGGTCGGGGTCACCAGCACGGATGGAGTCGCCAAAGCTGAAGTAGGAGAGGAGAGAACAAGAAGGGGGCAGGAGAACAGGAGTATTGAAGCCGGTGTAAGGCGTATGATTTATTGAGTTGGGTTGAAATTTATGGACACGTACACGATATATGGGTTTTTACTTTTTTTAACTTTTTTGCTTGTATAAGTACAATTTTGTTTTTTTATTCTATTACAAACATTTACAACTGTTATCTATGGCCGAATTGTTTGCTGTGTTTGTGTGATTGTTTGAGAAAAATGAAGCAAGTTCAAAACTATTGAAAGACCACAACTATCACCAACATGTCAAGATGTGAATTGCCTCATATTTGCCAAATTTATTCAAAGGCCAGTTCCAATTCTATCCGGATTCCCATAAGCAAAAAAAAGAACACAAGAGTACCAAAATCCCGCAATGTCCTTCTGGACACTTTTAACGACCAAAAACAGCCTATCAAAACCCAAAACCCAGAATGTATCCCATATGTATATGCTCATGACAAAAATGTACCCAAGTGTGCCAGTCCATGGCAACGAATGCATACCAGCACAAGACAGAATTTACTACTGTCTTTTCTTCCTCTGTCCTTTCTTCACCACAGCCCCCGAGTAAAGTTGTTCCGCTGCAGAATCGCGTCCACCAGCCGGCGGCCGGGGAAATCCGCAATCACAATGCCCACGGGCGTCGTGTCGTAGTTCTTGTCCTTTTTCGGCCCTGCTGCCGCGCCCGCCCTTTCGTCGTCGTCGTGGCCCGCCACCAGCCACCGGCCCGTCTGGTCGTTCATCCCCGCCACCGACCCGTTCAGCGGCCCCGCCGCCGCGTCAATCGGCAGCACGCCCACGCTGGCGCTGAGATGCGACAGGAACAGTTTCTGGCGACGGTCGATCGGAAGCGACGCCGACGCCTTGGCCGCCTCCTGCAGGTTCGTCCGGATCGACGTCCACTTGCGCGCCAGCGTCGTCAGGTCCTCCATGACCCAGTCGTCCTCGACCTGCAGCAGCGCCGACTCCAGCGCCCACGGGATGCCGTAGTAGCCCCCCGGCGGGCCCGCCACGCTCTCGTTCTTGAGGAAGCTCTGCCCCTCGGGGAAGTAGGGAAACTCTTGCAGGAACACGACCTTGCCCCGGCACTCCTTGACCGTCGGCACCGCAGACGGCGCCGCGCTCAGAGGAATGCCGCCGCTGCCGCTGCCGCCATCGCCATCGCCGCCGCCGTACACCCGCTCCGCAAACCCCCGCACCGTCCGCGCGTCCGTCTCCCGGTAGTACTTGAGCGCCGCCTCAAACGACGTCAGCCCGTCCGCGTCCACGACCGCCTCGATGCTGTCGTCAAACGTTTTCGGGCCCGGCGCGTCGTCAACAGACCCGTTCACAGGGCGGTTCTCCTCCTTGAGCCGCACCACCACCGCCTCCGTCGGGTGCGCTTCCAGAAACCCAAAAATCGTCTCCAGCACCGCGCCCAGGTCGTACCCCGTGTACGCGTTCGCGTGGTAGATCCCCAGCACCTTTCTCTGCGTCTCTCCCCTCTTTTTCTTTTCCTCGCTCCGCTTTCTTTCCTCGCTCCGCTCGATCTCTCCTCTTTCTTTTCTTTCCTCGCTTCGCTCGCTGCTCCTCTCTGCCCCCTTCCAGTCCTGAATCTGCACCCGCGCCCGAATGTCAAAGTACCGCACCCCCGCCTGCAGCTGCGTCCCCAGCCCGCTGTTCTGGCACCGGTACCCCAGATGCTCTATCCGGTGCGTCATCGTGTCGTGCGTCCCCGGAAGCGCCAGCCGGCCCAGCGGCCACTCGTCCGGCGCGTGCGCCATCCAGTCCGCGTGTGCCGCCGCCGGCAGGTTGAACGAGAACGGCGACTTGTGCGATCTCTCGGGCGACGACGAGAGGGAAAAGGGCGACCCAGACGACGACGATCCTCCAGAGGTGAACAGCTCCCCCGGCCAGTCCCATTGCCCAGAATAAAACAGCAGGCCGACGACGATCAGCAGCGGCGGCAGGGCAAAAAAGGCGAGGCACCGGGCATGGAAGCGATGCACGAGGTGGCGGTGGCAGGAGGAGGCCCTCGAGTAGGCCGACGACGAGGATTGTGTCATGGCGGTATTGGACAACAACCGGAGGTTGTTGTTGTCGTCTAGAAAATAGGAAACAAAGAATGACCACACATGGAGACCATTGTTTTTTTTTTTTTTTTTTTTTTTTGGATCTTGTCAAAAAGGGAAAAAAAACTGTATAGCAACGAATGTGATACTGCGTTGCTCGAGGCTTCTCAGCTGCCGTGCTCAGAGCTTCTTCTTCTCGGAGCTCCTACAGCTGTGACGTCTACCCTTCACGATGGGGGGCGTGCCGGATCAAACGGATACAATTGGTGGAGACGCGCGCCATCACGTCAGGTTTAAAGATCATGTGATCCATCACGGGAGATATATTTAGTAAGAGAAAATGTATGGGAATAATTGCTGACAGGAGGCTGCGAAGCTCGCAAAAACGATGCTCACGAAACTCTCACGAATTCTAGAATGTGCTCCTGCCCAAAAATACCAGAGATACCAGAGATACCAGAGATACCAGAGATACCAGAATTGCCAGAGAGAGGGGCTGGGGACTTATCTGGGTGATTGGCGATTGGGTTTTTTGGGGGCCTCCCTTGAGTAATCGTTTTGAAAGACCAATTTTTGGAATTAAAGTGTTTATTGTTTTCCGATTTTATTTTGTAATTAATTTTTTTTTCTTTTGCTTTCTTATTTTCTTTGCTAATTTCCAAAGTTGTAAACTAATTCATCAACTTCGTCCAGCTGGCTCTCCCGTGCCGGCGCCGGAGAAGAACGAAACCCGATGGGGCCCGTTTACAAGTCAAGGGAGATACACTATTCTGGAGGTTTAATTGGAACAAGGGCGCCTGTAAAGAACGCCACAGACCACACACAAAATCAGGGAACAAGGGGCCCAAAAAAAAAAGGCCTTGGCGTGTGCGAGTCTGATAGGTGCCAACCATGATGGCAACGCTTGTCCGGGTTGCAGCTCCGCCAGGGAGAGAGAGAGAGAGAGGGGGGGGATTGTGCATACTATGTAGTCATGGCTGTGGGCGAGAGGGATGATCGTCTTTGACGATCGGGAGGGGGTGGTTGGGACTGAGGAGAGGGGGCCGGCGAGGAGGAGGCGGCGAGGAGTTGTAGGGATGCGATTAATCTTGCTGACCGGCATGTGAGCAATTGAAGCTTAAGGATATGCTTCTCTTCTTTGTCGCGGGTCGGATAGCCAATCTCTCGATCTCCTATTCTGAGGAATGCAAGCAGAGGAAAGGGAGGGCCAAGCGGACAATTGCCCGTGGCCAGGGACGAGATGAGACGAAGACAGGGACAAACCGAGACGACAGACAGTCCCAGCGGAGTTTCCCACAAGCGATTCGCCAGGGTCCACGGGCTAGAAAGAAAAGAAGTTTCTCTAGTCTCGCTCGCTCTCGTTGCTGGCCCTTGCTCAGCAACAAGAGGAAAAAAAAAAGAACAAAGGACAAGAAAAGAGACAAAAGAGAGAAATCCAAATCGAGAAGAGCTACGCCGGAAAAGAGAAGCAACAAATCCAACCAGCGCCGGCTTGGCGATCCGTTCTAGCGGCTGCTGTTGGTTGGTGGCCGGCGTCAGGCGAGTTGTCATGGCCAGCCAAATGGCGCTGTTCCTCTTGTCAAGGAAAAAAAAGAAAAAAAACTCCATTTTGCCACCCGAATGTCTTGAGCTTGGCTTGTCTTGTATTGACGTCGTCGAGTCTCCGATACAGCTGCGTCTTGCGGACGCCGCCATGGCCGGGCGATTCTGCGAGCAAGCACCTACTTCAAGACCGCAAGCACCTGCCGCAAGCACCCGCACAGCCTGGCTCTTTCGTAAGAAATTCGTGATCATCACCCGGCCACCGGCCTGCAGATTGCTATCTCATGTACCCCGGAGGCCAACGCTCTGCGCCATACATACAGCCATGCCTGTCGAGTAGTACATGCCATATCTCGTACGTCGCATGCATGCACTTTCTCGCCCAGCCTCCTCCCCGCACCCGTTACATGGAGGGGGCATCCGCGGACGGACTGCATCCGATTTCCTCTTTTTTTTTTGTGTAATTTTTCAATCTGGCGTCGTTTGTGATGCGCTGTTCCAGTCGTGTGATGTGCCCAATACGAAACGCACTTAAAAAACGGCTTGTTGGATACGAAGTGCCGTGGCTGGCTATATTCGACGCCAGCCGCGATGGGAACGACGACGTCACAGCTAGGGCAGTGACATGCACGACACGAGAGACGAAGCATAAGACCAAAAATAAAGGACAAAGGGGAGGATGATAAAAAAGGACGGAAAAAAAAGAACAAAAGAACAAAAGAACAGAAAGCCACTCTCCTCTCTCCACGACTAACACGGAACGAGTAGGCCGCAGCAGAAAAAAAGTCAAGACACCAAGTTCACCAAGCCCTCTTACCGGAAATCTGCACTGCAACCCCAGCCTCAGCTGCACGTCGCACATCTGCTGCGATTTTCCACAGTCTTCTGTCCGCCATCGATGCAGCTTGCGTGGTCCCTAACCGCTTTTTGTCGACAGCCCGTAGATAGGTGGCTAGGTGGCTCGTGAAAATGTTTGGTTCTGGTTTCGCCGGCGTCACAAGCCAGTGCTTGGCCTCGCAGACGACGGCATTCATGCACCTGGCTGTGTACGAGACAATTACCATCTAGGCGTAGTCTGGAGACCTTCGATAGTCATAGTCTTCTGCATCGGCCGCCCACTTACTACACCGACACGGCGAGTCCGCAGCCAGCAGAGACGGTGAGCAGATGTGGCCATACAGAGAGAGGCCTTTTCTCTCTTTCTCGGCCTCGATTTTAGCTTTGAGCTTTGTGTGTTCGTCCTTTGCCCGTCCTCTTTTTTTTTTTTTTTTTTTTTTTTTTTTTTTTTTTTTGCCGCCGATGCGCAAAGCTAGAAAAGATAGTGCTGGCAGGAACCTTGGTTGGCGGCAGATTAGAGTTTAGAAGGGGGCGACGACAGACAAACAAATACCCCCATTGAGCTCAAAGACAGGCCCCTAGAAAAGCCGCCGAAAACAAAGACAAAAGCTGGAGAGAACAAAGAACCGAGTGGGTAGAGGAGGGGCCAGAGGGAGCCCCAAGCCGGGCACGGAACGGAGGGTCGATCGGGCTGAGCAAAAGAAGTCAAGCCGAGAGTCAAACACAGACTTATCCAAAGAGGCGAAGACGGCGATGCAAGGCCGCAGAATCACGATTGGATGCAACCCTGCAGTCGCCGTGGGTGTGCCCCCTATGGAGCTCTGCACGTACGAGTATCTCTGCATTTGCCTGATATTGCCCTTCCACAGGCAGATGATGGCGAGCTGTCGAGACAGCCGCGTAGATGCCGAGATAGCCACCTTGCGAGGCCTTTGGTGGGCAGCCGACTTAGTGAGCACCGGGCGCCAAAGCCCCCATCCGGAACCAAGCTGCGGCATCGACAGCTGTGGACACCTCATCGGGCATCGAATCTAGAGTGTCGCAGGATGAAAGAACTTATGCAGCTTTGACAGGGTTCCTGGCGATTCCTCAGGCTCCAGGAACTGGAGGATGGCCGAGCAGCAGAGTACTTTTGTCTGCGCCAGATAGACTCTGTACCAAAGAAAGATGCTCGTACGAGCGCCAACAGTCGGCCATGGACTTTTGTCTTGCGTCAATCACAGGATTGTGCATCCCACCACTAGCAACAAGCCCGCTGGGGGGATATGCAGCGTTTTGCAGGATGTGCCAAACATAGACCAGCCGACACAAAAGGCTGCACAAGATGCGCACTAGCCAACAGAGTTATGCAAGGCCTGCTGGGGGACAGATACATGTGTGTGCATCTTGCCACATCTTGCCACCGTTCTGGGCGGCCGAGCACGTTCCTCTGCTCTTCTGCTCTCCTGCTCTTCTGCTGCTCTGCTGCTCTGGCTGGGGGCCCACTCCTGATGTTCCCCACACATGCAGCGTTTGCCCATACATGTACTATGTAGCGAGTGTGCTTGGAGCGAAGGATCAGGAAACATGAGGTGAACGCCAGGGGAAATGGGCGAGGGGGCAGAGGGCTCAAAGACCAGAGAAAGATACCGCAGGCCGTAGAAGCTGCGGGCCGGTATGGCGTGAGGCCACAGAAAATCTCTCAATGGCTTCGCCGAAGCTGGCCAGCGAAATGGAGAAACGCGCGATGCAGGTGAGAGCCGCCTTGGGATACGTGCTTTGCGTGTAAAATACTTAGCATCTCACTGTAGCAGGCAGAATACTTTCCGCTGGTATGTGCATTGCCACACTGCTGTGTTGTTATTGTTTAGCTCTCGAGCTCCCTAGCTCGTGTTCTGCTGTGTTCTTCTTTGCTGGACCCCGTACTCGTACTTTGTCCAGACGCACTCAATCGCTTCTGCTTTTCGTCTTCTCCAGAGAAATCCCCCTGGACCGAAAGTCCTCTCCTTTGTGTTTCTTTTTTGGGCCTTCCTTCGCTCTTTCCTCGATTGTTCTCGATCAGTTACTGTCGTTCTTCCAGTCGTTCCTGACTTTTGGTCTTTTTTGGTTCTCCACCGGCCCCATCCTTGGTCGAAATTGCAGGGGCAGGCCTGGCTTGGAAAACGGAGCCAGAAACGGAAAGAACAAGGCGAGACTGTGCGGACGGGCAATAGCAAACGGTCTGGTTGCTCTCATCGGGGTTTTCAGCTACTTTTCTTTCTTCTTCCTGCGGCTCAGCTCCCCCTATGACACTGGCTCGGTACCAAGCCAGAACGCGTCTTGTTTCCTTATGTTATGTACGGTTCTTCTCGCCTGTTCATCTCCCCATCTGCCATTCCTCTGCACATGCCAGCCAGCCCGCCTAGACTCAGAGGATGCACTGTCTCCCACAGTGCTCGTCCGTCGCGCCTTCCTCCTGTTTTTGTTTTTCCTAGACAGCAGTTTAAGGGAATTAGACAGGAGAACTATCCTACCTTTAGAAGGAGCACTAACAGCCGTAGACAGGAGGTTTGGGGCAGGAGACCGTCGCCTGCTCCGCTGCCACTGATTGGGCTGCTCAGCCCGATTAGCTCTGTCGCACTCCTTTTTGCTCTTCAATAAAGTCGCTGTTCATCTCCGCCATGCATGTGGCGGCCCTCCAATTCCAAGACCATTAATACCGACTGCATCTTGTCGCCCGCGTTTTCTCAGCTCCGTCTCCGCCCTATCTGCTGGCGCGCCTCAGGCCTTCTTGGGGGACTATGACCCCCAAGGGCACCCCCCCTCTCACACCGCCCCCCTTTCTTCTGCCGAACTTGTGGGCGATCGTCAAAGGCCCAATCTCCAAGAATCCCTGTCGACCAAAGACGGCGGGAAGTAACCTCAGCTGAGAGAAGCCGCAGTGGGCTGCTGTGAGCGGTTTCCCTGGCTGCCTGGCCCGCCATAGGGTTGCCCGCCCAATGACGCCTGGGCCGATCAAGGTGGTCCCCAGCAAGGGTCGAGGCCAGCAAGGGTCGGAGCCGGCAGGCAGGGGGCCAGCACAGCAAGGCGGATCTGGCTGACTGCGAAGAGATACACCATTAATGTAGTTGAAACATTGACAGGCGGCCAGGTTGGACCCCCAGGCCGATGGTCTGGGGTGTTGGCAGGTGCCAGTGTGGTCGCAGGATATGTGTGTTGTTGCGTCGCTGCGCATGCAAGTGTTTGGCTGACAAAGCTGTGGCCCGCCCATGAACGCGTTGGGACAGGCCGAGAAAACAACAACCACAAAGACACGAAAAGGCACCGAAAAACACCCAAAAGCACACAAAAACGCGGCGCTAGCTAGGCCACTCCGCGAGCACATCCACCCGCCGAGAGATCGCCCACCACAGACCAGGCGCTAGCCAGCAGGCCTCCGTATGTAACACTGTGACGACATTGGACAATAGCATATGGAAACAGAAACAGACAAGAGAGGAAATAATATTGGCAAAGAAACAAAGGCAAAAACAATAACGCAAAAAAAGGTCCGTGCTTGGGACGGGAACAAAACCAAGTTTTTGCAGGCCACGGGCGGGCCAGGAAAGAGCGACCCAGGAATCCGGAGCGCCCAAATTGCATTTGCTGACCGGGACGCACGGGGAATTCCTTTGCGGAAGCACAATACAAAGGATGATACAGGACCCGAGAGAAAAGATACCTTTTGCGGTACAAGGCAAAAAGGTAAAATACCCATACAAGCAGGAAAGCAACACAGCCCAAATTTAACCTTTCTCGTGTCGTCCCTGCCCTCCTCTGCGTCTCGTGTTGAACAGCCGTTCGGCTGCACAGGAAGGGGAAATAGGTAAAAAATCAGATAGACGAACCCACTCGCCGGCGTCCAGACTCACAGAGACAAATGTTACTCTGGATGTAAATAGACTGGAAGAGCCGGCACAAACGCTGCTATCTTTACACTCAGACTAGCGCCAGCGTGCGCGGCCGTGGTTAGGGGGTGGTTTTCGGCCTTGGTTGTGAAGGTCTGTGATGGGTGGGTGGCTCCGAGTATACAATTAGACACGCGTATTGTGTGTAATGTTGCTCATATCTGTCAGTATTCTCGTAAGATACGACTGCCACATCCATAAGATATGGCATATCATTTTCTGGAGAAGTTCTGGCTACATGGCATTTTATCCGTGTATCGTGCGTTAACGAGCATTCTAGAATGTCCTTTATGAGGAAACTCCGGCCAAAGGATGCTCGTGCCTTCCGTGCTTTCCCTTTTGATAACAGCATGCCTCAGTCTCCAGTCGTGCCCTCCTGCTCCGAGCAATATTGAGGACGGGAAATACCCGCCCGAGAGCACACTGTACGTGACCTACATAGTATCTCCGTTTTCTCGTGAAAGGTCCGTTTCGCTCTCACACCACCCCTCGACCGCGCCACGGAGTTCATATTGTCCCCCAGGAGAGCTGCGAGCTTGCTCGGCGTCTTACAGCGTGCTAGTACGCGCGCTCTCTTCTACTACTAACGCAAGCCTTCATTTCACTCCTGTCTTTCCTGTGTCCCTGACTTGGCCCGCCTCACTATTCTCACTAGCTGTAATCTAAGAAGCCAGAAAAAAGAGGGACGGCCAGCAGCAAAAGAAAGAAAAGAGAAAAAAGGAACAACAAAATAGAGCACGGCAGCTACTAAGTAGGGCGGTGCTGGACGTCGTGTGGGCACCTGTCGCGGTGTCATTTGCACTGTACGAGTAAGGGCTGGCAGTAGCGAGCAGGAAGCTCGCGGGCAAACGGTGCAAACGGTGCCATACCGGTCGCCAGAGCTGCCAGACGGGGTCTAGTAAACTGTGCAAACCGGGGCCAAACTGTGGTCGGCCACGTCCATTCCTGCTGTGGATTCGCCCGGCCCTTTCTTTAGTCTCGCTCCTCGCTAAAACTGCTAGGGCC
The DNA here is from genome assembly GCA_002778245.1 of Raffaelea albimanens. Classification (NCBI taxonomy): domain Eukaryota; kingdom Fungi; phylum Ascomycota; class Sordariomycetes; order Ophiostomatales; family Ophiostomataceae; genus Raffaelea; species Raffaelea albimanens. The sequence continues at coordinate 2,121,992 of PCDJ01000001.1, forward strand.
ATCTTAGTCACTACAGCCCACATTTTCGTCCCCTCTTTCGCGCCCACCCCTGCCTGCCTTTTCCCTGGCCCAGCTTCCCTGCTTTTGACTGTGGTGGCCTGCTTCTGCTCCATTTTTTCTTTTTTCTTTTCGTTTCTTTTTTTCCTGACCACTGTTCCTCTTATAAACCTTTTCGTCCCAATCTCCATCGGTCTACGGCCCTCTCTTTTCCCTCTCTTTTCCTGGCTTGGGTCTCGAATCTTGGTCTCCGCGTTTCCTTCTGCAGCCGACCAATTCTCTGCATTGTTTTTATTTCTCTTTGTTCAGTCTCTCGCTTCAACTTATTTCCTTTCGTTTAACAACCGCCCGGCACAAATAAAGCATTCGCTTGCTTTGTTTACCAGACACCAGGGGAGAGCCGAGCCGCCTAGCCCACGACCAGTTTCGTTGGCACTTGCGACGACCATTCGACGAACCTCGCACAGGACGATCGAATCGACAAACGACGGCGGGCCACGGCAGGAGCACACAAACAGGCTCACAACACCAGCCCTGCACAGATACACGACGCAAACACCACATAGCCGGACGACCTTGCAATGGCAGTGATTGTGCTCACTGCCCGAGTCTAGCGTTCCCTTCTTTATTGTCCTCCGCCCACGAAGACCACCCCGGCCTTCGTGATCTCGCATTCCTGCGACCACCCGGTCTTCTCAACTTCCACCAACAACCACAGCCATGGGGTTCCGCATGCTGCAGGCGGCCCTGCTCGGGCTGCTCCTTGCCCTCATGGTACAACACGCAGCCGCCCTGAGCATGGACTACTGCTCCAGCCTGAACACGGCATCCACAGCAGCCAGTACGTTTTGACGATTCAACGTCTCCTGCCCGACACCCCGGCTCTTACTCCATGCTAACTATCCTCCAGACGAGAGCATATACCAGTCGGATGGCCTCTGCCATGACTTCTGTGATGGCTATGCCTACGCCATTGTCAACGACAAGAGCTGCTGGTGCTCCGACTACACCCCCGCCAAGAGCGTCCAGGTGTCGACCTCTGAGTGCAACACGGCCTGCCCAGGCTACCCCGACGATCTTTGCGGCGGTGACGGCCTGTACGGCTACATGCAACTCGGCAAGGCTGCCGCTGGCACCAAGGGCGGCCAGTCGTCGTCTTCCGAGGCGAAGACCTCGACGTCGAGCACCAAACAACCCACAACTACCTCTCAGCCGCCAACAACATCATCTACACCTACAACATCCGACACACCTACTCCAACAACCACAACAACTCCTTCTCCATCGGTAAGTTCCAGAAAAACGAGAAACCTTGCAATTGATCATGCAACAGAGCCATGTACCACGCGAACATAATATTGCTTGTGGGGGTCACCTTCTCTCTCCGGAGCGGTGGCTCCCGTTTTACCTCTCACCATTGCCAGCAGTTGCTCCTGTCCTTTTGCCTCCATGCCTCCAAGCCACCAAAGATGCCTACCTCACGTTATACTTTTGTTCTCTGCTTTGCCTCCAGCTCAGCTCTCCTGCTTTTTGCGTCCCAACCAAGCAACGCTCAGGAGGAAAACAACAGCTGAACAAGAGGGATTCAACCAGACACAGGTTATGACCGTCACAGAAACACAACATCCGACTTCGACTAGCGCAATAACATCAACATCAACATCTTCAACAAGCTCACCATCACCATCTCCATCACCGTCTCCTATAATATCTTCTTCTTCTCCGATACCATTAAGTACACCAGTACGATCTGCCCTTGCCTCGTTATTTTTTGATTTACCCCCCTTATCATTTTATCTTTTTACGATTGTTTCGCTGGATTTTTTGATTGATTCTTGCTCTTCTTTATGAAAACTACACCTCTCTTATTTGGCCCTCAAGGATTCAAGGGCCATACATTCTTCTTTGATTTTTTGAGCACTTTTTTCCATCAATTTCCCCAACGAACGACTGAAGTCGGGCAAAAAGGCACAAGGATAGGGGCTATACCTGAAACGTGATGCTGTTGATGTTTTGATATGCCACACTGATTTTGATGTCGATGCCCATGTTGATGCACAATACGTTGTTTTACTGCGACGCGGAACATTTCGTTGTTTTGATCAACAGTTCTTGCTCATCTTGCTAACTATTTGCCAGCATACGACCGCCGCCCCTGAAACGACGTCCGAATCGAGCTCGGCGGAGCCTACTACGCAGTCACCGACGACTCTGATGGTCCAGACCGTCACTGCCGGCGGAACGGTGCAGACAGTCACCGTGACGCCATCTGCTGGCGTCCCAGCCACCAGCGACCAGACAGTCAAGAGCAAGCACTCGGGTTTGAGCACTGGTGCTGCAGTCGGTGTTGCTATTGGTGTGATTGCAGCTGCAGCATTTGCTGCTATTGCTGCATTCCTGATCTGGCGCCGTAAGCGCAAGCAGCGGGAGACGGAGGAGGCCCTGTTCCCTGCTGGGGATTCCAAGGCACCTTCGCCTCGGGGCAGCTCGCCTGGCGCCTCGAACAGTGGCAAGATGACAGAAACATCTTCCACGCCTGCATTTGCTCGCCACGGCGGTGGCGGCAGCTGGGAGACAGATCAGTCTGGCCGGCGCCGCAGTGCGCTGATGCCAATTGACCCCCGTATTGACCCCGGCTTCACCGACATCTACTCGCGGTCAGACAACAAGAGTCGTGACAGCATCAACTCCCTCCGGGACGACCACGACTATTCGAGAAGAGTACACCAACCCAACAAGGTTCTGCGGGCAACTAACCCCGACCCTGACGATGAATGAAGCGATGGTTAGGAGAGCTGTTTCTCTGCAGCCCCACGCCACCTTCCATCATCGAATTCTTCTTTTCTCAGCACACAATTTTCAGCCGATAAATTTTTATACAGGGATTTGATTTCACGACGTACACGATGTTACCAGGCAACACTTCCCCAGCCTGTATCTTACAACCTATTTTTTACACCATCTACGGGTTTATTTTTTTTACACATTTTGTCGGCAACTGCTTGGGTTTCTGGTTCTTACACTTTTCCTATGTTGCATTTTCCGCAAGATACCAGGAAATTGGCGTTCACGGTGGCAGGAGAAGGAGGGAAGAATGGGATGAAAGGAATGGGTGGGAAGGTTTTACGGAACGACGTCCTACTTGCTTCGTCGAGCAACACCTGCTCGATGAATAGGCTATGTTTACAGGAAAATGGAGCAACAGCACGTACTGGGATCTTTGACTGAAGCCGACCGCCTCGTCATGAGGTTGGCTGGTGAAGGGAAAATGCAAACAGCGCCCTGTTGCTTCGCTCCCCGGAATACACGGTGCATTCCAGAGCAAATATTACTGGTAGTCCATCCAGAATAGTTCGAGGCACCGTCTCCCAGAAGGTCTGGGGTCGGCGCCGAGGAAAATCCTAAACCTAATTGGACTTATGTTTGAAAATGCCTGCGTGTTTACATTGGACCAGACGTGATGCACTGGAATGTCTCTAGAAGGTACATATTCCGCAAGTACAGAGTATGCCCTTATCAGTTGAAAAGAAAAAAGAATCTACGTCGAATTATCAATGGAGTACTAAGTATGTGGAAATTGGATAGTGAAACACAAACACCTCGAGAAAACGGTTTGACTACCGTAGTGTGGCGAAAAAAAAATAAGAGTTTGTTGTGATGTTGATTTTGTGTTGATTTTGCGTTCCTGGCGGAGGATGGGGGGGACCCGCAGCCGCGTACTCGTTGTGTTTGTGGTGTACACTGTGATAATGTAAAAGGCGTGTTTTTACGTGTGCGGACCACAATGCCCACACACTACGAGTACGTAACCAGTCCGGACTCCATTATTTTGGGGAAGTCCAAAGTAGTAGGCCCGTTTTGCGTGTCCCCGTTTTACTTTGATGTACTCGTAGATACGGGAGCAAAAGTCAAGACAAGGGTTCGTCTGACGGCAAATTAACGAATTGATGGAGGATGGGAGAGTGGGATGGGAAAGCTACATCGTCTCTTTGGGCAAAAGATACAATGTGATTCTCGTAATACTTTTGGTAAACACGAGTTCAAGACAGGGGCTCGGATAGCAACACAGACAAAAAAGAAATCAAGAAAACCAAGAAAGCACAAGGAACATGGACAAAGTACAGCACCTACGGACGGACGATCCCCATTTTCTTTTTTTGGTGGTGGTGGTCACTGGAGGGTGTCTTTGTGTCTTCACCTGCAGACCAAGCACAGTGTGCCACTTTGTTTCAGGCGTCTACAATAGGACTACTTTTGTCCGGAGACGCAATTAAAGGGACACACGAGGCAGACACACAAGAGACAGAGAGACAAAAAGAGACACCAGACGGAGAGACAATCACAAAGACACAAATGCACGACAAAAGAAAAGACAACGTTTCCCACTCGTCGGGTTTCCATTTTCGTGTGCCGTTTTCTGCGAGCGCACCCCCTATTATCGCTCTACGCCGAAAACGAAAAGCAATAAATTGTGCACATCCGAAATGAACACCGGAGTCGCGCTGTGCAGAGCTAAAATACGCGCTGTACGGGTAAACGTGTACGGGCTATTCGAGGCACATGCACCCCGTAACTCCGCCCAAGAGTCTCTCAGCTGAAGCCCCAGCTGACGCCGTTCCCACGAGAACCACAGGTGCCGTCAGGCTTACTCCTGGCTTCTTCCCAGCTCGCTGACCTTACCCGTTTCTTTTGCGCACTACTCCCGTAGCTGCTGTCACGCAGCGACAGCCACAACTCTCATAGGCTGACGAGAGCAATGTATAAAAGAGGCCCGTTGCGTACGTTAAACGGTCTGTCTTTCAACGACGCCGGAAATAATCTCTGCTGTGCTGTACTTTTTTCGCTTGCATGCATCTCATCTCGATGGCAGACTACTGGCCTGACTGCTGACCTTCTTTCTATTGCTGGATCTTCTTTTGCTGGCCAGATCCTTCTTCCCTTTCCGTCGTTCGAATCCTTCTGCTCCCCAAACGGGCCAACCAGACACAAACCCGGACACCGCTTGCTTAAACTTGTTTCCGGGCGTCTGTTGGCATCTCTGTTGGCCGACGAGACGGTCAGCACTTCCTGCCTTCTTTCCTTGCTTCCCGATTAGGCGCTGAGAATTAGAGCGCGCGACAAAGAGAGGTCAGACCAGAAAAAAAACGTTGGAGTAAATCTTCGCTACCTTGTCCAACCGATCGACTGTGCCGCTGCGGTTCTGAAACGCACAGGGACGACCCATATGTGGCACAGCTGAGAGATAGAGTCCCTGGGATAGAGAAGCACAAGAACAGACGAGAAAGTTGGACAAAAGACAACCTGGGACAGACAAGACTCACTCGTACGCTCGCTGCGACTTCATCTTCATCCACAGACAGCGAATACGTGTCTGCCTTTTGAAGATCTAATCTTATCCAAAGCGACGACGTATTAGATACGACAAGTGTGCGTGTCCCGCTGTCTCCAATGCTTTGAAAACCTCCTTTGCGGAGCTAAGCCTCAATCTCTGGAGGTCTTGGCAAAGATTCATCATAGAGAGTGAGGGATCTTTCGCTCGCGCTGCGCTGTGGCAGGCCCGTGGAGGGGGCCCGCGGTAGGCCTCCTGCACTAGCTACATTATGGCACACGCATCTCGGCCCCATCTTGTGTCATAGGTTATTCCCGAAGTGGTGCCAATTGCCGAAAGGAGACATTCAGAGAGAGTAAGAACGAGAATCTGACATGAGAACTTGCCAAGCAAACAGCTTGTAGCCAAAAGACGGCCTTTTCATATCCGAGTCTGAATTGACGATTTGAGAAGGAGCGTCTGACAGTGCTGTTTCTTTGAAAAGAAATCAAATGTGAGAAGAAAGTGGTAAGCTGTGAGCCAGTCGCTCCTTCGCTTTCGAGCTATGTGCCAGTCGCGGCTTCCCTCATTGTCTCTCCTAGTCCAGCAAGAGCAGCAAAGACAAACCCGTTAATCTGTGAATGGCAGGCGAACTAGAAGAGAACAATGCCCTTTTGACGCTCTTTTTGTCGTCAACGTTCTTTTTTTGTCCGTCTTACCTCCTTTCGTAGTCCTCATCATCCATTCACGATTCCCCCAGCCACAACGACTACGAAGTCTTTTAAACCCAACGCAGCCCAGCCAACCAGCACCGCCCCACCCCGGCTGCTCTCGTCGCTTTGGGCGCAGCTCGTTTCAGGCCTGTTTTTTCTTGGCTCGTCCTTGCCCTTTTCCCTTTCCCACACGTCACAGGTCGCTCCTGCCACATCTAGTCTCTCCTCTTTAATTTTCGCCAAGCTCAAAAACACCGAAATCCCCTAAGCCCGCCTAAAAAAGAGGTCAAGCATTTTGACCAAGACTGCCAAGGTCTTGTCTTTTGGGTATCTCACACTTACACATATCTGCATCTCGAGATCTAGACGGCCTTTCGACGGCCTCTGACCAACCAGTGCTCGATCGCACCTTCCATTTGGAGAACGACTCCTCGATCTGCTCGAGCGCATTTCGTCAATCTCGTGTCCCAAAATCTCGCCTTTCTTCGGCCTCACTTTTCGGGCGCAATCTTCACAAAATACACACATCGCAAGGAGAAGCGAAGTCCTCGCCGTCCCTGACTTGTCTGCGGTCCTCCGTCTGTTCTCCTCCCCTCCTGGGCGCTTCTTTTTTTTCTTTGTCTCGCCCGCCATGCATTTCAACACGACATGCAACTCGACGTTGGACGATCTTCGGAGTATGTTTTTTTCTGTTCTAACCTCAGCTCATTCTGGCCTCTTTCTTCAGCCTTCCTTGCCTTGAGACCTCTTCTCGCCCTGCTAACATCCCAGTCCTGCCAACGTCCGAAATCAAGGTTGCCGGCAACCTCACCTTCCACGACATCGCGCTCATTGTCGCCGGCGCCACCACGATCTTTGCCATAATCATGAGCTTCTTCTTGATCTGGATGCATGCCATTCACTACACGAAGCCCTCCGAGCAGCGCCACATTATTCGCATCCTCTTCATGATCCCCGTCTATGCTGTTGCCGCCTTCCTCGCGCTCAAGTACTACTGGCACGCCATCTACTTCCAGGTCATTAGCGACTGCTACGAGGCCTTTGCGATTGCTTCCTTTTTCGCTCTGCTGTGCTCCTATGTTGCGCCCGACCTGCACGAGCAGAAGAACTTCTTCCGCGACTTGCGCGAGGTCAAACCCTGGGTCCTGCCCATCAACTGGTTCGCCAAGTGCTGCGGTGGCCAGCGCGGACCTTGGCGCACGCCAACCAGCGGCCTCACCTGGTTCAACATTATCTGGATCGGTATCTACCACTACTGCTTCATCCGCGTGGCCATGACCGTCACCGCCGTTGTCACCCAATACTTTGGCCGCTACTGCGAAAGCTCCAACAACCCAGTCTTTAGCCACATTTGGGTACGTTTTCTTTCTTCGCTTCGCTCATTCTTGCACGTTGTTTCTTTCTCCCTTTGTCGTTTCTTTCTTTCCTCGCCTTTCCTCGCTCTTTTGTCCTTTCTCTCTAACAATATAGGTCATTGTAATCGAGGCTGTTGCTGTCACCATCGCCATGTACTGTGTCATCCAGTTCTACGTCCAGCTGCGCGTCCCCCTTGCCGGACACCGCCCCTTCCTCAAGGTTCTCGCCATCAAGCTCGTCATTTTCCTGTCTTTCTGGCAGACCGCCGCCATCTCTGTTGGCACCTCTACTCTGCACCTGGTCAAGCCCAACAGCGTGCTGGCATACCCCGACATCAAGGTCGGCATCCCGTCTCTGCTGCTCTGTATTGAGATGGCTCTCTTCTCGATCCTCCACATTTGGGCTTTCCCCTACAGCCCTTACCGCGACAATGCCCCCCGGAGATTCTACCCTGTCGCCGACCCCGACGGTCCCAACGGCACGCCGCGGCCCAACGAGCACTTGCCACGCAGCGGCGGCTTCATGGGTCTGTATGCGCTCTGGGATGCTATGAACATCTGGGATGTCATCAAGGCTTTCGGCCGTGGCATGCGCTGGTTGTTCGTTGGTGTCCACAAGCGCCGCGAGGATATCAGCTACCAGCAACCACTCAAGGCTACCGACGTGGACCTCGACGACTACAACAACAACAACAACAAGCAGCGCTACACCGCTGGTGTTACGAGCACTGGCATCGTTGGCGACGACGTCGACACCTCCTATCATGCCAATGCCATGGGTGATCCTCAGCAGAACGGTCTTAACAGTGCCGGTCTGCCGATTGCTACCTCCTTCCGCCACAGCCGCTACGACATGGGTCAAGGTGCCCCGTCCTACAACCACAACCATGGCTCCAGCTATGGCCAGCTCCGCGCCGGCACTGCTACGACCAACACTGACGGTAGGCCTGTTGACCCGATTGTTGGTCAGCAGGTTGCCGGCAGTCGGCCACGCAGTGACGAAGCTGCAGGTCTAATGCAGTATGCTCAGCCAATGCCAGCCGGATTCAGCAGAAGCAACGACGCCAGCCGTTACAACAGCAGTCAGCAGCCGCAGCAATATCAGGCATACCAACCATACCGTGGCCAGCAACCAGCTGGAGACGAGGAGGTATTCCATGATGCCCCAGAAACATACCAAGGCGGTCGTGGTGGTTACGGACGGGGTCAAGACGACAACACTCAATGGGGCCAGGCACGGTGATAAAGCCGGAGACTCTTCCCACCATGACATGATGATCTACGTTTTGTCCATTTCGCGTTAATACTTTTTTTGCCTTGCACATATCCCCATTTTGCTTTTACTTTTGTCATTTGTTGTCGTTTTTTTTTTTTTTGCGAGGCGTTGTCTGGAACACGGCGGCGCGTTTTTCCTCATTTTCTGGACGTTATGTAATCCATTTCTCCCTTTCATCCCTTATGGCAGCCAGCCTTTCATTTTGGAGAAGTGCCATCATAAACTGGAAATATGTTTCCCCATATCGGTCTGCATTTGGGTGGGCGGGTCAATAGGTTGGCCCTTCTACAGTTGGGTCGGAAGGGCATAGAAAGAAGAGCAGGGTAAGGAAGGTGTACACGCGGTTTATGGAATGGCCACTGGGTGTGGCCAGGATGGGATTTTCATTCGTTTTCATAGTACGTAGAGCAGACACCAAGCAAATGGGCCCTGGTCAATGGCATCTCTTGCCAAGAATAGCATTACAGTTCAAACAAGCACATTTGATACCAAGATACGATGTAAGCAGTCGTAGTAGTAATTGGTGTATTTTGTATGATGCAAATTATCCCCAGTCTTGTCCCATTCTTCTAGAAAACACGCACTTTATCACACACACCCTTTGGTACTCGAAACAGATTTTCCCAGAAAAGATGATAAAAGAATGAACGAGACACGGAAGAAAACAAAGGGAAAAAACTGTGTCAAAAAAAAAAAAAACGATAGAATTAACATAAAAGAAAAACAAGCCCCCAATTCCTAATATTTGTACATGGCGAGAAAGAAAAAAAACAGACCAAAATAAAAAGAAAATAAAAAAGAAATAAAAAAAAGAACAACAAGAGAAGAAGAGAAACAAAAAAGTAAGAGCGTGTGTGCTCATACAAAACTCAAAACTGTACTCCATCCCTCCCCCCCTCTCTCCTCTTACCGCCGCTGCTTCTTTTCTCCCCGCTCGTTGCCAAGGCCTTCTTCACTGCGCCGCTTCCGGCCCCGGTCGTCCCGGTGGTGGTCGCCTCCTCGGCCGCCACCACCACCGCCGTTGTTGTTGTTGTTCCCATGGCGGTAGTCATTGTTACCACCACCACCACCACCGCCGCCTCCTCCTCCGCGGCGTGACTCCCGACCTGGCCCCATAGGCTCACGGTTCGGGTCGCCGCCGCGTGCACCACCACTACCGCCGCCTCCGCCAGATGCGCCTCGCATACTGCCGCCACCGGCTGGAATACCTCCGCCGCCGTAGGAATCAACCCCACCTCGGTTTCCACCTCTGCGGCCGCCACCGCCGCCACCGCCAGAAGACGACGATGGAGGCAGGCCTGGTGGAGGTGGAGGAGGCGGGGGTGGCGGAGGTGCCAGGTTGCCGCCGCCGCCGCGATGAGACGAAGACTTGCCGCCTCCGTCGCGGTCGGGTGAGTGTTCGCGACTGCTGCGACGGCCACTCTGGCGACGGTCGCTCCGGTCACCGCCGCCGCCGCCGCCACCACCACCGCGGTCGCCACGGTCCCGGTATTCACGCCGGCTGCTGCCTCCGCTTCGCTCATGTCCGCCATGGTCGTCGTTGCCGTTGGCAGCACGAGACGACCGGCTCGAGGCGCCGTTGCCATTCACTTCGCCGCCACCGGCACGTCCCGCCATGGGATCGTTGCGTTCGTGCACGGGTGTCGAGACGGGCGAGCCGCCCGTTAAGACCTGCACTTCCGAGTTGGGCAGGTGGCTGCGACCGCTGCTGCGGCGGCCGCCGCTGGTAATGGTATCCTGGATGCCCCTCATGAGCCGTTCGCGGTTCTGGCCACCGCCACCGCCGTTTTCACTGCCGCCACCATTACCTCCTCCAGCATTGCCACCGCTTCCACCACCGCCGCCGCCACCGCCACTGCTAGAGTTGCGCATGCTCTGACGACGGTCACGATCGCGGTCGCGATCACGGTCGCCATTGCTATTGCTGTTGCTTGGGCCAACAGGTGGAGGCAGGTTCGACCGCTGGGACTGCTGGTTGTTGTTGTTGTATTGGTTGCCGCTGCCGCTGGGACCAGATGGGGGAGGTGGAGGAGGTGGCGGTGGGGGAGTGCCACGCCCAGAGTTGTTGTTGAGCTGGCGCATGCGGTCTGGATGCACACCGCCGGCACCGGCTCCTCCGACAGGCGTCGCATTAACAGATGTCGTCGGCGACGGGCCGCCACCGGAGCCCTGTCCGTCATATTGGTTGCCGCGGACTCCACCCCTACGGCTACTACGCGAAGGGCCAGAGGGTGGTGCCGGTGATGGGGGCCGGAGGCTGTCGTTGTTGGCCATACCACCAGAAGGCTGCGGTGGAATGTTGAGAGAGCTCACGCGGTCCGAGCCACGGCCACCACGACCGTTTCGGGGGCCGGATGGGAAATCGGCCACCGACGGGATTGGATTCAGACGGCCGTAGCTGAGGTCTTGTTGCTGTTGCTGTTGACGGCGATCGCTGCGATCGCTGCGCTCACCCCGGTCACCCCGGTCGCGGTCGCGGTCGCGGTCGCTTCGGTCTCCGCGGTCACTGCGTTCACCTCTGCCTTCGCGGTCACCACGGCTGCCCCTGTCGCCACGTTCAGAGCGCTCGCTGCGTTCCGCACGATCTCCCCGTTCTGCCCGTTCGGGAGCCCGATCAGCTTCGCGGTCGCCGCGGTCCCGAGGAGCAGATGGCGGTGCCTGCTCGGGATGAGGGTTGCCGCGTCCGTGGCGGTCATCCCTTTCTCTGTCGCGATCGCCTCGGCTCTCTCGTCCATCACGGTCACGTTCGCGGTCCCGGCCGCGATCACTCAGCTGTGCCTGGTCGGCGCCTGACCGCCGGTCTGAGGTTGCCCGACTGGAGCCGTCCTTTGCACTTGCGCCTCGGGCGTCTCGGGCGTCTCTGGCGTCTCTAGCATTCCCATCATCTCGTCCACCGCCGCTGCGGCTACTGCGGGAGTCGCTGTGTTGGGACGATGTCCGTTCATGAGCTGCACTGCTGTTGCCACGGTCACCTGCAATGAGACGTGCCCGTTCGGGGTTAATGGCCACTTCTGGTGCTCCGTTTCTCTGCTGTGAATTTGAACCTGCAGCTGTTGCGGCTGCAGGCTGGGAAGGTGCAGCAGCTGGCCGTTGCTGTTGCTGGGATGGTGTGCGTTGTTGGCTTGGGCTGCTGGCTGCAGCAGGAGAGGCAGTGCTCGGTGGCAGTCTGCTCGCAGGACCACCGGGTCGGTCGTTATACCGCGAGGGTGTGTTGTCTGCGCGCCCATCTCGGGCGTTGCGGTCGCGGTGATCGCCTCTAGCGCCACTGCCGCCTGCTGGGCCAGAGAAGTCCCGCCCTGGCCGGTCCAGACGACCGTTGTCCGGTGTGCGCAAGTCCCGCGTATGGTCCTTGTTGTCGCGCTGGTCACGAGGATCCCGAAGATCGCGGGCATCGCGTAGTTCGCGGGGGTCTCGCGGCGTGACACCTCCACGGGGAGGTTCCCGGACTGGAGGAGCAGTGCTGGTGGCAGTCTCCTCGCGCGGCGACTGCTCGCGGCGTTCCTGGTTGCGGAGTTGTCCAAACCGGTCGGTGGTGTATCGACCTGGCACGGGTACGTCAGGCCGGTTGGGCAGGCTATGCGAATGCGGCAGTGACGTGAGCTTCGAAGGTTGCTTTGGCAGCGCATGCGCGCTGTTGCTGTTGGCGTTGTCTTGTTGGTGCTGCTGGTGCCGCGGTGTATGTGGTGCCGTTGTCGGCCTGTTGGCCGGCAGCTCCGACGATGTGGTGGCTGGCTGGACGTTCATGGCAGGCACGTCCTTGCCAGAGGCCTTTGCGGAATCCTTAAGTTCGCCGTCCTCCATGGAAGTGGTGTTATCTTGTCTGGGCGGGAGTTAGTACGGGATTCGGCCAGCATATCCGCTCTCTCCAAGTCCGGCTGTCGACATACCTTGGTCGGTGTGGCTTGAATTCGGGTGCATCAGGCCGCAGATTTGATGCTGCTGCTTCGGCCTCGGCGGCCGCTTTGGCTTCGTCTGCTGAGATCTTGGAGGACTTGCTGGGTTAGTATTGTGTTGAGGTCATGCTGTGCTTGTTGCTTGTGTCTGCTGGGTATTGCTTACCAAGTTGGACCGGAAGGCCTGCACCATGACCCATTTCGTCTTGCGCCGCATCAGCTCCGAGTAGACTGTCTGTGCCGTAACCGACAGGTCCACGCGGTGTGCGGACTCCGACTCGGCATCTGTCTTAGATGCTGCCTCGCGTGTCGCGATGCGGCTGAGCTGTGTTGTGAACTGCCGGCCCATAAAGTCGACGGCCGGGAAGAAGTCCATGATCGACTTGAGCACGCTGATGGCATTTCGGATGTGCATCCACTCCAGGTTCTCCAGGCAGTCTTTCAGCGCCATGTTCAGGTTCTTATGCCAAACATACAGCATGTCGCGGAACTCGGCGTGCTCCACGAACGTCTCGGGTATCTGTGGCTTCTGCTGCTGCTGCTGCTGCATCTGCGAATTGTTGTTGTCGTCATCCTTGAACGTCTTGGCGAACCCGAGGTACGTCCGCTGGCCCTCACCAGCCTTGCCCACCAGACCCAGGCCCTCGCGCTCGTACGCAGCCTTGTCGCCGTGCCATTTGGAAAGATCGCTCAGGATCAGTTTGAGGAAGCGACCCAGGTGTTCGGCCTCGCGCACCGTGCACGTAAAGATGAGGTCGCGCAGCCGGTTCGCGCTGAACAGTCGGTCGTAGAGTGCCGACAGTTGGAAGCGTGGGGTTTTGTTTTCGTGCAGGAACTTGATCAGGCTGAACGAGTATTCCGTGTCGGCAGCGGACAGCACCAGTCGCGGAAGGAGGCACTGCTCGAGCAGGATGTCTGCGTTGGCGTTGACATCAGAGCCTGCCACAAACCATCCTCGAGCCTGCTCCTGCAGCCGGGCCTTCGTGTCCTTGTTGCGGGTGCTCATCGAGATGCGCTCTTCCAGCAGAGTCTTCTGCTCCTTGAGGAGCGTCTCAGCCTCCTGGTTGCGCCGCAAAAGTGCCGCCCGGGACGGGTCCGATGGCCGGCCGTTCTTCATGGCTATGCTGTCCTTTTGCAGGCGTTCCATCTCCGCCTCATAGCGCGTCCGGGGTACAACCAGGTCGCCTAGCTGCAGCGTCCAGAATGTGACGTAGAATGCAGGGCTGATACAAGTGAGGACACGCTCCGGGAGAAGCTCGCCAATTTCATCGGCGAGTGACTGAAGAGATCCCAGTGTAGGCAGGGGCAGCTCGTCAACTTTTTTGTCAACTTCCATGGCTGTTGCGTCTTCCTGGGCAGCAGTTTCGCCTTTGTCGGTTGTGCCGTTCTCCTTGGCTGCCGCATCATCCTCCATGACAACATCACCACCTTCTCCATCGCCATTCGTGATAACAGGTGTCACGGGGCTGGTGCCATTGGCAGTGGCAGGAACAGCTTCCAATGCTGGCAGATCAGCCATGGCCTTGTGAATGTCAAGCCCGGCACGTCCGATCATGAAAGCAAGGCCCGTTTCCAAGCCAAAGTCGCGCATCAGCTCCGGGACGCTGGGCACTAGGCTGTCGAACTCGTCCATGGTCATGTTGCTGCGCAGAAGGTCCAGGTACTGCGTCAACACCTGGTGGGTGTCGTCCACCATCGTCGCCAGGTACTTGATGTGCGCATTCTTCTCCTCCTCGCGGTAGATCACACCCTGCCGGTACTGTGCCAGGTTGATGAGCAGCACGCCTGCAAGTTGCGTGTCGACCAGCGCCTTCATAAGACGCTGCGCACTGATACGCGAGCGATAGCGACGGTCTTGCAGGCTGATGAGAGTGAGCCGCCGCAAGGTCGGGCCGCCTGTCATGGCCCGGATCTGGGCGTCCGTAAAGTCGGTGTCGGCCACCAGTCCACCCATTGACAGAATCAGCTCCTTGAGAATGATCAGATCTGTCGAGTTGCCGCGCATCAGCTGGTCATTGACGTACTGCACCACGGGCGTGGCGTCCATGTTGGCATACGACGTAAACACCTGGCCGGAGAACCGCGACAGCGCCTGCAGCCATTTGCTTGTCAGCAGAACAGAGTTTTCCTGTGTCCGGCTGCGCTGCTTGCCGCCGAGCGAAGTCATGAGCGACCATGCGAGCACGTCGTAGCCCAGCTCTGTAAAGTATTGCGCGCAAGAGACGAACACGTCGATGATGTTGTCGTATGCCTCCAGCTGGCCCAGGGCCACCCGGAACACAACACCAGGCGACGATAGGGCTGTCTTGGCAAGCTGCCGGCCCATCACTGATTTGTTGTCTTTAGCGATCCGCCGCATCGTGCTCAGGGTCTCACGACGCGTCTGGTCAAATGCCTTCTTAATGGCTGGCAGCCGCGAGGTCGGGCCCAGGTACCACTCCGCGTACATCTCGTACCGTGTCCGCAGCGGGTAGCGCTTGATCAGCTGCCACACCGCGTCCACGCAGGCGGCATTTGCGGGTGTCAGGCTCAGTGCCGGAATCAACAGCCGCCGGAGAAGGTCGAGCCACCGCTGCTGGTTAGACTCTGAGTCGTCTGCGTGCAGGCTCTGCACTCCGATCGACGACAGCGTCACCAGCAGCTCGGGTTCCTGGCCAATGTTGATACCCGAAACGCCCAGGAATGTGTTGCACAGCGTGAACACGTCGTCCACCGTCTCGCATACTGGAACGTTGTCGTCCCACTCGTCAAAGTAGAAGCGATAGGCTGTAAGATCCGCAGTGTCGGGCTTATCGGCGAATGGCCACCGGAAATGTCGCCGTGCCATCAGCTCTGACCGCTTGACACTGCCCTTGGGCATACCGCTCTGGTCAACGTCGGCGACCTTCTTAGGTGGGCAGGCGGCGGCTGATGCGCCGTCCTCGGTGGTATCGGCCGCAACGGGAACCGGCCGCGTGGCTGCGGCCATCTTATGCAGAGACCGGGTCAGGATGCGGTGGATGAGTGGAAGGAGTGTGTCGGCATACAGCTCCATGATCCACGGATACCGGCCGAGCACGAACAGCGCCTCTGGAATTGCGCCGATTAGTAGTAGGTGTTCTAGAATTTGGATTTTCATGTCCGCAGCGTCGGGAAGCTGTGATGCCTTGGGGGTTGCGGCACCTTCTGCAGCCGGTGCTGAGGCTGCTGCTGCTGCCGCCGGTTGTGGTGCACTTGGCAAAGTGCCTGGTCTGGCAGGAATCCCTGCAGCTGCTGCGTCACGACGGCCAGCCATGCCGCCCATACCCATTGGTCCACCGAGACCCATAGGCATGGCGCCGGGAAGAGGGGGGTCTTCAGGGAGGGCACCAGCCATAGCCAGGGCATTGGATGCCATCCCGGGTCGGCTCTTCTCCTTCTCCTTCAGCTCGGCCTCCCGCTTCTGGCGGACATCGTCCATCTTGTCGTCTGGTGGCCACAGGTGTGGGTAGAGGTCGCAGAACGAGATGAATCCGATCTTGATGAGCAATGCCGCAAGATATAGCAAGTTGGCCGGGAAAATGTCGTCAGGGCCGCGCGCGTCGGAGCTGTAGAACCGCAGCTTGAAGCCCAAAATCTGTGCTGCGACACGGTTACCCTTTGGCGGCAAGGTCTTGGTAGCCTTGATCCACTCGATCTCATGCTCTGAAAAGCCAGCACTAGCGAGTTGCTCGTCGTCGTCGCTTGCTGCTTCTCGGGCGCTGAGCTGGAAGAATGCCTGCAGCTGAATCTCTCGAGCACGCTCCCAGAAGGCCGCGTCACGTTTGGCACGCTCCTCCGTCACCAGAGCCTGTTCTTCCTGGTCGCCGAGTGCAAGCTCCGCAACCTCGGGTTGAGCCCAGCGGGGCAGCCCTCCGAAAAAGGAGTTCCTCGGGCGCTTGTCTTGGTCTCGCGGCCACCATGAGCTGATGCGCAAGAACTTGACAAAGAATTTGAACTGCTTGACGATGGTTGCCGCGAAGACGTCTAGTGTGGTGTCAAGAACGCGGCCGACGTCCAAATCAAAGGTGCCGATGAGACCCTTGACCTTTTCGAAAGTTGCACGAGTCGCATCGAAAGCCGGGTCCTGTGTTGAGATGCTGCTGCTGGTGTAGAGCTCCGTCACCAGCTTGGAAAAGCCTTCCGACTCTTCGCGCAGCAGGTTGTAGTTTTGTTGCCGGTAAAGAAGGTTGGTAGAGAAGCGGATTGCCATGCGTTGGAACGTATCGCGGAGAAGACCAAGGCGCATGAGACACTCGTGATCCAGCACCTGTCGCATCAACGCTGGAGGAACGCCCGTGTTAACCATGAAGCCGACGAGAAGCTGCCATTGTGAGTCGACGATGTCCTCCACCTCCAGGAAGACGGAGACAGTATCGAGGAACACGACCCGAGGGTCGAAATCGCGCCTGGTCGATGCCAGGGTGACGAGTTCCTTGCCGCTCTTCTCCTCGCCGGTTGCCGCGTCCGCCGTATTGTTGTCTTCAGCTGCCGCATTCTCTCTCACAATCTCCTTTACAACAGCGCCAGCGACAGGAGCATCCAAACGCTGCGACAGAACAGACTGTAGCAGCTCCTGGAACAAGGTCGAGAGTTCCACTCTGTCCTCGTCCGAACGAGCCTTGGTTCCAACTTCAACCACCTCCTGCTGGCCGCTCTGGGCCCAGTTTTCGATTCGGGCGTCGGTGACGATCGTGTACACGTAGGCAAGCGAGTTGGTATTTGCTGGAGGTGCTTCCGCTGCCGGTTTAGCAGGTGCCGGGGTCGGTGCAGGTGCTGATGTCGGTCGTGGCGCCGTTGCCGGGGATGGTGCCGTTGTGGTGCCATGCTCTTGCGACTGCGCCGAGGTTCGCCTTGTGGGACGCCCGCTGCGTAGACCGCCGCGAGTGCTGCCGCTTTCTTGATGGCCCCGTTCGTGCTGGCCGAGAGTCGTCTGCTCCGGGTGGTGAGGTGAGGGCCTGTTAGGCCCTTGCTCCCCGCCACCTCTCTTCCGCTTAGGAGGCATGACGCTCCTTTAAATAGAGATTAGATTTTAGTTTCCGTGATACATGAGGAAGGAAGGATATATATCGAAGCAAGTAAATAAAAGAGATGTCGTCGAGGGCGAGACTCTGATCTAACCGCAAAGAGTTGTTTAGAAAAAGTGGTACGCACGCCGTCTAGAGGGACCCGAAAGGATGGTCTATGTTGATGAGATGATTCTCGGTTGATAGAAAGTCATAAATTCTCGCCGGAGGGTGGAAGGAAAGAAGGGATGTCGGTGGTTGCTCTGCGCCCGCGACGGGTTCGTTTGCCCTTCGTGATGCAAGCCTTTGTCTCGACTGTCGGATGGCTGCGTGCGGAACGGCGTTCGCTTGCGACCGTGGAATAAAGAGGATGTCAAAGAGATTATCGTCGCAGAAATAAAAAGAAGGCGAAACAGGATTGACGACAGGTGAGAATAGCTGTCGGAGACCGTTGGTCTGAGGAGGCGAGTAGGAAAGACGAAGAACAAAGAGAAGGAAAAAAAGGTTGAGCGACAAGAAAATAAATTCTGCAAATTGCGACAAATGACAAAGCGCAAGTAACAGTAAGAAATAAAAGGCACTAAATGAACGGAACCCAACTGCGAAGAAACGAAGGGTATCGAACGGGGGAAAGGTTCGCCGTGTCGACGTGGTGAGGGCGAAGTGATTTGAAGCTCACCACTTTTTTTCGCGTCGTCAAAGAAGCTTGCCGCCTCGCTGTTGCTTTGGCGAATCTCCACCCTAGCCGGATTTGGTTGAAATGGAGTCGGATGGACCGCCACAGATAGAAGTGGGACTGACACCTGTGTGGCGGTGCACTTTTTGGCAAAATGTGGGGCGCAGACGGTCGCAAGGGTTGTGAATTGGGGGACAATAGAGCTGCTTGTGACACAATGAAGCCCAAGCCAAGCTGGAACCGCATTCGCTGGTTTATTCAGGAAGTATGAGCTGATTCAGTCGAACCAAAAGCGAATACGCCACGAATAATGATGCTTGTGGACTGACGAGAGCTGTACAGCGCATCCCCCCTCCATTCTTTGTCTAAGTACCAGGTACCTTCAAACTTACACTAGACGTGCAAAACAAAAAGTACTGGTACCTTTCTTATCAGCGTTATCGGCTGTACTAGCGATGGCGCAATCGGAGGGGAGGCACAGGAATTTTTCCCTGGGCTTCTCTTTCTGGCCGGGGTTCACTGCGAAGCGTCGTGACTCAGACCAGCCGGGCCGTTCCACATTGAGGACCAGGGTGCAGCTTGATTTGTTTTTGCTAGTGCTACTCTTGGACTGGGCAGTGACTCTTCTTCGCAGATCAATTGCTTTATATCAAAGGCCAAGCAGCGCAGATATCGAAACATCGGCATCCCTTCCGAAGGCAAAGTTGGAGTAGACCTCTGGAGACTTCCTGCGACTTTCTGCGACTTTCTGCGCCTTCCCAGACATCGCCAGACATCGCCAGACCTCCCATCAAACAACCGGCCAAGCAAGACTGTCTTGCTTCAACAGCACCGCAAGATGGCCACAGGAGCTGCTGCCGCCAACGGCCGGCCACACTACGGTCAGTATTGCCCATGAAAAACGCTCCTGCTCCCCTTTCCCAGCCATCATCCCTCGCGCTGTCCTCGTCCTTTCCTCAACGGCTCCATCCACCCCCTCCTCTTCCATCCAAGAACAGTGACTGAATACCGGGAAGAAAGACGCCGTCAGCAGCCGGAGAACCCGTTCGCCGCTCTGATTCCCGACCAGGACATTGCTATTGTCCCCTCCTTCACGCTCGAGTCCGGCGTGACCCTGCGCAATGTCCCCGTGGCCTACACCACGCGGGGCACCCTATCGCCCAATGCCGACAACGCCATGGTGATCTGCCACGCGTTGACAGGCAGCGCTGATGTCAGCGACTGGTGGGGACCGCTCCTGGGCGGCCCCGGACGGGCATTCGACGTGTCCCGGTTCTTCATCATCTGCCTCAACAGCCTCGGTAGTCCGTACGGGTCCGCTAGCCCGGTCACAGCCAAGGATGGCGACCCGAGCAAGGGCCGGTACGGACCCGAGTTTCCCCTGACTACGATCCGGGACGATGTAAAGTGAGTGTGGCCTCTATCTGTCCTGATTACCCTCCGCCACTTCCCCGTGCTGACCTACAGCCTGCACAAACTCATCCTCGACGAGCTCGGTGTCCGCCAGGTGGCTGCCGTCATTGGCGGCTCTCTCGGCGGCATGTTTGTGCTGGAGTGGGCGTACCTCGGCAAGGACTACGTGCGCAGCATCGTGCCCATTGCCACCAGCAGCCGTCACAGCGCATGGGGCATCAGCTGGGGCGAGGCGCAGCGGCAGAGCATCTACGCCGACCCCAAATACGAAGACGGCTACTACTCGTTTGACGACCCGCCTGTGACGGGACTGGGCGCTGCGCGCATGTCGGCGCTGCTGACGTACCGCAGCCGCAACTCGTTCGAGGCCCGCTTCGGCCGCAACATCCCAGACCCCAAGCGGCAGCAGACCATCCTAGAGAGCGAGCGGCGGGCGTCGCCGACGGGCTCGGCAGACCAGCCGGCCAGCTCGCCATCCGAGGGCCACTTCCGCATTCACAACGACGGCCACCGGATCAAGGAGGCCAACCGGTTCCGGGACGCAACGCCAACAAACAGCGACATTGACCAGACACCAGACCCCCAGTTCCACGGCCCTACATCTGGGAACAACACACCTGGTGGTGGTGGTGGTGGTGGTGGTGCCAACGGCAACGGCAACGGCAACGGAGGTGCCACAACACCAGTGGGCGGGGCCACGTCTCCTGCCCCCAAGGAGAGCTTGACCGGCGGCGTGCAGGTGCCGACGTCGACTTACTTTTCGGCCCAGTCGTACCTCCGGTACCAGGCGACCAAGTTTGTCAAGCGCTTCGACAGCAACTGCTACATTGCCATGACGCGCAAGCTGGACACGCACGACGTGTCCCGCAGCCGGGCCGACACGGTGGCCGAGGCGCTGGCCATGATTGAGCAGCCGACGCTGGTGCTGGGCATTGAGAGCGACGGCCTGTTTACGTTTGCCGAGCAGCAGGAGCTGGCAGAGCACATTCGGAACGCGCGGCTGGAGCGGATCGACAGTCCCGAGGGCCACGACGCTTTCCTGCTGCAGTTTGAGCAGGTGAACCGGTACACGCTGTCGTTCCTGCGAAAAGTGCTGCCGGACATTATGAACAAGCCCGGCCCTGGAGCAGGACCCGGCGGCGAGGGCGCCGCCGAAGAGAGCTCTGTGGGCAAGCTGACCAAGTCGAGCACGTTTGGCGAGGCCGAGGTGGACGACATTACGGCATGGTAGATAACAAGAGACGAGAAAGAAAACAAAAACGACCAAAAAAGTCAAGAGCGAGGATTTTCTTAGAACGAGGGCTACGAGATGGGGTGTTTTTTGGTATTCTACAATTTATCATTTGGCCAAAATCTATTCTGTACCATTTTGCCTGTGCTGTTATTGGGATGAAGGAAAAATTGCGTATTGTGTGTGTCTTGACGATGTTTGACTTTAATGTGATGTGCCTACGATATGTCTGTGTCAAGCAATGTCCATAGGTGGCTGAGGAGAAAAGTTTCAATAGACGAGGACATGTTCGAAAATAGCCCGACAACTTGCAAGGTGCCGCAACGAAAGAATCAAAAACGGCCCGTCGCTTCCCAAGTTGCAGGAATGGCACGTCCGTAGCGTCAGGGGTTCCAACGTCTCATCGGAAGAGAGATACGATGGGAGGCAGGGCCTTGCTGGGCAGAGAATCCGGCCACGTGGATAGGGACAAAGCTCGTCAATGGAGATGGGGGAAACATGGGGGGCAACGACGCAAAGAAGCACAAAAAAAAAGGAGCTTGCTATTTAGACGAAGTTGCATCGCGCGAATATATGGCGTGTATATGTGTGTATGAGAGTTTTTTCGGTATCAGGTTTGATGGTGTTGTGGTAGTCTAGTTCTGGGCAACATCGTAAGCTCTGGGCAGGGGAAAAAAAGAGGACGAAAGCAAATATATGAAGCCGCCGCCGCCAGACTATCAAGGTTGTCAGGGGTAAGTAAAGCAAAACTCCGTAGTGTGCATTGGCAGCGGGAGGCCGGGAAGGAGAGGGAGCGAGCTTTGGGGAAAAGGGAAAAGTCCCGAGGCTGGCAGGCAAACGGATCTATGATAGGCTGTTCATTGGCGAATAGAAGCACAACGTGCACTCTCCATGTACAAAGTACGGGTAGTATCTTGGATGCTTTCTTTGTTTCTTTTTGTTGAGTTTCTCTTTCATGAACCTGATATCTTTTAGTACGGTGCCATCATACTCGTACACAGATCTCAAGATTCATGTCTCATTCAGCCTACCTCGTCCTCGTCAACGCGCCGGGGCTCCGTCTTGGTTAGCATTGAACAGGTGGCTGGCTGGCATTCTTCCATGTACGCGAGCATTACAGCCGTTTCGGGAAATAGAGAAATGGGAATGGAGACATGCATTGTCAATTGAAACTCTGGGCTTTCGAGCAGGTCAAAGCACAAGAGTTACCTCCAGCAGCTTCACGAGGTCTTGGTATCCAGGACCGTGGAACCTGAATCTTCTTTCGGAAGACTTCCGTGTACAAAGTAGTAGTAGTTGCTGAAGCACCAAAAATTTGTGTCCCAACGTCTTTGACGTTCCCAACGTTGTGGTGGAGTCCCAGTGGCGGGTAAGGCGCGTGGTGTGCGAGCGACTGATGGATGCGTGGTTTTGCGCGTTTGCTGGTAATTGCGTTTTCTGTCTCGTTTTGCTGCGGTATTACTCCGTAGTTCCTACGTTTTGCACCGAAAACGGAAGCTGCAGTGGACCCGCTTTTTATGAACTCGATCGGCGAGGCTCTGGCCGGCGCCAAGCGATCTGCCCATGTGCTCGATCTGGAGGATGTGATTGGCTGATACAACCTCATCTTGCTTTCTGCAGCCCCTGCTCCTCTCGCCAGCGTCACCTTTTGCGGCCACCGCGCCCTGGCAAAAAATCATTGTGCATTTTTCTTGGCCATGATGCGTATGCGATGCCTTCGGCCTTGGTATCCTACTTGGCAACAGGCAACTGGCAAAATAGCATTGTTTCCTTTTGGTTCTGGACGAGCCGGGGGGGCCGCAGAACGAGGACGATTCGCGTTAAGACTGGAGAATGCGCGACAGAGCAGCGGACAGCCTCATGTGTATCCCACGTGGACGCAGAAGACCCTGCCAATGTCGTTACATGTCATTTCCAAGACCCGCGAGAATGTCTTGGAGGTTCTTGGGGGTGGTGTCAGCCGTACGCTTGGCCTCCGAGGCCTCGGTGACGAACACGCTGGCCGAGGCCAGAGTAAGAAGAGCGAAAGCTTGTGTGCAGACACTTTGTGATGAAGAAAAGATGTGCAAACGAAGCCGTGTAGAGGCACGCTTGTTTTGTTTCCAAGGCTGGCTGGGAGGCTTGGCCGCTGTGTTGGGCGGGCGGTGCCTTGCGGCGTGTTCCCTGCTCGGTGACCCTTCAATAACGGCGGCTTGGGAGGGTGTGCATGATAGCCTGGTTTGGGGTGAGCAAGTGCGAGAGCGTGTCGAATTAATGCTTTCCGGGCCGTAGCAGATGGCAGAATGCCTGTGGATGGCCCCGACTAACAGATAAGATCGTGCCAGACTGCATTGCTTCACGCGGACGACGAGTGCGTGGATACTTTGCTGCCCTTCTCAAAACATATCAGACCCTACCGTTTCGCTGGATCGCCACGCTCTTTCCCACTCTTCCACCCCCCCTTTTCGCTCCGTGGCCCCTAACACCCCCCCTGGTCTCCGCCCACCCCCACTGTTTTGAAGCGTCCGCCCTTCTGTTGACGTTCTACCTTCCTCTTCCTTTTGCTTTTTTCCCTTGTCGTTTTTCTTTTTCTCGGTTCCTGCTTGTTTGGCCCGCCTTTTTTCTCCAATTTGTTACGTACAACACCGGCCACTTCTGCGTCTCCATTGGCGCACTGGCAGATGCCATGAGACACACACTGGGCAGACTGGGGCCGCTTTGAGCGGACGTGCCATTCATGACAAGCGTACTTTGTGAGATGCTCCGTGATTGAGTTGTATCACTCCCATAGCATGCATCGTACTGCCTGTGGACTGTTGTAGTGGGCTTCCAGAGTCTCTGCGCGCCCTACGGCTGCCGATCCTGCTGCCTGTGGCTTCTTTTTTTTTCTGGCTTTTTTCTTTTTCTTCTTTCCTCTTCGCTTGTTCACTTTCAATTAACCACCCCAGCGTCCGCCGCCTCTCCCACGCGCACTCCACCAGTCAGCCCCGTGGATCCCGTTGCGTGCACCTCTTTCCGTCTGCACGCCCCCCGTCATATAGAGCCTCTTGCGCCTCCCCTGGTAGACGGGCAACATTTTGGTGAAACCCTTCTTTTCTATTCTTCCCTCACCAGCGAAGAAAAGAGCAAGAAACGCGCCGATCACCTCGGTCTCCCAAATCTCCCCCGTCTTGGCACGATATCAACCAGACCGAATGGACGACAGCAGCAAACAGCGAGGACACTCTTTCAATGCCGTCGACGCTCTCAACACTGTATAAACACCGTTTTGGAGACAGCTGCCCTATCGTCTATCGGGTTATCGATCGTCTGAAGCTGGACACGCCATAGCAGAAAGAGCCTCCCGTCTGAGCGCAACCGGAAACGGAACGTCGGGTCGCGAACCAGCCGTCGCACATTCGCTACCACCAGACAGAACACATACACGCCCATATTCTGGCCACAGTTGCCGTCGCCGGGCACTGCGCAGCCAGTTTCTTCTTCGGCCTCGCCCAAAATGGACATGGAAATGCTCCCCGAGCCGGCAAGCCCCCGGAACAACGGCAGCCGCACGACGTACGGGGGTAACCGGGCCTTTCACAACTTTGGTGAGATGGTTTCTGCCTCTGGCTCTTCTTGTCTGGTCCCATGCTAACCGGCCAGCAAATGACTACTCCCACATCTCCGACCCCAACCTGCGCCGGCGCCTGGCCCTGTCCGAGATCGACAAGGTGCCGTTTGGTCTCTACCGTGAGTGACAACGATCTTTTCTGGTTATGATTCTCCGTCTGAAACCCGCTGACATTCCAGACTGCCGTGCTGTCGCCGTCGCCGGTGTCGGCTTCTTCCTGGACTCTTACGACATCTTCGCCATCAGCCAGGTCACCAGTCTGCTCGGCCTCGTTTTCTGGGGCGGCTCGAAAACGACGGGCGAATTGACGACGTCGCCAGCAGAGGCGTCAGTTATTGCCGCCAGCTATGGATACGGCAGCAACGACGGCATGTTGCCCGACCCGGTCAACCAGGCGCTCAAGGCATCGACGAGCGCCGGCATCATTGTGGGCCAGCTGGTGTTTGGCTGGCTGGCCGACGTCTTGGGGCGGCGGCGCATGTACGGCATCGAGCTGGCCATCATCCTGCTGTCAACCATGAGTCTCGCGTTGGCCAGTCCAAGCCCGTCCGTCAGCTCGACGGGACTGCTCGTCTTTTGGCGAGTCCTGATGGGCGTGGGCATTGGAGGAGACTACCCGCTATCATCCGTGATTACTTCCGAGTGAGTGACGACGCCGTTCCATTTGCCTCTTGCCAGCCAGGTTCTAACAATGGCAGGTTTGCTCCCACACGATGGAGAGGCGCCATGATGGCTTCTGTGTAAGTGTCCCCCCCCCCCTCTCTCTCCAGCTCTCTCTGCTCGGTGCTAACGGACACAGCTTCTCCATGCAAGGCATCGGCCAGCTCCTCTCCGCCGTCGTCGCCGTCATCGTCACGGCCGCCTTTGGCTCCGAGTTCGCCGGCATTGAAGAGGCCCACGACTGCGGCACTGCCTGCCGCATTGCTGCCGACCGCTGCTGGCGCATCATTATCGGCTTCGGTGCGTTCCCGGCCTGCTTCGCCCTCTACTACCGCATCACCATCCCCGAGACGCCGCGGTACACTTTCGACGTTGCCCACGACGTGGAAAAGGCCGACGCCGACATCCGCGCCTACATGGCCAGCAAGTCCAAGGGCGAAGTCGACCCGGTCGTCCAGGCACGGCTCAAGCGCGTCGCCGGGCCGTCCATGTCGGCCGTGCCGTCTGCCTCGTGGACCGACGTCATCTCCTACTTCCGCAGGTGGAAGAACATGAAGGTCCTCCTCGGCACCACCCTTTCGTGGTTCTTCCTCGATCTGGCCTTTTACGGCCTTGCCCTCAACAACACTGTCGTCCTCCAGGCCATTGGGTACTCTGACGGCCCGTCCCTCTACGACAGACTCTACAAGTATGTTTTTTTTTTTTCTTTTCTTTTCCTCGCTTCGCTCGTTTTTTTTTTTTTTTTTTTTTTTTTTCTTTTCAAAAATTTCTTTTTTTCCCTCGCTCGCTTTGTTCCCCTCTAACATCTGTCTCAGCAATGCCGTCGGCACCATCATCCTCGCCTGTGCTGGCAGTCTTCCGGGCTACTGGACCGCCGTCTTGACCATTGACACGTTTGGCCGCAAGCCCCTCCAGGTTTACGGCTTCTTGGTCTTGACCATTCTCTTCTGCGTCCTCGGGTTCGCCTACCATAGCCTCAACTCGGGCGGCATGCTCGCCCTCTACGTCACCGCCCAGTTCTTCTTCAACTGGGGCCCCAACACGACCACGTTTATCATCCCGGGCGAGTGCTACCCCACCCGCTACCGCTCCACCGGCCACGGCCTGTCCGCCGCCATGGGCAAACTGGGCGCCATCCTCGCCCAGGTCATCAGCATCCCCATCCTCTCAAAGGACTCGCCGCCGGACTGCCAGATGACCGCAGACGATATCCACAACGCCTGCTCCCCCTGGCTCAACCGCCTCATGCAGATCTTTGCCCTCTTCATGCTCTGCGGCACCATCATCTCCCTCTTCTGCATCCCCGAGACAAAGGGCATCACCCTCGAAGAGCTCGCCGGCGAGGCCCCGACGTCCTACAATGCAGGCCGCAACGGCAGCATCAGCGGAGACCGGCTGGCCGATGTCGACGCCGCCCGCCGCGGCGGGTTCGTTGGACGGCTCCGCCGGTGGGATCCGTTTGCCGGTGGCCAGCCAGCCGGGTTTATTTACCCGCGGATCAATGGTGGCGGAAACGGAGGCGGGGGAGGACTCTTTAGGAGACGTCGTGGAGGCGGCGGCGGCGGCGGCGACAGCGACGACTACGACTACTTTGTCGACGACGGTCCGCGGATCGGCATCATGACGAGCCCCGAGCTGGCGGCCATGGACGCCAAGACGCGCAAGAAGCAGAAGCAGATGCAGAAGCAGCAGGCCAAGCGGCAGGAAAAGGGCCAGAAGCACCGGGCCACGAGCAGCCGCAAGCAGCTGCTGCAGAGCCACCGCGACACCGCCACCACCACCGGCACGACCAAGACGGAAGACTCGACCGGCAGCAGCAGCAGCAACGGCGGCGGCGGCGACACTCTCAAGGGCAACAGTAATGTGCACCGGCTGCACCCCAGCAGCCGGTCGCCGTTTTCCGACCAAGAGTACAGCGGCCTGACGCCGCCGCCGCCGGCCGCAGCAGCGGCGGCTCCTCCGACCATGGGAGCCGGCGTGTTCCCGGGCTGGGGAGCGGGCTGGGGCCGGATTGACCGGGGCGGCCACGCGACACCGCTCGAGGACATCCGGCTACAGGACGTCGGCAGTCTGCTAAAGTAAAAAGAGAGAAAAAAAAGAGAGGTGCAGCGGAAGAGTAATGATTTTGTATATTTGTACATTTTAGCGGTTTCTGGCATTGGGATGGAGTTATTTTCAAGACAAAGAAGGAAAGCATTTTTATGGGAAAGTCTATTGTAAAAGAGATACCGAGGATTAGAAAACTGCATAGAGTTAAAAATAAACTGCTACAATATACCAAACTTGAGAATATGTTTTAAACATTGATAAATATGATTGAATAAATGAAGCCATGCTTGATTTATTCCGTTTGTTTAAATTGGCCCAATATTATAAAGGTGAGTTTCCCATCACTTTGAGTCAAACATTCGTGTAAGAACTAAATTAAATTGTCAACCTCCTTTTCCATGGAGTGCTTGAAATGCAAATATCTATGTGGCGAGTCTTCTTACAGAGACTCTTTTTGGTCTCCTTTTTGTGTTGTCATATCCGTACTTGTGCGCAATACAATTTTGGTAAAGAACAGGTGAGAAACAGGAAAGAGGAAAAAAAGATTAAAAACGACAACATATCAAAAACAAGCTGGACGAAGAAAAACAACAACCGAGGCCGAGATCACGCTGTCGGGAGTCTCTCTACCCCCCAACAAGAAACAGAACAAAACAAAAAATGATGTACACAGCCGGCAAGTTCCTCCCGCTTAAAAAGAATCTAATCAAACTTGGACACGGCAATCGCCACTGCCTGGCTGTCCGAGTGCGAGATCGACACCGTCACCTCCTTGAGCTTGGCTGCCTGGGCAGCAGAGGCTGCCTCGCCGTGCAGCTGCACAGTCGGGGCACCGTTGTCGTCCCGCAGAATCTCAATCTCCTTGAGCGGTGCCCCGCCGCCCCGGCTGGCCACGCCCAGAGACTTGAATACTGCCTCCTTGGCCGACCAGCGGCCAGCAAACGCCGCCTGCACATTGGGTGTCGACTTGCAGTATGCCACCTCGCGGTCCGTAAAGTTGCGCTCCACAAACGTGTCGTTCTCAATGTTGATTGCCGTCACGTCCTCCAGGTCCACGCCAACCTTGCTGTTGGGCACGGTCGCCTCAGTCTGCCGCGCCAGCGACTCCAGCTTCTCCAGAGTCGTCTTGCTCTTGGCTTCCGGCACGTTCTTTTCCGACAGGTTCATAAAGTTCGCAGGGAACGTCAGCTCGGCGGTCTTCTTGTCTGCGCCCAACCGAGCATCAGGGTTCAGCAGCACCGACGGCAGCTGCTCATCCGAGTACGGAGCATGCGTCTTGGCCACAAAGATCGAGTTGTTGATCATGCCGTTGTGGAAGAAGCGGTATGCCTTCTTCTGCCGAGCGTCCACCTTGGCAACGTATGCCTGGAATGTCGCCTCGTCCAGCGCAGCGTACAGGTAGTTAGGATGGATACCAATTGCCTGTGCGCCCTTCTGGCCGAAACCAAACGATGTCACAGAGAACGCCTTGATGCCGTCCGTCTGCAGGCTGCGGCTCGGGTACACAATGTAGTCGAACTGCTCCATCACCTCGTCCACGTTGTCCGCATTCCGGTTACCCGGAACCAGGCCCGTGTTGAGCACCTGAAGACAGCCGTTCATCATCCACGCACCGGCAGCACCCTTGGGATGACCTGTCAGGTACTTCTGGAAGATACCCATCACTGCATTACCCTTGGTGCGGCCAAGGTGACCCAGCTGCTGGCAGATCACCGACGACTCGTTCTTGTCGTTGGCCTTGGTCGAAGTACCGTGGAAAGAAGCAACGTCCAGGTCGTCAATTGTCAGACCCCACGTTGCCAGCGCACCACGCAGAGGGGCAATGCTTGGGTCGCTCTTCCAGAAGTTGTTCCCGAAGCTGCGCAGCACCTCCTTCTCCTGCCGCACTGCCTCCTTCTCAATGTGCTGCGACCGGTCTGCCAGGTATGCCTTCTCGTCGAACGGCACCTCTCCCTGCGCCTTCATGGCCGCAACCTCGTCTGCAAGGTATTCGAACTCCAATTCCTTCCACTGCGCAATCTGCTTCTTGCGAAGGTCGATCTGGCGGCGACGGTAGTTGATGTCCAGAAGTGGCGACGGGTACTTGCCGGCATGCTCGCGCGCCGTGGTCAGGATACCCATGCCTGGAGCCGGCACCGAGCGGCCAATCTTGTCGGAGGCAGTGGTCGTCAGTGCCAGAACACCATAGATGGGCACACCCATGTCCAGGGCAAGCTGTGCGGTCATGACGACCTGAACACCACAGCCCTGCGACTCCATGAAACCATTCCGTGTTGTCGTGGTAGGACGCGACATCTCCTTGGGCGTCCGGCCATGCTCGAATTCATCGACAGCATTGCTGGTGGCCTTCATGTTGGCAAACTCGTACGAACCTTCCTCGCCGAAGTCGTCAAAGCCACCAGCCACGCAGATGCGGGCCTTGCCTTCCATGATGGTCTCGTAGGCAACATCCAACGACTCGACGGCCGTAGCGCAAGCGGCGACGGGAGTCTTGATGGGACCCGACGACGAAAGCAGCAGCATGTTCACCCAAGCGCTCATGGTGTTGATAAAGGACTCCTGCAGAATGTCGTTCTGCAGAGGCTTGTCCTGGAAACGGTCCTTGTGCATGCCGCGCATAGCAGTGGTGCCTCCCATACCCGAGCCGATGCAGTTGCCGACTTCTGACACGTGGACATACTTGTAGAACTCGTACGGGTCTGTGACACCGGAAGACAGCAGGGCTTCGGCCACGGAAACAAGCACGAACAGAGCCACCGGGTCCACCTGGCTGATGATGTCCTCCGGCACGCCGTAGCGCTTGGCATCCCAGCCCGTGGGGACCTGACCGGCAACGAGGCGATCAAAGCGGAGAGCCTTGGGAATCCACAAAGCGGCACCCTTCTTCATGCGCACAGTGTACTCGCCACTCTCCGGGATCTCAAAGATCTCAACCTTCTCGCCGTGCTCGCGCTTGAACTGCTCCGCAGTCTCCTTGTTGGTCTCGAAGGGCTCCAGGTCCTCATCAATGACGACCTCGTGCAGCATCTGCTTCTTCTCCGGGTCGTAGCCATCGAACAGCTCAGGCTCAATCAGGCGGATACCCGAGTGGTCCAGAATGAACTTTTCGTATTTGGCCTTGATGTCCCGGTCGTCGACCGGGTCACCAGTCTTGGCGTCAACCCAGCCAGAGTACGGCTTGCCCTTGATTGGCCCGTTGAAGTTCTTGATCAAGCCCATAATCCAGGCCATTTCAACACAGCCCTCGAGAGAGAACTCGCCGTAAGCTTCCATCTCCCACCGGGTACGAGAGTTACCCCAGGGGCCAACTTCGGCGAAGCCGGTAACGACAACGACCTTGTCCAAATCAACCATGCCCTTGAGCTTCTGGTTGAGAGGGGCAATGTCCTTGTTCCAGTCAGGCAGGTTGGGGAACTCGAACTTGATGTTGGCACGCGGGTCAACAGTCTTCTTCTTGTAGAGAGTCTCAGAGTCCTCGCCATTGACAATCTTGTTCTCGATGGCAGTCTCCTTGGCGACTTCCCTGCGGATCTCGCTGGTTTCAGTGATCTCCTTGCGCAACCGCGTCATGGTCTCGTTCAGGTTGGGGATGAACTGCAGACCACCGTTCAGATCGGCCATGACAGGCTCGTTCTGGCACAGGTCGACAATAGACGGGGACATCAGGCACAGCAGGTTGAAGGCCATCTCCTGCTGCGAGAAGGTGCGAACACCAAAGCGCTCGACGCCCTCGGCGACAATGTTGTTGCCCGACATGAGACCCGTACCGCGTGTCCAGCCGATGACGGCACCGCACACGGACAGGTAGTCGGCCCAGTCCTCAGCGTGCCAGCGGTTGAAGAGGGTCTCGAGGCCAAGCTTGGACTCGGAGTAGAGACCATCGTTGCCAAAGGTGCCGTGGTTAGGCGAGAGCGGCAGGATGACCTGGGCAGGACGGGTGATGAATCCGCGATCAGACTTCTCAGTCTTGACAGCGCCCAGCAGACGAATGAGGTTGGTGAGCATGATGCGGTGGGCCAGCTCGGACTTGGAGTCGATTCCATCGATCTGGCGGCCATTCTCAGAAATGGCGGCAAAGGGCACAATGTAGTCAAGGTCCCAGCCGAGACCGTTCTTGGTGTCGTAGATGTAGGTGACGAGGGCCTCGACATCCTGCTTGCTGCCCTGGTTGAAGGGAACAACGACCAGCTGGGATTCACGAGAGCCATAACGGGCATACATGGCCTGGTAGTACTCGGTGACCTCCCGCGAGAAGCGGCTGGTGGTGACCACAACGTGGGCGCCACCGCTGATAAGGCCTTGCAGAACCTCAGCACCAATGGAGCCGGCGCCGGCGCCGGTCATGAGCACGTACTTGCCCTGGAAGCTGACACCAGATGCGGCAGCCTCGCGCAGGCACTCGAGGTACAGGTGGGTGAGTTTCTTGTTGTAGTCCCAGCCGCTCATGGACTGGCTGCGCAGATGCAGGAAGGGAATGGTGTCCACCTTGGCCTTGGGCGTGCCGTTGGGCTTGGAGCCGAGCGACTTTTTGGCTGCACCGTTGGCCGAGATGATCTGGCTCTCGTTCATCTCAAGCGAACGCAGCACCTCGCCGTACAGGTTCTTGAACTCGAGCTGGGACGTCTTGGAGATCTTGTGCTGCTGCTTCATCAGCTTGTAGAGCCGGGACAAGCCGGTCTGGACCTTGGCGCGCGTGCCGTACTCCGTGATCTTGCCACCTGCGGCCATCTGCTGCACGTAGTGTTCCAGCTTGCGGCAGCTGGCGCGCGGCACCTCGGCATAGTTGAGGTCGCCACGGCTGTCGACGGTGGTGCGCGGACCGGTAGGCAAAGCGACATCCTTGTAGACGGGTGCGGCGTTGAGAACCTCGCGGCAGTTGTCGATCAGCTGTGCGCCGAGCTCCTTGGCCAGCTTGTAGGTCTCGCCACGCTCGGTGGGGCAGTTGTCGATGTGATACTGCATGAACTCGAGAAGTGTGGGATTTGAGCGGTTCATAATGCGGATGCACTGGCTGACAATTTCGCGGTCGACGGCCTGCAGACGTCCAAAGATAATATCGTAGTACATGCTGAGCGCGTCCTGGCGAGCCCAATTCCACGAGGAGTCGTAGACACGAGCTTTGAGTGGGCTGAACACCGGCTCGATGCCGGAAGCATAGAAGTCGCCGTGCTCGGCAGACCAGAGGTCAAGCTGCTGCTGCAGCACCTTGGACGACTCCTGCGATGTCTGGTAGGCTTTGTCGCCGGCGCGCAGGTCCATCTTGAGATAGCGTGCCAGCAGTTCGAGCTGCTGCTTGAACAGCGCGCGCTGGTCCTTGGTCAGGGCATCGATGGCAGCAGGGTCCATCATCATGCCGCCGCCGCCGCCACCGCCATTGTCAGCTGCAGATGCCACCGACAGGCTGACACCGGAGTTGGCAGCGTACTTCTGGGTAACGTCGTCAAGGAATGCTTTGGCATCGGCCTCAGAGCCCAACCGAGAAGCTGGCTCCATGGTAATGGCGAGCAACAGCGCACCGTCCTGGCGGCCGGAACCCAAGCCCCACCGGGACTCGAGGTATTTGCGCGCAGTGGTAATGTTGAAGCCACCGGGCATCTTAGAGGAAATGAGACGGGCAATCAGGCTCTGGGACTGCTTGCCAAGGTTGCCGTCGAAGGTGGCCTGCATAGCAGCTCCAAGCTCGTCGAGGGGTGTGTCTTCTGGCTTGTCGGGAGTAGAGCCAAACTCCTTACCGAGGTCACCGAGAATTTCGTTCTGGAGGGTAGATTTGCCTGAGAGAGGGGTGGTGTTAGAACGGTTGGAAACGCCACAAGCTAGGAACAAATATGTACTTACCACCAACAAGATCCTTCACGGCCTTGCTGAGAGGCACCTCGAGCAGAGGCTTCTTCAGCTTCTGCGCAATCAGAGCGCGCACGATATCGATAGCCTTGACAGGCTCGTCGGGGACCTGGGCGGCCGGGCCAGCGCTGGCTGCTGGTGCCGCCGCGACTGGAGCAGCAGCAGCCGCAGGTGCAGCGCCAGCAGCAGCAGGAGCTGCGCTGGAAGCCTCTGGGGTCGGCTCAGGCTCCTCCTCGATTGGGTCGACGTCATAGTAGATTTCCTTGGCGTCCTTGTTGTAGCAGAGAATCTGTCTCTGGACGGATTTTGCAGCATCATAGGCTTCGTATTTTGACGCCAGAGTCCGCTTGGCCATGACGCCCAGGGTGTCGGCAGGGCCGATCTCGACAATGCGCTCAGCAGTCTTCTCGGCCAAGAAGACATCCTGGGTCTCGATCCATCGCACCGGAGACGCAAACTGGTAAGCCAGCAGCTCCACCAGCAGGGTGTGGGAGAGCTCCTGCTCGATTTCGGGGCGCATGGTGACGACTGTGATCCGGAATGCGGGCGGAGGGTGTAGTTGGCGTCGGAAGACGACAGAGGCAACAGATGCTGGGCGTAAAAGCTCAGAAAGAACCAAAGCTCTGAGATGCGGTAGCTGAGACTTGGTCGATAGCTCGAAGAAGCTGGGGTATCTCTGGAGGTGTAGATGCGATGGCGTTCTTGTCTATGCAAGGGAGAAGGGGTAATTAAAAGCAGATGTGAGAAAGAGCGCAAGAATGAAAGAAGAAGAAGCAAGTAAGACAAGATGCGACAAGATGAGGACAGCTGGGAGGAAGTCCAACTCGACTGGGGAGGATAGCAGTCAAGGAGTGAAGAGCGAGATGTGTGGTGGTGAGAGAGAAAAGTTGAAGCTCGCAGTCGGTCAGACGGAAGGCGAGTTCGTGTTGGGGGAAGGAGAATACTAATCCAGACGGCCCGACACGATTGAAGGGAACAGGGAGAGTCTAGATGTTGGTGATGGAGGGAGGCGACAATGCAGAGAGAAAACAAGCCGGAAGAGGAGGTCCAAGGAAAATCGGGGCCAGCATGAATGAAGGGGTTGAAAAAAGTGGCAGAAAAAACGAGGTCAAAAAATAATACAAAAAAATGGCAGTAAACCTGACCATGGAATTGAGGTTGCTTCTTCTGTTGAAGCTGCAGGAGGCTTCCCAACCAAAATGAGACGGCTAAGCCGTTAACAGACTAGGGCGGAATGCGGCAGGGGACCCACAAGGAACGTTGAGCAGGGCGCAAATGGCACTCGCCGTAGCGCTGATTGGTTGGCCGGCAAAAAGTGATGTAAGGTACGATAAGATAAAGAAGAAGGCAGGCGCGATCGACAACAGGTTTTGGCGACTGGCCGCAGGCTTTGCAGGCTGCTGGTGAGGCATGCAGAGGAAGGTGCGAGTTCTGTTTCGTGCCAGAGCCACCAAGACACCAATGCCGAGGCCACCGAGGTACGTAGAAGTCGACAAAGCGCCCGGAAAGGCCAGCAAACCACTGCCTTCAAGACGCGCCGTCGTTGCGTCGTAAAGTTAAATGACCCGCCCAGAGCGTCGCCCAGCATTGGCTTAGTGGACCAGAGGCGCTAGGACCACTCAGTTACAGCGGGTGCCTGGAAGCGATCATAGATGTGACTGTAGCGCTTGTACCGGTACTTGGAGCTGGACTAATCAAACGTGTATTATGGCCAAAGGTGTTGGGCTGGGTCTGCGACGGGCAAGCACCCTGACGTATGTGCAGCGTATCTTATCGACCCCCTCGCAGCCGTGCCTTCCCCAACTGGTTGCAGGAAGCGAAGGCAGCCGCGTCCGACACGTCCTGCTGTGCTAGGAGAGCAACGTGCACTCGGCGCCGAAGCGGTAAGGCCTGCCAATAGAGACGACACCGCCTTCCAGCTGTGGCAGTTGCTCTCGAGACGTCGCAGTGGCTCCGAGTCCGTCCCAAATGGACGCTCGAAATCCGCCTCATTTGCGACTGCCTGCTCCGCGTCCGCCCCAACTGTCCACCCCAATGACTGGTGCTGTATTTTACTGAACACGGAGCCATTTGGAATCATTGTGTCCATTTCTAAGCGTCCGTGGCCTCAACATCACACAAGCGAACACCTGTCCCCCACTGCCTGGCGTACCTTACGCAAGCAGCTCATCTGTTGAGGCAGGTCCGATGGATAGCAGTTGCCAGTAACTGCTTCTGTTACCCGCTCACCGCCTTTGCTTTGTACTGGTACTTGCCCCCGATGTTGAGTGGGGTGTCCCCAATTTGCCATTGCCCCATCTACGGGACTCCTGGCTGGGTCGGTACCCGGCGACAGCACCCCGACGCACGCAAGACAGGGGTCCCTTCAAGCCCAGAAGGGAGAAGCCCCTCTGGCTGCCGTGCCGACCTGCAGGCACTATGGCAGCTTTTTTTGCCCTTTTTTTTTTTGTCCGCTCCCCCAACAAACGCGCCTGTCTTTCGGTTGGTGAGTTGGTCGCAGCTTCCCTTGTTGGTCCCTGTTCGAGCCCACCCATACATTGCCTTACGTTTCTTTTTCTCGTTTTTTATTTGACGGTCGGGCCATTGGCATTAAATTTTTGGTTGCTGTTGTTGGGAAGAGCAACGGCAAGCTTTTTTTCTGCCACCTTCTGCCATCCACCCGAGCGAAACAACGAGTTAGGAAAAAAGAGGAAAAAAAGAAGAGAACAACAAAACTGTCCAGACGCTTTCTTGTCGCTGAGCTTCTTGCATCCCTCCTGTCCTTCAATTTCTCACGCTCCCTCTGTCCTCTTACTCCCTTTTTCTTCATCTCGAGTGCGCCTGCCGCTGACACCGCCTCGACCTGCCCTTGTCTCCAAAAGCTTCACGATCTCATAAGATCCTCAGGGCCCTCGAGCTACGGCAGCTTCCTGTTCCCGTTAATTATCCCTTAATTGCTTTCTTTCTTACTGCTTCTGCCCCTCCTTGCTCTCTGCATCATCGCCGCTTCTTTTTGCCGCCTTTCGAGCTCCCTCTTTGCTGAGCTGGAGTCCATGTAAGCTCCCCTCTCCCCAGACTCCCCATTGCTGCCCCTTTCTTCCATTTTCTCGCCATTCCCGCCAGCTTATCTAACGTCTGCAGCTTCTCTTCGCCAATCTCGGTGCCCTCACCCCCCTGATACCCTCGCCATGTACGGCACTGGCACCGGCCCGCAGACGGGCGTCTCTACGCCCCGAACATCCTCTTCTCTCCGCCCTCTCACCATCTCCCACGGCTCGCTGGAGACCTCTTTCCTGGTCCCCACTAGCCTGCACTTCCACGCCACCCAGCTCAAGGAGCGCTTTGCTGCCAGCTTACCAGAACCCACCGACGAGCTTGCTCAAGATGACGAGCCATCGTCTGTCGCAGAGCTGCTGGCACGCTATATGGGCTACATCGCCAAAGAGGTCGACGAGGGCGAGGACGACTCTCTTGGCTCGTACGAGGAGGTGCTTAAGTTGATCCTCAACGAGTTCGAGCGCGCATACCTGCGCGGCAACGAGGTCCACGTCTTGGCCGCCTCTCTGCCCGGCATTGACGCCAAGAAGCTGGTTGTCGTGCGCAGCTACTATGCCGCCCGCGCAGTCTCCAACCGCACCATCCGCCCGCACATGTCGGCGCTCTTCCGGGCTGCCGAGGACGGCTCCGCAAAGATCTACAGCATCTTCGGCGGCCAGGGAAACATCGAGGAGTACTTCGAGGAGCTGCGTGAGCTCTACGAGACCTACCCGGCGTTTGTCGGTGATCTTATTACCGGCGCCGCCGACCAGCTACTGACGCTGGCCAAGCACCCCAACGCCGACAAGCTATTCGCCAAGGGCCTCGACGTCATGACGTGGCTGCGGCGCCCGGAGTCGACACCCGATGTCGACTATCTCGTGTCTGCGCCCGTCAGCTTCCCATTGATTGGTCTCGTGCAGCTGGCCCACTACTCCGTCACCTGCAAGGTGCTCGGCTTACACCCCGGCCTTCTGCGCGACCGCATGCGCGGTTCCACTGGTCACTCGCAGGGTATTGTGCTGGCTGCCGTGACCGCAGCCGCCGATTCGTGGGAGTCCTTTGACGAGCTTGCTCAGTCTGCCATCACCATCCTCTTCTGGATCGGCTCGCGCAGCCAGCAGACTTTCCCCCGGACGTCGCTCACACCCTCCATGCTACAGGACTCCATCGACAATGGCGAGGGTGTGCCAACACCCATGCTTAGCATTCGCGACCTCTCCCAGGCACAGGTCCAAAAACACATCGACGCTACCAACCAGTACCTCCCTACCGATCGCCACATTTCCATCTCGCTCATCAACAGCCCGCGCAACATGGTTGTGACTGGTCCACCAATTTCTCTGTACGGTCTCAATCTGCAGCTGCGCAAGGTCAAGGCCCCTACTGGACTTGAGCAGAATCGCATCCCGTACACTGAGCGGAAAGTGCGCTTCGTCAACCGTTTCCTGCCTATCACCGCCCCTTTCCACAGCCAATACCTCCAACATGCCACCACCTCGCTCATTGACGAGGACCTGAGCAGCATCCACATCGACGCCAAGGACCTGGGCATTGCGGTTTTCGACACCAACACCGGAAACGATCTGCGCGAGTCTGTCCGCGGTAACATTGTGCCCACTCTTGTCCGCCTTATCACCCGCGACCCCGTCCACTGGGAGACTGCCACTGTCTTCCCTGAAGCCACTCACGTTCTCGACTTTGGTCCTGGTGGCATTTCTGGTCTTGGAATCTTGACCAGCCGCAACAAGGAGGGCACCGGTGTTCGCGTCATCTTGGCTGGCACTGTCAGCGGCACTATCACCGAGGTCGGCTACAAGCCCGAGCTCTTTGACCGTGATGAGGAGAACGCTGTCAAATATGCAATGGACTGGGTGCGCGAGTATGGCCCGCGCTTGGTCAAGACCAAGAGTGGCCAGACCTTTGTCGACACCAAGATGAGCAGATTGCTCGGTGTCCCGCCCGTCATGGTTGCTGGCATGACACCCACCACCGTCCCATGGGACTTTGTTGCTGCCACAATGAACGCCGGCTATCATATTGAGCTGGGTGGTGGCGGCTACTACAATGCCAAGACCCTGACCGCTGCTCTGCGCAAGATTGAGGCTGCCATCCCGGCCGGTCGTGGTATTACCATCAACCTGATCTATGTGAACCCGCGTGCCATGGCATGGCAGATCCCGTTGATTGGTCGTCTTCGCTCCGAGGGTGTTCCCATCGAGGGTCTGACTATTGGTGCCGGTGTTCCCTCCATCGAGGTTGCGCAGGAGTACATTGAGACCCTGGGCTTGAAGCACATTGCCTTCAAGCCTGGTTCCTCCGATGCCATCCAGGCCGTCATCAACATTGCCAAGGCCAACCCCAAGTTCCCTGTTATCATGCAGTGGACAGGTGGTCGTGGCGGCGGTCATCACTCGTTCGAGGACTTCCACCAGCCCATCCTCCAGATGTACAGCCGCATTCGTCGCTCTGAGAACATCATCCTTGTTGCTGGCAGTGGTTTCGGAGGTGCCGAGGACACCTACCCCTACATCACTGGCGAGTGGTCCAAGAAGTACGGCTACCCGCCGATGCCATTTGATGGATGTCTCTTCGGCAGCCGCATGATGGTTTCCAAGGAGGCTCACACAAGCAAAAATGCCAAGAAAGCCATCATCGACGCTGAGGGTCTGGATGACTCGGCCTGGGAGAAGACCTACAAGGGCCCTGCAGGCGGTGTCATCACAGTGCGGTCTGAGATGGGTGAGCCCATCCACAAGCTGGCCACCCGCGGTGTCAAGTTCTGGGCCGAAATGGACCAGAAGATCTTCAGCTTGCCCAAGGAGAAGCGCATCGTCGAGCTCAAGAAGAAGCGCGACTACATCATCAAGAAGCTCAATGATGACTTCCAGAAAGTGTGGTTCGGTCGCAACAAGGCTGGCGAGACCGTTGACCTGGAGGACATGACCTACGGCGAGGTTGTGCGCCGCATGGTTGAGTTGCTTTATGTCAAGCATGAAAAGCGCTGGATCGACCCCTCCTTTGAGAAGCTGACTGGTGACTTCATTCACCGTGTCGAAGAGCGCTTCATCACCGACCCGAACCAGATGTCGCGGCTGCAAAACTATGCAGACCTTGACGAGCCTTTCTCGGCTGTTGAGCAGATTCTTGCCTGCTACCCCGAGGCAGACAAACAGATCATCAACGCACAGGATGTCCAACACTTTATTCTCTTGTGCCAGCGTCGTGGCCAGAAGCCCGTCACCTTCGTTCCGGCTCTCGACGAAAACTTTGAGAACTTCTTCAAGAAGGACTCCCTGTGGCAGTCGGAAGACCTGGAGGCTGTCATCGGCCAAGATGTTGGTCGTACCTGTATTCTGCAGGGTCCCGTGGCAGTCAAATACTCCACTGTCTTGGACGAGCCCATCAAGCAGATCCTAGACAACATCCACCACGCCCACATTGCTGGATTGACCAAGGCCGAGTACAAGGGTGACGCCTCGTCCATCCCGAGCATTGAGTACTTCGGCGGCAAGGTTACCGAGAGTGATGTCCCTGTTGACCTGGAGAGCGTGTCTGAATCGTATGACGAGCACAAGAACATTTACCGCATTGCCAACGCCGAAAATATTCCCCTCCCATCTGATGACGATTGGCTGTCTTTGATTGCTGGCAAGAATAACTCATGGCGCCGAGCTCTTCTTCTTTCAGACGTGCTGGTTCAAGGCAAGAAGTACCAGACGAACCCGATGAAGCGTGTGTTCGCCCCTATTCGTGGTCTGTTTGTGGAGATCCGCAACCCCAACGAACCGGAGAAGACTGAGATCCTGCTCAAGGAGCAGCCTCGCCCGAACCACTACATCGACGTTGTGCACGTCAAGCTCACTGGGAAGAATCAGATCCTGGTCAACGTGATCAAGCAGTCGTCTGCGCTAGGCAAGCCAGTTGATCTGCCGCTTAAGTTCACGTATCACCCCGAGGCTGGCTACGCCCCGATCCACGAGGTCATGGAGGACCGCAATGATCGCATCAAGGAATTCTACTGGCGCGTGTGGTTCGGCAACGAGCGATTGAACCTTAATGCCGATGTTACGAGCAAGTTTGATGGTGGCAAGGCAATCATCTCTGGTGAAGACATCAACGACTTTGTGCACGCCGTGGGCAACACCGGCGAGGCTTTCGTTGACCGCCCTGGCAAGATTACCTACGCCCCTATGGACTTTGCTATTGTTGTTGGTTGGAAGGCCATCACCAAGCCTATCTTCCCGCGCACCATTGACGGTGACTTGCTGAAGCTTGTTCACCTGTCCAACGAG
Source organism: Raffaelea albimanens (assembly GCA_002778245.1). Taxonomy (NCBI): domain Eukaryota; kingdom Fungi; phylum Ascomycota; class Sordariomycetes; order Ophiostomatales; family Ophiostomataceae; genus Raffaelea; species Raffaelea albimanens. Next base: position 2,162,306 of record PCDJ01000001.1, read on the forward strand.
TTCCGGATGATGCCGGGTGCCGAGCCACTGAAGAAGGGTGACGAGGTGTCCACGACTGCTCAGATCAATGCTGTGGTGAACCAGGAGTCTGGCAAGATGGTCGAGGTGTGTGGCACCATCACGCGCGATGGCGAGCCAGTGATGGAGGTCACGTCGCAGTTCTTGTACCGCGGCGAATACAACGACTTCGAGAACACATTCCAGCGCAAGACAGAGACGCCTATGCAGGTTACCTTGGCAACAACCAAGGACGTGGCTGTGCTGCGCTCAAAGGAATGGTTCCTGCTGGACGACCAGCTGGACTTCCCTCTCCTTGGCCAGACACTCACATTCCGTCTGGAGTCTCTGGTACGTTTCAAGAACAAGACTGTGTTTAGCAGCGTTGAGACACGCGGCCAAGTTCTTTTGGAGCTGCCAACCAAGGAGGTCGTGCAAGTTGCCAGCATCGAGTACGAGGCTGGCGTCTCCAACGGCAACCCTGTGATTGACTACCTGGAGCGTCACGGTTCGTCCATTGAGCAGCCGGTCAACTTTGAGAACCCAATCCCGCTGAGCGGCCGGACGCCATTGCTCTTGCGGGCACCGGCCTCCAACGACACCTACGCGCGTGTCTCCGGTGATTACAACCCGATCCACGTGTCGCGTGTGTTTGCCAACTATGCCAACCTGCCAGGCACAATCACGCACGGCATGTACTCGAGCGCCGCAGTGCGCAGCCTTGTTGAGACATGGGCCGCAGAGAACGATGTCGGCCGCGTGCGGAGCTTCCACGCCTCGCTCGTCGGCATGGTTCTTCCCAACGATGATATCCATGTCAAATTGCAGCATGTTGGCATGATTAGTGGTCGCAAGATCATCAAGGTGGAGGCTAGCAACAAGGAGACAGAAGACAAGGTTCTTTTGGGCGAGGCAGAGATCGAGCAGCCCGTCACCGCATATGTGTTCACAGGCCAGGGCTCGCAAGAGCAGGGCATGGGCATGGACCTTTACGACAGCAGCCCGGTGGCGAAGGATGTATGGGACCGTGCAGACAAGTATCTCATGGAAACATATGGTAAGTTTCTTCTACGAAAACATTCACACGGCGTCGTTTTGTGTCCACGCTAACATTTTTTAGGCTTTGCTATTACCAACATTGTGCGGAACAACCCGAAGGAGCTCACCATTCACTTTGGCGGCCCTCGTGGTAAGATGATCCGGCAGAACTACATGACCATGACGTTCGAGACGGTCATGGCGGATGGCTCGATCAAGTCTGAGCGGATCTTCAAGGAGATCAACGAAACAACGCCGTCGTACACCTACCGGTCACCAACCGGTCTGTTGTCGGCGACGCAGTTTACGCAGCCGGCGCTGACACTGATGGAGAAGGCCAGCTTCGAGGACATGAAGTCCAAGGGTCTGGTGCCCCGTGACAGCACTTTTGCTGGTCACTCTCTGGGCGAGTACTCCGCGCTGGCTGCCTTGGCTGATGTCATGCCAATTGAGTCACTGGTGTCTGTTGTGTTCTACCGTGGCTTGACGATGCAGGTCGCAGTGGAGCGGGACGAGAGCGGACGGTCGAACTACTCGATGTGCGCTGTCAACCCGAGCCGGATTTCCAAGACGTTCAACGAGGAGGCTCTGCGGTTTGTTGTTAGCAGCATCTCGGAAGAGACCAAGTGGCTGCTGGAGATTGTCAACTTCAACATTGCCAACATGCAGTACGTGTGTGCTGGTGACCTCCGTGCTCTGGACACACTGGCTGGCGTGACGAACTTTTTGAAGGTTCAGAAGATCGACATCGACCAGATGAAGGCGACGCTCAAGGTGGAGGAGGTGCGCGAGCACCTGGGAGAGATCATCCGGGCCTGCGCGGCAGATACAGAGAAGAAGCCGACACCTCTGGAGCTGCAGCGCGGCTTTGCCACGATCCCGCTGCGTGGCATTGATGTGCCATTCCACTCGACATTCCTGCGGAGTGGTGTCAAGCCCTTCCGGTCGTTCCTGCTCAAGAAGATCAACAAGACAACAATCGACCCTGCCAAGCTGATTGGAAAGTACATTCCGAACGTGACAGCTCGGCCGTTTGAGCTGACCAAGGAGTACTTTGAGGATGTGTACCGGTTGACCAACTCGCCGCGGATTGGCAACGTACTGGCCAACTGGGATAAGTACCAGGAGGACGGTGCCGGTGCGCTGGCGGAGGAGGCCACAAATGGAGTGGAGAACGGCCATGATGTTCACAACGGCACCAACGGCACCAACGGTGTGAATGGGGTGCACCATGACGATGACGATGCCCTTGAGGCATAGGGGCCCAAGGGCATGATCTGTGAGGCAACACGTCGGGTGGAGGAGTCGAGCCAACAGTCTCGTGGCGTCGGTGACACAAAAAAGGAAAACTTGGTTCCAACAGGGCGCAGTGAGCGAGTCTAATGTTTTATATGTTGTGTTTATGCAATTTGTGTGCTTTGCTTTGCTTGTATTTTATATATAGATTCAAGAACGAGTGTAATCTGAGGGTTTATCTAAAATGACTTTGACAGTGAACGTGAAACAGGATGCCAAAGAGTTGTTAGACGTACAAGGAGACGGTGAGTCCGATGTGTTGTTCGCCAGTGTAGGCACAGAACAGGAGCAGCTGACAGCCAGCAACAGAATGATTGACTGAGATGCTGTCTTACTTCGTGAATGCAGGCCCACCATACTGGTCCGATGCCGTAATAGTGCATAGGTGTGCTCCGAAAAAGGAGCGGATGACGGCGTTGGCCGGTGTTCTGGGAGGGCAGTGATGGGGGGGGGCAGTGGGCTTCGGCTCTGGGAAGCCGCCTGTATCTGAGCCTGAAGGTTTTTCCACAGTCGCCGAGCCAATGGACGGAGGGGTATTTTAGAGCAAGCTCCCGACACAAGCTTAGGTGCCAAGTGACTTGCAAAAATATGTTACCCAACGCGCCTGCCATGTGTGGAAGGGAGCCACGGCACATCGTTTCTGGTAATCCAGGAGGGGGGCGCCCTGGACAAAGGCGGGCCCGATCCCCCACAGCAGAGATAAGACAGATAGGCCCGTGCATAAAACGCCACCATTGTTTTCAGCACAACCTCAAGAAGGTGGACGAGCGTGAACGCGGCAGGCTGAAAGAGGGACAACTCGAGCTCTTATTGGGGAAAAGAGGGCTGGAAGATTGTCAAGACGAGGAAAAAAGAAGAGAGGCATTTTCTGGGCCTTCTTTCCTATGCTGATCAATTGCTTTTGACAGCGTTTGGCTATTGGGCCTAGTTCCCTATTTTATTTTCGTTAATTTTTTTTCTACTCTGTTTGCTTATATATATATATCTCCCTCCCTCGCAAAGGGCAAGAACGAGCGGGCCAGCAACGAAAGAAGGGCGAAAACGGAAAGAGCACACAGGGACAAGGTTGTCTGTCGCAAGCACTTCTTATCTAAATAGACAAGAAAGACGAAAAAGACGAAAGAAAACAGACACAAGACACGAAAGACAAGACATCTGCGCAAGCATCCATAGAACAGCACCAATTACCCCACCATGTCTCGACACGTCTACTACGGCACCTTCATCCACGCCCCGGTGCTGGACCAGCTGGAGTACAAGTACCACACGGCTGTGGCTGTCGACACGGACGGCACAATTGCTGCCGTGGAAGCTGTTGCCGACGGCCAGCAGGTCACGGACGGCATTGAGGCCAAGGATGCAGCGTTGGCCGAGGCCTGGATCCGCAAGGAGCTGCTGCCTCGGCTGGGCTGGGCAGCAGACACGGCGGTGACGGCCGGACGGCCGGGACAGTTCTTCTTCCCCGGCTTTATTGGTAAGCTTCAGCGAGGCATTGTGATATTGCGGCAGATCGCAGCCGTTCCAACGCAGCCCGCTTGTTGCCAGTCACTAACAAACCGCCAGACACCCACATCCACGCCTCGCAGTACCCCAACGTGGGCATCTTCGGCAAGTCGACCCTGCTCGACTGGCTCAACAAGTACACCTTCCCGCTGGAGGCCTCGCTTGCCGACCTGGCCAAGGCTCGGCGTGTCTACGGCCGCGCAGTCCGCAAGACTCTGTCGCACGGAACCACAACTGCCGCTTACTACGCCACCATCGATGTTGGCGCCACCAACTTGCTCGCCGACCTGTGCCTTTCTGCCGGCCAGCGCGCCCTCGTCGGCCGTGTCTGCATGGACACCGACATGAGCCCCGAGTTCTACCGCGACGAATCCCCCGAGGAAGCGGAGCGTGCCACTCGCGCCTGCATGGCACACATTGCCAAGATCGACCCGGAGCACAACATTGTCTGCCCCGTCATCACCCCGCGCTTCGCCCCCAGCTGTACTCCGGACCTGCTCGGCCGCCTCGGCTCTCTGGCCAAGGAGACCGACCTGCCCGTCCAGACGCATATCAGCGAGAACAAGAACGAGATCGAGCTTGTCGGCAAGCTGTTTGCAGACACCGTCCCGGGCGGCACCTACACTGACGTCTACGACCACTTTGGCCTGCTCACAAGCCACACCATCCTGGCCCACGGCATCCACTTGACCGACGGCGAGGTCGCCAAGATCCACGAGCGTCGCAGCAAGATCAGCCACTGCCCCTGCAGCAACAGCGCCATCACATCGGGTGCGGCGCGCATCCGCTGGCTGCTCAATTCGGGCATCGAGGTCGGCCTCGGCACTGACGTGAGCGGCGGTTACTCGCCCAGTGTTCTCGAGGCTGCGCGCTCCGCCACGCTGGTCAGCCGCCACGTCGCCATGGGCGGCGACGACACGGCCAAGCTGTCCGTGGACGAGGTGCTGTACCTGGCCACGACCGGCGGTGCTCAGGTTGTCGGCATGTCTGACCGTGTCGGGCAGTTCCAGAAGGGCATGAAATGGGATGCCCAGCTGATCGGCCTGGGCGATGTTGACAGCGAGGGCCGCACTGATGTGGACGGTGAAGGCCACGAGGGCGCTGTCGAAGACACCGACGTGGACGTCTTTGGCTGGGAGACGTGGGACGAGCGAGTGGCCAAGTGGCTGTTCAATGGCGACGACCGCAACACGAAGAAAGTCTGGGTCGATGGCCGTCTTGTCCACGACCGCTCAGCCAGGGGAGGTATTCCCCAGGGGAAGTAAGGACAGCCAGACTGTGGAGTGGGGGGGGGGGGGGGTTTGATGATTTGCTTGATTTGTTTGATTTTCTGATTTTCTGATTTTCTGATTTTCTGATTTTCTGATTTTCTGATTTTCTGATTTTCTGATTTTCTGATTTTCTGATTTTCTGATTTTCTGATTTTCTTTTTGATTTCATGATCTGCTCTTTCTTTCTCTTGGGCATCTGGGATTCCCAACGGTTGCACAGCCTGCGTTCCTGCATTTCCTCTAACGACGTCCCTTTTTGTTTTTGAAGTTTAAACGATCCCATAAAGCTTGGAGCATGGTTTGCTCACAGGAGTTGTCTCGGAAAATTTTGGGTTAGATATATATCCAGCAGGGTTTTTATTTTGGGCTTCGGGGAAGCATGATGGGGAGTATGGGTGAAGAAAGTGCTGGGCACTTTTGGGCAAGAGATACCACGAGACACGGCATACATGGGGAGACACAAACACGCATATGCATTGGACACAGGAAGCGGCACAGGGGAAAGGAGAGACAGACAAAAGGGGAAGACAGATAGGTTGCACAAGGTGAAGGGAGGGTTACAGAGTTGCCGCAAAATAGACGCAGATTGGACAATGCAAAACACGGAGAAGGAAAGGTGCAAAGGTGATTTCAAAGATAAGACATTAAATGTAGAGTCTAGCGGAGCTAGACTGGGTATTTGTAAACTGAAAGAGATAACCGAGAAACCTGACAAACCCAAACGGGACATCTACTCCCAGAAATAGAGCAACGTAAGAAAGAAATTAAGTAGTCTCAATCGAGACAAAAGTCAACGCAAACCGCCTAGATAGAAAAAGAAAGAAACACCCCGTTAAGAACCAAACAGAAAATTAAAAAACGGAAAAGAAAGAAACCACAAGGCAAAACGCCGACACTCTCCTGTGAGAAGAGTTTGATACCTGGAAACACCCTTCCAAACCCATTAGTCAATGTCGATATGGTTCCTCCTGAAAAAGCCATTGTCTTTCCCGGCAGCTCAACGTCAAAACTGTGGCCAGCCGTGTTATTCCTGGGTATCTCTAGCTTTCGTGTCCACACGTGTTTCGTCGTGGGCGTGTCTACTCTTCCATTTCGCCGTACACGCTGCGGTGGTCGTCGGTCTCTTTGTTGTCGTCGTCGTCGCTGCCGTCGCCCTGAGAGCCGTCTGTCCGGCTAGATCTGCTTCCTCCTCTGTCGCGAGCTCCCCTCACCCGCTCCAGCTCCGCTTCCAGACGCACAACCCGCGACTGCAGCGCGCTCCGCTCCGCCTGCAGCTGCCCAATCGCCCGCTCGGCGGCCTCGATGCGCTGCACTTTGCGCTGCCGGCTGCGTTTGGCGGCCTCGTTGTTGCGGTCCTTGAGGCGCTGCTCGCGCACGCGGTCGAACCGGAGGTTGGCCTCGCGGCGGGCGGCGAGTTCGGCGGCGGCGAGGCCCTCGGGAAAGTCGAGGAGGCGGACCATGCCGGCCTCGAGGTCGGCCTTGCGGGGGTGGGCCTCGCAGTAGTCGAGGCGGGCTCTCCAGTCGGACGGGTCGAGGGGTGGAGAAGGAAGTCGATGGCCGACGCTGCCCCCGCCGCCGCCCACCTCTTTCAAATCGACACTGAACTCCATTCCCGAGCTGGACACAAACGGAGGAGGCGTAGTAGAGTACATGCTGGTAGTGAAATCAAGACTGCAGCTGCTCCCACTTCCACTCCCACTGGCGCTCATCTTCATGGCTGGGTCGGACGTAAAGAGAGAGTCTGTGGCGTCTGCGGCAGCAAGGATATCCTGGAGGCCGCGCGTCGCCTCTGGAGCCGAGGCCTCGCCTAGGTCTGGCAAAGAAGATGAGATGGCAGCAGCGGGGAAGGAGCCAGTTGCTGCTGCCTGGTGATTGTTGTGTTTTTCAGTGGGCAGAGAACCGCCATAAAAGGGAAAGCTGTATGGGGCCGGCAGAGGCAGTTGTTGCTGGGCAGAAAAAGACATCTGGACGGAGGCGGCCAGATGCCTTTGCGATGACGAGAGGGTATGAATGTCGTCGGGGATTTCTGGAAAAGTTAGCAAGGTAACAGTACAAATCGAGAAACTCGCGGCGACCGGTAGACCAAGACATGGAGGAAAGCTCACCGGATAAGTATAGACTGTCTCGTGGGAGGAAGAGGCTGGCGAGGGAAACAATGCAGATGTTTGAATAAAGAATAAGAGGAGAGAAGGGGGGAGGAGACGTGAGGAGGAGTAACGAAAACGTCGAGGAAATGCGTGAAGAGAGAGAGAGCTTTGCAGAGAAGAAGAGACGAGACGTCAAGAAGGAAGGAACGCCGATCGTGAATACTTTATAGGGACACAAAAAACAAAAACAGAAAAGAGGCTCTGCGCGATGGGGCCTTCCAAAGAGAGAGAAAGCAATAGAAGAGGATCTGATCTTTATAGTCGCCAGCAACACGTCACTCGCAAAAGACTGTCCTGGCAGCTGCCCTCGCGGTCCTGGCCATTCAGTCCTGGCCGTAGATATTGTCTCGGATCTAGATGTAGGCGGTTCGGGGGGCCTCGCTCACCGTTTACCTTTTACCAGCTACGTCCGTATTCATTTTATTTCCAAGAGAGCCTCTGGCAGCCATGTGACTAGGGACCTACCCGCCTACCTTCCCCAGAGGAAAGCGTATGACGTGTTACACCTCTGTCGTGTTGCGCAGGGTCCATGCCCAGTAAAGTTTCGCCGTTCCGTGTTTCGTATTATGCTCTTGGTAATATAGACAGGGCTACGGATGCTGCAAGGGGGAAAACGTGGCACACGCGTGGTTACAAGGTTGCTCAGGTCTGGGGCTATTGTGCTCTCTGTGGAGATTGATGCCCAACGGGCGGCTATCCAGGCGAGTAGAAGGAGGAGGCGAGATAAGGAGGAGGAGGGAGAGAGCTTGCTCTTGCCGCAGTGACGCAACAGAGCCCCATCAAGGTAAACGGAGGCCTGCTACCAGCTATAGGCCCGACATGCTTTTTGTAAGAGAGTACCCCTGCGTTCTCCAGACGGAAGCGGGAGGTGGCCACATGACTCTGGGCATTTGCACTTTTGCCATGCGTTCTGTATGCTGTGCTTGTCCAACAGAGAGCCTCGAGCCAGGGGCAGAAAGGTCCAAGAGTAGGCGAACGTCGTTGTAGGACAGCCAAAAAAGCTGGAGAAGAACCGCTACTTTTGCGGATCTACACAGTACTTATGCATACCAGGAGAATAGTATGACGCCATCAAAAGTACGATTGGCCAACAGCCGGGTGACGGGGTAGCCCAAACGGCTGGGAACTGCCAAGGAGAGCTGCATTATATACTACACTACCTACACGGGCAGCAGGAACTGCGGGAGGAGGAGCAGGAGGAGTGCGAGGAAACACACAAACACAACTGAAACGCAGATCTGCACCTTCCGGTTGTCTGGAACCGAGAATTTGGCATTTCTGGGCAAACGCTGGCCACAGAGGGCGGGAGATGGGGGCTAACCGTTGTGCAGATGTCGATCCTCTGGAACGTCGGGAATCCAGGCAGCCAGACAGCCAGACAGCCACGAGGCGATATTGCCGCTTTTGTGTAGCATCCAGAAACGGGCTGTGCCTGGCTGCCAGTTGCGAGAATTGTTGTGATGTCGCCGTGTATAGACCAAGAGAGGGAACACTGCATCCCTTCGGACCTGACGGAAATACTAGGACAGGCCAGTTTCTGCAAACAGGACATCCGGCCCGCGGAGGGTTTGTCCCTTTGTCATTGCCTGCTCTCTTTCCCTGTTTGGCTGTCGATCGTTGTTGGTTTCCGCAAAAAAGACTCCGCTCGGAGGTGGACAAAGTGGAAACCCCGGCTGCAGAGAAGGATCAGCCAGCAGCAGAGACGGACAAACAGCACAAACCAGGAAGGAGGAAGGCTTCTCTTACGAGAAATCATCAGAACGGAGCAGCACTTCCCTGCAAAGTCGAACCAAGGTCGCAAGACGAGCGTGGTGAAGCCCCACGCCTCGACGTCATTCGAGCCACCAGGAAGCCGCGACGAAGCCACCAAGCGGCCACCACCAAGCTGCCAGAAGCTACCAAGAGCTCTCGACAGCTACCAGGACGCCCCCAAAGGCACCACGTGTCTCGGGTGAGGGAGTTGTCGATGCAGCATTAATGCAAATTGCCTGGTAGCTTCCCGGTAGCATCTGCATTATCAGCAAGGCCCGCAGCCAAGAGATTCCGGCGCTGCCGACATATCGGGCCAAGGTCACTGGTACCTTGGTTGTTGGTGGTGTTTGGGTGAGTTGGGACGGGTTTCTGACATGGAAGACAAAAGGGCTTGGCGGCACTTATATACTAATTCCCTTGGCATGCAGCAACCCAAGGGCTTGGCAGAGCCGCCTGCGAATCAGATCGGCAGCTGCGAACACTCTCCTGCCAGGATCCTGCCAACCAGCAATCGACTTGGGAGCTCCATCTGCCGCACGTGGTGGTGCCCAGAAGCTGCCCTCGGTCAATGGCACGCCAGGAAGCTCGATGCACAGCTGTTGTCTGGGCCTTTTTTTTTTTTTTTTGCTTGCTGACAGCTCCCAGCAGGCCTATGCCCATTCAACAGACCGAGAACTGCATCGTGCCAAGGCAGCCCGGGCGCCGCCTTCTGCAGGCGCTGCAGCTTCGGCTGACAGTCAGCGCCGCCGGTCATCAGGGCTAGCTTTGGCGCACCACGCCCTGGGAGGAGAGCTCTGCTTCCCAAAGAGGCATGTATCGACCTGTGGATGCAGGGTGGGATGTTGGAGCAGCCTGCCGGGGATGGGCAGCTTGCCGGGGGGTGTCTATAATAAGGCGAGCTGCCCCGGAGCTCTGAGCTGCAGCTCGACCCAGCCGTTGTCTTGTTCTGCAGCAGTTCCCCCCAGCCCGGAAGTTGCCAATCACCCATCCCTCAAGCCCTTGCTCTCCCTGAGACCCCCCTTCGCCATGCGCACCACCATCTCTGTCCTGGCCGGCCTCGCGGCCGTGGCCACCGCTGCCCCTGCCCGCAGCTGCGGCAACAGCAGCACCGGCGGCGACTACAGCGCCTTCCAGTACGAGCCCATCACCAACGTGCAGCTGGGCCCGCGGCCGTACTACCTGCTGAACGACCTGGACGACGGCTACCTCAAGACCAAGCTCAAGTCGTGCTGGAACAAGCCGATCAAGCCGTCCAAGTGGTCCGTCTCCCACCGCGGCGGCGGCACGCTGGAGATCCCGGAGCACTCGGTCGAGTCGGCGCTGGCCGGCGCGCGCATGGGCGCCGGCATCCTCGAGTGCGACGTGGCCTTCACCAAGGACCGCGAGCTGGTGTGCCGCCACAGCCAGTGCGACCTGCACACCACGACCAACATTGTGGACACGCCGCTGGGGGCCAAGTGCACGAAGCCGTTTGTCGCCGCCAACGGCACCACGGCGGCGTCGGCCAAGTGCTGCACCAGCGACATCACGCTGGCCGAGTTCAAGACGCTGTGCGCCAAGATGGACGGCGCCAACAGCAGCGCGACCAACACCGCGGACTACCAGCACGGTACGCCGCGCTGGCGGACGGACCTGTACGGCACGTGCGCGCACCTGCTGAGTCTCAAGGAGCACATTGCCCTGACCGAGTCGCTGGGCCTGGACTTCACGCCGGAGCTCAAGGCGCCCGAGGTCGAGATGCCGTTCCAGGGCGACTACACGCAGGACCACTACGCGCAGCAGTTCATCGACACCTTCAAGGACATGGGCATTTCCGCCAACCGCGTCTGGGCGCAGAGCTTCCAGTACCGCGACATCCTGTACTGGCTCAAGAACGAGCCCGCGTTCGGCCGCCAGGCCGTCTACCTCGACGAGACCGGCGAGACCCCCGAGACCTTCCCGGGCGCCGTGCAGAACCTGACGCTGTACAAGAAGGACGGCGTCAAGGTGGTCGCGCCGCCCATCAACTACCTGCTGGCGGTCAACAACGCCACCGGCGAGATCATCCCGAGCAGCTACGCCGACAAGGCCAACGAGCTGGGCCTCAAGATCATGAGCTGGAGCCTGGACCGCTCGCCGCCCATCTCGAGCGGCATCGACGGCGACTACTACTACAGCTCGGTGGCCAGCGCGATCAAGCGCGACGGCGATATCTACCGCCTGGTGGATGTTATGTGGCGCCAGATTGGCATCATCGGACTGTTCTCTGACTGGAGTGCCACTGTCACCTACTATGCCAACTGCTTCGACATTGCCCTGATCAACTAGATGGAGGTGGAAGGAGAAGGGAAAATACAAGAAAAAGAATAAATTAATGCTTTGTAAATATTGCAATATTCCATACAATACATATTTCTGTACATGGTTTATTGAAAGGCATTTGCCCAAGTTGATGTTCCCTTTAAAAAAAAGCAACCAACAAGACAGCCCAAAAGGGAATAACACCTGGGCGCACAAATTGCAGCGGATGTCGTCAGCGCAAGGGCGCGCCATCGGCAACTGCTTCCGGCCAAGGCAAACCTGATAAATACGCTGAAAGAGACGGGAGAATTGCGAGTGTAAGCCAGGACATTCACAATGTCTGTTGTCAATCGAGCAGTTCGTGTCAAGAGGTGAGCATCCTGGACTGTTTAAGGTGAAGTGACGTCTTTGCTGACGTTAAAAGGCCGTCATGGCCAATCCCCCAAAGAGTGCCCAGAATGCCTCTTCGGGCGTCGTCCTCGTCCTCGTCTCCGCCAAAACCTGCCTTCTCGGCCGTCCAGAAAGTCGTCAACTTTGAAGAAACCGTCGCAAAGCGGCCCGACTTTGACCACTCTGCAAAGCCCATCAAAGTCACAAAGTCGCCAGACCCGGACTGGTCTTTTGGCGACGGCGTCCGCACGCACCAGCCCAGAGACGAGACACCGACAGCGCACAAGGAAATCGACCCCTACAGCCCGGACCGCTCAGTCGGCCAAAACTACCGCCTCTTGGTTTCTGGAATCGCCCCCCGCCCTGTCGGGCTCGTCAGCACCGTCTCGCCCACCGGGAAAAAGAACCTCGCCCCGTTTAGCTATTTCCAGCTCGTCGACCACGACCCGCCGCTGTTTGTCGTCAGCTTCTCGTCGCGGCACGGCGCCGACAAGGACACCCTGGCGAACCTCGAGGCCACGCGCGAGTGCGTGATCAACTCCGTGTCGGAAAGCATGATCGAGGCCGTCAGCAGCACGTCCATCGACGCGCCGTACGGGGTGTCTGAATGGGGCGTGTCGGGGCTGACCGAGGGGGAGACCACGACGGTGAAGCCGTCGCGGGTGCGAGAGTCGATATTTTCCATCGAGGGCAGGGTCGTCGATATCAAGGAGTTGGCGGCGGCGGCGGCGGCGGCGGCGGCGACGCCCCAGATGAGCCGCGCTGCGATTTGCCTTGTCAAGGCGACGCGCTTCTGGGTGCGGCAAGACGCGGCCAACAGCGACTTTAGCCACATTGACCTGGACAAGCTGCGGCCGGTTGGGCAGCTCGGGGGCATCTCGTACGGCCGGATCACGTCCACGTTTGAGCTGCCGCGGACGAGGTGGGAGGACGAGCAGCCAAAGAGCGAATTGCTGACGCGGCTGCAAGACGAGGCAGAGACTACAGACAGTTAGAGAGTCTTTGGATAGATTTAGAAAAGGTATTTAGATTTCAATGGATAAATGATGTTGATGTAAGATACGGATACCTATGATGTTTTTTTTTTTTTTTTTTTTTTTTTGCCAAAAACTCAAGATCACACAATCCAACAGACACAATCAATGTAAGGTCTTTGTCCAGCATCTCAAAAAGTACAAACCCGGGTCCCCTACCCGACCTCGCTCCACTGTTTTAATCAGTGCATTTTTCGGGCCAACAATTTTACAATCTCGGGCTCCCTTTCCGAGAGACCGACTTACATGGAGACAGATTGGTAAGGAAATAACAAAAACGTGCAGATAACGTCACGTAAATAAAATAGAAGAGAGCATGTTTTCACTTGCTGTAATTATTCTGACAAGTACATTTTGATTTGGCTTTATTCATCCGTCGACCAAGCAATGGCTTCAAACATGTCCCGGTGCTCCGCCAGAGCAACTGCTCTGGCCAAACAAACACGCCTCCCCCCGACTTCAAACACATGCAGACACACAATGTCAACAGCCCAGGGCAAAAGAAATGAATGGCTGGCCATTCTGCCAGATAAGCCCGGCGTGCTGGAGACCAGGAAGAAAGTCAAAGAGTAAGGGATTCCTAGTCACAGCCGGATTTGTTTTTTAGGCGTGCTAATCATCGATAGCATCCATTACACAGATATCAAACCATTGATTGCAGATGGAACACTTCCTGCTGCTGGTGGGTTGAAGAACCTTGGGTCGAAACAAATGCCCGTCTACTCACAAACGAAGGCGCAATCTTTGAAAAGCATCCAGTTGATGGACAGCCTGCCAAGTTCAAGGGCAGTGTTGTCGTCTACTCTGCAGAGACCCTTGAGCAAGTCAACAAGCTCATTGAGGACGACATCTACGCCACCAGTGGTGTTTGGGACCTCAGCAAGGCTCAAGTTTTTCCAGTAAGGGAGCCCTCCCCAAGTCGATTGGTTCCCATCTGACATTGAACAGTATGTCCCGGCAATCCGTCAACCGATAGAGTAATGCTCATTAAATAGATGTTTTATTTTTATTTCATATTCTGTCTGTGTCGCGAAATCCAAGTCCAAGTCCAAAAATCTTCCAATTCGTGGTAGCATAATGCTTCCCAGTCTCCAAAAACACCGCCATCAATTAATTTCCTGTCCAAAAGTAGACCTTTCCAATAAAGTCAAGCATGCCTTTCCAATCGACTCGCCAGGTTTTTTTTTTTTTTTTTTTTTTTGTTTTCTTTTTCCCTGGACTTGTTTCACCGAGACTCATAGCCTGGCGCAGTGCCTTCGTACGACGGGTGGTCGTCTTTGGGGCCGAGGGGGACAAACGCGCCAAACTGGTCGAGCTCTTGCTGGTGGGGTTTCGTGTCGCGCGTGCACGCCCTCCAAAACGAAACAACATTGGCAATAGACATGCAGCTATAGAGTCAGAAGAGGACCGGAGAGAGGAGAGGGTGGGGAGACCTACCAGACAAGCAATGACAGGCCTGTACATGTCATTAAGACCTTGGCCTGCAGAGGATAGTACATATGATAGTCACGGTAGCATTCCGCGCTGGTAACGTAACAAAGCAGAAAGGCAAGCGAGGTCACCAGCAGCCATGCAAACACGGCCAGCCAGGGGAAGACCAGGACCAGGTACATCGCTTTGGCCGTTGTGCGCGGGAACGCGAGCGGGTTGCGCCGCTCCGTGTACATGAGCCCGCCATAGGCGAGCCACGACACGATGACGATAAAAATGGCGAACCCGGGCGCGCCAAAAACAATGTATCGGTAGTCGTACTCCACGCTTGTCAGGTTGGTGGAGTATGCCGAGAGGGCGAGGATGGGCACCATGAGGACGAGCATGATGATGCGCAGCGTCCAGGTGTAGCGGGGGAGGGTCGTCGGAGGACCCGTCGTTAATGGCGAAGACATGATGGTTGTGGGTTGAAAGACGGTAGTAATGTTGAATAAAGTTTGACGTGGGATTGGAGAGTGAAAGGCCCAAGGCTGATGATGAAGATGAAGACTGGAGTGAAAGCAGAATGAGAACACAAGAATAAATATCAAACAGAGAACAGCAGTGCTGCTTTGTATGTATCTCAATCGAGGAGGCCCGTAAGACGGCAAGACAATCTTCCTCCAAATACTGCTGGGCCTCTTCATTGCATTTATTTCTCGTCAAAAAACAAGGTTGCACAGCCACGGCGGCTGCGAGGATGCTCTTAGCACTTACTGCCCACGCATGTAGCTATTGATAGGCCCTTTGCTTGCCCACGGTACACAGCAGATTGCCGTCCGTCGACAATACGGACCAAGCGAACAGTGAGTATGTATCCCATTGTTTTCCAGGATGGACCCCCTGCGTTTGTCGAAAGCATCCTCTGGGATTTGCTGGCATCTCACAAATGCTCAGCTCGGCCGAGAGGCAGTACGGAGTACACCACCACAGTATGTAGTAGAGCAAATGGTAACACAGACACGACAGGCGATGGCTATTACGTTAAGCACAAACGAGTATGCAGATCGTGCCGTCCCCCAAAGATAGGACCAACCCAAGTCGGCGAGGTGAACATTTGGGGTATCACCAAGGACGGCCTAGAAACAAATGGTCACAAGGCGCAAGGCCAGACAGCACCAAAAGTACGGAGGCTGCCAGAAAGTTTCTTCTGGAGACCAGACTGAGAACACGTACTTTGTAGCTTACGCGGACGGCACAGTACTGTTAAACGAATGGGACAAGTGCATCGTATCAGCACAAAGGATCACACTAGCAACTTCCGTTTCAGGGAGGAACAGAAGAAAGACAATAAATACGAGTGCATTGCCAGGCAGGCACAAACATACTTGTAGAGCCTAGGGCTGAATGGGGGGACCAGAGCGAAATGGTGTGTTGTGACGAGGCCTGTGATAGGCTTTCCAGTGGCTCTATCATGGTACGGAGCACAAGCTTCAAATCCTGACAGTTTCAGCCAAGACAAATACATAGTAACACCGGGGCGCAGGCAGTGGCAGCCCTACACCTGGCGCCAGCTGGCAGCCTGGCGGAATCTTTTACTCAGTGAGTTTTCACGTTCTTGCCTTTTCTCCAGGCACTAGCACTCATTGCTCCTTCTACAAATTGATTTACAGGAAGGTGCAACCCACTGGAAATAATGCACCCCATTCCCATATGGACAGTTTTAGGCTCTAGAACTTTCTTCTTGAATAACCTTGCTTTTTTGTCCCTCTTTTTTCACTCTCTCACCACTTCTACATATTGCACACGCTGCACTGGCTCATACTCTGAACGATACTCTTCATACTCGTCATCCTTGTCCGATATGCGCAAGTACCCCCCCACTTCCTTCCGGCGGCCAATGGACTGCACCCAGCGGATGATGTTGCCCAGCTCGCCGGTCCAGAGCAGGCCCAGGAAGATCACCAGCACCGTCACGGGCACGGCTGTGGCCCAGTACGCCCACTGGTTCAGCTCCATGTTGCGGACGTCGTTGGTGTTCATGCCAAAGACAGTGGCGACAAAGCTGAGCGGCAGGAAGATGATGGTGACAATGGTGAAGGCATAGATGGCGTTGTCGTGCCGGTCCTTGGTCGTGTCGATCTTGTTTTTGTTGGACCTCTCCAGCTCACTCGCCCAGCGGCGGAAAGCCGCAAAGTCCTGCCTGCGCCCCTTGAGAAACTGCACGCACTCGTCCAGGAGCAGCATCCGACAGCCGCCCGGGTCGGTGGACGACAGGCGGAAGGCGGCCTCGCTCTCAGACGTGTCGCCAACGCTGATGATGTACGTGTCCGGCACGGTCACACCCGTGGTGTAGTAGCTGCGGTCGGGGCCGACCGTGTATCCTGATGGCCGCGAGCGTGAGTTCGAGTGCGAATTCGGCTCGTAGTATGACTGCGTGCCCCGCTCGTACTCGCTCTCGCTCCGGGACCGCGAGCGCCTGTTGGACAGCTCGGCCCTGGTGGCAAAGCGGCCCTGGTCGACATCCGTGTAATACCCACCCGATGGTCCCTGCCTGGCTGTTGTTGCATTTTTGCTTGAAGGCGGCATCTCATACGACGCGAGGCTCTGGAAGAGATACAGCTGTGTCTCGACAACCTGCTGCATCGCCAAAATCTCTTCGTCCAACAGGCTGATGCGCCGCTCACGGGCACGGTCCGAGGCCTTGGAAACAATATCAGACTCAATCGTGTCAAGGCTGGTCGAGTAGCAGTCGCTGATGCTTGGGTACTGCCGCTGCTCGGCTGGCTTGTCCTGGATCAGCGCCAAGGTCAGCAGCGACAGCAGCTCAAGTGGCTGCACGATAACCCTCTCCACCAGTGGCGTCTCACCCAGAGCACCGACAATGTCGCGCATGCTACTTCGCACGAGATCGACGGCGTGCTCGACCAGGGTCTCGCTGCGCGAGACGTCGCGTGGAAAAAGCACGAGCCCGATCAACAGATGAACCCAGGCCTCGACCATCTCCTTGGGCACATTGACGTGCGTGCGTTGCTCTTGTAGGCTGGCAGGTGCAAAGCGGGCGTCAAAGGCATGGATGTCAACACAGAGGTTGCGCAGGGTGAGGCGCAGTTGGTGAGCACCCGCCGAGAGCGTGTGCTTCCGGTGGCGACCCCTGCTCTGAGCGCCCTTCTGAAGGTCCAGGATGGCCTGAATTGCTCCCCAGAATTTGCCAATCGTTGGCACCTGAACGTGTGGTGGACAGAAGAAGCGGAACACGACGCTGGCCGCGTTGTAAATGTCTAGTTCCAGCTCGTAGATGCTCTGCTGCGTGTTGTGGGAGTCCGAGAGTTTGGCCACCTCGATGCCTTCTTTCTCTAGCTGTTCATACACCTCGTCATGTGTGGCCTCGGGACAATCACGATAGGCGCGTCTATCGCCGAAGCTGGTCTCCGTGCAGAGATAGTCGTCCACCTCGCGCAGGTGGTTGTCGAGCGTGTCCTCGTCGACGGCATTGTATTGGGGGTGGACGACGCCGTCGAGACAGGCAAAGATGGATATGTGCTTGCGCGCAGACGGCGGTGGCGGATGGCTGGCAAGATCCGGATTTGCCGAAGGTCCCGGTGTCGAGGAGGCGGACGGTCCGGACGGACCTCCTCCTGACGGCTCTGCCTCTTCGTCGGCTTCTTGTTCTTTGGGCAGCAAGACGCCTGTGGGCAGACGGGTCGTCGATTCTCTGTTCCAGTTAGGAGAGGAATAGAGAAAGAAAGAGGGGAAAGCAATGAAACAGTGGAACATACTCTACTCGCATTTCCAGCGTCACCCGGTCGCTCACGTTCTTGGCCATATTCCAGAAGCGCGGCCACTCGTCCGCGGTGACGGGCCGCTTCCGCCGGTAAAAGCTCAGTCGCCGTGGCCAGAACTCGCGGAAGTGCGAAACAAAGGCCAACCAGGAGCGGCACTCCTCAACCGGGATCACCCACTGGACTGCGTGGTTGTAGGCCACTGTGATCATAGCCGGGTTCTGCTGCGGGTCGGCCATGTCCTGGGCCGACTTCGGCAGCCGCTCGATCGACGGGACGCAGAGCGTGTCCTGGGACATGCGGCCATACGTGAAAAGAAAGGCGTTGTCCACAACGAGACACCAGAGTTGCGCCACATGGAAACACATCCGCGGCTGCACTCCGCCGATTTGGCAGACGGCCTGCAGATCGTCGCGCTTTCTGCTTGCGCGCGAGAACTTGCTCTGCATCAGGGTCTCGACGGGGAACGCCGTTGGGTGCTGGTCCAGGGCCGCCTCGAGGCCCGAGTACCGCTCAAACGAAAAGTACGGCAGGCAGAACCAGGTGACGGTGCGGCTGGCGAAGCGAGTGCCGTCCGCCGGCAGGGGCTTCTGGACGCAGTCGGGCTCCATGTGGTAGACTCTGTGGCCAGAGGCCGTGTGGAGGAACTTGACATGCTTGCGCCGGACGCTGGCGAGCAGGTCGCGGATGCCCTTGGACTCGGCGGGGGACCATTCCGCAGAGCGATGGACCTCTGTCTGTTTGTGTGAGTTTCCTTTGCGTCACGCTTTCACCGATTGTCTTCACTTACCGAAAACTCCTCGAACTCCATGAAGTTGCGCTCACAATGCCTACTAGTTAGCACGCAACTATCTCTCTCGTCCCCGTCTCTCAGCCATTGACTTACCTCCATCGGAACATCGGCTTCGGTCGCGATCGGCCGCCTGCCACCACCGTCAGCTTGGCGCCGTGCGAGTCGCCAAGCGTGTAGTTTCCGTTGTAAGTGGACGCATACACGTGCGACAATTCAAACGGCCGAGGTGTTGTGTCTTTGGTGCCATTTCCGTTGCCGTTGCCGTTGCCACTCTCGCCCCCCTCCTTCTCCATCTCGTCACCACTCTGCACCGTGCTGTCCTTCGAAACCGACGTCGCACGCGACATGCTAGAAGGTGTGAAGGAGTATACCGCCGAGGTGCTGTCGACATTGTCGCTCCTAATATGGGAAATATATGGCGGTGAATACCGACGGACACGCACCTCGATGTCGGAATCAGAATCCCAGTCTCTGCTTCTCCCCCTGCTTCTCCCCCTGTCTCTAATTCTCTTCCTTTCTCTGCTTCTCTCCCTTTCTCTGCTTCTTTCCCTTAATATGATTTGCCCTCTTTCTCTGCTTCCGCTTCCGCTTCTGCTTCTGCTTCGGCTGTCTGCCTTGTCAAAGGTTACCCTGTGCTGGAGAGAACGACTACGCGCCCGTAAATTAGGCGTGTCGACGGATTCTCGGTGGGTGGTCACTAGACCTGGCGGCTGCCGCGATGGTGAGCCTGCCCGGGAAGGAGACCCAGGTGCTGGAGATGGGGATGCTGGCCGTTCCCGTGTCGGCGGTGCGTCGGCCGGTGATGTCTCTGCGGAAAATGTCTCTGAAGGTGACGTCTGTCTCGGCGACGTACGCGTGGGCGACTCGGGCGATATCCGGGCCGACTTGGTCTCTGCCCGTGTCGGCGATGTCTCCCGGTTCGTCAAAATGCTCCTTCCTGGCTGTGGCCTGTCTCTCGATCGGGGCGTGAAGTTAATTCGTGGTTCCAGAACAAGCCGATCACGAGAATTGTCCCGTGGATGATAGCCTCCGTCTGAAGATTCCAGATCCGACTCTGACCCATACACACTGCGTGACGACGAGACTGATCGGGACGACCTCCTAGGGGCCCTGCTCGGTAACAATCCGGCGTACTCGCCCTCGTCCAGGTTCTGCTGCTGATTGATGTACTGGTAGCCTGGGTAGTATGGAACAGGGTAGTACAGTGGCCCACCGGCTGCATCTGGGGACATGGGCATAGGCATGCCCATCGGCATTGCCATTCCCATTGGGGGGCCCATTGGTGTGCCCATAGACGGCACCGGCGGTGGGAGGTAGTAGCGCGATAGCATTGGTCCCGACCCGGGACTGGCCGCCTGCCTCGGCCAGGGCCTGTGCCTGAACGGCGGTGAAGGTGAACGGCGCTCAGACGACGACGGCCCGGGCTGGCCCAGCCTATCTGGCATTGTTCTGCGCCGTTGTAAGGGGCGTATGCCCGGGTTGTCATCTTCATAAAAGGACATTGTTTCTGACGGTAACGCGCGCGTGTGTTTTGTTTGGAAGCTGGATTGAGTCCCAGGGGAACAGAAAGAAAAGAATGAAAAAAGGAAAAGGAAAAGGGAAACAGTAAGAAGCAACCCCAACCTCTGGGCTTTGTAGAGATTAAAAGACGTCGACCGGATTGGGTTTGGGCTCTGCAGTATTATGGGTGGTCCCGTAATATCTCACACGCATACACAATATGGACCACAAATATGCAATGCTACTGCGTTATGTACGAGTAAGCTTGACCAACCAGTCGCAAGACAGAAAAAAGCTGCAGCGTTCAAGCTGACCAAAAAAGGGCCATAAAACGGGAATCTTTGCTGCAAATAGACAGCTGAAAAGACGGGGCGGGTCGTGACGGGCAATACTCGCACGAAATGGTGTGGTACGCAAGGCTGAGCTACCAATGCCAACGCCCCCGGCATCAGTAACACGAATTATTTCAAAAGATCAACGTTGGAATTGTGCTAGGGAATTAATGCATATTATGAGGCTCAGATGGTACAGTTGGTGTTCCAGTCCAAGGATCGAGCAGGAGTCATACTGCCAGCCCGGTGATGTAAGCCGTTCCCTTTTATTCTCATTCCTGTACTTTTTTTTTCTTTTTCCCTCTCTTTTTGTTGCGCAGTGGCGGTTCAGCCTTGTTCGTTCTTGGTCTCGGCCTCGTCCTTTTCGTGGCGGGACTCTTCTCCGTCGTCGGCCTTGCCCTCTTATTCGACATCCTTTTTCATCATCTCATGTCTGGCCGTCTCGGCAATCACCGTCCGGCGGATGGCTTCTGCGCCAGCACCAACGGCCAGCAGCCCCGCGCCCGCGCTCACGGCGCCGCCCACCACGGCTTTCGCGGCAGCACCACCGGCACCGGCGCTCTGCAGAGTCGAAAAAGCGCTTCCGGCGGCCGCGTTTCCTATGTGGGAATGGATTCCAGCAGCGGCAGAGGCTGTTTGTCAGTGAAATGTAAAGAAAAGAAACGGCAGGGTAGGAAAGGGAGCAGGAAATGGCATTCACCAAAAGGGTAAACACAAAAGACCTACCGCCGGCTATGCCTGCGCCACTGAACCCGAGCACGGGCAGGGCGATTCCAGTCGCGACAATGGGTGCCGCCGCGACGACGCTGGCGGCACCGGCCACGCCGTATATCGCCATTGTCTCTGGGTTTTCGCTTGAAAACCGGGCGACCTGTGAGTGTGAGTAAGGGGTTAGCTGATCTCTTTGTTTTTTTTTTTTGTCTCAAAAGAGGCCTCGGGACAAACATTCTTTCCTGCCTCCTTCAGAACATTGGCTGCGTTCCTGCCCAGGGCCTCCACGCCAGGACCTGCGGCCTTGCTGAACTCGCCGAGACCACGGGCCGTGTTCTCGCAGAAAGCCTTCATTTCAGGACTGTTGTTGGCGTTCTTGCTCATCTCGCCGAGACCGCGGGCAGCGTTCTCTCCAAGCTGCTGCGCACACGGAGCGGCGGCCCTGGCGAACGCGTCCAGGCCGCGGGCGGCGTTCCCGCTGAACTGGCCAAACCCGCGGGCGGCGTCTTCCATGGGAGGGCCCACCGCCTGGGCGACGTCTTTGCAGAAAGACCAGAAATTGGACATTTTGGGGTTGAGGATTGAGGGTCTTGTGTTCTTGTGGTGGTCGGTTTGGCTAGGAAACGAAGGCAGACTGACGATGCCAGAAATAAAAGGGTAAACGACAAAACGTGTGTAGAGGAAAAGTCTTGGTTTGTGCAAAAAAAAAAAAAAAAAAAAAAAAAAAAAAAAAAAAAAAAAAAACTCTCTCAAAGCAACTCAAAGAAATTCCAAAAAAATTCAGAGAATATGTTGCCATGGCATTCCATGTCTTCCTCGGGCAGAACAAACAGATGGGCAAGGCTCGCAGAAAAAACCTGGCCCCCGCTCGTTGTGACACAGAAAAGAAAAGAAAAAAAAAAAACGGCCGACGTGGACTACAGTCTACGAACGGAAAAAAATGGTTAAAGATGGTGTCGACAATCATGGCTAGTGTACGGCGCACGATTCTCAAGCCATGTGGAAGTGTAGTCGTGGAGACAGCTGACAGAAAGAGTGGCTGCTAGTTCAGATACATCGACGGCGAGGCCGAACTTTCTGTACCCTGCCATTCAGACGAACAACCCACAGAAGAATTTCAAGCGCACAACAGTGTTTATTTCACCGGCCCAACCGTTTGCATCATTTCGTGCTCGTCTGTAATAACTACACCAAAAAATAAAACCCCTTCTATTACACCCTCTACAGGCACCGCATAAAGTCGTCCACTGATATCGGCTTCCGCACGGCATTGTTCAGTCCTTCGTGGAACGTCACCCACACCCTCGTCTTTTCCGTGCCCACACCCTCTTCGTCTTCGTGCTGCTCGGCCGCCCCGGACTTGGTCCGCCCGTGCCGCCGCTGGGCATTGCCGTCGCCTTCCTGCAAGGGGTTTTTCGTGGGCTTTGGCTCGTTTGTAATGATGCGTCCGAAAAAGTCCCGCTTGACGCCCAGCTCGAGGAGGGCAGCTTCGACCTTGGCGGCCTGTGCCTTTTGCTTTTCCGACTGCAGATTCTCCTTGTCGACGGGAACATTGTTGCTGCTGCTGCCGCTGCTGTCGTCTTCACCCAAGGGCCGGCCGGCCGAGAAGCGTGCCTGCCGAGCAGCACTCGCTCGAAGGGCCAGAGTCTTGCGCAGTTCCTGGTCCAGGACTTGGCGGACGGCATAGCGTGTCGGTGCATGGCTGGCCAGGACCAAGTGGCTGGCCGTCTCAAAGGTTGACAACATGTCGATATCACTGGGATGTTAGACGAAGAAAGTGAAAAAAAAAACAGAAAAATAGAAAGCATTCAAAGTGCTTCAAAACTTACGGATCCATTCGGTATACCCATTGGGGCCGGCCCGTGGTGCTCGTCTCCTCCAGCATGCCACGCTGCAAACGGATGCCCAGCTCGGCCAGCACCTCGGCGGCCCGCTTGACCAGCACCTTTTCGCTCTCGCGACGGACACTCGCGACAGAGTTGTTGCCGTTGGGGTTGCCTCCCGCTCCGCTGCCGAGGTTCACCAGCACTGGCTTCACGTCTGGCGACACCAGCCGCAGCACGTACGGCAGGAAATCAGCAGCCAGGTCGTCTGCATTGCGGAACGCCCGCAGCAGCGACAGCGGCAGGTCCGCCTGGATGGCTTGCAGCGCGGCGCGGTTGTGTTTCTCCGCCTCGCGGGCGGCAAAGTCTGCACGAGGCCCAGAGAAGGGGCCGGGAACCTCTTGCTCCTTGTCGTAATCGTTCACGAGATTGTCGTACCGCTTTGCAGTGGAAAACAGCTGGTGGCACGCCAGGACGGGCTGGCTCGTGTAGGCGGCAAGCTCCCATTCCTGGCTCGAGAAGATGCGTCGCGAGCAGGCGTCGTGGAAATGGAACCATTCGTAGGCGGCATCGGGCTTGGAGAGGTACGAGTCGTCGTTGAACTCGCGGTTCGGGTACTCGGCAAAGATGTCGTTGATGATCCGGTCGACGTCGCCGCTGGTATCGATCATCTCACGCAACCGCTCAGAAGCATACCGGTACTGGTGCTCGGCAAAGTTCATCTGCTCCTTGGGCTGCTCGTGACGGTACAGTCTCTTGTGACTGCTCCCGGGGGAGGTGGCCATGGCGGCCGCCGCAGCTGATTTGGGGAAGCCGGCGCCTTCTTGGAAAACACGCGTGACAATCTCGCGAGCACCACCGCGGCCGAGTCCTCGTGCTCCCATTCCTCCGCTGCCACCGTTGCCGCCGTGTGCAAGGTCGGGAAGCACATTCTGGTCTACCCAGAACCGCGTGAGACGAGGTGGCGTTGCTGCTGGTGCCGTTGCTGGTGCCGTTGCTATCGTTGTCGCTGTCGCCGCAGCCTTTGCGGAAGCGGCTTCTGCAGAGGCCCGCAGTCTTCGGGCCACCCATTCGCCCACAACCATGACACCGCGCAAGTCGCCTTGGGCCGTGCTCTCAGCTCCTCGCCGCACGTCAACACCATTGCCCATACCCCAGGCTGCCTCGCAGATTTTGCGGGCAGCTTCCTTCTCGCAAGGAATGCCTTCCTTCTCGAAAATGGTCTTCAGACGGGTCACCACCGTGTCCACACTGGGCTTGCCAACATGGACAATCTCGGCAAGGCCGGACTGCCGCAGGGGACGCAGCGAGACGTGGTACACATCGTTGCAGATGAGAATCAGTGGTCGCATCTGGCGGAAGTCGTCTTTCTTGTTGCGGCGTTTTGACGTGGTCGCGGTCGAAGCATTTGCCCCCCCTGCATTCCGCTGGTCGAGCTGCACCAGGTCCATCAGGGCCTTGACAAAGCCACCCTCGCCGGACGCGCCGCTGCCGCTTACAACACCGTCAACCTCATCAACAACCACACACACGGGCCGCGCAATCTTGGAAGCCTTGTGGTCAACTGTCTTGACATTTTCTGTGCCGAGACTGGTCCGGATACGGCCATTGACCACATCGCGGCTCCGGTCGTCACTGGCGTTGATCTCCAGGACCTCGTAGCCGGCCTGGCGAGCGCACACGTGGGCGAGCGTGGTCTTTCCGAGACCAGGTGGACCAGCCAGAATGAGAATCTTGCGGTGCGGCTTCTCCTCCTCGGGCTGGTTGCTGGAATTCGGGCCTGTGCTTGCGTTTCCGCCTGGACCTCCTCCTGGCCGGCGTGTGCCACTCCCTAGCCGTTTGGTCTTGGCCATGTGCGGGAAGACAACCTGGTCCCACCGTTTGAGCCAGCGCAGCACGAGCCGGTTGGTCAGGTCGTCGCCCACAAGATCCATGAAGTTGCGAGCGCGGTACTTTTCGGTCCAGAGCATGCTGTTGGCCGAGCGTTTTGTCTTTTTGGGTTTCTTGCCGTCGGCTTCGTGTGTCGTTGGCTCGACCGAGTCTGTCATGGGTTGGTCTGTCGTGCTTGCATCTGCTGCTGTCGCTGTGTCTGTCTCGGTTTCCTTCCCTTTGCCCTTTAACTGGTCTCTCTTGACCTTCTCCTTCTTGTCCTTTTCGGCCAGCTCCTTCTTGGCACCGTCGACCAGCTCATGGATGTCAATGCCGTAGTAGCTGCGCTTGGCCCGGCCTTCCTTGACGCGTGACCGCTGTGCAACCATGGATTCGTAGGAGATGGCCGGGCGTGCTGTCCGTTTGCGCAGGGGAATAGTCCGTCCGGAGCAGGTTTGGACGTTGATGGGCCGTGTCTCGGACTCGAGGAGGATGCTTTCTCGGGCGGCGCCAAAGAGCATGTCGTAGCGGTCCTCCTCGTTGAGGAGCTGTGACTGCAGGAGGTCATTTTGAAGTTGTGCATCGGGGATCGAGTCGTCCGGCTGGTCGTCCAGGATTTCTTGGATTTCCGAGAGTTCTGGGATGTCGTCTTGAATGTCGTTTGGGCTGTCCTGGGCTGTGTCGCCAAGGCGGGGCGACTGTTCCAGCATGCGCTTCTTCGCCGGTCGCGGCGAGCCGTCCTGTTTCTCCTGAACGGGCTCCTGTGCCTCAGTCTCGTCGTCCGAGTCGTCGTCGACAAAACCGCCAAATGCGCGTGGCCGTGGGGGAGCGCCGCCCGCTGGACCCCCGTTGGAGGCGTCGGCCACGAGGGGCATGGACTGCGTGGCGAGCATCGTGAGAAGGCGAGAAAGTCAATACAGGCGACAGGTTCAGAAGACGAGCGTGGGCAGAGAGCAGCTGGTCGTCAAGCTGTCCTGTCGACAATTGTGTGCATTGGCTACATGTGTGGAGTGGACCGTGATTGTGAATTTACTACAAAGTGTCCGTCCCTCATTATTCGACGCGTCGCGTTCACTTACACGGAAAGCGCGTTGTATCCACACCCACGTGATGGCACACGTGACAAATGCTGGCCTGCAGCAGCGGAAGGTACTCCGCAGCGCAACATTCGAGCATGGGCTGCCAATAGGCAGGCATTGGGGGAGCATGGGCTATTTCCGCGGAACGGTCGGCGGCTTTTTAAAAAGACACGCAAGAATGAGCACATGGCAGACGAGGGAAGATTCGTCCGGGTGCCAGGGACTTCCTCAGCGCGCAGCGGACGTCGGGGTCACACGCTCCTGAGGTGGTCTGGTCTGGCCAGCAGACGAGCACTAATTTGGGCGGCCGCCGCCCGCCGGGGCCGGTAGTTAGGAGGCTACTTGCAAAGTGGCGTGGCACAGTGCGGAAACGGGCGTACCTTCCTATCGTGAAACCTGGTGACACCACTCAGGTCGGGCCAGACCCCCCCTGTCATTGCCTGCAATCAGTGCCAGATCACTCCATGGGAATTAAATAAAAAAGCCGTTTTTTGAGCTTTTTTGTTCCTATTAGTTTTAAAGCGAATTAAACAGCCCAGCACACCCCCAGAAGCCGCCCAAACCAGCCCAAAATCTCGCCAAAGCTCACCATCCGCCGCCAGTGGTCTCCCCATCGCGACCGTATTAAACCGCCCACGGGCTGCCCCTTCCCCTTCTTCCCTCCCCTCCCACGTCTGCCCGATTTTTTTTTTGTTTTTGTTTTTCCTCTTGCTCTTTTTCTGAACCCTCTTTTTTCCTTGTCCGAGCTGACCAGTCTCTTTTCTCCCCGTACGCTCGCCCTCGCAGCCGAGCGCAACCCGTCCCCCCAAGATATGACACGGCTGCCGCCGAGCCTCATAAACAGCAGTGGCGGCTCGTTGGCCAGTGGTGGCGCCGTGGCTGGTGGCCCGTTGGGCAGTTCGCTGAGTGGCCCGCTGCCCGGCACTGGCGTCCACCAGCGCCCACTCCCACCACCACCACACTCTCCAGCACAAGCCATCGCACCACCACGCCAACAGCAGCAGCACCCACTCACACAACAAGCTCCTCCGCAATCCGCGCAGGCACCGCCAAGGCCACCGCCCATGCTGCCGCCCCCCTCTGCCGTCGCATTCGCACCTCCACATCGCAGCCCGCACAGTCCTCACAGCCCGCACAGCACCCATGGCGGCCGTATCAGCCATGCCAGTCATGCCAGCCACGGCAGCCACAGCGGCCATGTCATCGCCCACGCCCACCAACATCACCAGCATCACCACCAGCATCACCACTCCCAGCAGCAGCAGCAACAACAGCAACAGCAACAGCAACCGCCTCGCAGACACCACCCACCGCCCTCGCCCAAAGACCGCCACGCCGGCGGCTTCTATCCGGCTTACACGCTCCCGCCACCGCAGACGTCCTCGCCAGCCCACTCGCCGGCCAATGCTTCCATGATGCTTCCACGGCCGGCGCCACAGATGTCAGGTCCAGGACCAGCACTAGCACCTGTCACCATCGGAGACATTTCACAGCACGCCAGTCGACTCGGCCCTGTCTCCGCGCCAATGGCCGGGCCTGCATCCACATCTGCGCCGGCGCCAGGCCCTGGAATGACCTCGTCTCCAGCACCACCCGAACCGACCGGTTCTACTACTGCAGGTACCTCGTCTCCGTCCGTTTCTCACCCTCCTCGCCCTCCCCCGTCGCACCCACCCATCGATCTGGACATGGAAATCGGCTCCAGCGTCCGTTACGGCCTCCACAAGTCTGGAGGCGTTGGCAGCCCTGGCGGAACCGGCGCCAACAAGAACGACATCGCCTCACAGAACGCCGCTGGCAAACGAGACCTCTCGGAACTCCGCGTGCTGGCCGCACAGCTCGACGCCGGCCGTCCGCACAAGGGCGAGCTCTCATCCGACACACGCATCGCCATAGTGACCGCCATCGCCTCTGGACTCAGTCGCCACGCAGTCTCCGACGTCTTTGGCGTGTCCATGCACACCGTCCGTAACGCGCTCAAACGCTGGAACACCGCACGATCAATCTCGCCGCGGCCGCGCTCTGGCCGACCCCGTAAACTCGCCGACGAAGAGGAGCTCGCCATTGTGCGCGAGGTCGAAAAGTCGGGCCGAGACGCAGGCCTGGCTCTGGGTGCGTCGTACGGAATTTCGGCGTACACAGTTACACGGATTCTGCGCGAGCACCACGACCACATCCCACGCAAACGGGCACGCAAACGACCACTCCGGGGAGTGGCTGCAGCTGCCGCTGCCGCCGCCGCTGCTGCAGGGGCCGAAGCAGGCGCTGGAGCAGGAACAGCAGCACCGGGCGCCCACGAAGAAGACCTGCTCGGCGGCACGAGCGACTCCATGTCGCCGACGTCCAGCGTCTCCCCGGATACCGCCTCAGCCGTCCCATCCGCCCCTTCCGCCCCTTCCGCACCTGCAACCTCCTCTGCGCCCACGATCTTGCCATACTCGGCCCCTCCGACATTGCCGACCGCCTTAACATCTGCCCTTCCAGCCTCAGCCTCATCTCCACTCCCTGCTACCATACCCGCACCACAGCCTCCTCAACCTCCTCAACCTCCACCACCTACATCCAATCCTCTGGACATTGCAAACCTAAGTCACGCAAATTGATTGATACCCCTTGTTCCTTTTTTCGGTTATTTTTACACATTGGTTTTCACCGGTTTTTGTTGTTTTGTACTTTTTTTTTTTTTTTTTTTTTTTTTTTTGCCCTGTGCATTGATTTTCAACATCTCCCTTGCATGATTTTCTCATGACTTTATTATCTCCAGGTCATTCATATCTCATTCTCATCACTTATATACCCCAAAGTTTACTTTTTTCTTTTCGTGTCTCGCATATCTCGATTTTTATACCTGTTGCCTTTGATTCTCACATGGACTTTGGGGCGTTTTTACAATTGTCTTTTTTTTTTTCCCTTTTCCCCTTCGGCAAACAACAAAAAAATACGTGTCATACCTTTTTGCTTCTTACGTTTCCATTTCCATATTTATGTCTCCATTTTCGCTTCACACCCATCATCCACGTCTTTTACGGCTTTGAGGCTGGTAGCATATATTGCCCATTTGCATTTTTCATCTTGGGCTGTCGGCCATTTATACCCATGCTTTTTTCATTAGGTGTTTCTGTTCTTGAAATATTCAAAACAAATTCTACCCTTTTCAAAAAAACTTGCATCTTTTTCACCACAAGCAGACAAAAAATTGTGACCCTAAACCAGAGGATATAATATGCCTGCTGCAATTTTTAAATTGCTACTTCAAAGCTATCTGATGCTGCTGCATGCGGCAGCATGCCTTAAAAACGATCTTGGCCGCCAATTCACCTACCCGTTCTTGTTTTCGATTGCGTTTTTGGTCCACCGCAGGGTTTCCATCTTTTATTTCCCTTAAATATTTTTGTTTTTTTTTATGGCATGCTATCACTCTCGCCTCCAACAAGCGAAACCGATACCCAACCTAGTGTCGTAATTCGTGTTCACATCCAGTGGCAATCCACCCACCCTCCTTTCAACCATCGTTGTCCGTTTTCGTTCAAACTCCCCCAAAAGTCGTCGAGCGTCGTCTACCAGTCCTTAGAAATATCGAAACTCCACTCGAACTCAAGATGCGTCTTCTTGTCGTCGTCGACAAAGCTGGAGATGGCTTGGTAGTGGCCGCGGGCAAGCATGCCGGTGGGAGCCTCGTCTTCTTGGACTAGAAAGCAAGCGCTGTCAGTATGGCTGACAGTATGAGTGAAACACCAGTATTTTCCAAAAACAACTTACATCTCTTCGTGTACAGGGGTTGCTTGTCTGTACTGGGAGCGTAGCTACCCTGTTATGGGATCAGTTAACTGCTCTCAAGAAAACAAATTTCAATACGCAGAGGGAGAAAGGCGGGAACGTACAATCATCTCGCTGTCCTTGCTCACGCGGATGCCCTTGCGCTTGACAATTTGCACGTAACGCAGGCCGCTCAGCACCTCGTGCTGAACCTTGAATGTTGCCACCATGGTGAACCGGCAGCCCTCCTTGATCTGGAATGGGTGGTCCTTGAGTGTTGCTTCGCTGCCAGCCACGGACAGATCGATGACAACTGGGTCCCGGCCGGGCGTCTCCATCGCAAGGCTCTTGATGATACACACACGCGGATCGCTGGGGTCGCTCAGGTCCTTGCCGCCGCCCAGGCCCAGAGATTGCTTGTACCGTTGCAGGGATTCGTCGTTGGCGTCTGTTAACCCATCCAGGCTGCAGCTGGGTGAGGGCTCGGGGTCATTGAAGCTGTTATTTCTGCTAGCTCGACCGCCGATGCTCTCCCCGGCATGGCCCGTCACTGTCAGCATTTCTGTCTTGGCTATAAGAGTATTATCACTTTCTGCCGTCCCCAGAATTTGCTCCGATTTCCCATTGACGTCGACATGCGCCAGCCCTTTTGTGTGCGGAAGAGCGTCTGCTTGAGCTATATGGGGTGAAGTGTACGAAACAGGGAGACTGGGGGAAGACGGGGCTGTCATTGAGGGAGAAGCAGAAGGGGTCTGCATGATGCCGCCGGCCTTGCTCTGTAGGAGGCGCAACAGCTCTTCCAGGTCGATCGAGACGATAGTCGCAGACACGCCGATACTGGTTTCGTGGCATGGCGACGGCGGCGGCGGTGCGGGCACTGTGATGGACATTGCCCGTTCACGTATAGTGGCGACACTCATCGTGGCTACTTGGAAGCTGTGGGGTGCTGGATAGGTAGGCGAGGTGTGGGATGATGCAACTTTGAAAGCGAAATAGCCTCTGTCTTTCGAATAGAGACGGCTCTGGGGGGGGGGTAGACGACGGCTTGCAAACTGCGAAAGCAGAGCTGGGGGGCGGAGCTGGAGTACAAAGAGCTCGGCCGGTTGGTGGCATACGCTCTTTTCAATGAGAGGACAAACGGGCAGAAGAGCAAGGAGAATGTGACATTGACCTGAGAGGGGAGAAGTGAAAACAAGGGCGCTGTCGATGTGGCCCGGTGCCACCCAAACGAGCAGTTGGTTTCCAGAAAGGAAAGAGCAACCCAAAACAAGCTCCAGCTCGCAGAGAGCTCTTGCCTTGGCGGGGTGTTGAGCGGGAACACAGCAAGCAAACGTGGAGTGAGGCGAGAGGAGCACAGAGCAGCACAGAGAGCACAATCCATTCCATCGACATCATTTCTAGCCATTGGCCATTCTGTTTCACGTACCCATCTGCTGGTACTCAGCCAGACTCTGCTTCGGCTGCGACAGCTTGTAGCCGGGTGTCTCATTGTCGTGGATATCGTCCTCCTGGGAAGCCATGGTGAATGCTGGAGGGAAAGCGAGGTGCGCTGCAGATAAAGCTCGAGATGGGCAAAGGGCGGGCAAACGAGGCAAACGAGGCAGTCGGGGTTGGCGAAGGCAACTATGTCACTGTCGGCGGTGAGGTTGTGAGTTGGCAGAAACGGTTGCTGTCTGGTTTTGTTGTGTTTCCCTCCTATTTTTATATTCACGGTGTTCTGCTCCTGCCGAGGAGGGGTCTCCCGCTCAGTCGTGCCTGCCCTCCTTTTTCATGGTGGGGCTGCCACTGGCTGTGACCGTTTCACGGGCGGGCGGTGAGCGCCCCTGGTGCGTCAGATCGGTTTGGCCTGGCCAGCCAGCAACAAATGCGCCCCCAGTTATTCAGCCCCAGAAAGATCCAACCATACGTGGTCTTGGTGCTGAGGGGTTGTTGGGCTGTGGACGTCAGATACCTCTGACGGTCCTGTAGGATGCTCTGTAAGATCATGCCCTCGTAGGTAGCCAGGTGTAGACATCAATGCGTTCCTGGCCAGCGAGCCATTTTGAGACCACAACGTTGTACGGCAGGCCCAATCCTGTGGCCTCCACCTACGGCCTCTAACAGCCTCCTACAGCCCAAGGATGCCCCTCCTCGTGGCTTTCGGTCAGCGGGCCGAGATGGGGGTTTGTCCAGCCGCTCCTTAGTTGCCCTGGCTATTTTCGTGGTTCACCTGCTCCTCCTGATATGTCAATGGCCAAACTGGCCGTCCATGATCGTGACGTGGCTTGAAATAGGGCTGCGATCGGCCAATTCCAGGGACTCTTGGGCAATATTGCCTAATGTATTGCCTGGCAGATTCTTCAGCGGATCCAGGGCGTTAGCCAGCAGCGTTGAGCCTCTAGGGAATGATACCCGCTTAACCGTCTGTTCCGCAGCTTGCATATTGTTGAAGTAGAGTCCTGCTGAATTAGTAAGGCTTCCCATTTGCCATTCCTCTTGCATTCGCTCCTGCATGCAGCCCTCGTAAGACACCACCCCATGCCTGCAGCAACAGCCTGAGAGGCCCACAAGCCCCGTTTGAATGGCCTGCTAGCTGCGTCTTCCGCTCACGGGAACTGTTTCCTGCCCGCTCTGGCTGCTTGCTTTTTGCCCTGCTTGCGCTTCTTATCTTAGTCCGAGTCCGGCCTAGTTGATGCTGCTGGGCCCCACAACTGGCAACCCAGCGCGTGCTGCGACAGGTGGCATTTGGAGAGGTAGGGGCTCGCGCTGCCAGAGCTGCCCGCGCTGCCAACACGTCTCCCGCGTGTCCCGTGCCAGTTCGCTCCTTCCTCTTTTCCAACCCACGACCGGTCATCCTCTTTCTCTCTCCACCGCCCATCTCCACCAGCTTGGCTCAGTCCATTTCCACATCCCTGCCTCGTTCCTTCCCTTCCTGGCCGGAATTCGACGCGCATTTTCGTTTCTCCCTCCAACGGGCTCCAACGAAAAAAGGCATCACCTCTTTTGTTTGCGAATTCGGCCTCACCCTCGAGACTGTGTCTGATTCCTCGCCAGCACAGACGCTGCCTTCGACTTCTATAGTGCACCCCCTCGTGCTAACGGCGCGCTGCTCAGACGGGTCCCAACGGCCACCCTGCTGACCCGCAGACGCGACAAGCTCTCCAATTTGCGACAAACCGAGCAGCCACCAGCGAAAAGGTGGATTTTCCTCCTGCTCTCCTCTACTTTGCACAATCGTCTCGGACTCGGCGACCACTGCATCGTCAAGTTTTGCTTATCACGGCGTCGCTACAACCGCTCCCTGACGCGCGCAGACACCGATTGATCCCATAGCCTGGCTGCAACCCTTACCCTTATCCCTGACCACAAATCTTTTTCTGCACAACCGGACCACAACACAATGGCTCCAGCAGCACGCAAGCTTCCTAGCCGGAAGAACATCCTCCTGATGGAGGCTGTTCCTGATCGTGGGTTCTCCCTTGCCCCCCCATGGCCGCGCGCATCGCCCCAGTTGCGATTGGCGCCGGGTTCATCCAGCCCGATGACGCGAAAACAAGAAGAGCGCGACAGTGTGAAAATGAGGGAAAGCCGTGGGAACTGACTAACAACCAATCCCTCTCTTGCAGATTCGGACCTGATTTCGCGCCGCAAGCTCGGACAGACAGAGCTCTCTTCGCGCCTGGCCGCTGTTGCGCCGAAGAGCAACGTTGACCGCCGCACCGTGGTCGCGTTCGATTACGCCCATCTGGGCGCGCCTCTTCCCAAGGGCATCGTGTCCGGGATTTTCAAGGGCAGTCCCCACACCTATTTCCTGATGCGCCGCAGCAGCGACGGCTACGTTTCCGCGACCGGCATGTTCCGCGCCACTTTCCCCTACGCAGAGGCAGAGGAGGAGGAGGACGAGCGCCGGTACATCAAGTCCCTCCCGACTACCAGTCCCGAAGAGACGGCCGGCAACATTTGGGTGCCGCCTGAGGACGCCCTTACTTTGGCCAAGGACTACGGTATTCTGCCATGGATTGCCGCGCTTCTCGACGCTGCCGACATCCCAGAGCCCGTCCCCTCGCACAGCGGTACGCCCAAGGTCATTGCAGCGCCGCCCAAATTCGTGCCTGCCCCGAACCATCCGATCCTGTTTCCGCCGGCCGCAACCCTGACACCACCGAGTCCGGCACCTCGTGCGCGGTCCCGACGTTCTGCCAGCCCCGCCAAGACGACCAAGCCGCGCGCCATTGCCAGCCCGCGCAAGAGGAGTGCCAAAGCTACAGCAGCAGCAGCAGCTACCGCGGCTTCACAAGAGGCTTCTGTCGCGAGCACTGAGAGCACGCCTGCGCCGCCATCGGCTGGCCTGACGAACGGAGATGTGCCTACGAACACCGACGACTCGGTAGAGGAGCCTAAGAAGGAAGCCAAGACCAAATCTCGGAGTCGGAAAGCAACTGCAGAAAAAGAGGAAGAGACCAAAGAACCTAAGAAGGAGGCAGAGGAGGACACCGCAGTGCCAGATAAGGATGTCAAGGTTTTCGAGGCAGCACCGACTGTAAATGGCGAGTCTGTCGCGCCGTTGCTCTCAGGCGAACCTCCGTCGGCCGCAGATGCTGCACGAGACGTGGAAGAGGCCAGGAAGATGGTGGAGGCTGCGGCAGCGGAAGCCGCCGCAGAAGCCGCCGCCAAAACGGCCAAGAAGGGAAAGCGCAAGGCCGACGACGTGGCAGCCGAGGACGAGGAAACAAAGGCAGCCGGCGGAGAGGCCAATGCCGGCGAGGGTTCTTCGTCGACACCAGAACAGGCCGTGCAACCCAGGGCTAAGCGTGTCAAGACGGAGGTGCAGGTTCGCAAAGAACGCGTGCGAAACCGGGCATTGCTGGGCATTAGCGCAACCATCGCTGTTGGGTATGTGTTTTGCGCTTTAACTGCTCCCATCTGATGGCTTCTTCATCCTGACACTAACGATTCTGTAGCGCTATCGTCCCCTACGTGATGGGCATGCTATAAGCCAAAGCGAACCGTCGCCATTGAAGCCACTAAAACCAAAACTATTTAATACGCAAAAAGGAGAGAATGTATGAGCCGATCGAGAGAGGGAGAGGGGGGGAGCGCGTGTCTATCTGCGGACACGCGGGTTTTGACGATGTGGGCGGCCCGAACTGTTTTCATTGTACTTTTGCCCTTGTTGTTTTTTTCATCTTTCCCCGGACACTCGGAGTTGTATATCATTCCCCAACCTATTACATCTTTTTTTATTTTTATTTCCCCCAAAACCTTCGACACCTTCACTACCCATCCCCTTCTTCTAGTTCCAAACTTTTATTGGGTTATTTTGGACATTTGCTCGTTCACACGATCGACCACCTTGCCAGCTACCTGGGCCTTCCTTCTTTTGGCAGTCTTTAAGAGAGCGTCGATGTTGTTTATGCTTGTCCGTCTGTTTCACTCTTCCCTTCCCTGCTTGTCGTTTTATGCGTCCTTGTCTGTGTGTCTTTTTCATTTGCTTGTCCACGTGTGTTACTTTTGTTGTTACTTCGTCCATACCCCATAGTTCAGGCAATCTAAGCCAGTTACCCTCTAAATGGTGACATGTTGGTGGTTATGCCGGTAAGAAATATCACCTCTCGACAAAAACTCACAAGAAAACGCGAGCAAAACACACAGAAGAAATGCCACCGTCTATCTTGTTATAGCGTACAGTAATATGCATGCGGCCCTTGCTGTGAGGGACCGCTCGTTGGCCGCTCGCGGTTTGGCGGCTCTTGCGTTTCTCGTTTTCATTTTTTTTATGATACATGACCTGGGAGCAAGGGAGACAAAAAAAAAAGAAAGTGTGCAGAAAGACAAGACTAAAATGAAACTAGGTAAAAAAAGTTAAAACCAAAAAAAAAGACAACATGGATATAATTATGCGTTGCAAGACCTGCTGACATCATCCAGCAAAGATGTGAAAATCGTGAGTGTTCCTGCCGTCATCGTCACCGCCCCCCCCCCCCCCCCCCCCCCCCATTCGTGTCTGTGCTCCATGTCCAGAACAGATCTCCTATCGTAGCCTCTTGTCCTATGGACAAGACTCCCCGTGTCTTGTTCTTTTACAAGAAGTAATCCGGCAGTGCATTCCCGTCGTCGGCTTTATCGACGCCGTTGCCGTTCTGGCCATTGCCATTGCCGTTGCCATTCAGCAGGTCCTTGTGCGAGTCGTTCTC
Organism: Raffaelea albimanens; assembly: GCA_002778245.1. Lineage (NCBI taxonomy): Eukaryota > Fungi > Ascomycota > Sordariomycetes > Ophiostomatales > Ophiostomataceae > Raffaelea > Raffaelea albimanens. Next base: position 2,198,242 of record PCDJ01000001.1, read on the forward strand.
GGGCGCCGCTGCAAACACGTTAAAGAACCGCTCGCCCGTGTCGCTCACTTCCAGCACGCTCGCCATGTTGCCGCACCGGTAGCAGTAGTTGGGCGCGCTCCACACCGTGCTCAGCCGGTCGTCGTACAGCACCTGGTAGCCCTCCTGGCACAGCTGGTGCGCGCGTAGAATGTGCGACATGCCGTTGACGGCCAGAAACTTCTTGACGACCTGCGCGCCAAACGTGTAGCCCGCGCCGCGCGGGCTGAGCGAAAACTCGTCCCGGTCGGCGTCCGGGTCGGACCAGACGAGGTCGGCCATGGGCCCCTCGTGGGGGATTTCGCGGAAGCGGTCGATAATCTTGATCTGGTCGATGGAGTGGATGGAGGGGGAGAGGCCGCCGTGGACGCAGAAAATCTGGTCATTGACGACGACGCTGAGCGTCAGGAAATCAAACATGTCGGTAAAGTGGTGCCACACGCTGGCGTTGCCGTACTTGCGGGCGCACTCGGTGTAGAAGCCGTAGGACTGGGTGACGCCGCGGGACTCGTGGTTGCCGCGGATGAGGTGGACGCGGTTTGGGTAGCGCAGCTTGAGGCAGACGAGGAGGCTAATGGTTTCGACGCTGAACATGCCGCGGTCGACATAGTCGCCGAGGAAGAGGTAGTTGGTGTCTGGGCAGTAGCCGCCGATGCGGAAGATCTCGATGAGGTCGTAGAACTGGCCGTGGATGTCGCCGACGACGGTGACGGGCGCGCGGATGTGGACGACGTTGCTCTCACGCATGAGCAGCTCCTTGGTCTTGGCGCAGATGGCCTCGATGACCGACTCGGCCAGCAGCTCGCGCTTGTAGAGGCGCTCGATGCACTCGTCGAGGTCGACGGAGGCTGCGAAAGGGTTAGTTTAGCTCTGTCCGGGGCACAACCCGAAAGGGTGTCTGCTGGCCACCCCCACACCGATCATCATTGCCCACCTGGTAATCCTGGCATGGTGCAGGTTTGTTCCTTTGATCTTGTTCAAAAGGTTGTTCTGTATTTTTCAGTGTTCTTCGTGTCGGCAAAGACGCAGCAGGTCTCAGCCACGACGCGGTGGCGAACAGTCCAGGGCAACACGCTCAGTCGGGTGATCCAGAAGCAGAGTGCTGCTGGGCTGTGGTTGTTGGGCGAATAGGCTGGTGGTAGAGGCTGTGGGTGCTGTGGTGTTGCGGCAGGCGATGCTGCTCCCGGCAAAGGACGACGTGTCTGTTGTCGGGCCTCGTGAGCGAGTACACATGTTCGAACGGTGACAGACAGCGGGGGAGAATGGGTGTATGAGCGGGCGACACAAGGGAGGAGTGTCGATGGTCGGAGGCTCGGTTGTCAGCTGGGTGTCATCGAGGGAGGATGTCCTCCTTGAGGTTGTGGGCGAAGAAAGCTCAGCGCCGCCTTCAAAACATGGCTCGAGCGCGCGCTGCAGTCTGTTGCAAGGCTTCTTTTTGCTGGTTTCGGCGTTGTATCTGCACGAGAGCCTGGTACACAGCGTGTTTCCCCTATCTTTTTTGTTCTGCTGTGCGGCCTGCTGTGGTCGGTGGACGTGTTGCTTCCGAGTTTACTAATTGCTTGTGGATTTTTGCCCCCTTTGGCGCCGTACCTCAGGTCTGTCGCCAAGAGTGGGCCCTGACCGAGAACGGAGTGGAGAAGGCACGTGCCTCAGCCTGACAGGTAGTCGATCACCTCGAACTATCACGACCAGAAAGACTAGAAAGCAGAACGGCATGCAATTTTTAAAAATTTACCAGAGAAAATCTATTTTTGTTTTCAGCTGTGCGTCACTCGGTCGCCACCTTGCTTTTTTTTTTTTGTTTATCCCTTCTACATTTCCTCCATGCCAAAACCCCTTCATAATCATGGTCACGTGGCCTCCCTGAGCACAAATCGAGCCCCCAGGGCAATAACACCCCTAAGGGCAACAACACAGGGCGACTACTGAACTTTGTTTCAAATTCTGATTTTCCTTATTTACCTTGCCTGGATACAAATTAAACCCGAACCCATCCTAACAACAACACACCATCACACATTTGGAAGCTCTTGTTTTCGCAGACGACCAAACGACAAGGCTACTGTTCCAAGAACCTTCCAAACACCCCAAAGCAAAACATACAGATATCACGCACGACACAAAATCTATACACAATATGTCAAGCACAGCCTCCAACCGCGAGGACGCTGTCCTACCATATGTCGACAACTTCGAGCAGCGCCTCTCTCTTCTGGACACTTACCAGACTACGAAAGAGAGCCTGATTCACGGCGAGCCGGCAGAGATTAAAGTGCCAACAGCGGCACTGTTTCTCACTGCTCCTATCGACGAGCTCAAAGAGGTAGTCGATTGCGTTCGGTCCAACTCGGGCAAGGCAAGACTATGCTATGCTGCCTCGGAAGTCTACTGCTCGCAGGCGATCAAGCTGTGTAAGTGCTCCACCTCTGACAAAACGTGGAACCATTGTTTACTGACCGAGAGCCCAGTTCTTGATCAGGAAGGCGCAGATGCGACCAGGTTCAAGTCTGAGTCGGTTACGGACGTGTCGATCATGACTGAGTCGACCGCAGCCTCGTCGGTCAAGACCGAGTCGACCGCGGCCTCGTCGGCCAAGACCGAGTCGACCGCGGCCTCGTCGGCCAAGACCGAGTCGACCGCGGCCTCGTCGGCCAAGACCGAGTCGACCGCGGCCTCGTCGGCCAAGACTGAGTCGACCACGACCGTGTCAGTCAAGGACGAGCAGGATGCGTCCGATGAGATCCTCACGCCGCCTGGCGCATCGGCCAGTCGTAGGAAAAGAAGCGCAGCTGCAAGCGCCGATCGATCAGTCAAGAGACAGCGTCATGACGACGACCAGGATTCTGTTTTGATCAAATCAGAGGAGTCCATGGCTGATGTTTGGTCTGACTGGGGCGCAGAAGTCCAGGACCACCGTGACGTCGCCGAACAAGTAAGTAACGTGAAAAGCAAAAAAAAAAAGAAAAAAAAAGAGAAAAAAGAGAAAAAATCGTCAAGAGATTTAGAAGCTGACAGTCTGCGACAGTGCTCAAATCGGGACGGCGGAAAATGCATCGTCACCGGCACCTCGCAGCCAGAGGCGGCACGCATCTTCCCCTTCCGCGGCGACTTTGTCGAGCAGCTGCCGTTTGACCATGTGCTCGGCCCGTTCTGGGGTTCCCGGTGCCAAGGCTGGCTGGGATGTATTAGCGACAAGGCATGCACAGACTCGGTTCGCAACCGGCTGTGCATGGACAGCCAGGTCCAGCGCTGGTGGTCCAAGGCCAAGTTCGCCCTGAAGCCGCTGCGGGCGACTGACACTGAAGTCGTTGTGCAGTTCCACTGGCTGCGCAAGCCCAGCTGGAAGCCGTCCGACACTGTCGGTATGGACGCTTTGAGGGCGTTCTGTGCTGACGAGACCTGGGGCCCGTACACAGTCCACCGCGAGAGCGGCTTGGTCTTGACAACCGGCCAGACGTTCTCCATCACGGCCGCAAACTCGCGGGACCTGCCCAGCCTCGAAATGCTGGAGCTGCAATGGGAGATGCTGCGACTGGCCGCCATGGCCGGAGCTATCGATGGCGACGACGACAGCGATGACGGCGGCAACGACAACAACAATGACGACGACGACGGCGACGACGACGAGCCCGTGTTTGTGTACGTGAACTCGGAGGGCAGCGCTGCAGGCGATCTGCAGCGTCTAGAATTCGCTGGGTCCTCGGACGAGTATCCCGAATACGAGATGCCCTCCTTGGGCTCCGACGAGGAGACGACACTGGTTGCATCCAGCACGTTCTCGGGCGAGAGAGAGGGAGAGTTTATAGTGTACGATGACGCGGCCTCCAACGGATACAGTTCTGAAGAAGACTCGTGGCAGGAGAGCTCAGCCACCTACGTGGACGGAAACGGCACAAGAAGGTTCTCTTTTGCAGACTATGACCCAGAAGAGCCTGATGAAGAGGCCGACTCGGACGACAGCGGGGGAGGCTTGTTCGTATATGACGAGTCGAGCTCTGAGGACGAGTCGAGCTCGGAATACGAGACAGACTCGTGGCAGGAGAGCTCGGATGAGACAGACTCGTGGCAGGAGAGCTCGGCCACATACGTGGACGGAAACGGTACAAGAAGGTTCTCTTTTGCGGACTTTGACCCAGAAGAGGCTGACGAAGAGGCCGACTCGGACGACAGCGGAGGAGGCCTGTTCGTGTATGACGAGTCGAGCTCGGAGGACGAGTCAGACTCTGAGCAAGACGAGGAAGCCGCCGACTCGGACGAGAGCGGGGGAGGCTTGTTCGTATATGACGAGTCGAGCTCGGAAGACGAGTCAGACTCTGAGCAAGACGAGGAAGCCACCGACTCGGACGAGAGCCAAGGACAGGTGTTCACACACGAGGACCCTGCCACGGCATCTGACGAGGACGAGGAAATGTCTGAGCCCGCGGAATACAGTGAGCACGGGTCTAATGGAAGCGAGACAAGCGAAGATACTGTGAGGCTGGAAGCGCCGACCTTTATTAAGGGTATGGGTACCCGGGTTACAGGCGATCTGTCGCGGGTGAAAGCTGCCCGATGGAGGGGCCCCCGTCGGACGCCCCCGAGCGAAGACGAGGAGAGTGAAGAAGAGTCGGAGGACGAGACTGCCCCGAGCGAAGAGGGGTACGAGTCTGAGGACGAAATCGATAGCGACAGCGACAGCGACAGCGACAGCGACAGCGACAGCGACAGCGACAGCGACAGCGACAGCGACAGCGACAGCGACAGCGACAGCGACAGTGACAGCGACAGCGACAGTGACAGCGACAGCGACAGCGACGGCTTGTACCAGTCGATTTATCAGTACACGGCTGCTGAGATGCAAGACGATATCGCGCTGCTAGAGTCTGTTGGTTTTTTTGGTGGTGCTGAAGAGAGGGTGGCTGGATATCGCCAAGTCAGTGACAGCGAGTAAAAAGAAACACTTGATTCTTTTACCCGTGATCAAAAGAGTCGCACCTAGCCTGCTTGACCTTTTTCACTGCCATAGTTTTATTTTCATAGCCTTTCGATTCATGTATATTAAGCCAAGACAGCAAACTATTTTAAATCTAATCCTTCAACAGATCATCGCGAGTCTTTATTTCGTTGACGAGGTTGATGAACTCGGGGCTGCCTTCCTTGGCCAGTTTTTCAAAAGCAGCAAGGTTGTCGCGCAGCCAGTTCTGGTCGTTTCCAGCCTGTGAAGAATAAGTAAAACGAGCGAGAAAAGGGGGAGTGTAGGGAGCAAGACGAGCGAAGCGAGGAGAAGAGAATAACGAGCGAAGCGAGGAGAAGAGGCAGAAAACGCACTGATGGAATAATGAAGCCGCTTTCGATGCCGGCCTTGATGGAGTCGTTGATGGAGACGACTTTTAGTTCTTTGTCGCCGCGCCCTTTGTCGCCGTTGTTGATGACCTTGTCCCAGGCATCGCGGATCTGGACAGCGAGGTCGGTCATGCTGGCAGCGGACCGAGGGCCGCCGCGGATGTATCCGAGGACGCGGTTTGCAGAGCACTAGGAAGGTGAGCGAGCGAACAGTAAGGTAATCGAGCAAAGCGAGGAAGGAAGGTGCGAACTGTGGAGCAAAAGAATCGAGCGAAGCGAGGAAGGAAGGTGCGAACTGTGGAGCAAAAGAATCGAGCGAAGCGAGGAAGGAAAGGAAGGTGTGAACTGTGTAGTAAAAGGAAAATGAGCGAAGTGAGGAAGGAGCGAACTGGGAAAGAAAGAGGAATGAGGAAATGAAAACGAAATCGAGCGCAGCGAGGACCAAAAAAAAAAAAGCGTGGCGAGGACTAAAGTTACCTGTTCTCCACCAATGTACAAGTACTGGTCCGAGATGTCTGTAAACTTGACATTTGCAAAGAGACTCGGGACGGCGAACTTGCGCGTGTGGACAAACGTGATGGCCTTTGCAAGGTCGTCCCGCTGCTCTTTGGTGAGCGGGATCGAGTGCTGGACCTCGTACATTGGCATTTTGGCGAGAGTGAGACTGAACGACAGATTGATGTTTGAATATCGACAATGCTGGACGGCTCGACTGTTTGGCATTTAAATACGGGGATAAAGTCCTGGAAACCTCGTAGGGCGTGCTCTTCTTTGCGGGGTGTCCGGTATACGGCCAATTGCCAAACTGATACTCATACCGCAGTATTAAATGATTAGTATTCAGAGAATAGTACCCAGACACTGTCCCTTTCCAGCGGGTTTCGTCTCACTTTAGTGCGATGTCGTTCTGCAGGACTATTCACAGACAAGACCGAATCCGGAGAGAGCGATCGTGCCGTCTTCCGATCGTGCCTGTGGTCTTCAGAGCTCACAGTGCGTATTCCTGGTCCAGTATTACCATTTTTATAGTTTCGTTAGTCTATCTTCTATAAAACCCGTTTGTCTATAATATTTCTATGCCGCAGAAAAGAAAACACACATTCGTCTATGAGGGCTCAAACTCGCTGCCCAGTGTCCCACCCCGCAAAAACTCCACCCACGCGTCGTCGCCCATTACCTCGTCAACAGCCTCCATAGCCGTTGCGTTGGGCCACATCATCGGAAAGATGTGGCTGATTTGTGTCTGTGGATTGTCGTCTCCCGAGCGGAAATAGTAGTCCTGTGGCGGAGACGCAAACCGGAAAGATGTAGATTCGTCTGGGAACGGGGCCGTCCCGTCTTCAATGCGAGATGCCATGAAGGAAAGCTCTTCTTCGAGATGTACAGGAGGAGCCCCAAGCTGGGCCACTTGTTCCTGCTGCTGCTGCTGTTGGCGGTGATGGTTGATGTGAGCCTGCATTATCTCTTCTTCCTGCTGGACCTGTGCTGGGGTTGGTGTTGGTTGACCCTGCTGCTGGTTTGGCCGTTGTTGGTTGATGTTCCTCTGTTGCGGTGGCTGAGGCGGCGGCGGCGGCGGTGGAGGCGACTGTCTCTGCTTCTTTCCGGCCGACTCTGTCAACGACTGTGGAAGTGTTGGGTCGTTGATGTATTGCCCGCAGAGCTCCATGATGATCCGGTAGCAGCGCGGAGAGCTCCAATTGGCCGGGGCGATTTCTCGCATTGTGCGTAAGGTCAGAGTCACCTGCTCACTCCAGCTAGGTGCCTCGGGGGAAGAGGGTGCGTTGCGAAGGCAGATGCACGGAATCAACGATGCTTGGAAGAGGAAATACCTAAATAAAAGACCGGTTAGTATCTTCAGGAAGTGGGAGAGGGATTGGAAAGGTGACACGTACAAGGCATACCACCCGGCGAGACGGTTGTGTGGCCGGTCATCGCGAGCCCAGAACCCACTGATAGACTCAATGGTGAAACGGGCATCCTCAAGACAGATTCGGATGGCTTTGGCATCAGCCTCGTCAGGGACACCGTTAATGTCGTCTATTGCTTGCAAAACGTCGGCACTCTCATTTTTTGTGGCTACTGTATCCCCAGAAACGCTATTGCCGTGGCTCTCGCCTCCAGCACCACCATTGGCACGCGCGGCATGAAGTAATGCCCAACGGATCACAAACGGCCGGTACATGATGATGCGGAAGTTGCGCAAACGCCATCGCATTATAGAGTGGCACAGTGCAAATTTTGCTGGCAGAGCATTGGCTGCCAAGAGAGAGGTCGATGCAGAGGCCGCAGCGGTCGTAGAGTCAGGCCAGTCTTCGTCACAGAAATACGGCGGGAGAGATTCCCTCCACGGTTTCAACAACTCATCGTCAAGACGGAGCAGCTCAGCCGCAGTGGGTAACGGACGCGAGATAACACGGGTGTAGATGGGGATCGTGGCCATGTGGAACTTCCCCTGTACCTGTACCGCCGTGTACGGTGTGACTTCATCGCGCTGGGGCGGATATGTGCGTGAGTTGGCAGTCAAATCCTGATGAAAGGCAACATTAGCATGAAACACAGGCGTCTATGGGACAAACAATCCCGACAAAGAAAACCAACACTTACCCGATCAAAGACGTTCAAAGGATACGCCACTTCAATGCCAGACGGCCAGAACATTGGCCGGCTGAACGTGATTGAAGCCCCAAAATCAAACACACAGACTCCCCACCAAACACGCCGTCGGATCTCCATTGTCAGTGGTGCAATCTTCCACCCCGGGAACTCCTTGTGCAGGCCCAGACCAGTGGCCATGCGAATTACCAGTCCCAAGTAGTTGTATGCCGAGTTGGGCTTGTCACGCTTCTGCTGGTAGTTGCCAATGATGATCAGCGCCTGCAAGAGCGTCAAGTTTCCGATTTCGAGCAGCTCAAAGGACAAAAGCCCCCGCGCATGCTGAAACAGGCGCAAATCCAAATCCTCGTCCGAACGACCAGCCGACGCATACACGCCCACAGCAGCCACTGTATACGCCAGCACAGCCCAGCAACGGCCATGTGGGCGTGGTACAACCTCTGTATACTGGGCCCGGAACGTGGGCTCATGCAGCAGGGGATAGTTGATGTGGTATGTGGCAAAGTAGGCATCGATCATGACATCCGTGATGTGGCGGTTGATGTCTGGCTGTACCGTCAGTGGTAGCAGATATCCATACGGGGGATCTTGCCGCTTCGGGCTCTGCCCGGTGGTTTTGGCGGATGGCCGGCTAGTACGCTGCATGGCCGTGGGAGGTTCCAGGATCCGCAGCATGGCGGCTCCAGAGGCCACTCCCAGGTAGCCGGTCTCCTTTTCGCTGACACTCAGCGAGGCCATGCCGTCAGCCACCGGGTCACTATCAGTGCTGCCGCCACCGCCCTGGGGCGAGGAGGTTGTTGGGTCCGGGGACAGGTGGTATAGGTTGACATCCTGCTCATCCCACTCAAACTCGTCCTTGGGGGGTGATTCGAGGATGTCGTTGCTGCCTCCGCCATGGTGGAAGGAGGTGTTCTCCCGGTCACCGCTGGTCCGTTGTTGCGGTGAAGGGCCCGTGGCGCCGTGGCCAGGGCCGAAGGGGGTGTGGGCAAGGCCGGGAGGGATGGTGAAGGAGTATGTGAACTTGGTGTCGGGGGAAGCGAGCGGAGCAGAGTTGGGAGAGGAGGTAGTGGTGGACCCGGGGGCTAGTGATGACGAGGCGTTGTTACCGTATCCCGGGGGCGGTCCTGCCTGAGGTGCTGGGGTTGGATGGGACAAGGTGCCAGTGTTGTGGAGACTCGTGGCAAGACTAGCCCGTCTGGGGTAATCTGGGGAAGTTGGCCTTCCCGCGGCATCTCCAGGGTTGGGGTGACCAGAACCCGCATTGGCTGCAGCATCCTGACTGGCTTCCCCTGGGGCTAGCTGAGACACGTCCACGCCATTGGAGGCCCCAGGAGGCGAGGCTTGCGTGCCGAGAGCCCAAAAGGGAAGTTGGCCGCCGCCCTGGGGGGTGGTGGGAGCCTGCTGCCGCCTGAGCATGCGCACCAGAGCCTCGGAGCGCTCGAGACGCTCCTCTACGTCGGTGAGATGTCTGCTGCGTTAGCGGTGGCTGCCAATGCTGCCGTGTTGCGGGAATGTACATACTTCCGGGTCAGCGGCGTCCGCGAGTGTTTCTCGTACAGGCAGTGGCGCCCATATCGCTCGCAGAGGCCACAGGCAGGCAGAGACCGGTCGCAGCGAGCTTTTCGCCGACGGCACTCCTTGCAGCTCTGATCGGCCAGCATTGTCAGCGGCCCGGTTGACAGGGCACCGGAGTCCATTGGAGCAGACATGGCTGGCGGATGGATGGATTCAAATAAATGGGGTATGGATCACCCTCATTGCTCTAAATCAAGTTTTCTAGCAGCCAGCAGTCTGGCGCATGCGGGCGGCGGGCGGCGGGCGGCTCTCCGCCTGGCTGTCCGTCCGGGAGGAGTGCAGGGCCGAGGGTGCGCGTGTGTGCCGGGGGCCGCGATGTCCGCAGGAGGCGGAGGACGAGGCGGAGCGGGAGTCTTGGGAGTGTCTTCGGAATGGACCCCCTCATGAACTGGTATTTCAAACAACAATAATCGCACACACAATTTTACAGAGAAGGCAGGCACGTGGCCGCAGAACCGTCGTCGGCCCTCCCACCGATGAAAAGTGGAGTGTTTGCCCTGGGCTCCGCAGCGGACCACAGTCACCCCAGCAGATGCCCAGTGCCGATTGGCCAAACCGGCGACGCGTGATATGAACAGTTTGGCGGCAGGCCGTTTTGGTCTGTTTCTGCGGGTATAGAATTCTCGTGACATTCGATCATTCGATATCGTGCACTGCTGCTGCTTACTGCTTATTGGGCAGTAGGGCTCAGTTGGCGAGCCGAGGGTCAGATTAGAGTAAAGCGGACGGTCGGCTGCTTGCATTTTGAGTGTCGCATTCTGTCTTCTCTTCTCTTCTCGTTTCGTTTCGTTTCGTTTTTTTTTTCTTTTTTTTTCTTTTTTTTTTCTCCCTTTCTTTGCGTTTCTTTTCTCGTTTCGCTTCCTTCTTCTTTTCTTGCCGTCTTCTGATTTTTCGTCTGCCGATTCCTTACTTCTTGGTCTCCCTCCTTCTGCCCCTTGCTATCGCCTTCCCCTCTCGCCTCCCTTATATCTCTCGTCTCGACGACCTCTGAGCTTAAATCGGGAAACTATATGCGGGCTGCAGCCTTCCCCTCGCACTCCCCCACGGCGTTGGCACCACAAGCTGAAACTTCCCCATCCAGGATTGTCGGGATCATACACAAAAGGTCGACAAACCCTTCCCTCCCTCCAGAGAGCTTACTTTTCTTAGAAGCTCCCCGCAGCAACAAGTGTGCGCTGGGCAGCTTGGCGGACTCCAAGTCTTGGTGACAACTCCAGCTATGACAATCTTCTGTCATGAGACTGTTGATTTGTCGAGTCGAATAGCCTCTTTCAGCTAGAGAGAGGGGAAGGCATGGCTTGCCAACCATCCGTTTGAACCGGGCACTGAGGGGTGTGGCGATGCCAGGTACGAAGGAATATGGATGGCAGGCAGGGATCGAAATGATCCATGCCCTCCCGCGCGGGTGGTCAGTGCCGTCCGTGTTAATATCGATGACCGCTAGGTTCGAGTCGGCCGACCCTATCTTTGTTAAAATGAAGCCAACCTAGCTCGCAGAAAGCTTCGCGCCAAAGGAAGCAATGGAATCAAGCTATGGCCTTAGAGTGAGCTGACCTCGAGCGAGACTCCTGCTTGGGCTGCGCTCTTACATTTATCTTCATGGTAACAGCCGTGCAGCGATTGGGAGGGCGCACATTATTGGCTGATGCCGTCCGGATGGATTGCCTTTTTCTAGCTATCTTACCCGCCGCCGTGTCATTGGATGAGGCCGGACAACCCCTTGTTCCTTTTTGATGATCTCCCCCCAATTCCGGGTCTGGACTTGTTGACCGTTTGCGGGATAGTGTGATTTTGCAACTGTTATCAGTGTGCCGCTTGTTTACCCCGTGGAGAGTCGCATTGTTAGTGTCATGTTAAACAATTACAAGCAACGGCTCCTCACATTAGCAGAGATATCCCTAATACAGTGTACAATCTGTGCCATGTAGCACTGCCGCAAGGAGACATACAATGGTATATATCTTTATCTATCGCCCGCCTGTCATATCTCAGCCATCCAAGTTCTGTTTCCTTATCTCTGACGGCTACACATGTATATCAAGGCGATTGAGCCAAAGAATTCCCAACGTCTTCCCCATGTTCATCGTTTCTAGGCGCCAAGTCAACCTAAGCAACCTTATTCCAACAGCCCTGCGCAAAACCTAAAGAATTGCTGCGAAAATGAGCTCGTCTGACGACAGAATGGACGAGAAGAAGAGAATCCCGGAAACGACGCCGGCCAAGGTGGAAGAAGGCGTGGTGTCTGACGAGCAGGATGGCGATTTTGTCAATGTCCTGGGCTACAAGGCCGAGATGGTTCGGAATCGGTCCATGTTTACGCTTTTGTTCCAGTCTCTGGCTATTGCAGCTGTAAGTCAACGCATCAAACACCACAAGCATGAAAACAATGGAACTGACAAATAGATTCCGTATGGATTCGGCGGTCCTTTGATCAGTGCCATTTATGGTGGCGGTGAGCAAAGAAGTTTAGTCGTGCCTGTCTGCAAACACAACTGACTTTCCAAAGGCCAATTGCCCATGTTTGTCGGCTGGCTCCTTGTGCTTGTTACCGATGAATGCATTGCCCTCTCTCTCGGCGAGCTGGCTTCGCGTTATCCAACCTCTGCCGGCCCCTATTACTGGTCCTTCCAGCTGTCCAAGTCCAAGGTCAGGACTGTCTTGTCCTTCATCACCGGCTGGACCTGGCTCGTGGGCAACTGGACCATCACTCTGTCCGTCAACTTTGGCTTTGCCTCGCTGATTGCCGCCGCCATCAACCTGTACCACCCTGATTTCACCGTCACTGCCTGGCAGCAGCTCCTCATCTTTTACGCCATTTGTATTGCCACCTTTTTCATTGTTGCTTTCGGCAACAGGATCCTCCCGTCCGTCGACACGTTCTGCGCCATCTTTACGCTCATTACTATATTCGTGACGCTCATCTGTCTCGCTGCCAAGGCGGATGTTGGCCGGCACTCGGCAGCCACAGCTCTGGTGAGTATTGCCGTCTGGGATCTGCATAGGGGTATTAGGTGTCGTTACTTGTCCCGTGGCTAACAATCTCGGAAGGGTCATTATGACAAGTCTCTTTCGGGCTGGGGAGGGTTCTCGTTCTTTATAGGTATCCTGCCGGCCGCGTATACGTAAGTGGATGTTGATGTTGTCATGTTTCTGCCTGTGGTAAACAGTTGATCAGCAGCTGTTCTTGGTATTGACACTCTCAACAGGTTCTCTGCTCTCGGGATGATCTCATCAATGGCAGAAGAATGCGATAACCCGGCCGTCAAGCTGCCCAAGGCTATTGCCCTGAGCGTGCCAGTCGGTGGCGTTGCTGGCCTGTTCTTCGTATGTCCCAACCAGTGTGTCCCTATATAGTATTGACTGTTTCTCACCGTGCCGACCAGATCATTCCAATCTGTGCCACGATGCCCGCCCTTGCCGACATCCTGGAAGCCCCTGTCGGCCAGGCCCTGCCGTACATCTTTGGCGTCGTCATGGGCAGTCCCGGTGGTGGTCTTGCCCTGACTGTCCTGGTTCTCGTCGTCACGCTCTTCTGTTCCATTTCCATCACGAACGCGGCCTGTCGGTGCACCTGGGCGTTTTCCCGTGACAAGGCCATCCCCGTGTCGCGTCTCTGGTCCAAGGTGGATGAGCGTCTGGGGATGCCCATCTGGGCGCTGATTCTGACTACCGCTGTGCAGATGCTGTTGGGGCTGATTAACCTGGGATCGTCGTCAGCCTTCCTCGCCTTTGTGTCGGTCGGGGTGATCTCGCTCGCAGTATCGTATGCTATCCCGATTGCCATTTCAGTCACGCACATGCGCAGGGACGTGGAACACGCGCCGTGGAGGATGCCAAATAGCATTGGGTTTGCGGTCAACATCATTGCGTTGCTGTGGATTGCCTTTGAGACGATCCTCTTCTCCATGCCGACGGTGCTCCCGGTGACAGAGTCGAGTATGAATTATGCCATTGTGGTTTTCTTTGGCTTCATGTCCTTGAGTGCGTTGTGGTACGGGGTCCACGCACACAAAGGTAGGCAAGGCACTGGGCTCAAAACGCCCTCACATTCGCTGCTGCTGTCTGGATTTCCTGCTAACACGCTTCCTCCTATAGTCTACAAAGGGCCTCCAGAGTCTGCTGGTCTTGTGGTCCGCCATCAATAGGCTGCTTGCCAATGGCTTCCCGGCACTGCATAAGGGGACAATGGTGCTGTGTCTTGTCTGTTTTGTTGTGTAGAGAGGCCTATACTGGGCTGCCCCCCCTGCTGCCGCCTTCTGAGTAAAGACAAATAGCTTGCAAATACGTATTGTTGAACAGTGGCCAGTCACCCAACCAACACCGACCCCATGTTTACGTGCAGAGTCTGCGGTTGCCTATTTAAACCTGCTCTTTTTTTTGTTCTGCCAGCAGAGAGCGGGGCCTCTCTCTCTCTTGTTTTTTTCAGACAACAAATCCTATCGTCTATAGACGCGTCCTTGCTGTGGCAATTCTTGCATCGATACCCTCAGCCTTCAGCATTTATTCTTCTCGCTTGCCACTTGCACATATTCCACTTACTCTATATCATTTCCACCCCCCCATCATCACCATGCCTGCCCAGGCAGGACTGCCTCTGCCTACAGTCCCCGCTGGATCTCTGATCGGGAAGACTGCTCTCATCACCGGTCGAATCGGGCCCCTGACCCTGGCCATCGCCAGAAACCTGGCCGAGGCTGGTGCAAGCCTTATCATCGGCCACGATGGCGAGGAGCTGCCCCAACGTGCTCTGGATATCATCAAGGAGCTTGCCATTCTGAAGTGTCTTCAGAACAATTCCGGTTTCCTGCCGATGGTCAGCAGCGTGTGCCTCGACCTGAGCAACCGCAAGGCCGTTAAAGAGCTGGTCCGGGAATCCGCCCGCATCCTGGGCCGGTATGCTGAGCGAAGCCGCCGGCTGCATCGTGGCGAAAGCAACTGGTTTAACAACGAGAGCCGTGACGAGACATTCTCGCCCCAGCTCGACATCGTCGTGATAGACCCCGGTATGGCTACTATCGAGCCTGGTGAGAGCTTCACTTCCAAGCAACTCAGGCGCAAGTTCAACGTGAGCACGAATGGCTGCTTCTATGCTGCTCACAAGGCCAGCAACCTGTTCCATCGCCAGTTCCGCGAAACTGGCCGAGTCGGCACAATGATCTTCACCACGTCCCTCTACGGAGATCATCTGGGCTCTCAGCTTGAGACCAACCGGTTCCTGAGACACCGCGACTTCCTCAAGAACAAGATTCGCAACTGGCCCGCTGAATCCATCATGGCTGGGCATCCTGACAGTTTTCGGGTTAACCTGGTGTCCATGGTGAGTTTCTCATTTCCTCCCAGCACAGCTCTTTGTTTTTTGTCCTGGCCATCCTAACAATCAAACAGGGAACTTATGAGTCGGAAAGTAAGGAACCAGCAAAGTGTTATCTATCTTTGGCTACGGAAACAACAATAAAAACAAATGAACCAGCAGCTGACACACCTCTCCATCACCTAGATTTTCTGACCATGGCCCGGAGCCCTCGCTACTGGGACGTCTGCAGCCGTGAGAGCAGCGTGACTATTCTGGACGAGGCCTGCGAGCCCTACGTGTTCCTTGCGAGTGACGCGAGCTCCTATGTCAACGGTAAGATCACCACCCTGGATGGCTCACGCAAATCAACACGAAAAGGAACCATCACGCTGACTTTCCTCTATAGGCCACGAGATCACCATCGAGGGTGGAATCTGGTCCTTGGATGTTTAGTTCTCTGCTTGACTCTCCCGCAGTCGACACTCGAGCACCGAGGCCGACGCAATTGTCTCGAGGGAGCCTGTCAGCTTGAATTATAATATTCAGACCACAAAGAATCAAAGTTGGCCACCACTGCCACTGATCACAGTTTTTTTTTTGGAACGGTCCTGAGTCTTGCCACGAGCAGACTCCAAAAACAAAGAAAAATGGAGAGAAAAACATCACAAAACAATTGAAAAAAGAAAAGGCAAAAAAAAAAGAAGCACATTGAGGATGTTTATTTATTGTTGCTATTGTGCAAGAGGATTTTGGTATTGTCAGATACATGTATCCGAGGACAGCAGTGGCTTGTATCAGGGGAAGGAGAACATATTGTCAAGATACATAGATATGATCGCGCAAGGATCAACCATCAAAGATGCCTACGAGGCCTGGACAAATGTAATCAGCATAGGAGAGCAGATATTCAAAAAGGACCAAATAAAATCGGGGGATGAAAAACATCTGACAGCACCAAGAGCACCAGTGACGGAAAGTGAAAGGCTGGCGAGGGCTGTAGAAGCTGTAGGGGGCTTGCAGGCCACACCGCTTGGTCAGAGGGCCCCAAAGGAGGGAGGGGGCTGTATAGTGAGTAAAATGAATAGGGAAAAGTCGGGATTCTGTCTGCTTCCAAACAAGACGCTCGTGTGACGCGTGCTCAGTTGCTCCTTCCTTGTTTGGGCACATTTGAGGAAGAAACGGCCACAAGGACGGGAAAAATAAACAAAATAAACAGAAAAACAAGTAAAAAAACCAAAATCGGAAACGGGAACAGAAACAGAAACACAAAACTCCCCAACAAAACAAGAAAAAAACTGACTCACTTCTTGGCAGTCGTCGAGGAGACCAGCCTCCTTGTAGTGAGTAAGATACCGACGTTGCTCCGAGTATAACCAGCCATGGACGCCTCTTACATCCCGAGTGAGAATGTCTCTGTCGAGAGGCTGATGGCTGTCGGCCTTGGTCGCTCTCAAAAGTAGGTGACAAAACCTACAGCAGTGAAGAGACTGCCGTACTGACGTGTTTGATTTTTAGCAAGCTCGAATGGAACCTGCCGTCTGCCGCAGCCGGCAAGAGACTGGCTCTAGTGATGGTCGGCGCCAGCATTCTCTCTATTGGGGCCTGTCCCCAGTTGTACGCTGGAGCAGCCAAACTTCTCGACAAGATCAAATGGAGGAGCGTCATTCTACGCGTCGGGTGCGCGTGTGAATACAGCAGGTGGTTCTACACTGTCATCGCCATCACTCACAATGTCTATAAACACTGGTAGGAAAGCCTGAAAGATATAATCGTGTTATTTTGTCATGCAGAAAACAATACTTGGAGAATGATGGCATTTCAAACAAGGATATATCAAAGAGAAGCAAGAACAATCATACATTCAAAGAACCAAGCTGCAGAAAGGACGCGATAGATTGGACTGCAAACTTTATTAATTTGAAAACCATTTTATTTTTCTAAACAAACGTCGAATACTGATTTATAGTCCCATTCTCTTGATCTACAAGGCAACCTTATGCCTCCAGCTTCACTCCAGAAATCTTTTCCAGCTGCGCAACCAGGCTCTTCTGCAGCGACTCGTCGTCCGTCACCGGCAGCTTTGGTGACACTGCCGACTTTTCCAGGTACTCGCCCGTCAGGCCGTTGGCCGTCGCCCCCGTGCCCAGAACGGCGCTCTCAAACGTGTCCAGCGCGTCCTCCATCCGGTCCGGCGCGTTCTTGCCGCCCATCTTGGTGGCCACCCAGCCGGGCGACAGCGCGTTGACGGCGACGCTCTTGCCGGCCCACAGCTTGGCCAGGTAGTTGGTCAGCAGGATCGTCTGCAGCTTGCTGTCGCTGTAGTTTGAGTGGACGAGGCCGTCGAGGTTGGGCTTGCCCCGGAGGTGCAGCTGCGACGAGACGACCAGGAGCCGCTTCTGCGGAGGGGGCATGAGGGCCGCGAGCATGTAGGGCGCGAGCACGTTGATGGTGAACAGCACGGGGTAGCCCGAGGGCCCCTTGACGAGCTGCTGGCCCTCGTAGACGCCGGCATTGTGCAGCACGGCCTCGAACGGCCCCAGGGCGGCGGCCGCTTGGGCGAGCCGCTTGGTCTCTTCGATGCTGGACAGGTCGGCCTCGAGGACGGCGACGGCTTCAGGGCAGCCGGCCCTGGCGTCCTGGGCGCGCTTGGCGTTGCGGGCGTGCAGGACGACCTCGTGGCCGGCCTTGGCGAGGCGCTGGGCGGTCATGAGGCCGAGGCCGTCGGAAGAACCGGTGATGAAGAAGCGAGCCATTGTGTGAGTTGTGTTGTTTTGTTGATTTGATTTGATTTGCCTGTGTGATGGTGTATAGAAGGATTGTCTTGGAATATGTTTGGATAGCGGCGGGGTTTGGCTTAGATAAGGCGATCTGCTGCAGAGCTGGAATCAAGAATCTGACTGCAGTGGAAATCAGCGGGATGTTTCCCTTTTTATCTCTCGGGATCGTCTCGCAGGTGCCTGCATGGACGTCCTTCTCGCGGCCGAAACTTGCCCTGCATTTGTCATGTTTCAATAAAGCCAGCAAGCAATTCTGGGCGAGAACGAAAAGGGCAAGTGGGGCAGCACATTTTAGTCAGTCGGAGTTCAACTCCTTGCGGGAGCAGATTTCGGGGCTTTCGGCGCAGTTGCTTTTCTGTTTAGAAGCAAATCCCGGTCCAGGCCATACCGTATATTTCAAAGCACGCCAAGGTTTTCTCTTGCCAACTCAACAACGACGTGTCTCTGCTTTGCGTTAAAAGCCATTGCCACGAAACACGATAACAAGGAAACAACAAGGCGATCTGCCAGCAACTCGGTGTTTGCCTCGAGGACGAGCCAAGAGGATGAGCAATCAGGAAAGAGCACGACGTCGGTGGTGTAATCCAAAAAAGTGAAAAAATAACGGAGATGGAAAGACAAAAGATGTCAACGTCAGAAAGTTGTCAAGTCAAAGCATATTGAGGCTGGGAGCCGGCAGGATCTTGTACCTCGGCTCAGGGACAGGCTGACGATACCCCAAAGATATGGAAAAAGACTCCAAGATAAGGATCACAACACAGCGACAACAGTGTGGCCGAGATATAGGGCAAACCAGATATGGACGCCCGTATTCGCAAAGAGGTAGACAATTATGCGTAATCATTTGGACCTGCGTGAAGATTATAGACAAGGGTCTATTCCAAGTATATGGTACGGAGTAGATCACCTTGCCAGGGCCTTGCGATAGCCAAGCTGGTGATATTTCCCTTTTGGGACATTATACGAACACACCTTGCCCCTGCCCACGGATGCCAATTACTATCAGTGCAGTCCCATTATCACCCAACTTCTTGTCAGAAGAGGCCGACTTGGTGTGGGAGCGGCCAGTCATTGACGACTATGAGAACTCGAAGCACCCTGAAGAGGAGGGCCATGCCCCCACCTGGCGGGAGGCATATCATTTTTTGAAGCGTTCAAACTGATATTGTTCATCTAGACTAGAGATAATAGCAGCATGTCATTCTGGATATGAATGAATGGTTGCAATACGTCAGAACAAGCATCCTCCATCTTACAGCTTCTTCTTCTCGCACTCGTCAATCGGATACCCAGACGGCACCATCGCCTCCAGCCCGTCGCTGTTGCCCCCTTTGCTCAGAAACGCCAGGTGCACAAACCCGGCCGTCGCCTTGCACGCCGTGTCGTAGAGCTGCGCCTTGAGGACGCCCTTGTCGGCCCACTTGCCGTCGGCAAAGCACAGGAACGCGTCCTGGATCTTGTCAAAGGCCGTCGTCTCGTTGAACACGGGGTTGCACAGGTCGTTGCGGGCGGCGGCCGTGTCGAACCGTGCCTCGAGCATGGTGAGGTTGGCAGGGCCGCCAATGTCGAGCGAGCGTCTGGAGGTGTCCCCCGCATATGACAGAGTCAGCCGCATGCCATTGACGTGGTCCCTGGCGGAAACGTCCATGGGCCCGTGGCTCGGATGCTCGAACCGGTAGATGGGCGCGCGCGGATGGAGGCTGGTGCCGCCGCCTGGGCTCCTCTTGCCCAGCTGGTGGTCCTCGTCGGCGTACCCGATAAGCGTGGACCCTCCATAGTTGAGATTGAGCCAGCTGCTGATGGCTCGCTCGTGGAGGACCTGGTAGGCTTGGACGTTTTTTACGTCTTTAACCTCGTTTTCAGCCCCTGAGCCCCAGTCTTCAATCTCGTTTTCAGCTTCAACCTCGTTTTCACCCCCCTTTGCCCCCCCGACTTCCTGTCGCTTCCACAGCTTCTGAAACACCTGGCTGCTGTCTACCTCGTCATCCACCAGGTTCAGGTCCGACAGCCCGTAAAAGTAGTAGCCCTTGTCGACAACCTTTTCCAGCGTGGCGTCATTGTGCAGCAGCCCATACCGCGCGCCCTGGCCAATGGTAATGACTGTCGACACCAGCTTGGCCGCACAGCTAAACGTGTCCTGGGCCCTGCAGCCCTGGACCGCCCTGTCCGGGTTGACGACGTTTGTCAGCTTGGCAGCCTTGACCTCGTCGGCAGACGCCCAGGCAAACGCCGCATACCATGCATTGGCCGGGTCGGGCGGCGGAGCAGGAGCAGGAGCAGGGGCAGGGGCAGGCTTGTCCCTCGTGTCGATGGGGGGTTTTCCGTCGTGGTGTTGAGGTATGCCGATATGCGGCGAGGTGTCCGGACCAGTGAACACGCCGGGCCCATTTGGTGCTTCGGCAAGGTGTCGCTTTGATTTCCAGTCAAAGCCCTTGCCCTCCCATTCGACTTTGTGGCCGGGTTTGCCAGATTTCGGGTGAGGTTTTGTCGGGCTAGCAATGCACCCTTGCCAGAGCGTCCCTAGAAAGACCGAGACCAAGTAAAACGAAGCGAGAACCATTTTGAATGTGTTGACAGGGTTGGTCGACGTATGGGAGATTCAGATGTTTGGAATCCGTGTGAACAACTGGCCTGCTCTGGCCATAATATGGGATTGCGACTGAGGCTACACAAAGTTGGGTTTGGATCCAGAACAAAGGGCTTTGGCAAGCCCAAGGGTTAACATGTCTACAGGGAGAAATCCTTGAGACAAAGGGATATATGAAAACAAGACGGGACAAAGATGCCAATCAGGACATGTTCCACAAGAAAGGCGCGATACATTGCCTCAACCAGAAGCAACATCATGTTTTACACCCATGTACATTTAAGCTTTGACCGTCAGACGGCACTTGAGAGGTATGAGCAAAGAATTCCATATCCTGTCTGTTATTACACTGTTTTCAACATATTAGGTGTGTCCCGTGTGCAGGTTAGGCCTTGCATCTACTCACACCTTGACCAGCCGGCAGTCCATTGCGTCCAGTAGTTTGTCCAGTATCTCTTCCATAGTCTGTTTTGCCTTCTGCTCCGTCAGGTATCTCGCACCGTCATACACAAGGAGCTCTGATCCCGAAATGAGGGCATGTGCCCTGACAGCAGCCCCGGGGTCTTCAAGCCGCGTGTTGTGCCTCAGCACGAGCGTGCCTTGTCGCATGTCAATGTCTTGAAGCCGGAACCCCCAGTCGCCAACGTCCAAGGCCATGTCCTGTATGATGCCGTCGATGTTTTCAGCAAACGCAAGACGCGCCGAAGACATTCCAATGTCTGTGTACTTGTTGCGGTATGGGCCCTTTGACGAACTGCCCGGCGAACGATGGCAGGAGCAGCAGCAAGGCGAAGCCTTTTCAACGTCGTCGACACTTGTCGCCGCGCCCGTTGTTTTCATTGCTTCCTCTCGTGCCTCTGCGGCCCTGCGGTCGAGTTCCCTCATCTTTTCAATGAACCTTTCTGGGTGTTCCGTGTCTCTGGCAATGTGCTTGTACTCGGATATCACCCAGCGGACAAGGAATGGAAGCCACGCCGTGATAAACCGGTACGTCCCGAGGTGGGAGTCTGCCGGGTCTTGCAGCTCAAAGGGATAGGAGCCCGTCGAGATGGAGGCGGCTACGAGCCGACTCGATGGGAGTTTGGCGCAGCAAGCAAGGACTGTCTGTTAGTGTGTAAAAGAAACGGTCCTGACCAGAGACTGGCACGAAACGCAATGCTCTCAGAGACTGGCACTCACCATATGGTGAACCCCTGGCAAGCGCAAAAATGCCAAACGTTTCGGCTGCCACGTCTGGCGAGTCGGCGAGGAAGAGCACGTCCTTGGGCCAGTCGAGGATGGTGCGCCTCGACTTGTACGTCGACTTTCCGGTGCCAGGCCGGTCGGGGGCTACTATGCGGATGCCCCGTTGGCGTGCGACTTCATCATAGCGTTTTGCCGAGATATGGCAGTCCGGGGTGCTGTGGAAGTAGAAGAGCGTCGCGGTCGTGGCCAGCGGGTCGCCGTAGACGGCATAAGAAAGAAGACGGCCGTCGGGGAGGGTGACAGACCGGGTAGTGTCGTCCGTGGCTACTGTTTCCATTGCGGGAGTGTATGAAATGTGTAAACGCGTGTAAAATTATTGTATGTATGAAAGTCATTGTTGTAAAGGAACTGACTGGCCTTTTAACATGGGGGGCCAACGAGTCCAGCGCCTTTGCATCCCCTGTATTTCCGAATCGAGCAGCGACCCTTTTAGCGGCGCAGCGACCCTTTTTCAGCGGCACAGCAACAGGGCTGTGCCGACATGGGCAGCCAGCCACAGACTCTTGATTTGCCTTGCGGTTTGCCCAACACCAGAAATGACTCTCAACTATTGCACTCTTCTGTCCAGCCAGGCATGCAGGCCATCCATCATCCCACCCCCCTGAAAGTTGCTGCACACATCCTTGAGTGCCTTGTCCCTTTCCAGAGCCCAAGTGCGCCTTGCCTCTGAACTTGAAGAGCCATTGTCAATCTCATAATCCTTCTCCCTAATGGCCCACCCCAGCTTCTCCAGACACACCGGACACACATACGCCGGCTGCCGCAGCGACTCTTTGGCCGACGCACAGCCTTGCATGATGCACGCATAGTACACGCTGGTCCAGGCCGAAGCAATGGCCCAGCTCGTGCGTGGCCGTCTTCACGAGCCGGGCGAACCAGTCTGACCAGTGTTTCCTGTGCTGAATCACGGAGCTGGCCATGGCAGCAGCGTGGCAGGAGTTGGCGGCCTGCATGGCAGCATCGAGGGGTGTTTTGAGCGCGGCCGTCTTGGGAGGGTCTAGGCTTTTCTTGCCACCAACACCACACATCTCGTTGATGTAGGCGTCGCAGTGCGCGGTCGGCCACCAGTGCTGGGCGTCTGCCAGGTCTTTATTGTCGTTCTCGCTATCGTCCTCGGGCAGCTGGTCTGGGTGCTCGCGGTAGCAGTTGACGACGGCGATCCGGCTGGCACCGTATGCCCTTCCTCCAGTGAAGATCTCGGCCTCGTCTGGGTCCTCTTGGTCGTCTTCTTCTGTCTCGTACATGTCCAGGTCTACCAGCATAATGACGGCATATGCATCCGGTGGAACATTTTCTAGCAACCCGTCCAAGACGTCGTCGAGATTGACCTGCATGGCCGATGCGTCGTCGGGTGTCGGCCGACAGCGGACGCCAATGACTTCGCCCCCCGGTGTCTCCAGCCCAATAAGTGTCTGCTTCTTTTTGGTGTTTTTCTTGCCTTTCCCGTCCTTTTTTGGCACTGGCTTCCCTTTGTAAGCATTCCAAGGCACCCAGCGAAACGTTTGGGGCAGTGGCTTGACATCCATGCCGTAGTAAAAGGCAGAAACGTATTCACAGGCGTCGTTTATGCTAGGCGATGGCCAGCCCTCGGTCTTGGACGGTCCCGGAAAAGTCTTGCCTGTCTGCCAGTCGTGTCCATTGAGCCATCCCCTCATGGCCCTGACGCTGTTGGTGATCTCCGGGCTGGAGACGACGTAGATGGTCTTGCGCCTGGCGGTGACTGGATTGCGGTCTTCCTCGCTGAACCAGTCGCTCACTGTTTGTGGCTCCGTCTCATCCAGAGTGAGGTCATCGCCTGGCAGCACCAGAGGAGCAGGAAAAGTCATGCAATGTTCAAAAGCCGACTTTTTCGTGATGAGAGATGGGATCTCAGACGGCTTGCCATTGAGCGTCGCCGCCACAAGGCGCTCGTTCAAGGAAGGCAGCTTAAAGGGTGCATTTTTTATGAACGGACTCGGCTTTGTGCAGATTGACTTGTGATGACAGAGTGGAATTAATTCTCCCATTGTTGGAGGGTTCCCTCAGAGGCTGTTATGTGTGAGTGTAAAAGTGAATGTGGTGAACTGTTGTGAGAGCCTGCCAAAAGTACACAAACCATCAGCGCCTTGGCTAGGCAGCAGCGCCCTAATGCCGGGTTGGACCATAGTGCGGCGTGGGGGCGACGCCGAGGACGTGCCTGGACACGTGTGGTGTCGTGCCTGGGCCGACTTGTCGAGGAGGACAGGCCTAACGTCAGAGGCTAATTATTGAAACAGTGCGCGGATGGTTGTTGTGATGTTTGTTGTTTCAGTTGTGAATCGTTAATCGAACTCTTACAGCGACCAAATTACAGCGCTCCTTCCACCCTATCACACGGAGCTATCGGCAGCTACCGCTCGGGCACGCCATCCGCCGGGAAATGTACTAATGGGATTAGCTCACTGCGGGGCATTACAAATCGGAAGAAATGGAGATACGATAACCGATAATCAGATCCTCCCGGGTCCGCGGTCTGCCTGAAACAAACACACAACTCGACCAGGGAAGGCCTCACAACCCGAGAGAGAGACCCAACGCATCATGACCCAAGCCCAGACAGACGACGCCGAGAGGCAGGCACCGCCGCCGCCCGCCGACGAGGAGACGCCCCTGCTGCGCGGCGAGAATGTCGCCGAGCAGGCCGACGAGGAGGTCGACCGCAAGGCCGAGACCGCCCGCAGGCCGGCCAGCTGGTACATCTGGCGGGCGATATGGCTGGTTCTGGCGGCTGTTGTCCTCGCAGTGTTCATCAAGGGCTGGGTCGATGCCGGAGGAGATGTCGATGTAAGATCTGGACGCCGCTTTTTTGCCCGACCACTTCCTCTTTCTAACCGCCCCAGTTTGATCTCAAAGACGCTTTGAAGCGCGCTCTTGGCAGCGGCGTCAGCGGGGCCGCCGCCATGGTCCTGCAGGTCCTGCTTCTGATGGTAAGTCTTTGTGTAGAGTGCTCAATTTGTCTGTAGCAATTTTCCGAGACTGATATCCCCCTCAGCCGCTGCGGACCATTATGAACTACCAGTACCGGTTCGGACACTCCTTTACCGAGGCCACCAAGATCCTCTACCGGGAAGGAGGCCTTGGCAGATACTATGACGGTCTCGGGGCAGCTCTGGTTCAGGGTAAGCAGTCAACGCGAAGCCAGTTCTATCCTTTTCCTTTGTCGCTCGCTCACGCTTCTAGGCCCTATCTCGAGATTCGGAGACACGGCCGCCAACGCCGGCATCCTGGCCCTGCTCCAGTCCAACTCGTACCTCAAGGACCTTCCGTCGCCCATCAAGACAATCTTTGCGTCTCTCTGGTAGGTCCGAGCGCTGCCCACTGTCTTGGAGGTCTGTACCCTAACACCACCCCCCCCCCCCCCCCAGTGCCGCCGCCTTCCGCATCGTCCTCACGCCCATCGACACGCTCAAGACCACCCTTCAGGCCCAGGGCTCGCGCGGAACGGCGCTGCTGCGCCAGCGCATCAAGACAAACGGCATCGGCAGTCTCTGGTGGGGCGCTATTGCCACGGCCGCGGCCACGTTTGTCGGCCACTACCCGTGGTTTGCTACTGTATGCTAAAGTGCCTCCCCCAACTCCCCCGTTCAGCCCGTTCTAACCCTATATATAGTACAACTTCCTGTCCGAGGCAATCCCCGAGCCGGCCAAGCACCCTCTTGCCATCTGGCTCCTGCGGCTGGCCTTTATTGGATTCTCCGCGTCGGTCGTGTCGGACACGGTGTCCAACTCGCTGCGGGTTGTCAAGACCTACCGCCAGGTCAACGACACCAAGGTGTCATACCGTAAGTCCAAGTGGAGGACATTGTGTTTCTTCAGTTGTTTAATCTTTTTCGGCACCCATGCCCTTCTAACAACAACAGTCGAAGCGGCAAGAGAAGTCATCCGTGCCGACGGCGTCCTCGGCCTGTTTGGCCGTGGCCTCAAGACACGGATTCTCTGCAACGGTCTCCAAGGCCTGTTGTTCTCCATCCTCTGGAAGCTGTTCCTGGACATGTGAGTGGAACTATGAAAACTGCTGGACGCGTTTAGGCATGTGACATACTAACAGCCGCAGCATCGAAAAGAAGACGGGCAAATAGATCATGGGCAGGGTACCGGAAGGGCCAGACAAGGGAAGGGTCGCAACAATGCGGTTACGAGTTTATAGATATACATTTCCGTTATTTATTTTCTGACGTTTCATGCCTGTTCACGTCATTTTGTGTTTGTTTCTTTGCTGGCATAGTTTGTTCTCTGGCTATAGTGTTCCCGTGAGTATTTTCGTACACATAAAACCGCACATAGAATTTGGATTTCTCAGACTTTCAATCAATCACTTCTTCAGCTCGGGCGAATCGCCAAACAGCCTGGCCATCATGGAAGCAGGGTACCGGTCTCCTCTGGAGCCCCCGACGCTGTCAATCGTCTTGCGCACGTCGGCTTCTTCCTCCTTGGTGAGCTTGATATGGACGGCCTCGGCGTTCTCTTCCAGGTACTTTATCTTTTTCGTTCCAGGAATCGGAATAAAGTCGTCCCTGCCAGGTCAGCAACTATAATCTTTTGTTCGTTCTCGACGTACCCCTGCGCGAGGAGCCATGCCAGAGACAGCTGCCCCGGAGTGCAGCCCTTCTTCTTGGCCAGCTCGGCCAGCTTGTCGACGAGCACCAGGTTGGACGCAAAGTTGTCTTGCGAGAACCGCGGGTGGTTCAGCCGGTTGTCCCCGGCGTCCAGGTCCGCGCGGCTCCTGATCGCCCCCGTCAAAAAGCCCCGCCCCAGCGGCGAGTACGCCACGATCTTGACGCCCAGCTCGCGCGCCGTCGCCAGAAAGGCTGTCTGCGCCGACTCGATCTCCAGCGCAAATGGCGACACCTCCATCTGCGCCGCCGCGATCGGGTGCACCGCACACGCCCGCCGCAGCGTCGCCGCCGAGCACTCGGACAGCCCCAGGTGCCGGATCTTGCCCTGCCGCTTGAGCTCCGCCATGGCCGCCACCGTCTCCTCGATCGGCACCGCCGGGTCCACGCGGTGCTGGTAGTACAGGTCGATCGAGTCGACGCCGAGCCGCGCGAGGCTCTGGGCGCAGGCCTCGCGCACGTAGGCGGCGTCGCCGCGCACGAGCGGCTGGCCTGTGGCCGGGTCGCGGAGGTTGCCAAACTTGGAGGCGAGGAAAATCTCGCGGCGGCGGCCCGGGTTCTCGGCGAACCAGCGGCCGAGGAGCTCCTCGTTGGCGCCGAAGCCGTAGACGTCGCTGGTGTCCCACAAGGTGACGCCCAGGTCGGCGGCGCGGGTGAGCACGGCCAGCGACTGGGCGTCGTCGTAGCCGCCAAACGACGTGTACGAGAAGCTCATGCCCATGCAGCCGAGGCCGATGGCGGACACGGGCGAGTCGCCAATCTTTCTCTGCGGGTAGGACGGCATGCTTGACGGGGTGTTTGTTTTGATACGTCACTGTTGTTGCCAAGGTGTTGATACGTCAGAGTGGAAAAGTCGCGATCTTGGGGTCGATTATGACATCGGGAGGGGTCATGAGGGGTCGATGCAAGGAGTACAGTATATCCGCACTCGTGATTAAATTACTGTCATGTATGTACAGTTCTCAACACGGCTATGTTCATCCGCCTTTGGCCGAAGGCAATGTTGAAAAGAAACACCATCATGAGATCTAATTCCCCTTTGGAAATAGCTCGGCAAACCGGTCCATGCTAATGTTTCCTCCGCTGAGAATCAGCCCAATGTCCCAGCCAGCCTCGCCGGCTTCCTTCTCAACCAGAGACCGGAACTCCTCGCTGTACAGAACGGCTGCCAGCGTCACGGCGGCCGACGGCTCAACCACAATCTTGAGCCGCTCCATGATGAGCCGCATGGCCTGGATGATCTGGGTTTCCGTCACCGCGTAGACCGCCTTGACCAGCTTCCGCTTGTAGATAATGTCCCACGGCAGCACCCCGACCACGCCCGTGAGGCCGTCGGCAATCGTGCTCGTTGCCACCGTGGTGATCCGCTCGCCCTGGACTATGCTCCGGCGCGTCTCGTCGGCCCCCTCAAACGCGGGCTCCACGCCAAACACCCGGATCGGCGTGCCCTCGCAGCTCAGGGCCGTGCCCGACAGCAAGCCGCCGCCGCTGGTGGGGGTCACAATGGCGTCCAGGTGGCCGACCTGCTCCTGCAGCTCGAGGCTGCTGGACGCCTGGCCGAGGATAATGTCCGGGTGCTCAAACGGCGGGACCAGCCGGGCGCCCGTCTCGGCCCTGATCCTGGCGGCCGTTGCCTCGCGCTCGAAGCGGGGACACAGCGTCACCCTGGCGCCGTAGCCCTTGGTGGCTTCAATCTTGAAGGGGCTCGACGTCTCGGGCATGACAATGTAGCTGGGAATGCCGCTCTCCTTGGCAGCGAGGGCCAGAGCCTGCGCATGGTTTCCTGGGTGTATTAGCCGTATGCATGCTGCAGAGCCACTCTGGGGACCTCTTGCACCCACCTGAACTAAACCCAACGACGCCCTTTTGCATCCCGCCATTGTCCACAAACGTCGGGTCCTTCTTGAGACGCTCAATGGCGTAGAATGCTCCGCGGGCCTTGAAGGCGCCGATGCGCTGCATGTTTTCGCACTTGAACCACAGCCGGATAACCGGCTTGGCCGCCGGCGCGTCTCCGGAGAGGCCAGTCTGGGGCGTCGAGGCGATCTTGTTCAAGGCATGGCTGGTGAGCACTGGCGTCTTGTAGATGAGATCCTTGATCGTTTCTCGGGCTGCAATGGTAGAGGCCCGCGTGAGAGGCAGGCATGTCGACAAGTCGGCCATTGTGCAGTTAGCCGGGGGCAGGGGCAGATATTGTAGATTGGAGGCTACAAAGAAGAAAGGAGAAAGAAAAGCGGCTAGTTAAATAGACTTGGCCAGAATGACTGCGATGTTCTGTGACTCATGTCGAGGTGTAGGCATGTAGTTGTGTGGATATCGGATTCTCACCCGTCATTAGCTGAATCGATATCGGCCATCTAGATACACGGCTTGCGTAGCCGGTCCAGTATCGGACAGAATGCTCAAAAAGGAAACGACCTGAACAGCTGTTTACAACTTCTACAGTCAGATCGACAAGAAAAAGTGCATTCTTAGATTACTACGCCTCTGTAGGAAACCCAATAAAACGAACCCCCCCCCTCCCCCTTTCACAAAGCAGCTTCATTTCTTCATCAGACCGAATCTGTCTGCTTTCTGCCCTCCGCGGCCGCATCTTCTTGGCCGCTTGTGTTTTCCGCATAGACAAAGACCTCCTTTGCCAGATTTTCCTTGACCAGGTGGCCGGGACAGTAGTTGCGGCAGGCAGACGCTTCCTTTGTCGTGGTCGCGCACTGCAGTGTTTTGCCAAACAGACGGTCGCACTGCGTGAACAGGCCGTTCTTTGTACAGCCACAGGCGTACTGGATGCGCTGTTGAGTGCACATTGTGTATGACTGAGGATGGTTAGAAATCTGTAGCCTCAATGCGACTCTGGGATTGATGAGTTGACTTACGAGATGTTGACGGGAAAGGCTTGAAAAGGTTTGCAAGATGAAGGATTCAGCTCGGAAAGTTGGATGCAGCACAAGAAATCACGCAGCCGTTGATTGGAAGACGGACACGTTTACGCACAATGGCAACTGAGTCGCGGTCAGTGCACAATATAACAAATCATTGTTTTGACGACTATCAAACTCATCAACCAGAGGCGTCGTAGATGCGACATGGCACTGGTGCACTAGAACACACCCGTCAGAGAATAATCATTCACATAAACATGGCAAACTCACTTGAACGAGGCCCATAAGCCAGGGGATACTCAATCGCACTGTGTATGACCCCCTTTGAGGTGTTAGCCCTGGTTCCTTGTCTCTGTATGTCGCCTTCTTCTCACGGCGGGATCAGCACGTATTCAGGCTTCACTACCTGTTTTTGTACAGATCTCGTATTTTCTGAAAGGTTGCATCATCCAGGTCATTGAGGTCCACGCCAGTGATGACGGCGCCAAACTGAGAGGTTAATAATGTGTCACTGGACTGTAATGAAAGTCATAATTGCATTGGTTTTCTTGTCAGGTGCATGCTCGAGAGGCGTGACCTGGATATCGTTGTTGATAGCA
Organism: Raffaelea albimanens; assembly: GCA_002778245.1. NCBI lineage: Eukaryota > Fungi > Ascomycota > Sordariomycetes > Ophiostomatales > Ophiostomataceae > Raffaelea > Raffaelea albimanens. The sequence continues at coordinate 2,227,781 of PCDJ01000001.1, forward strand.
CAAGGCATGATGACACGGTGTCTTTACAAGAAATGCTGACACAGTGACTTGGACATTTGTTTCTAATGAACAGGAAAGATTGGTGGTTATTAGTAGCTCGTCTCGATGATAAGTGTCCAATACCAGTAGGCCAAGGTCTTTTGATTGGAGGTTCCTGGAGATTTCTTTATCCAGCCGTCCCAACAACCTGATAAGTATAGTGGGAAGGAGTCTCCGAACCTCTCGTCCTTTGGTGCCAGATGTCTTGCGGGGGTTAGGTTTCTTATCTCTGGTCGGAAAGGAGCTGTCATTATCAAGGCCAAGAGTCTCGTATGGTGTGTCTTGTGACGGAGGTAGAGGCCACTCAAGTTGAGGATGAAACTAGGAGAATCACCGAGAAATGAACAAATATCGTTTGGGTACAGCAACCTATCAGTTGTCAGACCCCTCTTCACGAGAAATATGCCCAGTTTAACCAAGTAGTCTATTGTTTTCTGGTTGCTATATTAGTCCCTCTATCAAGACACTAAACTTTCATTTTTACAATCGCAGTAACAAAACAGAGGAAGACGAACCATTAAACTGGTTGTACAACCATTGTGAAGTCACGGGTAAAAAGAACATGTGTGCTCTAGAAGTTTATGAGAACTTGTGGTATAGGGAAAAAAAAAAGCACCAACACAGTCCCACTCTGAAAAATCAATGGCAAAAGTCCCACCAGACGAATCCACTGTCCTAAAAACCCACCAGCAAAAAATAAACCTTTCAAACTTTAGCAACTCCCCGTTTCGATCAGGGGACCTCCGGGTTATGAGCCCGGCGCGCTTCCGCTGCGCCAAGTTGCTTTTGTTGTTGAAGAATAGTACGTCTTCTTACGGGTTGTGAGGCGCGCCAAGGGAAAGCACAGGCATGAGATACAGCCCTAAAAAAGTAGCTCTGTGAATAATGTAAAATATTTGAGTACAAATATAATTCACAATAAATAAAAATAAAAATGCAAGCATTCCCAGAAAACTCTGTTGGTAATAAAAGGGAGAAAATAACTTGTTTATTATACAAACCTGGTCACTGATGTTAAAACGATCCTTGGAGTTTTTCAGAGGCGGTACATTTCCGAGAAACAAAAAGAAGACGGCAGATACTCAGACTGGCCTGCGCCTGCTCATCCAGCTTTACAACTTTGGGTGTAACAGTGGCATAGCTGATGCCAGCGAAAAGGAGAAGGCCGATGAAACTAAAGAGCTTGCTGGACTGCATAGCTGGTCAAGAGGGAGATGCACATGCTGATGCTATGCCTTGTGTTTGTCTTTTGAGTCTATTTGAGTTGCTCTCATCCTAGATCGTCCCTTTATACCACTTTAGCCTCCACGACGATGTCTAAGCAAACCATCTGGTAATCGAGTAAACACTTGCCGACAGTCGACACAAACGACAGAGGGTGTGGTTGCGTCATGCAAATGGCCTCACGTGTGCCGTCCGGAATAGGAAGGTGCAGCGGCGTGCAGATTGATGCCACAGAGATATCCCGTCTCGTGTTGGTCTGTATCCCTCCCATATCCCGTTTACTGTTCTTTTACTGTTTGCACTCGAGTATTTCTGTGCATTTGTTTTTTTCTCCAACATGTAACTTCTCTTGCCGCAACAATGCCTCGAAAGCCTCCCCAGCCGCCGCCGGCCATGCTGAAGGCCGACGAGTTGATGCCCATCACGGAGCGTCACATCGCCGAGCATCGCAACCTTGTCGACAGTATTCTCGCTTCCGTGACGCCGTCAACAGCCGTCTTTGGAAATGTGGTCCTCCCACTGGAAGAGCTTCGAAACGCCCAGAGTGGTGACAAAGCCGTCATCGAAGCTCTTGGGTATTGCTCGCCCAGCCTCGCCTGCCAGCAGGCCTCGGAAGCTGCCCAGGAGGTGCTTCGGCTCTACCAGTCGTCCGCCCGGCGGCCGGAGCTGTACAATCTCCTTCAAGCTGTCCATGACAAGAAGGAGAGCCTTGACGGAGAGTCGCAAAAGGTGCTTGACCGCAGTCTCATGGCGTATACTGACGATGGTTACGGCAAGCTCGACGAGGCCGGCATCCGGCGTCGCCAGGAGCGATCCAACCGTATTGACTCACTGTGCGCGACCTACTTGCGCAATCTTCGCGAAGAAAAAGAAGACGGCCTGTGGCTCACGCCCGGAGAGGTCGAGGGCGTGGCGGACAAAGACCTGCCGCCTGTAGGGGACGACGGCAAGGCCTTTTACAGCTTCGCCAAAACCCATTACACGGTCATGTCCCACGCCCGGGACCCCGAGACGCGACGCCGCATGGCCGAATGTGGGGGTCGCAGATACGCCGAGAATGTGCCAATCTTCCAGGAAGTCTTGCTGCTGCGCGATGAGAATGCCCGCGAACTAGGTGCCGCCAGCCACGCCGCCACCGTTCTGCCGTACCGGCTCGCCGAGTCGCTCGAGTGGCTGGAAAATCTTGTCAACGACGTGGCCGACACGCTGAAGCCGTTGGGGCTTGCCTTGCATGATGAGGTGGCCGAAGAACGTCGGCAGTGTCTGAAAGAGGAGACGGGCCTAGTCGTGCCGGGGGACGACAAGACCATCCCCTACTGGGACTTCTTTTACTACATGAAGAGACACAACAGCAAGACCCCGTCTCCTGATTTTCATAGCTTTAATGAGTACTTCCCACTACGCCACACATTCAGCGCCATGCTTGAGCTCTTTGCCGAATGCCTGCAGCTGTGCTTTGAGCCTATCCGCCCTGACGAACTTGCCGCCATTGTGTGGCATCCTGACGTTGACGGCTGGACGGTCTGGGATGACCGCCCGGAGCACAAGGGCGAGTTTGTCGGGCATCTGTTTGCAGACATCCTGAAACGCCCGCACAAGTTTCGGGGAAACCAGAGCGTCAATCTTCAACCGGTTAGTCTCGCCCGAGTAACTGGCATGTTGGAATATGACTCATGCTGTCCAGGGATATATCAAGCCCGACGGCACCAGAGTATACCCGGCCAACACGCTCATGTGCAACTTTGACCTCGAGGCTTCCAGCGGCTACACTGTGAGCCACGCGAATGCGATTTCGATATTCCATGGTAAGACGCCCCAGAGCCGTGGCTGGAAGTGTGTGTCTATATCTGACAGCCTGAGAACTCGGACACAGCATGCATGACCTCGTGTCTCGCACACGCTATGCGCGGTTCCACGGGTACGAGGTCCCAATCGAGCTGTGCGAGGGCATTGGCATGATGCTGGAGCAGTGGTGCTGGCTGCCAGACGTCCTCTCCAGGCTCAGTCTCCACTACACACGCGTGGATCCGGCGTTGATGGACAGGTGGACGCAAGACCACCCCGGCCAACAAGTGCCCCCCGAACGCATCCCCGAGAAGCTCGTCGAGCAGCGCACGGCGAAGCGGCCAAGCGAGGTTCGAATCAAGACTATGGGGCACATGTGGGTTGTTCACTGGTATCCTCCAGCTCGTCAGTGCTTGGCTGACTTGTCCCTCGTTAGGATCACCGTGCTCTTCGACCTAATCATACACAGCCAGCCGAGCCGCGAGGCCCTGTTGAAGCTCGATGCCGCAGCAGTGCACCACGACTGCTTCGAGAGAATCAAGTCCCGTCGCCCACCCGACAACACTTGGCCCCAGGCCAATGAACCCATTGTAATGTCGGGCTACGATGCTGGATTCTATGCATACACATGGTAGGTCTCGCCAAGTGAGCCTGAAAACTGCCCATCTCTGATCTCTCTCAGCGCCCAAGTCCTGGCCCTGGATATTTTCCAGAGCACGTTTGCCAATGACCCGCTCTCCCCTGCCGCGTGGCAAAAGTTTCGCGAGAACATCATGGAGCCCGGCGGCAGCCGCAATGAGCGAGAAATGGTCAAGGAGTTTCTGGGTGGCCGGACTATGGAGCCTGCTGCACTGTATGCCCTGGTCGGGGCAAAGAAGACAAGTTGATGGCACGTCCCCCCAGATTTTTTTTTTCTTTTCTTTTTTTCTCTTTTTTTTGGAGTACATATTTATCTCAGTAACCTCGCCTTTATACATCAATGTGTGCCTGGTAAAACTACGGAACATTAAATTAGCGCCAATTAAAAGCTGGCCGGGGGCGGCACGGCCCTCGTGCCGAGAACCGGTTGTGATAAAGCGTCTCATTGCATGGCACAAGTCATACTGTGTAGTTATGTAATGGTACTCGGGTCCAGAGGGGAATGACTTGTGTCATATTTTGTTGTGTCATTTTGAATATATATATACCTGGGCCAACAAGAACTCTTCAAACAGTAGGACCTTGTTCACCTATTGCTTTCTGCCAACTCATGAATCCCCGTCGCAGAGCCCATCGCTGCTCCTGGCTCACCGGCCTCCGCGGCCTCGCCCCCCTCCTCGTGTACTTTCACCATCACCAGCTGGGCTCCCGCGACCGGGCCACTGCTGTGATGCTCGAGCTCGGATTTGGCTACCAGGGCGAGTACCGCCTGGCCACGCTTCCGGGCGCACCCTCGTCACGGGCGGGCACTTTGCCGTGGCTGTGCTGTTTGTGGTGTCTGGGTTTGCTGCGGCAGTGCGGCCATTGTCTGTTTGCTACGGAAGAGGAAGAGGTGTCAATTCGGCCGACGACATGTCCGACGTGACCAACATGATCACCTCCGCCCTCTTCCGCCGCTGGCCGCGCCTGTATGTGCCAATGGCCGTGTCGACATTTGTGTACATATCGCTGTCGTATTGTCTGCCTCTCTCGGGCGCCTTTCTGACAGAGCTGCACATATCGGAAGCATTGGTCGCGACTCAGGCTACGGGTCTGTTCGGCAGTGCCCCCTCTATCTGTCACATGCGGTGTCACATGTCCTGCATCACGTGCCAGGAGAATCACATGACTATGTCACATGACGAGGGAAGGGAGCGATTGGATATAAAAAGGAGAGAGGCTAGCACGGGAGGCATAGAGACGGAGGAAGGCAACTCAGACCTGTATTGTTATTTCAGAACGTCAAGCAGAAGCCCCTGATCACTGACCCTTACTAAATATTATCCTTGTTGATTCACACTGATTCTCTCCTTATATTCAGCTTATAACACTATATTTAGTAATAACACTGTCACTAGCTTATATTTATTTCTTTTACGCTAACACCGTTAACTTTAAAAACGCCTATTAGACTTAACGTATTCACTTACCTTTTTATAATGTTTATTATAAAAGAAGAACTTACTAATATTATCGTTATTTATAGCCTCCCCACGAAAGTTAAAAACAACCGAGACGCGATCACGGTCCTCGACTCCTTCGCGGCTTAACAAGTCCGCGACTTGTTTAACAACTTTTACTAGGCCTTTAAGCTCTTTTAAATAAAGAATAATAATTTTATTAAAGAGGAAATTAAACACCTTTAGAGCGACTACACCCTCTTTTAGTCTTAGCTTAACAGCGCTTTTATCTCGGCCGGCAAAGCTATAAAAGATAAAGTAAAGGATATACTTGTCTCTTTAACTCGCACCGTCGATGCTTAAAACTAAAGACTTGCTTAATAAATATACGAGTTCGTAGCCTACCACTTAAAGTATTAAAAGTCTTAAAACGAGGCTATAAAGTACTTTAACCAGCGCCTTTACTAAACGAACGCCGAACTAGAGGCCTCTCGCTAGCTTTAAGCGATTAATCGTAAAAAGACTAAGTAGCTACGAGACAACGTGTAACAGCTGCACGGGTTGGTTTATAAAAACCGAGCCTAGCTTTAAGAGATAAAGTAAATAGTGCGCGAAGTGCTGTAAGTGCAGCAGCAGCTCGCCGCCGAAAACTTTAAAAGAGGCGCGCTTAACGTAACTTTAGTCGTTAGCCGGATACGGTCTCGTTATAACACCCTTACACCCGTTAACCCCTCTTCTTATAAAGGCGTCACTTAATCGGTTAAGCTGTTAGCCGCTTAAAATAGGGGTGCGCGGTCTAGCCTACCCCTTTAATAAAATCCTTTAAAACCTGTTTTACTAATCCGCTCTTTTCATACATCTCGAGACTTGTTTAACAGCTAGCTCTTTACTAGCTAAGTGAACTAATAACGCCACTAACAAGTTAAACGTAAGACACGAGGAGCGATACGTTAACAGTCCGCCTTTTAGCTTTTAAGTTACCCCGACAACTCTAATAGATTTAATTCTTTAAATGATTTAAACGGAGGACGCCGCGGGTTCGTTAAAAACGGTGGTGGGCGTGGTCCTTTACGCAAACCTCCGCGTAAACCCCCCTTTTTAAGCTCTTTAAGAGGTGATAACTTCGAGCACCTTCCCGCAGCCTCTCTCCTTATTAATAAGAATAACATGTAGTAAAAGTTCTTACTCGTTATAAGTGCCCGCCGTCTTAAAAAGCTCCGACTACGCTAGTTAAGCACTTATAACGGTAAAGATATAAGCGCTTTCCGCTTATAGTGGGAAAGTATAAAGTTATATATACGAGTAAACCGAGAGACCTTCCGTAGTAGCGAGGACAAGATTACTTAAGTAGGGTCTTTTATAAAAGACAATGCCTTAAAATAGCATAATGCTTACAGCCGGCGTATAAAGGGCATAAGGTATAAAGACTTGTAGACAGCTTATCGGGCGGCTTTAAAAGACCGCTTTTAAGACCTAGCTAAAAAAGAAAACAACTATTAAGAAATAACTAAGTTAAAGTACCGTGGTGATATTATACACTATATCACTCAGTTATAAGATTTAAACGGTTTAATAAGTCTAGCCGGAGTTGCCTTTAAAGGGGTTATAAGAAGCGCTATACTAAACGATATCATTCGTATAGTTTATAACAAGACGGGAGGCATCTTTAGTAATAATGCTAACTTCCTTATTACCGTTTAAGAAGTAAGACGAATTTATAAGGAAATGCAAAAGAGCTTAAGCACGAAAAAAGGCGAGTCCGCTTTTATAAAGTTTAAAAAAGCGGATAAGCCGAGAAAAGCACCGCTTAAAGCTCTTTAAAAACAAGGTGGCAACTAAAGGACAGCCGCTGTATTAAAGCCAGCTGCTTAAAAGCCTCTTAAGAAAAAGAAAGTTTAAAATACTAAAAAAAAGGCGATAGCCGGCACAGACACCTCGTACGTCGCGGACTACCGGAAAAGGAAGCTCGCGTGCGAAAAGTGTGGTAAGGACAACTATAACGTAATGTTCTACTTTACTTAAAAAGATATCGACGGTGTAAAACTGCCCTTAGCCCCCCGCCAAGTTGTAGGGGTTAAGAGAGTAAAAGAAAACACCGCGACCATCTTAAACAGCCTGTCCGAGCCACCTTTAAAGAAGACTTAAACCTCGGCTTAAAGAATAAGCCACTAGCCCACTTTAGGATTTGTAGAGGAGCTGTTAAACAGCGACTCGAGTTTTTAAAGACCTCTGTTATAACGGCAGTATAGCGGAAGGTGATAAATAACCCTACCCTTTAATTAGCGCTAAAACCACGCTTTAGCTCGCGCTTTATAATAGCGATAACTTATCGTAATAAAGCCGTTATAGCGCTTAACCGCACCCTTCTCGATAGCGGTGCCTCCGCAGCACTTCTTTCCCCGGTAATAGCCGAGAGACTGTAAGCTAAAGTCCACCGCCGCAAGTATTAAGCTAAGATAAAAGATGCTTTTAAATAAGCCTAATTAAACTTAAGATAAAAGTACACTAGTAAGATAAGGTTCTCTTATAAGGAACACTTTAACGCTTTGCCTTTTAAGGTGGCCCCTTTAAATCTTAAAGTTAATGCTATTCTTCTTTATTAGTAGATAGTTAAACACCCCTTTACAGGTATATAAACGGGCAATTTAGCGGACATCGACTTTTAACATTTACGCTGTTACACGTAATATAAGTAAATAAAGGTAGATACTACAAAAATAGAGTACGACACAAGCGTCCTTTACCACCCCGAGGCTATCACCATTAGCGCTATTTTAAAAGTCCTGCCTGAAGTTTTAAAAGCTATCTCGCTTAAGTTCCGTTAATAGCAAGTTATTATAACCGACAAAGCAGCGCAACGCCTGCTAGACCACACCCTTTACGACCACGCTATCGATCTTAAAAAAGACGAAAAGCCGCTTTAAGGTTTAATATACGCCCTAAACGAACAAGAGCTAAAGGCCTTTAAAGAATAGTTAGATAAAATGCTAAAAGCAGGAAAAATCCGGCCCTTTAAGTCGTAATGCTTAGCCTTTATTCTCTTTATTTTAAAACCCCACGGCAAAAGTCTTTAAATCGTAGTCGATTATAAGAGGCTTAACCGAGTGTTTATTTTAAACCAGTACCCCCTTTTACTTATCTTAAAGCTATAAGACAAGCTCCGAGAAGTAAAGCACTTGACTAAACTAAACTTAAAAAACGGGTTTAACCTCATCCGAATTAAAAAAGGAGACGAATAGAAAACAGCCTTTTAGACGAGGTATAAGCTGTACGAGTATCTCGTTATGCCTTTTAGTTTTATAAACGCTCCCACAACTTTTTAAAACATAATTAACTATATACTCCGTAACCTCTTAAACCAAGGCGTTATTACTTATATAAACGACATCTTAATATACGCCACTACTTAAGAGGAATACGACAGACTAGTAAAAGAAGTGCTTTAAAAGCTAACGGACAACCACCTTTGCATTACACCTGACAAGTGTGTTTAAAATACAAACAAACTCGAATTCTTAAGTTACGTTATCAGACTTAACGGAATAAAGATATCGCAAGAAAAAGTCGACGCGGTACTGTTATAAAAGACACTAGCAAGCTTAAAGGAGATATAATCTTTTATCGGGTTTGTTAACTACTACCGCTGCTTTATTAAAGACTTCTTACGTATTACCTGCCCTCTTACAAAATCTACTAAAAAGGAAGCACGATAATAGTTATAAACAGTTAACATAAAAGTGGCCTTCGCGACGCTAAAAGAGGCCTTTACTACCAGACTAGTCTTAACTCACCTTAATCCTGCTCTCCCTTTTATAGTCGAGATAAACGCTAGTAATTTTACAATCGGCGGAGTCCTTTTATAAATAATCGATAACAAGCTCCACCTAGTGGCCTTCTATAGCCGTAAACTAACAGGTGTTAAAAGAAACTACGACATTTACAATAAGGAGCTCTTAGTAATAGTTAACGCCTTTAAAGTTTAAAGACAGTACTTAAAAGGAGCGCAGTATATAGTGCAAGTTTACACAGACTACTAAAACCTGCTTCACTTTACCACCACTAAGCGCTTTAACAAAAGGCAAGCTAAGTGGAGTGAGGCTATTAACGGAGTCGACTTCTTAGTCCACTATAAGCTAAGAGTGAATAACTTTAAAGCCGACATCCTCTCCTAAAAAGAGGAGCATCAACCTTCCAACGAGGGGTGTAAAGAGCTCGAGTAAACCCCGCTTTTAAGTAAAAACAACCTCGGACCCTCGTTTTTAATCTTAACGGCCCAGCTAAAGTCTATACCGTAAGAGAAATAAGACTAAAACTTCTTATAAAAGGTAAGAACAACGGCTAAAAAGGACCTAGTCTACCGCGAGGTGTAAGCTAAGACGCCTTTACTTAACAAGTACATTTAAGAAGACAGCCTTTTAATTTATAAAAACCGGCTTAAGATATTAAACGACCTCGCTATAAAGCAGGAGATCTAAAAAGCCTATTACGAGTTTAAAGTGGCCGGACACTTTAAGACGGCAAAGACTAAAGAACTAATCTCCCGCACGTTTTAATAGCCCGGCTTACGGTAAGACTGCCGAGATCGGACTTAAAACTACTTATAATATTAAAAGAACAAGGCGAGAAGGCACTTTAAGTATAAGCTATTATCTTTATTAAAGCTACTTTAAGCCCTTTAAGAATTTATCTTTATAAACTTTATCACCGACCTCCCGCTTTTTAACGGCTGCTTTTAAATTTAAATAGTGGTAGACCGCTTTATTAAAATAACCTACTTTATTCCTCTTAAAAACGACTATAAAAAGACAGAGGATTTAATAAGGCTGTTCGCTTAACACATTTAAAGACTCCACGGCTTGCCTTTAAACATCGTCTTAAATAAAAATAGCCGGTTCACCAGCTATATTTAATAAAACGTGCTAAGCCTTTTAAAAATAAGATCTCGTATAAGCACAGCCTTTTATCTTTAAACTAACGGTTAAACCGAGAGAGTAAACCAGGTTATAAAAGCCTACCTCCGCAACTTCTTATCTTAAAACATAAACAACTAAGACGAGCTGTTAATACTAGTTAAGTTTACTTATAACAACTTTATAACTACCGCTACAAAGATGTCCCCCTTTTATATTAACTATAACTTCCACCCTTAAACGCAAGATCTAGTCCTTTAAAAAGTATCCGACTTAAAATCCGAATACCACGCCCACTAAATAACCGCTGTTTACTAAAAAGTAGCAAAACAACTTAAAGTTATTAAACAACGTATAGTTAAAGACAAGAATCGTAAACGGCAACCCTCGCCCGACTACCGTTAAAGCGACTTAGTTCTTTTAAACGCACGAAACATTTAAACACGCCGCCTTATAAAAAAGCTCGACCACAAATATAAGAGACCCTTTAAAATCATAAAAGTTTTAAGCTTTATAGTAGTTCGCTTATCCCTGCTCGAATCTTAAAAGGTTTATAACGTCTTTTACGTCTCTTTACTAAAACCCTTCCACGGCTTAGCGCCTAGTCTAAACTAGTAAAAAGACGACACAGTCGTAAACGGGTATAATATAAAGGCTGTTTTAAACTCCCGTCGACGAAAAAAGAAGGTTTAATACCTAGTCCGCTAAAAAAGCTTCTTTAAACTAAAAGACTAGACTTAAAAACCCTACGAGCACTTTTTCGAAGGTGTGCGACACTTCTTTAACACTTTTTACAATAATCACCTAAAAAAGCCTAAAGACCTTAAGACTCGGGTCGAGTCTTAAAAACCGGGGAGGTAGTGTCACATGCGGTGTTACATGTCCTGTATCACGTGCTAGGAGAATCACATGACTATGTCACATAACGAGGGAAGGGAGCGATTAGATATAAAAAGGAGAGAGGCTAGCACGGGAGGCATAGAGACGGAGGAAGGCAACTCAGACCTGTATTGTTATTTCAGAACGTCAAGCAGAAGCCCCTGATCACTGACCCTTACTGAATATTATCCTTGTTGATTCACACCGATTCTCTCCCTGTATTCAGCCCATAACACTATCGCCCTACTTATTGTGGCCATCTACCTCGGAAATGTCCCACACGTGGTCCTGAAGGGCCTGCATAAGATGCCTGGCTGGGGCTTCCTGTCCTTTTGCCCACCACGCTGGGCCTGGCATATGTGGCTACCGTGCTGGTCGACGAGCCGAACGGCCGGCTTTGGCGGGTGCTGTATAGAAAGTTGGCGGCATAGCAGAGTATTGGCAGTATCACACATTTTATTCTCGGCTTAGTTAGTAGTCATTCGTTTGTCGTTACTGAAAAGGTTCCAGGATCAAGATCGCGTAAGAGGACGGGATAAATCACCATGGGGGGTCGGCGAGCGAGGTTGAACACACAGGTTATTACCGTCCTCATCAGCACGTGACTTGGCCTGAGCAAATGCACGTGAACCTGAATCTGCGAATAGTGGGTCTAGATCGGCACATCACGTGGCAGGTGTGGCACCTGCCCCCGTCTTTGTACGACCCGCCCCAACAACGGTGCCCTGGAGAACGCCATTTCTTTCCTTTTTCCTTTTTCTCTCCCGATGCTCCAGCTGTTCCTCCGACGGTCAACCACATGACGCCTGCAAAGATGAGTGACCAACCGCCAATCCTCCTCTGACCGCCACTTTCATTGCTTTCCTATTTCTACCGCTGGGCGGGCTTCCACGCCGCAGAAAAGCCGCGCCGTAGCGCAATCGCAGCGCGTTGGCCCACCGGTCCTGGACGAGTCCCGCGAATTGCGCCGACACCTGCCCGAAACGTTCCCGACCGCAAACGATGCGCCACCCCCGGTGCTTTTGATCGGCTGTGCACTCTATACCCGCGAAACGTTGGTTTGTCGGTCGCTGGCCGTCTGTCCGTTTGTCCGTTTGCTGCGGCGCCGTTTTCAACTCTCGAACACACCGACGGTGGCCGGTCTCGTGACCGCCGAAGCTCTCCCCGTTGCGCTGCGACAGCACTTTGATATCGGGGCATTGCGACCAGGGAAACACACTCGCCGACGCATTTGACGGTTTCCCGGTGCGTGCACCACCCAGTGACACCGTTGCAACCGCAGTCTGGACGAAAGACCCCTCTCCGCGGTCAAGCCGAGCAGCACCCCTCTTCGGCTCGCCCTCCCACTTACAAGCGACTTGCAGGCGACCCGAGCTGGCCACGGATGGCCAGCAAGAACCAGTGAGAGGTCATAGTGCAGGACTACTATGGGACACTTTGCCACGGATTACGAATCAGCAGAGACAGAGCCATAGCACTGGAGTTGCGGCTTCGCCAACCATCAGACGCCGTTGTCCTCCGGGCCGACCTTGACGCCCTAGTCCGTGTAAGTCGCCAGCCAATGGCAGCACATGGCAGCACATGGCAGCAACATCGCATGGCTTTGGCCCAGGCAGAGCAGCGTTCTAACACACAGACAGTGATCTCGAGATCTGAAGGGAGCATCGGTCTTCCCTCAAGGGAGCAGTATCCCTAGCAAGTCCACGTCCCCTTTCCCCAGGCCACCCCCAAGCCACCCCCAGACCTGCAACGCTATGGGTGCCACTCGGTATCCACCGCCTCCGGGCCCTGGGGCTCCCCCGGTTTTCCACTATCCCCCACATCACGATCTTCCACAGCCGCCGCCCCCCATGTCTCTGCCTCCTCCTCCGCCACCAGGAACCAACGGCGCGCCGTCCTTCCAACCGCACGGCTTCCACGACCACCATCGCCACCAGCAGGGCCAGGCTCACCTCCCCCAGCACCCATCTCTTCCTCCCCACCCCCCACAACCAAGCCAGTCTGGCCCAGAGCATTGGTCCTACTCACAGCAGCCTCCCAAGGGATTTGACGGCAGCTTCCCCCCGGGAGCTGCACCACCAGGCAACTCCCACCCTCCTCAACCCCCTCATTTCCCTCCATATGATGGCTACGGGCAGCCAACTCCTCCGCAATTGCCGCCAGGGCCACCTCCACCAGGAGACTCCTCCTACTATGGACAGCCGTACCCCCCACAAGGTTACTACACGAATCCACCCCCAGGCGTAACCGGCCCTCCGGTCGCCCCACCTCCATCTTTCGGCCAGGCCCCCTTTACCTCCCACGCTCTCCCCACGCCGCCGCACTTGGCTCCTCCGTCGGGCCCAGCCGATGCAGGAGGCTACCCGCAGCCCGGGTATGGCCAGACACCATCCTACCCCTACGGCCAGCCTGGATCTTCGAATGGACAGCCCGCGCAAAATGCGAGCAACGGCAATCCATGGCGCCACGGCAAGCGTGGCGGCGGGTTTGGCAACCAGTTTGGCCGAGGTGGCCGGAATGGTTTCAATAAGAACAAAGGGGCACGGCATGTCAGCGGCCCTGCCGGCCCCAATATCCCAACTGGTCCGCGGGCGCAACGAGGGAATGTTGCAAGCGATGCAGGTGCTGGAGAGTCCCCTGCTCGAAGCGAACACAGTGCCAGCAACGGCAGCAAACCAAAGACCCTGCCATCTCCAGAGCGGCCCAGCGGCATCCCGGCAAAGCCGCCAACGCCGATCTCAATGTCCCGTTCTTGGTCGGCGACGTTTCCCGGCGGTCGGCCTCGTGACGAGGACCGCACATCGAGCCACGGGTCTCCCCTCCCTTATGCACACTCAGATCACAACCCCGACGGCGGCCCGTCTCACAAGCGTGGACGCAATGGTGACGACGACCACGACATCAAACGGTCGCGGCCATCCCCGATCCACGGCTCGCCCCTTGACCGTGTCCATGCTTCGGCCCCGCGTGGCCCCCGGGCATCGATGTCGCCCTACAGCAACGGAAAACGGCACGACGCAGCAGCTCCTGGCCTACTGAAGCCAAGCGACCTACCCCTGCACTCGCCTTCCAGAAACGGAGTCTTGAATGGACTTCCGTCCTGGAATGGAAGGGCACCTAACCGCATCCTGCAGTATGGCTCGTCATCCGAGCGGGACGCCGCCGATGGGCGACATGATTCTGGACACCACAGCTCTGGACCCAGTGTCAGCAGCATCAACATCAGCAATCCGCCCCCATCCCTACCGAAGAGGCCACAGGAACCGCTTGGAAGTTCTTCGGCCTCGCTTCGTTCTCCGTCCGTGAACTCGCCGCACGGCCGCCTGTCCCACCGGCCGGTGTCCAGCCGGGGGCGCAGCAGCCGTTCACGCAGCCGCTCTCTTACCCGGAGCCGAGGCAGGACCAGAAGCAGAAGCAGAAGCCACACCCGATACCCCAGTCCCGGCCGGCGCGCGTCGGATTCGCCGCCACCGCCGCCGCTATCTACTTCACGGAATAGTCGTAGTCGCAGTAACAGCCGGGGCCGCAATCGCAGCAGTCAAAATGTGCAGCCGCTGAAGAGCCGCAGCAGCTCGCCGCTGGACGACTTTGAGCTGGCAATGCTGGGCATGGTCCGGCCGGATGACGACGACGACGACAACGACAGGGACGATAGCAATGACGACGATAGCAGCGGAAGCACCAGTGGCCGCAACCGCAAGAAGCGTTCTGGAAACAGAATGAAGAGGCGGTCTGCGCCAAAAGTGGCAGCCGCATACAGGTACGGAATGTTTGACACTGCCTTTGAACAACTTCTTTTGTGACACCCAGCTAACAAACACTTGTTTTTTTTTTAGCCGCCGTTGGTAAACTCTCCTGCAAACCTCTCCTGACCGTTTTCACGTATTGGCGTTTGTCAGGTTTAATTCTTGTTTGTTTTTTCGTTGTTTTTTGGGGGTGTTCAAGCATCTTTTTGTTTTCAAATATTCGTTGTGCTTGGTTTTTTTGTACCGTTTTGCCGGGTTGCCGGTTTGGTCTTTTTGTTTATTTTTGTTGGGCCTGAAAGGAGGAAACTCTTTGTGGTCTGTGATACCTCTGCTATTCCACGTTGACGAACGCTTGTATTCTCTTCTTCTACCGATACCGATTGGTGTGCCTATTATTATTATCCTTATTGGCTCTCTACTTTTTCTTGTATTGCATTGGACTTTTTTGAAATAAACAAAACACGGTGTTGGATTGCACACCAGGAAACGGGTGTTTTTTGTCCCTTTATGCTGATTCCAAGAATTTTAAATCCCATACAACGCTCCTTGATGTTTTGTCGTGTTTGATATTGCCATTGGTGTTTTTGGTGCATATTCCACTCACAAGAATAGAACGACGTCTTTTTCATGTTGGCAACCCGAGTTCACAATGACTGTCCCCTCATTTGCCGTTTACCTCTTCTTCTGATCAAAGCCTGACAAACTCCAACTGGCTCGGCATGTCCGCCACTGAGTTGCCACCACGTCCACGCCACTGGTAATCTGTCACAGGTGTCGTGACCGGGCGATGAAAACAGAGGCACTCAAAAAAGCATAAAAGGAAGTGCTTCCCCCCTCTCTTTTCGGAACCTTTTGTTTTGAGGCTCAGCCTTTAACCCAGACTGGCTCGCAATCAACACTCCTTCTTCCAGTGGAGGCTTTTCTCTTTGGACGCTGCTCGGCTTTCTTCTGCCAGCTTCTGGTAAGTTGTCCATCTTGTAATAGCAAAATCACACACCAATACTGGCACGCGCTCACATGCCAACTCCAGGACTCATGTATGACCTCAACCTGCCATTCGGGCGTGGCTCGGTTGGCCATGAAAAACATTTGATATTTTAAATGTTGACTTAACACATTGACGACAACACGGCACATTGCGGGTTGTCTCCGCTGCTGATGAGAGCATTTTGTTTCCAGCAAAAAAAAAAAAAAAAAAAAAAAAAAAAAAAAAAAAAACGAAACGAAACGAAACGAAACGTTGTCACTACCAGGGAGAGTGCTTCTAGAGACTGCGTCCTGGGGTTCCTCAGTCTGGGACTGGTCAATCCACCGCTCGGATCTGCCACCGTATTGTTCGGCCTATCCCTGGACGACACCAGAAAGAGAATCTGTTTGTCTCGGTAACGTCTTTTTTGCCGGCTAGTTCAACGACCCGGACACTGTTGAAACAAAACACGGCGACAGAAGCCTACCGACGAAAAGGCAAGAAACTAAAAACTCCGACGCAGGGATGCTGAGCCTGCCTGAGTGAAGCTTTGAAGCCTACAACTGCTGATACGGTTTCGAGACGAGAAGGTCCTCCCACGCGGAATGTTTTATCCTCGCCAATTTCGCAATGCCCCGTCTAGCACATTTAAAAAGGGGGACAATTGACTTGGTGTGTGACCTGGCATGGGCAACAACTGCCAAAACTTATGCTCAACCCACAAGGTACAACAACCTACCTCTCGGTCCTCATACGCCCTGGGGGAGCAAGACGGACCGACCTTCCAAGAACGATTCTGAATAAATGTTAGCTGGCCGAAGCACTTCTTTGGGTTCGCTTTTCAGTTCACTATTTATACCTGTTGGGTTACGTATAGGGACCAAGTATTTTAGCATTATTCAATTAGAACTAAACAATCCACCCATCATTTCACGTCACGGAACTTGGACTCGCCCTTGATGTACTCTGGGTACGTCTTTAGCGGCTCGCCGACAATCTCGGCATTCTTGTCCAGGGAAGCACCGCCATAGTAGCCGTACTGCCGCACAAACTGGAACAGGGCCAGCTGCTGCTGCTGTCTGTCGCCCGTGTTGGCGCCCGTGTACGGCGGCCGGGCCAGAAACTCGTCGTCGGTCAGCGCCTTGGGGGTGACGTGGTACCCCAGGTCGGCAAACTGCCTGTTGACAATGTCGGCCACCTGCGTGGCCGAGTAGTAGGCCTCTGCGGCGTAGAGGCGCTGGCCGAGGTATTTGTCGCGGTTGAGGAGGGCGGCGCGGACAAACTTGCCAAAGTCGGTGGGCGTGTCGATCAGGCCCAGGAACGGGGTGTCGACCGGGACGGGGAAGGCCAGCACAAACTCCTTTTTGGCGGCGCTGTCGGGGCTGCTGCTGGGTATTTGCTGCAGGTAGACGCCCGGGGTGCACAGGCTCATGTAGGTGCCGGCAAAGACAAAGGTGGCGGGCAGCTCGAGGTCGCGCATGTAGTCCTCGATGCCGGCCTTGGAGTCGAATTCGTAGGCTTTTGTGATGGCTCCAGAGGATACTGAGCTGTTAGGATCTGTGCATAAAAGCAGTGGGAAAGCTTTACGTACGCTTCTTTCCGGAGAACAGGGAGCTAAAGATGACGTGCTCGAGGTTGTATTCCTGTCTTGTCAGTGTGCAACAAGAACGTAGTGTGCCGGTTTTCGTACCTTTGCTGCATCGGCAACGTGCTTTCCTTGCTGGTACTCGACCTTGGCGTCGCCGGCGTTGCCGCTGTAGTCTGTGACGAGGAAGACGCCGTACGCGTCCGACAGAACCTTTCGGACGTCATCTGCGCTGTTCAAGTTTGCCTTTTGTAGTGTCAGGTGTGGATGATTGTGAACATGCTGGCCAAAATGCGACTTACCGAGACAACTTCCACGCCCTTCTCGCGGAGAGCACTCGCCGCCGGCTTGGTCGTGTCTCTGCAGACTCCCCGGATCTGGAACTTGTCCGCCAGCTGCGGGGAGCCCAGAATGGCCCGGATCACTGAGCCGCCCTGGGCACCGGTGGCACCGAATACAACAAAGATGGGCTTCGACATGGTGATGGGTAGACGGCTTTATTTTTGGTTATGGCAAGGTGTAAGTTGCCGACTCTCCTTGAAGAGGGGAACCATCTACTTTTTTAAAAGATCCCCCCCCCCTTTCCCCTCGATCGGCCGGTCGATTTTCGGGCTTGCTCCACTCGCTCGAGTTTTGACGACACATTCACCTTGGCTTACTCGTTGACAAATTTCAGCGATGCCCCTCCCAGCTTGTCACAACAATTCAAGCTCCAGCGGCAGGTGGAAGCGAATGCGCTAATGTTGGTTGGCTGGTTGGTGAGATAATGGTGCGAAATGGGGGTGCCCCGCTAATAAGGCTGAGAAACAGAATATGCCATCGCACTGGCAAACTCCCCCACCTTCTGTCACCTAACACCAACCCCACTGAGTAATACAGCGAACCAGCTTGGAGAGCAAGGCAGCCACATCGACGTAATCCAGGCTGCAACATCGGTCTTGAGCTTTGGGAACGTCATTCCATCATTTTTTTTTTGGTCTCTCCTTCCTTTATCACCACCACATCATCACATCATGGCGCCAAGTAGTACAAATCCAAAGCCCCTCGACGCAGAGGCCCTCCTGCAGGCCATGGCCGCGGCCCTGCCGGCCAGAACAGACACGACGTTCCCCGACCTTTCCTCCCCTTACGAGGCCCTCGCCCTCTTTGTCCACGCCTGCATGGCCCAGCTCGGGTTCCGCATCGTCGGCTTCGAGGAAGACACGGTCCAGCAGTTCCCCGACGCGCCGCGGCTGCTGCCGGCATGGAACGCGACGCCGACGTCGCTGTCGTTTGTATATGCGCACGCGCAGTCGGCGATGACGCACGTGGTGCGGGTCGACCGGATGGGGAGCAAGGCCGAGATCCGGGGGCTGGCGACGGGGGCGGAGCGGATCCAGCGGATAGAGCTGGTGGTGGGGGACTATGTGGCAGTAAGGGAGTTGCCATGGACACGGCCGACGACGACGACGGGGACGACGGGGACGACCGGGACTACGGGGACGACCGGGACGACCGGGACTACGGGGACGACCGGGACGACCGAAGGGAGGACTGGGAGTACCAGTACGGGAGCAGAGTCGACGGCGACAACAGAAGCGACCGGTCCTGCGGCCAGTCCCACGACCAAAGGGAGGACCAAAATTACCCAAGACAGCTTGGCTCGGCTGTTCTTCTCCCGCGACAGGATCGCCCAGCTGGCCGCCCGGTTCCAGACAGACATTATCCAGAAGCTGATGCCGAACCTGCAAAAGCAAGGCTACGAAGAGGCCGCATCAACAGAAGACGACCGCGCCGTGCAGGACGACCTGGACCGCGCCGGACGACGGGCTGGCCCTGGCGGGGCCGGACGGGGCCAGCCTTCAAGCGGCGACCCCCCGCTGCACCCTCTCATGGACCCGCTGGCACAGCCCCGACGCCCCCGCAACCCGACCGGCCCTATCGTCCCCGGCGGAGAGTTTGCGCCACCCGGGTTCGACGACGAATACGGAGTGTACGAGCCGCCCCGGGGGCTGGGCGGAGTTGGTGGAGGTCTTGGTCCGTTTGGCGGTATCGGCGGAGACGATCTGCACCCGCCCGGGCTGGGGCCGCATGACCCGTTCAGGCCATCGTTTACTGGTGGTGGCGGCCTAGGACGCGGTGGCGTGGGAGGGTTTGGTGGGATGCACCCGACATTTGACGATCCTCTGTTCCGCGGCCCCGGTGGCAGTGGTCAGCAAGGATTCGACCCTCAAGTGCCTCCGGGCGCACGATACGATGACCCGATGGGCGACCCGCTGGGTGGTCTTGGGGGCGGCGGTGGACTGGGCCCACGGTTTGGCCGTGGAGGCGGTGGTCCTGGAGGGTTCAATCCGTACGGGGGTGGTGGTGGTGGTGGATTTGGTGGCTTCGGTGGAGGGGGAGGTATCATCTGAGTGGGACGGCAGAAAAAAAAAAAAACACTTGCGAGTCGAGAATGATGAATGAATGACAGTAGTAATGATACACCCTCCTGTAGTTAATATAACTTGACAAATGATTCGCCAAACAGATTCCCACACTTGCGTCTTGACTGCCTTTTTGTGATATTAAAATATGCTTCTACCCTTTCATTACTTTTGAGATGTTCAGTTCTGTCGAATCCTATCAATTGACATTCCCAGGGCGTCTGGCTTCGCTATTTTTATCTACAAATATCGAGTTTCCGTCTCTTTTTTTTTTTTTTTTTTTTTTCCTTTCTCCTTTCTCCTCTGTCCTTTTCTCCTCTTGGGTCCCCGTCTAGGCCCAGATACCAAACACAACTATCCTGGTATAACGCTTGACTGATTGGGTTGTCTTTTTTTTTCTAGTTGTCTTCTCAAATTATGTCGTCTTCGTCCCTCTCCTCGCTTTCTCTCGTAGCTCGTGTGGGTCGTTACACGGAGTCCTGTGCTTCATGTATTCGTTCGCATTCAACCTACTGCCCAGCCAGCTCATTCAACTTGGTCTGCTCAGTTGGTGACAGCTGGTTGTACCAGTCCTGGAAGTTGGCCGTGTTCTCCCGGGCAGCCCGAAGGAAAAACTCGGTCAGGTATGCCTGCGTTTCGTTATCACGCATCCGCAAACTGCTGCCGTCCAAGTAAGACAGCAGGTCGTCCTTGCCGCCGCCCAAGCTGAGGTCTAGCAGACCATCATCCGGCTCGTCCTCCCATCCATCGTCGTCCTCATCGTCATCGTCCACATCGCCTCCGTTGCCGGCACCATCTGTCTCTCCTGGGAGACCGGGCGAGATAGCCGATGCTGCTGCTACTGCACTGTCGCCCAGAGCACCCGATGCGAGACCACCATCACCCTTGCCCTGGGCAGAGGTGAGCTCCTCGATAAGAAGCTTAAGTATCTTCAGTGGCGCGGGAATGATAGTGTATTGGTCAGGGTCTAGCGAAAGATATAAGTCAGTAAACAGAAACTCAAAACACATGTTGGTGGAAATCAAAATGCCAATGTTCAACATACTCTGCTTTGCACGCGAGCGGGTCATGATACGATCGCTCTTGGGCACAATCAGGTCACCCTTGACTTGGGTCTGGGCAATGCGGCCGTCGTTCAAGTCGTAAAGCTTCGAAAGGGCAATGACACTAAAGTTGTTAGAAAGTGACCACGGACAGAGATAAAACAAAACATAGCAAAACCGGAGGGGGCTCTTACTTTTGCCGGATCTCATCATAGCCAGCAAAGTTCATCGAGTTCTCAAGCCACTTGCCCAGCACCACAGCCAGGCCGTTCTCCTGGCCAACCGTGATTTGGCTCAAAAAGGAAACAACCTCTCCGGCGGCAGTGAGGCACAGACGTGCAAACACAAGGATCAGAGACTGGATAAACGGTGCTGTTTTTGCTGAGCAGAGGCGCACGGCCACTGCCTGCAGAAGCCGCTGAAGCATGCCATCGCCCAACCGTTGGTGGCCAGCCTTCTCGACCAGCTCAGCCGCCAGACCGCCCACCTCGGATGCCGAGTTGTCCTCGACGGCGGGGCCCAGAAGCCGGTCGATGATCTGAAGACACACAACCAAGCCACTGTTGCCCTGCTCATCGTGCCACTCGAATACTTGCTGATGGTCGTGGCTCAACATGTACTTGAGAGCCTCAGCACCAGGCCGCAGCACCTCACCCTCATTAGACTCCATTAACAGACGCTTCAGCTTGGGGGCAAGCTGTGCCACAAAGCCTGCCGGGAGAGGCTCTGTGCCGTTCTGGGTGAGTACGGCAATCAGCTCCGTGGCAAGGGTGACCAGAGGCTCATCCGAAGTCAAGTCAGAATAAGACAAAAGGCCGTTGAGCGTCGGGATCACCTTGCTGCACAACTGCACATATGACGTCGGATCGGACAGGCGCCTCACAATCTCCTCAAAGGCCTCGTTAACTATGAGAGTGACATGGAAGTCATTAGCGCCTATGCGAGCAACGGCAAACAGCAAGTCGATGGATGGCACATCACTATTGACAATAACAGAAGGGTTCATGCCAATCGCGTGACGGACTGTCTCGCATAGGGCCGCCAACAGGTCACCGGCGTCTTCCAGTTCAGAAACATCCTGGGCGTGCAGGTACTCGGCCAAAACCTGCAAGATAGTAGCTTGGCTTTCTGGACCGATAGCAGTGCCGCTTCCGGAAGATGTGATCGTGGGCGTCATAAAGCCATCGAGGGCCTTGATGCTCGCAACCTGGACCAGCTCTGAAGACGCCGAGGTGACGGCCTGGATTGTGCGGTCGAGGAAGCGCCCAGCGGGAGCGTGGGTCTGAGCCAGCAGACCGGCAGCTAGGAAACCACGAGCTTGTAGCAGTGGCTGGTCCTCGCTGTTGATGGTCAGCTCAACCAGCTGCAGGTAGGCGTCGCAGATGGCATCCGGCACGGGTTTCTCGCAGTCAATCAGATCGCCCGTCAGCATGGTGAAGAGGTACAAGGCAGATTCTTGCGAGCGCCAGTCGGCGGGAGAGGATGCCGAAGAAGGGTTCAGGGCAAAAGCACCGTTTCCGCCTGGTTGGCCCGAAAACAGTGTGCAGGTGTGGGCAAAGAGTCCTTCGAGCGCGCGCTGGCCAAGCCACTCGCCCAGCTTGATCAGCAGGTCGCCGCACGCAGTACGGGCAGTATAGTTGGTGGTGATTGCAGTCTCCTCGGCCAGGTACAGCGATACATCAATGTGCCACAGGTCCTCCTCCTCGTGCGTGATACGGGCGTAGCCGACCAGCAGAGACATCAGCTCAACCATCCAGGGTGTCTCGTGGGCACTGCCGGCGTGGGCCTGTAGCTGACTTTCGAGCTCTTTCTGGACAGGCGGCGCACGAATGCACTGGTTGAGAAAGTCGAGCTCCTCCAACACAAGAAAGTCTAGGGTGTATGGCAAGTGATCGGCATCCTCAAGACGGCTCTGGCTATCCTGCTCGAGGTACAGCTGCGAATAGGCATTCTTGAGCAGGGCCAGCTCTTGCCAGGTCTGCTCAAAGAAAACGGGGCTCTGGGGCAGCAGTAGTGACGAGAAGACGCTCTTGATCTTGAGCAGCGTCTTGACCGTCTGCAGCTTGAGGGCCACAAGGCCGTTCCAGCTCTCAGACTGCTGACCGTTGGCAGTTGCAGCGGGCGTGTCAGCTGGCAGTTTCATGGCCATGACCTCGCGGAAAAATGGCAACCAGCCGTGCAGCGCCTCCTGCGCAAAAGCCTTGACTTCCTTCAGATGCTCCTCCTTGACCATATCCATGAGGTCGAAGCTGCTGCGGAAGACGGACACGGCCAGCGCGCGGAGGATGGGCTTGTAGTTGGGGTTCAGGGCGACCTGGTACAGGACCTCGACGATGCCGCGGGCGGCGGCAAAGAACTGGGTTTCGCTGAGCCCGTCGTCGACAAGGTCGCGCAGCACGCGCAGCGCACCGTGCACCTGCAGCTCCGAGCCGCTGCGGATCACGTTCAGCAGGGAGTCCAGCAGGTCGGGCCAGCGGTCGGGGTAGTCGGCCGTGGCGATCTTAACCACCACGGCGCTGGCCGCGGTGCGCACCTTGCGGTCGTCAGCCTCCGAGCCGCTCGTTGACAGCTGCAGCAGCTGCAGCCGCACCTCGTGCTTGGTGCCGTCAGCGATCGAAATCTGCGCCCCGCCAACCTCGGCCCCGGCGTGGTCGTCATCGTCTTCGTCACCGCCGGGAGCCCAATTGTGCGCCACAAACCGCCGCAAGTACGTCAGCGCCGCCTGGCGAATATCGGTGGGCAGGTTGCTGGCGACGGCAATGGCTGTCAGGAGGCCTGGGAACGTCGGGTTGGTCTCTGCCCGCTTGAGGTCGATCTCGGCCTGCCGGCGAGGCGCCTCATCGATGCTCTGCGTGTTGTGCAGCAGGCGGACGAGGTCATCCATGCTGGCGGGAGAGTGCTCGAGAGAGGCAGGAGTTGCTGTGTTCTGGTCGAGAATGGACAGGGAGGAGGGGGGGCAGACAGGGAGATCGTGGTGTTGCAGTCGTCAGTTTGCTGGTCTTTCCAAGCTGTCGTGTGTTTTTTTGCCCTTTTTTTCTCCTTTTGTTTCTTTGGTTCCTGTTTGGTTGGTGGGGTATTTTTGTCCACTTTTCGGGGCGCCTCGGTTTCACTGACGCACGCCTGTTGCAAGACGCAGGTCTGAGGGAATTAGAGAGGTAGAAAGAGCGGGAGGCAGGAGCAATGCAGGAGGCAAGAACTAAGGAGCGAAGCGGCACAAATGGAACAAAAAAGAGCGCTCTGTTGGGGGATGCCGGGCTGGGAAGGAGGCAAGAGCGGTTCTGGTCAGTAAGGAAAGTCGGGATGGCGCACAAAGAAAGGGTCCAAGCACCCAAGACAGAAGGAACGAACGACGGCTTGCAGAAAAACGGTAGCGAAACGGTAGTCAAGTGGGGGGCGCAGACCGACTGCGAAAAAGCAAGAATAAACTTTGGAACGCTAGTGGAACTGCACGGGAGTTTTCACCCGTGATTGGCTGCACTTATCGACGCTCGGACGCCGTTTAGCAGTTGGTGCAAGACCAGTCGGTTTACACAGTAGAATGCATCTGTACAAAGTAGATACAGTGAGGAGAAGAAAATGGTGAAAAAAAGTAAACTGAATTGACCTAGGTTGCTTGTCGTCTTACAATCTGATTATCCTAACCTCTGTCCTTCGAATTGCACGTCTCCCAGCAGCCTCATCAAATTTGACCAAATCGATCCGGTTTATTCTCCGAGCCTCTTCATCTTCTTACTCTTCTTTGTCATTCGAGGTTTCCAGTCAGTATCCTTGAAAGCTATTTCGGCCACCGGGGATGGTTTCAGACCAAAATCCCATGAAGCTGAGCACCTCTCCGTCTTGTCCTTTTTCTTGGTGGAGAAACCCCAGCCATCTTCCTCGGTCTCCTGGTCCTGGCAAAGGGGTTCAGCAACTTCTGGGCAGCATTTTGGAAAATCTTGCAACGTCGAACCACCACTGTCTGTAACCAGAAATTCGCGGGTCTCATACTCTGGCTTTGGTTCCTCCGGTTCCGCAAGTTTGGTGGACTTCCTTGGATTCCATGGATCAAAATCAGATATCTCTTCGGATGTCCTTGGCGTCTCCATGGACGTGGAAGGTGAGCTTTGAACCTGCGTGGCAGCAGCCGAGTCGCGAAGTGCCTGGACCAAGCTCTCGAGGATGAGTGTACCAGTTGACTGAGCTTTGTCGCTCGAGGTTGTGCCCGTGCTTCCCCCATCGTTGTTTTCGAACGTCTCTTGGACTTCCTCGGGTTCTTGGGGCCCCTGGGACGTGATCTGAATGATGTCTTTCAGGTAGGTGGGAAGCCAGGTATCGTCGGCATGGGGGGTGGGATATCCAGACTGCACCAAGTTGAGTACCACTTCCAAAGGCAGCTGTTTCCCCAAGGACTTCAGCTGGCCTTGAGCCAGAGATACCAATCCTGGAATATGCTGCTTTTGAGCGAGGGCATAGACTCGAACGCTGGTGGATAGCTCATCCATAAGCTTCTTTCTGGGAGAGTCACCTTCGGGGCAAAGGCATTCGTACTTTCCGCTGTACATGTAATGGACAAGCACATGACCGATTTTTGAAGGGACATTTAGTTTTTCGGAAGTGTTGTCGTTTCTCCGGTAGGGAAAAAAGGGGGACGAAGGTAGCAAGCTCGGGCAATCCCGCAGCAAGAGACCCTGCGGGACAGTAAACACTTTCCCGTCATCACACTCCAGCGCGACAGAGAGTCCTTCATATGGCCTAGTAGTCCAGGTTAGTAGAAAAGGACAAGACTGTATCGTGCAGGTGTTGATGGTTGAACATACGACGACGTGGGGCGTGGGTCACTGTCATCAGTGGCCATGTCCTTCTGTGCGGCCAGCTTAGCCGGCTTTTTCGACTTCCGCGTCGTCATTTTTTTTTACCAGCAGGGATGCCAGATGACCGGGATTTGTGGTTTATTAACTGAACTGCCTCAAGTGCCAACTCGAACGTAGTTTCGAAAAATAGCGAAATTGGGGGGAGGAGTGCGGGAGGGGATGGCGATGATGCAAGAGCAGAGAAGGGAAAGAGAAAGAGGGAGAGGGAGAAGAAGGCGGGGGTTTCATGGGCTCCTGTTCATTCCTGTTCATTTATTAGGCAGCGATACCAGCCCTGTCGAGCTTGTTTGTCTTGCGTATCTGTGCCTGCCAAAAGGACCAATGTTGTCCAACCATTTCATAGCGTCGTTAGGCCTTCCGCTCTACATGCAGAGTCGACCAATGGCAGTGTTTGCAGGAACATTGCAGTTTTGTTTGTATCGTGTGACTGACTCTGCCCTTGGCTGAAAAATGGTCAGACTTGTTTTGGCCTCGTTTCTTTTTTTTAAAAAAATAACAAGCATCATATGGGGACTCTCATTGTCATGTCGTGCTTGCCGTTTACGGAAAGTGAGCCTTGGTGAGGATACCGGTGGCCCGTGCTTTCTCGTTGCACTAACCACTAACCAGGCGCCGCCTAACTCACTAAACCTCAACTCGCTCTCTCAGATCCTTGTCAGGTCCAACGTCAAATCCACGTCCTCTTTCTCTCCCCCTGCAATGGCACAACCGCCACAACCACCGCGGCTCCTCCCGCTGGATGACGCCGTGGCCCTCTATGCCACTCTCACAGACTTTTTCCATGTCTTTGTCCATGCCGTCCTCTTCCACCGCCGCCTCTACCCGGAACGCTCCTTCTTGTCCGCCACTGCGTTTGACGTGCCCGTCCACCAGAACCGCCACCCGCAGGTGTGCGCATGGGTTACTGATGCCGTTGGGCACGTCATGGACCAGGTTGCCGGCGGAGGGGTTGACCAGGTGGGTGTTGTGATTCACTCTCCGTGGACACGGCAGGCTGGCGACGACGGTGCAGACTCCTCCCTCCCGCCTGGTGCCGTCCTGGAGAGGTGGATGTTTGATGTCCGCGGCCTTCCTGCGTGGCCCGGCGGCGCAGAGGCTCTCAAAAAGGCCGAGAAGCAACGCCAAAAAGCACTCGCAAAGGGCAAAGGCAGGGCAAAGCCGGCGCGACGGAACGGCAGTCCCCAAAAGAGGGGTCGCCGCGGCGGGCCACAAGCCGACGAAGCCGGTAATCGGTACGACTACTATGACGAAGACGAAGAATACGCCAATGCCGAGTCGGAGGCGGATCTCGACCAGCCGCCAAGTCCAGAGAGGGACGGCAATGGCGATGACGACAACAACCAAAACAGGCGGCCCCGCATCAACTGGACCGACCTGCGGCACCAGCTGCGCGCAGTAGTCCAGCGGCTAGACTATGCAGGATCACAGCTGACGCCATTACCGTCCGGCTGCACATTTACCATGACGGTCGAGTTGAGCGAGGAAGAAGATGACAAAGGCGAGAGCAGCCAAAATCCGAGTAAGCTGCTCAAAGAAACCGACGCCAATTGGGTCCCGTCGGAGAAGAAGCGCAAATGGAGTCGCGGCAAAGGCCAGTCTACGACGACGACGCTCCGTTCTGTAGATGTGGCGCCCCTGTTCTTGGAGTGCTGGGTCGAAGAGAGCACTCTGAAACCGCAGCCAGGCGACAAGGACAAGAGGAGGCAGGCTGCCGGTGAAAATAACGACGACATCCTGCCGCCGCCACCAGAACCAGAACCAGCGACGCCGTCGACGCCGTCTGGAAGACGGCCCGAACTGTTCACGACTGTCGAAGACTCGCCCGAGCAGACCCGGAGGAAGAGTGTATCATTTCGTGACGACCTGTACTAAGAAATGCAATTGTAACATTGACCCATTTGCACATGAACATGGCTTCCTTTTTAAAATGCTTTTTTTTTCTTTTCATTGTTCATGCCAGAAAGTGTATATCATGCCAATCTTGTGTGATATGAGAAACAATGAAGAAACCGAAACGTGCAATCGTACAAATACAAGGAAAAAAAAAGAAAACCAAGACCAGCCCAAAATCCAATGTCGAAAAGAATAATAGGCTTTGCATATCTCATAATAGTAAAAAAAAGAACAAATCCTCATCCTAGCATCCAGCATTCACCTTCTATCAGGCCCGTCCAAGCCATTGCCAAAAAAAAAAGTGTCAAAATATACACAATTAGAAAAGAACCAAACATGGTAGGACACTCTAGAGACCCAGCCTCTTCTTACGCTGCATTCCCTCCTTTCAGGAGCGTCCGCAAGCTCACTGCCTCCCGCCGCAGCCGCGCATTCTCCTTCTTGACCCGCGCCGTCTCCTCGCTCTGCTCCTTGAGCTTCGCCACCAGCTCTTCCTTGTCCTCGCGGCCCTTGCCCTTGAGCGCCTTGACAATCTTGCCCAGCTCCCCATTGAACTTTTCATACAGCAGCTCGTTCTCCGCCGTCGCCTCCTTGTACAGCTGGTCAATCGACCGCACCTTCGCCTCAGACGCCGCCACAGACGCATCCATGTCCTGCTGCAGCGACGTCTGCTTGTCCGCCATGGCTCGCGTCGCCTGCGGCAGCCGCTCCTCAAGCGCCTTGACCGCCGCCGCAAGCCGCTTGATCTCGCTGCTGGTGGCACTGCCGGGTCCGCTCCCGATCAGTCCGCCACCGCCACCACCGCCACCGCTCAGCCGAGCCATGTCTTCTGATATCCGCGACAGCTCCGACCGTAGCGAGTCGTCCACTTCTTCCACCGCCTTCTTCTCCGTCTGCAGACGCTCCCGCAACTTCTGCGGAGACTGCAGACGGAGTCGCTGCGTGCCGGTGCCCGAAGCGCTGGAGCTGGACGGCAGCATGGACGATTTGGTCGGGCTAGACGACGGCTGGGCATGGTGCCGTGTCGGCGACCGCGTGGGCGACTCGATAGTCATGGACGAGGCCGGCGGCGGCAGGACTGTGCCGGGACCCCGAGACGCCCGTAAGGTCGGAATGCCCGACCCGCTCGACAGCGTCTTGGCATGGCCCAGGGTCAGCTTGGGCGTGGCGTTGTTGTCGTTCAGGTTGCCGAGAGAAGCAGACGGCGAGTGGCGGATGGGGCTGGTGGTATGCTTGGTGGTGCCAGAAGGTGTTCCGGGAAGCTTGAGTTTGCCAGGCGTCGTCTGCTTTGATGGAGTTGATATCGGGCCAGTCGGTAATTTGGATGGCGATGTAGACGACAGCTGCTTCGGGGAGGAGTGCACTTTGATAGGCGATGACGTCTTCCGCATCGGCGAGGTTGTTCCGCCGCTTTTACTTGTACTTGTGCTGGTGGTTGTACCTGCACCACTAGCCCCACCCTCGGCAATGTTTTCCTTCTGGTTCTGCGGCTGGGATTTGGTTGGCGACGGTGACAGCAACATGCTCTGGATCTTTTGCGTCGCATGTTGTGGTGTAGGCGACAGCGGTTGCTGCTGGTGCTGATGCTGTTGTTGAAGATTCATCGACGTCGGGCTGATGGGGATCTTGGATGGCGATGTCGCCCTTGGGCTCGAGTTGATTTTCTCAGATGTCTGTTTCGTCGTGCGCAGTGGAACCGGTGGCAGTGGGTTGTTGTTATTGCTACCGCCATTGCCAGTGCTGCTGCTGTTAGGGTTGACATCGGCATCGTTGTCCTCGAGGCTGGCCGCGGCCATCAGGCTCTTGAGGTCAGACAGCGAGCTGCGCCGCTTCTTCTTGATGGTCTTCTCACCGGGACCCGGTGTTGTTGGACCCTCTTTAATGTCGGGCTCGCCAATGGTCTCGAGCTGGTGAGAACTGGTCGGTCGGTGAGAGCTTCCAGGACGGTGCGAGCTTGTCGGCCGCTGGCTGTGGTGCAATTCGTCAAACGCGCCAGCCACTGGTGGCCGGTCCCGCGAGGCCGGCCGCCGCATCAGTCTGTTCATACCGGCCGGTGACGACGGCGACTGGGTGTTGAAAATGGGGCCCATGTCGATGGACCGCGACCGGCCCATAAATGCAGCCGATGTTGCCTTGGATAAGCTTGAGCTCTCACCCGTGGCAGGGTGCCGGTGATGCTTGCTCAGCTGGCGCCACATGGACGTTCGCTCCATGTCGTTGTTGCCGGCTCCATCGAGGCGGTCGTTCGCATTGCCGCTGCCGCTCCCAATACCAACACCGACCATAGCTTCCAAGGCGCTATTTCCACCCGCACGAATACTGGCACTGCTGTTTTGGCGGAGCAGCGACTCGAGGCCAAACTTGCGGCGGAGCGACGACGTGTTCGAGGTGACGGATCCCGTCTGTGACTTTTGGCTGCGGGCGGTCGAGTTGAGAGACTCATATGTCGAACCGCGCAGGTGGTGGGCAGAGACGGAGCCGTGGCCAGAAATGGAACCGTGGAGAGACGCCGAGGCCGAGCCGCCAGAAGCCCCGAATCTGATCTCGTCAAAGATGCGGTCACAGTCTTCGACCAGACGGTCCAAAAGATTGATGTAGTTGTGCGCTTGCCCGTCATCCGCCACCAGGAGCTCCGCAAATGCCAGGGTGAGTGCACCTCTGTCGCCGTCGTTGCTACAGCCATCGAGCAGGTCGGCCAACAGCTTGATCAGAGCCGTGAAAGCACGTCGGTTCTGGGGTGCCATGTCCGTAAACAGGTAGTTGACAAAGTCGGCAAAGTCGCCAGGGACCTTGCGGGCAGCACGCTCCTGCAGGGCATCGAGTGACTGGATGGTCATGATAGTGCCCATCTGGTCCTTCCAGGCAATACGGGCAAACTTCTCAAAGGCGGCAAAGACCACCTCGGGAGTCAGATCAGACGACGACTCCCAGTCATAGGGACTCTCGTTGAGTTTGTTGTACAGCTGGTTGATGGCCAGCTCGTCGGACGTGCTGGATCCGCGGTTGAGCAGCGTCCGGCCGACAAATTGGCCCTTGCGCGCCTGTAGTGCTGCCACATAGCCTGTGAATGTCTGCTCCAGACGTACCAGAGGGTTCTCCGGGCGCATGGTCGAGCCCGAGTCCATGCCGCCACCCAGCCGGCCGCCGGCATCACGGTCCCGGATGGAACCGCTTAGCGATGCCACCTCAGCATTAGCACTGCTGGCAGTGTTCTGTCGTGCTAGGCTGGCGCTGCTAACACTGGCTGGGGAGCGCGACAGGCTGCCCGATAGAGGGCGCTGCAGTTTTGTTGGGCTGTATTGGCCATCTGCAAGGCTGGTGCTGCTGGCGTTGCCGCCCAGGAAACTGGACAGCAGCTTGACTGGAGACGAGCTTCCCAGGAATGTCTTGGTCTTTTCACTGCGGATGTTGAAGTTGAGAGACCGCAGCGTCTTGGTGTGGTAAGACACCAGGCCGGGAACCAGGCGGGAGTTGTTAGTGTTGAATTGGGCGCTCGTGAGTTGGATGACTAGGTGATGTTAGTGCGAGTGGCTAGGAAGGGATAGTCAGAGTAACGTAACGTACTTCGTCTTGACAGGGTAGGCAAAAAGTCCTCAACATCAATATCGTCAGTGTACCGTTTGCCATTAAGGCCAAGCGTGTTCATCAGTATCCGACGTCCATCACCCGTGTTGTCGCCATAGCTGCCGCGGCTGCTGCTGCTTGTCCGAGGCATTGCATCAGTACGCACTTCCACGACAATCTCCACGCCATAGTGGCCGACGGGTGCGCCCTTGGTGCCCTTGTGGTTGTCGAGCACGACCCGCACAGGCGCTGGTTCGCGGCGGCCTTCAACCAGCTCCTCGGCGGCCTCGGAGAACACCGCAGCATGCAGGCCCATGTTGTGATTGTGGCCCGTCTCGGGCAGCATACGGGCCGATCGCAATGTCCAGGCTGGGGTCTCACGCTCGGCCTCTGAGAATCGGCCCTCGATGCGTGCCTTGACCAAGTCTTCGCTCCAACGCACAGCCTTGCCTTCGGACGCTTCCTGCAGCACAAAGCAGCGAGACGTCATGGCCTTGCTGCTGCTGACGTACTCGCCCGCGGCGTGAGCACCGCGAAGCTCGTGCGTGGACGTCATCCACACCAAACGGCCATCTGCAGACTCGGTGAAGCGCACATCGGCCAGCTGGTGCCAACCGCTAAAAGCAAAGTCGTACGTTCCAGGGCCGCCGGCGGCGTTGGTCATGGACGCGAGCAGGCCTGCCGGCGACGGCTTGTCAATCTCCCGAAGCAGGTCACGGCCAGTCAGCGTCGAGCCAGCCTTCTTCTTGACTACGACCAGGCAGTCGTTGAACAAGAGGAACAGGCCGGCTCGCTGGTCCTGGGTGACGCCAAGGGCCATGTTGCCCAGAGTGGTCTCGGCATCAAACGGTGCGGCCAGCTCAACAAAATCTGTGGCCAGGATGAGACGTCCCTGCGGCTCGAGGTCAACGGGCCAATACTCAACCATGTTCCTCAGGCGGCTAGTGACCTGCGGCTTGTCCTGCAGCGGGTCGTCCATGGAGCATATGTTGGTGATAATGTCGCGGGCTCTGAGCATCAGCTGCAGGGCCGGATGGGTGAGCGGCAGGCAGCCGACGATCTGGTCAATGAAGAGACTGTAGCGCGGCAGGCGCTGGACAGGCTCAATGAGAATGGAGCGCAGTGCCTGTTCGCCCGTCGACTGTAGGATGCGGTCCCGGAAGCTCGACGGCCGGTCCATCAGACTGTTCACGAGGGGGGGGAAGTTCTGGCTGGCGCGGATGTAGTCCTGGTAGCAGTCGGTAAACTTGGGGAACCACTCGAGGAACGTCTTGGCCATGGCAAGGGCGCCACTAGGGTCCTTGACACGCACTGAACCTCCTCCCGCGCCGGCACTGCTACCACCACCAGCCATGTTTCCGCCTGTCGACAATGGCACCCCCAGTTTTGTTCTCGAGGACGACGAGCCGAATGTGTATGGGATGTCGAGATCGCGGACGGCGTCCTCCTCGGTATCGTCCATGACGCGACGCAGCTCGTGCATAAAGGCCGAGTTGATCTGCAGGATGCGTTCTGCTGAGCGCGGGAAGAGGCCCTCGAGATCGTCGAGACTGGCCTCGCCCTCCGTGTCGGCCTTTTGTTGGTGTTGCCGAAAGTCGTCGGCAATGTGCTTGACCAGCTCGTTAAGCTTGAGGACGTAGCGCTCCTCAGTGTCGACCAGCTCGCCCATCTGCATGCGCAGCTCGACCTTTTGGTCCTTGGTGAACGCTTTGCTGCGGTGGTTGAGCGAGCTGGGCCTTGATGGAGCTCTGCGCAGTTTTGATGTGGGCAGGAACACGGGCTCGCCAAACAGCTTGACCAGAGGCATGTAGGCTGGGTCGTACTGCCGCAGGGTAGGGTCGAGGAGAACGTCATCGTCCAATTCGTCTATGTCGTCGACCTCCATGCCCATGTCTTCGGGACGCATGGACGCCACGGAGCCCGGGGGCAGGACGAGGTCGAGGTCGAGGTTGCTGACGTGTTGTGTCTGGAGGGCGCTCTCGAGGCTGTGGATCAGCTCGGGAGCAATGCTGTCGTCGGCCTTGGCCATCGCCTTGGCCAGGTCGGCCGCATGTTGCTCGCCAAACAGTGCCGGGGCTGAGCCTGGGCGGCGGCCCCGTGTTGTGGGATACTGGTTGCGCAGGTAGGTCTTGACGGAATCGGAGAGGTCGGAGAAGTACTTGAAGAGGGCGAATGCGAGGCCTCGGCAGATCTCGTCGCCCTGGAACTCGCGTGGCAGCTGGTGGACGACGCTGTAGAAGGGCGAGTTGGGAGATATCGTGAGGCGCGGGAACGACTGAAACCCGGCTGGCGAGTAGATGTGGACCTGGATTCGGGAGCTGTTGTGTGTAAAGTTGGCTGTCGTGGACGGGCCGTGGAAGGCCAGCACGGGCAGGTGGCCGAGGAGAGGGTCGCTGGCATAGTAGAGCGTGACGGCCTCTGGCGAGAGGGCCAGCTCTTCGGTGACGCGCACCATTTAGACCGATGGCATGGGGAAGAGGGGGTGAAGGCGAAAAGGATCGAGGATGTTTGACCTGTCGACAACGGAGAGCCAGTCGAGGAATTGGCGTGCGCTGGTGCGGTCAGAAAAGAGGTCGGACGACGGTCGAGAGGTCTCGAGGGTAGGTCGGGGAACAGTCGAGGAGAGGTTCGCGGAGAGGTCGAGAGATCGAGGCCCACAGCAAAGTTTGTTCAACCCAGTCGAGACGGCGCGGAGGGTCCAACAGGCCAGAGTTGTGGGTCGGGGCCCCCTTCCAGGTAAACATGCAGGTGCGCGGGGGGCGGAGCTGAGCGAGCGAGATGCTGCAGCAAGCAGGTCGAGTAGTTCGTGTGTATGGCGCGTGTGTTTGGTTGTGGGAGTGTTGGTGGTTACCCGCGGTCTTGCTGCAGCTTTGTTTGGACGGGCTTGCTGGGCCGGGGTTGTGGTTGTGGTTGTTTCACCAGTTGAGTGTTATTTTCAGTTCCGCTGTGGCGAGACGCGACAAAACCGACAGGGAGGGTCGTCAGCCGGCAGGTGTTGTTGTGAGAGTTTGTGCGAGGGTTCGTGTGTCTTGCCGAAGAGAAACAAATTTGTTTCTTTTGTTTCTTTTCTCTGCTATACCTCCTTTTCTGCTACTATAGACGCCGGCCGCATGTTTGGCCCGGCAGCTTCAACGAACAATAGCAGACGAGCAATAACGCTGTGTTGCTCGCAGGGGTGTAGTTGGGGCGGTGAGTTGTTGCCGTTGGCCAATTCAACCCAATGGCGGCTACAATGGCGGAAGAGAAGCGAGCTTGGTTGCAATTTTTTTATCTTCCGACTACATAGTATCTCGTAATTTTGCAAGAGCCTTTACTTTTTTTGCTGCCCTGCTCTCGTTCCTTCCTGCTGTGCTCCCTCTGTCTGACGTTTTCTCTCGAAACGGAAAGCACGCGTCGCAGAAAAAAATCCTATCGCATTCATTCGTCGGGCGACCCCGCGTCAGCCTAGTCCGTTTTCGCGACAAAAGTAAACAACAAGCAAGGCGAAACAAAAATAGAAGAGACAGGCGAACACGCGCTAGTGTTACGGGAGGACCCCACCCTCCATATATGCATAGACGGTGAACCTAAGGATATGCCACAATCCGTCTGGAGCAAATACAATGTGTTGCCGAGTCTGTCTTTATTCGAGACAATTGTTAGAGGAAAGAATTGATTCTGGGTCGATCTTTGCGGAGGTCGTAGTGCTTGATGGAGGGTTGTCTATTTACATGCACTATGTAACTGTTTTCTTGGTTTTTCTGGATTACGTGGAAACTGTTGGTTTTGCTGTTGCATTTGGCGTGTTTCGCGTGAACTGGATAGCACGGCCTTCTGGAGTGAAAAGTAATAACCAATTGTGATGAAAATTGCAGTATAAATTAGAAATAAATTATACAATAATAAAATACGCAATCTTGTCTGCATTCTGCTACTGCAATTGCAAATGGTTGGCTTTGGGGCGTTTGCCTGCCTCAACTAACCTGAAGCGGGGCATCTAAAAACGTCGCCAACTCGGGCTCCGGTTTCCACGCGAAACACAACCTCCTTCAGAAACCACCGCAGTTATGCCTTCCCAAGATAACACCACGGGCATTCCCCTTGCCCATGCGCCAGATGGCGTCGGCTATCGTCTGCTTGAGCTGCCTTCGGAGCTTGTCAAAGAGGGGTCAGAGCCGTAAGTCCAGCAGCTCCATGTGCTTAAATACTGCCATCGTTGACATCACAGATGGCTCTTGGAGTCCGACGACAGTGGCCTGGCCCGTGTTCGCACTGCTCAGGGCACCGTCTATGCGCTGCGCCAAAAGAACACGTCTAATGCGCTTGTTCTCTTGTCGGCGTCAACAGACAAGGACTCCCTCCAGCCTGGCTTGTCGGCCGTGGCGACGCTGCACGAGACCGTAGAGCTGGTGCAGGAGAAGCAGCCGGAAGCAGCCGACAAGGGCGGAGAGGCACAGGCGAAGCCGGCACCCGCAGCGGCTCCTCCACGTGGACGGTGGCATGAAAAGTTTGGACGGACTCGGTAGGGAGCCCGTCTCTCCAGTGTACGACTACGTGTATTTGTATTTTCGGGACGGTATTTATTTATGAAAGAGTTGTTTAAAGATCATGGGTATAAGATGGTTGTACGCACTGTATAAGCACGCGCAAGAGGGAACCAAGCAAAAGCACGGTAACAAAGCCAAAATCAAGAAAAAAAATAAAGTCAAAAATAAAAAACACCACCTACTGTGCCACTCGTTATCATGAACCCTCTAAGCTGAAACGCGTAGGTAATGCTAAATGAGAAATAATTAAAAGAGTAAGAAAGAAAGAAAGAAGAAAAGAAAGAAAGAAAAAAAAAAAAAGAACAAACAAACAAACGAACAAACGAACGAACGAACGAAAGAAGAACGAAAGAAGAACGAACGAAGAACAAACGAAGAACAAACGAAAGAAATCCAAACTAAAAATATTACTGGTAGTTTTTCAACCGTTTCTTCTCGTCCTCGAGCACCCTCTTTGAAATGTTAAATTCCAGCAGTGTCTCATTCACGTTTGGGTTCCTGGCGACCACAGCCTCACGTGCCTGCGCCTCGGCCAGTCTGACTTCATCGTCGTGCCGCTTTGAGGCGCTCTCGAAAAGAGGGCAGTTACCAACCTTTCCACCACGAGTCGAGTCGTCGAAATGCGAGTAGTCGCATGACTTGTGGCAGACATAGCACTGGATGTTGCGGCATCCGGCTCGAGTACACATCATCTTGTTGCAGCCCATCTCTTTGATAAAGGGAGTGCCACCTGTTGAGTCAGTACACACTGGTCATCGAAATGATAAAAGGACAAAACGTACATTTGTTGCATTTGCGGATCATGGCCAGAGACATGGCCTCTTCAATCACCAAGCGTGCGGCTGGGCCGTTGTCTCGAGCCGCCTCCGCACAAGTTTTGGGGATATGTGTGGCTTTCCGGCAGAGACGGCAGCTGACTTCCTCGCAAGCAGGGTTCTGGCAACGGAACTCTCTGTTCACTTCGACTGGCGGATACTCGGCGGCAAAGGGGCAGAAGGGACATGTTTCCAGGTTTTCGATGCCGGAAACACGCAGAATGTGCTCCTGTTCAATCCGATCCAGCGCGACTTCAGTCTTTTTGTCGATAAACAGATCTCGCTGGTCACGGCTAAAGCCGGCCGTACAACTGTCCATAGACATACAAGCTAGTGTGTACTTGGAGAGGCCGATTTGTGTGGAAGCCATCTGCTTGCAACAATCTTTGCAAAACCACTGCATTTTCTGTTAGAGGCAAAGTAAAACAATGCGAGCGAAAAAGAAAGACTTACATGAAGTTTCGCTCCATTACAGTGAACCATGCGGTTAAGAGCAAAGTCTCCATAACAGCACTCGCACTCGTGGATTGTCCCCTCAGACTGTGCAACCTGGAAGTTCATCTGTTCCTCAAGCTTTTGTTGCTTTTGGTTTGCCCTCTTGACACCCCGTAAGTGTATGATAATTTTTGCGGCACGAAACTCCTCGAGAAGTTCCTTTTGAACATTTGACTTTGTATTTTGAATTGTTGTGTCAAGTTCTTTGTCCGAGTATTGTGGCAGGTGCTTGGTTTTGGATGCTTTCAACTTGAAAGGAAGCGGCGGTCCTTGCTCGTTAACCATTCTGTCCATGTCAAGGAGGGCCGGCAAGAGACAGTTATTGTGCTGCCGGAGCAGCCCGGTGATGGTTTTCTGCGGAATGTAAAACATCAGCTGCTGGTAGAGGGTTCTGGCCAGCTTGATGTATTCTGAAGGCTTCTTCTCGGCCCGTCGTTTGTCGTTGGCGAACCTCTGGAGGGCATCGATCTCGATGCCATTATCGGCGGCGCCGTTGTTCTCTTTTCCTCCGTTATTGATACTGAAGTCCGCGGCTTTGGCGGAAGCCCGTTTCCTCTTGTGATCTTCACTTTTCGGATAAGGTTTTCCGTTTTCAACATCGTCCAGAATGCTGGCCACCACGGACTCGGAGTCGTAGCCTAGACCCTCACTCTTCGTCTTCAAATAGTCCATATCGATATCCGGAAACATGTTCAAAACTGCCGTTGTGCAGGCTGTCTTGGCATCATTGTCGGCTTCGGGGTAAAAGTCGACAAACTCTTCAAAGTATATGGCTTGTCCGGCTTGTGCCATGTTTTCCGGAGGTTCTGGACTTGCTGGATGTGCTGGGGGTGGTAGAGCTGCGGCTGGAACGGCTGGAGGCACAGGAAGAGCTGCGCGAGGTGGTGAACCTACCAGAGGTGATGCAGCTACCAGAGGCGGTGAAGCTACCAGAGGTGGTGAAGCTACCAGAGGTGGTGAGGCTATCAGAGGTACTGGCGGTGCTGAAACGGCATGTGCGGCGGGCGCTGCGGGAGCTGCCTGGGCTATAGGGGCTGCTAGATCAGCAGCCACCGGCGGTTGGAGGTGTGGTACAGCAAGAGCTCGATCAGCGGGAGGTTCAAGGACTTCAGGATCCGCGGGAACCTTATTGCGAGCCTTTCTCAGAACACCGCCGATGCCCGCAAGGAACGCTGGGCGGCGTGATCTCCGTGCCAGTGAATCTGCAGCCTTGAGTGGTGCAGGGTTGGGATCCGATGCAAGTAGCTCGGCTGGTGAAGGCTTTATCTGACGGCGAATAGCCAGTAATCGAGTAAAGAAATTTGTTTTTCCGTTGCGGAGAGCTGGCGGCTGAGAGGCTGGCGATGCGGCAGGTTGTGTTTGGTTCGCCTGGCGAATTTGGTCGTTCATTCTGCCCGCAGGGGATGCAAACAAAAAGTTTGATCCGAGGTCAGCAAACAAAAACAAGAAGAGGCGTGGTGCCAAAGAAAACGACGAGCGAACAGTGGGATGTTCAATGTTGAGAGTCTCGAGTGGGTGCAACAGGCAAGGCTGTGGATGGGGCTAGATGCAAGATCGCCGCAGTTGGGACGAAATGAAAGAAATGCAGTCAAGATTAAAGCAAAAGGCGGATGGGTTAAGGACAGATGGGCAAGGGAAATATTATAAAGAGATGAAGTGGTTAACAATAATTGATCTAGCAAAAAAAAAAAAAAAAAAAAAAAAAAAAAAAAGGCTAAAAGTAAGGTTATGGTTTCAAGGTCTTGCTAGCATGGTAGGGCGACATAGAAAGAACAGACAAGGCAGGAGAGGGACGGGAAGGGGGAGAGACAGGAGTTTCTTGAAGGGTAGAGGCATATGCCCTGGAGTAATAGGGAGCCTTGAAAGGGAGTTGACAACACTGCCAACCAATGGGGTAGGGGAAGCAGAGAGGCGACGACCTAACAAGCACAGCCCTAGGTAGTCTAGATGGCTAAGCGAGAGACAGACCGACGGTAAGCAGCATGGCACGGGACCAGCAGAATATTGAAGGGCAAACATATGCTGAAGAAAGGGGGATATATGCCCAAAGGCAGGCTCTGCCTTGGTGGCTTCCCCACACTCTGGATGCCCATTTCTGTATGTTCGGTCGACGTTTGTCTCGGACTGCTCTCTCCTAAACCCCACTCCAACCATGTCCGGCACTCCCACTCGTCCTTGCCAGCCTCGGCCTGCAGACGGGCAGGACCGTCCACACACTGCAGGTGGATAGTCTGGCCCAATACACTGCTTGTCTGGCCCAGTGCCTCCCCTGTTTGTTTGTTTGTCTCTCTGTCTGTGCTTCTCTTTCTCTACCACTGCGGTTTGTTTGCACCGATGATTTGTGTAAGGCCGAGCCTTAAATATGAGAAAGGGAGGCGGTCACAGGGTCGAAAAGAAGGGAGTATAGTTTATTTTAGGGCTTTTGGGGGGCTTTTTGTTTTGTGTGTTTTTTTCTTCTTCTGACAGTGTGTAAAGCGTCCCAGGATCACGGGCAGGATAAAAGGCGAGGCATGTCGATTTGATGTGGTGTGATGGAAAGGCAGTGCGTAGCACGGGGGAGGGGTGAGAAAGAAAGGGTACGGGATTGACAGATCGGCGGAAACGAGAGTAATGAGTGAATCCTAGAAACCCAAGAAACACACGGAACCCACTGCGAGCCGCGGAAAGCTTAAAAAGCACAACAGGGATACAGTATCGCAAAAAGACCAAGGGGATGACATAGCCAGCAAGGGGGCGCTCACCATCAGCTAAGGCTGTGTCTTTGTCTCGTGCATTGCCGTGGCAGCTTCGATCGGCCTAGTTTGAACCGGACGAAAGAAACGGTTAAACGAAGAAGACAAGGTAAGACTGAAGGCGCTCGCATTAGGAGGCTCTCGGTGGAGCGGCCGTGGTTTTTATGTCGGTTGCCAAAATGGAAAGGCTGCTGGAAGTCTGTTTGGACGGAGGCTAAGCAAGGCTCTCCGGTGTCTTTTTGGGAGTGATGGCCAAGCCCGGTGCGAGGTGATGGAGAGGGCAGGGTCAGAAGAATGAGAATGAGAGAAAGAATGAGAGGGCGTGGTGAACGCAAACGAGTGAAGGAAAAGCAGAGAGGCCGGATTTTCGGCGGCTTCAAAAAAATCAGAGGCTCTTAAAGCCAGGGCGGGATCTGGAGGCTTTTGATGCCGGATCAGATCCAAAGCATAGAAACCACCAGCAAGGCAGGAAGGAGCGAGGCAGGCTGAAAACTACCAGTAAAGGAAAGTGGGCTGCAGTCTAGCAGCTTAGGTGGGTGTACCTGTGACTTCAGTCTCAAGCTATTTCCGCAAATTAAAGGCAAAAACTAAGTAACTAGTACATGTGTCTGCGTCACTCATATGCGTAAGACAGGGCCTCGAACCACTGCCTGAAAAGCTCAAGCACCACCACTTAGACGACATGTCCCCGAATCCGCCTTGCCACCAAAATGGCGGATTTGGCTACACCGAGCAGCACACAGAGTTCTAGCACAGAGGGACCAAGATTCCGGGATTGCAGAGTGCAATACGGAGTACACTGACAGATGTTACCAAAAATAAGCAATCATATGTAGTCAACTCGTCTGTCCAACGTTTGCCTCGTCCTCTCCCTGGCATCCCCCAATGCATCCTGCCTGGCGGAGTGCCGCAGGCCTGTTCGCTCCTGGCGCTCTTGATCCCGTGCCTGGTCTTGTGTCCGCACCCGTACCTGGGCCCGTGTCTGAATCTGTGCCTGTGCCTGTGTCTGGGCCCGTGCCCGTGCCCGTGCCCGTGCTTGTGCTTGTGCCTGGTCTGCTTGGTCTTTCTGTGACTCTCAAAGGTGGTTTTGATTTCAGTACTCCAAGGTTTGGCTGGGCAGCTGAAATAACCTGGAAAGAGCCAGCCTTGCTAGACCACCACTTCAACGTTCTTCCGCATCTATGTATGCCAAGTAGGTAGTCAAAGGCCAGCCAAGCCAGGGCTGAGCGTTGCGGCCTGGAGAAAGCCATGTCTATTGGGGCAGCCTACACGTGCCTGCAAAAGAGGCCATGTCTTGCAACTGGGCGTCACAAATGCCTGTAGCCAAAGACATCGTATGGGTATGCAAAGTTCTTTTTCCTTTTTCTTCTTCTGTTTTGGATTTCCGTAGCTTAATGTTGAGGATGTTGCCTAAGACACCACTAAATCACCAGCATCAGCCTCGTCGGTGTCGAAGCCACCCCTCCCATCCTCCTCTTCGTTTACTGGAAAGAAGCTGGAGCTGCCAGCCTGCGGGGCTTCTTCGGTCTCTTCGTATTCATACCCCTTGGGCAAAAACCCGCCAGCCGTGTCAGGATCCTCGTGGCTGGCTTCCGCCGCAGTTTCTGCGCCGCCATCGGTTGCGTCGAGGTTGACCACGTCGAGGCCGCTTCCAAACACACGCTCGTCATCGCGAATTTCGCCATAGTCCTGCCGAATCCGTTCAACGATCCGTAAGCCCATCAGCATTTTGCGCCATTGGCTGAGTGCGGCTGCCCGCCTCTTCTCGTCTTCTTTGCGCGCTTTCTCGGCCTCGGCTTTCGCCAGCTCTTCCATTACATGGTCATGGTGCTCTTCTGCGATAACAACACCCTGGATTACGGGCACGGCCATGCGGTGTCCAAATTCAAAGTCGATGACAGCCTCCGCAAAGTCGATCTGTAGACGTTTGCAAACGCGCATGGCGCCCCGAAAGGGGACGTGCACTGCGCCTTGGGGGCACATGTGCTCAGCGAAGAGGTCAATGTTGCCATACTCGTTTTTGGGTATGACTCCGTTCTGGATCGGCGGCGGAATGATCCAGTCTGTTTGTTCAAAGCTGTAGAGACCCTGCAGCACCTTTTCGCCAGTTGCTGCCTCCGCCTCTGCAATTTCTCTCTTCCGGTTGATCGTGGCCGCACGGTACGGAACCATTTTGAGCGGCAGTTGGCCGGCCATGGGGGCACGGCCTTGCTTGTGCCACGTCTCTGCGCTCTTGACGCTGACTACATCCTTTCGCAGATACACGTTCTCTGGAGCTGCGCTTTCGTCAGCACCGTTGGCTTTCTTTCCCTTGCTGTTGCGGAACACCTTCACGGGGGCTGCACCTTCTACCAGTGCCTCCTCTCGTTTCAGGTGGCGTTCCAGTACAAACTCTTTGGATTGCTTGTAGTACTGTAGCGTCTCTTCGCCCTCTTTCACCTCCTTCTTCTCTGGTCTAGCCGGCCGCAAGTCGGTGGCATCCTCTGTCTCGTCGACTTCTGTAATGGGATGTTCAGGCCGCTGCCCGCGAATATAGCCCTGCATAGCCTGCTTGAACCAGTCGACTTGCTCGTATCGCTTCACCTTGCCGTATCTGTTGTAGATGGGGACTTTCACAACGGGGTAGCGGACTCCCTTTGTCCGTCCTGGGAGCGTTTGTCGCTTGAGGTAGCGGACGGTGACATCTTTCGCCGTGCCGTCCTGTGAATAACCAACAACGTAGGCCATGACTTGGCGGGCTTTGTCGGCTTTGCCGCCGCGTGGCTCCAGAGACTCAACCAGCTCGCGATTCGTCCCGCTGATGTTTTTGACGAGAACATCGACCGGCAGGTATTTGCTCGTGACCGGTGAGAGGATCTCTGTCCAATAATGAGGAAATTGTAAATCTTTGTCGAAAACTGGCCGCTGCTTTCTTGTGTCTGGCTCGGGCTCGGGCTCGGGCACAAACACAACCGAGTCGTTGTCACTATTAACTTCCGCCAACTCAAAGCTGTCGTCTGCATCTTGCTCTTCGATTGTCTCTGGTTTGCGACAAGCGGACGGCTTATGTGGCGTCTGCGGCTTCCGCTCAACCTTGAGGGATTGCACGGTTGCTGTCTCCCTGGCTTCTGCCCATTCTTCTTCTTCTTCTGGGTCTGCGTCTTCCATCTTGTTCCAGCCAAAGCCTAGAGGTTGCAGACTGGCCACCATTCTAGCCTCAAGCCCGAGTCCTCGAAGAAGAGCTGTGAAAAGTTGTGCTCCGACATCGCGGCTGCCGCTGAGCTCCTGAGCTCTGACCCGGAACTCGGCCAGATTGGCCACCCGTTCACCAAACCGGACTGGCCCAATACCTCTTGTTTCCTTGGCGGCTTTCATCATCCGGTCCAACCGCTCAAGAGACACATAGCCTTTCTTGCGCAATCCTGGCGCTGTGATCCGGAACTTCTGCCTCCACCAGGCCGAAAGGGCTCTAACCAGTCGAAACAATGGGTCACCGTGGCTCATATCCACCACACCTTCTTCCAGGCGTGCAGCTGCCTTGCTCCACTCTCGTGATGGTCGTTTGTCAGACGAGCTTGGCTGTTTCCCTTTCTTGTCTCTTGATCCACTGCCTGCTTTGGCGGCACTGCGTTTCTTGCCATCCGCCTTCGCCTTAGCCACGGGTTCGGGCTTTTCAAGGCCTGACGCCCGCCTCCACCGGTCCACTTCTTCCCACAGCCGTACTGGAATATGCGACAGAAGCAGACCCTGCACTTCTGGATCGCACAGCCATGCATTTCGCAAAGCATTGTGCCACAGCAGCGACTGCACATGGACGCAGTGTGTAGCGTTCCGGACCAACCGCTCGACCTTGGAGGGGCCCTTCTTCTCTCCGTAGGGATTTGTGAGTGATACGCGGGTGTCTTTGTGCAGCGTCAGCTCGAGGTCTCCAGACGGTTCTGGGCCGTCATCCATTGCCATGGACAGAAATGGCAAGGGGGCCGGGGCTTGGACGTCTTCGAACTCGATGTCTTCGTCGTCGTCGCCGTCGTCGTCGTCGCCGTCGTCGTCGTCGTTGTCGTCACCATTTTGGTCGCCGCTCCCGCCGAGTTTGGGCTTCTTGTCGACTTTCGACTTGCCCTTGCCTTCTGGTACAGGCACATCTTCGAAGTCAGCATCCGACATGGACGTCAGGGAGCTGTCGTCGTCGCTTTCGGCATCCTCCAGCTGGTGCAAAAGTGACCCGCCATTTGTGACTCCATTGTGGCTTCCGATGCCATCTAGTTCATCAAAGAGCGTCGGCTTCCTGGGTGTTACTGCTGGGGACTTGGAAGACGATGGTGTCGCAGCTCGAGTGGTCCTTTTGGCATTTTTGGGCGTTTCGGCCGTTTTGGTGGAGGCACGGGTCTTAGTAGCTGCCTTCTTGCGAGGAGTTTGCGGGGCTTCATCGTTTGGCCTTTTCCGCTGCTGTCGTGTGGAAAGCATCTTTCGTGTATCTGCGGCCACAAAGACGTGTCAGGGTCATCGTGATCGAGTTGGGTAGATGGGAAGACGTTTCAACCTCGCCTATTCCTTAGCTCCTTGAAAATTGTCTCCCCTGCGTCATCGCCGTTTGGACGGAATTGGCAACCGCGACCAAGTCGCCAAATCACGTGTGCTTGTAACCTTGTATCCTTTTTACCAGTGGCAATTTTACCGTCAGCTAGCGCCCGCCACCTGCGTCTGTCAGGCACCGCACGTTCCAGAATCCACTGTTCGTCATTCCGCTGCCTTCTGCGCTCTCTCTTACCAAAGCCGACAGCCTCGTGGCGCCTAACCCACCGCCTCCTCCGGCCCTGGATGACGAATCGCGCTCTCCTGCCTGGATTGCGAATACCCTCCACACTTGGAATAAAAGGAGGACTGCTTCTGGTCCCTTCTTGCTGCCGCCATGGCAGGTTCACCACCATCACAACCGCCTCAGAAGGCCTCCTCCTCTTCACAGCAGCCGACCTCCTCCAAGAGCACCGAAGGCACCACATCTTATATCAAAATGACCGAAGTAGAGAGCCGGCCAGATCCCACCCTCACGGGCAGGCACTGCCAGTACGAGTACTGCAACCAGCTCGACTTCTTGCCCTTCTTCTGCCAGTCCTGCCGCCACACCTTTTGCCTCGACCACCGCACCGAGACTGCCCACCACTGCGCCAATGCCGGTGCCTGGGCTGAGCGCCGGCGGCAGGCCCAGCTGGCCAAGCCGTCGCTAGGCGCCAACCGGACGATGCGCGACTTTGTCGCCGAGAAGCCGTGCGCCTCGCCCGAATGTAAAACCGTCGTCGGCACGAGCCTCGTGCCGGGCGTACACTGCGCCAACTGCAACCGCGACTACTGCCTGA
The DNA here is from genome assembly GCA_002778245.1 of Raffaelea albimanens. Lineage (NCBI taxonomy): Eukaryota > Fungi > Ascomycota > Sordariomycetes > Ophiostomatales > Ophiostomataceae > Raffaelea > Raffaelea albimanens. The sequence goes on from PCDJ01000001.1 coordinate 2,272,650, forward strand.
AACACCGACTACGAGAAGACCACGACTGCGCCAATCTCACTCCTATAGGGGCACGACCTGGAGCCGCAGCTGCTGCCGCCGCGGGCGACAAGGCCAAGTCGGCGCTCGACAAGCTGCGGGCGTGGGGCGCGGCCAAGAAGGAGGCGGCCGGCAAGGCAGCAGTAAAAGCGGTTCCACGGAGCGCAGCGACACAGTCAGCGGCGGCACGGATGGCAGCTCTAAACGATCTCAAGAAGACGGCCAAGGGCGATGCCAAGATAGCCCCAGAGAAGCGGGTCTACCTCTTTGTGGAGGCAGAGGCAGAAACGACAAAGGCGAAGCTGCCCAAGGGACGGTTCTTCTATCCCAAGGACTGGGTAGTAGGCCGCGTGCTGGACGCTGCGGCAAGCGGTCTGCAGGTGCAGAACATCAACAATAAGTCGACCAAAGAGGAGGACAAGTTACGGGTTTTCCATGTAGAGGGCGGGCGTCTATTGGAGTTTGGCGAAAAGGTCGGCTCGGTGCTGGCCAGCGGCAACACGATCGTTCTGCTGCGCGGTGTTGGCCCACCGCCGAGCCTGATGGAGTTATAAAGGCAGCCAAGGGGCGGGATACAGCATGGGATGAGAGCATCCAGAGAGCGTTGCATTGTTTTGGGAGTACCGGAGTTGGCGAGGTGTGTGATGCATGTGGCGTGAGGGTGCATGATGTATGGGCGAGTCGAGCATGGCAAAGACACATTCAGTCGAGCGTTTGGATTTATTTATATACCATAGTGTATTCAACATTTTACGTTTGGGGTAGCTTTTGTTCCATCAATATTAGCAGGACCATATGCATGGGCAATGAGGTCAAAGTCTAAAAAACTTGATTGAATCAGTTAAATGTGAGATGTGCCCAGTCCAGTGGAGAGAATCAGCGAGATGCAAACACCACGCAAAGCTAAAAGCACGAAAAATAGCAAGGAACAAAAAAAAAAAAAAAGAAAAAAATGCAACGAAATGAGATTGCCGTTTCACCGAACCCCGAATTGCCCAACCGTAAGTAACCTTCCCTTCCTTTCCGTATCGTCTTCGTAACGTTGTTGCCTTCCGTTATGCGAATCTTCTCGTTTCCTCTACTGTTCCTTCTCCTTCTTGCGTCGCAAATTTGCCTCCCGGCCGGTCATGGGAGCGTCGCCCACAGCGGCTTTGCCACCATACGACTCGAAACCCTTGTGGAAGACCCACTCGACTGCGTCCTCAACTGGCTTGTCGAACAGCGTGGGCAGGAATGGCACGACCGCAAGGCCCAGACCAATGGGACCCCAGGTGCGAATGGTCTTGTTCTTGACGTCCTTCATGGCCCGGCCGGAATAACGCACGACGCTGTGGATTGTAAAGGCAGGCAGACCCATGCTGGCAAGGCTCTGGAAGATGGCGCGCTGGGCCATGACGGTCCGGTAGTCGTCCAGAGGGGCCACGACACCGGGCACGATTTCGGTTCCAGGCGGGGCCGGGTCGAGCTTGATGTCGGCGAGGCGCTTCTGTCTCTCGCTGAGCTTGATGTCCGGGTGCAGGACGCGCTGGTTGTTCCAGTAGGCCTTGTAGCCCTCGTAGCTGACGTCGCCGAGGAGGTAGGCCCAAGAGACGCCATAGGCGCCCCTGACGAGCCAGGGATGCGCGACAGGGCGGAACGACTCGCCAATATCGGACGTGTAGGCTACATAACGGTGGGCGGACAGCATGATGGTGCGCAACCGCGCGGCGTAGGCAGCATAACGGACATTGGACTCGGTCGACTCGGGAGCACTGGGCGAGGGGTGGGGAAGGTTAGCTGATAAGGAGGTCCAGACACAGTTTGGCATCGTACGAAATCGACGCCCAGGAACAGAACATGGACATACTAGCCCGAAATCAACTCGTCATATTTGTTGATCTCCCTGTCCTCCTCGTCGACAAGGTTCTGCAGCTTCTTGGGCAGCTTTTCGTAGTCGGGAAGCTTTCCGTCTGAGATTGGAGCACCATCCTGCTTCTTTCCGTCCGGCTTCGTCTCGGAGTTCTTGTCTGGCCCCTTGCTCCAAAACATCGCGGCCGATTTTTTGGGTTTTTATTTTTGAGTTCTGGTGAGAGTTTGGTCCGTTAAACCGAAATAGGCTGCGCTGACGAGGGGGGCAACGGTTTTTGACACAGATTAAAGGCCCGAAAAATAAAGGGTTTCGATTTTTGGTACAAAGTAAAGTACACCACCTTTGTTTTTATGCATCCAGCATGGCTAACCTCCGAATAGGTTCTGCCTTATTATACATACAGCAAAGGGAAGCTCGTTCCCGAAGACCTGCGGGGCAAGATGTGACGTATTAGTTGTAAGCCGCCAGCAATGCGCGAATAGGCTTCCGCAGTTGGTCGGTTTAGTCCGGCTGTACTAGCCTGCAGCTTCCTGCACGTGACATTTTTGGTTTGCTGCATAACTCCTGTACAAGAGAAATTTCCGGGCTGCCATTAATCCGCTAGCGGTTTTCGGTCGGCAAGCTCTCCAGAGCGTTGTTTTTTTCCCCTGCCTTTCCTTCCATCTCTCACCACATCGCAACCAAGTCAATTCCACTCGCTCCATTCGCGTCTCATCACCCCGTCGCAACTTTCCACAACCGCAAACATGGTCGCCACATACACCATCCTCGGCCAGAAGGTCGGCTCTCACCACGTTAGTACCACCCGACCAGGAAGACAATTGGGGGGCTGGAAGCTGCCGGAAGCAAGCTCCCCGGGCCCGATCGCGAATTCTCCAACGCGGCCATACGGATGACAGGATGTCAATTGAAGTTCGGAAAGCTAACATGTTCTTTTTCCCTCTGCACAGCTGGCCATGGCCACCCTGACTGCTCTGTTCGGCGGCATCTACGCTGCTGCCAGCGGCCCGAAGAAGGTTACCCCGACGCCTCCCATCAACGCTGCCTCCTCGGACGAGGCGGACTTCATCAAGTGCGTGCCAGTAAGGGCGGAAGCATGGGGAACGCTGTTTCCAGACCGCGCTCTGTCCTCACTTCCCATCCCCAAGCAACAGCTAGCTAACGCCATTGGCATTGTAGGAAGTTCCTGGAAGATGCGAACGCCGCCGAGAAGAAGGAGCCTGCTGCAAACTAAGTGCGACGCGGCGACGGCGAGGGAGAAGGACGTTGGCCTTGGGTTGGGAGCGATGCATGGGTCCCAGATCCATAGTGTACATTTTCAATTGTCATGAAATAAAAACAACGGACTTTCACGAATCTTTACTGCTCGGCGTTCGATGCATATCCGACCGAGACGACTCGCCGCCAGACAGACACGCCACGCGGGACCGGGACATCTCGAGATGCGCTTCTGGCTGTATGGACAGTACGGACTGTTAGAGTCTGTCGCCCAGAGTCTGTCGCCAACATGTGCAGCCAGCCAGGCGCGCATCATCCCTCACGTAGACCGTTGTCCCGCTAGGCCGAGCTAGCTCAGGGACACTGACAACTAGGGACGCCCGGGTGTTGGCAGACAGATGACACTGTAACAGTATGGAACTTTGGCTTTGCTTGCATTCAATACTTAGGCAGTGTCCTCTTTGCATCCGTTTTGCTTCAATTGTGTCGATCTAGGGAGCTGGAGCCCGGGTCGTGTTTAAAGCTAAAGTCCGCGGGCGTGCCAATAGTAGTTGCTGAATTGCTTGAACTCCACGCGCGCTCCTTCCTTTTTGTTTCCCAGCTGCTTCTTTCATAATTTGTTTCAATCTGCCGCTTTATATTTTGTGTCTCGTAATTTCTGCTTTGCACAGTCTGCGACTTTTGCATCATCCGCAAATCCCATGCTATTCGCCTATTATTACTATTAGGCAGGCGGTGTTGAGACTTCGGCTTGATTTCCTTCCGGGGATGCAACACAACCCCCGACATGAGGCTCTGTGCACACCACCTCCATCTCACTTCCTCCCACGTGCTGCATCATTCCAATAGCTGCCAAGTCCACTCGCTGGCGACCCAATTCTCATTCTGGTTCTTCCTTTTTCACACCCACAGACATTTTTCTCTCCAGCTTTCATTTCCACCCCGCCAAAGTCCAAAATGTCGTCCTCCATAAACAGCGGCATTCGAATCGAGGCCACACCGTACGAGGTGAGCGGCCCTCCCCCACCCTCAGTCCCTTCTTGGTGGTGTGACAGCGACTGAACTATGATATCCTCAGGTGTTGGGCCGCCGCGCAGGCGGCAGGCTAGACTCTCCAACGTAAAGACAAGCCCAGAGACTTAAGGCCCAGCTCAGGAGACCTTAAAGATGCACAGCGCTAACTCGAGATAACAGCATGCCCGAGTCGCGGCCGGACACATTGTCGTCTAGCCCGAGCATATCGCTCGTCCAGTACCACCCTGACTTTATCAGGGTGTTTGGCCTGGGACTGCGCCATGCGCTGCTGCTCTCGTCGGCCGAGTCGTCGCGCAACCCGTTCTTTCATACGGGGTGCGCCTACGTGGTCGAGCATACTTCTTCTTCGTCTGAAGACGGGGCACCCGAGTCAGAAGAGGTGCTGTATGCAACGTCCAACCTGCTGCAGTCTACCAGCAGCTCCCAGATGCCCATTATTCTCATATCGCGCATCGTCCTGCGGCGCGACTCGACGGGCGACGTGACGGCCGTCGAGTGGTCCAAACTGCGGCCGCCGCCGTCCATGCCCATGCCGGCTGGCGCCATTCCGTACAGCAACCCGGCTATGGGAGGAGGAGGTGGCGTGGTGCCCAATGCCAACAGGGCCGGCGTGCTGTACTGCGCCCAGGGCAACCCGAACCCGGGCACCAGCGGGCTTTTCTACATGCCGCGAGGCAAGCCACCACGGCCGCTAGTGACAACATACTTTGGCCGGGACTTTAACTCGGTGCACGATGTTGCGTGCGCCCCCGACGGCTCTCTCTGGTTCACCGACCCTTGCCACGGCTTTGAGCAGGATTTCCGCAAGAAACCCCAGTTGCCAAACCACGTCTACCGTTTCGACCCTGTGTCTGGCGGTCTGCGGGTGGTGGCCGACGACCTGCAGCGGCCGACGGGCATCTGTCTCAGCCCTGATAGCAAAACGGTCTACATTACAGACACGGATGCGGTTCACGGCGATGGCAACCAGGACTTTACAAGGTCAGTTTGTTTTTTCGGTGGTCATGTACCTGTTTCTGTGTTTTTAAAATGTCTGTTCTTGCTTCGTCCGCTCATCCAACTGACAACCAGACCGGCAACAATCTATGCGTACGACGTGCTGCGGCGAGCGGGGGCGGATTTTCTGGCCAACAAGAGGGTGTTTGCGTATCCTCTGCGCGGCGTGCCTATTGGCATCAAGTGCGACCCGGCCGGCAATGTGTATACTGGGTGTGCCGACGGTGTGGAGGTGTGGAATGCCGGTGGTGTTCTCCTCGGTGTGATGGAGGTTCCAGGTAAGTTTTTGGGGGGTGGCGTGGCTGGTGTTTTTCTGGTCCTTGCCCCGAAACGCAGGAACCGGTTAATTATGGACAAGGGGGTGGTATGTGTGTGTGTGTGTGTGCTTCTTTCGATTAATTGCTAATACTTCAAATCCAGGAGGTGTGACCAGCTTTTGCTTCGCCCGGCCAGGCGAGATGTTTCTCTGCTCGGAACAGCAGCTGTGGTGGGTACACTACAAGCCGTTGCTGGAGGCGTCTCGGTATGAGGCATCAGATGTGCCCATGACAGCAGAGCAAGATAACAATTTCATATGACGATAGAATCCAAAAAGCAAAACGAATAAAAAAGAAAGCATCCAAGCGCAGTCCAATCTATTGGAAACAAGCAACGAACCCGTATGCAATGATGTTTTGGATACATTGAAACAGTTTTACAAGAAAAGAAGGAACGTGTGTGTGCAAAAAAAAAAAAAAAAAGAAAAGATGCCACAGAATGGTTTCTCATCCTCTTGTCGTCGTCGCCCAAAAAAATCCCAACATTTTTTTTTCTTCCTTCCTTGAGGAACCCAAAATCGGAAAAACAGGCCAAAAACGTAATTCCCCGCGACTGGGAAACAAGGAGAGGAAGTATCGAAAGTGCTCGCACAGATCCTTTTTTCTCGTTTCTTGTTTTTTAATTATTTGCATGTTTCTTCCTTCATTTTTGTCATCACGATCCAACGCGTCTTACGTGGTCGGGTCCTTGTTTGAATATGATCTGTCAGGAGCGAAGCAAAAAAAAAAAAATAAAAATAAAAGAAAATAAAAGAAAAAAAAAAGAGAGGCATGGAGATGCCTCCCCCGGCGGGGAGGGCTCCCCAGAAAGGAAGGAGTGCAGAACCCGAACAAGGAAGCAGTCGACCGATCCAGGTCCTAGCTCTGTTTGTTTTTTGTGTGTCCTGCTGCTTCTTCGGAGGCAAAAAAAAAAAAAAAAAGAGACGATGGATGTGGTCACGGCAGAAGGAGCAGGAGCAGAGACAGAAGATGTCTTGTATATTTTCCCCGGACCCCCTGGTTTGTGTCAGGCTACCAATCAAATGCTGTAGGCCTCGTCGCTGTTGACGATGCAGGTCGAATTAGGCCGTGCCCCAAGCTCCCTGCAGCTCTCTCGGCGGCTATTTTGTTCTTGTGTTGCTACAAAATATCTCTTTTGGCAGCTGTGTGTGTGTGTGTGTGTGTTTTAATAAGCCATTGCTTCGGCAGCTGCAACGATTCCTGCTTGCTCCCTTGCATTTTTTGTAGCTGTTCCCCCGCTTTAGTCAGATACCAAGGCAGAGAGAGATGGACGTGGTCTTTGTCTAGAGCCCGATACGATCTAGAACCTTGGCCAGTTTAGACGAGATAGATGCGTGGTGAAAGGAAAATAAAAAAAAGAATAATGCGCAAAACATATTAAAAGGAAACTGGACATCGCATATTTGCTGGTGTCATCTCTGTCCCCAAGAGTCTTATTCTGAAAGTGCAGAAATTCACTTATTCCTTGCATCTGTTTGCTACAAGTTCCTCGAGGCTGTTTCTCGTATGGTTTCTAGACTTTCTTTTCTGTTTTATCCTCTCTTTTGACAATAGCCGACATCCGAGCTTGAAGTGAGGGGGCCCAAGGGTCAAGGGTAGAGGATGACGAGGCCTGGTACATTGATTTTTTTTTTTTTTTTTTTTTTTTTTCAATTGAGAAGGTGGAACAAAAGAGGAAAGCGAGACGCAAAATCCCGCGGAAGAACAGGTTTCTTTTTTTGATGTGCTGCCACACACAGATCCTCAGAAAACAAGAGGCCGTGTAACAGAAAAGACTTGTTGGGGGGGAGGGGCTGGCAGGGGGGGAGGGGGGTTCGGCACCGTCGAGAGACACTACGTATGCTCGGATCCAAATGCAAAATCCCGTGTGCGAATATTGTCAGATGCCCATGTCTATTCATCTGAAGGCGATGAGATACGGCTCTTGGTCCAACATGAAACCGGCCTGTTTGAAAAACAAAAATTGTATTCCCAAAAGAAACATTCACCTCTGGCAAAAAAAAAAAGGAAGAGTGAATACCATAGTAGGAAGGATTAATCGGGATTCGGGGATGCAATGCAGGATTACCGAATGTCATGAAAGGCCATCCACACGGGAATCCTGGTTTTCCTTGCCGAGTTCATTTATTTCTTCGTCTCTTAATGGCTTCATTTATTTACGCCCCCCTCAGGCTGTCGGTTTTTTTTTTTTTTTTTTTTTTTTTTTTTTTTTTTTTTGCTTCTCAATATATTCCATTCCTCGTTTACAATGATTTCCTGCTGATCTTTTTAATTGCTTTTTCTTGTTTCTTTGGATGTAGGGTCCGGGCTCTTTCCCGTTGGCGCCTACGTCCCTTCTTTCTTGTTTATTTAGACATTGGTGCATATATTGCGCTCTTGTCATCAGTGCCACGACTCCACGGCCGTGTATAAAAGATATTGCAATACGGGGAGCAGTGCATGCTACCGAATACGGGAAAACACTCAATCTAATTCGTTTCCTCTGCCATGCGTGTAGATACATGTTTCTTTTACACGGGTCCCACTCTCTGTGCTCCCCCCTTGTCCAGCAAGGAGGGCAGAGAGCACAGAGCACACGCATAAGATGTACTATGTACATGGGAGCACGGTGTTGGCCACCCCGGTGAGCCGTTTCAACGAGGCTTCTTTGACGATATAGCACGCCTCAGCACGAACCATTTCGCGGTTTTTTCATACCGGGTAAGAACACACGGGTTGCTTAAGAGTATGAGAATGAGTATGAGGAGATCAGGAGCCGAGACGGCGCAGTGAGCTTGTGCGAAGTGTAGCACATATTGGTATTTGTAAAACAAGGGGTGATATTGTGAACACTTGAAAGCAGTGGAGGGGGGCAGAAATTGACAAGAAGAGTTTATTTGAAAACACAATTTGAAAAACAAGGAGACATAACAGGACCGAAAGAGGCTTGGAAAAGGGGCAATAGGGGTGGCCGGTCCTTCCATCCAAGGCTGAAAATGTTCGAATGCAATGTTCCAATACTTTGGTAGATTTGACTCTGACGACGACGCCTTGTGTATTTCTCAAGTTGCTGACCGAGTGACAAGGATACACATGGATTGGCAACGGCTTCGCCGAGCGCTGGAGATTCGCAGAGGACGGTGAGCGGCAGCAGGGAGACTGCTGCAAGGGTATGATGGCGGCGAGAGGCCAGGAAAGGATCAAAAAGAAACGCAGAGTCTACATGGCAATACCGTAATTACAGGCAATAACTGGCGATCTGCGCCGGGTTCTCAGTTGCCCCCTTCCCCTGGCCAGCCCTCTCCTCCCTTACGTCCAACCTGAGCATAGACCCGCCTCCTCTGCGCCTTTCTAGGCCGTTCTACTGGCCTCTTGCATCTCTCGGCGTCTGTGATTCTGCCTCGATTGAGTGATGTTGCGCTGTCCGTGTTCTTTCTGACTGCCGCCTTCTGTTTTGAGATAGCCATCCCCTGCTGGTCTCTGTGCCATCTGCTTCCCCGGTCGTGTTGCTTCATGCACCTGTGCGGACGCACATGTATGTGGTGCATATGCATACGAACATCAGACCAAAGATGCGCGGCTGGCCAGGCCAGGCCTGTCTCGGTCCCGCTTGCGCGTCTTTGCCAGGCCCTGCCGTATGCATGCAACCTACACGCCATTTCCGCCATTCCGCACATATTTCTTTGTTCCTCATCTTTGTCACATTTTTCTTGTCATTTTTATTTCCTTTCACACTTATTCTTTCCCCTTTCAGCCCCAGAAGTCTCAAAGTGAGAGCTCGAGTGCCGCGGACCGTTTGATCTTTTCGAGTCCTACGTAAAACAACCAACGTCCGTTCGCGACCCCCGAAATGTCTGGGCACACAAGAGGAAGGCAGCTCGATGCCACCGTGTCTCTCGTTTTATCCCGTTTTTTTCTTCACATTATTTGGAACTTCCCGCTTCTGCATTTTCCCGGGCGGGTAGCAAGCAATTGCACGCATGGGCTCAAAAGCGTGTTAGTGGCCATCGCATACGACATCCAGATCACATCTAAGACTTGGTGCAGCTATCCCGGTCCAAACGTGCCGGTTGCAAACTCGAAACCCAGATAGAACAGACACGTCTACACGTAGATGCTGAATGGGCGCTGGCCTTGTCAGGTTTCGGCTTGACAAAGCCCTCCAGGGATGTGGCTCATATGGCAGGCACACTCCATACATGGCACAAGCTCTCGTAGACTGACAAGGCAAGTCAACGACCAGGGTAGGGGTGGTTGGCACTTGACTGGCCGTCGCTTGTATGAAACGGACGTGTGAGACGGGCAGAAGAGAGGGGAGGGTGAGATGGGAAAGACATGCGAGAAGGCAGGCAGGGGTGCTGTTTTTGCTGCATACCGAGGCTTGTGCATGGACAGCAGCCATGTAGCTTGCAAGTATTGCAACTGGCAGGATGAAAAAGAATAAAGAGCCATCCATCTTGTAAGAGGCCAGAGAAAGGAATTCCAGGTGAGAAAAAAGGTCTGGTGGAGCCAGAGAGGCGAGGCCAGACGCGAAATGCAGCCCATAAGCGAGAAAAAATGACAGAATCGAAGAGACCCGAGAAGGCAAATACTCGTAAAAATCAGGAAAGCAGAACAAAGAAAGCAACCGGCGAAGAAACCACCCCCAGGAGATTCGGTGACGATGATGAAAAAGGCCGTTCGTTACTGCGTAGTATGCTGAAGCGTCCTGAAATTGGAGCCCCAAATTACCCTTACGTGCATACGCCCACCAGCCTCATGCAGGCTCGGCAACTGGCATAGATTTATCATGCTACTGGAAAGAATGGCGAATGTGGTCGTGCGCGGGCATGTTGTGTGCGTGTTAGCCGTGCCAGGCATCAAAGAGAAACCTGGGAATGGCCTGCTAAAGGGGAGGCATCTGGGCACTGGCACTGACAGGGGCAGGGGGGGCAAAAGACAAGCCAGGAGTCCAGCAGATTTGGGGGCCAGGAGACCGCAGCGCAAAGCAAGAGCCGTGGTCGTTCCCGCCTGGGTTGCTCTTTCCCATTCAGCTGTTTAAGAGTAGCCCCTCCCCCGTGCCTGCCCTCTTCTCCTCGATCCACACAAACCCCACTAATTTCAAGCTTGTGGGCCTACTGATGGGCGAGCGAACAGCGCTTGTTTCTGCGTGCACCTGCCCCCTTCGGTGCCCATCCCAGGTTGTCACGCTTCCAGCCAATCACCACGCGCCCCAGCCTTCCTTTTTTTCTACGTCAGCACCAGATTGGCCAGCTTTTTGTCCTTTGTGCATAATTTTACCTCCCCACCCACGCGAAAACTCTGTTAACTTCCTATCCGATTTTTCACCACCTTTTTCATGCACATGCAAAAAACACCCGCAAAACAGCCGCAGAACCATCATTCAACGGCCAGCACGAACGGCGCCCAAAGAGCACAGAAAAGAGGAATAAAAACCGACGGCCGCGTTTTTGCGCAATAAAATATTGGGAAAAGTAGAGCAGACCTCCAGGCTCCTGCCGCCGCCTCTGCTCGTCCAGCTCGCACTCTCGCCCCCTTTGCAGCACAACAATGAGGCAAGCCGTCTGAGCTGCCTGTTGAACGTTTTACGTGTGGACCGCGACTTCTCTTTTTGTTCTCGTTTCTCGCATACTTCTGCGTTCTCGCAGACGGCACCTGCACGTTCACATTCGCTCTCTCTGCCGCAAGGACACGCACAAACTCTCGTTTCTCTCTCTCCCACACACATTCTGTCTGCCCCCCCCCCCCCCCCCCCCCCCTTTACCGCACCCCTACACACCATCTTGCCGCGTTCCCTGCGTGGCGTGTGTGTTGGTGGCCGGCGCCGCTGTTCGGGCTCTTTTTTGCGGATATCGTCCGAGTATTGCCCAAAGCGAGCAGCCAGCAAATCGAGGCAAACCGACCTTACCCCCAATATCACACTCCTGTCCGCCCACGACTCCCACACGCCACACAGTCGCATACCCCCGTCTGTGTGGTCTCTGGGCGTTCTCTCTCAGCCGCCCGTCTCTCCTCGCTCTCGCTGGCCCTGGCAGCTCTCCGCTCGAGTCTCGACCTGCCTTCGGCTTCTGAAGCTTCCGAGGACCACCCCCCGGCAGCTAGTCTCCGGGCCATTGCCCTTATTAACTCTCTTTTGTGCCCTCACCCTGCTGCCTTTTGCAATTCCTATCCTCGGAGACTTAGCACTTGGCCAAGTCCAACCCGCAGCACCTCGAGCTCCCCTCACAAGCTCTCCAAGCTTCACCCGTTTTCTTACGACCTTTGGCGTGCTTCTCCTCTCCTCTCTGACTCGCCGTCGTCTACTTTTTTCTCTTATATATCATTTTCGATGTCAGAAGTAACAGCCGGCGTGGCGCCTCCCACGCCCGCAACTCCTGCTGTCGCCGTTACCGTCACTTCTACCACAGCAACACCAGCTGCAGCCACATCCACATCCAACAACCCCGATGCTCCAGCAACAGCCACAGCCACGCCATCGTCAACGCCGCAGAAGGAGCGCCATTCGCTCACCCTCGATCAGCGCCGTGCTCTACGCCGCTGGGCCAACGCCCAGCTTAGCCGCCCATCGCATAAGCAGTGTATCGAGTGGTTCCGGCATGAATACCACCAGACCATCTCTCAGTCAACTGTGTCCCACAGTCTCTCCCCAAAGTACGCTCGTCTGGACGGAGAACCACAGCTGTCCGGTAGCCGGTTGCGCTTTGGTAACTGGCCCGAGGTAGAGAAGCTTGTTCTGCTTTGGTACCAACAGATGGCCCACTCAAGTCGGCATCCAACAAACGAGGAGCTCGCCGAGAAGGCCAAGTCCATTTTCTCTCAGCTACCTCGCCACCGCGGCGAGGAGCCACCGGAGTTTTCCCCGGGCTGGATTCACCGGTTCAAGAAGCGCTATGGCTTGCTAATCAGGCGCCAGCGACGGTCATCCGGAGGTGGTGTCGGTGCAGGTGGTGTCAGTGGCATGGTAGATCCGTTAGCTGGAACGCCACTCGGAGGGGGATCTGCCACTACCACCATGATGTCTGACAACGGAGCCAACAACTTGAACTATCTTGTCGAGAACTTGCCTCAGGTCATGAGCATCACGCAAGACACCAACCCAGTTGCAATTCGCGAGACCGTCCAGCGCGTTTTCGGTATCGAGTCGTCCATAGACATTTGCACACGCGTACGAGACGAGATTGCGCGGTTCGACCCGGCACTTGCCCGCCAGAGCGGTGGACCCATCTCCCCAGACACACCTACATCTGCAGCAGCGGCAGCAGCTGCCCAACAGCAACTGCAGCAACAGCAACAGACTACAGGAGCATTAGGCGCTGGGAGTACAACTGTATCACAAGCCAGCGCGGCCACGGCGGCAGCAGCGGCAGTGGCAGCGGCAGCAGCCGCTGCAGCGTCTGCAGCTCGAGGACAAGCGGGTGCGGATTCATCACAGGTACCACAAACAGGCCATTCAAACGGAGGCAGTGGCGAAGCTGGGGTACAAGCAGATGCATCACAACCACAACAGCAGCCACCACCACCGCACTACCCGCACCCTGACGACGACCCAGAGATGGTTCTCCAGAATGCTCTACGAGCACTCCAGCAAGAAGAGGTTGTTGCAGCTGAGGCTGAAGCGGCAGCGGCTCCAGAAGGAGATCTCCCAGCCGCAGTGTCAAAAGATGTCGCTATGACGACGGTTGTAACGGGCGGGCCCGGACCGGCGTCAGCAGGTGGCGCCCCGGCCGCAGGAGGGTCGGGGTCACCAGTAGCAGACATACCGTTGCGGTGTCCGTTCTGCGTGAACCAGCGGATGCTCAGGTCGATCAAGGAAGCGGTTGAACACATGTCGACGCACGTGGTAATGGAATAAGAGAGAAGGGGGTGAGAGACGTATTTTACTGGTTTAGGAGAGCGGGATATCCAGGATTGCTGGTTGGAAAGAAGGGGAGGGGGGGAAGGGAAGGGGAAAATATCCCAAACGGGAAGCGATTGGGGGTGTGTTTGCTGTGAGCTTGTTTTCTTTCTCAAGTCCTTTATTTCATGCGCGGTTTCTTTTCTTTTCTTTTTTCTTCATCGGTCTATTATCCATGCGTCTGCATTCCCATCAGACTGCCTTTTTCATTTTTGTATTTTGTCGTTCTTATTCTTATTTTTTTTTTTTTTTTTTGTATGCTTGTTCTCTTTTTATTTTGCTTCCTTTTTTTATCATACCCAAAAAACATACCCCCTTTCTTCAGAGAATAAACTTCCCCACGGAGTTCTTACTTTTTCATCGCCACTTCTATTTCCTCACCCAAACAAATCTCGCCCTTTTTTTTTTTACGCTGCCAATGTAGGGAGGTTGTGGATTTGTTTGTTTCCTTTCTTTCTCTTTTCCCTGTTTCTCACTAGCCGGCCATTATTTTCCCAACTACAATACTTGCTAATTTTCATCCCTCATCATAGCATTGCATAATGTGCTTGGAAATTCATGGTGGCCATTGTGCTTTCTGCTGGCGGTCAACTCTGTTACCTTTTTTTTTACTCCCAAATTTATATTTATTAGTATTTTACTATTCTCGTGGTGTTGCTTGCTTTTGAATAAGAGCAATGAAAAAAAGAACTAAATTTCAGTGTAAGACTTATCAGGAATCATTGTAAACTGTTGTCACGCATTCTTTGTTGTTTAAAGGAACACTCTGCTTTTCATTTTCTCAAACCCGCTGAACAGAAAATACCAAATCCGTAAAAACATTTATCTTCAGCTCATATACATATCCATTCCGTCGCATCATACCAATAAAAAATATGCCTTGAAAATAAAAGCTGCCCAGGCCCTGTCCATCCCTGCCCTCTGCCAAATAGGAAAGCGAAAAAGAAGAAAAGATGGAAAAAAATCTTGTCGAATGCCGCTGCACAACAAAAACTCTAATATGCTCCGGCTCCTTTCAAAAGTAAAAGGACGAGTAACAGAAGTTGAAGAAGAGAAAGAAAAAAAGCAAATAACAGTGCAGGAAATCGAAGGCGTATGGAAAAGGACCAACGGACACCGCAGACGCAACAAAAGTAAGAAACAACTGCAACATGCCGACGATAAATAATCATTAACCACGCCTCGACGTCATTGTCGAAATGACCAAACTGGTACCGAAAGAATAATGGGCCTGTCCGAGAGGAGAAGTGAATAGACGAATAAAAAGAAAAGAATGCCGAAAACGCAGAAAAGAGACAGAAGGACAAGCAACGCCCATTACCCCAGTACCTCGATAGACGCCGCACCATTGGAAAGAAACGAGATTTTCCCATCCGAAAGTAGAATCGCTTTCCCTTGCCATCCGTACCATGCCTCACGGCGCAATAAAGTCTTTTTTGCCTCTCCACTGTCGAAAACCAAAATCAAAGGACGATGAAGAAACAAAGCACAGGCTAGACCCCATGCTTCAAAAACAGGTGCGCGGATAAAGATCTGCGTTGGGAACGAAAAGGGGTCGTTTTTGCGCATGCCGATTGTGAGTCTCAGTAAGAAACAAAAAACCACACAAGCTTCAAAGCAAAGGACAAAACAGCCCCAGAGCACGCCACAGTCCTCTTCACCCAATCGATATGGTAAACTCGGAGGTTTATATCGAGAAAGATATTGAGGAGAACGCATTCGAACGGTAAGGAGCAGGCAAGTTGGGACAGCAAACCAAATGCAAGCAATGTCAAAGCAAACGAAACAGAAAACGCCGTTGAACAAATGTAAGACTGAAAAGCAGAAGTGCTTAAAATCTTGGTCGCTGGTTCTCATACGACCTCGACATAAATCATCAGCTTGTCGTTTCGTTGCAAAGCCACATCGATGTCATTGTTGCTCAACAAACTGGGTTTTTCTCCAGTTGCGTCGTCCTTGTAGAACAGCTGCATCTGGCCTGAAGTAATCTTGAGCCGCTCCTGTATCTTGTCGCACAGGTCGTTGAATTGGATGTCCGATGGTACACGGATGGCAATCAACTCATTGTTGTAGCTCAGCTTCACCTTCATTGCCTGCACCTGGTTGTTGACAACCCCGGGAGACAGTGAAGTCTGAGAAGGCTGTGATAGGGAGGACGGCTGGCGGGTCATTGCGGCTTGGCTGTTCCCATTAGGCGCACGCGGCATGTAACCGTTGCCATTTTGGTGTGCAACTCCATCGCCCGGGATATCACCAGATGACGGCTGTGACCCACCGGACATACGCTGGCCCTCATCCTGCGCGTCCGGCTTTTCGCGGTCGCCTTGTCGCGGGCTGAAAAACTGCCGCACCAGGTCGCAGCGAGAGATGTATTCTGGTTGGGCCAATAGGTTCTTGACATACGCATCCAGATTGTGGAGGCGCCCTTCGGTAATGGCATCGGTAACATAGTTTACCGGTCCTGGCATGTAAGGCAAGGTGCGCTTCTTAGTCCCACCGTTGCCAGCCTCGACCGGGAACTCAGTAAGCAAGGCGATCTGGAAGTCGTAGAAGTCCTCATAGTACCGAGACAGCTCCCAGACGCGGCCGTCTTCTAGAACAGCCTCGATGACAAACCAGTACTTCTCCTCGCCAAAACAGTAGCGGGGAATAGAAGCCTCCAACGGGGCATACAGCTGTGATGTTGAAGCTCTGGCAGCGTAAGTGCCCTGCTGCTGCTGCTGCATTTGCAAGGTGTTCCTCTGGGAGGTATATCCGTTTGTTGCTGCTGTTGCTTGTGGCTGTTTGGGAACTGCTGTCAGAAAACGCCCATTACGATCCGCAAATGAATGGCAAACTTACATAACCATTTGCCTGGCTTGTCCGTGCGGATTGCCCAACACCACCGACAGGGCCGCCCTGGAGGCTCATTCTCTCCATGCCTTGTTCCATGCCTTGTGGGCCGGCACCAGCCTCGAATTTACCCAAGGTGATGCTGCTGTTCTTGTAATCGGCAGCCATTCTCTTCCACTCTTCGACCTTTGGAATGCCTGCACGGCGAACTGCTTCTTGGGGGTTGGGAACAGCTTTGTTGGATCCCATGTCGCGGATTTCAACAAACGACACTGGAATGAGGCCCGGACCACCCAAGCGGCCGATTGGCTTGGCGACAAACCATTCCGGGTTCGACTGAGCGATGACGATAATGGCCTCGCCCGACTTTGCGTCAAGCTCATCTGGGCGTTCGGCTATGAAGTCGTAGAGCACAATGCCGTAGACCATGGCGCTGTTTTTGCTCCCCGCTTTGGAGTGGCGCAAGTTTTCGCCGTATCCGGAGTCGTGGTCTTGGGTCTTCGTGGAGGGGGCAGCTGAGCGACTGGAGTCGGACTGAGCGCTGTCTCGTTCGGTGCGCCCCAGAGCCTTGAAGTAGGAAACTGGCACAAGGCCCCGAGAGCCCGAGACTGCAGGGTTGCATGCCTCATACCACTCTGTGTCGTTCTCGCGGCCAATCACATGGAAAAAGTCGCCTTTCGAAAAACTCAACTCCTGGTTGGTTTGGGCTGCGTAGTCGAAGAGAGCACGAATGACCTGTAGATGAAGGTTAGAAATATGCTACCTGCCATAAAACCCCAGGCAATGCGTAAAAACGCGAAGGCGGGGGGATGGCACTGTACCTTCTTGGGTGGCACAATCGCCTCAGCAGTCTTGGGCGCGATGGGTGCGTGGGGAGCCTTCTCCTTGTCCCCTTTTATGGACCTCCGTAATGCCTTGAGAAAACGCATGTCTGTTAGCCTCGTGTGATTAAGAATAAAGAAGTATGCAGATTGGTGGGCACAAAAGAGGCAGCGAGTAGCGTGGGGAGTGATGGCTGATATGCTGTTCGAGAGCAACAAACTCGGGCAGAAGCAGTCTAGGTCAGGCACCAAAACAGGCCCACCGCCACGGCCAGCATGATAGTTGGCAAGAGGCGAAACAAACTGGAACAGGCGACTTACCTTCATTGTGAGTGGAGGGCGGGGTTATAGACAGGATAACTCGTCGTTGTAGGGGGAAGCTGCCGCGCGATATGCCTTGTCACAAGCAGGCAAAACGGGCAGGGAAAGCGGTAACACGTTGGTTCCGGATCGGGTTGCGCCTAGGACGAGTTTCTAATGGCGAGACTAGGCAGGCAGGGGAAGGGCCGTGACGAGGAGACCAGGCTAAGGCGAAACCAGGGCCTGCAATCGGGTGCAATATGGCCGGGGTTGGTGGAACAGCAATGAGGCCGCAGTCGCAGCAATCGTTGCTATTGGTATCGATGAAGCTGTTGGCGGTCGCTGGCTTAGACAGAGCACGGCGTGAAGACGGCGACAAACGTGGGTAGAATGACAAAGACTAGGCGCAGTCGTGATCGCGGCGGCACGGACGTGCAAACGCAGGGCAAGCAGACAGGATGGGCCGGCGGGTCTCTCTTTGTGGCCTGTCGACTCACTTCTCACCTGTCGTCTGCAAGTGGCACAGGGCAATTTGGAGCCGTCGGGCAGAGAACAGCACCCCACTGCAAGGGTATCTAGCTTTCGTATGACTGACCCTGTGCTTTACAGTGGCGGTCCAGACAGTCCAGATAGTCCTAGTCTGGTCTCGATTGCCGTCTGGCTGCTCTATCTCGGTTTGTGTCGGTTTGGGCGCGAAAAGAGATGGGTTCACGGTCGCTGGTCGTCGGCGCTTCGCTACTGGGGCCGTTCCTTCGCAAGGTTCTCACGCGCGCGCTATGCGGGGACCTCTTTTCTCTTCCTTTTCGGTGGCCGTGGTCGTCGAACGTCCTGTCGGTGGCCAGACGGTCGCTCCTGGTCGCTCTCGCGGGGTCTGGCGAACGGCGGCGGCAAGCGTTGCTTGCGGGCGATAAAACTCTTCAGGGCTGCGGCTGACGGCAGAAAATAATCCGGCAGTTTCTGCTGTTGTTGTGCCGGGACAAGAGACGGTTCGCTCTCAAAAATGCAGATTTCGCAAAGGACTCCGGCGGTGCCTTGCGAAATAGAGAGTGGATGCGAAAAAAACGAAAGGGGAGGGGATTCGAGAACAGAGGCGGCAAAAAAAAAGATTATTGAGAGGGACTGTGTAAAGGAGGGGAGGGAAGAGACGGGCACTTTTGGAGCAGGGCGATCGGGGGACAAATATGGCAGGCAGGGAACGGGAGGGCGCGCGGGTGATGGGGAAGGAGGGGGAGGGCACCAGGCATTGGCAGGAGCGACCCAGAGAAACATAATGAAAGAAAGGGGGGCAGCACCGTGAGAGGCATGGGCCGGGAGTGGCTAGCGGGCGTGGGTGGTGCGGCGTGTGGCTACAGGGGTGCGATATGGTGCTAGGAGGTTTTTTGGTGGGGTGGATGAAAAAGAGCGACATGCGGGTGGGCTTTGGCTCCCATTCTCTGGACCCGAGCCAGTTGGACCCTTGCCAGCCACTAGCAACCAGCAAGGGCCTCGCTCCTTTGGGTCCAGCGTTGCAGCAGCGAGGGGTGGTGGCGTTGTATCTGGTGCGCTCTGTGGACGTTGGACTGTATTGCGGCCAGTATTAGTGCGTGGCAGTTAGAAACAAAGCAATTTTGAAGACAATGATTTTCTGGCCGGTGCGAGGCCAATAAAATGCCCGCTTCACTGTCAACACACTGCGCTGCATTTCGTGGAGTTACGATACTTTGTGGTGTTGGTGCGTCCTGTTTGGGAAGTGATGCGCATCGCGCCTCGCTTTGGAACGTGAAAAGCAAGCCGGCGATCGTGGTCGGCGGCACCTTCCTAGGCTTGTCGGCCCTTGGCTGTCTTGTGACGATGCGCGACTGCCCTTCTCTGATGCGCTCTTTCCTAACTTGGCTCCTGCCAGACACACGTCTTGATACCCGGCTATTGACACGCTGCGCTGGCTGCACCGGATGTCGTCCCCAGTTCTTCTTGTCTGTTGACGGCTATGCAGCCAAGAATGGCCCTGCAAGGGCGCTCTTTCCCATTGTCTGTCCAGCTGCACCTGCCGTTTCCGTCTCTCCACGCCAGCCTGCTCGGAATCCTTTGGCGAGCAAGAAAATGCAAATCTGTCCACTCTGTTTGCATTTTGCTGTGTATTATTGTCTTACGTTCCCAATTGTCTCCAGCCGTCTCCATATCACGAGTGGTGATCGTCGCGACAGAAAAGCCCAGGAAGCGGCGGCACACTGCCTTCCCGCTCCAAACATGTCCCGCCCACGATTCGTTACACTCTTCTTATCGATTGCTGATGGCTGGCCACTTTACCCGTGGGCACGGACCCCCCACAGATCCTCCGACATGCATTTTGCGCATTGCCTCTGGCCAGCACTGCATTGACTGGATTCGTCCTCGACTATGCAAACCCGAAAACTGGGTGCCACTCCAAACGGCACCTTGGGTTTTCAACGGCGTGACCGTCCAGGGGTGCTCTCAGCCAAAAGAAAAAAAGTCTCGAGATTGGCCGTCCAGATTGGCGAAGGGCTGACTGCGAGCATCACGCAGCACCACGCAGCATCGCACGGCAGCTCACTGAACAGATGAAATGCTAAAGTGTGGGTGGCCTCATTTTGCTCTTAGCCAGCCGTTGGCACTCTGCTGTGGCGCCCAGCGATAGAGTTGTGGGCCAGCTTGCCATTGCCAGCGCCGGGCTGGCCAAGCTGCAGCCGACATGGACGCCGTTAGCTGCATCTCGCTCTGGGACAGTGCGGGCTGCCGCAATGCAGCCCAGCAAGTGCGCTATTACGAAGTGCCTGATGTATCTGACGAAGCCTCTGGCGTGCCATTACGATTACGACCACGCTCGGTTTGGTTCGGCTCTGCCTGACACACCCGTCAGACTGCAGACACAATCCTGCGCCAGCATGCCCCAGCTGGCACCAATGCAAGTTTGTGCGACCGGAAGACATGGGATGGCCTACGCGGGAAGCATGGCGCCGGAGGATGGCCTGGAACTAGAGATGCAGAATTAGGGAAACGCGAAGCTGGAGCAAAACTGGAGACTCGCTGGGGCATTGGGAAACGAACGAGAAGTCTCTGACAATTCCCAGGAGTGCAGGGACAAGGGAGCATGCGACCCATCTCACGCTTGCGTATTCGAAATTGGAGAAGCGTCTTGGTCGCTTGGATGGCAGCCAATCCTTTGCTTCAGGCAGGCTGCCCAGGCTGTGTCTGCATCTCAGCTCTTCACGGCTTGCCAGGTATGCCAGGCTTACCACTCAGTCGCAAGGCATTTGCCAGGCCTTTTTGTGTGGTACTTCTGCGAGTCTTCTGCGAGGCTTCTGCATGCCCCTTCGCCTCCCTCCAACACCCGAATAGTCTCTACCAACAATCTGTGCGAGTATCCGGCAGCCACCAAACGATGAGCTGCAGCTGCCCATGGCTGCCCAGGCGTGCGTCCAGCACAAGGGGGGATGGCTGTCTCCGTGTCCAAAAAAAAAAAAAGAGGCTGCGGCCGCACAAAGAGGCCATGTTCCTGGTGCCTCGCCCGGAATCGCTGGCCGACCTCCAGCGCTTATGGCCTCCCTTTGGCCAACCCATAGTTTTTGGGTCTCTTCCCAGGCCGACAAGCAACAGGTGTGCTGGCATTCCAGCCAGTTAGATGCCACAGCATGATTCCGCTACTGGTGGATGGGAGCTCAGGGTCTCAAGCGTCGAGGGTCTTGCCTGCTCAGGTCATCCGTCTCGTTTGCTTGCGCGCGCGTCGCATCGCGCGCGCCTCATTCGCCAGATCCTTCTCTGGCTTGCCATTATTTTCTTTCTTTTTCCCCTTCTTTTTCTTGTCCTTTTCGTGCGAGAACCTTGCCCACATTCCCGTTGCACCCACCGGCGCCACATTCGATTCGTCGGTCTCTCTCCCGTCTCACCAGTGCTAGTGCATCAGTCTTGTTTGCTTAGTGCGCCGCGGAGGTTACCTCCCTACTTCCCACCTTAGTATCTCACTTGCTGATCGTGGGAAGCCCTTGCCTGGCACATCATTGGTCAATCTACAAGACATTCACAAGATATATTGCAGTATGTACTCATACAGTAGCATATTGCTTGCTGTGAACCGCAGCGAGGAAATGTTCCCTGCTTGTATCTTGCGGTGCGCCAGGGAGCGGCGCATCCTCCGCACGTGCCTATTTTGGAGTTTTAAAATGCAGAGCCCACATCATACTGAATCTCCCAAGAGTGGATGGGCCATAATGCTTTCCAAGGTCGGCTCACGCACGACAAGGGCCCCGTCAGCCTTCCCATGGATGCACTGCTCATTGGCGATAATTACTTTTTCTTCGTCGAACAAGGCCCATCGCCAAATTTCAAGATTGATCCTTCCCTCTCGGCAATATCCCCACTGAACGGTTGTCAGCTGCACTTCAACTGGTCAAATAAAGAACCCCAATCTCTGCGAGACCACCAACTTTAACACGGCAGTCGGCGGAGCCCATGTAGTACCACGTGAGGAAAACTCTTGGTTCGGTTGAGCTCATAAGGAGATGGAAATAAAGGGCCCTGATCTGATCTCAAGACACGGTAAGATACGAAGTACTTTTGCATAATATAACCCATGCTAACGGTAAATCAACCCTAGCCTGGTTCCTGTTCCCGCAGACTTGGGGACAAAAAAAATATGATGAATTTAACAGGCCACGCTACCATGCTGTTAAAATGAAAGAGAAAAAAAAAGTTCTGGATTCATGGTGTCCAAGGTTCTGAACCCGGGAAAAGTGTCAAGAACAATTAAAAGAAGCACGCGACAATACTACGTGGTCGGTTTCTTGAATTCCCAACAAATTCAACCAACCCCCCAGTTGCTTGATGGGGCCATGCTGAAACTCCCAAAATGGCTTTTAATTACTTTCCACGCCCCGGATAGCTCGCAAATAACAGATGAAACAGGAACAGGAAATTTCCGAAAAGAAGAAAAAAAAATGTTGATTTAGGGGATTTGCATGTGTATAATCATGACCGTGATTACCATGTACAATAGCCATGCTAATCCTTCCACCTGTCAAGATTGATTTGATTACATTCTCTTCTCGTAAATTACATTGTCTTATGCTGGGCCACATGTGCCGCAGAAGGCTGGCCCTTGTCTACAAAGCCATTTCCCTTGGAATCATACATAGTAGTCCCAAGTCTTTTTTTGAAATCTTATTCTTTACTTGTTTTTTGCATATAAAACTGCATATCGACGTTTTAAGAAACCTTTTGCTAGAAAGGTTTCCGTGGACTATGGTCATATCAGCCGAGTCTGATGCTTGCCCGTCATGAAAAGACAAAATTAAACACGGTGTGTACTGGTAAGTTGGAAAGGGGGAATCAGAACAACAGAAAAACAAGAGTTGGGGAGCAAACAAGTTTGCAGGTTCGAGGGGGAAGGAATGCGTTTGCGTTTGCGACCGCCCACAGAAACTCCGGTTGCCACACCAAGCAAAACACCTGAACGCCAGCTTTCGCAGGTGAAAAGAACAAACAACCAATCGTGCGGCCGACAACAATCGAGAAAAAAACCCCATCATAAACACGTACGTGAGATAGAAGAACAACAACAAAAGGCCTCCTCCACTCCACAAACCGAGAAACGCCGCACAACATTTGAGAGCCCACAGTTCCCAATATCAATGTTCCCTGTATCCCGTGACGCCAAGCCGTACTGTCTCAAAAGTTTTTGAATCCTCAGAATGGGTTCAACCACGCGCAGCCCGTGTGAGTACACTCAGACAGTGAGACGCGGCTGGCCTCACGGGTCACGTCGCTGGCATGCAAGTTTGTTTCGAGAGGCCAAATGTAGGAAAATAAAGTAGCCCCGGCACCAACTCTGCATTGTCCTACAACCCGTCCACAACCCGTCCACAACTTGCCCACAACTGTCGCATATTTTTCGGTCGTTTCCAAGAGCCCCCAGAGGTCGTGTCACATAGCAATATCAGTAGAGATCCCACAGTGGATGGAGGTGACTCCAGTGAGCCATCGTTGGCCATGCTCTGTCAATGGCCATCAGCCAGTTCCGGGCTGGGACAGCTGCCACAATTGAGTTGCAGTTCATTGGCATGGATGCCAAGGTGGTCCATCAAATATTCGTCGGTCGACATGGTGGCAGGAATAACCGAGCCAGAGAACAAGGCACAGAAAAGGCCGCCGTCGTATGTCCAGGGAAAATTGCAGTTGCACGCGAAAACTGGCAAGAAATCCAGGGGTCTCGGATAGGGAGTCACAATGCGTTGTCCTCGCCTGGCACAGTAGATGCATGCGGTGATGCTGACGGTGAACTTTGTTAGGGGAGAGGAAAGGAAGGGAAGGGTTGGTAGAGCAAGGTGTTTGGGTGTGGGTGGAAGACCAGCAAGCTGGTTGTGTTCTCACGTGGGCGGTCGGTGTTTTGGGGGGCGGCATACAATGATCGAGACAGGGTCTTTGCCCGTAAATGAAGTAACAAGGCTGCCCGTCTTTTGTGCGAAACATCTTCGATCAGTCGGAGAGAGAAGAGGGTGTAAGCGAAACGAGATACGGGGAAGGTCGAGAGGAGGTGTCCGAGGAAATATTCCACAAACAAGCGTTACGGAGCATGAGTTCGTCAAATGAACTTCGTGAAGCTGACTGCCACTTCACGATGGTGGTTTGCCGTCCAGGCGGAGAAAACAAAGAGAGAAGAAAAGACAGCTTTTGGGGACGGAGGAGAAACGAAAAAGAAAGAAAAAAATCGGAGAAGCGTGACTGATGCTTGCTTGTTCGGCGTCATCATAGCTGGCCCTTGATATCGACTTTGCTGAAGGCAGCCTTTTTGGCGCCTTCAAACCGTTGGCCGGCCTTGCCCGACAAGAAGGCGATGTGATCATCGCGCTCTTGCAGAAGATCCTGGCCTTGGTGGTCGATAATAAACTGTGCCGCATCGGCGTCTGACTCGAAGCCCAGCTCTTCGGTTATGAAGCGAAGACGAACATCGGGTTTGCACCTGGTATAGTTAGTATAAAGAAGTAACGCAATACAAGCAATGCTGGCGACAAGAGAAAAGAACTTACGCTCTGCAAATGTTGCACAGTGCTGCGAGCCGCTCTCGACCGACAAACATGTCCATCAAGTAGGCACCCATGTTGGGCGTGTTGAGGTAGAGCTGAAAGAAGCGGTGGTAGTTGCCAAGGGCAAGGGAAGACCGCACGCTCAAGGCATGCTTAATGGGCTCCTCACGCTTCTCTGCTGGGGTTAGATCTTTAATGGCGTCGTTCAACGCCGCACGGTTTGCAGTGTGGATAAAGTACAGGATGCGATACGCCTTGAACTCCACGGGGTTGCCCTTGAGACCCAGCTGATAGAGGGCCTTCAACTGTGTCTGACACTGGTTATACTCACCCAGGTCCCCCTTTTCCAGCGCGATACGCGCGTGGATCTCGTAGACAGACACCGTGAAGTCATTGCGAATGTGTTGCACCGTCAAATCCTGTCGCATGGACTTGAACTGATCGCAGATGTAGGAGTAATTTCCGTCCTTCCTCCACTTCTTCTTCAGCAACTCCAGAGTTTGGCGGAGGATCCGCTCTGGCCGAACAGAATCCGGCTTGGGCGCTGATGTCAACCGCAGGTAGCGCTTTTCCAGCACCTCGGAAGTTCCGACAACGGGGCCGCTCGATGCCTCGGGCTCCGGGGTGACTGACTTGGCTTGGTAGGTTGACTTGTAGCCGCCATCGAAGCGGCGTTGGCGCTTCTCCAACTGCTTCTGGAACTTACTTTTGGCTGGCTCGTCGGTGGCGTTGTTGTTGCTGTTTTTGCTGCCGCTGCTTGAGCTGGTCGTGCTGCTGTCATGCCGGTTGTTGTGGTTATGATAGCTGGTCACCCGCTCGCTCAGAGGAGCTGCGGACTTGCGCCACGGAGGCGTGTCTGAGGACGTGCTGTTGTCGTCTTCTTGATACTCGGTTGACTTTCGCTTCTTGGGGTTTACGGAGGCGGCACTGCCGTTGACCCATGAGGACTGTGACTGCTCATAGTGCCGTTGGGTGGAGTGGCCGCTGTAGTACGATGCGGCGGCGGCTGCTGCTGCTGCGGACTGGGCTTGCTGAGCAGCAGCAGCAGCAAGCAGAGCCTGAGTTCGTTCATCACGAATCAGCTGTTGGGGGAGAGGCATGGTTTCCCAGTCGATGGTGTACATGACACCGGTCTCGTTTGCATGGGAGATGGTCTCCTTCAGCTTGGCTTCCATTTCGGATCGCTGGACGGTCGGGTCGAGGTTGGCGGGAAGAAATGACCGCTGAACATAGCTCCGTACGGACATGGGCCAGTCAACTTTCTTCTTGGCCGGCTCTTCGACGGTGCCCGGAGGAGGAGGGGGTGGGTTTGCCGCCACGCCATAGTTCGGCTGGCCAAAGGATTGGCGGACCGGCACTGGGGTGTATGCGGTGGCTGGAACAATGGTCAGCATCATCAACATTATCAAGCAAACAAAGGGTGCATCACCAGAGACGCGTCATGGACAGCATCTCACGGGAAGGGGCATCTTGATGGTACTTACCGACAGAATACTGCGGGTAGCCGGGAGGGTGCTGCGCTCCAGCCATCGCTGGGGCTGGATTCCACGAGGCCATGCCTTAGGCAGGTGACAGGCGACAGGCGATTTTTACGAGAGTTGGGTTACTTTGATGGTTAGTACAGACAAATTTGAGGCTCGGGCTGCTCGTTTTGGGAGATGGCAGTGTGGTGGGAGCCAGAGAACGATAGGTGGTGGTGAGAAGAAGAAGGCGGTAAAGTTCGAGTAAGAGCGTGAATTTGTGTTGGGCAGGTGGGAAAAATGACGGCGGTGGGAAAACAGGGTGGCGAATTCGCGTTTAGGGGCTAAGCAAGTATCCGGTCTTCCTCGGCCACAATTAACGGATTAATGCATAAGACTAAAGTGCACGCTTCTAGTGGGGCGGACGATAAGGCTGATAAGCTCCAGTGGCGTAATGCACACTGTATTGGCACCAATACGCAGGCGCACACCCCGCCTGGCAGGAAACAACTCAAGTCTCAAACGCAACATCCCTTTCTTTGTGCGCCGGAACCAGCCACCACTCACGCAGCAGCCGGGGATTACGACGACGAAAACGGGACCAGCTCCCCCCCAGATCGACATGATATGACGGATGTTTCTAAAGCAGCTCGACCTGACCACGGCGCTCCGGCCCTCGTATTTGCCGGATGAAGACCTGCTGTTTGTCCAGGACAACGTGGGTCTGTACGAGGGGTGAGTCGCGTGCCACAGCCGGAGGAGCAGTCTGCAAGGCTGTGAGGTGAAGGCAGATCGAGTACTGACAGGGACAGCAAATACAAGCTCCAGAACCAGCAGAATGGCCAGGTGTATTTGACATCGCACCGGATATGTTACGTGGACAAGGCAGATCCGCGCAAGTATTCGGCCTCGTTGGACCTGAAGGATGTCGACCGATATGAGTTTTATGTGAGTGTTGCTGGGTGGTGTACTCTGACTGTTCTCGTTGGGTTTTGCGTTGGTTGTCTGATTGACGCTGTTCGCCTTTTGGGAGATGCAAAGTCATATACTTCCTGAGCACGTGAACTAACATCTCCTTCCCAGGCCGGCTTCCTGAAGTCGTCACCAAAGATCACGCTCGTCCCGAAGCTGAACAAGCGGACCTCTCTGCAGGCACGCACATCGGGACCGTCACGCAGCAACACTGCGTCACCACAGCAGCTGCCGCCTGCGGTATCTCCAGTAGCCAATGCCACTTGGGTCTGCACAATCTGCAGCTTCTCGAACCCGGTGCCGTCCAACTTCGACCCGGAGTCGCTCAACGCACACACCCAGCTACCACCATGTCTGGCCTGCGGCATCCCTCCGACGCTGACGCACGTGCTCAAAGCCGTCATCACCAGTGCGTCTAACCGCCCTCGCATGGACAACAGCGGACCGCTACCTTTACGACAGCGAACGCAGACACAGTCCAGCAGCACAGCACCAGCTACTGGCGGTACCGCAAGCAGCAACACTGCAAACGGCAATGGCGGACTAGATACCACAACCGAACAGCCGCTAACCCCCACAGCCGCCAAGACGGATGCGTCGTTCCAATGCCCACGGTGTACCTTTCTCAACCACCCTTCGCTATTGTCGTGTGAGATGTGTGGCGCGCCGCTGGTGTCGCGGGACCTACCAGCCGAGCTGACGCAGTCGCAACTGCTCCGGACAGAGTCGCCGGGGCCGGTGATCTCTGCAAGTTTTGGTAACCAATCGGGCAGTGAGAATCCAGAGAGCATCAAGATCTCGTTCCGAGGTGGAGGCGGTCCAATCTTTTACGAGCGCCTCAAGGGCTCAATCACGCAGCGCAAGTGGCTGCTTCAAAACGCGCCACCAATCCCGAGTTTGAATCGCGGAGGCGGCGGCGGCGGCTCGGGGGATGCTGCAGATAACGGCAGCGGAAACGGGAACAACGGCAGTGCGTCTGGTTCGGGCGACGCTTCGTCACGGCCGCGCGTAAAGCAAGCTGGTATTGCCGGACTGGAGAAGCGCAGCCTGAACATGCGCAAGAACAATGAGATTGTGATTGGCAGCGCGTTTGAAGATCTGGAGGCCTTGATGGCTTCGGCGAAGCAGATTGTGGCACTGGCCGAGCGGTTGGCGCAGCAGACCAACTCTGGTAACAACGGGTCGGGCAGCGTGGCCGACGCGAACAGCCTGCTGGCACAGTCGGCCAGCGAGCTCGGGCTGGTGACCACCAAGGACATTGTGGGCGGTGGAGGCAGTGGACGCGAGTCGCTGTATCTCTCAGAGCTGGCGCGCAACTTGGCCGAGTTCTTGACGGACGACGCGCGCGGGGTGCTGCGCAAGGCTGGCGGGATCATCAGCTTGGTGGACCTGTGGGCCGTGTTCAACCGGGCGCGCGGCGGCGTGGAGCTGGTGAGCCCGATGGACCTGTTGAAAGCGGCCAAGATGTGGGAGAAGCTGCGGCTTCCGGTACGTCTGCGGACGTTCAAGAGTGGCGTGCTGGTGGTGCAGAGCCGGGACCGGACAGACGAGGCGACAGTGAAGGCGATTGTGGGATGGCTGCGGGACCTGCACGCGATACCACCAGCACTACTGTCGGATTCGTCGTCAGAAGTCAACGAGATTGCACCATGGGACTGGCAAGAGTTTGGGCGTGGCGTCAGCGCACAAGAGGTGGCGGAGCGGTTTGGCTGGAGCATTGGCGTGGCAGAAGAAGAGCTGGAAATGGCAGAGGAGCGGGGTGTGCTGTGCCGAGAAGAGGGCATTGGCGGGCTGCGTTTCTGGGAGAACTATATTGACACTGGCGAGTACCGTGATGGCCATCGTGGCAACCCGGAGCCGGAGTTGTCTGATGAAGGCAAGATACTGAAGCACCTGCGAGACGGCGGGTTTCTGTAGATAGATCAGTACTTGGATGCGAGTTTAATGTAAATATGAGAAATGATTGCATGTTGCATAGAATACATTTGTTTGTGGATGATAACAATTGCTATGTTTGTGGCAAAACCTTGGGCCATTTATATCAAAAATAATATCCAGAGATTATAAAAGTAAAACTTTGGTGGACGTTTGTTTAATGTATTCTCCCATCTCATAAAAAAATTAAGAGAATTAAATTGTGAAACGTCAAAAGCAATCAAAAATGTTGAACAGGCTTACTACTACTATACAGCCAGTTCTGGGTATTGTGTTATGATTTACAGCGAGTTTTTGTTCTCCTTACTTGGGCTGGGTTGAAATGACGTGTATCTTGGTTCATGCTCCTTTAATTCCAACCAACCAGGTATTCCTCTCCTTTTTTTTAAAAAGAAAAAAACGAGGCTCATAATTTCCAAAGCCACAAGAAATATTAATTAATATCAAACACGCAGTGCTTGTTGACGTAGAATTCCATTTGCTGTGAGACCATCTTTGAATTGTACCTCTCAACACCATTATGATGCTCCTTTATTTGTCCATATGCAAAAAAGAAATGTCTAGAAACGCTATGCTGCCTTGACGAGCCGGTCCTCTTCACCATCATCGTCGCTACTTTCTTCCTCTTCTTCGTCGTCATCGTCGGTTTCCTCCTCCCCACTCTCCTCTTCCTCTTCATCAGATTCCTCCTCGCTTTCCTCTTCTTCGTCGTCATCGTCAGTCTCTTCTACAACCACTACAGTCTTTGGTTGAGCCGCCTGCACCTCGTCCTCCTCAGCCAGCCAGTCATCCAGTGTCTTGGCACCCACTTTGCTGCCTTGACCGTTTGTGCCAATTGCCAGACCTTGTGGGCCGCCGCTCTTTGCCCCGGCTGCACTGTCCAGGCTACTCGCAGCCGGTACAGCAGATGATGATCTTTGGCTCTCACCAAAGCCGTACGAGGAAGCCTCCTCTTCCGGCGCCCGCAACCGCGGGTCTGGCTCTTCGCCTTCCTCGACCCAGTCAGGCAACGGCTCATAACCCTGAAGGCCGTGCACGCCCATGGCGTTTCCGCCCAGAACCAGAGCGGCTGACCCGAGCGTGTATCCCTTGCGCACTTCTGACGGGCTTGGCGCGTGAGGCACGGGCTTCGGCGCAAGCAGCATAAGCGTCGCCAGCTGTGGGACCTCGAGGAGAGCGCGGTACAGCCGTGTTCGGTCGCGCAGGTCGTACGATGTGTCGTATCGAGCAAGCAGAAGGACGTAGTTCCACAGCTTCACCACGGGGTGGTCGTCAGTAGAAAAGCTCTCCTCTTGGAACCCACCCTCCTCCGCATTGTCCTTGTTCTTTTCCAGCCCGCTCTTGTTCTCCTCCTCTCGGTTCAGGTGGTGCAGGTAGACCTTGGCCGCCAGCAAGACAATCTGCCGCTTGGCTGCTTCAGACTCGTTGGCAAAGTCCTTGAGCAGAATGCGCAGCACGTCGGCGGCAATGTTGTCCTCGCCATTGAGGCCTGAGAACTCTCCGACCAGCCAGATAATGGTCGCCCGGGCTTGCGGGTCAGTCGCCGAGTCAAGGTTCTTGGCTAGCCGCACCACAGTGGCAGCGTGTGCCTGTGGATCTTGCTGGATCAGATGCCGGATGACCGTAAGACTTTCAGCAGCCAAAGTGCCGTCCAGACTGGAGATCTGCGACAAAAGCAGGCGCAGACAGCGGGCGGCTGTGGCCTGGTGGCTTGCTGGGTCAGCCTCGGAATCAGCCTGGGCACAGCGGCCAATGGCACGAACAGCCTCGCGAACGAGCGTCTTGTCGGCACCGCGCGAGAAGTGCTCGAGCTCGTGGAGAATCAGCGACTTGGTGTGGCTGGGGCTGTGGGGGAAGATGAGCGTCAAGACTTCAAGCTTGAGCTCCCAGACCGCCGCTGGATCGGTGGCACGGACGAGAAAGTGAGACGCGTAACGGACAAAGTCGGCCGGACGCTCAAGGCAGACCGAGGCAATGTTGTACAGAGCAATCTGCTGGATATCCTGCGGTCCGCGGAGCAGTGCCACCAGTGGCCCCACGGCAGCCTGGAGGTACTCGGGCGTGCCGACACTGACGTAGCAACGGGCAATAGCAGTCACCACCGCCGAGTTGCGGCTCTGCAGCAGAGGCTTGATAGCGTTGAGCAACAGCGCCAGATCCGGGTCCAGCACGACGACAGTGGTCTGCTGAACCGTTGTCTTCTCGCCACTGTCGCTGTCACTGGCACTGCCTGCTGCAGGTTCTCCGTAAAAGTCGCCCAGATCCAACCTTGCTGCTGCACTGACATTCTTCTTCGCAGCACTACTGTTGCTGCCGTTGGAACCTCCTGTTGTCGGCGCTACTGGTGTGGACACGACCTTGGTCCGCCGCGGAAAGCACTTGCGTGCATAGATAGTCATCATGCGTAGCGTAGCAATCTGGCTCCATTCATCCATGTCGACAATCTTCTTGACTAGCGAACGGTAATGTTTGTGGATCAGGTCGAGGCGGTCGGGGCACACCTCCATGAAGGCCGTAACGGCGGCGCCAGCGACGAAGTACTGCTTATCGCCGAGCAGGACGATGAGGTGCTCGAGAAGCTGAGGAAGCTGACTGGGGTCGAGGCGGTAGCACTTGGGGATCGCGAGGGCGGCCGCGCGTCGGACGTAGGGGCTCATGTCGCCGGTTCCTTTTTTGATAGCAAGGGAGACGATCTGGCTGATGACAGGGACGCGGATAGCCGACATGGTGCGCAGAGCGAGGGCTCGGACTTGAGGGTTGGAGTCGGAAAGAGATTTTTGGATCGTATTGATGGACAGAAGAGCCATATCAGGCTCTTGTTCGGCATGGTGGACGACGTAGATGTAGACGAGCTTCTTGATTTCGAGGTTCGGCGAAGCAACGTTCTTGACGACAGACGAGAAGAACGGGAGGGTCTTTTGGCCGCGGTACATCATCTGAAAAAGGAAACTATTAGAATCAATCTATATAAACAACCACTTGCATTGCCAACCTACCGACGTCACCCTGCGCAGGCCGTCCAGAACGTCGCGCTCGGTGCGGCTGTCGAGGAGCTTCTTGATCTGCCGGGCGTCGAGAGGGCGTTGCGACCGCAAGCCGCTGCGGGCCGCCGAGGATGCATCGAGCGTCAGTTCGCGCGCTGTTAACTGTGAGTTAGAAGGTCTGTCCATGTGGGAATAGTAGCAGCAGCAAGCAGAGGGCGGGAGGAAGGCAGACTGACCGCTCTCGAGGAGGCTGGAAATGCGCGAGATCGACTCCATGGCTGCTGTTGAAGAGGCCCAGCGGGGGCGGCCGGGAGTAAGAACGTTTTCTCGCTGCTTCTAGGAAGAGAGCAGAAGCACAAAGGAGCAAGTGCAGGCTGCGTAGGACCAATACCCGGCAGCAATGCTGTTGATTGTCAATCCACGTGGAAGGCGCAATTCTGATGTCGTCGTGATTTTGGCTTATTTGGTGGGGGTCAATCAGAAGCACGTGGCCACCACTGTGCAATGATAGCTGGAAGCTTTGCTTTTGGCGAAAGGTGGGGTATGTTTACAGGGGGATTAATTGGGGTGGCAGCCTGGAGCTTCCCTCTATTCAGCTGTCCAGGCTGCTTCACTCTGACCCTTCACCAAGAAACACGTCTGCCACGAACAATGTCACCGCCATGGGCAATGTCGTCCTGTCGCCGGCACTGCCTGCACAGCTTCTCACCCACATCCTAGCGCACTGCACGCACCCCACGACGCTGGTCGTCTGCGCGACTGCCGACGAATTTGTCCAGACGGTTGTGGCCGACGAGGTGGACGCAGAGGGAACCAGTTCTGATGCGCTCCTGCAGGAAACGTCGTCGCTGCTGCATGTTGCAGTCGCACGCCACATCAGGGTCGCCTTTGTGCCTACGGTCGCTCACCTGCGCGCGTTTCTAGCTGCCTGGGACCCAGCTGCCAGCCGGGTTGCGCCGCCTCCCGAGAGCAGTGGAAATGTGGGCAGAAAGACCGACGACATCACGAGACGGCCGTCTCTCCTGGTCTATGGATTCCTGCAGCTGCACAGGGGGACCAGCGAGTGGAGCTCGCAAGGCTTGAGCGCAACGGCTGTCTTGCTGGACGAGGCCGCGTTCTCGTCGGATATGGATGCCGTCATTGTGGACCGTCCCTGGAGAAGAGAGACGACCACGCTCGACAACGGCGACGTGAAGACGGGCACAGACGCAGACAAGACCAATAGCGAGGTCCCCATGCTGGAAAGGGTGCCCCTGCTAAGTACCGTGCCCCGTCGGCAGCTGGAAAAGGCTGGATATCCCTCGCAAACGCAGCGGATTCGGGAAGTTCTCGGCCGCTGGTTTGAGTTTGTCGATGGCTCTTGGGACGGAGAACAACCTAGAGGAGAACAACTCAGACAAGAGCCGGCCGAGGGCAGTCCCAAGGAGATGGAAGACGTTGAAACGGCCGAACCACCCAGTACCATACCAGAGGTCGAGGCTGAGATACCTCCCCAGGCGCCAGAGCCATCCCCCCAAAAAACACCAGAGAAACGTCCCGTCAGGACATTTGTTAAAGACAGCGAAGACGAGGACGAAAGTCTTTCCAGCGACCCGGGAGAGTTTCCATGACGATCAATCAACAAATAAACATGTATTAGAGGATCTCTGCTCTAGATCTCAGCCCCCTATGTAGTCCCGACTCCAAACGCCATCCATGGTATCTATGTCATTTGTACCCTCCCAACATTATCATAATAGACCGAGCCAAAACAAAAGAGACGCAGAAATCAAAATAGACACGTCGCAAGATTCCCTTACGACATGGTCTGCTCCATCTCGGTGATGTACAGCTTGATGTGCGACTCCATCTTGAGGTACTCGTCGTAGGCGTTGTGGACTTCGTTTTCAATGTTTTCCTTGAGGTCAAGCATCTGGAATGGTCAGTACGAAATAGTTGAGACAAATGGGGCTTCCAAACGCACCTTCTTCTCAGTCTGCTCAATGCGCACACGCCGCTTCTCAATGTCGCGGCCCTTGTCGATGCGCTCCTCGTTCAGCGTCCGGTGCACCGCCTTGAGCGACTCCATCTTCTCCTTGGCTTCCTGCGCCTTTTGCGCGCTCTGCTCGCGCAGCTTGTCCGTCCGCTCGTTCCACTTGGCCAGCTGCTTCTGCAGCATCAGCTCGGCCCGCTCGACCTCTTTGACGTCGGCGCCCCGCTCCGTCAGAGCATCCCGCTGGCGCGTCTTTTTGGCATTGTCGTCTTCTTCCTTTACCAGCTCGACTCCCATCTCGTCCAGCAGCTTGATGCACGCCGCCACGTCGGCCGTCACCACGCCAAACGAGTCGGCCGATGTCTGCAGCGCGCGCGCGCGCCGCTCCAGCGCGTCCATGTGCGCGCGGTTCGTCGCCAGCGTGCTCGACAGGTCGGCCAGGATGCCCTGCAGCGACGACGGGCTCTGCAGGACGTACGGCTGCAGCTTGGCGCTCTCCTGGCGCAGCACCAGCTTCGTGGCCGTCCGCGTCTCGAGCTGCTTGACCAGCTGCTTCTTGCGCTCGCGCGCCTCGTCCAGCCGCTCGCCCACCTGCTTCTGCGTGCTCTGCAGCTCCACGAGCCGCTGCTTGAGCTTGTCGTTGCGCTGCAGCTTGTCGCGCACCTGGGCCTCGGCGGCCTTGCGGCTCTGGCGCATGTTCTCGAGCCGGGCCTCGAGGTCCTGGTTCTCGCCGTACAGCTGCTCGACGCGCGCCTTGGTCATGCTGCCGCGGTTGACGTGCTGGTCGACAATGTGGCCCTGGCCCTCGCGGAACCGCACAAAGTTGATGAGGTAGCTGAGGATCATGACGAGGCGGTCGTACGTCGGGCGGTACAGGTCAGTAAAGCTAAAGTCGCGCACGCAGCACTCGCCCAGCAGCACGCGCAGCGACGCGCAGAATCCCATAAGACAGCGCGTGTCGGCCGGCATGAGGACGTCGCCGGTGGCGCCGCCGGGGGCCATGCTGGGGTCGTTGCCGCAGACCTCTTCGGCGGCGGCGCGCATGGCGGGCTCGACGGTCTCGCGCGTGACGTTGAGCAGCTCCTCGGCGAACCACTCAAAGATTTTCTGGACGAGGAGCGGGTTGGGTTTCTGGAGGTCGGCGACGGTGAAGGGAATGCCCATGTCGGCGACGCAGGCAACGATCTCCTTGTCAGTCAGGCGGACGAGCAGGTCGGGTGCCACCTCCTTCTGCCGGCCAGAGCGGTGGTGATGCTGCTGGCTGGGCGGCAGGATGGACATTCGCGGGTTGAACGCCATTGCTGCGGTGTGTTGATGGTGATGTTGTGGGTTTCGTGGTCGATCTTCGATATTTGTACGCAGGCGACAAAATCGCCAGTATTGTTCGAGGCGTCAACAGGTTTCCGTGATGCGATCGTTGGATGTTGCGCAAGGTTAATTTCTCTATTGACTTCTGCGCGTGTTCTCCAAAAAATGGGAGGGGAAAATACACCAGGCGCGTGTTGAACAACAAATGTGGGGCGGTTGCCCAGCAACACTACTTTATCACCAAAAAAAGGTCGCTGTCCAAAACTTGCGACTGCGACTGTCAAACTTGACATTTTTTCGTACGACAAACAACTATGCAATTCGAAGAGGACTCGAGAAACGAGCCGGCCGTCTACGGATTGGGGCTGCGGCTTTCGTGAGGCTCAACTCTTACAGATCCCATCTCACTGTGTCTATCCTCGACCGAGACGAAACACAACGACACGACGAGGACGCCGGCAAAATGACACGACACAAACCCGCCAGGAACACACAGCCAGGGCCGCGGACGTGATTTGTCGGTTATTTTTGCTTGGTCAAAGACAAGTCAGCGACGGCCAGAACCGCCGAGACAGCATATGGAAGGAATCTGTCGTGTCACCCAGGCCGAAATGGCCAGCGCGAGATGGGTACAAAGTACGTGCAGAGACGGAAGGGAGGAAGGGTCCTTCCTACCTGGTGGCTGGTGGTTCGCAGCTGAGTCCCGTGTCTCTTGGCCTCTGGCGGCTGAACGCGAGCTCTCACAGCGAAAGTTCACGATGTGCGCCAGAACAGAGGCAATAGTACCGCACAAACAGAGAAGTACTCCGTGCGTGCAGCGTGCGTCCTCCGACAAGACGCAATGCTAGTTTGCCCTTAGTCGGGGAAACGGGGGGGGGGATCTTCTGCGAGTAATGTTTCGAGAACTTGTGTCGTTTTTTTTTTTTTTTTTCTTTTTTTTTTTCTTTTTTTTTTTTCTTTCAGTCTTTCTGTGCCGCGCACAGGAATATTGGCAAGCCAGGAGGCAGGTGGAATGTCCCGCGGGCCAATCAACCATGCTGGTTGCGATGTTTCTTTGCTTGGTCAAGGTGAAGAACGGGCACTAGTAGGAATTGTGAAACGCAGCCAGGGGGCAGCAGAAGGGGGGGCCCAAGGAGGACGTTATCCTTCTCTGGTTCTTGTGGAGAGCCCTAAGAGTGGGATGTCGAAATTTCACGAACAAGGCCCACGGGAGGTCCAGGTCGTCCATGGCCCCTGCCATTGGCCACAACGTCGCACTCGACAGAGTAGCATTGATATCGGAAATGAATCTGTGCAGAATTTTCATGTCGAGTTCCTGGAAATCTTGCTGTGCGACGAGGTGTTTCCAGGGTATTTTTACACAGACGAGCACTGCATTGCGCTTTTCTACATAGTAATTGCACAGAATTTCTTTTCTTAGAAATCCGAGGTGCGAATTGCCCTCGCTGGGCAATTACAAGGCACAGATTAGGATATGGGGATTAGGAAAATAAATCCTTGTCCGCCAGGGGACGCTGTGCCTTGCCGTGCTTTGTCGTCGTCAACCCTGCCACATTGTGCAGCAGGATGACAAGAGACGGGCGGGCGGACGACAGGGAAGAACAGAAGGCGCGTCGCTACGCATGCACAGAATTGTTCCACCTGCGTCCAGGCCCGACTCTTCGCTCCCCTTGGCCTCGGCGCGTGCAGCTCGAAAGAAGGCAGGGAAGAAGAGCCAGGGAGGACGTGGCCACGGAAGACCAGGGCATCCTTCCGCGCAGGGACCAGGGGCTCCTTCGGTCCCATGCAGCAAATGCATAGTAATACGAGAAGGCTGGTCTTTTCTATGTGGCACTCACTGTATCCTATACGGCCCTGTATCAACTTGTAACTTCAGGCTCGTGTGTGTTCTTCCGTCCAACGCTTTCTTCGCTGCGTGTCGTATTTTAAACGCTCTCGTACAACACACACCGTGCTGCCTTGTGTCCCAGAGACCGGGCATGACGTGCCACCAGGCCGCGAAACGCCCTGGCATAGGCAAAAATGCTGGCTGACACGCATCTTGCGGCTGTTTTGGCCTGGCGGCCTGTCTCGTCTTCTGCTGCCTTGCCCTGGCCTATTCCCCTGCTTCTATTGTTTCGATTCATAGAGCCTAAACGGGATCTGGCGGTTCATCCAAGCTCCGGGTGGGATCCAACCCGTGGCGTCCCCAGGACCAGCCCTACCACCCAGTTTCTTACGACATCAACGTGGCGAAAGAAGGGAGGGATAGCCGAGACGCGGGCGGGCTGCAGGGCAATGACGATGCTCGGCAGAGGATGAGGTCAGAGCCCCGGCTTTTCGATATTTCTTCATCTATGTCCCGGGCGCGGCAGTGAACTGGTCAGATATCGCGAGATTGGACCGGGGTGGGTGAGTAGGGTACATGATGACAGGGAGTGATTAAGCGAGCGGACACTATCGCCTAGATGCATACCATAACGTGGTCACCTGCTGCGGCAAAGAACACCCCTCTCTTTCACAGAGCAGAGAAACACAGATTGAAGCACAGCATCACGTCTTGCTGACATGGATGCGGACACATCTCACAACGCTCACGAGAAGCCGATGCACCCAGCTGCACCGCCTTGGCAATATATTGATCACCCTACCTTGCTTATCTGTGCGCAGGTACCACGGCAAATACTGCGGTCTTTGTGCGGCAGGCGGAAAAAAGGACATCTGACATCAGGAACACTGCAGATCCAGAAGAGACGGAAGTGGAAAAAGGGAAGTGCATGGGGGGCAGCGATGCAAAAAAAAAAAAAAAAAGAAAAAAGAAAAAAGAAAAAAGAAAAGAGCACAAAACCGAAATGCACAAAATGGGCCAAAAAAGACGCAACCTCGAGACGAACTGTTCATGCGGCCGCCCGAAATTTGCCAGGCGCAGTGTCGAGAGGCGAAACGGCGACGCAAGATGCAGCAGGCAGGCTGAACTATAGTTCGACAGACAATAGTCGACACTAGAGGCGACGAACCACAGTGCCAGAGGACGGCCTGCTCAAAGATGCGGTGGCCATTCCACGCCGAAGTCTCGAGTCTCGTCTGCTCATTAGCGAGCGTGCAGAGCCACACAAGCACGTGAACAATGGGCCGCTGCAGTGGCGTCTGGTAAGATACTTCGTATACATTCGTATTGGCTGCTTGTGTGCGGTGCTGTGTCTGTGTCCGAGACTGTGTTCTGTCTGACCCTGCCGCTTTCTGACAATCTGTGTCGCTACTTTTTTGTCGCTCTTTTTTGTGCGCAATATCTGTGTGTTGCTGATTCGATATAGCGCGTCCCTCATTTTGCTGGCGACTCTGCCCTTTTTCCCCAGAAAACGGCAGGCGCGCAAAAAGACCCTGTGGTGCTAGCCTGGAGGAGCAGCCAGAGGGAAAAATCAAACGGTCACGGCAGTGGCAAGGGAGAGGGGCACCCGTGAGGGCAAAGACGATGAAAGAGGGGCCCGTTTGTCTTGCCAGAGACACCATTCCTCTTAGTGGCCGCACAATGGCAAAAAGCATACTGTGTAGTGGGCGACGGCCCGGACTTAGAAGCCGCTAGCAGTCGCCAGTTCGTCTAGGCGTTGTTCAACTGCCATTTCTCGTGTTGGCATTGGTGGACGACTCACCGTCTCCAGCCCATGCTCGCTAGTACTGGTGGAGCCTCTCCAGTGCGATCCCTTGCCAGAGGAAGGAACGACCGGAAAGCGGTGGCTGCCGCGCCCGTCACCAGGCCAGTACATTGCGCCCGTTTGTCGCAGTACTCGAGGTATCGAGTACTTAAGTACCTTGTCACGGTGTGGCGGCCGGCTGGCTACCTCTGGGGCGAATCGCAGCCCCGTCGCTCTTTCCCCTCGTAGCCGCCAGTATTGTCGCCTCGGCTGTCCTGTTCTGTCCGGTCTGCCTTTCTCCCGTCTTCTTTGTGCGTCTCCCACTTTTTTCCAGCTTCACTTTCGTCCAAACGCGCCCACCCATCATCCTGCGGTGCGCCCCAACGCAGACCTCGCTGCAGCCCTGTCCCATCCAACCAACGCGTCAGAGCATGCCCTGCAGCTTTATGCAACACGCGAACCACACTTTGCCAGGGTCGCTCACCCTCCTCTACTACGTGTCGGCCTCCTCTTCCTTCAACCACCTGGCCCTCCACCCGCGATCCTACCCTCCTCACCCGGCAGGAAATGCTCGTACTCTGTAGCATACTACTATGTAGGTACACAGTAAGATACAAGCCAGGTGTACCAGGTGTACTGCAGGCTTCCGACGCCAGGCCCTCTAGGCCCTCCCACCAAGGTTTTTGGTCCTACACGCTAGGCTTCTAGTCTCCCTGCCACCACTTCCGTCTTCCTCCACCCCTGCATTCTTATTCGCTGGCCCCGGTCTGCTCTGTCCCCTGCGCACTCATCCGCCGTTTTGTTTGTCTCTTTGTGTCCATCTTCTCCCTTTTCGCCTCTGGTCTGGACCGGGGTGCCCCCAGCTTCTTCTATTTTTTGCACTTGCCCATCTCTCGGCGGTGACCCCGACTAACAGGGTAGTTGAGACCCAGTGAACGAGATGCCGGGCAAGGGACCATCCTTGGTGCCCACCAGCCTGCCCCTTCTGTGACCTGCAACGCTTCTCTCCCTGTCAAAGGGCGCCAGGGGGTCCAGGGCTGGGCCGTCCAGGCGCGTTCTAAGCGTCTTCCAGAGTAATGCGACAGACTTTTTTAACGCAGATCGTGATGAAGCAGTGGGGGAGGAAGAACTAGGGGACAGAGGACCAGAGGACCAAGAAGTCCGAAGACTAAAGCGATCAAGAGATCGAAAAGACCAACACCACCGGCCAGCAAGCACACTATGCCAAAGCGGAAAAAGGGCTAGAACCAAGAACCACGCCGGCAAAGGCGCAAGAGCCTGGCCAACACCGCAAGTCTCCGTCCCATGCACACGCCCTGGCATCCGAACCTGATCGAACAAACGAAGCCTTCTCTGGCCGCAATCCCTGTCCAACCCTGCTCGGTCCCGCTCAACGGTCGCCCTTGGTCATGGTCAGGCCGTGAGCCACAATAATAAAGGGCTGCCAGCTCCTCCCCCCTCGTGTCGTATCTTGTTCGCCTGCTGACGCTCGCGCTGCCTGCTTGTGCCGCCTGCCACTGCGCTGTACCGGCTGTTTCTGTTTCTCGGTCGCCATATATCTGCACTTCCTGATTCCTCGGCCTGGCTCTTTTTATCCTGTTATTTTCAACTATTTTCCTGGTCTTTTCTCGCCTTCGGGCCCCCTCTCCTGCCACACCCTCCCCCCTGCCTGTCAGCCCCAGCCAAAATCCTCCTCCTGTCTGCTGGCCCCCCTTTCTCTCACACTCCCACTTGCCCACACCCCTCGTCTTCGTTCTGGGTCTCTGCTCCCCCCTGTTGCACCTTTCTGCTTTATTGGGTCGCAACACCAGTTCTATATATATATACAACACACCCCAGACGGCGCCCATGCTTTTTCCTTTGATGCGCCTCTTCCCACAACTGTTGTTCGTACAGTGTACCTGCCTGACACCACGAGAGTCGACACGTCTTCTTTCTTCCGCACTCCCATCTCCGTGGTAGCGTGCACGCATTGCCGCCGGCTCGACTCGACCGACAATCAACGACAATCTCGGACCACAGAACTGCAGGCACAGGCTGCTCGAACGAGAGAGAAAAAGAAAAGGGCGGGGATCGCATTTTGTGCCAGCGTCCCAGCGTGCCAGCAGCTCCTCTTCGCCGGGTCCCTGAAGCACACCACTTCTCCCCATTTCACCCAGGAGGAGGACCCGCTTCGACGCCCCGTCTGCATACCCGAGCAGATTCCTTCAATTAGCCAACCCATCCCGCCGCCAAGCAGGAGAAGACGAGACAGCAGGAGGCGAAAATACACCCTCGCAACTGGCGCCGGAACCTGACTTAAAGCCACTCGGTGTCTCCAGATTTTCGCTCGCTCTTGCTCGTCTTTCTCTCGTTTGCCTGTTCGTCTCTTCTTTTTCGACCGTTCGCCAGATCTGCGTTACTTTCCTCCTCTTCGCTCGTCGCCCTCGCCCCGAATCAGCCCACTGCACCGGTGACGCAAAAGAACGGTGAAGCAGCATCGACACGAAAAAAAGGGCCCAGCGGCCCGCACTGTTCTCGTATGCATATGCAGCCCCAGCGCGACCTTGATTACACGACCTTTACCTACAATGGGCGCACGTCACGCAGAACGCTACAACCGACTCAGAATCGCGTACTTTTGTGCCCGTCGCCACTAACCAGAACCGTTGCTTAACGACTGGCAGCGCGACATTTTCGGGCGGCGTCCTCTCGCATCCCTCACGAGGGCCTGGCCACCCCAACTACATAAGCCCGTGGCTCCAGGTGAAGCCCGGGCTTCGCCAAATCCACACCTGCTGCCCAGTGGAGAGCATTCCACGACGTCGTCGACATGGCACTCTGGCTGTTCCGGCACAAAAGCCGCCGGAAACGGCCGCGCATCACCACTCCCGAAGACCCTCAGCCCGCACAGCAGCCCCGCAGCCTGAACACACCAGAGGGTGCGACTACGGCGTCTTCTTCTGTGCCTGCACGCCAGCCGAGCACAAGGAAGAACAGACCACACCACGAGCCGAACAAGCTCCACCGCCGTCCTCGATACAGCTTTGAATCGGGCCGCTCTGACACACTGGAGGTTGACAAGTCCAAAACCGGTGGTCGTCGCTCAAGACGGAACCATCCGTCATCTTCCCCCCCGCGAGGCGCTGGCGCAGCTGCTGTCTATGGTCGCAACCCGGCCCAGTCAAGACAATATGACAGCGAGTACTCCGGCGATGTGATCTTCGACCGTACCCCCACACTACACCATCCTAACAAACGCGATGGCCAGCACCTGGTATCACGTACCAAGAGCAGCAAACGGCGCAAGAATGCTCACGACCGCGAGCGCGAGGCTGAGATCAAGGCCATGAGCAACACAAGCTTCTACTACTACGGTGGAAACAACAACAACAACTTCACACCGCTGCGCCCAGCTGCAGAGCCAGGGTCTGCTGGCCGCCCCATGAAGAAGAAATCTGTTCGGCGGCACGGCAGCATCATTGGTCGCCATGGTAGCGGCAGCGACCGTGACAAGAGGCACAGCGATGTGTCTCTTCCTCCCATGGAGTCCATCGACTCTGCCATGTCGTCCGATTCCGAGCAAATATCATACACGGTGTCTGCGCTCGACGCACTGGCTCCCAAACCTACTCTGCGATACGCATCGCACCCACGGTTGGGTCAGACGAACAACGCTTTTGTTCCACAGCGCCTACCGTCCCAACGGCGAAAACTCTCCGATCCCATCCCAGAGGCAACGTTGAAGGCTCACAAACGTGTTGACGACCTTGCTGACGACCTGAATGCGAGCGACCTGCGGGAGCTGATGGAGAGAGACGCTCGTAGACGCGAGCGCAAGCGCCAACGCGACCAAGAACGCGCACAGAGGCGCCTAGCTCGGCAGGCCGAGAAGCAGCGCCAGGAGGCTGCTGGTTCTTCTGCCGATGGCGATTCCGCTGCTAAGCAGCCAGAGTCGCCGAGCCTGGCTCGTGGTGTGATGGGCCGCGAGGCTGTCGGCCTCGGGATCGACACTACTTCAGCCATCGTTACCTCTTCAAGAAGAAGAAAGACGCCTCAATCTCCTCCTTTACCATCACCACCCCCATCTCACGATTCGCCAGAACCACATCAATATTCGCCATCACAGCATGGTGAAGACGAGCATCAGCGTCATGGCCTGCATCATGATGAGCCACAACATCCACATGAAGCACAGAGCAGTCAATCATCTGCCTCGATGGTGATTGTGGATGCCGATGCTATGGATGTGGATAGCGACAACAACAGCAACAGCAACAGCAATAGCAACAACAACAACAGAAGCTCTACCAACAACTCGAGCCGGCGCTTGTCGCCCATCGACATGTTCCATCGCACAGACAGCATTACCGGAGAGCCAGAAGGTCCCGAACCCCATGTCTCTGCTGCGGCAGAAGCAGCAGAGCAGCAGGAATCGGATAGCCGCAGAGAGCCTGCCCCTGTCCCGGCACGGCACAACTCGAGGCTCAAGAAGCTGGTTAACTTGAGGAGCATGCGTTCGGTCTCTTCCTCTATTGGCAAGAACAGTGGTTCCGTCGGCAGACAACCGTCTGACAGCAGCTCTTCCCGTGCTCACCACACATGGGGTGCCCTAGGTGCCCTGTTCCGTTTCGGTGTCAAGCCCAAGCGCAGCTCTGGTCCTTCAACGTTCTCAAATCTGTCCCGCGATTCCATTCTTGCTGCCCAGGCGCAGTCACGGACTCAGCCACAGTCCGGCGGCGCCCTGCAGCAACAACAAGCGGGCAGCACTGGTGGTTTGCCATTCGCGCCTGCTGGTCCCGGTCCTCACCCTATGAAGGTCCAAAGCAACGTTCCCAAGCGGACATTGTCGCGTTTCCGCGAAGACCTGCCTGACTTCCTCATGTCTCCTCCTCGTTCGCGTAGACAGACGCCCGAGGTTGAACTACCCGAGGATGGTGAGCAGTCTTCTCCAGCACACGTGGATGACGATGATGACTTTGAACTCGTCGACCGCGACTCAATAATCCCCACGCCGACATCCATGCAACACCCGGATCAGCAACACCGCCACCGCCATTCCTCACAAGACGCCAACAGTCTCGGCAACAGTATGAGTGCAGGCACACGCGACACTCCCACATCGTGGATGCACGTGGATGAACCTGACCCGTCCCCGGAGCCGCCGCAGTCGATGTCGCTTGCTTCGATCGACTCCGAAGGCTCTTGGCTTTCAGGTGGTATGGGCGGAAAGCGCCGCCGTTCACCCCAGATGCACCGGTCCCTCGACGACGTGGCTCATATGCAACCTCAACACCAACACCATCAGTCGCGGAACTCCAACGAGAGCCGTGCTTCTCATGAACAGCGCCTGACGCCCGTGTCCATGTCCGGCGTGATCGAAGGTGGCAGCGGTCTTTCTTCGTCATCGTCTGCTGACGAAGACGTGGCTGGCCTGGTCGCCGATGACGAGTATCTGAACCGGCGCTTTGCCGGCCACCACGAAACAGCAGGCTCCAGCTTGGCGGTTCACCGTGAGTCGGCTGATGAGATTCGTGCTTCGAGTGACGAGGAAGATGGCGCCCGCTGGGGCTCGGTCACCGATAGGAAAGTGGCAACGATCGTGCCAGGTCATACAGCCAAGCTGATGAAAAGCCGTGAGGGTCTTATGAAGACATATCTCGAAGGCGAGGATGCTACTGGCCTCGGCGCTGATGACAGCCCAATCAGCGAGACCAGCCCAACCAGCCCGATCAGCCAGGGCAGCAGCGACTTCAAGTTTGAAGAAGCTGGTGTGCAGCGAGCGACGAGCGTGAATCTCGGCAGAGGTCATGTCCGGCATATCAGCGCCGGGAGTGCCAAGCTGCTGGAGATCTCACCGCGGAACTCGGTGGACGCCAAAGCAACGCACTTGATCTGATGCGGAGAGGAACTGACTATGACCCGTGACAGAGATGCAGAGACAGAGACAACGAGACCCGACGACAGAAATGACACGCGCCATTCTTTTGAAACCATTTCCTTGAATCGTCTTTTTGCCAGCATCGGCATACCCACAGCTCTTCAGCAGATTTCCTTACAACTGTTTGATTATGATACCGACCTTATTCGTTCATTTCAACCATTTCCTATCGTCAACCTATAACCAACAAAACGACACAAAAAAATCGAAAACGGAAAAAAAATAACTTACCTTGCTTCAGTGTCTTTTCTGTCGGCTCGTCTCTGCTCGTCTCTCTCTGTGTGTCTTGCGGCATAGCCCTCTCGCCATGTACCTCCTTCACAGATGCCATGCTTCGTTTGCCATCCCTGGCTACCACGCGCAATGTTTGCGCTTACGCTCCTTATTGTTTCTTTTATCTCGGGGGCGTTTTATTCGTTTGCGTTTGTCAGATCTAGTCCCCGTTTTCAGGTTGCTTGGTAGATACCCTTGGAGTTTTCGACTCTTCTTGTCACTTATTATCGCGTTTTCACTATGGCCT
Source organism: Raffaelea albimanens (assembly GCA_002778245.1). Lineage (NCBI taxonomy): Eukaryota > Fungi > Ascomycota > Sordariomycetes > Ophiostomatales > Ophiostomataceae > Raffaelea > Raffaelea albimanens. Next base: position 2,317,607 of record PCDJ01000001.1, read on the forward strand.
TTTTGGTGTTTGTTTTCTTTGCATGGACTTGGGTCAAGACTGGACAAAGGAAAGACGGATGGAGCAGGATCTCTCATTATAAAAAAACAGACGCGTTTTTCTTTTACCTTATTTTTTAATTGTTTTACTGTATTGGGCGGCCTGGCATAAAACGGGACATTATTGCATAATCTCTTTCAGTCTGATAAACAAGCTGCTATTGCCCTACTTGAGAGCAGCATCTATATAGAAAAATGCACCACGACAAATTTAAAAGGCAAAAAAAAAACCCCCAAGAAAAAAGAATCGTCAACGTCTCGTGGTTCTAGAATGCCGGATAGATTTAGACGCCGCAGCTTGACAGGGCGTTCTTTGTAGGCATTCGCCCCACTAATCCGAGCCCAGCTTAGAAGAGCTTCAGGGTAGATCTCAGCGAGCGAGATTAGGAATCGGGCTACCGGCTTGACCCCAGTTCTGATCCCGCCCCTCTCCGTTCGACCAATGCGAAGCTCCAATTTTTCCTTGATTCTTGGTTTTTGTGACGTCTTTTCAAACTCAGACAACAAGTTAAAATCATACACAACAGCACAGGCTTGCTTTGCCCATTCGAGCTGTTCACTCACACACCCCTCCCCTCCAGTCGTCTTTCCCCCATACTACTACTACCACAGCTTGGTTATCCGTGGCATTCGGCCCCCTCTTCCCTCATCGCTTTCGTCATAGCTCTCGCGCCCATACACACCCCCGCTTCCGTCTTTCCTTCTGGTTCTGGTTGGCCGCTGCATCTCTCGTCGCGCCTCTGTGTCTCCGGTCTGTGAGTGATTGCTTCTCTCTGTTACGCCCGGCTTTGTAGTGGCACACGGCTGCTGCATGCCACGGCTCTTGCCTGGGTACCGGGTCACCCTTTCCTTGCGAACAGTAACAAACTGACCTAGTAGAGAAACAAAAGTCTCCTGTTGGCTCGGAACCTTTTTCGTTTTAGTCTTTTCTTCCTTTCTTTCTTCCCCTTTCCTTTTTTTTTTCTTTCCCCCTTCTCCCTCTCTCCTTCTTTCTCTCCTCCTTTCTTTTACAATGTCGGCTATCCGCCCCAGTCTCCTTCGCCCGCGCTTGTCGTCTTCCGTTCTTGCAGCAGCTTCGTCAAGAACAGCTTCCCCACTAGCAGCCGCCCGGCCCCGATTCTTCCACGCTACCTCGTCCGCCATGACTGTCCACGAGTTCACCAGGTATGTTTGTTTGGAAGGGGCCTGCCTGCATGGCCTTGTGCGTAAGCTTGTCTCGGCTTACTAACAATCATTAGCAAAGCCGACTATGACCGTGCTATCAAAGACAACAAGGTCGTCATCATTGACGCCACGGCCGTCTGGTGCGGTCCTTGCAAGATGATCTCGCCCGTCCTGGAGAAGTGAGTTGTCTCGCTGTCCCGTTGTTCTCCTCGTCTTGTCGTCTTGCTACCAATATGCACTTTCTAACCCCCTCTAGACTCTCCGAGGACCCTGCTTTCCAGAACGTCTACTTTGCCAAGTTCGACGTCGACCAGGTTACGGACCTGTCCATGGAGCTCGGCGTCCGGGCCATGCCCAGCTTCTACGTCTTTGAGGGCGGCGAGAAGGCTGACTCTATGGTTGGTGCCAACCCGCGTGCTCTGGAGACGCTGGTGACCAAGTATGCCCAGCAAGCATAAGGCCGGATTGCGAGCAGCACCCTAGAATGTGGCTTATGATGTAATACCGAGTCCTCTTTCATGCCGGGGTTTCAATCGCGGCCGTTTCTCCTTGTAGAGTGTTGTTATCACTCCTTATTTTTATCATTGTCTTCGTTTTATGCATACCACTCTATCCCATCCTTTTAGACACTCACATGTTACACAGTTCTAGATTAGGAAAGTACAGTTTACCTCCTGGTGTCCATACGATCGTTCCTTCCTCGCGAGAAGTGTTGTTCTGGAGATGCTGTTGCCCTGCCTGATACTATTTCCTCACACGTGGAAACCATTGGTCTCCTTTGTCTCCTTGCACTCTTCCATTTTCTGCCAGTATTATCAAGAGGCTCGACACCAACAGAAGCCAACAATACAAGCATCACATTTTGACATTCTTCATACCCAACCATGGTGGACACGACGACTTCCGACGACATTGCCTCCCACCCGGATCGCATCGACGATGTCGATGATGGCATTGCCGATTTTTTCCAAAAGACCGTCACATGCCGGACGCATTGTGACAGGGTTGCCCGCCACGCGATGTTGACACACGCAAGGCTCCGTTTCCTTCGTACTAAACCTGTCGCCAGTTCTCAACTTGTCCTCAAGCCAACACCGTCTCAAGGCCAGCACAGCTATACAATTATTTGTGAACCATTTGACACAGTAGTCGTGCAATTTCGCCTTGCGTCTCAGTGCTTGAACATGCGACGGACAACCGGTATATGCAGGAAATACGGAAGCATGGTGCCATCATTCTTCATATGTCTGGGACCCATGCAGAAGCTTAGGCCAGCATTAAAACGCGTCGGGGATGGAGAAGAGCTCTATCTATATGTGATTGAACGCATACGAGGAGTTCCGATTAGCCGGTTTTTGGAAACTCATCCGACAATAGTGTCCGACCCGGAAAGGCTTGTACAATGCAAAACTGCCTGGTTGGAGGGACTTGTCAAGTAGGTCGAAAAAAAAAGGAACAAGGAGCACAAGACAATGGACGAAGAAGAAGCTAATACAGCGAGGTTTTTGGACGCCGCATGGAAACACCGTCTGGGGCCCCGCACAAAGAATGCCGAGAAACTCTTCCAAACATACAATGACCTCCTTGGAAGTCTCGAGCAGAAGCTCCCGCCGCGCTTCAATAGCATCCTGCAGGCGTTCATACGACACCTCCCGTCTTTCGTTGGGCCACTCAGCAGATATCCATTAATCGCTCACATCGACCTCACTGTAGACAAAATCATTGTGGACGAGTCAACAGGCGAGGTGAATGGGTTCGTCGATTGGTCCAACATCTCGTATGCTCCTTTCGGGCTGAACCTGTGGCTTGAAGAAAGCATCATATCCGACCTAGGCACCAGCCCCGGGCGTGAGCGACCCGACTACTTCGACGAGCTGAACGACAAATTTTGGAAGGCACTGAGCCAGAGGCTTGATTCCTTTGATTTTCAGGACAACATTCAAAGAAACGTGCACATGGCAGCCGGCATCGGGCTTCTTCTGAACTTGGGGTTTCGCCATGACATGGACCCTGCTGCGCCGGCGTGGACAAGAGTCATCACTGAAAGCGCCAACGAGGAGCAGATGAAGAAACTGGATGATAAGCTGCTTGCGCCATTGACAAAGCTTTAGTTTGGCTGGGATGACATCTGAAGCCAGCAATGGAGAGCCTGTTGACGAGAAAGACACCTCGTCCAAGACTGATGAGTGTCGACACAATTAGAGCCAGACTCGGGGCCAGCTGGCCGGGTCCCGTTCTGACCGCTCTGCTGTCATTCCACTCGCGTGGGCTCGGGAGGTGTCAAGGCGTAAGCTCAGGCGTAAGCCCAGGCTTGCCTGTGGGATCTGATGATGAGACGGGTCAGTTTCCCGAAATAGCGGCCTATCGAACGGGACCAGCGAGGAGGAGTGAGATCCAGTTGTTTCAGGCCGGTGTGGGCTTTTGATTTGCCGCTTTTTTTACATCCTGTCAGTTTTCTGGTAGTATGGTTAATTCTGCATGACGGCACGGCCTGCCAGCTGCGGGCCAAGTGCCGAGTCTCAGTCGTTGTGGTCCATCTGTGGCCTCTTTTTGCCTCTTTTGGCCGTCTTTGGCGTTGTTTGCATTTGTTTGCCTTGTTTTTGGTAGTCTTGTGTCTGTCGTCTTTGGTATTCTCTGCCTTGTCCTGCGCTCTTTGTGGCCTTTGGCTTTCTTGTGCTGTCCTGTTTTGCATTGCTTTGTCTGGCTGTTTGGCCGGCTTGTCTTGAATTGAGTGCCTTATTAATTACATTCACGAGCGGTACGTAAGCCGCCCAATGCCAACGGCTGCATCCTCGGCATTCAGCTTCCTCGCTCAATGGGCGCTCGGCGCTCGCTGCCCTCAATGGCCGGTTCTAATTATGGCTGAGCCTTGTGCGCAGTGGGCCTGGCCCCAGTGGAACGGAAGCCCGGCCCCGCTAGCGTCGCCTGTTCCCTGACAGGATTTGCGCGCCGTTCGATCTGCCACATGCGGCCTGTGGTGTGCCACGTAATAGTGCCACTCGCTAGCCGTCCACGACAGGCCTGCTCCACCCTCCACCAGCAGGGTGCAGCCGTTCAACGATCCAACAACACGCACGCCAGCAGGCAGCCAAATAACTGCCGGCGACTGGATGCTTTGTCAGGCGAGTGCAAAGCATGCAAATGCCAGGCTCGCCAGGCCTGGCAATGCGGCCAGCTATCCGCGCCAAGGGCGACCAGAAGGCGGGCCTCCCCCTTCGAGAAGACCACAGAGGGGCCTCTACATAGCAGCGAGGCAGTGCTGACCATCTCGTTGCTGCCGAGTCTGTCGTCGCCTTCTGCTTTGGGTGTTCCCTCACTCATCCGCCTTCCCACTCTATTGGGCCCGGCTGTGTGCTGCTCCTCCTCATGCTACTCTGCCACTCCCCCCCCTTTGCGTCGTCTGTCCACCCTCCTCTCCTGAAACACACTGTCCGGGCCACAGCCTCTCCTCTCCGAAGGGGCCTCTCGCCGGCGTGGCTCTCTGTTCCCCAGCGTGCCTCTGCTCCCTATCTCGGTTGATCCTCTTGGCTGCGCTTGCGTCTTCGGCCGCCTCTCATCACCTTATTCCAGTTCCGTTTCTTGGGTCTTCTTGGATTGTCCCCCCGCGTACTTGGTGACTCGTCACCCGATTGTGCAGACTGCACTTCTTCTGGGGTGCCATTGCCAGTCAAAACTGCCCACCAATCTGCCCGCAAGGCTGAACGTTGCTAGCCGACGCTGCAGACCCCCCCAATCCTTTTACCCTCGAGCCCCAACCCATCTTGGCACTCTTTCTTTTTTTCTACTGTGTCCTTTTCCCATTGTCTTTTAGGCCGCTACTGTGAAGTCCGCCAGAAAACAGAGCCGACTAATGAAAGAGAGGTGATCAAACTACCCCAGTAGTCCCCCTTGGTCCCCTTTGCCGGCCTCCTGTCGCCAGCCCCCCTCCTCTTTCTTGCCGTCACAAACTCTTTCCGCCTTCTTTGTCCTTTATCCTTAATCGTGGCCCCCCCGGGTTTCCTTCTTTTGAGTGTCTGCTCCAACCACTTTAGTCTCGCTCTGCCCAACCTTAATTCTGGCCTGGTCCATGGACCAGCCGCACAGACTGCCACTGTCTACGTCACTCGACAGATAGAAGGGCTATCTTCTTACACTTGCCGCACTTACAGCCGCACATGGCTTCTTCTGCCGCCGTCGCCGCCGCCGAACGCCAGAGCCGGCTCGCCGTACTGGCAGGCGAGTGGAGCATCTACCCCCCAGCGCCCCTTCCGCGCCTGGCCAGGCCATTGCAGGCATACAGCGTGCGCACGCCCAACGACGACCTGGCCGCAGAGGACCTCCTGAAGCGGCAGAAGCTGGCTGCCGGGCCCGAAGCCCAGCGATCGCCCAACACTCTGAAACGGACCTTCACCACGTCCAAGCGGAAAGAGTGGGAGCCCAAGGAGATCTTTGCGGCCCTCGACACATACGTCAACCTCGACGGGTCGGCGGGCGTGGCCGAGGCCCTGATTGCCAGGCTGGTCTCGGCCGGCGGCGACATCAACGTGGCCAACGCCAAGACCAAGACCAACTTCATCACCCGGCGCAGGAGCGTCGAGTCCTTTGAGCGCAGCCGCCTGCTGCTGCAGGCCATCCAGAACGGGAACTCGGAGCTGGTCGCCGTCCTGGTGCCCTACGCCGACTCCCTCACCCTCGACCACAGCCTGCCCGCGGCCATCCGCTCCGGCCGCATCGACATTGTCGAGCACCTCCTCCAGTACGGCGCCAGCGCCGCCAACACGGCCGCCGGCCAAGATGCGTTCCGGCAAGTATGCTCCGGCGGCAACCAGCCCGACATGATTGCCCTCATCCTGGCCTCGGACGGCCGGCCCTCCGCCACAGAAGTGTCCGCCGCCATGGTCGACGCCGCCAAGCGCGGCTGCGTCGACTCTGTCCTCCAGCTCAGCCAGTCCACTGCCGACGGCAACTACAACGGCGCCGCCGCTCTCAAGCAGGCCATATCGACCACCCGCGTGGACATTGCCCTGGCCATCCTCACTGGTGCCAAGCCGCCGTCGGGAGGACCGCTCAACGAGGCATTCCGAGACCTCTTTATGCATCCCACTGTGCTGCCCAACGAGAAGATGGCCCTGGCCGAGATGCTGCTCTGCGCCGGCGCCGAAGGGGAGATTGTCGCCGCCGCCTTGAACCAGGCCTGCCTCAACAACTTTTCCGAAATGGTCTCGCTGCTCGTCTCCTATGGCGCGTCGGTCGAGTACGACAATGCCGCCATTGTGCGCCAGGCCATCTCGCAGGGCAAGCTCAGCCTTGCGCGTATGCTGCTGGGCGACAAGGTCGTCCTCAACCCGCAGCGTGCCACCGACTGCGTCCCTTGCATTCCGCGGAATGTCTCAAACGAAGAACGCTATGCCTACCTGAGCCTCCTACTGCGCAAGGGTGCCGGCGGCGTGGTTCTGAACGACTGTCTCATCGACGCCACCGAGGCTGGCGATGTCGACTCGGCCAGACTCCTTCTCACACCACATTTTCCTGAAGAAGGCGATGCTTCTGCTGCTGCTGGCGGCGAAACATCAACAGCAGCAGCAACAACAGCAACATCAAAGCCAGTCATTGCTAGAAAACCGTCACCGACGTCACCGCCGACATCGCCGACATCGCCCACCCAAAACGGGACGGCCACACAGAGACACCACACCGCGTCGGCCAACCACAAGGACGGCATGGCGCTGCAGCTGGCCGTGCAGACGGTCAACTTTGCCATTGTCGACCTCATCCTCGCCACGCGGCCGTCGCCCGACATCCTGGCCGAAGTGTTCCCCAACATTTTCAACCTGGCGCCCGCCGAGCGCTACCGCATGATCGAGATCTTCCTGGCCACCGGCTTCTCGGGCCCCTGCGTCAATGCGGCCCTGCAGCAGGCCGTCCAGGAGCAGCCGCCCGCGCACGACCAGCACCTCGTCACGCTCCTGCTGCGGTCCAATGCAGACATCAACTTTGGCGGCGGCGCGGGCATCCTGGCGGCAGTGTCCAAGAACGACACGCACCTCTTGCAGACGCTGCTCAAGAACAGCCGGCCGGCCATGCAGACCGTCTCAGCCGCCCTGCCGCGGGCCCTCGAGATCGGCGAGCCGTCTACACGCCACCAGATGGTCTTTTCGCTGCTGGCGGCGGGCGCCAAGCAGGACCGGACGGCCGTCGCAGAGGCCCTCGTGGCGGCGCTGAGCATGAACTCGATTGACTTTATTCTCATTGACATGTTGCTGAAGCGAGGCAACGCCGACGTCAACTACAAGTCGGCCACGCCAATTCTGCTAGGTAGGCCGCCTGAAAGAAGAAAAAAAAAAGTACTGCGTTTACTGACACATTTAGCTGCCGCGCTTCCGGACCCGAACGTGCTGGACCTTGTCCTCCAGACAAAAGAAGCCTCCCAGGACTCGCTCACCCGCGGGCTGTACGCCCTCGCCGACCTGCCGTCGACCGAAACAAAGGCCGCCAAGCTGGCGTCCATGCTGCGGCTGAATTCAAAACAGACCGAGCCGCTCAACGACCTGCTCGTGTCCGAGGTCCAGGCCTGCGTCAAGACCCCGCCCAAGCACCGCGTCCTGTCCGTCATCAAGACCCTGCTCGGCGCCGGCGCCGACGTGAATGCAAACAATGCCACCGCGCTCAGCTACGCCGTCGCCGCTCCCAACACGCAGGTGGTCGACCTGCTGCTCAAAGCCGGCGCCAACGCGGCCTCGCTCGTCGCCGCCACGCCGCGCATCTTCTTCATCTCCGACGCCATGGAGCGGTACACGCTCGCGAGCATGCTGCTGGAGGCCGGCCTGCCCGCGTCGGAAGCCAGCCGTGCCCTCAACCACACCGTCGTCAAGTTCCCCACCGACGTGCCCCTGATCAAGCTGCTGGCGACCGGGGCCGAGCCCGACAACGAGAGCCCACTGCTGTCGGCCATTAAAGATTTGCGCCAGGAAATCGTCAAGACACTGCTGGCGTCGCTACGGTTTACCGTCCCTGTTCTCAACAGCGGCCTCGTCGAGACAATGAAGATCGAGGACAAGGGCATACGCCAAAACATGTGCCGCCTTCTCGTCAAGGCCGGGGCTACGGGCACAGTCGTGTCTGACGCCCTGCTGTCTGCCGCTGCCGACGGCGACATCAGCCTCGGCAACATTCTACTGGAGAGCGGCGCCAGCCTCGAGCACCAGGACGGCCAGGCCATCGTCCTGGCCTGCGGCTCGGGCGCTACCGACGTGCTCAAGATGCTGCTGAAAAACGGCAGCAGCTCATCCGCCGCAAGACAAGAAACGCTCATGCGCGGCTTCCAGGAAGCAGAAAAGGTGGACGACTTGAAGGCCCGCGCCAGCGTTTTCCGCATCCTGCTCGAGCGCGGCGTGCAGGGCGAGGCAATCGACAAGCAGCTGGTGGCAGCTGCAAGCTGTGGCGACGACGGTGTTGGCCTGGTCAAGCTCCTGCTCAAGCATGGCGCGGATGCCGACTACGGAAACGGCGAGGCCGTCTGGACAAGCACGCGAAACATCTTTTTGCCGACGCTCAAGCTGCTTTTGGGGCTAGAGGACTCTGGCGCACCCAAGCGCCGACACCCGTCGCAAGAAACCATGGGCCGCGCAATGAAAGCATGCTGGATGCTAAAGAAGGAGCAGCGCTTCCCAGTCGTCAAGCTGCTCTTTGACGCAGGAATGCAGCCGACAGAGGCTGTGCATATTGCCCTCCACAAGGCGGTCCGCGACGATCAGCCAAACCTCGACTTGATCCGCCTTTTACTCGATAATGGTGCTTCTCCATTAGTGAATGGCTGCCAAACACTCGTCGAGGTAGCCTGCCGCTGCGAGGTGCCTGTTTTGAAACTTATCGCGGCGACAAAGATCCCGCAGGAAGACCTCGACTACACCTTTGAGCAGGCCTTTACGGCCGGACAAGCCAGTTCGTGGCTTACAGAAGACGGCTTGGCCGTTGCCAAGGTGCTACTCAAAAAGGGAGCTGGAGGCCCCGGCCCGTCAAATGCCCTCGCTGTTGCGATTGACAATGGCGGCAGAGATAAAAACAGCACCAAGGGCAATGACAAGGACAGTGTGGCGCAGCGATTTGTGGAGCTCCTCGTGCATCACCAAGCTGACGTAGACGCCAACGACGGCCAGTCTTTACAAGCAGCTGCACGGCTGGGCAATGTTGAAATCCTCCAACAAGTCTTCAAACTCAAACCGAACGTGGATTCCGTGACTATGGCCTTCCCGTACATTTTCGATGCCGAAATTTCTGAAGATGAAGCTGTCAGCCTCATCACGATGTTTGGCGAGTACAAGGGCGAAGGTGGTGGACAGGATGGTATCGACGTCTTGTTCAAGCACCCGGATTGCGAGCCCGTGGTGTTCCGTGCCATGTCTCGCTTCCCTCGTTCGGTCCGCATCCTGACTGCCTTGCTGGACGCAGGATACTACCACGATCAAATGACGAAGATGGTGGTAGCTCCCGACATTGGGGATGAGGAGACAGTGTCGTTGCTCCTCTGGGCGCTGAAGCAACCGCAGAAGAAGATCAGCAGCGCCCTTATTGAGCTTCTGATCCAGCGTGGGTGCAAGGTCAACTTTGTGACCGATCTGTCCATGGTCACGCCGCTCATGGTGGCCATCACTAGTAAGCGGCCAGATCTCGTCAAGTCGCTCATCGATGCCGGCGCAGATGTCGATGTGATGGATTTTTGGGGAAACACGCCATTGTTCTTGTCCGTGCAGGCCGGAGGAGAGCTGGGGGCTGCAATGATGGCGAGCATTCTAGAGGCCGAGCCGTCACGTAACGACGGATCCCTGCACATGGCTGCGCGGAATCTGAACTTGGCGGCGATGAAGATGCTTGTCAAGAATGGCCACGATGCCGACTTCCCCAGTCCACTGCACGAGGGTCGGAGTGCGCTGGCAGAAATCTGCATGCACGGCTCGGATGGCGGCGCTCTGACAGGGCCTCGGTTGAAGGACTTGGATCGCTGCATCCGGTACCTGATTGACCAAGGCAGTGACATGGAGCTGCAGTCAGAGGGCAAAACACCGCTGCTGCTGGCACTCGAGTCAGATGATGCCCTGGCCACAACACAGGCGCTTCTCCGGGCGGGCATGTACAAGCACGTCAACAGCCCGTTCAACCAGTACTCCGACAGCACATACACGTATTCGCCAACCATGTACGTGGCCAAGGTTCTGCAAACGCCGGTGCCAGAATTGCGCGAAAAGCTCGTCACGGCGCTCAAGACCAGCCGCGCTCAAGACGTGTACTATGCACGTGTAGGCCCGCAGCCGGCAGGGGCCGTGGGGATGCCGGACGACCTGCTGCGTGCTGAGCGGGAGCGCCAAGAACGGCTCGACCGCGCTGCAGCTGAGGAGGAAGAGAGAGCGCGTGCTAGGAAACACACTCGGGAATTGGCCGAGCTGGCCGAGCAGGCACGGCGGCAAGAAATCCAGGCGCTCCAGGAACGGGCCAAGGCGGAGGCCGAAATGACACGCAAGAAGACGCTTGCCGAGGCACAAGCCCAGGCAGAGGCTGCCCGGATCCGCTCCGAGGCCGAGGCCAAAGCGCTCCGGATGAAGGCTGCCGTGGAGGCCGAGTCGATGCAGGCGCTGATTTTGCGCCGCGAAGCCGACCACGCGGCTGATCTCGAGCAGGCCAGACGCTTGGGCGAGGCGAAGCTGGCGCTGGAAAAACGACGGCAGCTGCAGATGGTGGAGCACGAGAAGCTCATCAACAGCGAGCGCGTCGGAGCGGCCAACCAGCTCAGCAACATCACCGTTAGCGAACGCAAGTCGCTCGACCGGCTGGACGAGGCGCAGAACAAGCGCGAGCGGGCGCGTCTGTCCGAGGGACGGATGCTGGCAAACGCAATCAGCCAGATGCCCGCCGGGCAAGGTAACCGCAATGTGGCTGGTTACATTATGGGCGAGTTGAACTAGAGGTGTCTGCCGGGAGTGAGCAGGCTGTAATGGTACAGGAGAATGTGTCGAGATGACAGTTTGGTTTTTTTCTTCTTTTTTTTCTTCTCTTCTTTTTGGACGATTTGGTTCTTTCCTGTCTGGCGTCAGATATCAGGTTGCTCTTTCCGTGTCGATAATTGTTTAATTGTGGCGTTTGCTCCTTCCATAGAGACGACATTAATGACGAGATGCTCTTACCAATCCTGCCTGTGGCTGTTGACCGTGGCTTCCGTTATCACCAGGCAAACTGCCGCGGGTTACCGCCTTATCCCGGCCAGGCCCAAAATGGATTTGTTTCCGCACACAAAAAGTCGAGCGAGAAATGAAATTGCGTTATATTCTTCCTTTTCCCTTTTTTCTCTCCTGTATCTCAGGCAGATCCTGCAAATCATGGCATCGTTTCCCGGGTGAAAGTTGTGACAGCAGTCCTCCAGGTACGGCGCTGGAAAGCGGCCTGGATCGGACATAGCTCTTAGCACCCACTACCCAACCGAGACCAGCGGCTGGTGCACTGCCCAGGGCTATGGTCGGCAATCGGCGGGAAACGGTAACCCCCTTCCACTTCCACCATGGCCTGTCACACACGGCTTCTCCTCACGCCAGCAGCTCCCTGTGGGCTGTCCCCTCATTGTATTCGCGTCTTGTTTGTCCCTGCACCTCCGCTTCATCTGCCTCCGTCCTCTTATACCACAGGTTGAAAAATACCCAGTGTGGTCCACCCTTCTGGCGATCGCCGTGTTTTTACCCCGGAAAATCGGCCCCTACCTCGGCTGGCGGCTGAAGATCCCCCACAGAATCGTCAAAGGTCCCTTTTGACAGGTTCCCCGACATCGCTGGGCTTCACTTCATCCCGGACCTTGCACACTCTTCTACATTCACGCCCCGACGAACAACACTGTCGTTTACCCCCGTTTCCCGTCATTTCCCTTCTCTACACGTCAAGATGCGAGCAGCAAGCAGTGCCTGGAGGTGCGTGCGGGTGGCAGCACCGCAGCGGCGTCTGTTCTCGTCGTCACCGGCCCGGCTCGACCGGTATGGCTTCATCGGTCTCGGTCAAATGGTGAGTTTGTTTCAAGCACTGCCGGGACATCCATATGGCCATTACTAACCAGTCCAGGGCTTCCAAATGGCCAAGAACCTGCAGTCCAAGCTCAAGCCGGAAGACACTGTGCGACTATTCGACATCAACAAGGAGGCCGTGCAGAAGTTGGCCAGCGAGACGTCGTCGACGGGAGCTAGCGTGGAGACGGTATCCAGTGTGACGGACGCCTCGAAAGACGCGGTAAGCATTTTTGACAATTCCTCTCGTTTGCCTTGCCCACACTGTTCCCTATTTGGGAACCCCCACACAATGATGAGTCTATTGTTCTATCTATGATCTAAGTTGGGGCCGGGGGCAACAGTCAGATCCCCGGCCTTTTTATGATTATCCTTTTATACAAAGAAAGCCAATCCTCTGAAAGACATCAACGCACACTTTTTTGGACCACCACATGCATGTTTTAGTACCAGACAGCTAACTTGCAGCTCAATGCTTGGCCCGTGTAACAGGACTATGTCATTACTGTTCTACCAGAACCCGTGCACGTCAAGGGGGTGTACAAGACCATCGTGGATGGAGCGGGCGGCAAGCTGGGCGGTGCGGGCAGTACAAAGCCGGTCTTCATTGACTGCTCAACCATCGACCCGTCTACGTCGCGTCAGGTTGCGGCCACGGTTGCAGAAGCAGGCGGCGAGTTTGTGGACGCACCCATGTCGGGCGGTGTTGTTGGTGCGACGGCTGGAACGCTGTCGTTTATGCTGGGTGCGCCGGACGCGTTGGTGGGCCGCTTGGAGCCGCTGCTACTGCTGATGGGCAAGCGCGTGCTGCACTGCGGCGCACAGGGCAACGGTCTGTCGGCCAAGCTGGCCAACAACTACCTGCTGGCGATCAACAACATTGGCACGGCAGAAGCGATGAACCTGGGCATCCGGTGGGGACTGGACCCCAAGGTGCTGGCTGGTGTGATCAACGTGAGCACGGGCAAGTGCTGGCCCAGCGAGGTAAATAACCCGGTGGCCGGTGTGATTCCCACGTCGCCGGCGAACCGTGACTATGCTGGCGGCTTCGGCATCGCGCTGATGAAGAAGGACCTGAAGCTGGCCATTGCGGCAGCGAAGGAGGCCGATGCCAAGCTGGTGCTAGCTGATGCAGCCGACAATGTGTACGAGACGGTCGAGAAGGACGAGCGGTGCAAGAACCGGGACTTTAGTGTTGTGTACCGGTATCTGGGAGGAAAGGAGTAAAATAAGAGCGAAAAGGCGATAAAAAATAGAAGCACAGTTGTTCTGTCTAAATTGATTGCATTAATTAGTGCAAGGCTGAAGAGCAATTTGTGCCATGTTACTGTAATACAGTCGGTGTCGGAAATTCCGAAGTGCGCTGGACAGCGGGGGCTGGCAGCACCGGCCCTCGGAATACGGTGCTTCTCTTGCCTTCCGGGTAAGCATTTCGTGGCCCAGTCGGGCCAATAGACGGCCCGCGTGCCAGGCTGTTAGACTTTGGCGCTAGAGCACGCTGGACTTGCCCAAACAGGGCATCAACTCGTCATTTGGGTGTTGCTCCAAGGATTCCAGGGTGGTGGGCTCCTGTCGCTTGGCTCTCTGGGGTGGGCTTTGAGTGGGCTCCTGTGGACGGACAGCCTGTTTCCGGGACCCACAATCCCGAATACGGGGGCCGTTAGGGAATACTGATGCTGGCAGGTGGCACAACAGAGAAAGGAACAGGCACATATGTGAGAAACAACAGCGAGAGGGAGAGATGAAGGTTGGATGCTACCGCAGGGACGTGATAGTGGTGGGACGGGATAGTGAGACCGGGGAATGGGAAAATGACTGCCAAAAGCATTTTCACATGAAGAGGAAGAAAGAAAAAAAGAAGACGAAAAGAAGAAGAAAAAACGAAGGAAACAGAAATGGACGAAACAGAGAAGCACGCACACACACGCTCAAATAGAAACAATCATCGAATCAACTCCCACTTCCAACAGCCTCTGCCGAGAATAACTGCCAAGGGCATGGCAAGGTTGGCCTAAGCGAGGCGGAATCAGAACATGCCCCCCGGACATGCTACATCTTGCCCAAGTTGTAATGGTGTATTGTGTATTTCTTCTGCTGCTCACCCTACCCTGGCTAGCCCTTGGCGGGAAAACGCATGCAACGTTCTTGGGTGGGAGACAGCACTCTGCCTTGTATTAATTCTCGCAACCCCAGTTGCCGGCCGCGAAAGACCGTTTTAAACTTTTTTTCCTATTCATATCCCGGCCGACTGTTTCCCCTGCCGATTTGCGGTTCTTGACGGGCTTCTCTTCTTCATCCACAACATTGGAAGACAGCGCCCCATTTGTTCTGTCTCGTTCCTCTATGGCTTGATCAGGCTAGCTTTACCCCGACACACTCGTCTGATCTGACCTGATCTTTTTGATATCTTTCATCCAATCTCAACAGCCCTCCAATTTGTCATCAGCGTTCACGACGACGACGACGACGACGACGACGACCGTCACCATGTCCGACAACAACACCGTGGGCGGTGTCAACCCGTCCTACGACGTCTGCAAAGAGGTCTCCCTCTTCTGCCCCGTCGAGGCCACCACGCTCGGCTACTACCCAAACCTGGGCATCAACATTTTCTTCTCCGCCGGCTTCGCCGCGGCGGGCGCCGCCACGCTCGTCCTCGGCATCTGGAAACGCACCTGGGGGTTCTCCTTGTTCATCACCGCCGGCATCGCGCTCGAACTCGCCGGCTACGCCTCCCGGATCCCGCTCCACTACAACCCCTGGAACAGCCAGGCGTTCCAGGCCCAGATCTGCGCCATCATCCTCGGACCCACGCTCATCTGCATCGGCATCTACCTCACGCTCCAGCACGTCTGCCAGGCCCTCTGCCCGCAGCTCTCCCGCATCCGGCCCCGGCTCTACCCGTGGATCTTTGTCCCCGCAGACGTCAGCTGCCTGATCATCCAGGCCATGGGCGGCGGCCTCGCGGCGTCGGCCACCACCGACATGGCCAACATTAACGAGTCGATGCTCAACGCGGGCAACCGGGCAATCATTGCGGGCATTGCGCTGCAGGTGGTGGTGCTGGGCGCGTTTGGGCTGGCCGCGGTCGACTACTACGTGCGGGTGCGGAAATGGATCCGCGGGAGCGAGAGCCGCCGGGTCGGGGCGGCGCCGTCTGCGGCGGCAATCAGCCTCTGGAGCGACAAGCGGTTCCAGTGGTTTGTGCGGGCGGTGACGGCGGCGTATGCGTGCGTGCTGATCCGGTGCATCTACCGGATCGCCGAGATGGCGGGCGGCTGGGGCAACGAGATTATGCAAGACGAGCCATCGTTTATTGTGTTGGAAGGATTGTAAGTCAAGAGACGGCAGTATTCCCTGTTCCTTAAGCGTCACCCAGTGTTCCGCTTCTTCACCATGTTTCCTTACTTACTCTCCTAGTATGATCCTAATCGCTGTCGTCTTGCTTGCGTCGTTCCCGCCCGGGATCCTGTTCCCGTTCATGGCGCTGTCGCGCAAGCAAAAAGCAGCCAATGCAGCCCACGCGGCCGAGGCGCAAGAAGTGGCCGCGGCCGACGACACGGAGAAGACGGAGCGGACAGAGAAGAGCACGGGCACGGCAGCCGGCCAGGTTGTCGGCGATGGCGGCGAGACGGGCGACAACCAGGCGACGTCGAGCTTGGAGTCGAAGAAATGAGGAGACGGTGAATTATGAGTTCTTGATTCTTGACACGAGATGGGTTCTTTTGTGCTGTGCTCTGTGTTCTGTTATTGTTAGTATTCCCTTTGGCGTATTGGATCGATGACCTATGGCTTCAATGGTTGTATCATGTAGTTCTGTTAGACAACCCCGGCTAGAATAAGAGACCAACACGAAGAGTATGGCTTCTCGCTTTTGGTTTGATTGTTGTCTGATTGTGCCGTTCAGCAGGATCTGCTCCTCCCGTTTATGGATGCCTAATGACAGGCCACGATGGCCAAAAAGACCACAGACGCCACTCATTGGCTGACACGTGAGAGTAGTACAAAAAGCACGACAAAATACGGACTAATACGTCGAGGATATATACGTAGTCTGTCAAAAGTCCCGATAGGCATCCGCGAAACGGACACCCACAAGTGGGGAAATTGTCGATGCAGTGGCGACAGCCTTGTGCGAGCTGGGCGAAAAGACACAGAACCTGTTCGTACGGAATACTCAAAAATAAGCATTATGCTGTTTTGGGGAGCTCCTGTATGAGCATCGACTGTCAAATTGCTGCTGTGTATTTTCTGCGTGCGTGGTTGATGCTGCAAGGAAAAGGAAGGAGGGGTCTCGATTGAGTGCTGCCTGATTTAGGGGAGGTTCAAACGCTAAAGCGGGTAATCTGGGCGCCTTACAGACCGGCCAGACCGGCACAGTATTAAACCTCGCGTCGTCAGCTGCTGCATCCCCTTTGTCTCGTGCTCGGGATTCTCGTTTAATTCACCCTTGCGGTGGCTCTCTTAAATGGTCTGCCAGCTGCAGTTCTCATCCTCGTCTGACGTGCATCTTTGACAAGGAGAGATACGTTGGTTTGGCAGCACGTCCTCTTCATTCAAGATGGTCCTCCGCCATAAACTCACCCCCGAGGCGTTCCTCGCCGCGCCGCGCCGGTCGGGCGCCGTGCCCAGTCCGTCCGGTGCGCTGGCCTACTTTACCGTCTCGACGCACTCGTTCTACACCGGCGAGAAGACAGACAGCGACAAGAAGGAAAAGGACAAGGAAAAGAACAAGGAAAAGGACGCCAAGGACAAGGGCCCAAAGGGAACCACCAAGACGGAGCTCTTCCTCCTCGACGTGGCCACTGGCGAATACTGGCCTCTGACATTCGGCGACGACGACGACGACGACCTCGACAAGGTCCACGACATCTGCTGGATCCCCACCTCGGCCGATCCCACGGCCTACAGCGGCAGCGGAAGCAGCATAGAGAAGGACGAGCTGCTGTGGCTCAGACCGGTGACCGACAAGCCGGGCTTCACCGAGGTCGTCGTCGCCACAAACGTGGCCGCATCCCGGTATTCGTCGGCCGGTATCACTGCCTCGGCCTACGTGGCCGCCACGATCCCAGCTCCCGTCAAGGGGCTCAAGCTCAAGGCTCTGCCGGACGGGTCGGTCGCCTTGGCGGCTGCCGGCCTTGTCGGACCAGACGGACAGATTTTCAACGATGAGGCGCCGGGCCACGGGGTCGTCGGGGTCCGTGGGCCATACCATGGCAGCTCGGGGGTGCCGCTACCGACGTCGGTGCCGGGATCTACGGCCCGGGTCTACGACACATGGCAGGTCCGCGAGTGGAACACGTATGTCAAGCCGGCACGGTACTCCGTCTGGTACTCATCGCTGGTTCGACACCAGTCGGGCGACGATGCCGGGCTGACGGCCATGGCTACTCCCTTCACCACCCCCTCCTGGACCCTCAGCTCTCCCCTGAACAATGCCCTCCAAGGGACCACCAACCTCGAGGCACCAGCCGGAATCTACGAGCCAGGCAACGCGGCCTCCAGCTTTGACATCTCGGCCCAGGGTCTGGTCTTTGTTGGCCGCTATCCTCAGCCCTCGGATCCCGTCGAGGCCGGCTGCTCATACGTGTTCTATGTGCCGCTGGACTCGTTTGCGGCGCCCACGGAGTACTCCCCTACCCGGATTGACGTCCTAGGCGCACCCTCGTCGCTGGCCCAGGGCACTGCCGGCGGAGCCTTTCACAGCAACCCGCGCTTCTCGCCCGACGGCACAATGATGGCCTTTTTGCGGGCGCCAATGTCGTGTCCGGCCGACTGGCGCCTCTTTATGGGACACCTTGTGTCTGGGCGCGCCTTTGACGTCGGCAAAGTGGTAATCCAGGGAGGGGTGGGTGTTTCTGCAAGCCAAGTTTCTGGGGACGAGCAGCAGTCCGGCCGAGTAGAGACGACCGACCCATGCTCGCCCTTTGTCATCATCTCCGAGTTCGAGTTCGGCCCGTCCGGCCACGAGATCCTGTTCACAGCCGACGACTGCGGCCGGCGAAACCTGTTTGTGCTCGCTCTCGAGCGGGGTGCACAGCCGTTCAGGGTCGGCGCCACCATCCACGGCGACACCAAGAACAAGAATGTTGCCAGCGGCAGCGGCAGCGGCAGCGGCAATCCGCCGGCGGCCCAGCCGCAGGGCTCCGTCTCAGAGTTCTACCTGGTGCGCCAGCCATCAGCGTCTCCCGGCGAAAAGTCGTTGTCGGCGTACTCGGTGCTGGTGTCCGGGTCGAGCTTTGTCGAGAGCAGCTTCTTTGAGCTGATCGACCTGGAGGGCCGCGACGAGCAGCACGGCATGGCCTGCTGCGGGAGCAAGTTTGAGCCCCGACGGCTCGCCGCGACCAACACGGTCTCCAAGTTTGGCCTCTCGTACAGCACGCAGATCGAGGAGATCTACTTTGAGGGCGGCGGCGACGGGTACTGCGTGCAGGCCTGGGTGGTGAAGCCGTCCAGCTTTGACGCGTCCAGCACCTACCCGCTGGCGCTGCTGGTGCACGGCGGCCCCGAGGGCCAGTGGACGGACGAGTGGCACGGGCGGTGGAATGCGGCCGTGTGGGCCGAGCAGGGCTACGTGGCCGTGCTGCCCAACATTACGGGCAGCACAGGGTTTGGGCTGGCACACACGACGCGCATCTACGGCAGCTGGGGCGGATACCCGTACGAGGACTTGGCGCAGTGCATGTCGTACCTTCGGCGGGTGCCGTACCTGGACTGCGACCGGGCGATCGTGGCCGGCGCCAGCTATGGAGGCTACATGGTCAACTGGATTCTAGGGAGTCCCCTGGCAAAAGAGGTAAGATCAGGACTGTCCACACCTGTGCGTACTCACCACTGACACCCGCAGTTCAAAGCTGCTGTCTCGCACGACTCGGTCTTCTCGACGGACCTGATGGACCTCAACTCGGACGTGTCGGACGGCACCGCCACGTTCCGCGGGCCGGGCTTCCCCTGGGCCAACCACGACGCCCTGCAGCGCTGGAACCCGGCGCGCCCGGACATGCTGCGCAACTGGGGGGCGCATGCGCCGCCGACGCTCGTCATCCACAGCGAAAAGGACTACCGCTGCGTCGTCACAGAGGGCCTGCAGGCTTTCCGCACGCTGCAGTTCCAGGGCGTGCCCAGCCGCTACCTGACGTTCCCCGACGAGTGCCACTTTGTGCAGGACGCCGACAACTCGCTGCTGTGGAACCGCGCCATCTTTGACTGGGTCAACTACTGGGGGAGAGACGGGGTCGGGGGGGGACAGGAGGGCAGGGTGAAGGGTCGAGGTTGATCTAGATTGATACCATTGGAAAACAGGACATGACAAAAAAAAATGAATTCATATTAGTCGTACAAAATATCTTTATCCTGCTCTTGTTCACTGCAGCGCCTTGACAATGGCCTCGCCCACACCCTTGGCGCTGGCCGGGTTCTGGCCCGTGATCAGGTCGCCGTCCACGACCGTGATCGGCTGCCACGGCTCGACCTTTTCAAACACGGCGCCGTGCTTCTTCATCTCCGACTCGAGCAGGAACGGCATCGCGGGGACGTTGCCCGTCGCCTCCTCCTCGGCGTCCAGAAAGGCCGACACCTTGCGGCCAGACACCAGGTACTGCCCGTTGGCCAGCTTGACGTTCACCAGCGCCGCCGGGCCGTGGCACACCGCCGCCACGACCTTGCCGCTCGTCTCGGCAAACGCCGCAATCAGCGCCTGGCTCTCCGGGTCGACGGCGAGGTCGTACATGGGGCCGTGGCCGCCGGGGAAAAAGACGGCGTCGTACGCGGCGACGGTGCTGGCGAGCTTGGCGGGGGTCTCCACGAGCGTCGACAGCTTGACCGTGTTCTCCCACAGGAGGGCCTTGGTGGCCAGAAAGTTGACCGACGAGGCGTCCTTGAAGAGCTCGACGGAGTCTGGGGAGATGGGGGCGACGCCGCCCTTGGGGGACGCGACGGTGACCTCGATGCCGGCCTTTTCAAACTCGTCGTACGGGTGGGCGAACTCGGGCTGGACTGTTAGACTACTCCTCAAAAGGTATCTAGGTCATCAGGCACACGCACCAGGTACCAGCCCGTGGGCTTGCCCGTGTTGCCCAGGGTGTCGTGGGAAGTCAGGACGACGAGGATCTTGCGAGCCATTGTGTGGGTTGTGGATTATGGATTATTTGGGTGTTGTTGACGGTAAAATGGTAGAGTGGTATCTGCAGATGAAGGTCGAGTGAAGCTGTAGTTGGGTGTGTCAAGCCTTTGTCTCCAATCTTGCTGCTCTCAACTGGAGGTCTCCCTTTATAGATTTCCCTCCCACCTTTCCCTTCCCAGCTGTCCCGGATTTTTGCAAACCCCTTGCTGTAATTACGAAACATACTGTAGTAGTATCCATTTCCAAAGTCACTTGGCAAGAGTTGGCTAGAAGCTGCTGTGGGCTGGGGAACTCGACAGGAGAATTGGGCAATCGTTACGTCACTAAACCTTATTGCAAGAGCCGGAGCAAAAAGGAAAGAAAAGACCCACCAAAGGTCCAGCCAGTGTGGAGTCTATGCTGAGTAGACCCCGGAGTTGCGGAATGACACACCCACCAAAAGACTCCCGCAACTCCGGGATTAACATCATGTCCAAGACCTGCCACCTCGTTTTTCTCTTTTTTCCTTTCCCTTGCGTAGAATAACGACCCTGACATAGCATTTCTAAGCCTTCGGACATGACTTGTTTGGGGATGCAAAGCCGACGGGAGTTTCCTGACGATCGCCCAAAGCGACCCGAATGGAACAAGTCAAAGTCAAAAGTATCGTGATTTTTTAAATATCTACAGTATACAAAGTACAAACGAGAAAAGCTATGCAAGGTTACCCAGATTATTCCATCTACAAAGTATCATGACCAAGTATTTCCTCCGAAAATGTTTGTTTCTTATCCCCTACCGCCGATTACACCAAGCGCGCAAATGAGTGAATCGAATCAGGGGACAAACGAAGAAAAGAAAGGCAAGTTGAATATCAAAAATGAACAAATGACAAGAAACACAAAACGCCGCTTTAAAAGATGACAAAAAAACCAGAAAAAAAAAGAAAAAAAAAAAACGAATGGAAACGTCCCTCGAAACGTCCCTCGAAACGTCCCTCTCACATCCACATCAGGTTCCGCTGGCTCTGCCGGTTCTGCTGCCACAGCGGACGCACTGCTTCCCCAGGCGGCGGCAGCAGTGGCGACGTCGGCCGCTCCTGCTGCTCTTTTGTCGGCTGCGGCGACGGCGGCTCTGTCGCCGCCATTGTCGGCAGGCCCCGGAACGGCGTGAAGCCGCCGCTGCCGCCGCGGATGCCCGTCGGCATGTACGCGTGGCCGCTGGCAGTGCGCGAGTGCCGCGCGGGGCTGTTGACGCTGTCTCGCGAGTTTTGCCGCCCGGGCCTGGCCTGGGGAGCACTACCCCCCGCACTAAGCATGCTGTCCCGCTCCTCCCCAATCTGGCTCAGCACGTCCTGGTACCCCCGCGTGTACTCGTCGTACTCGTGCGACGACGTGGCCGTCAGCGGCACTTCGTCAGAGCCGTACCGCTGGTGCTGCGGCCGGTACCCTGTCGGCTTCCTCTGGGGCGTGCTGCTGCTGCTGTTCCCCGCATACAGTGCACCCCGCGGCGGAGTCGAGTCGTACGGCGACAGCTGCTGGTACGGCGACGACCCGCCCGGCGGCGGCCCTGGCGGCATGTTGCGGGTGGCAATGGGCGAAGGCGACGTGACAGAGGCGGCGGCCGTGGCTGCCGCGGTGGCCGAGTCGACTCCGCGGTAGGTGCTGTTCTTGGGATCGCCGCGGCCGGACTGGTTGGACGTGGCTGTGGTCAGGGCTGTCCCGACGGCGGCAGCGCCAGACATTGACGGCCCTGCCGAGCCACCGTTCACGTCTCTGCCCACTGCAGCAGCCGACCACGGAGTACTGGTGTCGTCGTCGTTGCTGTACAGGTTCCCGCCTGGGTGTGGCGGCCGCGGCGGCGGCCCGCCGGAAGAGATCTGCGTCATGTTCCCCTGGTCCGGGCCGGCGCCTGGTCTGAGGCCGGTCTCAAAGTCGTCAGGGTTGCTGTTCAGCGCCTGAAAGTTTCCATTTGCGGGGCTGTCTTGTTAGTAAAATCCAACAACATCTGGAATAGCACTCGAGGCTTACCTGATATATTCTGTCCCTTTGCCGTTGCTCGGGCCGGGACCGCTGCGCTGGTTCCGCCGCCGTCTCCAGAGACAAAACGTCAAGAGGGCTGCCACGGCAATGACACCGGCCACGCTGCTAACGGTGGCTCCAATGACGACGCTAGTGCGGTCGTTGCCTTTGGGTGGGGGAGAAGCGGTCGTTGTGGCAGCAGGAGCGGCAGATGTTGAAGGCGAAGACGATGCGGACGCGGAGCTGCTGGCCGAACTGCTCGAGGAGCTTGACGAGCTTGCTGAACTTGACGAGCTTGCTGAACTTGACGAGCTTGCTGAACTTGACGAGCTTGCTGAACTTGACGAACTTGCTAAACTTGAATCGCTCAAACTCGCGCTCGAGCTTGCACTCGAGCTCTCGCTCTCGCTCGCACTCGCACTGCTCGTCGCACTAAACGACCCCGTGAAGCTCACTTCCACACTGCTAATCGCCAGCTTCTGGTCCGCCCCCGTCGCCGACGCCGCCACGCTCGTCCCCTGGCTGCTCGCCGTCCCGCACCCGTACTGGTAGTACCCGCCCTCAAACACGTTCTTGTAGCACACGTCGCTCCCCGAACACGTAAACACGTACGGGTTCGCCTCCGTCGCCGCTGCGCCTCCGTCAATGCACCCCGTGTACACGCCCGCCGTGCACGAGGCCACCCCGTCCGGACAGCAGCCCATGGCGCCGTGCTCCGTGTCGACCACGCAGTGGCTGCCGGCCGAGCATGTCGCCGGCAGGCCGGCGTCGCCGCCAATGTAGCCGCAGATGGTGTTGTCGGCGCGAGCAAAGAGGTTGCCGATGGGGAGTCCTCTCAGCTCGTTGGGGCTGCTCTTGTGTCCTCGCCCTCCGGCTGGCACGGTCGGCCGTGGCAGTGGCGTCACATTGAGAACATGGTAAGGAATTGTGGTTGTTGCTGCTCCTGCTGCTGTTGTAGCCGCCGGTGCTGGTGGAGCGGGTAGAGGAGCGGCAGTGGGTATTATTGGTGATTGTTGTGATTGCGACTGTAATTGCGGTCGTGGTGGCAGCACGCCGGCTTGGGTCTGGTCCAGGAATGCACTCAAAAGAAGGAGTACTGTCGGCGCTGGCAGCCGAAAAAGAAATACGTCGACCATTGTGAAGTGTGTAAGTCAGTCGTGTGATTTTTTCTTCTTTTTTTTTGTTGACCAATTCCTCCTCCCGTTTCCCAAAATGAGTGTAAATGTTCTTGCAAGGAACAAGAGAAAAGGAAACTAGTGGCCTCAAAAAAAAAAGTCGAAAAAAAAAGATGCTGGAATGTTTCCTTTTAAAAGAGACGAATATTCTGCTTCCTTATTGTTCTTTGGCAATGCGGCTGTTGCTGAGTCGAAAGTTAATACTCAAAGTGGCAGTGGCAACGTATATCAACAATTTTTTTGTCGAGAGCTCTCCCCAAAAAATCGCCCAAGACCGCAATGGAGGCCGCTGGGTGTGACCACTGGTGTGTTGTGATGGGTGGTGGTGGTGGTGTGGTCACTCGCAACCACTGGCAACACTCCCTCGCATGTTCTGTTGCGAGATGCGGTTCGTCTTTTGGGCCTGTAATAGTGTTTCGCTGCTACCCAAACCCGAGCCAACGAGAAAATTGGATGTTCTTTCCGGTGCCAATGCTGAGACGGAGAGTGTGCTGGAGGCCGTACGCGCAGGGGGGAAGGAAAGCAATTTAAACTGGGCGGCTCGAACCCGGCAACGAGGCGTCGACGACTGGCAAAAAAAGGAGTTTAAGAAAAACCCAGGGCAGTACCGTCAAGAT
Organism: Raffaelea albimanens; assembly: GCA_002778245.1. Classification (NCBI taxonomy): domain Eukaryota; kingdom Fungi; phylum Ascomycota; class Sordariomycetes; order Ophiostomatales; family Ophiostomataceae; genus Raffaelea; species Raffaelea albimanens. The sequence goes on from PCDJ01000001.1 coordinate 2,341,738, forward strand.
AGGGGGTGTATGTGTGAGAGAGAGAGAGAGAAAAGCCCACACACATATAACACACTCGGAGTATATGTTTGCCTCTTTTTTTTGCTTGTCTCACACTCAATCCCGCTTTCTGTGCGTCTCTCTCTCTTTCTCTGCGTGTCTGTCTATAATAAGACGGGTCAGGATCCAGAACGCCGTGGGACGGGGACTAAAAGGGGGTAACTCGTTTCTTTTTAAAGGGCAGAGGTGCCAGATATGTGGCTATGACCCTCGGGAACGAACAAGAGAGGACCAGTCCGCGAGGGTGTGGCCCGGCCAAGGATTTGCCCAGGACGGATGTCGACGCGAAATCGACCTTCCTACCAGATGAGAGGAACGGTCGGTCGGACCACGAGTGCGGACCAGGGGCGAACGGGGGGGTGGAGAGAAGCGCAGGACTTTTGGAATAATAAAATAAGAACAGAATAAGAAATCTCAAAGGATTTGCCGTGCGTGTAAGAGCGTGTGAGAGAGTACAAGAGTATGGAAGCAGCACTGCGAATAATCCCAAGGATCATGTCGCTCTGACAGCAGAGCAGGCCAAGAGACGAGGACAAGGCAATTGTCAAGAGAAAAAGGAGACAAAAAAGGAGACAAAAAGGAGAGACAAACAAGGAGAGACATTCTCGCGACAACGGATCAGTTATGATTTCCAAAACTATACTACAGTCGAAACTACGAGGAATGCTGCGAGCAAGACCAGACAACGTCGGCTAGCCTCGACCTTGAGGCTCTTCGCCCGCGATTTGGAAGGCTGCTGCCCTAAGGCCTGGCCAGCCCAAAAACCTGAGACAGCCTTTGACACCAAGACCCACGCTAACAAGGGAAGTCCGTTTGCCCCAAAAACCGACGCTACGGAGCTTTCAACGGGTGCTACAGTGTGCAACACTCCTTGTCCAGCCAGCGGACACCAGGCACCCCCCCTGCTCCTCCAGACTTACACAAGTACGGCACCCCATGCAAAGCGGAATTATTTTTGATCTTCTTACTATGCCCGATCAGTCTTATTTCAGCGTATTTCGCGAGACGTTTGTCCCGCGGGGCTGTGCCCTTCCTGTTTGCCTGCAGGCATTCTGTGCCGTCGACCCTCTGCCGGTTTGGAGACAGGAGATGGACGGACAGTACAAGTCTACAGTATCCAAGTGCTTGTCACACCGTCTCGCAATACCCTATTTGGCAGTCGCTCCCAACTACCGGTGGCGCTAGTTGAGCCGCCTGACCCCAAGTCCCGCCAGTCTCAGATATGGGGCTCTGCCTTCCTGGCAACGGCTCGAGGAAAGAGCGATGCGCATTCCTGCCTTCATTGTGTATTTTCGTCATCGCGGCTCTGGACTTGCGATTCCTGGCCATTTGTACAAAACCAAGTGGATTTATTCTTCAGACTGCAGCACAGCACATTTGATAACTTGAACAACTGCATGTCTGGCCAGACTGCACCCCCCAAACCAGAAAACAGCCAACCACATGTGCCCACGAAACACGAAACCAGTCCAAATCCCACAACAGACGGCATCTCTTCTTTCCACTAACCCCAAAATCATCCTCTCCGGCACCAATCTTGGGGTTTGGGAGTACGATACTTTGGACTGGCATACATGCAGTATGCGCGGTGCGTGTATCCCACCCGTGTCTGGTCTTTTTTTCTGCTGTCCTTATTTCGCCCCCCGCAGCCCGCTGCGACCATCCCATTCCTACACCACCGGACGTGCGACGGGGTGTGTCCGGCGCCCAGCAGGCTGGCCACCTCTTGCATGTTGTGCGAATAGAACATTCTACTGGCGGCACACTTGCAGCTCGGCCTCTCTTTTTGTTTATTTTGTCAGATGCAGCCGGTTCTGACAAAGAACTTTAACTGTCGAAATACTCAGAAGACGCCCCAAGGTGTGAGACGGAAATCTCGAAAAGTGTCCGTCTCGATGTACTCTTTTACCCATTTTTGTCTCCCGTGTTGTGATACTCCTTCGACCTCTTTTTCTCTGACCGGATAGATGCTCGGAACCGATCAATGCGAGCTGCCACCTCGGCCATCAGACAAGTGTTTGGCCGAACGGATCCCAGCCGGAGAAATTCCTGTCCAGTCTCTCGGTTCCCATCTTTCTCAACCTGTCCTCTTTTCACTTTCTCGTCGAAACTGGTCATCGACAGATGCAGCTGTCGGTGAATGGACTGTTACGCCGAAAAGAGAAAAGTGAATCGTGCCCATGCACCGTCTGCTTGGTCGTGTACTCCCCGACAATCGCCAGTCTCCGACTGCGAAAACGGTCCGTTGAGAGTTGCATTTGATTTTTCCATTTTGCGTCCTTTTTTTTCCAATTTGATTTCTTTTTCTTTCCAAATTGATTCCTCAAAACTGCAGAGTGTATTCAAATCATGGCGCGCTCCCACCCAAGAACCAGACCCCAAAATAAGACATGCGCAGGAGTGCTATTTTCGGATAGGGCTCAGCCTGCGTGGCAAGTATTTTGGTACCCAAATTGTCACCCTGTATCTTTCTGGTGTTTGCGATTGAGTCTGTGCGATTCCTCGGGTACCACATGGGGGCAGTTTGGGGGGCTAGAAGGGGGCCACCAGGGAGATGTTACAAAGGCGGGACTGGCCAGAACCAGCCAAAAACAAATGTGGCACAGCAAACCCCCTTACGAGTACAAGTATATCTTTAGGTGGTAGCCTGAGAGGGTCGCTTCGGCTGCTGTCCGCATCTTCTGTCTTGCCATTTTTGGATCGTCGAGGTTCATCTATCCACGGCGCGTCAGCCACGATGATCCAAGAGATCTAACCAGGGTACAGTGGCCAGAATTTCTGGTCGGCTACGAGACTTTAACGTTTGTCACTGCGAGAGACTTTTTCCCCAGACGGCATCGTCGCATGAATTGACTGTCTTTGGATCGACAGACGGCTCACAGCCACGCTCTCCATTCTGGCAATAAGGTTGAAAACCAACTGCCTGAAGGTACATCACAACGTATCGATTTTTCTTTGTATTTACTGCTACATACACATCCAGGCGCAGATCATATACACATTCACCAGCCGTGTGTGCTAGCCTTTTCAGGTCTACCCTTTTGCTGCCATCATGAAAAGCTTTTAATCGTTGCAACCAGCGGATCGTACCAGCTGTTGGCCATCTTTTGGTTGCCCGCACTGTTGGGGTGCACGCCGTCCTGCGTGTCCGTGGCATCGTCGAATCCAGCCCAGCAGTCCACCACCGTGATCGGGCTCTCTGTCGTGTTCTTGCTCGCCGCCCATGCGGGAATCGCCTTGTTCAGGTCAATCACCCGCTGCCCACACTGCGCGCAGTTGGCCGGGTTCATCGGCAGAATCTGCGCCACCAGGATCTTCATTGTCGGCTTGCTCTCCCGCATCTGATCGACGAGCGTGCTAAAGTAGCCCGTGATGTCGTCTGTCTTTTCGTTGCTCCACACGTCGTTGGTGCCAAGGTGCATCATGGCAATGTCGGGCTTGCTCTTGTCGAGCCAGCCGGGCAGCTGCTTGTTCTTGACAATGCCTGACGCCAGGAACCCGCCGTGGCCCTCGTTGTCGCCGTCGTATGTGAAACCGCAGCCCTGACCGGGGAGGGTGCCGACAAACTTGGTATTTGTAACGTTGTTGTCTTGCAGTTTTCGCCACAGCAGAGCACGCCAGCAGCCCTGGTAGAAATACTGTTAGTTATCCCCTGTATTGGTTTCCGGAACTCTTCATTCACATACCGGGCTTCCTGTGATAGAGTCTCCAAGTGGCATGATCCTGACTGGGGCAGAGTCTGCCCTAATAGTCGCGGCAGACATCGCCAGACCAGCCATCATGGCAAGGCCAGACAGAAACCGAGCAGCCATGTTTGTGAAAGTGGGAGGCAGCGAGGCGACGTGCTGGGCCAAGAAAAGATCCACGACAAGGGGAAGGAAGTGGTAACCGGCTCTTGTTATACACCACACGTCCCTGCGGCTCGGCTGGAATGGCGGGAAGACGCTCCTACGGACAGCCTGTATTTATCCCACCAGAGCATGTCTACCACAAATCCATCGGAGAATTTACTTTGGAAGCAATTACGCCACCCAGCAGTTCTGAAAACGACAAGACAAAATATGGTGCAGAGTCTCCGTCCAGCAATCTTATTTCTACTTGTCATATGTGCGCCTGCTACTACTACCCTTGCCGAGTCCTGCTAAAACGGCTCGAGTTGCTCCGCGGTCCCGGTTGAATACAATCAAGGGGGAACTAGCCAGTGCTACAGCCGCCTCCACCAATTTCATCTCCACTGATCAAGTTGCCGAGTTGATAGCCTTGACGTGGTCCGTGATCAAGCACTTTGCGTCAGTGCTGCTGTAGTAGATCGTGTTGCCGTCATTGTGTGTCTGGCCAGTGCTGAGAGTGTCGCCCCATTGCCAGAACATGTCGCCGGCCATGCCATCAGCTGCCAGTGAAGCATCCTGCCACGGCTTCTCAACAGAGCAATGGTTGCTCTCCGTGCCATCTAATAGAATTAGCAAACGGGAAAAGAAAGCATGCAAAAAACGATAGCCGTGCTGTACATACACTCTTCCAGGAGACATGGCTTGTCTGCCTTGATGCACGCGTCGGCATGGTTCTTGATCCAAGCCGGACCGAAACTGTTCTGGACACCCCCTATTTTTGTTAGTGGATTGTGAGGAAACGAAAGATAGTAGACACCCACAGTTCTGAGGATACATGTGGAATGTTCCAAAGTCCAACGTCGAAATTGCCAGGTTCTTGACAAAGTCGACACCCTCTGAAGTTCCATATGGATAGGTCGTGTCGCCCGGAATGCCAAAGCCCTCGTCGCCCAGCGTCACCATGTGGTTTGCATCCAGACTCTTGATATACTTGGACGTGTCCGCGGCCCAGGTCGTGATCGTGTCGGTCGGACAGCCCTTGCAGCGCGACTCGTTTGCCAGCTCCCAGGCAAAGACAGCCGATGAGTTGGCATATCGCGACACCACTGCCTGGATGTACGCCCTGTACTGCGTCTGCGCCTTGGTGTTGGTGTACCAGCTCTCCTTGGTGCCGCCAAAGGCCGTCACGTACGCCGGCATGCCGCCATAGTCGCCCCAGTTGTTGACAAAGTTGATAATCAGGTACACGCCGTGCTTGGCTGCCGACTGCACGACATAGTCCAGACGCTGCAGGCCGTTGGCGCCAGTGTTGATCTGCGAGCCCGACGCGGACAGGTACTGGTAGTACACCGTGCTGCCACTCGGCCGGCTGGTCACGTCGTTGAAGCCCCAGACACGGAGGATTTTGAGCCCGGACTCGGCAAGGTGGCTCATGACGAGGTCGATGTCGGCATTGTTGGTCAAGAAGCCAATCCAGTACGAGTTGGTGCCGGCGAGATACTTGGTAGAGCCGTTTACTGAAAACTTGGTGCCAGTCGCGGCCGGAAAGTTCTCCGCTTGGACGCCATTGGGGGCAAGAGGTGACGGACTCGTCGGCGCAACGGCCACTGCTAGAGAACTGGCAACGAGTCTGGACGCAGCAGCCACAAAACTGAGAATGGAAGATGACTTCATGGTGGATGCTCGAGAAAAAGAAACAAGAGGTTTCCTATGTACAGAAGAGGATGAATAAATATGTGCTACACCTGCAGATCACTTTTGCTGTATCTATCTGTCCGGAGCTGTGAATTACTGCTATTTAAACAAGGCCGGGCGGTCACTTTGCCTCTCCTTTTCATCCCATGTTGAGACCGCCAAACAGCCTGGCATATGATACATGCTCAATTTTAATCAAGGCCATCCTGGGCAACTCCTCGGCGACCACCCTCGGCGGCCCGGATCTAGGATATATCTGGGGAAGATCTGCCCAAGAGTGCATCCGACGAGGGGAAAAAACACCCAATGGATCCCAAAGTTGACACAAAATCAACCCATTGGGTAAACATTGCACAGTCGAGGCAGCCAGTGAACTGCCTGTTTTGCGTCGAAAACCTCACTTGCATGCAGTCGGCGCACTGTCCGGCCGCACGGTGCGGGAGATCGCGCAGAGCCTCGCGGAGGAAGGGCCTCCGTCTGGACTGTTCAATTGCCTCGATTGGCTTTTTTCTTTTTCCATTTTCTTTTCTCTTTTGCAAAACCTCCTCTTTTAGTCATGTCTTCCCCAGCTGCGCTGTTCTCAAAGTTGTCCCATTAACAAAAACTCTTGGCAGGAAAAGTCTAGAACTTTTATTGCCGCTTTAAACCGCCGACAACCGCCTATCGGGACCCGCCGACTCAGCGCTCCTTGACAATAATGTTGATGTCATTAGGCCGTGCAAATTTTTTTTTTTTGCTTGTGGCATTTTTCCCAGGTACTGTTGTCTGGGGTCGTTCCTGCTGTAACAGGGGGCAAACTCAGGTACACTTACCAAATAGGAAAGGGCAATAGAGTGTGGAAAAAATAAAACAAAAGGGAAAATGTAGTTTTCACAGGGAGGAAGGAACGACTGGCATTAGAGCTCGAAGGCTCTTTCCTTTGCTTTATGCTTGTTTTATTACCCAGGATTTGCCAATTGAATCTGTATTGTGTCATTCTCTGACATCTCGTCCATTGGGTTTCATTGGGAGGCCAATTCACCAGTATACTAGCCTGCCGATCTTGTGGTAGCCATGGCTCCCACACGCGTCAAGACGCAGCCAGACAGCGCCTTGAGCTCCCCGTCTCAACCTGACCTGCCAGATATTCGACTGGATGACAGCTTCCGCGATGTGATCAACAAGCTTTCCTAGTATGTTCTCTCCCAAAATCTCCAAAACTGCCTACACCATCTTAAGGCCTGGAGCTAACCGGCCTGAAGCTTTATTGCGGATGCCGTCACCCTGCCGTGCACTTTTGAGCAGCTGCGAACCACATCTGCCGGCGAGAGACTGCGGGCTCTTGTCACCCACCTCAGCGTGACATGTGACAACCCGTGCATTGTAAATGCTCTTCTGTACGGCGTATCGACACCTTTTCTGTTAATATATTTTTCTGGCTATGGGTTGCTAACACTTCCAGGGCTCTGAAATGGCACTATGGCGCCGTCAACGACGATCGCGGTGTTAGCGAGGCCAGAGCCAATGCCTGTGAGATTGTGGCATGGCGTTTCTTGACGCATCTGAGCGAGCGCGAGGCTGTCGACTTTTGCCTCTACGAGATTCCCGACACCAAACAGGTGCCGGGCGGCGTGTCAACTGCCTCGGTGGCCAATGTTTCAGGCCGGCGAGTCCACGATGACGAGGAGAGTCGCCTGCCAGACTCCCGCATTAATGGAAGCAGCAGCAACACAGTCGACGAGAATTCTCCTCTTATTAGCCGCATGTGGTCGCGTGCTACTACTTGTGCCCAGAAGCCCGCCAACCGTCACGTCAGCCGCCGCAACCAGCTCACCAACTCGCTCTCTCGGTTGACAATTGGCCAGTCTGCCCATGGTGATGGCGAGGGCCACACTGACGACTGCGACGAGGATGATGACGATCCGACAGCACCATTTGTTATGCTCAATGCTCTGGAGATTGCTGCCGTGGCCGATGCGAAGCGCTTCCTCGGCCAGAATGTGGTCCAGAAAATCATTACGGGCATCTGGAACGGCGACATTATCTTTTGGGACCGCCTCGAAGTCAATGCAGTCAAGAAGCCTCGCTTTTACAACCCCCACACCGCCGATCCGTAAGTCTTATCAAAGTCTTGACTTGAACACCACCATGGCTTGCTAACTAGTATAGGTTCTCACGTCTGCGGGTGCCCAAGTATCTCAAGTCTTTCGAGGTTGTCTATTTCCTTTCTTTCCTCACGGTCTTTTACCTCACCCTGTGGGACACCAACAGCGATCACGTCAGTTTCGTCGAGGGTGTGTTCTACGTCTTTTTGGTCGCCTTCACCTATGATGAGTTGAGCGAGTGGGTCGACGCTGGCTCTCTGTTTTACGTTTATGATTTCTGGAACACTTTCGATCTCGTCATGATCGGCATTGGCTTCACCTTTATGGTTCTGCGTAAGTTCAATTCTCGCTGTTACTGTCATATACTAGCAACAAGCTGCTAATAATATCTAGGCATAATTGGGCTGGCTACTGCGGACCCATACCTCGTTGACTTTGCCTTCAATATTCTGTGTCTCGAGGCTTTGTTCATGGTACCTCGCATCTGCTCCATGCTCAGCTTGAGCCCGTACTGGGGAACGATGATTCCGTGCTTCAAGGAGATGACGAAGGATTTCATCAAGTTTATGGTTTTGGTGGTCATCATCTACTTGGGCTTCCTGACGACCTTTTCGCTCCTTGGCCACGACGTCTTCACGTTTAGCAGCATGACGATGATTCTGACCAATATTTTCTACGGCTCAAGCTCTACCGGCTTCGACATTATGGACGACATTGACCCGGTGTTTGGCCCTCCTCTGATGATCATTTTCATCTCGCTCAGTACCTTCCTGCTCATGGGTTCGCTTACCGGTATGCTGAGCAACAGCTTCAGCCGTGTCATGGACCATGCCCATGAAGAGTATCTCTATGTGTACTCCGTTTATGTGCTGGGGGCATCGACGAGCAACCGCCTCGCACACTTTTACCCGCCGTTCAACCTTCTTGAACTGGTTATTTTCCGGCCGGCAAGACTGCTCCTTCCTTCGGACAACAACTTCAGAGCTTCTCGCATCACTATGCTTAAGGTCACGCATCTGCCAATTGTGGCCATAATCCAGATGTATGAGTTTGCCATGGGCAAGATCCAGCGTGCCGGCAACGATTATTCGGCTATCCAGGGGCCGCGTCAACAGGCATCGGAGGCTAGGACTGCAACTACTCGTGTAGCTGGCAGCAACGGCTACGGTTCCAACAGTGCCTCTGGTGGTCCGAAGAAGGCCGCTGTCCGTTCCCCTCTGAGCCAACGCTCGTTGACTTTGCCGTCTCAGCAGACGAGCACATCCGACTCTGCTCCAACTCAGTCTACTATTACTGTGGCCGTTCCACTTACTGCCTCGGCTGTCGACTTCGAGGTGGCTGCCGAAGACACGGGAATGGGAGCGCCTAGCGATGTGGAAATCCGCATGGCCGAGCTGTCAGCCAAGATCGACAGACTGACCGAACTGGTTCTGCAACTGCAGGTTCAAACTGCAGCAACCCCAGAAAAGCCGTCGAAGAAGTAGTATCGTCTGTGTGCGATCAACTTCTAGATTGTTTTACTTTTTGGGTTATTTTCTTGATTTTTTGCCGTGCCACAAAGAAGGCATGGGCACCAAGCATTTTCACATTCAACTGCATCTGGTGGGAATATAGACAAAAGTTTTTGATTTATTCGATTTAGCTATAATAATTTTAATCTGCGACAAAATAGTATTTTGTCTGTCAAGCTAATATGCTCCTTCCATGTTTGTTGACGAGGCGTTCGGTCGCTCTTTCCTTTTGTCAGGATAGAACTTGGGCAGCTCCAAAGCCCGCCCTATTTTACAGAAGAAAACTCCACGGCTGTGGCCACTTCATTTTCTATCCTCAAAAGAAATAATTTACATCTTCTGTCGAAAGGCGGCGCAATAACACGCTATGGATGATCAGCTTCAAGACACAAGGCGACAGCAGCTGCTGGAAGCGGCCCTCGACAGCATCGACCTTGCCTCGGAAAGGGGCCTGATCATCAGCATCGGCTATGACGACTACCTGGACGACTTTCACGGATTTCTTGCAACCGAATTGGAGCGAATATTGCCAGAGGAGAGGGAGCTAGAGGACAACAACCTGCCCAAGTTCAAAATTCCTACGACAACGATCGTGGAGGAGCAGCTGAAAGTGCCCAAGAGTGTGACAAGCAAAATAGCAGACGTTATTCGCCTGCAGACTGACCAGCCAACGCTCTGTCTGCCCTTGCCACATTGCAACCATGGACCCAAAGAATTGAAGATGCACCTGCCCCTTTTACTCTCGAACCCAGTCGAGGATTGTGCCAAACTGCGGGAAATGCATGATGACGTTTTCCGAAAAGGCAAGGAGGTGATTGATGGCTTCCATCTAGACAATGTCTTTGAGATGGAAGAGTCGGCCATTCAGTTCTTCAAAGGCCTCGAAGAGTCTGTTGGAACAGAGACCATATCAGTTCCCAAGGAGGCTATTTCATATTTGACGTCGATAATCAACAACCTGTCGCTGATGGAGGGTGACGAGAGTATACCACTGCAGCAGCAGCCAAGTCTTCCCGAGGTTAGAACTCTTGAGTACCGAGTATGGAAAGATACACTCATGCTGACCATGTCATTTCAGATCCTGGAAGACCACCACATGTTGTTGCCTCTGATGCCAATAAACCTCGTCGATGACGACTTCGATACGAGCAATGCCCTGAACTTGGCTTCGGATGTATCTGACGTGAGCTCCCGTGGGAGCCAAGACTTGCGCGACGCAGAAAAAATCATTGGTGCCAACGACGAAAGTATCGACACGCTGGACGATACCCCGGAAGCACGCAAGCTAGAAGATCTCAGGGAGAGACTGTTCAATGAACAACCGGTGCCGATAGGAAAGCTGATTCAGGTTCCTACGCACCCAGAAGAAAACGAAAACGAATTCGACTTCACGATGCAGCCCTTGGAGATCGAAATGGATACGGCAAGTCTCGAAGATGAATCACAGGACACCAGACCCGCTTACGCTATCGAGAGCATTTCCAACGAACCACCTGTCATCGACCCCACGGATGATGGGCAGCTTTGCGACCCGGGATTGTTGCTGGGATTGAACGCAGATGAGCCTCTTGCAGAGATAGAGTATCAAGAGCTTACAATGGAGAGCCTCCTTGACATGGATGGATACGAGGAACTTGCGGTACAAGCCAAAATGCCGTTCCCCCCTCTTAAAAACCTATTGGAACCATCGCCATCTGACAACAGTTCCGACTTTGGTTCATTGTCTACTTGGGCTAAGGCGGTTGCTGAAAAAGTCAGTGCCGAAGCCCGGCCACAAGACAATCACGACATCCAGGAGGAACTCGATCTGGAGCAACTGGTCAAGGAAGGCAAGGAAGAATGGCCAGGCCTGCCGGATGATACAGTGGTTGTGGATGAAGAGCTACTGAAGAGCATAGACCTCACTGTCGCACAAATGTTGTCAGATAAGACGCCCAGCGTTACGCAAATGGCTCTGGAAGACTTGAAACAGCACCCCGTGCAGCATGAAGATCATTTCCGTCTTGAAGAACTCAAAGAATTCTCGCCCGAGTCCTTTGAAGACGCGGCAGCGAAGAAGGATGACCCATGGGGTTCGATGATGGCACAATGGAAGAGAAGGAAGAAGGAAGCTGGAGATCCTAGCTCAACACAGGGACGACAACAAGATAAAATACCATCCCAGCAACCGGCCAAGTTCACAGCACCAGAGCTGCTTCTAGGTGTCAATGCATTCTCAAACACACCAGGCTCAGAATCCGAACAGGCACCAAACGAGGACAGAAGACGGAAGTCTCCACAGGAAAGCAGTCCTCCAAGAACCTCCAGCAGCGAACAGATTCCCGAGGATTCATGCATGCCTTGTCCAAAGATCGATGCTTCTGGGAGGCTTCCAATGGTTGTGCTATCGATGGCCATACCGAGACTAGTTCGCGCTCGCATGCTGGCCTTGTTGCCTACGTTGAAATTCGTCGAGCGCGACTACCAGCAAATTGATGGTTCGTCCAACTGCGAAGCTGATATCATTCTCTCACCGTCTGCTGGGGTCATCTTGACAACCATGGTTAGTCTACGGCAATCGGGAGGTCAGAGGATGGCAACGCCCTTTCAAAAACGAGTGGCAGAAATCAGCAAAAAGTACGAGCGGCTGTATGTGCTCATCTACCGAAACAACAAAGTCGGGACGGATACCGATGACCTGCCCGAGCTCTCACCGTCAGACGCAATGGCATACTCTCAGCTGTTAGGCTTCGCCAGTAACCTGGCGGGAGGAAATGTGTCTGTGCACTATGTGAGCGGCGGAGAACGGGCAGTCGGCAGGTGGGCAGCGGCATTCATATGCCAGACCCGACCTTCGGAGGACATCAGGATGCGGGAGGAGCTGCTCATGGAATCTGAAGCGAAAGGGGAGCCGCTTCTGCGGGAGCTGGGTCTGAATGCGTACGATGCACAGATTGTGCTTGGGCTTCTACGGCGTGGCCAGAGCGATGACAGGAGTAATGTGAGGTGGTTAATGACCGCAACAGCAGAAGAACGGCTCGCACTGGGTGGCCGTGACAGTGTTTGCCAAAAGGCCCTGGAGAGAATCAGTTGTTTGCTGGAGGAGCCAGCATAGTGGCATTGTGATATAAAGATATCGGTTAAAAATGACGTCAGCGCATTTCACAAGAGCATTAAGGGGCCCGAGGACGACATTTTACGTGCAATGCCAATACTCGGTGGAATGGAGCAGACTTGCATGGTCCTCTGAACCTGTGAGAGCCAACAGAGCTGGCTGGCCCTGGCCTGGTGGACTGTTAGGGAAGGCGGAGATAGGGAGAAGGGATTGGCTGAGGGCCGCAGCCACAGAGCTGCCGGTCGCAGCTGCCCCGCCAACAAGGGTTGGCAAGCCGCTAAAGCAGGCGCTAAGATTGCGCGGCCGAGGCGGTTTGGTGCAAGGCAGCACCTGGGCAAGCACGCAAATGGGCTAACACCATCCGTGCTTATCAGTGAAGTGCGACACGCAGGAGCTGCCTGTTTCGGCAGCTTACTGGTGATACGCCACTGCGCTCGGCCCCGGCGGGTGACTGCGCCGCCAAACGCTCTCTCTCTCTCTCTGTTCCTCATAAACTCTCCGCAAACACCTACGAACCTGTCTTGTCAACCATCCACCTATCCATCCATCAACCGACACTTTCGATCCATCTAAACATATCCATCATGAAGGCTGCCACAGCTCTTGCGTTGCTGCTGCCGGCGGCGGCTGCGCGGTACCTCGACCCGATCGAGGCGGACTTTGTGCAGACACACCCCGAGATCACGGCGGCCGAGAAGTTCCTGGTCGAGCTGAGCCCGACGGAGACCCGCTGGGTGACCGAGGAGGAGAAGTGGGAGCTGCGGAGGGTAAGGCAGAGATGATGACGGCCGCAAGAGCGAGACGCGAAAGCTGGTGGGCAGTACCGAGGGCCAAACAAAAAAGGCGGAGCGGGATTATGACGCAACGACAGCATCATCGCTAACACCTCCCCAGAATGGCCACAGATTCATGGACATCACCGAGCACCAGACCTTGGGTCAGATCCAGGCCGCACGCATCGAGGCTAGCACCGCTCCGGAGCGGGTGTTCCCCGGAAACGTCACCTACGAAGAAGAGCTCACGCCGCTGCTGGCCAACCTGTCCAAGGCGGAGATGAAGTCGCACCTCGAGAAGCTGTCGAGCTTCCACACCCGCTACTACAAGTCGGACTACGGCCGCCAGTCGTCGCAGTGGCTGCTGGGCCAGGTTAAGAAGACGGTCGGCGAGGCAGGCGGTTTCGGCCACGGCATCACGGTGAAGCCGTTCAAGCACCCCTGGGGCCAGAACTCCATCATTGCTCGCATCCCGGGCCAGACCAACCGCACTATTGTTGTCGGTGCCCACCAGGACTCGATCAACCTGTTTTTGCCGTCGGTGCTGTCGGCACCAGGTGCTGACGACGATGGCAGCGGAACCGTGACGATCCTGGAGGCGCTGCACGTGCTCCTGCAGTCCAAGGAGATCCTGACGGGCCAGGCGGCCAACGCGATCGAGTTCCACTGGTACAGCGCCGAGGAGGGTGGTCTGCTGGGCTCGCAGGCTATCTTTAGCGAGTACGAGAAGCAGGCCAACGACGTGCATGCCATGCTCCAGCAGGACATGACTGGGTTCGTGCAGCGCACCCTGGACGCGGGCGAGCCGGAGAGCGTGGGCGTTATTGTCGATTTCGTCGACCCGGGCCTGACCGAGTTCATCAAGAAGGTCATCACGGCCTACTGCAACATCCCCTACGTCGAGACCAAGTGCGGCTACGCCTGCTCGGACCACGCTTCGGCGTCCAAGGCGGGCTACCCGTCGGCATTCGTGATCGAGTCGTCCTTTGAGTACAGCGACAACCACATCCACACCAGCGACGACCAGATCAAGTACCTGTCCTTTGACCACATGCTGGAGCACGCGCGCCTGACCCTGGCATTTGTGTACGAGCTGGCCTTTGCCGATTTTGACAAGCTCGAGGGCAAGAAGGTGGTCACCCCGACTATGGGTGACCTGTAAATGGGAGCGAACGTTGTATTATATGTATAATTGTTCAGAGTCCATAATCCGGAGTAGCGTCATCGGACGAGGCAGGCGCAAGTTCGCGCAAAGTGTTTATAACTTGGCGACCTCGGGGTGGTCCGGACATGTATGCAGGCGTCTTGGCATGTATGCAGGCGTCTTGGAGGTTGGTGTTGTTTTCCGTTGTGTGCGGACAGGTGACGGACACAAGCAGCAGCTGTGACAGCTGGTAGCACCGGGTCGCAGATTATATGTACTACGAAGTACGTAGGCCGAATTGAATGAAAGCCCAGTGTGGCTACGAGTAATTTGAGGTCCGTTCCGCCGCTGTGATCTCGCCCTGGCCGTGTATCCCTGGCCTGACGGTAAAACATTCCGAGGTGGTAGGATGGCTGCATGGTTCGGTGCCTGGGGAGGACATCTGGCGCCCAAAAGTCCAGACTATCCAAATCTGCCTCCCAACCACCCACAAATCGTATTCGTTAGCAGATCGGCCCTCCGTTTGTCAAATGCCGACAATTGACGTCATCTGCCGTGACAGTCACGGTCATGGATGGAACAAAGGTCTACAAGACAGATTCTGTGCCCCTCTTTGGAGAAGAAAGATCTCTCATCCTGCCACCTAGACACAACATATGCATGGACGCCCGCCCCCCCCCCTTCCTTCTCACCCTGCCCCCCCTGCCCCCTTCAGCTGCCAGATAGGCCGCTCCAGCAGATCTCCGGTGGCCTGGACCCAATCTGCATGGGGCCTAGCCGAAAAAGCTTAGCAAAAGCTTGATTCCCCGACCATTGCCCCCCTTATTACACTGGTTCAGGCGGGCATTGGTGGACAGTCCTGCCTCCTGGTCCCTCCATTGTCCTTTGTGGCCCCCCTCTCCGCTGGAGACCCCCTCTCTGGTTCTCCACGCCATTGGTCTGGACGGACTCTTCTCAGCTACCGAAGCACCGGAGCCTGCCCCCATATCAGTCGGCCGCCCCGTGTGTGCGCGTCCGCGGACAGGGTTTTGGCTTTGCAATGCATCTCAGCTGACGTATGCCCCTTTGCTTTTTTTGCCAGACGAGACAAAGTACTTTTGTTGGTCCACGTTTTCTTAGCGTGGCCTGTTGTTCAATTTTTGTGTTTTTTATTGTATTTTTAATAAACGAGACCACCGTAAAGGGCATGCCTGACGGGTCGCTCTTTCCCCGAGCTGGGATGGACGACTCAAATATGGCCCGATCCCCCTCCATTTCTTGGCAGAGCCCGTCCCGTCGCGATCGGTCTTCCGTGATCTCATTCCCCAGGCTCCGTAGGATATACACAGACTACAACCGCTGCATCCCACACCTCGTCTTCACAATAGTCACCGCGACACTTACACCACGACACTTGTCTTTTCTCCTGCCCTCCTCACTCCGTCGTGCTCTCCACATGGCCGAAAAACAAGAGCGCCGCATTCTCACCAATGCGCCAATCGGCGATGAAATCGTCAACCTCTGCACGGCGTCCCACAGCGTCTCGTCCGTGTTAGCAGGCAACCCTGCTCTGGCTGCTGGCGACGCATGGAGACATCTGTACGGGTCATACCGCCCCGAGAAAGAGATCGAAGCAAAAGAAGATGGCGATGCCGACCTGGAGCGGGCCGCCAAATGTGGCAAATGGGGGAACACGAAGCCCAGCGAGCTGTTTCTAAAGGTAGGACTCTGGAACTTGTTGATTGCTGACGTTTTGACGTTTAAATTCTAACAATCGGGCTTAATCCTCTCAGATCTACCACGATGTCCTTGCCGTCATTGAAGAAAACCCCAGCCGCGCCATGGTCAGCCCGTCTCTGCTGGGCAGCTACGGCACAGCTCCTTTGACAATCATCTCGACGTATGTTTGGCTCCCGGTGCTTCTTTTTTCAAAACTCGTACTGACCAACAGGATCCCCGATATCGTCAGACACATGGCCAACGTCATTGCCCGCGCCGACAAGGAGGTCTTCCTGGCAACTAATTACTGGCAGGACAGCACCGCCTCGCGATACCTGACCAATGCCATTCGTGAACTCGACCACCGCGCTGGCCAGCGTAAGAGCCGTGTCGTTGTCAAGGTCATGTACGACCGTGGCAGCCCCAAGCAGGTTGTCGACCCTCACTACATTGTCGGCGAGTCCGAGTTCACGGGCAAGAACGTGGCCCTGCCGGCTCGCAAAGACCTCCCCAACACCGACCTGCAGGTCATGAACTACCACCAGCCCATCGTGGGCACTTTCCACTCCAAATACATGGTCGTCGACCGCAAAATCGCCATCCTGCAGAGCAACAACATCCAGGACAACGACAACCTCGAAATGATGGTCCACTTTGAGGGTCCCATTGTCGACTCGTTCTACGACATGGCCCTGCTCTCGTGGCACAAGAAGATGGACCCGCCTCTGCCTACTCTGAACACGCCTGCTGCTGGTGGCGAAGTGGCACCTCCAGAAGTGGTGCCCACGATCACGACGACTACGTCGGCTGCTTCTGACAGCCTTTCTATTACACAAGCAACCGAAACTGGCGTGTACCGCACCGACACGGGTGCCAGTTCCACGTCCACTGCAACCACTGCCTCACAAGCCACGAGCACCGCATCTACCGTATCTAGTGAATCGTCAAACGGAGCTTCAAAGGCACCCAATGTCCCCAATGGGCCGGATGCCGCGACCAAGTCGTTCCTCGACAGTGGAAAACAGCCCACCCCCCAGTCGGCCATCCGGCAGCCAGTTCCGCCTGGAACTGCGGAAGAGCTTCTCCAGAGCACCTCTTTCCGCCCCCAGTACGACGACGACATTGCCGGCGAGGTGATCCGCGTGCAGGCGTCAGTGACGCCCAAGGCGGGCGAGTCGCAAATCGAGCCCATCACGGCCCTCTTGAACCACACGACCAACCGGATCAAGGGCGACGCTCCCGAGTTTGCAGAGGGCCAAGAGATGACGCCGTACATTCCGTACACCGACGGCCTCGAGCCGTTCCCCATTGCCATGGTCAACCGCCCGCCGTACGGCACGCCCAACCACAGCGCCGTCGTGATGCCCCAGAACGCCGCCTGGCTGTCGGCCCTGCGGAATGCGCGCAAGAACGTGTTTATCCAGTCGCCCACGCTCAACGCCGAGCCGCTCGTGCCGGCCATCCGCGACGCCTGCGAGCGGGGGCTCGACGTGATCTGCTACATCTGCCTCGGCTACAACGACACCGGCGAGCTGCTGCCCAAGCAGGGCGGCACCAACGAGATGATTGCCCACCAGCTGTACGCGTCGCTGTCCGAGACGGGCAAGAGTCATCTGCACTACTTTTGGTACATTGCAAAGGACCAGACGCGGCCCATCCCGCAGGTCCGCAAGCGCCGCGACTGCCACATCAAGCTCATGATTGTGGACGAGTCGATTGGCATCCAGGGCAACGGCAACCAGGACACGCAGAGCTGGTACCACAGCCAAGAGATCAACGTGATGCTGGAGAGCCCCGCGGTGTGCCGGGCATGGATTGACGGTCTGCGGCGGAACCAGAACACGCACATTTACGGCACGCTGGACCCGAAGGAGGGCATCTGGCGGGACAGCGAGGGGAAAGAGGCAGAGTATGCAATGGGCATTGACCCGGGGCGGTTCAGCTGGGCCAAGGGAGTCGTCGGGGCCGTGCAGCGGGTCCAAGGAAAGGGCGGTTTCTGACGGGGATATCGGGAACTGAGGAAGGAGACGGTAGATTAAGGGGTTCTCTCTCTTATTTGACGATTCTTTGACTTATATTCTTCACTTCTCCACTTCACTTTTTCATGATTAACGATACATACGGACCGCTTGTTAATAAAACGTTTCCCATGTTTTCATTGTATTTGTTCGTTACACTCTTTTTTAATAAAGACTCGATATGACTGACTTGTACACCCGGCCTCCCAACCTTCACCACTTATGCACCAAACTTTCAGCAACACTTCGCTCAACAAAACAACACCCCAGAAGAGTATATCAAGTAACATACCAACACCTCCCGCCTCCATTTTTGTATATTTTTCCTTTTTTTAATTCCTTCTCCCTCTCCTTCTCCTCTCCCCTAGTAGCTGCGGCCGAACATGACCCAGCTCTGGGCCTTGCTGCTGCACTCGGGGTTCAGGCACTTGACCTCGCCCGACTTGAGCTCGTCGTTGGGCTGCTCGAAAGGAATGCACAGACTCTTCATGCCCATCGTCGGCACCTTGAGGCCGTCCGCGCCAATCACCTCCTCGTCGCCCTTGGTCAGCTCCTTGATCCGGTCCTCGCACTTGCCGTCCAGGCAGAACGGGATCTGCACCACGTTCTTGCTGTCCAGCGCAGGCACAACCTTGCTCCAGTCCTTGATCACCAGCCGGTGCTCCCGGAACGACTGGTCCGCCTTGTCGTACAGCGCCTTTTGTATCGTCTCCAGAAGCTCCGGCACCGCCGTCGCCAGGTCCGCCAGCGGCACCGTGCCCTTCTCGCCCGTGTCGCGGCGCGCAAAGCTGATCACGTCCTTGGCCGCGTCCTTGGGGCCGAACTCGAGCCGCAGCGGCACGCCCTTGAGCTCCCAGTCGTTGAACTTCCACGCCGGCGTGTAGCCCTCGCGCGCGTCAATGTCGACACGCACGCCCGCCTTTTTGATCGCGGCCACGAGCTCGTCGCACTTTTTGACGTGCGCCGCCTTCTCCTCGGCAGTCATCTTGGCCGTCAGGCCGACGGGGATCAGGATGGCCTGGATGCGGCTGACGCGGGGCGGCAGCACGAGGCCCTTGTCGTCGCC
This sequence comes from Raffaelea albimanens, assembly GCA_002778245.1. Classification (NCBI taxonomy): domain Eukaryota; kingdom Fungi; phylum Ascomycota; class Sordariomycetes; order Ophiostomatales; family Ophiostomataceae; genus Raffaelea; species Raffaelea albimanens. The sequence goes on from PCDJ01000001.1 coordinate 2,360,690, forward strand.
GTGGATCATGACCATGACGCCAATGACACGCGTGGACAGACCCCACGAGTTCTGCCACACGTGCAGGTGCTGGCCCTTCTTGTCCGGGTCCTCGACGGTGATTTCAAACATTTTGGAAAAGTTCTGGCCCAGGCAGTGCGAAGTGGCGCCCTGGATGCCGCGGCCGTTGGTGGGGATGTAGCCCTCGACGGTGGTGGTGTAGTAGCCGCCGGCGAACTTTTCGTTTTCAGTCTTGCGGCCGCGGACGACGGGCACGGCGAGGAGCTGTTCGTAGACGCCGGCGTACAGTTCGAGGATCTCGAGGACCTCCTTACCGGCGAGCTCTTCGGTGAGATGGGCAGTGTGGCCCTCCTGCCAGAGGAACTCGCGGGCACGCAGGAAGGGGGTAGTCTGCTTGGCCTCCCAGCGGACGACAGAGTTCCACTGGTTGAGACGGAAAGGGAGGTCGCGGTGGCTGCGAATCCACTTGGCGTAGTAGGGGTACATGACGGCCTCGGAGGTGGGACGGACAGCGACAGGGACCTCGAGGTCTTTCTCACCACTGGGTGTGTTAGTGAAAAGAAGGGGGGGGTTATATCATGTAGATCGCGGTTGGCCGAAGCTCGCGAGATAAGGGGAGGGGAAGAGAAAACAAAAAAAAGAACAAAGCGAGGAAAACAAAAAGAAACGTACGCTTTGGTGACCCAGGCCAGCTCGGGAGCAAAGCCCTCGACGTGGTCCTTCTCCTTCTCGAGCGACTTGGCCGACAGGAACATGGGGAAGCTGGTCTCCTCGACGCCCATGTCCTCGATGTGGCCCTGGAACCACTTGCGGATGACGTTCCAGACGTACATGGCGCCTGGACGCAGGATGTAGAAGCCGGCAATCTCAGTGTAGTAGTCGATCATGTCGGCCTTGAGCACGACCTCCTGGTACCATTGCGGGAAGTTCTCGGCCTTCTTGACCGTGATGCCCACCGTGTCGTCTGCCTTCTTGCCGCCGACAACGGCCACCGTCGACGAGTTGCCGCCGCCACCGCTGCCCGCCTTTGCTGCCTTCTCAGCCTTGGCTGCGGCAAGCTTGGCAGCCTTCTCAGCCTTCTTCAGGGCGTTCTTTGACGGTTCCTTGGACTCTTCCATGGCGGCGATCTCGAGATGTTTTGATTTTCTCTTGGTGTGTTTTTAGGGGGGGATTAGCTGTTCTCCCTTTTTATCGTCGTCTGTTTGCTTTCTCTAAACAAAACCGTTAAACGGGCCGTTGCTAGTGTTGGTCACCTGGGAAGCAAGCACAATTCGCCCTGGAGTCACAGTGTGTTGTATTTCAACAGTCGTGTTTTTGAGTCACCCGGCAGAAAATAGCTGTGAACTTTTTGCTCGTCTGTCTCTCCCCCTAATAATAAATATTATTTGCTTCTCGCGTCCGGCGACGGTATGTGTGCCCCGCACTTTTCAATGCCTGTTAGAGGAGGGGGGGTGCTTCCCTTATCTTGCCCACTATCTATCTCTGCTGCGACGCTACGGGCTGATTGGGTGGCCTGAGCGCCCGTTGTACTCGGTACTCCCCCCTTGTGCTGAAGCCTGGCGGGCGGTCCCCTGAACTGCCATGGATCAACTGATTATCCGGGCGAAAAAATATGCAAGGCAGGCACGACCACCAAAAGAGCTTCCCTCCTGAGCTCTGGAAATATTTCTGCCTGTGAAGCTGTGGCGGCACTCTGGGCGAACAAACGAACCAAAAAGAAAGACACGACCTAGACAAAGACGAACCTCCCCCCTCCGTCCTCGAACTCGACAACACAACCAACGTCGCGTTCAACAGAGCATTCAGGTCGCGACTTGAAGACTCGCATCCCGCTTTCTTTCGTCTCTAACGTCTTTTGCCCCACCCCACACCAGCCATCATGTCGACGATGTTCGAGCAGTCCCGGCAGGGCACCCTGTTCCTGGGCGGCCAGAAGATCTCGGGCACTGATATCCGTGACCAGAACGGTGCGTGCAGGCTGGGATATGCTGGAGAAAAGACCATGCGTGCTTGTTTTTGTTCTTTCTAACAGTATACAGTGCTCGCTACACAGGCAATCGCAAATGTTGTCAAGAGCTCGTTTGGTCCTAGCGGTCTGGACAAGATGATGGTGGACGATATTGGTGTATGTCCCCCTTCTTCTCCTTCCTGTCACACTTTGGATGTAGCAAACACGGGCTCAAAATACTGACAAATCCAGGATGTTACGGTCACAAACGACGGCGCAACGATCCTGAGCTTACTCGACGTCGAGCACCCGGCCGGCAAGATTCTGGTGGACCTGGCTCAGCAGCAGGACAAGGAGGTTGGCGATGGCACAACATCGGTGGTGCTGATTGCAGCAGAGCTATTACGGCGGGCGAACGAGCTGATGAAGAACCGTATACACCCAACGACAATCATCACGGGCTACCGGCTGGCCCTGCGCGAGGCGATCAAGTACATGAATGAGAACATCAGCACCAAGGTCGAGCAGCTGGGCCGTGAGTCGCTCATCAACATTGCAAAGACATCCATGTCGAGCAAGATCATCGGCTCTGACTCGGACTTCTTTGCCAACATGGTCGTCGACAGTCTGCAGGCCGTCAAGACCACCAACAACCGCAACGAGACCAAGTACCCCGTCAAGGCGGTCAACATCCTCAAGGCACACGGCAAGAGCGCAACCGAGTCGATGCTGGTCAAGGGCTACGCGCTGAACTGCACAGTGGCATCGCAGGCCATGAAGACCCGCATCACCGACGCCAAGATTGCCGTGCTGGACATGAACCTGCAGAAGGAGCGCATGAAGCTGGGTGTGCAGATCACCGTGGACGACCCGCAGCAGCTCGAGCAGATCCGCGCGCGCGAGGCCGGCATGGTCATTGAGCGCGTCGAGATGATCCTCAAGGCGGGCGCCAATGTCATTCTCACCACCAAGGGCATCGACGACCTGGTTCTCAAGCTGTTCATTGAGCGCGGCGCCATGGCTGTGCGTCGCTGCAAGAAGGAGGACCTGCGCCGTATTGCCCGCGCATCGGGCGCCACTCTTCTCAGCACGCTGTCGGATCTTAACGGCGACGAGCGCTTCGAGCCTTCGTACCTTGGCCACGCCGAGCTGGTCAGCCAGGAGCGCATCTCTGACGACGAGTGCATCCTCATCCGCGGCACCAAGGTCCACTCTTCCGCATCCATCATCCTGCGCGGCCCCAACGACTTTTCGCTCGACGAGATGGAGCGCTCCGTCCACGACTCGCTCTCTGCCGTCAAGCGCACGCTCGAGAGCGGCAGCATTGTCCCCGGTGGCGGCGCCGTCGAGACCGCCCTGCACATCTACTTGGAAGAGTTTGCCGGCACTGTCGGCTCGCGCGAGCAGCTTGCTATTGGCGAGTTTGCCCAGTCCCTGCTGGTCATCCCCAAGACACTGGCTGTGAACGCAGCCAAGGATGCGTCGGAGCTTGTTGCACAGCTGCGGTCACGCCACGCCCTGTCGCAGCGGACACAGGAGGGTGTTACTGCACCGCACGGCGGAAGCACAGCACCGGCAGGTTCCAACGCCAGCGGCAGCGGTGCCGCAGCCAAGGGCAGCGAGGGCGGTGCCGCATCCGTCGACGACGAGAAGACTCTGGCACGCAAGAAGGGCTACAAGAACTACGGCCTGGACCTGGCCAAGGGCAAGGTGGTGGACGAGGTCAAGGCCGGTGTGCTGGAGCCCACAATCAGCAAGGTCCGGCAGCTGAAGAGTGCCGTGGAGGCCTGCATCAGCATCATGCGCATTGACACCCTGATCCAGCTGGACCCGGAACAGCGGCAGGAGGACGACGGTCACGACCACTAGACGGCAAGAGTGCCGGAATTGACGGAACCCGAGGGCAGTGGACAAAGAGTGCGGATAAGGGAAGCGTCGGGAGTCGTCTGGAGTCGTCTGGAATAAGAAAAAAAGGGACACAATATCATTGAGCTTTTGTCAAGACATATTTGCACGTCATTTAGAGATTCGGCACGGCACCAAGGTAGAAAAAGTTATGAAGTCACATCCGTTTGATTCTGTTGTATGGATGAATCAAGCATCGTCGTCCTTGATGGTGAAGTCGCAGAGCAATGCTTGAAGGGCGTCCACGACATCGTCGACACGATAAGGAATTCATAGTTCTTAAGGGCATCAACGATATCGGCATCTGCGATCTCTAAAGAGCGTCGACGGTATCGTCGTCGCGATAAGACAGTACTTCCTCGAGGGCGACATTGCATTGTCGTCTATTTACGTCGTGTATACTACCATAATTGGCCCAGTGGCTCGCCCAAGCAGTTAGTTTGTCTAGCTGCAGGAACAAAACAGCCCGCGTGGTGCTGTCGGCTTCCCCTCATCGGCCCTCATCGGGCCCCTCGGCCGCCTACTATCGGCTTAACCTGTGGGCAGGCAAGCAACCCCGAACGCTCCTTCCGCATGACGTAAAGTGAAGCGCAGTTGCTGTTTGCGGTGTACCTCCATTTGGTAGCTCCTTCTTTATTCGCATCGTGTAGAACCCTGTATTTGGCGTGTAAGGGGCGGCTTGCGCCTTCTCGTTTGGTACAAGTGCAGTGGGCTGTTGCCAATCATAGACGGACAGAGTAAGATATGTTCTGTTTGTCCACACAGCGGTGACATCTGCAATTCCCGTTAGTCACCGCTGGTCATTTGCAGTGCCGGCCCGATCTATTTGAGCTTCGAGCTGTCCCTCTTTTTGCTGTCCTCGCCAACCAACTTTTCCTGGGTCGCCAACTCACTGCCTGTTGATTTTGGTTTTGATTTTGACTGGAACCTGTTTCACTTTCCATTAGCGTCCGCCCCCCAGCTTTTGTCAGATCTGTTGCCGTCGATCACTGCCGACTGTTGAACCTAAAAAAACACTGGACAACGACGCAGCCAGTTCGCTTCGTCTTACACGAGTTTTGCTCATTCCAGAACAAACATCCGTCACCATGGCCACCAGCAAAGCAGACCTGCCGCCGGCAGACGCCCCCCAGCTCGTCCTGACCAGGCCCACCGACGAGGAGAAGGAGGTCATCTGGAAGCAGACACATCTGATGTGGGGCAGGGCCTTGACGGAGGAGATGTACCTCGAGCGCGAGGTGTACCTGACGACGGTGCCGCTCTCTGTGAACGGCGGCATCACTCACTGGATCCTGACCGACAGCACGAAGCCGCCAAACCAGCGGCCCATCCTGTCCAGCTGCGAGAGCATCCGCAAGCCAGCCCTTGCGTCGTACCAGAAGGAGAAGGCAGCGCCATCTCCCAAGACTGTGGTGGATGGCATAACCCACGGCATCGCCTCCGTCTTTACTGACCCAGAGTACCGTGGCCGCGGCTATGCCGGCCGCATGCTGACGGAGCTTGGCCCCCGGTTGGTCCACTGGCAGGTCAAGAGCGTAACAGACATCGAAAAGGGACTGGCAGCAGAGGCAGGAAAGGCAGAGCCCGAACAGGGCGACAAGGACGAAAAGTCACTCTTCTCTGTGCTCTACTCCGACATTGGCAAGAAGTTCTACGCCAGCAAGGGCTGGGAGGCGTTCCCCAGCTCGCACTACTCCTTCCCTCCAGACGAGAATGCGATTGAAAAGGACAATGACAAGTCCAAGATTGAGCCGCTCGGGTACCACGAATTCGCGGCGCTGTGCGTCCTCGACGAGGCAAACCTGCGCGAGCGCATGGCCTTCCGCGCTGCCGCACACCCCGGCGAGCCCTGCGCTGCCATTGTGCCCAACATGGACACTCTTCTGTGGCACCTCATGCGCGAGGACTACATGGTCAAGCACATTTTCAAGGAGACCCCGACCATCCGCGGCGCCGTCTATGGCGGCCTGCGGAACAAGGAGAAGCGCATGTGGGCCATCTGGACCCGTGGCTACTACGGCGGTCTGACCAACGTCAAGGACAACACGTTCCACATTCTGCGTGTCGTTCTCGAGGACATTTACGACGACGAGGCCGACCAGGTCACCCCTGAGCACGTCGAGGGTTTCCGCGCCATCTTCCGTCTGGCGCAGTCCGAGGCTGCCAAGTGGAAGTGCAACGAGGTCGAGCTGTGGAACCCGACAGCTGCCCTGAAAAAGATGGCCAAGGACTCTGGCCTGCCTTTTACGGAGCACGATCGCGAAGACAAGAGCATCGCCAGCCTGATGTGGTACGGCGACGAAGAGACCAAGAGCGTCGAGTGGGTTGCAAACGAGAAATACGGCTGGTGCTGAGCAGGACGGTGCCTTGCTACGGAAAAGAGTATGAATGTCAAGACAAGGGCGTTTTTTATTATGTTGTTTTGCGCTGTTGGTTTTGTGGGTCAGGAATGAACCAGAAAGGTTTCCGTTTCCTGCAGGCTAGATGGGTGATAAACGAACACGACTGTCGTCGTGTAGAGGAGGCAAACGGGCATTCACTTGCAGACGGTTTGGTTTTTAATGTTCTCCAATGGATGTATGAGGCCACTCGGAGAGAGGAACTCTTTTATCTTTCCATAATGCAACCCTTTGAGATCAAAGTCCGACTACCTTGCAGAATTCCGTAAACTGGACGGATATGGTTTTCCGTATTGGGAAGTGGAGTGGTTGTGTTATATAAAGTTGGCGATGTCCATGAAGGACGTTCTCCTCTCTGTCAACCAGAGACATTTCCCAGTAACCATGACGACAAACACCCACACGACAGTTGCTTTTATCAAGCGTAAAGACGGAATGTCCCTCGAGGACTTTTTCCGCCATTGGGAAGATGTCCACGGGCCTCTGGTGAAGCCCTGGGCCGAGAAATACGGCATGACGTACAAGCAGGTGGGTGTGTGAGGTGTAGGGCTGTATGATCAATATGGAATGCCGTGGTCTGACTTCAAAAAGGTCCATCTACGCCCTAAAGGTGCCAGTCCCGCCCTGGCGCTGTACGACGGCATCGCCGTTTTCGAAATGGGACAGCCAGACACGTTCAAACAGGCCCAGGCGGACCCTTACTTTGACGACGTCCTGCAGCCAGACACGGCCCATTTCATGCATGGTCAGTGCACGGGTAGTGAGACTGTGACTATTGCATAGACAGGACGGGGTGGTCTCTGGTGAAGACAAAGTGGGAGAATCGTTATGCATAAACGGCACATCAGCCCCTTGAGACCCAATGGCTGTGTATCTTTTTTGAGTTTTCTTATACCTGCTGTGGAAGTCATACTTTGGCCGTCTATCAGACAGACCCTCAATGCAAGCACACATGCTGCTGAAATCAACCTGTCCCTCAAGCCCAAAAGTAATTAATGTTGGATTAACTTTGACGTTTATTTCAGTAGTTCACATTTTATTTCATTATCTCGTCGCCCATCTCGTTATCACCTTTTTTTTGTATTTGGGTTTTCTTCTTGTTACACCGTAGGCAATTTTTGCTTTTTTTTTTTGTAAAAGATATTTTCGTTTTCGGTTCATAGAGAGGATATGAGATGAAAAGAGAGAGAAACAGAGAGAAACAGAGAGAAACAGACCTTATGGGAGAGAAGAAAGTAAAGGCAAAAAGTCCTGTTTCCATTTCACGGATCACACGCTCCTTTTCACACTAAGAAACAGAAACAAAAAAAACCCAAGTTCCCTCCAATGCTAGACTTGACAATACATTGGAAAAAAGACAACGACCTAGTACATTTACGCAGTGACGCCCAGAGCGCTGTTGAACGCGTCGGCAGCCGCCTGGCCGGTGGCGGCCTGGGCGGCAGTGTCGGCAGCGTTGCAGGCGTCCACAGTGGCCTGGCCAGCGTCGCACTTGGACCCCAGCTGGCTGCAGATGAAGCCCGAGATCACCTTGATGTTCAGCGCCGAGCCGTGGTTGAAGTCGGCCGCGTCCACGGGCGCAAACGACTCCTCCTTGCGGCCGTCCAGGCCGGCGGCGAACTGGATGGCCGGGTTCGAGCAGGCGCCAAAGTCGAGAGCCGCACGCCGCCACTTGTGGTCCTGGCGACGGCGCACCATTCGCTTGGCAGCACTGGCCGCGGCCGCGTCGCACGCATCCTGCTGGGTCTCGCACTGGGCAGTGCCGCCGGCAATCTGGCCCGCGTTGGCAGCCGTGGCGCAGGCGTTGTGCTGGACAGAGCACGAGCGCTGCAGAGCGGCGCCGGCATTGACAAAGGTCGAGCCGTCAACCGAGAAGGGGCGGGCGGCATCCGCAGCAGAGCTGACGACGGCAGGGGGGGCACCGCCCAGGTTGCCCGTGAAGGACTGGACGTTGACGCCGGCAGCGGCGTTGGCGTTGGCACCAGCACCGGCAGCAGCAGCAGAAGCAGACGAGGCAGCAGACGCGGCGTTGGCACCGGCGGCGTTGGCGTTGGCGTTGGCGCCGCTCTTGGCAGTTGCGGCGTTGGCATTGGCAGCTCCGGCAGCAGTAGAGTTGGCACCTGCGGCAGTACCGACTGGGGATGTTAGCATATGAACGTACGGTCCATCACTGTCTTGTAGACTTACCGGCAGCAACGTTGTCACCGGCAGCGATGCCGGCCACAGCGGTGGCAATGTCGTCCTCGGTCACGTCAGGGACCAGGAGGTTCTGCGAGTTGATGCAGCCGGCGTCGTCGTCAGCCACATCGCAGGTGTTGCCGGCGCCAGTCGGGTCGCCGATCTCGCCAGGGGCAAAAGTGCCAGAGCCAATGGCCAGGTTCGGGTCGCCGCCGATGGAGGCAATCTGCATGGCCACGTTGAGGGCGATCTGGGCGTTGCCCGAGGCCTCGGCAGAGGCAGGGTCCTGGTGCTGGGTGATGGCAGCAATCTGGGCGTTGACGGCAGTCTCGTTGCACAGAACCGAGGCAAGGCCGACAGAGCCCGTGTTGCGCTCAAGGGCACGGTAGATGATGGCGCTGGTCATGCCATCGACGTCGCCGGCAGCCTGGGCGTTGGTGAAGGCCTGGTCGGCAACGATCTGCTGCAGGCAGTCGAGGTTCTGGACGTTGGGGGCACCCTCAGCTGCGGCCTTGTTGCCGAGCAGACCAAAGACAGAGTCCTGGATCTCGAGGGGGTTGTTCAGGTTGAGGGCGGTGTTGACCGTGTTGATGATGTCCTGGTGAGCGTGCTCCTGGGGCACCTCGCGCTTCATGACGGTCTTGTACAGAGAGATCTCCCGGGCGGAGGCAACACCCACAAGGGCGGCGACAGCAGCAGTGGTCTTCATGGTGACGGTTGGGGGGTCTTTGAATACTCAAACAGAGAAGCAGAATATATAACAAAACAGTTGAAAATGAAGGGCCGGCCTGTTGGAAAAGGGGTTTTTTAAAAAAAGACAACAAGAAAAGAGTGTCAAGAATGAAAAGTTCACAGAACTGTTGTAAAAGAAAGAACGAAAAAAAGGAACGAAGGAATGGAAACTGTTGAGCAAAGTGACTGACGAGAAAAAGACAGAAAAAAAAAACAAGACGGGAGAATGAGGCTTTATGTACTGTCACGAGCACTAACACCACGCAGTACACACCATCAGAAAATAAGGTCTGCCAGGGGGGCCACAAAAAAAGCAACCAGAAACCGGGGGGGGGGGGGGGGGGGGGGGGGGGCTATAGCGGCGACTAGAACAGACCAGATGACAAGAGTGAGGCAGAAGAGCAGAGATGACAGGGTTGGGCGATCAGGTGTAGGACCGCACTCCTTCCCACACTCGAGATGGGCGTGCAGGAGACATTGACATGCAAGCAAGGGGGTACTGGCAACTTGGCAAGGAAGGACACTGTCGACACTGTCTACGCAGACGGCAGGCAGAGGCAGGCCGTCCATGTCCAGGCCGTGTCTAGAAACACTGCAGCAGAGATGACGAGGCGCAGGCCACGCTTGCCACCTGCATCGGCAAGAGCCCTGTCCGGGACGAGATGCCATCTGGGGGAGAAGAAGAGGAGGGGGGGTGTGAAGAACAAGGGTCCGGCCGGTTCGCAAAACGAGAGCCCAAAGCGTCCTCTCGGTGGCGTGTCTGTGGTGCGGTGCCTGCCCGCACATGGCGTCAGGCCAAGCCATATCGTACTCTTGTGTTGCTCTTCTGGCGCTCTTCTGCTGCTTGTTTGGTCCTGAACAGACGGGCAGACAGGGGGGTCGAGAGTTCATTCGGCAAAAGCCTCGCTCACATCAGGACGTCATCGTTCAATGTTTGGGATGACAGGGGTCTGGCAGGGCGTATGTGTCTGGGGTAGTGTAGGCAACCATAAACTCAAAGCAACAATGAACAATGCACGTCCCACGTAGTAGCCGGCCAGCGTCCGCCCGGGGCAAGGGTGGCGTGGTAGGGTGGCACTGACGGGGGCGAGAAGGACGAGAGAAGCGCTCAAGAACGGCGTTGAGATGCGTGAGGCACTTGCATCCTGTGCCATCCTGTTCCATTCTGAATGGTATCACACGCTACTGCACACGGGCCGCGGTCCCTGTCGCCGCGAGGCAAAGCCTTGGCCTCGTGAGGCTGTTTCGGGGAAGAAAGGCCAAAGATTCCTGGCTGTTAGGCCAGATCCTGGCCAGCTTTGGACAGCTGCCTGGAATCGTACCAACGTAGTGTCAGTCATCATCTCTTGTCCCTGGCGAGTGTAAAGCCGTCGCATATTGCAGGAAATAAAGTCCTGCCATCGCAAGTTATCAGGGGTGATGATGATGATGGCAGGCTGGGATGGCCTGCAAAAAACTCGCCGCTGGTTAAGAGGAGCCATTAATTGACTCTCTCTTCACCGTCTTTCGCCGACATGAGTTTTGAGTACATTTGGGCCTTATTTGGTTGAAAACCCCACGGGTGTCTGAAGCGTATCCGATCAGACTGTCGATGGCACGTCGCATGTCTCATCCGAGCGGGAGCCGCAAGATGCCGTCCCGTGTTTGGGGGGGTTTTGAGTTTGTTGCTGCTCGGGCCAATAGGGCACCAGCACCGCTTGGACACAACTTGGGAAGGAACGACCAGAGACCACTTCTGTGTACCTTCCTTTTCAGCAAACTATGTCTGTGACGTTTTCGGGGGATTCTTCAGACAAATCGCAGACCGCTCGTGAGCATTTCTACTGTCTCGACATGGACATGATAGAATCCAATCATTATCACCTCGTTAACCTCGGCTTGACAAGATGCCGCTCAACAACAACGGACATTATTTTCAGGCTTGTCTTCTACCTTTTTTTCTTACCTTTTTTTGTTCTCTTTTATCTCGTATCGAGTTTCCCATAATGCAGGACGAAACCTGGGGGATGTTCTATGCTCTTGGAGCCATTGGCCATCGGCTCTTTCCTTCCTAACTGTGCGATTTCCTGCCCAGTCTCGAGATCTTTTAACCCGGTGGCAATTTCGAGTTGTTGCTGGCCATTTCTCTATGCTTTATAGGATCTTCTTTGGTCATGCAAATTTGCATGTCGAACTTCAGACGAAAAGCGAGACAGGGCGAGATGAGAAGGGGCAACCTAGCAGAGCAGCCAGTTTCTTCTATTCTTGCCAAAACGTCGAGGCGGCTGCTAATTCACAGACTTCCAAGTAGTGTTTTGTTTGTTCAGACGCAGATAAACAAAACAAAATCAGATGTGGGAAAGACGGCAAAGCCCTCCAAAAGCAAAGACCACTGACTATCGTCACCGAACCGAAATTAAGGACTCGTGGTCGAAAAGATGCATTTACAGGCTTTAACCGTGATGATCAGTGATGGAAGATGGACATGCGTATGTGACTTGCACCTGGTGCATTTAAATATCATAAAAGGCAACAAAAGACAGAGTCCCCAAACCGGGCTGACATCCCGACTGTTTCCACAGTTTCTTTACTGTCACGCACCGGCCATCGCAACCATACTCTGCATCCTGTGGCCGCAGTCTTGGACTCACTCCAAGGGGTTTCCATCTATGAGAGCCGAAAAAAGAACAGAATAGAGAAATGATCGGCTGGCTCATTGCATACATAGTGGCAACAGCTTGTTGTGTCTGATCTGAAACCTGATACACAAACGTCACAACCAGACGAACATTGGATTTGGGTTTCGCTGTCAAGGCGGTTTAGAGCAGGTGAAGGGACGACAGAAAAAAGGATGGCCCATACACATACTCCCCTCTCTTGTTTCGGCGTCATCCTTTCCGTCCCAGTTTCTTTTGGTTTCCATGGAACTTGCTCTCCATTGTGCATCCAGACACAGCACGATCGAGGATTGATGTCTTGTTTTGTTCATCTTGAGCAAATGAAATAAAAATAAAAATAAAAATAAAAAAAGCCCACCTTTCTGTCCTCTCAGCGATTTACCTGGGATGGAGAGTGGTGATTGTCGTAGTCTATTGCATGTTTACTCTTGCCGTCCAGGTGGGCGGTTCTCGTGTCTGCGTTTTGTATTGTTGCCCAAAGTGTCACCAGGTTCCTTTTCTTCTAATTTCATTAGAATATTGATTTGAACACACAAAAAGAAACAGTCGACAAAAAAAAAGCAAAAGGAGATGATAAGCTAGAGCCAAACACAATCCAAAGGGAACTGGACACAACGGAAAAGAATGCAGAAAGTCCCCCCAACATATCTACAGATGCTCTCTCTCTCTCCCCCCATCAGAGTCTCCTTTTGCCTCTGACCGACATATACCACCGCGTCACTGCCCTGTCACCTTCAGACACACAAAAAAACAAAGGGCTCACTGAGATTCTTCCTCCTGTATTCGTACATGTATGAAGTTTTTTTTTCTGTCTTGTCCTTATTTGTATAGGTCTAGTATTTTTTTGTTGTTGTCCCAATATATCCCACACACACACATACACACACGCGCGCGCGCTCATTCTCACACACTCGGTATTTCCCTTCATTATCTCTTTTCTCTCTCCCTTTAACCAATCACAAGCTTCTCGTCATCGGGGAAGTCGTATTCCGGAATCTCGAGGTTCAGAGGGGCAGGGCCTCTTCGTATACGGCCCGAGATGTCGTAGTGGGAACCGTGGCAGGGGCAGAACCAGCCGCCGTAGTCGCCGGCCTCGCCAATGGGCACACAACCCAGATGGGTGCAGACGCCCAGCATGACCAGCCACTCGGGGCGCTTGACACGGTCGGCGTCGGCCTGGGGGTCGCGCAGGGACGCGACGGTGACGGCGTTGGCCTCGGAGATTTCCTCCTCGGTGCGGTGGCGGATGAACACGGGCTTGCCGCGCCACTTGATAATGACGTTCTTGCCCTCGGGGATCGTGGAGAGGTCGACCTCGACCTTGGCCATGGCCAAGACATCAGCCGAAGCGGACATGTTGACGAGGAATTCTAGACTTGTTAGTATGAGTCCACGCGTAGCAGGCAGATGATAGTCGTCGACAAGAGATCGGGACATTAATGCCTCAACGGCAGACTGCAATGGCAATGCCATTGTTCAATGCCATTGTTCAATCCATCGTCACATTGTCACCCCTTCCCTTCACTTCCACCATCCCGGATCGCCGGAGCACCGGGAAAACACCACAGAAAAAAAAAACACCTACCCTGGATTGTCGACTTGGCACCGGCAGCGGTAATGGCGCCCATCGAGCCAACCATAAAGTAGCCAAACAGCGCATTGGTCGAGGGCTTGTTCTTGGACACGTAGTCGCCAAAGCTCGGCACGGTGTCGGCCTTGGAGGAGCCGCGGAAGGGGCTCTTGAACGTCACGGAGCTGCCGTGGGCGGCATCGCTGCGGCGGCTGGCCGATGTGCTAAACGCGGCGGCGCCGGTCACCGCTCGTGATGAGGCTGCTGCTTGTTGGCAGCACCGGGGAGCCGAGCGCGCCAGCATGCGCGAAGCCGTTGTGATGGGAGCCATTGGGGGGGAAGGGAGGGATGGGCCGAACAAGAAATGCAATTGAGAAAGTCGAAAGTCGAAATCGGAATCGGGTCGAAATCGGATCCAAGTCGACGTCGGAGGGGAGGGGAGGGCGGTCTCGCGAGAGGGGGGGGTGCGCTCAATTGGGAGTGTCGACAAGAGGGAAAGATTTATGATGACCTGAGGTTTTTTCTGGGTTCGGACTCGTTCGCTCTTACTCTCCATCTCGGAAAGCACCCATTGGCCCTTGTGGGCAATTTTTCGCCCACCTGCAGACGCTAAGCAGCCCAATCAACTGGCAAGGTTTCGGCGCCTCAGGCAGCGAAATGCAAATTGCGCATCGGCGATTGGCTGGAGCGCTGTGGACCCAAACATGCGGCCACATTTTTCCGGTACTGCCCGAAAAATACAGCACGAGAGCCAGCGGACTCCGTAAGGCCGATGATTTGCTGGGCAGCGGAGCTCTGCTATTCTGTACACGTGATAGTTGACCTCATCGCGAAACGTGCGTGCATCGTTTTCAGGCAATGACAAAAATGATATTCAAAAGTGTATTTTATTCTATTGACTTATTTGTTCCCTAGTGCAACCGTCTCAGCTCCTCGACAATGTTGCGCAGCTCTTCCACGCTAGGTCCCAGCCCGACCGCCACCGCTTTCTGTGTCTGCTCGTCAAAATCGAGGAATCGCTCCAGCAGCTCGCCATCGAGGAACCGATACGGCTCCGCTGCCTCGCGCTCAGAGTTGCGGAATCCCCGGTACGCCGAAAACTTGATGTCGCCAGGGCCCTGGATAACATCGGCAATCCTTGTCTGGAAACGCAGCAGCATGTCCTGGTCCTCAGAGGCCACCGTGCCGAACATGTAGATAGAACCTTCGACCTAAAGAGTTGAGAGTCAGTAAAAAAAAGAAAGAAAAGTTGGCACAGAAAACAATAGGGCTGTCAACATACTGTAGCCAAAAACGCCCTGGGGTGGATCTTGGCGTTGGGGCCTGCTTGCACGGCAATCGGGCGGATACGATTGACCATCTCGCCCAGGTTCATCTCGCTGGTCAGCTGCAGCTGCCGCTTTTGCTCGGCCGTCACGCCGTCTGGGTTGCGCGCCAAAACCGACAGGTTCCCGAACCCGTCTGCTTCCAGCCAGGCTCCAGTTGACGGGTCTGAGCCCGAGCCAGACGTGTCTCCCACATAACCCACAGCGGTCGCCCAGCTGGCCTGGTAGTACCGGGCCAGTTCGACCAGCTTGGCCGGCTCGGCCTTTGACACCTCGATTTCGTTGTCGTTGACCTCTGCTGCCTTGGCTGGAACGAACTCGACCAGTGCCGTGGACTTCATCATATCGCCAACAGCAATAAAGCGAGAATGCACGGCCAGGTCGATGACATATGTGGCTGTCCGATATGAAGCCACCTTGCGCAGCTTGCCAGACATGCTCGACGTCTCCGTGAAACGGTAAACCATGACCGTCTTGCTGAGACCGGCAACAATCAGGTGGCCACCGCCTTCGCTCTCGGCATTCTCCATCACAGCTAGGCACCTGCACGGGCCCCGAAAATGATGTGCCGATACCAAGTACGGGCTGCGCTCGCTGTCAACACCCAAGACGAGCAACCGACCCATAGTTTCGTCATAGTCCGTGTTCACGGCGGACACGAAGCTTGTGCCCACCAAGAAGCGTTCGCTGAGGTTGCCCTGGGCATCGGGCAATTCGGCCCGGATGACGCACTCCACCAGTTCCGAGGAAGCTGCCGATTCGCTGCCGTCGGAAAGCTTGAACGGTGTTCCCTGTGGTTGGAAGACCACCTCGTCAACCAGCTTGATGGAGCTGTGCACATACTCGCGGCCGTGTGCGAGTACGCGCTGGATGCAGCCGACAGCAAAGACACGTTCAGCAGAAGAGTAGGCGATACGGCGGATGTTCTCGCCCATTTCAATAGTGCGGACGTGGGTCTGCTTTTGCGTATCCGTACGACACAGCTTGATCTCGCTGTCAGTGGCGACGGCAATAGCGTCAGGGAACGCCTCGGTATCAAAGGGGCAGACGAAGTTGGCGTCTTCGGCCGTGACCGCTGCGTAGACGATGCGGCCCTCCGAGCCATAGATCAAGCTGGGGTGTTCAGTGGTGGCAAAGATGTTGTAGGTCCCGGTCGTTCCCTTGGGCAGGAGGTGTAGCCGCGCGTGGCGCATGCCCAGGACAATGCTCTTGCGGCCCGACGTCGACAGGTCGGAGGGCGAGACGCTAAAGGTGACGACGTTTCCATCGTCCATGGCCACGAACAGGGTGGGGCCCGAGACTCTTGGTGGGAGCACCTGGGCCAGCACGATGCTTCGGGGCACCGATGCGTTGTCCTCTTTCCGGCGCAAAGACTCGCCGCTATGGCGTGCCTCAAGTGTGGCCAAGTCTACCAGGGACACGGAGCCGGCTTTCCATAGACCGACAACACCCGTGTCGAGCAGAGGCGCCGGTGCAGCATGTATGCAGGCAATCTGCTCGTCGGTGGCAACGTCTTTGCTGGCAGCCACTTCCAGCGTGTTGCCCTTGTCAAGCCGGAGAGAGACCAGCCGAGAGCCGTCGATGGACAATATGGCCCAGCGGCCGTTGGCAGAGGCGCTGGTAATGGTCTTCCCGTCGGGCGGCGTCCAGTCGGCAACAGTCATGCCACTGTCAGTGTCGGTAATGTAGACGCCGCTCGGGGTGATCTGCAGTAGGCGATCGGTGCTGCCGCCCAAGTTGGAGGCCCACAGGGTATGCGCATCAAGGGCTAGGCCAGCGAACTTTTCGACTTCCTCAATGGAGCCGTCAGCAGTAAACAGAAAAACACGGGTCTCTGTCAGAAAGGAGGCAACTAGGGTGTCGGTCTTGTCTGAGGAGCTGAAGCTGGACCGCAGTGAGAAGAGGCCACGAGCGTCAGGTATGTCGCCGAGGCTTCCAATATCTTCGAGGCCGACACCACTTCGAACGCTGCGCAGAGTCCCGTCCTTGTGAACGCCACTGCCTGTGACTAGGCGAGCCTGGCCGGAAGAGTACTCGTTGGCAACCTGCTGGTCGTCCTCGCGGTTACCCATGTCCATAACGGTGAAGTCGAGGATGGGGCCAATGTTGGGCAGCACCTGCAGCAGCTCGCAAAAGTGGCCGTCTTCCGCCCGCAAGTCAATGCGGAACAGCTGCGAGTCGCCGTTGTGAGAGCCGACAAAGAGGGTGCTGTTGGCCTCAGTGTAGACGAGGCAGCTGGCACGTGAGGTGTTGCCAATCGGGCTGACATTGAGCTCGCTGACGACGTCGCCCGTGTCGGCGGCCACGATGATGGTCAGCAGGTGCAGCACGCCGTAGTCGTCGGCGAGGAAATAGTGAGTGGAATCGTAGCGAGCCCATGCGACAAAGATGGAAGCGGCTCGCAGAGGGCTCTCGACGGTCCGGTGCGTTGTGTCGTCAATGTATAGCAGGCGGGTCTCGCCCACGACGAGCAGGCCGCCCAGGTGGGCCTTGGCGGCTGTCGTGTTGCGGACGTTGTGTCGTTTTGTAGTCGTGGCGTCTTCGATCTTGTCGACCGGGATCAGCATGGCAGCGCCTGGGTCGTTGATGTCGATGTCGATCTGGCGGTCCTTGTGGGGGTCGAATTTGGAGGCCACGGCATTCCGGTCGTCGGCAGTCAGGCGGTATGACGACAGCCGCGACTCGGCCCGGTCGGACTGTGACTGGTAGAGGAATGCAATCTTGGGCTGGCCCGTCTCGGAGTGCAGGAAGGTGCAGGCCTTGACGAAGAGCTCCGACAGGCGCACTTGGTCCATCCAGTCCAGCCGGCGTGCCTTGTCGCGGCGCGGAAGCATGCGCAGCACCGACAGCACGCCTTCCCACAGCAGCAGGGCCATGTAGCGGCCTGACGGATCGACCAGGCAGCGGTCCTGGCTCTGCGAGTCGCGCAGGTGCTTCTCGCCGTTGTCGTGGAAGCTGTCGACCGTCTTGAGCGACTCGGCAGTGGCGTCCCAGGCCAGAGTGAAGTACTCAAAGCGGTCAGTGCCGACAAACAGCAGCTCGGTGTCGGCGTCCTTGGGCCGCAGAGCCTGCAGCATGGTTATGGTGCCAAAGACCATCTGCGAGTGCACGAGGGAAATGCGGCTGTCCTCTGCAAAGCGCCATATCTCGATGCGGTTTACCTTTCTGGATGGAGTCAGCAGCAAGCAAAGAAGCGGGCAGCACGGTAGCGCAGGCTTACGCTATTACTATGCTCTCCTCGACGGGTGAAAGAAGCTTCATGTGCAGAGCGTGCCGGACGCTACTGGGGCGGTGGATGGGGGCGATGTACGCCATGATGGGGGAGAAGGGTTGCTCGAAGAGAGCAGAAGTGAAGAGAAAGAAGAGAAACAGGCAGAAACAGAGGCTACAGACGGATGAGGCCCGGCTGGTGATACATATGCACAAATGAAAATGCAGACAAAAAGAAACAAGCCCAGGCCGTAAATGAGCAGGCGGAGACGCCGGGGGTGGTGGTGGCGGCGACGATTAGTGGGAGAGCTGCTCGTCGATGAGAGCCTCTGGGGGTGAAGACGAGATATCACTGCCAGAATGACGATGCTGTGACAGCGCGCGAATCTGCCGGAGTTAAACAAGTCTCAGCGCGTTAGGTGCGAACGTGCGGGCCCGCAACCGGAAGTCGCTATCCCACTAGGAAGACATAGAGGTATTCACCGCCTGCCTGTTTTGGACAGTCTGTGTGAGCGAGTGGGGCCTGAATTCTGAAAGCTTCACCTTTGTGTTTAATGGGTCCAAATTGTCACGAGCCTTGAGCTTCACTTTTAAAAGGCTTCCCTTTTTTAGACGCTGTTTTTTTTAAACACCCTTTTGGGGAGTGGTTTTGAACTTTTAACTTTTTTTTTTGCGTTTCTAAATTTTTTATCCTCTAAAGCTACATACAAAATAAGACAATCCAAAAGCTAGAAGCCAAAAATCAAATCCAAATTAATGCCTCTTTCTTCAATCTCTTTCCAAAATTTGCCAACTTGTTGAGACCATGCACAACTGTTATGCCCACAGCCAATTATTCTCACCAACCTCTTTTTGTTGTTTTTGTTGTTGTCTTTATGCTCTGTTTTTTTTTTCCGCGCCCTCTCTCTTCCTTATTCGTCGTCTTCTTCTTCTTCTTCTTCTTCCTCTTTGTCGTCGTCTTGCGTTCTGTTTTAGGTTCTGTTTTCGGGTCTGTTTTCGCGGGCGAGGGCCAAGGGCAAGATGAGCGGCCGTTTCCAATCCGAGTGGTAGACTGCAAACAAATGCTCGTGGCGCTCAAAGCAAATGCCGTAGTAGTTGGCGACACTGCGGACGTAGACGAGCTGCTGCATGGGGTCGACATCGGTCGAGAACCTGTCGGCGTTAAAGGTCAAATAGCCATTGGCGATGACGGCTTGAAAATCCCTTGTAGCGGTGTCGTTGGCCAGGATGGGGCGTCCGTCGTGCCTGTTCTTGTGGAAGCCGCTGTGGGAGGTGTGGATGTACCTGAGGACTAGGTCCTCAATCCTTCTGACAAGGTTGTAGATCGTCGTGGACTGGTTCATGAGCTGCCAGAGCCGAGGCTGGCGAAGGCCCGTTCGCAAGGCAGCTGTGGTCGACTGGAGTGTCCTGGTCGGAGAGTTTATGGCGATAACAAATAGCTCCTCGTATGTCTTGAGCGGAAGAGTAAGCACGATACGGAAGTTGTCTTGCTCCTCTTCGCTGCCCTCTTCGTAATACCAGCTGTAGGCATTGTCGGTTTGACCTTCGCCATCATACTCTCTGTTGCCGTAATCTTCGTAGCGATCGACTTCCTCCTCGTCCTCGTCCTCGTCCTCTTCGTCTTCTTCGTCTTCTTCGTCTTCGTCTTCTTCTTCTTCTTCTTCTTCTTCGTCTTCGTCTTCTTCTTCTTCTTCTTCTTCTTCGTCTTCTTCTTCTTCTTCTTCTTCGTCTTCTTCTTCTTCTTCTTCTATAGTTCTATAATGCGTATGAATATTGTACAACATTTGCGCAGACGTGAGTGAGCCGGTTTGGTTGGTAGGGAGCGCTTCTGCTGGAGTTGGCATAGGAGGAAGTTCAAGAAGACCGGGGGGGTGGGGCGCGTCCCTGGCCATACGAGCACGAAGAGAGTCCATACTCGGGATATCCTGTAGAAGGTTGGTTCTGTGAGTGGTGGGGAGGCTCTCACCCTTGGCGTTGGTCTTTTCAGATGGCATTGTGAAAATAATGTTGGACTGTGTGTGTGTGTGTGGGTTGGGGGATGGGGGGAGAAAAAAAAAGAACAGAGACGAGGCTGCAAAATGAACTCATTATATAGTTTCGAGTCAAAATAAAGTTCACACACTAAACTAAAGTTTTCAAACAGTAATTCTCGAATACTGTAGATACTGTACAAATAAAGTTCACGGCAAGGCTCGTGGTGGATTTCAAGGGCAGGCCAAAAGACCCAAGGGGTTGATGGTGGCACAGTTTGCAGCACAGTTTGCAAACAAAGTTCAGAATAAAGTTCAATAAGGAGTATACAGAAGGATTCATGAATCATTGCGTACAATTCGTACACGCGGCTCAAGGCTGAGTTCAAGGGTCGTAGCGATGCCACGATGAGGCTGTCGATTACCCCTTTTGGCACACAACTTATAACCAGAGCCGGCCAACCAGGGCGCAGTGTTCCGTGTGGGGCCAGGGGGACGTTCTTGGTAGGCGAATGTCAGGTGATTTGACAGCGCTGTAGGACATTGTATTTCGCGCCCCAGAAAATCTGTCTGGCAAGTTCTTTCCCCGCATCACAGCGGCCTAGACTGAACCTTCATTGCCAGGAAGCCTACGCGTACAACCTACATTGCCCGCGCCCTCGACACGCCGCCTTGCAGACATGGTTCGCGCTATCCGGGGAGTGCTGGTCGAGTGCGACCCGGCCATCAAGTCGATCATTGTCAACATTGACAGCGAGGCCCACGACTTTATCATCGAGGACCTCGACGAGCAGCGGCTGATCATCAAGGAGAACATGATGGATGCCCTGAAGCGGAAGCTCGAAGACCGTCTCAAGGAGACGCAGCAAGAGGAGGAGGCTTCGGACTCGAACTAGGCGGAGTGTCGCTGGCTGAGGAGGAAGGAACAAACCGGTGGAAGATTGCACAACTCGCCAAGTACGGTCCCATTTTCACAGATTTCGCAAGCAACACCTGGGTCGAAACACCTGGATGACATCATCCTATCTATTGGGGGTCAACTACTGTTTCCCCTTCGTCTGCCGACCCAGCATGGTCGTCATCCACAGCAGCATCCCGAGCTCGCCGACATTCTCGCACCACTGCGTCAGCTGGGCCATGACCCAGCCGCTGCGGTAGACCTGTCTGATCTCTGGACTCTGGACATCGCCTTCACCACAGCCTGGCTCTTTTTGTGGACCAGACTCCGTCCCCTTTCGCAGAGCAATCAACTGTCCGAGATTCAGGTCCAGGTCCATTTGCTGCTGGCCCTTCTCCTGCTTCTTCTGCCGCTGCTGGTGCGCCGACGCATTGGCCTCCCGCACACGGGCCTCCCACTCCTTGTCTGACAAGGACGGTCCCCAGAGGGCACGATGGCACGGAAGCGGCACAGCAAACGATTCCGGGCAGGCCATGTCTTGGGGGTGGCGGATGTCGATGTCGAGCAGGAGCTTGGTAATGTACAAGATGCAGGCCATTCTGGGGTGTTGTTAATAAAAAGGCAAATCTAGAGTTACGAATTAATGAAATACACTCAAATATACCTTTTTGCACTTTCAATCTGAACCCATCGCTGGCGTCGAGACGTCGAGTCGCCCGGCAGTCCTGTGTCGGTCCACTGGAACGTGCCAAAGAACTGCTGGGCCATCTCCTCAATGGTCACCAGCAAGAAGGCCGTGGCATTCTTGTCAACCGTGTCTGCATCTCCGGCCTGGAGAAGGGCGTAGACTGTGGCGGCTTGCAGTGCGGCCAGCAGTGTGGACGAGTCGTACGAAGTGTGCTATTGTAGCAAAGACAATGACGAATTAGTGTCACCCTCGAGTAAAACACGTAGAAACCTTGAAAGGAAGGGACAGAATTAAAAAAAAAAAACAATTTAAAGGCAAAAGGGAGATGGGGAAACAGGGGTGGGATGGAGACATGAAAGGGACAAAGGAAGAGGGGCAAAAAAATAATGGACAGGGAGTGGGAAAGGTAAACCGAGAAAGGGAACGCAGAGGGGAGGGAGAAGATGGGAAAGGGGAGTTCGTAGAACATGCCAGATTTCCCCGGCAATCCCTTACCTCTTCGTACATGTGCCGATGGTGCGAGTAAATCTGCTCCCAGACAAAGCCTGCACTCCCTGGGGTTTTGGTGTAGAACATTTGTAGCAGACTGGAGCAGATAGCTAGTGGCTCGGGCAGGCATTGGTGCGGCTCGCGTGGTCGACAGTTGTAGGTGCTGCTGCCACACCCAAAAACACAAAACGGGTGAATAAATGGTGGAAGCTGGCTGCCAGAGACCAATAGACGCGGATATGCCAGGATCTGGCTGACCAGCACCTTGGTAGTCAAGTATGTTTCTGGTGATACAGCCGGTGCTGTTTTGCGGCGGGCAAGCAGTTTTGTCTCATAGGCGATTTGTTTTTGGTGCAGTGGCCGTTCCCTGGCGGGCGGCGGTGGTGAAATGAGCCCGGACATCGTCACTGGTGGGAAGAGAAGAGACGGGTTCAGGAACAGAGGGGGAGCGTTGATGCTGCTGGCGTTACCAAGATACATCCCAGAGTCCCAGGCAGACATCGTAGGCTGCAGTGCTTCCAACGGTGCAAACAGCCCTTGTGGATCTAGATATCCTAGTGGCTCTGCCATGGCCACGGCGTCAAGGCCAGTCCATGCTGGACTGAACATGGCCATGCTAGATTGGCTGTCCGAGCTTTGGTGGGAACGGCCTTGCTCTGCTGCTGCAGGTAGAATCGCGTGTGGCCCAGTTAGAGCAGCCTTCTGCCGGGCGTCTGCATTGATTTCCTTGTTTTGCCTTTCGTATTTCTCGGGTGCCCCCTTCTTCTCTGCCGGTTTGAGAGAGCGCAGCCGCCTAGCTTCATTTGCCCTGATGGCCGCGGCCGAATGGTCTGGGTAGACGCACTCGAGGTCCCTGTCCGCACACCGCGAGCAAGGGCTGGCCAGAGAACACCGGGCTTTGGCTACGCGGCAGTGGTGGCACACCTTGGTCCGGGGAATCGGCATCCTGTCTGGTTCCGGCTGATTTCAAAGCTGGAGAATATGGAAGAACTTCTCAGAGGTAATGCCTGCTGAAACAGATAACATTCAATTTCCTAGAAAGTGGCCGGAATTCCGAGGGAAAAAGTGGAAGATGTTCAAACAAGCCTCCAAAGATGTGACTTGATAAAGAAACAAAAATGTCAGCGCACACGGGCGCTAAAGCCATTTTCCCCGGAGTTGGTGTCCAATCACGGGCCCCGCATCTCGTTGTCTTACACGGCATCGCGGAGTTGGAGTGGGTCCTCGAAAGCTTGCTTCCGGCCAGGATGCAATGACAGGCATCGCGAAATACGAAACTCGTAGTATTCCTATCCACGAAATGATGGGTAGCATTTAAATATATAAATGCAAAGTACTTCCAAATATAGACGAGATGGCAGCAAGCGTCAAAAAGACAAGGCCCTTTGGGCGAGGCAAAATAACTTCAAAACCGACATTCTTTTTGCTCTGAATCTCTCTCATTCTCGACATGTCTCCAAAGATTGTTCTTGTCACTGGCTGCTCCTCTGGAGGTGCTGGTGCTGCCCTTGCCGAGGCTTTTCTCAACAAGGGAGGCTACTTTGTCTATGCCACTGCCCGCACGCCAGCCAGAGTCCCGGCTTCTTTGCACTCGTCTCCAAACTCAACGGTCGTGGCCCTGGACGTGACGTCTGCCGACTCCATCAAGGCCGCAGTGGAAGCTGTCGAGAGCAAAACCGGACCGAAGCTCGACGTCCTCATCAACAATGCCGGCCAGGGCCTGAGCCTGCCCGCACTCGACGTCCCAATCGACGCCGCCAAGCGCCTGTTTGACCTCAACTACTTTGGCCCCCTGGCGATGCTGCAGGCGTTTGGGGATATGCTGATTGCAGCGCGGGGGTGTGTCGTCAACGTGTCGTCAGTAGGCGGCATGATTCCGTTTACTTTTAGTAGTATGTCCCCCCCATTATCCATACGCCTCCGCACTCACACCTCACAGGCACGTATAATGCTTCAAAGGCTGCGTTGACCCAGGCCAGCGAGACGTGGCGGCTCGAGCTCGCACCGCTCGGCGTCCGCGTCATCACTCTTGTCGTCGGCGGCATCGGGACCGAGTTTCTGGCGCACAATGCCCTGCGCGAAGCCGCTCTCCCGGCCGGGTCGCACTACGAGTCTGTCAAGGACATGATCGAGTACACTGGACCCAGCACGAGCAGCCGCTACATTATGCCTCCGTCGCAGTTTGCCCAGCAGGTGTTGCACAGTGTAGAGAGCGGCGCCTCTGGCAAGGTGTGGGCAGGTGGCGGAGCGGGCATGGTGCGGACGATTCTGTGTCTTTTCCCACAAGGGATAATCGTGAGTATTAAAAAGAAAACAAAACAGAAAAAAAAAAGGAAACAAAATAGAAAAAAAAAAAAGGAAACACTAAGAAATACTAACTTCAACTAGGACGCCATGGTCGAGAACATGAAGCCGGTCTCGAAAAAGCTGGCCGAAGAGCACAAGAAGAAATAAACTACTGGAAGTTGTAGCATTTAGGAAATCAAAGTGGTATCGCAAATAAAGTGCAAAGTGCAAAGTAAAATAACAAAAGCGTCTCCCCATTTGCATACGTTTCGAGACAAACAACAGTAAAAATCATCGATCCCACCCTTTTCCATTGTTATACATATAAAACCAACTTCCTCAACCTTACTCTCTTAAAAATCCAGGAATCCCGTCAAGATTTGGCCGGTTCATGGATATCCCATTGTTGTCCTCTCGTAGTGCCATCTTGCCGCCCTTGACTTCGTAGTGTGGTGTTGACTCGCGCATAGGTGGTTGTGTAGACGACCCGCCTGCTCCGTTGCCGCTGCTCGTTCCACCCCGGGATTGGCCTGCCTCTTCGTCTCCTGCAGCCCGTGACCGACCCGTCCCGCCACGGCTGCCAGTCACTCGGGTGCTGCTCACACCGGCCCGCCAGTAGTTGCCAAACGGAAGCTGACTCTTTGCAAACGGCGACCGCATACCTCCTCGTGGTGACGAAGATGAAGACAGGTTGCGGAAACTGTCGTTACCACTGCTGCCGCCGCCGCCTCCTCCGCCTCCCCCTCTACGACTTCTCCCCAGTCCAAATGGCAACCGGCTGAAAAATGACGGCGATGACGACGGTGATGCGCCATTGCTTCTGCCCTTGTTGACTCGCCGTCTTCTGCCCCAGAGCACAAACATGACTGCAACGACCATGACAGCCGCTACCGAACCAACGACTGGCGCGGCAATCCAGGCCCTGCTGTTAGCGGCAGAGTCCGCTGCGGGTGGCGCTCCATCAGCACCGCCAGCAGTGCCGGCGACTGCTGTCGTTGTGGACAACTGTCCGGACATTGTAGACACTGAAGTTCCGGTTGCAGTCGTGGTTGTCGTGTCGCTGTCTCCGCTCATAGTCACCGTGATCAGCTCTGTAGTCGCCAGAGTCTGGCTGACAGAGTCGCTCACAGAAGTCACGACCGAGACGATTGTGCTGGTTGTTACACTGACTGGCGCGGCACTTGCGGTTGCGGCTGGTGTGGTGAAAGAGGCAACGCTTGTCGTGGAAGTGGCGGGTGGTGCAGCTGCAGTGGTTGGCGTAGTTTCAGGGGCTTGAGGTGCTGTTAGCCTTGCTCAAAGTAACTCTCTCTCTCTCTCGCGCGGGAATACTTACTTGTGCTGCTGCTGCTACTGCTGGGTGCTGGTGGTGGCGGCGCTGGAGCCGGAGCTGGTGGCGGACCTGGCGCTGCTGCGGCGCCGACGACGGCCGTGTCGATGCCAGTATCTGCAATGGGGGCAGGAGGACCCGTGTTCTTCAAGTAGCAGTTCTTGAAGCCTTGGGTAAAAGAGGCGTCGTAGGAAACTCCACCACAGCCGCTGGTGTTCGAGCATTGCTCCATGCAGTCCTCAAAGGAGGCAGCAAACGCCTGGACCATGTCGCCTCCATTGATAATGTTGTTACAGAAAAGGTTGAAGTTCATGTCGCCTTGCGCAGCCGAAGATCCGAGGGTGCCACAGTTGGTTGATGCATCAGGAAACTGGCCAATGGCCGCGTTGAGAGTGTTGGAAGGTGTTGTCTGCGCCCCAGGTGTAAGGTCGGCCTTGAGGGAGCAAGTGGTGCCATCGAATGAGACTGCCTCGCACTTGGGATGGAACGAGGCACAAGCATCCGCACATTCACCAAGTGTGCCGACAGTTGTTGAGTTGATGACCGAGCCGTCGACATCTGCACCGCAGATCACAGTGAATTGTTGAATGGTGCCAACAGTCGTCCCATTTCCCTGTGGACATGAACTGTCGCCGGCCGGTGCTGACGGTGCCGGTGCTGGTGGTGGGGCCGGAGCAGACGGAGCTGGAGTAGGCGGATCTGGAGCTTGTGTAGGCGCCGAAGGTGGACCACCACCCCCTTCCCCATTACCTCCCCCATTACCTCCTCCCCCTCCTCCTCCGCCAGGCCCGCCTCCACCTCCACCAAAGCCCCGACCACCACCTCCGCCTCCTGGACCTCCTGGACCACCCGGTCCATTTCCCGGTCCACCCCCGGGGCCACCATTACCAGGTGGTCCGTTCCCCGGCCCATTACCAGAACCATTACCAGGTCCTCCGAAGCCACCCCCAGGGCCCTTCCCGAAACCGCCGCCGCCGCCACCTTTTCCTTTACCCTTCCCAAATCCACCACCATCGCCGGCATTCGCAGTTAATGAAGCATCGTCGGTTACAACGTCGGCTGCTACTGTGGGAGCGGCTACAGCTGGGTCTTCTTGCCGCCAGTGAACCAGCTGGCCGCTCCGTCCATAAAGGATCGGAAGGCGCATCTCGTCGAGTTGAGGATGAGCCCAGAATCAATAGAGTCGGTCGTAATGGCAATCGATATTTTTTGTGAAAGAACGACAAGCGTTAAAAGAATGAGGGCGGTGCCGGGTGAATTAATCTAAAAGAGAGTACTGCCTGCAGTGAAAGAAGCCAAAGCGAGTGTCATGGCGTAAACAAAACGAACAAGCGATTGTATATTCGAAACGAGCGAGATGTTTGTCGAGATCAAGGAAGAAAAGAAGAAAAAAAAAAGGAACAAGGGAAGAGAAGCGAGGCATCGGCATGGGAAAGAGGAAAGACTCGGGTCAAAAGGTAGTTGAACTCTCTGGCTCTGAGCTAGGCGAAACAACTCTTGCCAGAAGAATGGGTTGGCAGCGTCCACTCTTTGCTCTTGCGACGTCCATCATCGCATCGGCGATCATATTTCCTTGAATCAGCGATGATCTCTGCAAGAGGAGGCAGCAAGCGAGGGGGAGCAGAAACAAAGAGCAAATATCTCCGTGTGCCGAGGGCAAGCGTGTCGCGAGGACTGGACTAGACCGCACCAGCAGGACTCTCGAGAGCCGATGGTGCACCTTCTGCGTGAGCATATCGCCTGGGGAAATGTCTGCGTGCCATGGATGCCGAGCGATCATTGACTGATGCCTAGACAAAAACACACTGTTGACATGCGTCTCATGTTGAGATGAGGCAGAATGCATTGGGTCGCTGCACATCTTCGGCATGCCAACCACAACCAGACTGTCGGCTACATTCTTCAGACATGTGGCGGGTAAATAACGAAACATGAGACGGCCACAGCAATGGTTGTGGCGTTCCAGATGGTCGATCCCTGCATCTGGTTTGTGTACAGTCCGATTACAGAGAAGACGCTGTCAAAACGTGCCATCCCGTGCCGAGCCTGCAACTGCAGGTGCGGATGTAAAGTAGGCGATTTGCAAAAATGAAAACAATATGGGGCCGCAGGTTGCATCCGCGGGTGATTCAGGAACATAGGAGCTTTGGGCGACAGAGGAAAATAGGAGGAATCGGCACCATGCTTAGCCCGTCCATGGGTAAATCGAGCTGTGCAATGAGAAGTGCCATTGTTTTCGAGAGACGCGATGTCGTCAAATGGTATTTGACTGCTAAAACAAAACAAGCAGGCGAGGCAGCTCAAACGACGACGAGACTCAGTAGCGTTTTCGAGTATGTGGCAGAGTATGATAAGAAAGCCAAGCAAGCCAGTATGGTATGCCTGGTCTCCTGCTTATGAGTCGTCAGCATCGGCACGCAAAGAAGATATAAAAGGGCCAAAAAGGAAGAAAAGAAAAAGAGAGGAACGACACCACAGAAGCACATCCCCCACATTTGCAAGGGCTGGTTAGATTTTGTTGGTAATGAGGTGAATTATGTTCGCCAACGGCGGGGGCGAGCATGGATTCCCTGGCCGTGAATGGTCTGCATGTTCTGCATACGAGCGCGCTGCATGTCTTTGCTGCGCATATCGTGGCTTGGAGTAGGTGCACGCTCGGACACAGATCAGACCGGGCACCCCTGGGGACAGGAATGCGAGGCCCGAAACAACAGCACGCAGATCAGGCATCTAAGCATAAAGAGCGAACGAGACAAGTCATGTGCAACGGGCCGTGGTGTAGGATGCAATATCTTTGATATAAAAGTTGAGGTTTGGGGGGGAAGAAATGAATAGGAAACGGCAGTGGCCCAAATGCCAAAACAGACAAGAGCAGTCTTCCCAAGACAATACCGTATGATAAGGCTCTAAATAGATTCCAATCCCAATGTGCCTATATGAACGCCCGTAGAGTGCATACACATATAAAACAATGCCAAAAGGATAAAGCAAAATAGCTGTAATCGGCTCTGATCGGAAAACAGATGCCTCCAGCAGCCAAAAATATAAAAGGTCAAGAAGAAGTGAATGGGAACAGAGGAAACAGACAGACAAAACCAAACAAAATGCAAAATCAAGGTTATCTCGCGGATGGGCGCTGGCTTGTGTCGTACCCTCTCCTAGGGTTGCCGATGCCACCAGGTCGCAGCAAGGGTTGTGTTTCGGTGGCAGCGTCGCTGTCTTGGCGATCAATAATGTCCGAGATCTCATCGGGCGTGCTGCCGTAGTGCTCGGGGTGGGCACTGTACCGGCTGGGGGTGCTGTCGTCGAGGCGAGCTGAACGGTAGGACAGCACACGGCGATACAAGGGCCGCTTCTTCTTCTTAGGAGGCGCGGAAGCTGCGCTGTCGTTGAAGTGTGCTGTCGCCCCGTTTCCATTGGTATGGCCATTGCTGGCGTTTGCCTGGTCGATAGCATCCTGGGTCTCGTCCATCTGCCGCATGCGCACCAACTCGTAGTAGATGCACATGGTCAGAACGCTGCCTTGCATGATGGCAGTCAACAAAAAGATGCCCCACGAGCTCCAGCCAGCCCAGCCAAGACGCGCAAAGAGACTCCCGGCAAACAACAGACCACCAGGCGTTTGCATACACATCATGGGAATGCTCAGGCTGCCAGCATGCTTAAGGTGGTAGGTGGTGTAGATCTGCGGGATGTACTGGACTGCGGCAAGCAGGGCAGCCATAAGGCCCAGAGCATTGGCCCAGCCAGAGAGAGCCCGCGGGAAAACAGTCGCAAAGATAGCGGTAGCAACAATCACAATGAGGCCGTGCAGCAAACTAAGGCAGGCCACAAGGACAGCCGTCTGCCAGCGCGGCTGCTCGTTGCGGATCTCGTCCTCGGGGATGGGGACGTTTGCGTCGTCGTAGCGGAAGAAAACAAGAAAGAGGACGAGGCTGGCGGGCCGATTAGTCAGTATGAGCTGTAGTCGTTCTGAACCCAGAAAGCTTACATAAAGGCAAAGCAGATCCACTGCACGCCCAGCTGCGCAATACCGAGCAGGCCAGCCATGCAGTGGAACGTGTCCAGCTCCTGGCAGCAGGCGACATCCTGGCGCGACTGCGGCAGGGTGAGGATGTTGGCGAACCCAGAGGTGGCAGACGTGACTCCGAGAAGGACAAAGTACGGAGAGATGCCTTCAGACGTGCCGCGGACGATGATGCGGTAGTGCTGCGGGAGATAGGAAACGAGCATGCCGACGAGGATGACACTGTTGCGTGTTGGAGGTTGGTTAGCCTGGGAGCAGAAACGAGGCAGAAAGGCAAAACAGCAGTCGGCAGGGAAATACAGGCGTCGCAGCAGCTGGCGGCGGCAAAGGGCCCGAGCAAGCAACAGGCAGAAGTGGCAGAGACGGCGATCGTTCGCAGCCATGGGAACGGGGGTAGCGATCGAGGGGGGGACAAGAGAGGAAACCACATACATCGACACTATCAGATTGAGCACTCCAGGGGTGCGCAGTTCGTCGCATCGCGTCAACGGGCCGGACGGGTCCATTGCCAGGGCATCCATGGTCGGCAGATGGCTGGAGCTGGGGAGGGCAGAGGAGCAGCGTTCGAGGGGCAGGAGGCAGGTCAGACGAAGTCGGCTTGTTCGGCGCTGGCTTCGCGAGAAAGGGATGCGGAGTACGGCGACTGTGGAGGTGCGGAGACGGGTCACCGATGATAATTCGAGGCTAGGCGCAGCGACCAGCCGACACCATGGCCTTTGCAGAGAGTGAGACCGAAAGGGTTCCGTGCAGATCGAAAAGGCGTCGGTGCCAGACCAGGGCGGGTTGGGGGAGAGAAAGGAAAGGCCGAGAGGGAGATGTCATACACCGCGCACTGCCTGACGTGGGGGGGACCGAGTGGCCCCAGCCACAAAACACGAGCCTAGCTAGGCAGGCGCGCCCACTGACTGGCCACAGCACAGATATGCTTTCCGCGCTAAAAGACCAACGGCAGCCCCACTGGAATTGGACGGGGTGACGCCATTGTGGGAGCTACAAAATTTAATTCTCCCCGAAACTGGCCCGCGATAAAGTGCGCCCAAGAGCAAGCAGCAGCACCACAACCAGCGACATGCAACGCGCCCTGGCCGACAGGTAGCCTCATGATGGAGGCCGAGATGGGCGATGGTGGCCAGACGCAGACAAAACCTCGGGTGAGGCTTGTCGCCGCCGACAAGACCTACGCCAGCGAACGACGCCCCGACGTCTTCTACAAATCGGCACAGTGGTACGTCTCGACACCGGTGATTTTCACATGATTGTGGTTGTGATCCCAGCTTGGCATTCCATGCTAACCTCGCAGGTCTGCTGATGGAACGACAGTTATCGCATCGACATCGGACAATTGCATCCTCAGCTATGTCCTGCCGCAAAATCTTCTCGACCCGCCGGACGAGGACGAATCCGAAAACGCCAGAGACAAACCCGACGAATCGCCGAGAACAGCATCGACAGGCTACCATCGGTTGGCTCCCCAGGGACGCTTCAGCCACCGAGTCCCGGCTCATGCTATAGCCCCGGCTCCCTACTTCAGCCTTGCCCATCCGGCCGCTCAATCGGTCCTCGTCGCCTGCCGCGACCTGCCGATCCAGCTCTTCCCACTGTTCCCCTCCGCGCCGCAAGACAATCATGACCAAGACTACGAAGAACCGTCCTCCTACTCACCACCTCTTGCGAGCTACCCCCTCATCAAGACCGAGACCGAGGCCTACCTGGGACCCCAATCCCTGCTCTGGCCAGCACCCGGCACCCATTTCGTCGCCGGCACGACCAACCTGATCGCCCTCTTCGACGCCAGCCGCACATGCAAAGACCCGCCAATTGTGCAGATCCCCACGATACCGTCGACGCGGCACATACGCAAAGGCAATGGGATTGGCATGCGTGGCGTCGTTGCTTCGCTGAGCATCCAGCCGGGCAGCAGCCAGGACGCTGCCGCGGGAGCCTTGGGTGGAGGACTGGTCGCCGCTGGAACGTGGACGAGGAGTATTGGGCTGTACGACCTGTTCCGGTCGGGAGGGGACTGTGTGGCCACATGGAGCGTCCAGAACGCCGAGCAGGGTGCCGAAGAAAGTGGCGGCAGCGGCATCATCCAGACACTGTGGAGCCCCTGTGGGAGGTACCTGGTGGTCAACGAGCGGTGCTCGGATCGCCTGCTGGTGTACGATATCCGCGGGTCGGGAAAGCTGCTGTGCAGCCTGGCAGGCCGAGAGGCGCGGACTCATCAGCGGATGACGTGCGACGTCTATGCGAGCCAGAACGGCACTGGCGAGAGCCCGTCGTTTGAGGTGTGGGCCGGCTCGCAGGACGGCAAGGCGGTCGTGTGGGAGAACATTGGCAGCCAAGAAGGCATGGTGCAGCCGTCCTGGGACTGGACAGCACACGGAGCAGCCATGGGAAGCACGGTGATGCACCCCAGCGGCTCTGTAGTGGCGACGATCGGCGGGTCATGGGAGCTGCGCCCTACAAACTACGACAGCAGCGACAGCGACAGCAGCGACAGTAGCGATGACACCTCTGACGAGACGAGCGACGACTCGGGCGATTCAGATGACTCGGATGGGTCTAGTGACAAAGACTCGAGCGATGCGAGCGGCTCAAACAGCTCTGGAAGCCGTGGGCATTCTTCATACGGTCTGAGGACGACGCGCACGACGGCGGATGTTAGTCTGAAGATCTGGACTCTGGTTTAGATATCAACGCAATGAGGCCAAGCATTGTCTGATTTGTATGATGCCCTATAAAAAGCTGCTTGTACAAAATGTGTGAACAATTTATTCTTGTCTTTTTTTTGTCTTTTTCAATTTCCTTTGCTTTCCTTGCCTATACCCGCTTCTTGAACCGAACCCAGCATTCGTGCTCCTGTTGTTGTTAGCAAAATGATATTCAAAGCATTTCGTTTCTCTCGATTTCTTTCTTACCTTGACCTTGTCAAAGGTCTCGTCGGAAAACACTTCGAACCGGCTCGTGATGCCGGGGCTGATCCCGTCTTGCCGCTCCGGCAGCTCCGTCGTGTACGTCCGGTACAGCGCCGCCAGCAGCGTCGTCATCTCCGCCATGGCCAGGTGCATGCCGATGCACATCCGGCCGCCGCTCGAAAAGGCCCAGAACCACTTCTTCATCTCGGCCAGGTCGCCGAGGCCAGGGCCGCGCTTTTCAGATGACTCTTCCCACCGCTCAGGCTTGAACGCCAGCGGGTCAGGGAACACTTGCGGGTTCCGGTGCAGCGTGTACGGCGCCATGCTGACGACCGTGCCGGCAGCGATGCGGTGGCCGTCAATGACAGTGTCGATGGGGGCCGAGCGCGGCTCAGAGGCCGGCAACGGCGCGTACAGCCGGAGCGCCTCCTTGATGACGGCGTTGAGGTACGGCAGCGTGTCGGCGGCCTCGGCGGGCACAGGCTTGCCGGGGGAGGCGGCGCTGTCCACCTCGGCGATCAGCCGGTCGCGGTAGACGTGGTGCTGCGGCAGCGACAGCGCCCAGAGGATGAACATGAGCGTGTCGCTGGTGGTGTCGATGCCGGCGAGGAAGTGGTCGGCCGCCTCGGAGGCGATGTCGAGGCCGTGGAGGGGAACCTTTGTCTTGGACGAAGCAGCCGCCAGGCTGTGGCGCCAGAGCTTGCCCATGATGGAGAGGTCCGTGTCGTCGCTGTCGCCGGCCGACAGTGTCTTTTTCTCGCCGACCTCCTCTTCAAAGCCTGTCCACGCGCTGAGGGCGTGTGCCCGGATGCCCGTGTAGGTCGTCGGCTTCTGCATGGGCAGCAGGCCCAGCCGGTCGACGAGCTTGCCGCAGACCCCTGTCTGGCCGTACAGCCACGTGGTGAGCCCTCTGAGGTGGACCACGAACCAGCTGAGCTTGCGCCGGCTGGGGTCCAGGATGTCGTTGAGCATTGTCCGGTCGGACTGGTTGCCGCGTAGCGCGTGCGTGCCGCCGTGCCGGTCGCCGTACAGGAAGCCCGTGATGCTGTCGAGGCTGAACCAGTGCAGGCTGGCAAAGATCTCCTGGTCGACAAACGAGCCGCGGGCGGGCACGGTCTGGGCGTCCATCTGCTCCTTGACGAGCTGCAGGAAGCTTGTCACGTTCCGTTCGATGAGCGGCTTGGCGATGGCCTGGGGCGACAGGACGGTCGTCTTGGAGTAGGCGTGGGCGAGCAGCTTCTTGCGCTCGGCGTGCTTCTTGACCTCGGCAAACGTGAACAGATTCTGGCGGCCGTAGACGTCAAACATGCGGTAGAACGAGGTCCGCTCAAACCCGGAGCCGGCGCCGTAGATGGTGCGCAGGGCGGTGAGGGACGAGAAGGAGACCTCGTTGGGCCCGATGCGGACGGCGGAGCCGTAGCGGTTGTGGAGGGCGTGGATGGTGGGCGTGCGGGTGCCGCGCCAGTCGTCGAGGGCGAGGCGCCATTTGGTGAGGGCGTACAGCTTGGGGCCGGGGACGCCGCGCAGAGGGGATGCTACCAAGGGGATATAGACGAGCCAGACGAGGGCGAGCGTCACGGCCAGGACGGCAGCCACGGTCCCGGGGTAGTCTGCCAGGACCTGGACGGCTGGGCAATGTTAGTATGGGTGGCCAGGAGGGAGACTGCAGGAAAGAAAGAGAGCAATTGTTTAGCAGAGCGTCAGTTACAAAGGGGGAGCAGACTTACCCTCGTGAACAATTCCGCTGGTTGCCATTGTGAGGATCGTGGGTGTTGATACAAGTCCACCAATCTTGGGTATACAACATACAAATGAAAGCCACGAAAGGCGGCCATGGGTTTCCTTTATCCCAAACGAGGTCCGAGAAATCCAAGCGCCTCCCCCCGCATCCGGTGCCATTGCTGTGGTCTCTTATCATCGGGCAACCCGCCTATCAGTCGCATTGGTTTAGCAAAAGGAGTCATCGTGTTAGTGGGCGAACTATTTAATGGACCTGAAATCCGGTCTCAGTGCTGAAATGCTAATGTAATGCTGATATCCGGCCCCAAGAGCCCGTGGCTGTACGCGCTTAAATGGATTGTCTTGCCGCAATTGGGACTCTGGGCCCGGCAGTGTGTCTGCTGTGCCGGCAGTTTCCGCCTCGGCCGTGAGATGTGCGGGTATCCGGAGGGGTTAAAAAATGTCGGGCCAGCCGACCGGCAGATAAGACCAAGAACAGAACAATTGTGTAAGAAATAAGCTTGCAGAAGTAAGTATAAAAGACCGTGTTTCTATTGGTCTGCGTGTAAGTTTTAAAGCCAAGGGTTGGTTCTTAAACAAATGCCCTATGTGAGCTGTAACGTTTTTGTTATTTTGCTTTTTATTTACTGATTTATACTGTCATCAAATATATACAATACTTCCTGTGAGATTGAACATAAATACAGGGGCTTCATCTCCAAAAGTAAATCATACCCTCTACAGGTCAAAAAACACATCCATCAGCTCTGATGGGACGGAAAAGTAGTCAAACATGACAATGCCGACCCGCTTGCCCTTGAGCTCCTTGAGGACCGGCACCAGCTGGTGGTTCACGCCGCCCTTGGGCGTCAGCTCGGTGCCGTTGCCCAGAGCCTGCACGATCGGAGTGTCGGGCGGCAGGTTGGCGTTGTTGGTGCTCGACGCAAACGTCCAGAACAGCGAGTCCGGCGCCGCGTCGGACGCCGCCTTGGCAATGTGCGCCGCCGTGGCGTTGAGCTTGGCCGCAATGTTCTCGGCCGCCGACGAGCCGACCGGCGTGTCGGGCGTGTAGTAGTCCTCAATGTAGGCGGTGAGGTTGTGCTTCTGGTTGTAGACGAGCTCAATGTCGATGCCGTTGTCGGTCCAGAGGTCCGGGCTAAAGTGCAGGCCGGGCAGCGAGTCGGTGTACGACGCCGGCAGCTTGTCGAGGTCGAAGCGGCGGAACAGGTGGATCTTGCCGCGGGCGCAGCCGAGCGAGCCCAGGCGGTCCTTGGTCTGCAAGAAGTACTTGCGCGCGGCCGGGCTGGTGAGGGCGTTGTAAAAGACGAGCTGCTGGTCGGCATTGTTGGAGGCGTACTTGGCGGTGCCGCTCTCGTGCTGGAACGACAGGAACAGCGTCTCCGTCGGGTGGTCGTCGAGCCACTGGTAGAAGCCAAACAGGACGCTCTCCAGGTTGGCCGTCTCGGACTGCAGGGCCGACGCGTGGTAGAACACAATCGTCGTGTTGGTCGGGTCAAAGGCGTAGCGCAGGTCAAAGGCGCGCACGCCAGAGTCGAGCATGTCGATAAACGACACGTTCTGGCAGCGCAGCGCCTCGGGCACCGGCACGGTCACCAGGTTGACGTTGGCTGTCAGGCTGAGCAGCTTGTCCTGCGTGGCCTGGCTGTAGTTCCAGGTGGCACTGTCGTGCGTGCCGGGAATGTTGAGGTGTGTAATGGGCGTGTGGTCTGGGTGTTGGCTCATCCAGGTGGCACGGCCGCCGGTTTTCTTGACATATTCGCCAAAGATGGGCTCAGCGTCGGTAAGTACCTTGTTGAGGGCAAAGTCGGACAGAGACTGGGCAGACACGCTGCCCAGGACCGACAGGGCCGCAGTCAGGAAGAATGTAGGACGCATTGCGAAATATGCTTTTTCTCAGAACTGATTATGAAGAATGAAGGGTGGGAAGCAGTTTGAAAACAAAAGGGCTGGCGGCTCAGATTGTTGTATATCCCAATTTGTGTGAGTGCTCACAGTGCAGTGCGAACTATGCAATGCTTTGCAGAATCCCTTGAACTTTGTTAAAGTTCAGCCAATGTCGCCACCAGACAGTAGACGATAACAACAACACGACTGTGTTGTTGATATACTGGTAGTACTAGGGCTTGACTCTGGTCTCCGAAGCTCGACAGCTTCATGTGGGATCATCATTCCTTTTAACCCCAACTTGGACGTTAGATCTAAACGGCTGCCCGCCGTCGGAGGACAGAGCTCCCACCCCCCAAAACGCACACTAAAAGCTTCTCTTCTTCCCGTGCTTCGTCGAGAAAACAAAACAATTTCAATCCCACTTGCACATGGCTTCGAACCCGTCCAATAGGCGGTCCGTTTTGCCTGACATGGTTGGTGCCTGTGCTTGGTCCCCCGGGAGCTTATTTCAGTCAATAAGACGCCCGTGCCGCTCACACGTGCGCCGACATGCCTGTGAACATGCCCCACTGTTTAGCCTGGGTGGTCCTGGGTCCGTCGTTTTGACGTCACCCTGGAAGCTCGGGCATCAAACCGGTGCAGCAGGGCAAACATCTCTAGAAAAGAAATGTCTCGCTTATTTCACCATCTCAACGTTTTCCAGAGCTTCGGTGACGACTCGTCCGATCTTCGCTGGGTCCAGACCTACTCGTAATTCTCGGCTACTTATCCAACCCTATTGATTCTTGATCTTCCATTCATTAGCTTCACGATGAGATCTACCGAGTATTGTGTAGCAACTATCCAGTCACCCTAAACCAAAAAAAGTTCGCTTCTGGAGTATCCAAATGCAACAATCCATGCAACCGAGTGTGTCCACGTTTCTCCTGTTCATATTCAATTACCCCCCCTCTCCCTGAGCTTGCCCCTCTACATGCTGTCTTCCATCCGCCGGCTGCGCGTCTTGACCCAATTGTCGTGGTCGGCTTTTCCTCCTTTGCCTTCCAGACCCATGCCGCGCTCCACCCATTCCTTGCTGCCCATGTGGCTCAGCCGCGACAGAGCACGCCCAAAGGCAAACGCCTCCTCTTCGCCCGAGAACAGGTTCGAGCTCTTGAGCGACGTAATGTTGTGGCCGTCCATGCCCTCCACCAGGTTTTCCAGCGCAGAATCCACCTCGATGGCCTCTTCGATTGCAGAACTGGCAGCCGCAGACGACACAGCCGGAGCGCCCTTGGCCTCTTTCGCCTGCTTCTTTTGCTGGTCGTGCAGCGACTCCATCAGCTCGTCCTTGGACACAAACAGCTGGTTCAGCGGCACCTCGGTCGTCAGCACCAGCTTGGCCTGCGACTCGTACACCGCATCGATAAACGTGATAAACCGCCGTGCCAAGTCGCGCTGCCGGTACGTCATTCCTGGGCAGTCTGAAATGATAAACGCGTCGTATGCCCGCACCAGTTCCAGGAAGTCGGCCGCTGATGTCGGGCGGCCAATCAGCTCGTCAAACGTGAACCAGGCGCAACGTCCGCTGACTCGGGGCACCTGGATCTCACGGCCCCACACCATCTGCACCTCGGAGTGCGGCTCTGGCTGCTTCGGGTCGCCCAGGAACCGGAACCATTTCTCGACGTGCGT
Organism: Raffaelea albimanens; assembly: GCA_002778245.1. Lineage (NCBI taxonomy): Eukaryota > Fungi > Ascomycota > Sordariomycetes > Ophiostomatales > Ophiostomataceae > Raffaelea > Raffaelea albimanens. The sequence goes on from PCDJ01000001.1 coordinate 2,398,515, forward strand.
CTTTGCGCCCTCGTCCAGCGGCGTGTAATACACGCCCGATGGCGGGCGGGGGATCTTGCGGTAGTCGGTCGGCGAGTCCAGGTTGATGACGTGCAGGCGGTGCTTGAGCAGCTCAATGGCCGGGATAAACGACTCTCGTTGCACGCCGTTCTTGTAGAGCTCGTCGGGGTGTCGGTTGGACGTGGTGACGAGGACCACGCCATGAGACATGAGTGCCTCGAGGAGTCTAAAGGTCAGCGACTGGAACGGCAAAAAAGAAAGAACAAGCCGTGATGGAAGCAATGATGGCGGCAAGCTGGAGTGTCAACAAATGAAACAAGAGGCTTCACAACACCCACCTCCGAAGAATCATGGCGTCTGCCACGTCGGTACACTGGAACTCGTCGAAACACAGCACGTTGCCCTTCTCGGCGATGTCTGCCGCCACAAACGGCACGGCGTCGACGTCGTTGCCGTACTCCATCTTCATGCGGTGCAGCCGCTTGTGAACGTCCTGCATAAAGTTGTGGAAGTGGATGCGCGTCTTGGACCGCACCGTGCTCGGCAGCGTGTCGTAGAAGAGGTCCATAAGCATCGTCTTGCCGCTGCCCACGTCGCCGTACAGGTACAGGCCCAGCGGCAGGTTCTCGGGGATCTGTCCGATCTTGGCCTTTTTGCTGCCGCCGCCGCCAAACCACGAGCCCAGCAGCGACTTGGGCTGCGGCTTGATGCTGTCCAGGCTCGGGTGGACGACCGGTGGTGCATGGTAGTTTTTCAGCTCGTCATGCATTCGCTGGAGGGATTTTATGATGCCTGGTTGTTAGACAACAAGGCAAACCAAGACAAACCACACCGACGTCTGTCGAGCTCCTTTGAGATACTTTGAGCTCCCACTTCGTACTCTTTCACCCTGCTTCGAACTCCTTCCTACTTCACCTACCTCGTTGGTGCTCGTCATTCCGAAGCTGGCCGCATGCCACTCGCCGGTCGTACTCTTGCAGCGGGCCAAACTCGTCGTTGTGCTCTGTACCTCGTTAGAACTGTACATTTCTACTCCCGCGGTTTACCCCACGCACCAGTCTTGGTCTCTTCTGCTGTCGCCACAGAGGCATAGTGCTGCCGTCTCTGTGCCGAGGCTGTCCATGAAGGCCCCGCGCCGCCGGCTTTCAGCACGGCTAGTGCCGCGCCCGGCGGCAGCAGCCGCGCGCTCGACTGCGTATGAAGGCAGCGGGCACATATCGGGAAAGAAGCAGTGTTCAGAGCTGCTGTTGCTGCTGCTGCACGCTGTGGCCGGCGGCGCTGGTAATAATGGTTCTGTTGGAGATGTCCGGCGAGCGGGGTTGCGGGCGAAGACGTCGCAGACGACGAAGATGCGGAGGAAGAGGAGGAGAGTTGGAGGAGGCGGCGGCGCGAAAGAACGGCAGCGGGGGTTGTCGATGTTGCCATCATGGCTGCAACATGTTGGTTTTGGCGAGCGCTGTCTATAAATGTGCGTGGGTCGTAGTCGCGATGCAGAAAATCAAGTAGGACAGACAAATGTCTACATCTATGTCTAGCTGTACTTTTTTGGGCTGCCAGATGTGGGAGAAATCCGGGGAAGGAGGCAATTACGCCAAGGGAAGGAGCGACCGGCAGCAGGCTCTTCTGCTGGGTTGTGCTTTCTTTTTTGGGACGGACGCTTGGGGAAATAAACGAATTGAAGAGAAGGATTTGTGTGAGGAAAAGACACGAAAAAAGAAGGGAGCCAACCGACGACAAGCAAAAGGTAAAAAAAAATGCCCGCGGGCAAAATTAAATGAGCGACAGTATCGTAACCCCCCAAAGAAAAGACGTCAACGGCAGAGAAACCCCCAAAGTTGGCGGGATTTAACGGGGCGGTGATCCAGTCAGGGTCCATGAGGGGGATCTGTGGGCGGGAACAGGGTCTCTTCCAGCGGTGTCCCCTCCCGCGCAGCGGCCAATCACCGAATGCCGAAGTGCCCCGACACGGGATGCTACTGGGCATTTCTCCGGGCACACAATACAAACCTGTTCCTGCCGTGCTGTGGGGGGTAACTCCTGCCGGGACGATTCATCTAGAGAAGGAGCCAGCCAGATTATCTTATCTCGATCGTATCCCGCGCATGGTCAGGCGGAAGTTTGTGCATCATCAAAAGACATTGTTTGCATTCATTTTTTTTTCTGACTTTTCGCTGGCCTTTTTGAGATGCCGAGATTCGCCCTGTTATTGATATTCACAATGATTTCGCGATTGGGCTATCTGCTGATGGATGAATATTTTCTGTCGTCGTGACTATCCGAACCGACGACGACGTCGTCGTCCACTCGCTGGCGTTCAGGGTGCCCAGCCAGTAGCCGAACACGGCCGGAGGAGCCACGCCGTCGGTGGCGTTCTTGGCCATGGCGGAATAAGAGGCATACGTCTTGTTGGCGGCCGGGTTGATGACGTTGTACATGCCCAGCTTGCAGTGCACCGTGACGGCACAGTAGACCACCATGGGCTCAGTGTTGTTGACCACGACGCTAAAGGTGGTGTTCTGTGATGTGAGCAAAAGTTGGCATCCAAGAGTATCGCCCATACTTACACTCTCTCCGGAAGGAACGGCAATGTCGCCAGAGAAGGAGCCGCCCTCGTCAATGGGCACACACGGTTTGTCCCCAAGTGCCCTGGGCCACGTTGTGGGTGCGAGGGTAGAAATGGAACTCGAGAACGTCACCGACATTGGCCTTGACCTCGTTGGGCGTAATGGTCAGGCCTGTCAGACCGGCATCGATGGGAATGGTAACGGCCTCGGCCACACCGGCGGCCGCGACGGTAGCAGCAACGAAAGAAGTACGCATTGCTGTGGGAGTCAAAGGAGCGGCGAGAGCAAGGAAGAAATATTCTTGGCAGGGCTTTCCAAGGTAAGAGACCGGAAGACAAAGCGAGAAAGCACGGATTCATGGAGCAGCCGTCCTCTGGGAAGAGGAGAGAGGGGGAGTGCCAAGATGTACGTGTAAGTCGGTCAGGGGAAGGGAAAGGGAACTACTCCCCGTAGCAGCCGTCGGTGAGTCTGGGCATTATTTCCCGAACGGGCCACCATAGAAGCAGCCCATGCATTATTCCCAGCGGCGTTCCTATTGGGAGATTTTTTTATGTTTGTTCACAGTCTAGGGTAAGCGTGTGTGCAAGTATGCGTAATTGTGTCTGGGCAGCATCTCTAAAGGCTATTCTTCATAGGCAGAGATTCCCTGGAGGGCTGAGAATTGGGACGAAAGAACCATTCTGCAGGAACGGGAGATGCTAAGTAAGGGCTTATATATGATAGACTTTCATAATGCACTCTGGCTTGTGTGACCTTTTTGCCCAGTTTGGCACCGGTGCGACTTACAATGTGGAAAAGATCACCACCTCCACACGATACACTCTCATAGGTCCTGATAGCGGCCGAAAACATCTCAACAAAGACCAATCGGGTTCCGTGGTGCAGTTGGTTAGCGCATCGTACTAATACTTGGAATACACTAAGTAAAATGCGAAAGTCGAGGGTTCGAGCCCCTCCGGGACCAGATAACCTGTCAATTGACAAGATGACCTATTTTTTGCTGGTTTTGTTATGTTGCACTTCTTTTTTGTCTGATTTCTCGCCGGGAAGCTATGTCTGACGCGGGTAGTTCCTGCAAGTTGCAGAATTTGAAGATCTGGAGATCTTTTTTTTCATCTGTCAAGATGGTCCTGAACTAGCCCAGGGACCTTAAAAACCTACACACGAATGTGAATCAGCTCGATTCCTGTTGGCCAACCATTCTGTGGTCTTATCAAACAGACTGCTACACGTACGTGTGCCCAGACATTGCCTCAAAAGAGAAGGTGCGTCTGATGTGGGAGCCTTCGGTAAAAGCTTCCTCCCAGAAGGCGTTGGAGCTTGGCCATGTCTAATCGAGGCCAGTTGTGCCTATTTGTTGTGATATGCTTGCTTACGGCTGGTGCAATTATTTTTGTATACGGGAAAAGATGACATCTTGATTCTTCACACAAGACTTTCAATTCGTGAATTAATATAAAGTATCCGCATTGTTGCCCTCAATGCTGTACAAAATAATAAATATGCAACCAGTAAATGCAAACAGACCAGAAAAAAATAAGCCAAAACAACCGAGACCAAGCTCATATTGGTTCGGTCAATGATAAGGCAGAGAAACTACTGCATCTGGAGCAGAGCTTCTATTTCCGCCGTCGACTCCTTTGCAGTATCCTTGTATACCCTTTGTGAGGCCCGGAAGGAATCCAACACACGTGGGCATTCCTTGGCATGAGCAGGACTTTCCTGTCTCAAAGTCTGTCAAAGTCGACCTGCCATGATGTCTGGCTGCTTTCAGAATCTCTGTCGAAGAAAGATGTGATGCCGGGTCGGTGCCTCCTTCAGGCCATATGCGTAGACCGAGAGGTTAAACCAGTCAAGCCAGCCCCTGGTTCATGCAGGACAAGTGCAAGAAACGGGCTGTATTCAAAGAACGCCATTTTTGTTGTTGTTGTTGCATTCCGTATTTCCATTCTACCCGAAACTCCTGAGCGCCGTGGGACCGTTTCCAGAAAGGCCGCCCGCCTCTAAGTCCTCTTCTATATTGCCGTTTTGTTCTCCGCCCGTCCTCAGTTGCCTTTCCTCCATTGGCCCTTGAACTGGTGCCGCACAAACGTCCCCGGGGTGTCGGACCGACTGGCGCGCGAGTGCTTCACGCCCGTGGCAAATGCGTTGATTGGGAGCACCAAAGTGTCGCCGTACAGACGGGGTTCTGTCATGCCCGTCAGGTTCACCCAGGTGATGGGATCGTTGCCCACACCGTCGCCGGCCACACGGTTGAGGTGCTCAAAGATCACTTCTGTCCAGGCCGCCGGTCCCGTCACGCCCAGTACCTCGTCATTGCTAAACTTGAGATCCTTGGCCGGATCACTTTTTGAACTCTTTGTCACTTCACCGTCGTGCTCTTCCATCTGTTGCTGGTACAGCTCGGTCCGGTTGCGCACATTGCTCAGGATGCGGTCGACCATCGTCCAGAGTGTCGGGTGGTGGGCCTCGCTGGCCAGGGTCCACTGGCAGAACTGGACCTCGTATGTGGTGTCTTTCACCGGCGGCGACTCGTCGGCTTCGAGTCCGACGATGAGCCGGGTCTGGTTGCGGTACTCTTCTGGCACCCACATCCGCAGCGGCCGCACCAGGGTGGTGTCGACGTCAGAGTACAGGCCGCCCTCGAGGGCAAGGACCAAGTAGCGCAGGAAATCAGAGCGGAGGACGCGGCGGGACATGGCGTTGTAGAGGGGCAGGACGTCCTGGGCGAATTCAAGGCCGACTTTCTTGGCTGGCCCCAGGCCCTTTCCATTGGTCCTGTTGTAGTAGTTGTTTTCGTTGCCCTCGTCTGCCAGAACGGTATGGTACAGCGGCACCTTGAAGGCCTTGTTGGCGGCCAGGTCGCCCAGTCGCGCGACAATGGCCAAAGCGCCAGCTGCGTCCAGGATGGTGTAGGTATGTGATGGCGACAGGGAGATCCACTTGACCAGCCGTGCCGACGACACCGATGACTCCTTGAAGTCCAGGTAGATCTGCCAGATCTTGGCCGGGACGTAAGACAGCGACGTTACTGTCTTGGTGTTGATGCTGCCGACTTTGGGGTGGTGGAGGCAGACCTCCGAGTTGGTCTCCTCCTGGGGCGTAGCATCCTGGGTTGGCCACCATGATGGCTTGCTTAAGCTGGTACCGCTGAGGGTGTCGCCAAGGCTGCTGATGTCGATGCCGCCCAGGTTGCCGATGCTGCCAATGTTGCCCATCCGAGTGCTGCTTGCAAAGGCTCTGTCCATCAAGTCCTCCGGCTGGGCGGAGATGGCAATGTAGATAATAACACACAGCGCGATGCCAACTGCAATCAGTCGGCGCGGCCGGAGACAGCCCAGCCTTGCGCCCGCCATGAAGACTGGCGACGGGGTGGACAGCCACATGGGGAGCTCGAAGTGGCCTCCTTTTTCTGGCATCTGGAACTCGAGACGCTCCAGCGACGATATCTCTCTCTTATATTGCCAGACAGCTCCAGAGCATAGTCTTTGGGCGTGTTCGGCTCGAGTTTTGATGCGTTCCGTCTGCCTTGACTTGTGCAACCGAAGCTAGACAGGCAACCAAATAAGGATCCTACATGTAAGAAATCTCACCCGAGTGCACCCTGGGAACAAGAGTGCTGACTGGGCAGGGTGCTGTGCTGTGCTGTGCTGTCCAATCCGGGCAAAAAAGGAAAATGGCAAAAAATAACTGCCAAAAATTTGGGTATGGAAAAGTGAAAGTGCACTCAAGAGCAATGTGATTTCATTGTGAGAATGAAGCCATTTTCCAGGCTTCACTTTTTCCGGTTCTGTCCTCAGCCACGCCTGACACAGCCGCGCCAAAAAGGGGTCGTGCGGCGCTGACACGGACAGAGTGGAGACGCGTGCCGAGAGTACTTTGCGCGTTGGTGGTGACGAGTCCTGTTGGGAAAGTAGCTCGCAGCCCTGTGCGGCCCCCAAAATGTACATTGTACTTGAGTAGGATCACGCTAATTCCGCACGACAGCGGATTGAGAAAAAGTGGGCTAAACCGGCTACCATCCTGCAAGCAATTAAACTTCTCCATGACGTTGTTTTACATGCCTCCAAGAAGGAAGAATAATAGAGCAAAAAGTGGCTAGCTCGTCTCAGTCGCCAAGACGGCAGTCGCCAGCCCTACGACTGACACCGTCTCTCGCTTCATCTCGAACTCTTTTTTCTTCTATTCGGAGTTGCCGAGTAGTTAAACTGCATGCTGCATTCATGTTTCTGTTCTCGCCGATTTGGTCCCTGCTGCCTGTCGTTAAGAAAGGACACAAATGATGGCACTTTGTAAATTAAACGATACATAATGTCTTCTTTTCTCCCCTTTCTCGGCTTCTTTACTCTGGCCTCGTTTTCTTTGCCTTTCCCCCATCAATCATTTTCTTCGGCGGTACCACAAGGACTGCTCTGTCGTTCATACTGTTCTTGCCATGATGGACACCTGCATCTCTTTCATTCGTGCTGTTCAAGATGACTTCATTTTGTCGTCTGCGTCGCTGACTCCGCCATCATCTCCTTCATCATCATTGTCGTCCGGACCGGTTCCATCCCACTTCTTTCGGAACCACGCTGCTGCTGGAGCTGCTACTCCTCCAGCGACACCTCCGGCTGCAGCGGCAGCGTGGGCCACGGCGGCCGCACCATATCCGCCAGCACCTGCACTGGTGAGTGTCGCAAAGGTGCTGCCGGCGGCGACATTTCCAATCGCGGCCTGACAACCGGCAGCAATGGAGCCTTTGCGAGTTAGCAGGTCATTACAACTACAGCTCAAAAGAGTCGGGAAGGGGAAAAAAAAAAGAGCAACTCACTTGCAGCCACTCCTGCTCCCGAGAAGCCAAGTGCGCCCAGCCCAGCAGACGCCAGGACCGGCCCGAGGAAGGCCCCAGCAGTAGCACCTGCTACCACGTAGGTTGCATTCATTCCAATGTCCCCCCAGGTCATGTCGACTGGTTCCGTGTTGTCTGGCTCTGTTGCAATGTTTTCCTGCGAGTCTTGAACAGCTGTGACTTTTATTTCGTCGTTGTCGTAGTCAACCGTGCTATTTTCTGCGGAGAAATCGGAAGAGATGAGAAAAAAAAAAAAAAACAGACGTTGGCTGAGAATTTTGTGAGAAGAATGTGAAAAAAAAGTAAACAAATTTACGGGGGAAAGGTCTTCTATATATACGTGTATGCCTGACATTGTCTGCTGTCTCCTCAGGCAGCACACGCGTGCATGGCTATTCATAAGGCCTCAATCCTTGGTCTTGCAATTGGCCGGGATGGCCAGGACCAGCGCAAACAACGTCGCTGGGCAAAGATGAGATAAAGTGCAGATATGGCATGCTCTGTCAGAAATAAGACGGAATGAATGTATACGGACACTGGGAATACTACTACCGCAAAGCACATTACCCCCGGGGGAACAGATAACTCTATTCAACTTTTTTGATACTCTACACATCCAATGAAACGCCGCTATTTGCCAGTGATCTTGCCAACCATTAAATATTTATGCAGGATTCCTTTTTTTTTTTCAGGCCTTGGCCTTCTTCTTGTTCTCCCGACGGCTGGTCGAAGCACCGCTGTCGGCAAGATCGTCTGCAGCCTTGCGCTTCCGCTTTGGCACCAAAGATGGAGCGTCGTCGTCGTGTGCAGTGCTGGCGCCAAAGCCGTCATTGTTGAGCATGGAAAACCGCTGGTCGGCCATGTCAATGTTTGCAAGCCCGCCGCCGGCTGACTCGCCGTCGCCTTCGCCTCCCTTCTTGCCCTTCTTGCCCTTCTTTCCCTTCCTGGCCGCGTCCTTCTTCCTCTTCTTCTCCGCGCTCAGCAGTTCCCGGCCGTCAAAGTTCATGTCCACGTCCTTGAGCTCTCCCGGCAGCATCAGCCGTTTCAGCTCGTCCAGCTCTTGGGCGTTGGCACGCTCCTCGGCCAGGCGGGCCTCGCGCTTCTTGAGACGGTCCACCTTGAGGATCTTGGGCTTCGTCTTGGACTTTGATGACTCGCCCTCCTTATCTGCTGCTCCATCGTCCGAGAAAAGGTCTTCTCCTGTTGTCGTGGCAAAGAAAGGGTCGTCAAAACCAAGGTCTTCGCCCTGAGCACCGCTGTCGCCACCAGTACCACCCTTTGACGACTCCTTCTCCTCGTCCAGATCCCGCCCTTCACGCTTGGCAACGGCCTTTTCCTTGCGCTTGGCCTTGCGCTCCTTTTCCTTGCGCTTGTACTTTTCCAGCGTCGTCTCCTCTTCGCCGCCTTCTCCTTCACCCTTCTTCTTCTTCTTCTTCTGGCCCCCGGCATCCAGAGCTGGCGTGAATGTAATCTGCAAATTGCCGACTGGGGCACTCTTGCTACTGCCACTCTTGCTGCTCTTGGCCGGCTCGTCCCCAAGACCCAGAGCGGCGCGCATCTTACGGCGTGCCAGCTCCTTCTTGCTCAGCTTGCTTGTGTCTTCCTTGTCTCCTTGTTGCGGCTCGCCACTTTCCTTGCTGTCCTTTCCGAGCCCGAAGCGTTCATCATCCTCGTTCTCGTCCTCATCGCTGTCGCTGTCGCTGGCCAGATATGTCCGCAGATCATTATCCATGACCTCGGCGGGCTTGTTCGAGAACGCCTTCTGCATCATATCCTTGCGCGACTTGTCGTCTGGGTGGATGTCCCAGGTCAGCTTGACCTTGGAGTGCTGCAGCGCCTCGGTGACAAACTCGATGGGCTTGTAGTTGGCCGGCACCTTGGTGCACTCATCGCGGGGCTCGTCGTCGTCGAACGTGACGTCGTCGGGGATGAAGCGCAGGTCGATAAAGTTGGAGGATGCCTGGTACTCGCGGCCGTCGGTAGCCTTGTAGAGAGCTTCCGCTGTGTCCTTGTCGGAGCAGATCATTACGGCGTAGTAGTAGCGTAGCCGGTCGAGCTGGTACGAGCGCAGAGCGTTGCTATCAAAATCCCGGTCGTCCTGCTCTCTCAGCAAATCTTTTTTGACCTCTGCATCCTCCTCCGAATCCGAGGACGCGTCGTCCTCGTCACTCTCGTCGTCACTGTCCTCCTCGTCGTCGTCGTCGTTTGACTTGGACGTGAAAATTTCTCGCGGTGGTCCCTCTACTTCTTCCCGCTGCATGCGCTCCTTGCCAAATTGTGACGGATAAATGGAGATGCGCTTGATCTTGCCACCACTGTCCTTGGGCACAAAACTGGAGAACATGGCCATCAGGTCGTGGGATTTGATGTTGTCCCAGTCCAGATTGACCACAGCCAGGCGATTGGTGACCTCTCCCGTTGGCACTTCAGCCTCCTCCTCACGGAACCGTTGTGTGTTGGCAGTCTGCTTTTTTGTGCTCGATTTGCCATCGGCTTCATCGTCGTCGTCGTCATCCGATGTGCCGCTTGTGTCGTCGTCCGAGTCGTCCTCTTCGGAATCGTCCGAGTCGTCATCAGACTCCGACGCCGAGAAGCCGCCTCCTCTTGCAGGGTCGTATTTCTTGTCGACTCTTTCCAGTTCGCGCTGCACGTCCTTGTCCAGGCTGGCACCTCGCTTGCCGACTGCGTCTTCGTCTTGGTTGTTGCCATCGCTGCCGTCGTCGTCGTCGTCGTCGTCGTCGTCGTCGTCGTCGTCGTCGTCGTCGTCGTCGTCGTCGTCGTCGTCGTCCTTTTCGGCATCGAGGTTGTACAGGCGACTGAGCAGCTTCTTCCGCTTGTCCGTCTTCAGCTTCCGGCCGTATCGATCGCGCTGCTTGAAGTCGGTGTATTCCTTGCTCTGTAGCACAGCGACACGCTTGTCCAAGGGCACCTTGTGCTTCTTTCTGGACGGCAGACGGAAGCGGGGATCTGTCTCGAACTTGGAAAAGGGGTCGTCGTCGTTCGGGCCTGACGCGGCTCCCAGGCCCTTGTCCCCAATCCTTTGTTTGGGTGCCATTGTGGTTCGTGGTGCACTCGACCTGTTCGTGGGGAAGAAAACCAGTGGAAACCGTCTGGAGGACCCATCGGTTTTTCGATTTTTTTTTGGCGGTGGTTAACTTTTGGTGGCAGAATTCTATAAATGGAAGGCGGTAAAGATGTCCTCTTTCTGAGGGTGCCCCACTTATAACAACATCGTACTTAGTACTAATTGTCACACTTGCACTACTTAGCCACGATGTGCCGTTTGATAGGCTGCCCTGGAATTACGATAGGCTGCCTTTGAGGACTGCGGCTGTCAGGTTGTGTCGGTGTTGGTTTAAAGCCCACCGCTCTGCTCGAGTTTTCGTAGCCCGCTTCCTTCGTTTCGTTCATTGCTTTCAAGTTGTTTGTCGAACAGAGCGAGACCCTTTCTTTTGCCGCCATGGAAGTTGTGGGTGCAGCGGCTAGTTTCGTCGCCCTAGCCCAGGCCCTCGAGGGTCTCTTCAAGGTTATCAAATTCATGAAATCGCTGTACGATCTGAAGTACGTTGCTGCAGATCTAGCAAACGAGGTACGACATTGCTTTTGTGGTCCACCTTCCACCGCGTATATCTCTAACCATTACAGTTGGAAACCGTGAATCTCTACTATGGCTGCTTCAGTGATTTTGTTAAGCATTCAAAGGAAAACGCAGCCCGTCCTGGGGCCGATTTGTATTCCACGGAGCTTGTTGTCTTGCAAAGAGCACACAAGCAAGTTGAGGATCTCGCGACGGCACTTGAGCTGTTTTGCAACTCTTACACCAAATTGGGCAAGGATGGTTCAAAGACGGGAAAGGAACGGTTTAGGCGCGCAAAGTTGATTTTCAACAAAACACAACTGTCAACGTTGACCAACCAAACAAAGGCAGTACGGTCCAGCTTGGAGCTCGCCTTGTCAATGTCCATGAGATATCAGATGATGTGAGTGTGCATGGTGGAAAATAAGGAGATGGCACTGGAAAGGATTGTGCATTCAGACGGGTCTAACAATCGTCCAGTTCTGAACAAAGGTTGCTGATTGATATCAAATCAGTCACCCTAAATTCCTCGTCTCAGGTTGCGGGAATGGCGTCTTTGCTAGAAACGAGAGGGAGAGCAGCAAGCAGCACAGGTGCTCCTGGCACAGAGAGCGTTTCTGATAGCGATACCGACGAGGACACATTTTCGAGCAGCAGAACGCCAGCAGTTGGCGAAAATGAGGAGTACAAAACAGAGGAGTACAAAACACTTGACGCAGAGGCACGCCAAGTCAACAAGAACCTGAATGCCCTCGCTGCTGTGGAGAACACAGACAGCACGACAAACATCCCAACGAGCGCCGGTGACTCCGTGGTACAGGTCACGGCATCTCTGCTTCTCAATTGCGACAGAAACTGTCGGTGTGCTTGTCACTCCAGCCACATTCGTGGAGGCAGTAGGCTTCAGTCTTTCTTCGGGTCCCTGATATTCAGCTACAACGTCAGTTCAGTGTGGAACCGGACGCCATGCAGCGATTCTCGGTGCCAGCGGTCTGAAGATTCAAGGGTTTCTGTGCGCTATTCATGCCCAGCTTGGCTTTGCTCTCGCGTCTTGTCCTTTTCCGCAGGCATGAACAGCATGGCAAACAAGGGTGCTTCGCTGCATTTCAGCGTCGGCAGAGCTTTTCCTCGTTATGATGCGAGGTTGCTGAGAATTATAAAAACTGGCGACCCATCCGATTTCATATCGGAAATGAAGAGCCGAGGGCCACTTACACCAGTTGACACTGTCGTCGGAGAAACTTTGCTCATTGTGTGTGAAAACCAACACCCCCCCCCGTAAAATCGTCACTAATCCTTTTGTAGATTGCGATATCCTATCTCAACTTCGACCTCGTGAAGTTTTTCTTTGAACACTGGGAGCACGCCATTAGCCTGGACACAATTGACCGGTTGGTTCTTGTCTTCCCGTGATTTTTTTTTCCTTTTTATAGTTCGCAGTGATGGCTGACCTTTTCAATTGTACCTTAGTGGGTCACTGATTACCTGCTATGGGGAACTACTTAGATACAAACTAAGCAATACAAGCGTCCCTTCTTTTGTGCAGAAATTGGTTGATCTAGACCCAGATGGGCCAGAGATTCGGTCTACTCGAGTGCACGAGGCCATTGAATCTGGAAACATGGCCGATCTGGTCTCGGCTCTCGATCGGGAGCCAGAGGCCGTGGACATTGCTGATTGTAATGGAGATTACCCAATCGACACCGCAGCCGAACTTGGCAGGGCCGATGCTCTTGCCTTGCTTCTGGCACGGGACGCACCAGTCAATCGCCACAGTCTTTCAGACATCACGCCTCTTTCGGCCGCAGCACAGTTTGGACATCTGGCCTGCGTCGATATCCTTCTCAAGCATGGCGCCAACTCGACGGCCACCACAAGCAGCATTTTTACGACCCTGACTCCTATATGTGAAAATCCTCGTCCATCGTCAGTTGGTGGTCTGAAGGCTGTTATCCAGCACCAACCGTCAGCTATACATCAGAAGGCAGTTAAGGGAAACACAGTGCTACACTTGCTGAAGATGTGGAGCCACACAACAGAAGCAAAGCAGACCATGGAACAGAAAATCCAAGTACTCATCGACGCCGGCTGCAATATTGACGCCCAAAACAAAGGTGGAAACACGCCTTTACAACTGGCTCTGGCAAACAACGAGTCATTTGTAGCAGACTGCTTGTTGTGGCATGGGGCTCGCACTGACATTATCAACAACAGCGGACACGGTATTCTACATACTGCTATGGTATATTGTACATATGGCACGCTACAAGTCCTAAGCAGCAAAAATATCTCCGGCGTTGATACCGGAGCTAAGGACAAGTTAAACCGGACTCCATGGGATGGGTTTGTGGCGGAGTGCAAATACCGGCGAGATGGCAAGGGGCGAACAGCTAGAGACAAGAAAGCGACCATTGCTTTGTACAAGGAGATTCAGGATCGCAATGCTCAAAGCGACACAAGGGTGTTGGATTCTGTACTTCGGGCTCTGGAGACCAAGAAGGAAATCGATCTGGCTCTGAACAGTCTCAAGATTTTGGGAAAACAAAAGGAAGAATGGAATAGACCTGACGAAGCGGAGACATACAGGGTCATTGCTCTCCAGATACGAGAAGCCATGTGGGAAGCAGCCGAGGAATCGATCCGCGAGAAACTGGAGGTTCTTCAAGAACTCAGAGATTCCGACCCCCTCTCATTAGACAGTGTGTGGGGGAAGTTGAAAGCGTCTGATCTCGAAGATGACGATGACGATGACGAAGAGGACAGTTACACTCGTATTTTGAATATCCGCTAGTTTCTCACAACCTAATACTTGCAAATAGTGCCCATGCACCCACCAGCAAAGTATCATGACGTTCATTCTGGCTTGTACAGCCAGCCATTTAGTGAGTGGCAAAGCAAAAGTGCTCGAGGCAGCAGTTGTAAGATGTCAAACTATGCCATTATTGTGATGCAGAAAATATCGACCGGCAACCCGTGTTTCATGCTCTGGTGTGTCCGATATATTTACCTTTAGACGGGACCAGCACATCGAGCTCCAAGCTTCTTTGCTGTCGCGGCCACGATATTTCCTGGCTTTGGCCTGGATGCGGTTGTCTAATCTCATTTCCCCAGAAACAGCCCAGAGAACACACCGAGAGAAAAGCAAACGCCCAAGACAAGAGCCAAAAAGTCAAAATGAGCAGCAGACCATGTGAGAGGCGGACGGCCCGGGAGAAGAGGGCGTTGTTTGATCGATCCCCAAGATCTGCGGCAAGGGCAGCGTCACAATGCTGGACGATCTTGCACGGCTCCATCTCTTTCAGACGACCGCCGGCTCCTTGGGCAGAAGAACGGAAAGAAAGCGTAATGTGGGGAAGGACAGAACCGGATCTTCTCACAACGGCAGCACTTTTCTCGATCTGATCGCTCCTTCCTTTCCTTATTGTTGTCCCCATTCCTTCCTTCCCTCCACCCTCTTCTTCCTTTACCAACACTTGCTGAACCTGGAGTTCACTCGCGTCATTCACTCGTTTCCCTTTGAAGGCTTTGTCTTGTCTTGTGTCTTTCTTTTCGCCAATATTGCATCATGTCTCCTGCAGCTGTGCTGCTCCTTCTTGCCGGCTCTGCCGCGGCGCAGCAGATCGGCACGGCCGTGCCAGAGGTCCACCCCAAGCTGCCGACCATGTTCTGCACCTCGGCCGGCGGCTGCCGGACCATGCAGACCAGTCTCGTCACCGACGCCCTCTCGCGGCCTCTGCACATGGTCGACCAGCCCGAGATCGCCTGTTCGGTCACCAACACGACCCAGTGCCCCGACCCGGCGACCTGCTCAAAGAACTGCGCTCTCGAGGGCGTCGACTACAACGCCATGGGTGTGTCCACTGCCGGCAACACCATGACGCTGCGTCTCTTCAACGGAACCGGCCCCTCGGCCAAGACGCTCAGTCCCCGTGTCTACCTGCTGGCCGAGGACGACAAGAACTACCAGCTGCTCAAGCTCGTCAACCAGGAGTTCACGTACGATGTCGACCTCTCCAAGGCCGGCTGCGGCGTCAACGGCGCTCTCTACCTTTCGGAAATGGACGGCTCGGGTGCCCGCACCGAGAACAACCCGGCCGGAGCCCAGTACGGCACGGGATACTGCGATGCTCAATGCCCCAATATCACTTTTATCGACGGCCTCGCCAACATGAACAACTCGGGCGCCTGCTGCAACGAGATGGATATTTGGGAAGCCAACACGGCGGCCACGGCCATGACTCCCCACACATGCAGCGCCACAGGGCCGTTCAAGTGCACCGGCGAGCAGTGCGGCCAGACGGAGGCAGGCCTCTGCGACAAGAGCGGCTGCGGCGTGAACCCATACCGCACAGGTGCCAAGTCGTTCTATGGCCCGGGTGGTGCCGTCGACACTCGCCGGCCCTTTACGGTCGTGACCCAGTTCATGGCTGGTGCTGGCAACGGGACTCTGAACCAGATTATGCGCATGTATGTGCAGGACGGCCGAACCGTCATGTCGACCTCGCGCATGATGACCACGCCCATGATGATGAAAATGTCTTCCTCCTCCGCATCGCCGAATGCCAACAACTCGATGAACAATGGCTTGCTCACTGCGCAGTCGGCCGGTATTGGGTCGTTGACGACCGACTTTTGCATGGACAACGGTGCTGACGACTTCTTGAGGTTGGGCGGCCTAGCCGGGATGGGCCAGGCTCTGACGCGCGGCATGGTGCTCGTCTTTAGCATCTGGGACGCCCCCGGCGACTTTATGACGTGGCTGGACAGCGGCGAGGCCGGGCCCTGCTCGCCCACACAGGGCGACCCCAAGTTTATCATGATGAACAACTCGGACGCGGCCGTGACGTTTTCCAACATCCGCTGGGGCGACATTGGGTCGACGATTCGGATGACGCCCAACGGAACAGTGCTGCCGCCCATGATCATGGCAGCAAACGCCCAGTCGTCGCCGCAGACAGCAGGAGGAGCAGTGGCTGTGATGGTGCCGTCGGTTCCTGTTACAATCTTGACCGGCATTGCGCTGGTCTTTGGTTATCTATTGATGTAGAGAGATAATGGAAAGATGGGGGACAAGGACAAGAGTTTGTAGTTGTTTTGAAAATATCAAAACAAAGCATGTGGAAAATATCACGGGAGGAAGAACCCAAAAGTTGACAATAAAAAAGACAGAAAAAAAAAACTGTTTCGCTATTTTCACATGAAACCCTCGGATAGCAAGTCCCAATACTCCCAAGCAAGAACCAATGCAAAATAATAAAAAAACAAGCCCAAGGAAAAGTCTCCTCTCCTCCAGTCTAGCCCCATGTACCTCCGCCGCCGCCGGTCCGCCCGCTCCGCTTCTGCGCACTAAGGCGCCAGTCGTCCTCGGTCATGAACTTGTTGTACAGCGGCTGGATCCGCTCGGCCTTGCGGCGCCGGCTCAGCCGGTCGTTGGGCGACAGCTTGAAGAACGTCGGCGCCGCCTCCACCAGCCACTTGGGCTCAATCGACGTCGTGCACTGCATGTACTCCTTGGTCGTCAACACCAGCGTGTCGTAAATCACCCACTCGGCCTGCTTGCCAAACAGCGCGCTGCTCGGGTGCAGGTACACCGGCGTGCCCTCAATCAGCGTCTTGTACCCCTCGTGCGGGTCCTTGCGCGCCGCGTTGCGGAAGTAGCCCGCGCACAGCGCCTGCCGCACCCGGTTCGTGTCCGTCCCGCACGACACAATCGGGTGCTTGTACCGCTGCATAATCTGCTCCAGCTGCGTCCGCACGTCCTTGGCCCGCGTCAGCACGCGGTACTGCAAGAAGTGCTCCTGGCACCACGGCTTGCTGAACCGCGACCGCTTCCAGCTGTTGTACACGTTGAGCATCGTCAGGTGGTCGCCGTGCGGGTCGCTGAACTTGGCCCGCTTCTGGTCCGCCTGCGTCTGCTTGTCCTTGGGCCGGTACCACACGCCCTTGGGCTGCGCAATCATGCCCATGATGCTCAGCATCTCGTCCGAGCACCCCAGCTCCACCGACGCAATCAGCGCCTTGGACGACGTCGGGTCCATGGGAAAATCGGCCATCTTGCGCCCCAGCTTGGTCAGGAGACCCTCGTCGTCGAGCGCCGACAGCGCGTACAGCTCCTCCAGGGCCGACAGCATGGTATTGATCGGCGGCGGGTCCATAAAGTCGAAATGCAACAGGTCGTTGATTCCCATTGCTTTCAGAACCAGAATCGTGTTGCTGAGATTCTGCCGCTGGATTTCGGGAATCGTTGTCGGCAGCATCTCGGTCTGGTACGCCGCCTCCGTGTACAGCCGGAAGCACTTGCCGGGGCCTGTGCGTCCGGCACGGCCTGCGCGCTGGTTGGCCTGGGCCTGCGAAATAGGCGTCACCACCAGCGAGTCCATGCCCAGCTTGGGATCGTAGGCATTCTGCTTGACAAAGCCTGGGTCCACGACGTAGTAGATGCCGTCAATGGTCAGACTGGTCTCGGCAATGTTTGTCGCAATGATGACCTTGCGGCCGCCTGGCGGTGCTGGCTCGAAGATCTTGGACTGGACTTCATTGGGCAGGGCCGAGTACACTGGCAAAATAACCAGTTCCGGAACACCAGGACCAAGCGCTTTCATCCGTTCATACAGAATCTCGCAACTGGTGTCGATTTCTTCTTGACCAGTCAAGAACACCAGGATATCGCCAGACGGCTCTGTCAGGTGGATCTGCATCACCGTTTCCAGCGCAGCATCAAGATAGTCGGATTCGGGTTCGCGGGAGTAGAGAACCTCCACAGGGAAAGTTCGGCCAGGAATAGTCTAAAGCAAGTCAGCAAGAGAATCATAAACAGAAAGAAACACAAATGCGGCTAGACTTACAAAAATGGGAGCATTGTTGAAAAAGGTCGAGAACTTCTCTGCATCCAGCGTGGCAGAGGTGGCAATCACCTTGAGGTCCGGGCGTCTCTTGACTGTCTTCTTGAGCAGACCGAAAAGCACATCTGTCGCAATGGTCCGTTCGTGGGCCTCGTCCAGCATGATGACCGAGTACCGCTTGAGCTCCGGGTCGAGTAGAATTTCTCGTTGCAGGATACCGTCTGTCAGGTACTTGATCCGTGTCGATGGGCTCGTCATGTCCTCAAACCGAATTGTGTATCCGACTTCCTCGCCTAGCGGCACACCGACCTCTTCCGACACACGCTTGGCCACACTCATTGCTGCCACACGACGTGGCTGTGTGCAGCCCACCATCTTTCCATTGTTGGCAAAGCCGGCCTCGGCCAGGTACTGCGTCAGCTGCGTCGTCTTGCCGGAACCGGTCTCGCCAATGACAATCAGGATCTGGTTGTCCTGGACGGCCTTGATCAGCTGGCTGCGGAACGAGTAGATGGGCAGGGACTCGCGCTGTTCCTTGATGCTCATGGTCGTCCGCTTTCCAAAAGACTGCTCCTTGTTCTGGATAACTCGCTTCCATTCCGGCACCGGCTCGTTCGGGCCACCGCCACGTCCTCCACCTGCCCATCCTCCCGCGCCAGCCTGCGTGTTTGCGTTTCGAACGTCGTTGGCAAACTTGCGCTGTTCCGGGTTGGCCATGGGATCGTGCCACTGCGACATGAGGTCCACCTTCTCCTTCTCCATTTCTGCCTTGGCCGCTTCCGCCTCCTGTTGGCGCATCTCCTTGCGCTCCTTGGCCAAGACGCCACCCGCCATAGCAGCACGGTTGAGCGACCCATCGGGTGCCTTGACAACACGGATGGGCGACAGTTCGAGCGACAGTTTCGTCTGGCCTGTGAGGAATGGTGGTTCCTCGTCGCGGATCTCGATATCGACGTCCTCCTCGAGCTCCATCTGGCCCTCGCCTGTAAGGGTAGAGGTGTACTCCTCTTCCAGGTCCGGGTAGTCGGACGCCTTGGCCACGCCACTGGCAATCAGCTGCAGGATTTCCCACCGCTCTGGCGAGGTCATACGCTTCTTTCCGCGCCGTGGAATACCCTTCATTGCGCCTGCTGCAGGGTTGGCTGTTGGATCTCCGGTCAGCACGGTGCTGCTGATCTGACCTCCACCGCCGCGCACGCCAAGAGCCTCCATGTTGGCGCCAGACTCGACGCGGTCTGCAGGTGTAAAGTCTTCGCCGGTTGACTGGTCCACTTCCTTCATGGACAGGCCAATACGGCTACCCTCGATCTTGATGACCTTGACCTTGACCGTCTGACCCTGTGTCACCACGTCGGACGGGTGGTTGACGCGCTGGCCGTCCACCAGGGCAGACACATGCACCAGGCCGTCGACCTTGCCCCGGACGCCGTGCAGGTTCACAAACACGCCAAAGTCCTTCACGCCTGTAACATGCCCCTCGTAGACCTTGTAGAGTTCAGGAGCGTCGTCGAGGTCTTCTTGAGGCTTCCGCCGGCTGTCGTCCCTGTAGTCGTCGCCGTATCCGTTATTCCGCCTGTCTTCTCTTCCTCCCCTCCTCCTACCGTTCCTGCCACTCTTTCTGTCGTATGCGTAGTCGTCATCATCATCGTAACGGGATGCTCCTTTCCGCCGGCCGCGCGACCTTGACCGAGACCGTGACGGCGACCGGTTAGGCGATCTTGAACGGTACCGCGATTTCCTGTCCCGACCGCGATCTCTGTCGTCTCGTCCCCGGCCCCGGCCACTGTCTCTGTCTCTGTCGCGGTCTCTTTCGCGGTCCCGTCTTCTGCTTTCGTCTCGTGGGCTCAGGCTGTTTCGCGGTGGTTTCGTTGCGGCCGCGACGCGCTTGTCCTGCTTGACCTTGCTCTCCAGTCCTTCCAGCAGCGCAAGGGTGTCATCCATGGCGTCGGTAGCTTCCTCTTCTTTGGCGACTTCCTTGTCCGGGACAGCAAGACCCTTGAAGATCTGGTTTGTGCGCGCTGTCTTGTTCTCGCTCTCCTTCTTGGCCGCGGCGGCAGCGCGCGCGCGCATCTGGGGGTGCATCGTGCAGACGAGACGGTCGATGCTCTCGATGAGACTGGGAGGGAAGTCGACGTCGAACTCGGCCATGCGCTTCTTGAAGGCTTTGAAATCGTCGCTCTCTAGCCGCTGGAAAATAACAAACTCGGCGACATCCTTGTTGTCCATGCCGATATGGTTGTCCAGCTCGGAGGCGACCTTGGCCACCAGCGAGAGGACCTCGAGCGACTCGAGGTCCTCCATGATGGGCAGTTGCGCTTCTGTTGGGGAGCGTGACAAAATTGCTGAAGTGAAACCTTTCAGTTTCGGTAAAACACCGAAACAACCGTTTGATTCTTCAAACCGTTGACGGGTTCTAGTTGCTAGGTGTCGCGTGGCAAAGGAGGAAAGGTCAGCAAGGCCAGGGAGCCTGATTTCCGTCGTCGATAACTAATTTAGAGTGGGGCACTGATAAATGGTCTCGAGGTCATGTGATCCCCTAGTCTGTCTGGAAGCATAAGAATACGCCAGAAGATGCTGGGAAAATAGTTTCTGCGCTTTTCTACTCTTTCCTTAATCGGCACATACACGGATTAACACTGTACATTACAAGTCGAAAAAGTCAACCAAAACCTACCTGACTACATGTGGCAAATTATATTGGCACTGTACATCGGCACTTTTGAGTTACTTGGGTTGTCAAAAGAAGAGTTCAGACCATCATATTTGGTGTTTACGCACTTGGCATTCGGTTATGTATAGATATGGGCAACGTAACAAGATGAAGGGATAAAGAATATTTTTGAAATGTTAAGAAAAGAAGAAAAGAAGGAAAGCAAACACAAGTGGACTTCTAGCGTCCCCATGAGGTTTGGACCATGCCACAGGGCAACGGCG
Organism: Raffaelea albimanens; assembly: GCA_002778245.1. Taxonomy (NCBI): domain Eukaryota; kingdom Fungi; phylum Ascomycota; class Sordariomycetes; order Ophiostomatales; family Ophiostomataceae; genus Raffaelea; species Raffaelea albimanens. Next base: position 2,419,263 of record PCDJ01000001.1, read on the forward strand.
CCCTGGGCTTCTATGTAATGGACAATAATAACCTGAACCAAAAGCCATGAACCAGAATCATGGAGCAAATGATGAAGATGGGATATATGTGACCGTCAACCCAACGCCGTAATCTTATGTTGACTTCGCCAAATAAGACCTCCTTTTTTTATGTTTAAGTGTTTGCCAAAGCAAAACAAATCCGTGAAACCCAAAAATCGAAAAAAAAATCGTGGTCCTGAACGCCATCCATTCGTGGTGGTATGCTGTGACATTTCACTCATTTTGATAGTTCGTCAAAGATTTTGATGAGGCTACGCACTCCCACCAGGTTGTTCTCGTCGGGATGCTCCTCTTCCGGAACAAACTTTGCATGTGCAAAGTCGATGAGACGCAGGCCGAAGATGGGAGGGGCAGCGGGGCCGTCTTCGTCATCGCTGTCTGCTTCGTCGTCGAGATCGACAATGTTCTCGATGATAACACCGTTGGCGTTGGCATTTCCGTTACCGTTGACCGCAGAGGTCAACACGTGGTTCGTCGGTTCCAGAACGACGTTGCCAGGCTCAAGCACAACCCCGTTGGCATGCCCTGGCTTTGAGCTGCCCACAGACTCGTGTAGCTCGTCATCGTCCATCGCGATCCCACTATCAGTTCGGCTGGTGGAGCGGTCGCCGGGCTTGCCGTCTTCGGGGTATGCATCGCGGCGAGACCGCGAGCGTGGTGCGACGCTGGCAGTGCTGGCTGCAGCACTTGCAGAGTTCTCTGCAACTGCGCTTCGCAGGGCATCACCATCGCCCTCAAACACGAACAGTAACGATGCTGAGAACATGCGTGTGCGCTCCTTTTCCATGACATCGCGGACACGTTCAAGGTCTGCCTTGAAGGCAACAGCAACAGCGCGGGCGTGGTCGTCGTCGATACCGGCGTTCTTGTTGAAGATAAAACGGCGGAAAGCCTCCACGACATTATCGTTGTTGACTTTGTACCGGCCGTAGTCCTTGTCGTAGGTTTTGTATTCGTTCTCGTCCAGCTCGGAGGGCTCACTTGATCCCTTGAAGACACGCATGCCGGCAATGCGGAAACCAAACTTGTCGTGTGTCGTCTCGGTGCGGACAGCATCCAACCGCACACGCTTCTGCCGTGGTGCGTCGTCGGCCCAGAGGCGCTGACCCAGCTTGACGTCTAGGATGTTAGGCTTCGTGTAGCCATATGTGGCGTTCTCCAGCACGACAGCCCGGTCGGTCGTGATAGACTGGCTGCCACGAGGGATCCAAGTTTCGTTGTCCACTGGCGCCGCAGCGCTGGCGGGCGTTGTTGGTGTGCTGCCTTTAGGCTTGGTGGCGGTCGTTGGTGCTAATGGTGCGGCAACAGGGACAGCGTTTTCGTGGCCCATGGCTGCGAGCGCCTCTTTGACTTCGGCAGGGATTGCTTCAGCAGCTATCGGCAGCTGCTCAGTAATGTCTGGGACCTCGGCGGCCTCGTTGAGCATGAGGGCACCCAGGTACATTGGGATGATGTCAGCAAACTCGGGGTGGTTAGCCCGTGCCGTCTCGTAGAAGTCGATCTCGGCCTGTGTGCATGGCTTGATGAAGAGGCTGCCATCGGCGTCCGATAATGTTCCGGCACTGTGCAAGGTCAGATAACAAGGCACTAGAAGAGGGGGTGGGAGGAGGGCGGGAGAAAGGGAGAAAAAACACATACTGGCCTGCCACGGCGTTGTTGTAGTCGACAAGATCCGCCCGTTTGGGCATGTCTCTTGGCCCGATCATGGCGTCGGTCTGCACCCGACTGGCTGGGTCGGAGCGCACGAGGGCTGTTTGGATCGCCGGACGGTTTGCGGAGAGACTCGTGACAGAGTCGGTTAGGCGAATTGATCGCGCAGGCGAGGCTGTGTTCGCCGGCCTGCTGTGGTCAGGTGGGAGGGGTGAGGCTCTCGGTGTGCGAAGTGGCTTGCGGGACAAAGTGTCGCATGCGCAAGTTGGTGAGGCCGGCCGCAGAGGTTCCAGTTTGGAGAGGAGAGAAGCGGGATGAAAGGCTCGAGGCTGACAGGTGGCGAGGGCGGTGCGGTCGCTTTAGTATAGGGCGAAAGGCGGTTGTACGCGAGAAGGAGTCGGCAGGTTTGGAGAGGTGAACAGAAGAGAGAGAAGGAGAGAGTCGCAAGCGAAAGCCAGTAGAGGATGGTGCTGGTAAAAAAGGAAGGAAGAGGTCGGCGTGATGAGCCACGGGTCGCTCTTTCCTGTGCAAGCGACGACAGGGAGGGCCTAGCCAAGGCAATTATGGGGTTTTCGGTCTTTGGCGTCATGGTGTTGCGCAAAATTAAGATGGTCTTGGGGGGGCTTTACGTACGTGCGGAACGCTGTGCGTCTAACGGGCACGCACTAAGCCAAGCCGTGTTTGAGTCTAATTTGCCCCAGTTTTCCGCCAGCGCGCTGCCAGTAACCCTCCCTAGCTGGGTCGCTGTTTTGGGCCTTGTTCAGCTGGCGAGTCAGCCTACGCGACCAATGACAGCGGCCGACCACATGGGGAGATGTGCCTCCCTCCCTCCATCTTTTTTTTTCTTGCTGCTCCGCCACGCTAGCAAATCTGCCTACTATGTACAGCGCCCTCAACTTAGCCCCCCTCGCACCCCTGGCCTGTGCAAGACTCGCCCAATGGGCAGCCTATGTCGCACGATGCGCGGCCGCAGAACTTTCCTGGAAATCCGCCACCCCAAAAAAGAAACCCACATAAGCCCATGCCATCCCATTCCTGATCCGTCCCTCCCGCTCGCCGTCGGGGCAGGTGTTTACACGGGCTGCCCTGTGCAGCTGGGCCTGTTGCTGAGCCAGTGCTGGACGTCCACGTCAGAAATGCTGCGCAGCAGAGTCTCAATAAAAGCGCAAAAGACGCAGCAGACGCGCAAAAAAGCAGAAAAAACCGCAGAATACGGATGGCTGACACGCAGAGACTGGCAGGGGCACCCGAGAGCGGGACGGCTTGTCCATGGCGGGCGCGTGTCGCCTCTCTCTGCTTTGGCCATGGCAGTCCTACCCGATCGCCGCAAATGACGGTGAACAGCTGCAAGGAGACGTCGTCGGCCTGTGCCCAACAGAGCAAGACATCGTGCGACCTGCCACCGCATGTGTCTTCCTGTGGCCTCTCTTCCTGGCGGCCCTGTTTCAGCCGCCGGCTGTTGGTTTCCGCTCGCTCGGAAGGATGTTTGCTGGCCAGTTGTCTGCGAGGATTCTGTGCATCTTGATTGCCTTGATTGCCCGAGCCGGTGAGTCTCTGTGCTGCCTGTGAGTCTGCCTACTGGGGCCCGTTATCCTGGCTCGCTGCTTATTATGGGCTCGTCATTCAGCCTTTGCGCGCGCAGATCTCGCATGCATGGGGCTACAGTCCCAGTGGGAAAGCTGTGCGACAAGCATTTTGCACAGCCGGGAATCCACGAGCGATGCGCCAGCATGGCCATACTCGTACTTCGTACTTTACTGCTTTGCCATGGGAATCTCACGTTAGATCACGATACTCTGAGAAGCCTCGGGTCATCCCATTGATCTGGTCACTTTTCTCACCTTGGTTTTTATTTTCGGCACTGCCCAGTTTCACCGAATCCTTTCCTCCTTACAGGCAAATTAACTCCCTGTGAAGGACGAGTTCCTCTGGCCAGGGAGCAAACAACCCCCAAACGGTCTCCGGAGATGAATCTTTGAATTTCCGACCCTGCATTGCTACCACGTATCTTGTATGCCCCATGTTTCAATTCCTGCCTGCTGTTGAAACGAGCCAGTCCTGCCCGACCCCACGCGAGCTCCAGGGATCTCTTCTCACCGCAAGGTCGGTCTCGGGATGGCGACCGTTGACGGAGGCGCAGCCTTTTTCCTTGTCGTTGACCGCTTACAGGCATTCGCCACGTGCGGACGACGCCAAGCTTACGAGTGAGCCGTGCCAAAAGGATACGAGTGCATCTAGCATGATGCGCCGAGGAAATACGCAGTCATCGAACAGTCATTGCACGTCCGAATCACCCGGAGATGATGAGTCCCTGATGGCAAGCGCAATAGTTACGAGCATGGATATGGGTCACTGTGAAGGCTGAGCAGCCTTTTGCGAGCTCGCGTTTGAAAAATACTCAGCCGTCGTGGCCCTTGCAGTCAGCCGCGTGAACTTCATGGCTCAGCCGTCTTCAAGGCCGATGACAGCTGCCTTGGCTGTTTGTGCCGTAAAGTGACGTGGAATTGGCAGTGCACTGATAGGCTGTCTTGTAGACTTACCTCACTGAGTTATTGGCAATTGTCTGCGTAGTTGTTGGGTGTTGAATGTGGCCCTGCCTGACACAGTCGCAGCCTTGCCCACGTTGTGCCCTGTGTAATAGAGCATAAGCCAACATGTCACCTGAAAGTGAGAGAGAATTGACAGAACTGCCGCCTTGGGCAATGCCCACCCTGTTGCTCCTTCCCTTCTGGCTGTTTTCGTTTGGCGCTCTTTCCTAAACCAGACATATTTGTTTGCTCTTGCTTTGTGCAACATTCACAATGGCCTCACTGCTTCTCCACCGAGAGCAAACCACACAACATTCAAACACAGACGTGAAATCACCATTCTCTTCTTTTCCCTAAACAACCTTGTGGCATCCCTCTCGTCTAATTTTTTGCCCAACGTCGGACGAATCCCTTTCGTTTCTAACCTCTCTCCCGTTTCAAGGGACACGTCCAAACTCCTTGGTTTCGCCCTTGAGACAGCATCATCATCATCACAAGCAACCACCATGGCCGCCGAAGTGGCAGAGCCCCAGGCTCCCAATGTTGGTGGCACGGCCATGATGTCTGACGGCAAAGTTCCTCTCCAGAGTGGCAGCGTGTCTAGCAAGAAGAGGAAGCCCAAGGGCTACACCAACAGGGGACCAACCGCGATGCCCAAGTTCCGTGGAACTGGGTTTGAAGGTCTGTCTGACGAGAGAACGAGAAAGCTGAGATGGGAAACCTCCTAATTTCTGAATGTGAAGCGAGTTCCGTACCATACTGATACGATATGATATTTTGCAGAGTACTACGCGGAGCCACCCATCACGCCTGAGGAGCACGACGAAGAAGTGGAGCTGTACCGTTCGTAAGTGTCGGTTCTGTTTGGCAACGGTGCTTCGGATGGAGACTAATCAACTCTTGCTTCTTCTAGAACACTGGCGTTTAGCGAGTAAGGCTGCTTAATTCCACCAACTGCTGTCTGTTGAATTCCCAATCTAATATATGCTTTAAACAGTCGCATGGAAACATGCATCCACCGCTACCGCGCCCGCCGTCGTCTTGACAATGAGCGCATTGCACTCTTCAACCGCTATCTCACCTTGGGCGGCATCGACTGTGAGCCACGCCAGTTCACTGGGACGGCTGGTCTAGACAAGTCCGAAGGCTTTACCAAAGGCGATGTCCGCAGATTGCAAGCGACAGACACAGTTTTGCGGGGTGGCAGCAAGTACTCCAAGTACTTTACTCCAGGCAATGACCATCTATGGAGGGTCGACTTTGCGGGAGTCGTCTCGGGATTTTTGTGAGTGTTGTCTTTAAAGTTTTATATTGTCCGTTGCTGTGACGTGGTTGTGACGTGGTTTTAGTTTTTGTGAACTGTATTTCGTGTTACTTACGTCTTAAGCTCCGAGTCCATCCACGATATCAGCTGTGGCAGGGATGAAAACCTGCTGCTAGGCGTAGATGTCGTGGACAACTTTCTCCGGTACTTGCAGATCCACGATGTTTGCACGGAATACAACGACGACGTGAACGATGCCAGGAAGATCTGTGCCAAGGCCCGGTTGGAGCTACCCAACTGTCGCAAGTCCAGCAGTCTTATGCCGGGCCAGTTCAACTTGGCCTGCGTCAAACTGTTCCGCAACAAGCCAGAGCACTGCGAGTTTGACGACGCTTACGTTCCTCAGGACAAGGTGCCTGAAGAGCTTGATGTCGAACTGGCGTTCCGCACCACTGTCGATCTTCACAAGGATGTCGTGGGGCAAAAGGCAAAGGACATGGCTTCTGCAGACCTGGGCGACATCTGCATTATCAACACCAAGGAGATCGACCTGGAGATTACGAGAATCGTCAAGCCCACCGAAGAAATTATAAACGCCTACAAAAACGTTGTCGTGCCGGGTGTCGCTCCTCTTGAGGACTCTGATCCCCAGCTAGCGTCCCCCTCGTCCCCCTCTGGCTCCTCGGACTCGTCCTACCCATGGGCCGATTCCAGAAAGCGTTCCAAGGGCAGCGAGGACAAGCGCCGTATCGTCCCAGCTGGCCTTGTCGTTGGCAAGCACTGCTATGTTGCCGAAGGCTATGCCAACCAGACTCGTCCGTCGCAGGCCTCTCTCGACGCCCTGGGCAATGAAGCGTTCTTTCTGGACACTGAAATCATGGAGTGCCTGAACAAGGGCATGAAGCTGCGCATGGTTGTTCACGAGCTCAACTGCGGCCTCAGCTTTGTGGCTCTGGTGAAGAACATCCTGCCGTCGTACTACACGTTCCTCCCACAAGAGCTGATGCTTCACTGGAAGGAGCCGCGCGAGAATGAGCGCGAGCCGCCGTCCGTCGATAACCCCGATGCTGACATGGCGGCCGAGCAGAAGATGTATGACGAGGGCAAGGACGAAATCTGAGAGCATGAGCAAACCGAAAGATGGCGTTTGCCACGGTGAAGAACGAGTCTGAGAAAAAGTTCCAACGACAAAGATAATATCTACAACGGTGAGATATATAGCTAAAGTAGAGGAGATGGGGTTGAAGGAGCGCAGCACGGCACGGCTTAATATGGGACAGACTCTGGCGGGCATATTCAAAATGGAACGTCAAGATGGAACAAGTTTGGTATGGTTGCTATGGTATTTGCGTTCAGTTGAAGAGGACCAAAAAGATGAGAATTGCTGCGGACAGAAAAAAAGAAGAACCATGTACGCCAGAGTAGAACGATTGCATGCATAAAAAACACAATACAGAAAAGGACCAGAACTAAACAAAAAACAAACAACGGGACTTTCCATCAGGATATGGAGGTATTAAGTCCTTGCGAGCGCCAGGCTCCTTTGGCGGCGGATCTGAGATGAATAAATAAAAAAACTCCGTATCCCCAAACGGCGGCCGTAATTAAAGCAAAAAAAGAAAAGGCGAGGTGAGAGGTGCCGGGTGGAGGGTGTGGTTGGAACCGGCAGATTGAGTGTTTGAACAGGCCAGGATGTTGTGTTTAGATCGTAGAGGAGGGAAGACGGTAGGTCGTTTATCCGTTTTCTTATTCTTTTTAATCCTGGGTCTGGATCTTGTTGTCGCCGGCCACGGCCTGGGCGTAGCTCGGCGGCGGGGCATCGCTGCTGCCCTCGCCGGCGTTGTTGCCGCCAGCCCGGGAAGAGGACGCCACGGTGGCAGCGTGGGAGGAGGAGCCGGCTGCCGAGGAGGAGCCAGCCGCGGCGGCCCGGGCCGGGGCCGGGGCCGGAGCAGAAGCAGGTGCAGGTGCAGGTGCAGCAGCGGCGCGCACAGAGCCGGCGCCGTTGGCCGACGTGGCGCCATAGTTCATGTTCGCCTGGATCTTGGGGGCGGCATGGTGGACGCGCTGGTTCGAGGGGTGGACGACGACGTAGGTGACGCGGCTGCTGCCGGTGGCTTCGGCGTCCTGGTCGAGGGCCGAGTAGACAAAGTCGGGTTCGGGGAACTTGAGGATAATGTACCACGCATGGATAAGGCCGGGGATCTGGGCTTGGGGTTAGGAGACAGACTGGATACAAGGAGGGTGCCCTGTGGGAGGGGACTTACATATCCAAGGACGCAGAGGAGGATGTTGATGACAGAGTCGGCCGAGCAGATGCCGCGCTTGATCCAGACTGTAAAGGTTAGCTTGTGTGCCCTGACTTTTGCATGTGCTGCTGGTGCTGCTATTGCTGTTGCATCGCGAGGCTCTCATCTCTCTGCTGTCGCGAGATCTAGGCAGCCGGGTTTTCTTTGCGGGGTTTCGCTACGGCCAGCGGCGGCTAGGGAGCAGACCGTTTTATCTCTTACCTGGCAGGGGAGGGAAGACGAGGGCCACGAGGCCGAGGAAGAAGTCGCAAGAGCACATTTTGAGAAGAAGAAGACAAAAAAAAGGTAATTGGCAATTGGGCTTCGAAATACAAACGATACAACAAAAAAAGTTATAAAGAGTGAGGTTCAAAAAGAAGGGGAAAAATATGTAGCGGTTGGAGCTCAGCCGGGCCAGATGACGACGCTGGGGGGAAAAAGGGTGGTGGCGACCAGTTAGCGAAAAAAGCGGCAGCCTGTTTTTGCCGTCATAAAGAATAGTGGCGCGCAAGCCATTACCTAAAGATAAGCAGGCCTGTCACATGGCGCTGTCAGGTGGGTCCCCGCTGTCAATGGCGTATCACGGGACTTTCCCCGTGATGCTGATGGGGACATTCCACGGAGAACTGCAGCATTCAAGTAGTGAAAATGGAAAACTTGACGTCAGTTCAAGATATTTGACAGTTTCAAGCACTGTAATTCTCACGGAAAATTGTTTTTATATGGTGGAGCTGTGGCGGGTCACTTGCAAGAGGGAGTTACTCGTATCGCCGTGGAATGATGCTTCTTTCCACTCTTCCTCTCCCTGACTCCATTCTTCAGTTTGAACGTCGTATGAAATTTCAAATTGTGTGATATTTACGGTGTTGAAATTCAGTGGTTTTCGTGTACATTGTATTAATGAAAAAGAGATACAACAATGAACTGGGAAACCGTTGGGTGTAAGCCATATCAAGCTAGGGGGAAAGCCTGCACTACCTACCACCAGTCAACTATTATAGATTTCTTTGATTAAGACCTTCTTTTATTGGCATGGTCTGTTTAACGTATTGGAGTTTCTATTCAGGTTACGAATTCGATTTTAGTGCTTTGTAGGTATCACGACAGGAAAACAAGTCATGTTTTGACAGGCTTTGATTGCTAAATGGTCTGATATGTCCTTACAACGCGACAAATAAATATCAATTTCTGGTAATTCATACAAATAGCTAGAACGCATAAACGAATCAAACACAAGATAATTAAAAAGAAGAAAAAAAAAGAACAAAAAAGAACAAAAAAGAACAAAAAAGAAACTGCCGCAATGTCTATCCGTTTTCCCAGCCTAGCGGAAACCACCTCCTCATCATACCATATTCTTCTTCATCTGAGCCCATACATCCCTGTCGAGTCCCGGGTTCATTTGCACGTCGCCACTGGCCAGTCTCTTCATAGCATCTGCCATTTCCAAAAGGACTCTCGGATCGAGAACCTCAGCAGGGTCCTGGGCAACGTCATGGTAGCCAAGCAGAGACCCCAGCTTGCGCCGGGCAGCAGCCTTGATCTTGTACCGACTGCTCCTCTTTTCTTTTCTAGTGGGGGTATCGCCAACAAGGAGGCGTTTTATGGCATCCTGTGCTGGCCGACTCAGACTCGGGGGCGTGATGCCATAACGTATGTCCTCACCCGAGTAACTCCAGCCTCTATCGCAAGCAGTAGATGGCATGGTGTAATCACTGTGTCGATTCCGAGCAGCATGGGTCCGACGTGTCGTAGGTGTACGAGTAGAGTCAGCCTTCTCAGTCCCAAGCGGGTGGTCGGTGTAGGACTTTGCAGCCTGATCAATGTCGTAATCGGAATCTCTCTGTCTTCGGCTGGGTGTGCGAGAGTGTCGGCTGTGCCAGCTATGCCGGCTGTGTCGACTGTGCCGGCTGTGTCGAGAGTTGTCTTCCTCAAAGTCGTGTGCTTGGTTTTGTCGTTCAGGGAGCGAATCGCCGTCCCTTCCGGAGCTGTGCTCGCGGTCGTGGTATGAATGTCTGCTTCTCCTGCCATGTCGATCTGATCGATCTTCTTCGTCGTCATAGTCTCCTCGCTGCTCAGAATGTCTCCTTCTGTGGCTGTGGTGGCGGCTGCCGCTGCTCCTCTCCAAGGTGGTGCTGTCTGACTTTCTGTATGTACTTGCACGGTCAGAGGAGCGCCTGGGCTGCTGGTCGTGTTTCTCGTCCCGCTCTTGGGACTCAATCAACATTTCCTCGCCATCCCCGGCGTGTGGCTCTCGAGCGGGCTCCTCATCATCGCGTCGCTCGCGTCTGGAATGCCGGGAGCCCAGCTCTTCCTCCGAGGCTTCTTTGAGCTTGGCTGCCTCCCTTTCTCTTCGCCTCTTGGCCCTCTTTTCCTTCCTTTCCATCTTTTCGCGATATGCCCGATATTCTGCCAACTCGGCTTCCATGGCCTCATCGGCTTTCTTTTCTTCTTTGGAGAAGTAGTCGAAATCCAGGTCTTCGCCTGTTGCTTCCTTCCAACGCTTCCGATAGAAGTCACGGTCAACCTCGTCCTCGAGATACCAGTCTGGTGCCTTCTTTCTTTCATACGTCCTGTAGAGGAAAGCAGCCTCCCCCGCCAATTTGGCGGCTTCTTGCCAGCGCGCGAGCTTTGCATTTTTTATTTCTGCACGCGTCTCCGAAGACATTGCGGCTTGGTCTCCGTATCCATTGAACAGAAGGAACTCGTCTCCTGCGGGGACGATGAAGACGGCGTATCGCATGTCCGGGAGAGGGGGGCCGCCAAAAGACATGACATAGTCGGCGGAGGAAATGTATGCCCCAATGTCTCGGAAGTTGTCGACTTCCTGGCTGGGAGGGAAGCAAGAAGAAAAGCCTGCCGGGACCCTTGACTTCCCAGCGTCCTGGGGGCTCTGGTCGTCTTGGTCGGGAGAAAAGGCATCGGTTGTGCGGGCTTCTTTGGTTCGAGTTGCTTCTTTTTGTCGTGCTTCCCGCTGGAGCTCGGCAAACTCTTCGCGGTGGTTCCAGATGGCTCTGCCATCTGCTGCTTTGGGAATGGTCCGCGGCTGGGGCGGAGCAGGCCAGTGAGGGTTGTCGCGGCCAAAGGTGCTGAGTCTCTCCTTGTAAGGAGCAAAGACATACTTGTCCTGCTCATTTCTCTGCATTGAGTGTATTAGAAACTGTGCGGATCGGCCAACTTGTCCGGGGGACTTACATAGTAATTGTGCTCCTTGGCCTCGTCATCGTGCTGTTTTTTTATGCTGTCGATTTGGGAAGCCGTCGCACCGTTCTTGCGCAAAAACTTCAAGTCCAACTGTAAGCCGAGATCGAGACATTCAGATCTATCGAGATTAAAGTCGCCAGGCCAGAGGGTCCTGCCTTCGGGAAGTGCCTCGCCACACAGTTTCTTCAGCTCACGATCATGCACGTATAGGGTGTATGGGTTCAAACGATCGTCGTGTGATAGGGCGTCATGTTCTTGGCCGTCGCCAGCAACATCGCCTTTGTCACTAGCGGAGCTGATCTTGCTGGAAGGCATGCTGTTGGCAAAAGAATGCTTGGGGGTTTGGTTGGAAACTGGAAAGATGATAGACGGAGCAAATAACGGAAAGATGGACAGATGGGTGTCAAAGGTGAGATAATGCAATGGGCAGGTGGAAGAAGGCGTGTGAGAAGAGCCTGAAAGTCTGGAGAATTGTAGACTTGGAAGAGAAGAGGGAAAGAAAATATATCAATGGCTCAACGGGAGAAAATAGGACAACGCACTGTGGCGGGTAGGAAAGCCCCCCCCGGGGTGGGGGGGGGCGTTGGAGAGCTGTCTTTAGCGCCGTGTAAGTGGAGAGCAGGCTTGGTGCCTGGCCACTCTGTAAGTCGCCGGCCCTCTTTCATACCCCAGAGACTTAGGCGCCTTGAACCTGCCTTCCCAATTCGGTTGCGGGCCGTCACCCTAGAATAACGTTGAAAAAGTGGGCCTTGTCTGCAGTTGCTGCGAGCCAATCGTGACGGGTCAACTGGGGACTGTTTCAACTGACATCGCGACCTCATTGCCAGGCCACCTCCCCGGGCCTTTTGACGGGCGCCTACGCAGACTCCTGGCCTGGCCTCATATTGGTCTCTCTTCCTCCTGAATTTTCAACTTGCTACACGCTTTGTTTAGTGTGGCACCGGTTGGCCCTCGCAAGCGACCAAACACACCAAAATGGCTTCATGGTTGGATGCAAGCGACAGAAGCGTCAAGAAACACTGTCAGCCTGCGTGAGCCTTGAACATCTGTTTGAGTACGAGGCCGTTTAAGGTGCGGTAGCCTAGCCAACCTGTTTCGAAACAGCCCTGCCTCGGAGAACATTGGTGGGCATGTCGGATGGCCTACACAGCCGTCTCCTGGCTGCCTTGCCGAAACCTGGTATTTGGTTAGAAAGACGCAAACGCCGTTCTCCTTGATAGTGCTTTCCATGTTATTTGACAGTCTTCTTTTTCCGCCCTGGCGGCAGCGTGGTCTGTTTTTTGAATGGCCGAGGCGATGATGTTTTGACTTCTGTGCCATGGCCGTGGCCTCCTCTTCTTTCTTTGGTGAAGGCTACCTATCTTGCCAACTCGTCCATTCAACTTTTTAGCTCTCTGATAAAATATCCACTTGTTGCTGTTTTGTTGCTGATTTGTTTAAAAAAATCCAAGACGTCTACCATCTGCTCACCTCGGCGCATTGTATTTCATCACTCATCGTCCCTCTGCCCGAGCCTCCACCGTGAGGCCTGGGTTTTCTGCGTCCTTGATAACTTGTCTTTTTATACTTACAATACACGACCCCCAAAAAGAGCAAAAAGGTACAACTAACCCCCCTTTCCAAGACCATTGCCGAAAGCTACTGGCATCTTTAGAACAAACATGGACCAGCGATTGTTCACCCTGCAACCCGAGACACCTGCCGCCCATGTCATTGTTAGAAATAACCCCAAGTACCGCGCCAGCGTGAACGGGGTGGACTGCTTGGCTTTCAAAGCCGGGGACAAATCCAAGTATGCCGGATCAATCGTCACCTTCGGTCATACCTCCAGCCACGAAGTCATCCTCGACGGGAAGAAGTTTCCTGGGTAAGTGTTGAAAGGCTGCCCTTTTTCCTGCTCGTGTTCTTGCAAGTCTTGATCCTAATAAAGCTTTTAACGTTTGTAGCGACCAATTCTGCTTCTCTCTGGCGCCATCGGGGGAGCTCCTGCTTGAAGACCTCAGCAAAGCTCATTCCGCAAGCGTCACTATGACATCTCTAGAAGGGGGCTGGCAGAGACGGTTCGGTCTGTCCGGATCTGCAACTCGAAGCCGAGTGATTCCTCGGACAAGCAGTCTTGATATTCAGATTCACTTGAAGGGTATTGTCAGTTTTGCTCTGAAATGGGATGTCACCGACCCGGCATACCGGTCTCAGCTTCAAAAGTTTGCAGCAGCGAACCCGGCACCCCCTGGCAGGCAATTGGTCGCACCGCCACCTGACCCTGTGGAGGAGCCGTCTGCATACGAAGAGTGCACCAACAACACCCCAAGCGTTGAGCAACCCCCCAATGGGTTGGAAATCAAGGAAGTCTTCCCCTATCGGCATCTGGGAGGAGCATGTAACGGCCAAGTCAAAGAGGCTGTCGACCTGCGCAGTGGTGAAGTCTTTGCTATGAAGGTGTACCTGCCCCCCCCTGAAGGCTCTCCGGAACGAGATACCGTAGAAAGCTGGAAAAAGAAGCTCAAAGAGCAGGTTGAAGCCCTAGCTCAGGTCAGCGAGCATGTAGGTGTCCGGGACTCGTGACGTCTCCCAATGTCTTCCACAGCTGACCGTCCTTTTAGCCAAACATCCTCAAGATCCAACACCACCAAGGGTGGATGCCTGGAACGTATCCATGTCTGTTCTTCGAGCTCTACGAAGGTGGTGTCCACAAGCTCATCGGCAGACACAGCCACTTCAGCCCTCCGGCTACCACTGCCAGCTGGATCCCCGACTTTATTGACCAGGTGCTGTCGGGCCTGGACTTTATGCACTCCCGCAACCTCATCCACCGGGATCTCAAGCCGAGCAACATCCTGTACAACAGCCACGGGGGAAGCGGTCCTTCCAAGATGCATTTTGTCATTGGCGATTTTGCGCTGGCCAGGACGCACGCCGGCAAGACGCGCTCCGAGGGTACCACTCTCTACATGGCGCCCGAGGGGACCCAGGGCAATGAAGCGAAGCCGGCCTCGGACATGTACTCGTTTGGCCTGACCCTGCTGGAAGTCCTGGGCATCTTCTGTTCGGTGGAAGGCCAGTGCAACCACTTCTCGGCCAAGAGCTGGGGGACAAAGCTCACCGCCTACGGCGTCCGGAACGGCGGCGCCTACAAGGACGTCCTCCGCCAGGATACCCAGTGGCCGCATCTGGCCATCTCCTACGCGCGCATCCAGTCCCTCCTGGACAACCTCATCGTGCCCCTGCCCGTGGCCAACTGCCTCCGCTACAGCCACCGGGAGCGCTCCACTGCTCGCCAGGCTCGCGAAAAGCTGCTCAAGCACTATGCCGAGCCCGAGGTCCGGCTGCCTTCTCGCGGCGTCTCGTTTGGGGACCGGCTCAGCGAGTCGCGAGCAGGCAACCTTTCGTCGCGGATCTCGTCCTGGGCCTCGTCACTGGGGTCTTCCTCGGCGTCCTCGTCTCGGACCCCTACCTGGACCAGCATTTCATCTTCGGAAACGGTGCGCGGTGTCTTTTCGCGGTCACGGCGATCGAAAGATTCCGAGCCGAAGTCACCTCGTCGATCGACATCTCAACGGCATGACCCTGAACCGTCGTCCTCCCGCTCGCGCTCAAAGGCCGACCGTGACCATGACCGGAGTGACCGTGATCGGAGTAAACATGGCCATGATCGTGACCGGGGTGGTGATCGGAGCAAACATGGCCACGATCGTGACCGGAGCAAGCATGGCCGTGACCACGACCGGAGCAAGCATGGCCATCGGCATCGGGCTGACCGGGCTGACCGCTCCCACTCCCGGTCAACGGTCCGTGACAGCTCCTCCCGACACCGCCGAGACTCTCCCTCGCCTCCTCCTCGACGCCATCGCCGTTCACGCTCCCACTCAAACAACCGTGACGATTCCCCTCGACGCCGCCGTGACCACCCGCGGGATCGCTCGCCGACTGCAGCCGAACGGATCCGCGAGTACGACAGGCGCCACCGCAACGAGATCCTTGGCATTCCTTTCCCGTTCCTCCGTTTCTTGTGAGGTCGCGTAGGCTATTTTGCGCGTGTCGGTGCTTTGAATCTTTCTGCTCTTGGTTTTGATTTTTTTATTTGATTTTGGCCTTCCTTCCTGTTTGTTTTGCTATTTGTTTCTGTCTTGCTCCTTTCATCACCTGTTTCTTTCCTTGTGCGTCTTCTTTGTGCCGGCCACTTGAATAGAGACCTTTCTACGTTTAGTTTTGCTTTTTAGTTTCCTAATTTAAACATTTGCTCTTATTTTTTCAGTGGTGAAGAAAAGTGCCTTGTATCTAACTATTCAAAAGCATTCAATAAAAACCGAATATAAACCTGAGCTTAACAATTGCAATACAGCTAATAGCCAAATCATAGAGTGCCTATCCAACTAGAATCCTGAAAAACAATACAGTGCCAAAAGTTCTTACAAAAAAACTCAAAAAGGAAAAATTAAAGAAAAAAAAAAGAAAGAAACCGACACAAAAAACCACAAAAACCACCCTGATGCAACATCACAACCATAAACACAGCTAAATCTGTCCGGCATGAGAGCCAGCACGAGCCGGCGGTGCTGGGCGAGGAACTGCCGGCATCCAGCGGCCAGGAGGTGGCCGAGGAGGCGGTACCTGTTGCCGTGGAGGTGGCTGCTGTCTGGAGCTGGCTGGCTGCTGCTGTCGCGCTCTCGCCGCCCCCGACACCTGCAGTTGCCCCAGGTGCTGCTGCAGCGTGCCCGGCGGCGGCGGCGGCGGCCGGGGCGGCGGCGCATTGTACAGCTCCAGCGCCTCCGGCCCCAGCTGGCTGACGCTCAGCGGCTTGTGGTCGGCCTGCTTGCGCTGCGACCGGCTGACCTCGTGGCCTCCGCTGGTGAGGGGCGTCACGTAGGAGGATGAGTTGTTTGCTCCTCTCGACCTGCCGGGCGCCGCCGCCGAGCTCGTCCCCTGCGGCTTGCCGGAACGGTCACCCGTGGAGGCAACAGTGGCCGAGCCGCCAGACAAGGTGACCTGTCTCATCTTGCTGACGACGGCACTTGTTGGGTCCTGGCGCAGCCTGCTTTGATTCTGGCTCTGCTGTTGCTGCTGTTGCTGCTGTTGCTGCTGGGAGGCATGCATTGATCTGCCACTGCTGGCCGAGGTGCTGCTGACCGAGAAATGGCTCATGAGCTTGGGCTGTTCCTGGCGAGAAGGCGCAGGGGCCTCTCGTGGAGTGCCGACTGTGAGGCGCTTGTTGGCCCTGACGTAGCTGACGAGGGCGTCCCGTGCCTGGAACGCCGACGGGCGCTTCCGGGGATCCATGGAGAGGCACCGGGCCAGGGGCGGTGCCAGGATGCCGTAGTCGATGAGCGACTGCACGCGGAGAAAGCCTCTCTGGTTGCTGCGGATGCCCGACGGTTCAGAGTACTTTTTGATCTTGTCCGCGTCTGCGCCAAAGTAGAACAGCTTCAGCCGCCAGTTCTGGAACGAGTCGTCGCTCTCCTCGCGCCGGTAGATGCCCATGACCTCCATGAGCGTGATGCCAAACGAGTACACGTCCGAGGCGAGGTCGGTCCGGGCCTGGCCGACCACCTCTGGGGCCCTGTAGCCGTGGGTCCCCCAGCTGTCGGACTCCTTGTTGGCGAACTCGGCCAGGCCGAAATCGGCAATGACAAACTTTCTGGTCGGCGGCTTTGAGGGGCCGTTGGAAATGTCCTCGTACAGAATGTTGGCCGGCTTGATGTCGCGGTGGGTAATGTTCTGGCGATGCAGGTCGCCCAGTCCCTGCAGGATGTGGGAGATGAGAACGTGGATCCCCTGGATCTGCATGGTCGGGGGCGTGGTGTATCTGTGGCGGGGGATCAAGTCGGCGACAGAGCCCTGGTAGAGCTTGAAGAAGAGCTGGACGGCTTTCCCGGGCACCCAGCCCTGGTGGTGCTCGATTTCGAGAATGTGCGGCTGGTGGTTTGAATATTAGAAATGAGATCACAAGTATGAATTGGCAGATGAGAAACTCACAGATGTGGCCATGGCCATTCGTTCAACTTCAGTCTTGAACACCTTTTTCCACTGCTCCCCTTTCCCGGGCATGAAATTGAAGTCGTCGGACCCGGGCTGGATCAAGCTCTCTTTCACTGCCCAGATCTCGCCGGTTCGGAGGTCGACAGCCTTGCTGACATAGCCAAACCCGCCCATTCCGAGCATTCTGTAGCGGTAGATGTCCTTGACGAGCCCCCCGTCGGCGCAGACAACGCTTGGCGTGAGCTCGGTTCTTGTTTCGAATGCTGTTTGGAGAGTGACCTTTTTCGAAAACGAATCCTTCTGTTTGGTATTGTGGTTTTCTCTGGCCAGGAAGCCCAGAGCAGACTGGAAATCTGGGTCCGTGTTGAGCCATTCCAGTCTGAACCTGATGTCTCTTTTGCCACTGGCGTCTCTGAATATCAGCCAGATGTCGAGAGCTTTGGTCCGCGGAATGATTCGGCTTCGCGGCGAAGGAACAACGCGGTGGAGGGCACACTCTCTCAGGACTCTGCCTTCTTCCATGACAACGAGTTCTGTCGACTGGTCGTTTTCGGTGTGGTTGGCAAGAAGCATGAGCTCGCCAGAGAGTGTGAGAGAAAACTCGGCGTGGCGCCTGGACAGGTCAGAGGAAAGAAACCCAGCACGGTCTTTTGGAATGCAGCAGCCGGGGGAGGCTACACTCTTGCATTGATCGATACTCACCAACCAAATTCGTCTGGGAGAATGATGTCATTCAGCGTGTCCCATTTGTCTCTGGAGTCTTTCCGCTTCGGGTTGGTGCTGTTTTTCTTCGTTCTGGTACCAAAGGTCGCCAGTGAGCCGACTTTCTTGGAGCGCCTTCCAGCCTTGATTGTCAGGCCAGACTTGTCACCACCCGGATTGTTTCGCACAACTAGCTGCGCTGCCGTGTTTTCCGGGACAAGCCGGAACAGCGGTTCGTTTTTCGGGTTGTTGGACGCCATTGTTCTTTCTGATTGTTAGCTGAGGTCCTTTCCAATGCATCGTATGAAAACAGATACTCACCTGGTGCTTTGACCGTTTGTTGGAGTTGGAGACTCGAGGAGGATTCTCTGGCACAACAACACAGGGTAGTGGAAAAGCTGGAAATGGAAGGGATACTCTTATGCCACAATATTTATGGACTGAATGAGTGGACAGGACACAGACAAACACGCGGAATTTGTCTGTGTTTAATAGACACAGCGTCACAGCAACATGGCCTTTGACTGCGCGAGGCGTCGGACGAAAATAGAAGCTCTCAAAGGGGTCGGCTGCAAAAGATGGCCATTATCATGCGCATAGTCAGGCGTCACGTAACAGGTTATGCCACAGCCAGCATGGACTGCTCTCCAGTCCTTTCCAATGAATCATGACATGCAAGGACGTTTCCAAAACGATTTGTTGAGATGGAAGGCTCCAGTGACCTCCTGCGTATGCAGGAGTAGCAAGGCTGCGAAAACGGGCCAACACCATCACCATTTCTGACACCAGTGCTGCCACCTCAACTAAGCCACCCAGTCCACAATGGGCTGCAGGAATTGCAGGCCACCACAAAAGAACCGGCTTGCCTCTATGTTTGAGGCTCTGCACCTCATCGAGGACTGTCGTCCAATTACTACACACCCTCGCTCTGATTGGCTAAAGACTCACTAACATGGCAGTTCGAGCTAACCGCCGTTCTGTAACCCGAAGTCGATCCCGCTTTTAGAGCCCCACACCCCGGCGGCTATAGCCTGCACCTTGCATCCCTCGCTGTTCGATCCGCACGATCTCCTTTTTCTCCAAGACTCGAGCGGTTTTCAGGACCACTTCCACACAAATTCATGTTTCTCCGTTTGCTCGACTTTTGCGTGAATGGTCTGCCTGTTGCTCTCGACTTTTCCCAGGCACACCAGACTAGCACTGCCGGCATTCCTCCTGCAGAACCGAAGCTCAGAGGACGATTTGTCTGCATCCCGGCGATATGGAAGAACCAACGAGTCTCCAAAGCTCCAAGCCAGCGTTGCCCGGAAATGCTGTACCAACCGCCTCTCCCACTCCCCTCACGAGGTACAACCTCTTCAACTTTGAGCGGGATCGAAGGAGGCTGCACGAGGGCTCCATGGGAAGCCTGGGCACGCCGCACTCGATCAGGAACGAGGAAGGCCCAGGAGACATGCGGCAGTTTTCTGATGGCCCTGCTTATTCCGCGCCGTCAATTGGCGAGAAAAACTTCAAGGTGAGCAAAAACTGCGGAAGCGCGCAAGGCCAGGCAGAAGATGAACTGACAGCAGTTGATAGAACAACGGAGCACTTGGCCGCTGGCACACATGGGCCCAGCCGACTCGCAGACACAGGTGGAATCACTACCAGCAATTTGCCAGGATGCAAAAGACAATGAAGAAGCTGGACCGGCAAGGTCCAGGGGGTGGCCGCAAAATCCCCGGCACGATCGACCTCGACGCCTTTGCTTCTCAACGAGACAATGAGAGCAGCTGGAGCGACGACGACAAAGGCTCCGGAAAGCACAAGGACGCAAAAGATCCAGCAGGAGACGATGAGGCCACGTCAACAATTCCACCAGACTTCCCTCCATACCGGCCAATCAAGGGAGCAGTCGAAATGGGCACCTGTCTGGCCTCGTCCAAGTACATTGTGTCGTTTTGCGGCCCGCCGCTTCCGGACCTCCAATACGGCATCTGGATTGTGCCTGTCGGGGAAGAGTCCCTCCTGTTTCAACCCAACGTCGATACAGACCCATTGTCCCCGGAGACAATGGCGGATGTCCGGGCCAGCCACAAGAAATATGACCAGGACGAGACAAGAAAGATTGCCATTCGCGACGCCAAGCTTGCCATAAAGTACAATGGCAAAGAGCCAGACTGGAAGCTCAATGACGAAGAGCGCGAGTTCTACCGCCAGTTCAGCTTGAAGCACCGCAACGAGGATATCGATTTCGAAGAACAGCTCTCTGGAAACACTGCTCCGCCCTCTTCTTCGTCCGGCTCATCAGAGTCCGGACGAAGCATTATGCCTGACCAGCCCCGCGGGCTTGACCTGCTTGACGACGACGCCCCCGAATCCTCAGTCGAGGACTATGACTCGGACGCAAGATCGTCAATCTGCCAGTCGGGCGACGCGCCGAGCGTCACGTCTCATGTGGACTTGAATCCCGAGGCTCTCCGGATATTCAGACGACTGGTCAGCGGGGACGAAGCCAAGGAACAGGGCGTGGCAGACAAGGGCGAGATAAATGAAGAAAGCCCGTCTCATAAAGGAGTCCCGGATATATTTGATTTGTTGGATGTGGCAAACGCTATAAAGGGCATATCGATGGGCTACATAAAGGAGAATCCGGGACTAGAGCCGGCAGTTTGGAAGGCTTTGAGGAAGCAGACGGGACGGGAAGACTCTGATGATGGTGACGATGATGCCGACGATGTTGATTGATATATCATATCGGTACATAACTAGAATCGCAAATAGATGGTACATGTTTAGTTGCCTTTTCTAGTATATCTCCAGAAGTCTATCGGATAATCGAGGCAAGCATGCCATGCCGAAATGTCACCCACCATCACCCTGGCCAGCAATGAACATAACGTCTCACTGCGCAGTTTTCACATACAAGTACATAGTAGGGTATCTCGGGACAAACAAAAAAGTCACAGAGGCACCCTTGCA
Organism: Raffaelea albimanens; assembly: GCA_002778245.1. NCBI lineage: Eukaryota > Fungi > Ascomycota > Sordariomycetes > Ophiostomatales > Ophiostomataceae > Raffaelea > Raffaelea albimanens. Next base: position 2,439,875 of record PCDJ01000001.1, read on the forward strand.
TTATCATGATTCATTTTTGCTACGCCCCCTGCATAAGGACAGCGGCCCAACACATGCTTCACGTACTGCTTTGAGCAGCGACAATTGGAAAATGGTTGGATCGTGTAAAGGTCTTCTGCGACGTATGGCCTGCAAGCATTCTGCTTTTTTTTCTTTCCCTTTAATCTCTTCTCAGAAGAGTTTCAAAAAAAAAAAAATGGTTTTACCAATCAAAGAAAGAAAAAATAAAATAAAATAAAATAAAAAATAAAGCCCCTCCAGCAGCACTGTTGTTAGCGCCGACAACAGGCCATCCCAGGGCGCTTAAACCGCAGCCCAATCAGATCAGACCGCGATTTTGGCCACTTACACCTGCATCGTTCCTTCTTTGCCCCTTGCAGTTCTTGGCCAACAGGACATAATTTTCAAAAGAAACAAGACGAGGCCCTTTCTTTTGAGAAGCAAAAAAGTAAAACTCTGAATGTGTTGCCTTCACACGGGATCGAACCGTGGACCTTGGCATTACGAGTGCCACGCTCTACCACTGGGCTATAAAGGCCACCGAGTGCTATTTTTAGGTGATGGTGCCTTCTTTGGAGGGTTCAAAAAGTTGCGTTTTTTTTTTTTTTTTTTTCAAAAAGGTGAGCGGGACCATAGGGCTGTCCTTTTCTTTGTTCCGTCTATATTTAAACCTTTCAGTCACAGCCTACTCGGCCGCATAAGGCGACTTGGAGTGGCCATTGTTTCAATTCATAGACGTGTCCCTTTTCTTTGAGAGAATCTGATTCCATGGCCGAATTACCAAAAGTGGCAATCTGTGTTTGTTCCTGACCTCTCTTAGCGACCTCGAGTTTAGGACTGTCGCAACAGAGTTGTCAACTCGTCACTTGGTTGTCAACTGGCATTGTGAACGACTTTGACGATTTTGGTATTATGGTATTGATATTTTTTCGCCGTATGGGGGGTATTTTGTTTTCTCTCTTTTTTTCTGTTTCGTCATAGTTGTTGATGTCCGTCGCGCCTTCAATGATGCCCCTGTTCCTGCGCCTGTTCTAAACTAACTAACTAAAAAAAAACACAAATGCTAGAATAATACATTGCTTTCTCTTTTTTTCTTTTTTGAAGTACTTATACAAAACCAAAACAAACACCAAGACCAGGGAAAATCCGCCAGTGTTTTTAAAAACAAGAAGCAAGGACAAAAAAAAGAAATCCGAAATTGTTGTTGTCGTTGTTTTATACATCCTCAAACTCGATGCCGTCTTCGTCCTCGTCGCTGTCATCCTCAGCTTTAACACCCTTGCTGATTCCATTCTCGTCACCTTCCACCTTGATCTTCTTTGCTGGCCTGCTTGCATCGGGCGACTCAAGGTGGCCGTTGCCGTGGCCGGCTGTCGGGCTTGGCGGTTCGGGCGCGTCACGCTTCAGGCTCGACTGGGAATGTGCCTGTCGCAGCGGCGACGGTGCTTTCGGCAGGTTGTTGACTGCAACAACAGCTGACGGCACCGACCTTGGCGGTGTTCGTACTGTCGGTATTGGCAAGGGCGTGCCAACGGCCGAGGTTGTGTTGCTGCCGCTCTGAACAACATCCTCAAACTCTTCGTCCTCGTCCTCATCGTCGTCGTCATCCTCTTCCTCATCTTCGTTGTTCCCGCCAGCCTTCTTCTGGGCTTCTTCGGCGGCCTGTTTCTTGAGCCGTGAAAAGTAGTCGTCAATGGCAGCCTCTGCATTAGAGTCCGACGCTGCTGCCTTGATACCCGGGTCCTTGGTGTCCTCGTTACTAGAAGTGCCACTTCCCAGTATGCCCACGCCGCCAACTGGTGGCGCATCTGTCTTGAAGGCTTCGCCGGTGACCGTGCTGTTAGACATCCAGCTTGGCAGGGCGTTTTGCTGGGCCACGCGTTCGCGCTTAGCACGCTCGGCTTCCTTCTCCTCTTCAGTAGGCCCGTCGCCAGCCTGGATGGAGACGGAAAGTGTGCTGGGGCCAGTGTTGGCAAGACCCTTAACTGCCGTGGGCCGATTCATAGCGTCAACACCGACACTCGTAGCTGTCTGGTGAGTAGAGTCGCGAACGACGGGGCGCTTGTTGTTGAAGGCAACCTCAAAGTTGTTGTCCGGGATGACGACGCTGTCGATCTTAGGAAGCAGTTCAGTGATAAACTTGAACTGGTTGTTCATGCGGGTGCTGCGCTCGTGGCCGCCGGATTGGCTGCTGTCGCCGTGACGAAGCACCTGTCCGCAACGGTGGCAGAGAAAGCCGGCCGGGCCGACGTTGTCGAGAACCTCCATCTGTGTCCACTCTGCCTTGCAGTAGTCGCAAAAGTATTCCTTTTTCTCGCTCGGCGGAACGACAGGCCCTTGCATGTCCTTGTCGATCTTATAGACACGCCACTTGATGGCGTCGATGGTCTGGCGGTAGTCGATGTAGTAGTACGTTCGGTTATTCGGTCGTTGCTGACCTTCGCGAAGCTCTGACCGCGAGTGCCTGATTGTTTGCAAAAGAAGAAAACAAAGTGTTAGAAGAGGCCTGTGTCATTCTGGAGTTGTTGCGCAGTAGCAAGAACGGGCTTTCTCCTTACGATGCTATCAGGCGGTCCTCCTTCAGTTTCTGGCACATCTTGTGGAGGTCCTTGATATTCATGCTGATGAGGTAGGCCAAGTCATCATCGCGCAAACTGTGGCACATCAAAGCAGTCCGCATTAGCACAAAGTCTTCCGCTTTGGGGCTTGTTTGCTCTCTTCTTCATCCCCTGTCTCTTCATCTTCGTGGCAGAACATACGCCGAGTGGATGACCAGCGCATCAACGATCAGGATATGCTTTGTCTCGTAGAAAGACCGCGCGACTGATCGCACCAGAGTCTTTGAGAGATCCATGGTGGCGGTCTAGTGATAAGAGAAGCAGGGAGGAATGGGAGGCGAGCTTCGTCGCGACAGAAGACCACGCGAGCCAGGCCGAGTCGAAGTCGTGTCTTCGGTCGTCTGTAGGCCAGTCGAGGCGGAACTGATGCTGAAATGAAAGAGAAAAGAAAAATAGGGCGGCAGCCAACGCGCTACCGAAAGATTCGGGCTGGACTGCTCATGATTCAGGACAAGGCGAAATGTCGCAAAGAATCAGCTCAGTCGATGGAGGAATCGTCGATTAGAGGCAGTCGCGTGGCTCTCTGCAATACCCAAAAGAGCTGCTATCGAAATAACCGGGCAGTCCGAATGCGTTTGTATGCGTGCTTCGATTCCGGTCGGATCGGTCTCTAGGAGTAGGGGCTTTGTCGGTGGTTGTCGAGGAAGAGTCCTGCAGACTTTCTGAAGGCTGTCTGAAAAGCACAGCTCACTGAAAAAACGTGAGGCTGACACTTGCTCTTTGCGACCACCTCGGAAAAATAAGTTACACCGCGCAGTGGGGCAAAAGTAGTTAACTAGCGCCTGGAGCTCTAGGCAGCTCCGCAGCTATTTAAGCGCTGTGCATATGCACCAGTTCGTGGTTTTTAATGGGTCACATTTATATGGCCCGTTTTCCTTCCATTTTGTAGCAACATACAGGTATTCACCAACGAGATGGCATATAATATAATATCGACTTGCCCTCAGGGCCAAAATGAACCACGCAAACAACTGTTCGCGCAAATATACACACATGCGTATTTTCCTACCCAAATCGAATCAACTTGGGAAATACAATGCAGACCTAAATCACGGCCGATATTTCTCCTATTCTTCCAAATTTGTATTTTTACAGATCGCCAAGCCCAGGCTCCTCCTTCTTCAGGCCACTCAGCACCGGTCGGTCGGCCTCAAGTGCAGCCTGCACATCGATTCGGCTGGCCGAGTCGGCATTCGCATCGTTCAAGAACGACAGGGCATCCACAGCCTTGCCGCCGCAGGCGCGCTCGAGCGCAAGGAACGAGAAATGGCCGCCGACAACAGGGCGCGCCTTGAAGGATAGGCCGCCAGGGAAGCCTCCGTTGCCCTCGGTCTCGTACAGGTCGGTAAATGGCAGGTCGGTCTCGGTCTCGTTGAGCCACTTGGCGACGCTGGTCAGGATCTCGGCGCGGGTCGACTTGCTGGTGATGGCAGCAGCAAAGAACTCCCAGTCGCTCTTCGCGTACAAGTGGCGACTGTCGAGTGGCAGGCCGTAGCGCTGCAGAACAGCGTGGTACCATTTGCTGTGCATGTCGTAGACCTTGTCGGGGATGAACACGGAGCTGGGCTTGCTGCTTCCCAAGGGCGATTGATCCTTCGAGCTCTCCGATGGGAGCGTTGCCTTGCCCTTGCCCGCCGGGATATGGAAGCACAGCAGCGAGTCGGCAAACAGGTTGTACAGCGTTGTCCACGATCCGTACCAGTCATAGGCCAACTTGGCATGGGTGCCGTCACGCGAGATGCCGTACTCTTGCCACTTCTTGATGTAGGTCTCCGAGACGTTGAGGAAGTAGGCAGCGTCCTCGGTCTCGCCCACAATTGTGGCGAGGTCGCTCATGGCGCGGATTCCGATGATGCCCTTGAGCGCCAAGTTGGTCTGGTACGCAAGCCAGCCAGCGAAGTCATCGGTCGACAGCTGCCAGCGCGGGATCAGAGACTCGCGCACCAGGTAGCCCGTCCACTGCTTCCACAGACGGTACGACCGCTTGACCCACTTTTCAGCTTCCTTGGGACCCGTAGACGATGACCCACCCCACGGCCGATCGATGCCCAGCGGGTCCATAAGGCGGGCCTGGTTCTCGGACAGCTTCAGCATGGTAGCCTCGTGCGTATCAGCCGCAAGGCCGCGGACACCGCCGTTGAAGGCAGGGGTGGTCTCGAATCTGTAGGCGTTGACCAGGGACAGGCCCATGATCAGCATGTTGCCGCACTCTTCGACGGGCATGTACTCGTCGTTGCCGTCGTTGTGGCCCGTCAGGTTGGGAAAGTGGTAGCCGAGATCGTGCATGGTGTAGTCGTTGGGGTACTGGCCGCTCAGCATGTGCTCAATGAGCGGCTCCAGCAGGTAAGTCAGCCAGCGCGGGTTGGTGTAGAGGAAGAAGGGGAAGGCCGGGAAGATGACGTCAACGGTCTGGCAGTTGCCGTTGGAGGAGATCTCCTTGAGGAAGAGAAGCGGGTCGTCCGGCGTGCCGCCAAACTGGGTGGCACCGAGCACCTGGCGGGCCGATAGAGAGGCAATCTCTTCGTACTCCTTGGAGCCGGAAGCGAAGGCGTCCTCGGACAGCTGCTGCGAGTAGCGGCGGGCGAGCTTCGAAGCGACGGGGAAGTCGTAGTAGTGGTAGCGGATCAGAGCCTCGGCAGTGGAAAAGTAGCTGGCCCAGAGTGGGCGCATGTAAGTTAGGCCGCGCGCCGAAGCGTACTGGACGATCGGGTCCTGGACTAGCGAGAACGTAAAGAGGACGCTGTCGCTGGTGACACTGGCCGTGCTGTCCTTGCTGCTGCTGCCGAGGTGGAAGGACTTGGAGAAGGCAAATATGGGTTCCTCCTCCATGATACGACGGTAGCCAGAGTCAACGAGGTTTTCGAGCGAGCCATTGCGGGCGAATTGGGTGCGAATGCGGCCAGAAACGCCGCTCTCGTGCTTGACGGAAGACGGTGCTGAGAAGAGCAGTGTGCCCCACTCGGCACGGTCGGCAAACTCGGTGAAGAGCTCCTCGTCCATGCGCGACACTTTCCACGTCTTGATGGGACTGCCGAAGGCCGCATAGGGGTCAGACTTGGCCTCGGGCTCGCTGAACTCCCATTTGATCCGATTGTCTCTGTTGCCGCTGACCCATTCCCCGTTGAGGTCGACGTAGATGTCGACGTCAAAGCTGCCCTCGACAAGCACTGTCAGGTAGGCGGCTGGGATGGACTGGCGGAAGGTGGAGGTCGGGGTGATGGGCGACAGGAAGGAGAGGGTAACCTTGAGGGAGTCCTGGCTGTCAGGGATGCCCTCTCCACCGGCGACGACGGAGGAACCGGGAATCAGGTAGGTCAGGTTGGTGACGGAGGAATCGAAGGTGGCGCCAAGGTACTCGGGGAATGCGACGCTGAACCGCTTGTCTTCGCGGGAGAGGGAGTCCTGGGGCCGGCCGAGCAGGGGGTAGACGGAGTGGGTGTCTGGCACCGAGGCCATGATGGAGAAGCCGACCTGGAGGTGTTAGGAGTGGATGGCACACCGGAGTGTTCAAGGGAGTTATCCAGAGCTACTTACGCTGCCGCCGGTCCAGAAGATCGGCCAGCGATCCCATGGGTTCTCGCGGGCCCCGGTCAGCCAGGTGCTGAGATACGGGTTGCGCACGAAGAGCGGCAGGACAGGCGGGGTCAGTGTCGAGGCGGTCGTTAGAGCGGCCGCGCCGAGCGCCGCCACGCAGGCGCTCAATTTCATGATGGGAGGCGGGCAGGAGGTTCACAGCATTCAGCTGGCAAGGAAAGCAGAGAGATGACGACGACTCAGTCGCAGGCGAGCACAGGCGAGAGAAGAGGCACAAGAGGCACAAAAATGACGTTAATAACCAAAAAGAGCTACCAGCAGCGGGTTCCAGGCCAGACGGAGACGACGATGTAATGAAAGCAATGGAGACGAGCCGAGAACAAAGAAAATGGATGATGAGTGAGAAAACAGCAGAGGGTAAAACACAAAAGGCCCCCGTGGTGGAGGGAACTCCAGACGGCAAAACAAACAGGGAACCTGGCCGGCTCGGGATTGCACTGGACAATGGGCAATGACGAGACGGCCAAGGAGCTGCTCGGTTCCAGCTTACCCCACAAATCCCTGCCCTGTGCCTTGAGAGGTCACGGGAGGGGTCGCTGACGGCCGCTGGGTGGGTTCGTTGGAACGGGCAGGAGGAGGCCGTGCGGGACGTGCTGCATTAGCGTCACCGTAAGTGCCCCGCAGACCTTCGTGAGGGGGAAACGCCCTGTAGCAGTGCAGCCAAGCATTTTGCAAGCAGCCAAAAAAAGAAAGACAACGCCAGCGAGGGCATTTCTCTTGCCGGCCAATTTGTTTAAAGTGGCATCTGAACTTCACGTGGCCCGCGGCCAAGCAGACGCTCGTCCAACAGCCCAAACAGATGTAACCAACATGTAACCCATTGCTTTTGTCTATGGTATGCTCTGCTCTGGTCCAATAATACTAACCGCCAACGCCGAAGGCAAAAAAAGGACAGACCCGAGAGGGAGCGGCGGATTGGTCTCGAGCTTGAAGCAATCCTTCCCATCTTTGTGTGACATAATCCAAGTGTGTGGCGTTTCCCGGCCTCGCTACTATGTACTCATAAACAGCTTCAGCCTCACCACACATCGTACTGGTCGACCTCGTGCTTCTCTCCGTCGTCCCGTACATGCTCGTTCTTTGTATCCCGCTTCATGGACTTGCGCATGTCGAAGGCGTCCTCGCTGTTCTTGCTCGGGTCCGTCGAGTGGTTTCCGTAGTATTCTTTCACCACGCGGAACACGCTGTAGCCCATGCTCTTGTAAAAGGCAATGGCCTTGAGATTGGTGACGCGCACAAACAGGTCCACGAACCAGGCGTCGTTCTCATCTGCAGCCGTCTCGAGGTGTTGTGACAGGAGCTTGCCAATGCCTAGGCGGCGGGCTTCGGGGGCGATGGTGATGGCGGTGATGTGTGCGTGCCATGGCAGGTAGTGCTCGGAGAACTTGTACATGTCGGGGGAGGACTCAAGCTTTCCCATTACTGGAGAGTTAGCACATAACCACTAAAAGGTCCAAATGGAAAAAGGACAGAGAAAATAGCAAGCCGCTTCCACATACTGTATCCAATGATGTTGCCATCGCCGTCCTCGGCCACCTGGAACAGTGACGGCCACTTTGCATAGTACTGGAGGTAGAAGGACAGCTCGTACGTCTCGGTGTAGGCGTCGAGGTTGCACTTTGACAGCTTATTGAGGTCGCTGGGCTGGAACCGCCGGAAGTTGGCCATCGTGGCGGTGGAAAGACGAGCTCGTCTCGTCGCAAATTTTGCGGCTCTTCTTCGTCTCTTGCGCGGCTGTCCTCAATTGCGCCCGCCCGCACACGCTGGGGAGACCGCCGACAACGTCAAGTTCTGGCCCGTGTTCGGTTCTCGCTATAGTCTGAAGACCAGAGCTCGTGTTCGTGTACGCAGTCGTGGGTTCGCCGCTGCGCCTTGGGCCATATGGGGTGGTCTCATATTATCAGGAAGCAAAATTTAAGTTTTTAAAAAAAAGCAAAAATAAAAGGCGAAAAACGCCCGCTACACTGGAAGACTGTCTACAGTGCTACCCCTCCCCGCTATAACCAAAACAGCAACAGCCTGGCAGTTGGGCTCCCGCAGCCCACCAGCATATACCACTACGCCGGGAAACGCCTAGGCGACGGTTATAGCGCTAGTCCGGTACGCAGTCCCTACCACGGCCACAGCCAGTTTTTGGTGGCGGGCTGGTAAGCCACAAGTCGCACCTGCCTGCCAGGGACCGATGCGACGCGTTGAGACAACAAGGGAAGCCACCGAAATTGCTTGCATCACCACCAGGCCGCCTCGGGAGACCGCTGCCTCACGACGTTCGCATCTGCAACCAGCTTCCAAACGGCCCGCGATCCTCTTGACAATCTTGTTGCTTTGCCTCCATCCACTGCTGCGCCCACACCCGGAAGCGTGGCTGACCGACCCTGACGGATCTCTGACCCCCTCCTCCACCAAAAAAGCCGAAACGACTACGGCCACCCAAAGAAAGACACAGCAACACGCCGCCCACCCCCGGTCCTATATCACGCTTCTTAATAATACGGTCCTCTCCTGTCATCCTTGCTTTTGTTGTACTCTGTCTCAGCAGCAACGGCAAGCCTTTCCTTTGCCAAAAAAACAACATCGACAGAAAACATCCCCATCGACGAGTTTCTGTGTCCCAACCCGAAACAACCAGGACCCAACAGCCTTGGCCCCCTGGATGCGACTGGCCGAGACAAAGGAAAACTCGGCCCTTTCTAGTCGTTCTGTCTAAACACACAAAAGCACGTTTCAAAGCAAACAAACAATAAACACACACGTCCTCGTCATGTCGTCGCCATCCACACCGCGGCATTCGCGGAACTCCACGCTCGACCTCGACATGCCCTCGTCAGCATCACCGCGCGACCGCCGGCAGTCCAAGTCATCCTCCTTCAACGAACCTTCCACACCGACCCACCACCTCCACCCTTCTTTTGGACACAATGATAGTGCGGATCTATTTAGCAGCGGCGGTATGAGCGGCGGATTGGGCGGTATGGATAGTGGACTTGGTGGCGGCGGCGGCGGCGGCGGCGGCGGTCTGGGAAACCTGGCCGACGAGCTGGCCGATGCCCTGTCGGACGGTGATGACGAAGAAGAAGACTATGAGGAGGGTGACTACGAAGATGGACAGGGCGGCGACATGGATGACTCAAGGCTGGACGGTGCGGCACCCCCAGACATTAGCCTATCCGAAGTGGACGACGGCAGCAACGGCCAGCGAGACAGCGGCGTCGATGTGGCGTCGACATCCAGTCCACGGAGAGAGGCAGCAGACGGAGCAGCATCACGCAACTTTAGCTTGAACCTTCCTTCATCCAACGGGGGTCGTGGGGGCCGCCACGGGCATGGCAACCACCACAAGCGTGCCGGCAGTGTTTACGATGGGTCCGAGTACGGTTCAGATTCCGACCTGGACTCGCCAGGTATGCCGCCGAGTCTGGTGGCCAAGATCGATGCTGTCGAGTCGCTGGCGCGGCGCGGCACGGAGGAGAATGGCGGACCGACCGACGGGGTGTGCCAGCGGCTGACTGAAGAGCTCCGTGATCTCGGGTCACAGTCCAACGTGGAAGGAGGAGCATCAAGGTGAGTCTTTTGTAGTAGTGGTCCGCACGCATACTGTCTTGTCCATGATCTAACTGTTCAGGTTAATTACTGCCCACTCAGCCCTCACGACACACCTTACCCACCAGACCCGACAGCTTCATTCACTAGCCTTCCCACTTTTCTCGCCGCTGGCCATGATGCCGTTTGCGAGTCACCTGGGTGTGACAGGTTCCTCGGACGACGACAATTCCTCAGAGGACGGCGGCGAGCAAAGCGTTGTCGACATGTTGACAACGTTGGCAGAGCAGATCCCGCGGCCAAGCACGGCGGCATACCAGTCACTCCTGGCGCTGCATGCGTTAACGAGCGACCTAGTGTCGACGCTCAACTACCTGAGTGACACGCTGCACATGTCGCGGCAGACGACCACGACGGCGACACGGCGGCTGCGGAGTGCGAAAGAGCTCGTTGCAGACATGCGGCGGGACGAGGAGCTACGCGAAGAAGGCGAGGCATGGCTGGCACGGGGCAACTGGAACGAGCGCCTGCAAAGGCGGGAGTGTGCCCACGTGTGCGGCGATGTTGTTGGCGGGTTTGAAGAGGTGTGCAACGGGTGGCGGGCCCGGCTGCTGGCGCAAGCCGAAGCAGCACAAGCCACTGCATAGGGAACGGTCAACGGATGGCGCAGACGATATTTAGAATGTTGGGCCGACGAGACCAGGCGACTGAGGCGCCGATAGACTTTCATGGAGACACTACCGTTGAGCGTTTTCTTGCACTTTTTCTTTTCTTTTCTTGCCTTTTCTTCATAGTACATTTTCTACTTTTCCTACGATGTTATGGATGCAACGGCGTCGAAGACAGCCCCGGCCTATGTTGGCCAGCGGGATACGATAGATTCACCAGAATTGAGATTTCTGATTTGATACCAGAGAATGACCTTGAGATTGGTGTAAATATCTGAAATGAAATGGCAAGTCTTGGTTCATACACATCTCCCGCCCTTCACAACTTTACCCGGCCACTTTGGCCAAACTGGGCAAAAACAAATATTAAACCGTTTCCAATTTGATCCAGGAGCGGAAGACGAAATTTGGCAAGCTCCGTATGGTGGGAAATTAGGCCCAATGTCCAGAGAAAGAGGCTGTAGAGTCTCCGCGATCCGAATTGTAATAGTCAGTAAGAGAATAAAAATGCTCACGACGGCTGTTAATGGGAAGCCTCTTGTGCCTGCCAATTCACTTTTCATGTAACCATCACAATGGGCCATATACATCGGACTTTCTGGCCAGTTTGGCTTGTTCTGACGGTTCTCACGGGCCTTGTCACTGCCAGTTCTGTCATACCCGGCTCTGATCTGTTTGCGTTTTCTGACGACGATGCCAAAGGCGGCCAGGGATTCGTGAAGCTGGCCGACGCGGCCACCAAGTCTGCCCCGGACATATATGTTGACCCAGACGACTGGCCAGGTGTTGTGCGAGTCGCCAATGACCTGGCTGCCGACTTTGGACGAGTGCTAGGCTTCAACGCAACGGTCGTGGCGGCCGACTGGGCAAAGGCAGCGGCAAAGACTGAAAACGCTACAACTTGTCCAATCATTCTCGGAACTATTGCCAAGTCCAGCCTGCTTGACGGCCTGATCAAGGACGGCCGTCTTGACTCGTCTTTCCACACCGCGCTCAGCGGCAAATGGGAGACATATGCATACCAGGTGGTGAACAAGCCATGGCCCGGACAGGACTCTGCGTTTGTCATTGCCGGGTCAGACCGGCGCGGCGCCGTCTTTGGGGCGTACGGCGTGTCCGAGCAGATTGGCGTCTCGCCATGGTACTGGTGGGCAGATGTGCCTTCCACGCAGAGGAAAGTCATTTACGCGCGAAGTGGAAGTGGTGGCACTGCCACGAACAGCAGTAGCTCCTCCAGCAGCAGCGTCTTCGGGCCGCCGAGCATCAAGTTCCGCGGCATCTTTCTCAACGACGAGGCGCCTGCTCTCACAGGATGGGGTCGCGCCAATTTCAAGGCCAGCCAGTACGGCAGCTCGTTCATCACAGACTTCTACAAGCATATCTTTGAGCTTGTCCTGCGTCTTCGAGGCAACTACCTCTGGCCGGCCATGTGGTCAAGCATGTTCTAGTAAGGCCCCTAGATGCCAACTCGCACATTTGCTTGTACTGACTATCAATCAGCCTTGACGATACTCAAAATGGGCCGACTGCCGATCTCTATGGCGTCTATATGGGCACGAGTCATCACGAGCCCATGGCCAGAGCCGACAAGGAACAGGGCCGGTTCCTCCAGGGCTCCTGGGACTGGCGTAGTAACAAGGCTGGTGTGCAGACATTTATGCGCGCCGGCGTTGAGCGGTCCCGCAACTGGAGCACCATGTACACTCTCGGGATGCGCGGGTCTGGCGATGCCGCATCGGCCACGCTCACATCGGCCGCTCTCGGAGAGGTGATTCACTGGCAGCAGCAGACGCTGCTGCAAGTTCTGGGCCCAGACAACAGAACGCTCGCCGACATCCCCCAGCAGTGGGTCATGTACAAGGAGGTGCCGGGCTACTGGCAGAACGGCATGGACGTCTCGGACGACGTGACTCTGCTGTGGAGTGACGACAACCGCGGCAACATTCGGCGCGTGCCCCTGGCGAACGAGACCACCCGCCGCGGCGGATCCGGCATGTACTACCACTTTGACTATGTCGGCAGCCCGCGCAACTACAAATGGATCAATACTGTGCAGTTGCAAAAGACGTGGGAGCAGATGAGCCTCGCGCACCGCCGCGGCATCGACAACATCTGGATCGTCAATATCGGCGACCTCAAGGGGCTCGAGCTGCCTACGGCACACATCATGGCCATGGCCTGGGACATGGACGGCGGCTTCAAGGCAGAGACAAGCACCCGCGGCTGGCTCACTGAGTGGAGTGAGCGCCAATTCGGTGCGGCGGCGGCAGCCAATGCCTCAGCCATCATGACCAAGTACGGCATGCTCACGGCAAGGCGCAAATACGAGGACCTCAGCATGTCGCCGTTTGCCTTCAATACCGCCCACTACGACGAAGCCCAGCGCAACTATGCAGACTGGGTGCAGCTCGCCGCCGACGCGCAGGCCGTGTATGACAGGCAGGTACCAGAAAACGCCCAGCCTGCCTTCTTTGAGCTGGTCCTGCACCCCGTCCTCGCAGGCAAGACCGTGTTTGAGATTTACACCAAGGCGGCACTCAGCAGCTTATACGCACAGCAGCGCCGGATTCGCACCAATGACCTCACAAAGGACATCCAAACGGCGTTCGCAGCAGACAAGGCGCTCAAGAACAGGTACCACACACTGCTCGGCGGTAAATGGAACCACTTTATGGACCAGACGCACTTGGGGTACAACAACTGGCAGGAACCGGGGTCGGACACGGTTCCACGAGGCACGAGTTTGAACGCAGCAGGAGGAGGAGCAGGAGGAGGAGGGTCACTCGGCGTTGCTGTGCAAGGCAGCACGGCGGTTTTCCCGACTGCAAGCACATTGACGCTGGGCACGGTGACGCCGTACACGGCCGTCGACGCACAGCGGTGGATTGACGTTTTCTTGCGTGCTGACGGCACATCCGCGTACACGATCAAGTCAAACGTCTCGTATGTGTCGGTAAGCAATGCCGAGGGGACGCTGACGTCACCGAACACGGCAGGAGACGACCGGGACAAGTCGTCGTCTGAAATGCGCGCGCTCGTGACAGTCGACTGGGCATCTGCACCCGAAGGACGCAGTGCCGCAGCCGTGACGGTGAGCGCTGGTTCTGGCTCAGGATCATCTGCCACAGTCGTCGTGCCACTCGACAAGCCGCCTGTGCCCGCAGACTTCCACGGCCACGTCGAAGCAGATGGCGTCGTCTCCATTGAGGCGTCGCACCACAGCGCCAATTCGACAGACTACGCTGCTCTGCCTGACTATGGCCGCACCCACTCGGGCGTCCGGCTCGACCCGCTGGCGCCGTCGTACGGGCCTGGTCAAGGTCCGGCATTGACCTATCCTTTCTATCTCTTTGCGGCGGCTTCCAAGGCTCCTGCTCTCACCGTGTACCTGTCGCCGTCCGAGAACGCCAACCCCACGCACCCCAACCGGTATGCGTTTGCCGTGGACGACGGGACGCCGACCGTGGTCCAGCCCGTGCCGCTGGCCAATGCGGGCGGCGAGCCGTCCGGGTGGTCTGATGCCGTGATTACGGGCGCGTACGTCAAGACGAGCAGGCTCGGCGGCAGCAGTCTGGCAGCGGGCCAGCACGTCCTCAAGGTGTGGCTGCTGGAGCCGACAATGGTGCTCACGAAGCTGGTGCTGGACGTCGGCGGCCTGCAGACGAGCACGCTGGGGCCGCCGGCGAGTGTAATGGTGTGAGGCGTGAGGCGGTATGAGGGGGGGTGCCGGCATGCGGAATCTGCGGTGTTTCCGGTTTTGTGTCCTGTTCGTATTCTTAGGCGACTTTGGTCTCCGCGGCCTTGCAGTCTGGTGGTAGTCTCTCGTATTCTCTGCTTCGAGGCAATTCTATGCACGTCAGATCCTTACTCAGGCTCGTACTGGCCCTTTGCGCTACCCATCCCTGTGAACCAAGTGTTGAGTCGTGTTGAACCGTGTCGAGGCGCTCAGCTGCGTAAGCCGCTGGCCATTCATTGGGCGCGTCGGCGGGCCCCCTTTTTTGCAAAGTCTTGCAGCTGGTGGTAATCCTCCAGCTTTGGACCCTTTTTGCTTCTTCTCGCTACGAACGGCAAATCAGACACGCCTGCGGCGCCAGGGTAATTTTTAGCAACAGCCGCTCCTTCCCAAGGGGCCAGAATGCCTTAGCCCATCGTGCATGCCCTTTTTTTTTTGCTTTTTTCTGCTGTGGCGCACCCGACCCAAGCGCGCCCCAATCCCGCCCGTCTCACATAGCATCTTACGTCTTTTTCCCCTTCTGCCGCTCTTGCAACCAAAAAACGTGCCAGCGCTGCAGCGCATGCATGCACTGGCCGTGTCCACTCTGCCACTGACCACCCACGGCGCTCGCTGCAAATCGTTTTAGGCCGTCCCGTTCCAACGGTAGCGCCCCTCTCTCCCGACTGCCACAGCTGCTCTTCCACGTATCTGTCCTTTAGTGTCGACCGTATTGCGGTGCGCTACTACTGGCCGGCCAGCTACAGCTGTTACCCACTCCCCCTTTCAGCGGCCCCGCCCAGTATTAGAGATAAAAATAGGGAAAATACCAGCCAGCAACATAAGGGCCGCCGCGCCTGGCCGCGCCTGGCCGCGTTTTCGAGGGAGCAGCCAGCAGCCAGCAGCCAGCAGCCCTTCCTTGCTAGGCGGCTGGCGCCAGCCACCAACATCGGCATCAACAAAGCACCGTAGGGGCGGCAGCGTCGGGTGCGGGAGTCGTGGCTCGCTAGTTTAGGAGCGCTTTTGCTACCGTAGTCGTAAGATGCTCTGTTTTCCCCTCGCGCTTTCCTTCTTGGTATCCCACGCATCGAGATACTGCGCTTCACCGTTGCTGGCCCTACTTTTCTCCGTCGCCGCCCCCCTGCCGCTGTCCCCACCGCGCTCCCCAATCTCCCATCGCTCTTGCCTCTTTCGCAGCTTGTGCAGCTATCGCGGTTGCCACTTTGGGCCTTGGCCGTTTTGTGCAGGTCCCCCCTCCCCATTTTTCGTCCTCCCATCCCCCTCAAGTCCTACATCTTGGTAAATCCCTGATTCCCCAGCCTTCTTCCATCTCAATCTGCCCAGTTCTTATCGTCCGCCATCTCCATCCCTCCAGTCCCTCCATCCCGTCCAACCACCGCCCGGCGCCGCCGCCATTAACCTCTCCCTCTCCTTTTTTTATTCCTTTTTTCCTGTTTGTTGATCTCCCTCGTCTGCCGCCTCTGCAGCTCACGTTCTTTTGTGTCCCCTGCTTTGTTCGTGTTTCCCTCCAGCCGCATACGTATTCTCTTTTTACCCACCTCGAAAAAAATACACCACAAAGCGTCCACCAAAAAGTGAACCACTCTTCCACCTCATCCGATAGGACCTAGCAACAAAAAAATTACAAGCCAACCCCGAGCGGCTGACGTGACCTCACACCCGTGGCGCTCAGCTCAGGCTATTCCTATCCCTTCCAGCCGCTCCGTCCTGCTCGACATGTTTGCGACAGCTCCGAACCTACAACATTAAGAGAACCTGGGAGACCGAGCGAGACGAACGAGACCGGAAGGCCAAACCATCGAGAGATCCAAGTGCCGACAGACCCCTGGCCGAGACGAGACGAGAGTCACAAGACGAAACACCACACCGACCCTACGAGCACATAGCCCTGGCCTCGCCATGAAATAATGACCGCCTGCTCCTCCGCTTCCGACCCCTATCGCTGCCACCATGCCGTTCCTTCGCCGACGCGGCGTCATGGCCAGCGAGTCTGACATGCGTCGCCACACCTCCTTCTTCCATACCTCCAAGCGACCTCCACCAACCGCCGAGTCCGACGCCGAAGCCCGTCCGCCGTCGAGTGCATCGTTTAGGTCGACAGCCTCAGGGACCGCGCCCTCGTCCGACGACCCGCCACCACCTGTGCCTGCCATCCCGCCAATACCTGCTCTACTACCCGCTGTGAACATTGCCCCATCCTTTGCCTCAACAGCTCCACCAGCAGCGTTACCTCCCACGTCGTCAGCCGCTGCTGCAGGCGAAAGCATCAGTCGCGATGCTTCCAAGACACCCACTCCTGCCGACATCCATCGCGCGTCGCCAGCATCTGTAAATACAGCAACCCGCGAGCCCGAGGCGCCGTCGGTCCTCACCCTCGAAGCCATGGTCCACACCGTGCCCGGCACGCTCGCCGCAAACATGCCTTCGGTGCCGAACACGCCAACCAGCCAGACGCGACCAGAAAGCCGCAACAGCCGGACTAGCCGCGCCGGTGGCCGCAGCATCAGCGCTGGCGAGAGTCACTTCCCGAGCCGGCCCTCGACACCGCCCATCCATGAAGAGACGAGCAGGCATCGCCGCTTCTCCTTAATGCGGTTTCGCAATGCTTCGGATTCTCAGCTGGCCGCCCGTGCCCGCCAACAGGCCCAGGCGGCTGAACCCATGCCTCCTCTTCCTCGCCGTACGTACTTTGCCTTATCAGTCCAATCACCAAACAATCAGCCCATGTGGCCTTACCTTGCAAACCTCTTTCCAAAGCTTGTCTCAATTCAGATTGGCGCGGCCAGCTCCAAATATTAATCTAACCAGCTCTTGCTAACGTTTTGTGTTTCAACAAATACAGCCCCTGAAATCATCACCACTGCTCCCACCCTCGAGATCCCTACAATTCACGAAAATGGCGACAAGAACGAGAAGAAGCCGCCTCGATTGAAGCTAGGTGCACTGGGTCGCAAGTCTAGTGAAGTGCCTAGAACGACGGAAGAGGACACCATGGGCGGAGCTTCGCACAGCGGCTTTGGCAGCTGGTCTAGGAAAGGCGGCCGCAAATCGTCGGGCACCCATTCGGCCTCGTCCAATGGCAGGAACCCTGCCATTGCATTTGACGACTCCTCGCTTAACCAGCACGGCAACCAAAGCAGCCCTCCCGAGTATGGCGACGACGCCGCCAGCGGCCTGGCCCTCCCAGTTAACCGCCTCTCCGAGTCGTCCAGGTCAGATGGCAGCTCTGGCGATCGCGTCTATGGCAGCACAACCACTACCACACATACCGTCCACACTACCACCACATTCTTCCGCCTGCCACGCCGCCGCAAGACCAATCCGCCTCCTCTTTTCCCCATTGGCCACCTGCCCCAGAAAGGACAGCCGCCACCACCTTCGACCCCTGTTGAGCAGACACTTCCCACTTTGACTCGTGGCCTGTCGGCTGAGCGTGCAGCAGTGGATGGCGACCCTATCCCGCGGCCGTCTTCAAGGATGTCTCTATTTGCTGGTGGGCTCGGGTTTGGAAACAGCAATAAGACGGACAGTTCACGAGACGCACCGCCAAAAACTGCTACAGGTGCTCCGCCAGAAAATGGTCAGCTAACTGTTGACCGTGATGGCCAAAAGACGCCAACTCCGTCAAGGTCTGCATCCCAGCGCCGCGGCTTGTCATCGCCGTCTAAGCCGCTGCAATCTCCAGCCGTGGCTCTTTTCCAAAAGGGCAACCATTCGCCAGCCGGCGCCTTCTTCCGGCCAGCTTCTCGTAACTCGGGTCAATCGTCGCCGACGCGCTCTATGGGAGCTCATGGAGGCACTGGTGGTGCCGGTGTGCCCAGCCATCTAAGAGGCCGCTCATCAACTCTGAGTTCCCTCAACAGAAACTCGGAAGACCACCTGACGCCACCAGTTGTGCGGAACTCCTTGTCGACTGGTCGGAAAAGTTTCAGTGACCTGCTCGGCATAAGTAGGTTGCGGCAGAACTCCGAGCCTCTTGGTCAGCGAAATGGCGCGCTGACGCCGATGACACCCGGCTCAAACAACTCCAAAAATAACTCTCTCCAGCTACCGCGCGACTCGATCATTCTACCCGCGCGCCGGGATGACGACACCCCCGCTAAGTACCTCTCACGGTTAGAGGAGGTTGTCAGTCGCAGCGTCATTGCTAGCGCCCTTTCCAAGTCTACCGACACGTTCTCCCAGGCTGTACTGCGGAGTTACATGCGCAGCTTCAAGTTCTTCGGCGACCCAATGGACATGGCCATACGGAAGCTTCTCATGGAAGCCGAGTTGCCTCGCGAAACCCAGCAAATCGACCGCTGCCTCCAGGCCTTTGCTAACCGCTACCACGAATGCAACCCTGGCATTTACGCGTCTCCCGACCAGGCGTACTTTATCGCCTTCTCTCTTCTGATCTTGCATACCGACGTATTCAACAAGAACAACAAGCACAAAATGCAGAAGCCAGACTATCTCAAGAACACCCGGGGCGAGGGTATTTACGACGAGATCCTCGAGGTCTTCTACGACAACATCACGTACACGCCATTCATCCACGTCGAAGACGAGATTGACATCAATGGCGAGCGCATTGTTGCCCACAAGGCCAAGCGGAAGTCCATTTTCCCCAACTACACGCCCGACTTGGCCAAGAAGTCCGCCAAGGAACCCATCGACCCATACACGCTCATTATCGACAGCAAGCTTGATATCCTGCGCCCGAACCTGAAGGATGTCATGCAGCTTGATGACCCGTACAGCTACCTGGGCACGGCCGAGACGCTCAATATGGAGGAGCTTCAGAAGACCTTCTTCCGCACAGGCGTTTTGCAGATCGTATCCGCCCGGTCGCGGCCCGACGCATTCATGACCGAGAAGACTGCCACCAACCCCGAAGAGGCACACCCGGGCATTGTCGATATCAAGATTACCAAGGTTGGCCTTTTGTGGCGCAAGGATGCCAAGAAGAAGAAGACAAGGTCGCCCTGGCAGGAATGGGGTGCCATTCTCACTGGCGCCCAGCTCTACTTCTTCCGCAACACGGCTTGGGTTAAGAACCTGATCCACCAGTACGAGACCCACATCCGCCACGGCCACGATGGTATCCCCATCATCTTCCAGCCGCCTCTGGAGGAGTTCAAGCCGGATGCGCTCATGTCAACCGACGGTGCTATTGCCCTGCTTGACTCGTCCTACAAGAAACACAAGCATGCTTTTACCTATGTTCGGCATGGCGGTCTCGAGGAAGTCCTTCTGGCTGACAACGAGGAAGAGATGAATGACTGGCTCGCAAAGCTGAATTACGCCGCTGCATTCCGCACTTCTGGTGTGCGTATGCGGGGCGTGGTCGGCGGACAATATGAAGGCCAGAACCGCCGAGCTATACGTCGCCTCGATGATACCCAGTCCGTCCAGACCCCGAGCGGCGAGGTGATGATCACTCGCAGCCGTATCGACCAGAAGATGGCCCATGACATCTTAGCAGCACGTCGCGATATCATGCTCCAAAAGGTGGCCGATGCAAACGAGAAGCTGGAGCAGGAGGAGAAGCTGCTTCAAGCCCACCTCCGCAATGCCCGCCATCTCCTGATCATGGCGCCTATCCAGCCAAAGACACGTGAGCAGATGTTGATGTCGGCCGCCCGCATGGCAACACAGTTGAAGTGGACTCGAATCGACATGTGGCGCCTCCAGTGCCACCGCGACATCTTGGAGATGGACTTGGACGAAGAGCGCCAACTCAATGCGCTCGGACCCGAGCATGCTCTGGAGAGTGGTGCCGCATTTGCCGGCGTGGTTGGTGCTGGGCTGGCAGTGGACACGTCGACAACATCTTTAGTTGCGGAGAAGCCGCACTCGGCATCGCAACCGCAACAGCAAACACCGCAGCAACAGCAGCCGCAGCAAATGTCCGCACTCAGTCGAGAAGAGTCCAAGGCCAGCTCAGCAAGCACTGCGCTACACCGAAGCCCTCGCACCCCGACACACCGCGGTTCTCTAGCCAGCGGCAGTATCGGGTCTACGAGCGCCATGGCCGTGCCGCTGTCATTGATGCGACCCGATTCGCCCACCAAGCAGGATTCATTCCAGACGCCGCCGCCGTCCTCTATGGGTCTTGACGAATCGCGGCTGCGTAAGGCATCTGTCTCGAGCGCTATGTCCACGAGTGGCCACTCTATCTCTGCAACACCTCCACGTGCTGTGCGAAACACTGGCCTCGGTCTGGATAAGATGCTGCCGCTCCAGCCGCTCCCGCCGCTGCAACAGCAGCAACAGGAGGGGCAGCAGCAGCTGCCAGTCACACCAACAACGCCAGAAGAGAAGCACGACGGCGACGCCAACGACGTGGATGCGGACGAGCAGCAACTGTTGGAAAAGACCGGTCTCCTGGAGTCACCTGTTCTGGGAAGCGCTGCGTTCCACACACACACGCCCACGCCCAAGCGCAAGCATTCGGTTACATTGGAGGACTCTGGCAGTCCTGCTGTCAGCGATAAGCACCAACACCCACAACAGTCGACTTCTCAGCACGGTCACCATCACGGCAAGAAGGACATCCGGCGCAGCCTGCAGCGTACGCTTAAGGAAAGTGCTGGACACCTCTCCCATCATCGCAGTCGGCGAACTAGGGAGTCGGGTGCTGGCAGCAATACTGATGAGCCGAACCGTGAGCCCGACGTGCTTGTTCGTGGAACAGGTTCATTTGTTGTGCATGGCAAGAAGGCATCCGTCATTAACTTTGGCGGAGACCTCCAGTCGATTGTGCCATCGGAGGAACGTATGCGCCAAAGAAAGTCACACCAGCAACCACAGGCCGGGGCAGCGGGCGGTGCATCTGTTAACGCGGACGAGACATCGCCATTGTCCGGTCCTGGCGAAGCCCCTGACAATGCTACGATTGAGGACTCCAGCATCATCACAACCAGTGAGGCGGATGCTTCCGGTATTGTTGACGAGGACGACATGCCGATCTCTATCACCTCAGCACCGCGCCGTGCTTCTTCCGCCAGTGCCAGCACGGCTACTGCGCGCAGCTTCCGCGACTTGCACAGGAAATACTCGTATGTACGGGCGACCAGCAAATCGAGTCAGGGCGGCAAGATCCCGTCACTGGCTCCCGCCGCCGATGATGATGCCAGCGAGGTAGCCGTGAGTGTTTCAGAAGGTCGGAGGTCACCGCTGCCGCCGCCATTGGAGGTCCTCGAGCACAAGCGACCCGAGAGTGTCAAGGAGCAGCAAGAAGACACGAAAGACGTTGGGGAGGAGGAAAGCAAGGACAAGGGCAAAGGAAAGGAAGAAGATACGATGGCCCACAAGGAAGAAGTGTCTGCTGCTAGCGAGGGTTCGGACAACGACGACGAGGAATACAACAGCCTTGACGACGAGGATGAAAACGATGACGATGACGGAGAAGCGCTCGCAAAGTTCTATACTCCAGACCCGCCAGCAACTCCCCGGTCGATCGCGCCAGAGCCTAAGAAGACGGAGCACCACGAAGAGGAACAAGAGGAGGTTAGCTCGTCGAAGGCAGCCATGGCCAGCCGGACGCTCCAGGCCGTTCAAGCCTAGTGTGCGGGAGCGGCGGTTCTGTACGATGATCGGCTGGTGGTGGCATGAGCAAACCCGTTTTTACGGTGTCTCCCACAGTCACCCTCGTTTCTCGCACAGTCCTATTCTCATTCTCATTCTCACCCTCACACTTACTCTCACACCCACACCCACACTCGCTTCCATACTCATTTTCATTTTTATACTCAATCGCATTCTCATACCCACACTCAAACTCATACCCCATGATATTTTTATGACGCATTTGTCTTTATTATTGTATAGACCTGGCGGGAGCTGCATTCAGCTTACAAGATGGAACCTGTTTTTTTTTTATTGTTATGGGAAAGCGAAAATGGCGACAATTTTTTATTCTTTGAAGGGTCCAAGGTTGGTTTGTTTAAATTCATGTATTCATAGAAAAGAACCAAAAAAGGAACCCAAAAGGGGGCTCAGTCCCTGGTGGGCGAGAAGCACGATTTAAAAGGGACTAAATTGGACAGTTCATACCAAAGATCAAAATCAACAATAAAAAAATATGAAAAGAAAAAGGCACCAGGAACAAAGTGACAGAACACAATATATTGGTCGAAGACCGGAAGCGCCTGGAGGCCTGCACCAGTATGCAGGGCCGGCCAGGTGGTTGGGTCTTGAGATCTAGTAGTGCTGGCTGCGGGTCTCATGGGGCAGAAAAAAGGGGTCGAGATTTTGGGCGAGTTCGAAACGGAAAACATAAACATCACGATAGTCTTGTGGGTGGAAAACGCGACAAAAGGGCGCGGGGCCAGGGAGGCTGGGCTGGAAAGGGAGGTCGGCAGGGCCAGTGGTTCCGGCGCGGGACCCTCTTTGTGTCTCTGTCGAGGAGCAAAAGCAAAAGGGGCGCTATTTTTTCAAAACAACGCGTAAAGTGGTTTTTGAGGACGCGTCGCAGATGGCCAATCATAAAGCCGTATTTTCAACTGGCCAATCACAGCACATGATTCCGCGCGCGTCCTGGCGCCAATTAACTGGGGCCTCGGCCAGTCAGGGAGCGTCTCGACGAGGGTTCGTATGGCTGGCGCCAGACAGGCTGTGGCCCTTTTTTTGCCCTCGCCTTCTCTTATTTTTTCTGTTTGTTTGTTTTTGTTTTCGTTATCATGCAGCGCGCGCGCACCTGGTGCAGCCAGGGGGGCGCTTTTGTGGGCGAGAAGGAGAGAATCTAGCGTGGCAAGGCGGCCAGACAAAGAGGCCGCGAACGAGAAGAAGACAAGCCGTGAAATGCCCGTGAAAAAGGGAACGGCTTCTTGATACCAGAGATTAACGAGGGGTGCCGGAATGCACGGTATAATGCTTGAATTGCATTGTCCAGTGTATGGGCTGCATGGGCAAGGCTGCCAGGGGAATGGGAAAGCACGAGGCAAGCAGCAGTCTATGGGCCGTTTCTACCAGCTTTTACTGGGCAGGCGAGCAGGCAGTGCATATCATCATTGAACCCCCCAAGGCTGATAGGGCACCCCCTCCGGCTTGGGTGCAAAAGATACGGATGTCTTACTGACGTAGTATTTGGAGTGCCTGCATCAGCAGCCGCCGTAAACAACACGCATTTCAAACATAAACAATATGTACGGTGTAATATGCACGCAGAGCTAGGAGAGCTTGCATCGCTGGGCGCATGTGGTTTTGCAGTGCAGTGCACGACCCCTGGCGCGGCCGTTGCGC
This sequence comes from Raffaelea albimanens, assembly GCA_002778245.1. NCBI lineage: Eukaryota > Fungi > Ascomycota > Sordariomycetes > Ophiostomatales > Ophiostomataceae > Raffaelea > Raffaelea albimanens. The sequence goes on from PCDJ01000001.1 coordinate 2,463,256, forward strand.
TGACCTTTGGACCGTACCTCCCAAGATTCCCCACTGTAGAGGTCGAATGGCTGGCCTGTGCTGTCACAAAACTGGCGGCTCGTTCGCCCCTGGAAGGCGCTAGGCTGGATTTGGGGGGCACTAAACTGGCACAACAACGGGCGGGCCAGCCAGCTAAAGTGCAAGCCTTCTGCCCGCCCACTGCAACAAAAACTAAAAGAACCCAGAAAAAAAGCAACAACGCGTTCCGTCCCCCATTTCTGCCTCTTTGGTCGCTCCTTCCCGGCCACAGAATAAGCAAACCACCCCAAACACACGCCAACACCAAAAGCACGCCAAACGCACACCAGAGCGCACCCAAAAACACAGGGAAGAGCAGGGGAGCCAAAAAAAAAAAAAAAAAAAAAAAAACCCACCCTGCTCGCCAGTCCTACCCGCCAACAAGCCAGCAACCTGCGACAAAGAGAGGGTCCCTCTCCTCCCCCAGTTGCTCTTTCCTCATTCCTGCTCACCCCCCCCTTCTTTCCCCAAACCTGTACGGTGTAGACGGACGAGCGTCCAACCTCAATCGGCCGACCACAACAAACGCATTCCTCGTGGCTCCATCCATCACCAACTTTCTCTTTTTTCCTCTCCCGCATTTGCCTTTCTATCGCTCAATTTCGCATATTTCCTACGAATACCCCTCAACCGTGGACGGAACAACAATTCTTGCAGTCTTCCCTACGACTCCGCCGTTCCTACAGAATTGTGTTTCTTGACTCCTCTCTTTTTACGAGTTATTCTCCTTTTAATCCCACCGATCCATCCACCCATTTTCCTGCGTCTGCCGCTTCGGTTTCCTTGTCTCCAGCTTCGCTCTCACACACAATCCGACGACCCTACGAACCTGCGGCAGCCACCATCTACTCAGTCTCGCCCGCTCATCCTACAGACGCCATCACGAGCGCCCAATAGAGATTATCCACGGCCTTCCCGCCCTGGTCGCCCCGGTCGCAAGCGTCTCGACAGCTTGAGGCCATTCGAGTCTTTGGAGCCACCGAGTGAGAAACGACACAACAGCACCGCATAGCTTCTTTTTGGGACCAAGTGAATGGAGTAGCGCTCGTCACCCAGCACCTCTTGCCCGGCCTCTCCCCCCTCTTCTTCGCGCACGATAGCGTCGGACTCGCAAGAAGGGCAAGTTCTCGCCCGTCTTCTCTCGTCGCTGTCTCTTGTCCGCGGTCGTCTCAGTCACGACCCGCCACCCGATCCAGGTGGGACAGCTACCAACTTTAGACCGTCCTTGCCGGCCGACCCTGGAGGAAGACGACCAGCTGGCCGCTCTCGTCGTCGCCCGCCGTCAGGAGGAGGACCGTCTGCCTCCTCCTTCTTTCCCCCCTCCCGCTCTTCTCATCATAGGCAGCCCGCCATGGCTCCTCCACTATCCGAAAAAGGCGGTGGCGTGAGCTGCAACCCAGCTGCTACTGCCGTTACCGCTCTTGCTGCTTCCGCGACGACCAGCTCGCCGTCTTCAGCTGCTGTCCAGCGAACAGTATCTGCCGTGGCTTCTTCCACAGCAGCACGCTCCTCCTCTTTGCCGCCACCGCCCGCGCCACCAGCAGCGGCAGCACCTCTTCTCTCGTCCTCCAAGCAGCCCTCCACATCTTCGGCATTGGCGCCCGGCCGGATATCCACCACGCCGCCGCCTCAGTCATTGCAGTCGCGCAGCCACCTGCACGAAGTAAGGCGAAACAGCAATAGCTCGCTCGATGCTCTTGGGTTGGGCAGCGGCAGCGGCAGAGATAGCGGCGTTCTGCCAGCGGCCATCAACAATGCGCAACGAATGTCTCGAGCCGCCGCCCGGAGTAGTGCCGGCAGCGAGATCGCCCCTCGTTCGAGCACAGGCAGCAACTTCCTTGACGCCGAAGCCGTCGACAGCGCCCTGCGCCGCGAGTTGAACCGCCAGCAGCACCATGGGCCCGCTGCGCAACGAAAGGGCACGCCAGGTGCCAGTCCACATCCGAAGCGCCAACGTGTCACCGGAGATCGGTGAGTTTTTAGTCTTCTCTCTGTCTTTTCGGTGTCTTGTGTGCCTGTCTTGTCTCTCTTCGGCGCATTTTCTAACCAGCCATCCAGTTTCATCCCAACACGATCCGGTCAGGACTTGCAGGCCAGCTTCAGCCTGCTGCACGAAGACGGTTCGCCAGCGACTCCGTCCAAGCAGAAGAAGCGCACTCCCCACGGCGACCTCCATTTCCAGAGAAGTGCGTCCTCTCCTCCCCTCTTGTTCCCCCATTCCGGGCTTTTTTTTCCTTGCCCTGGCTCTTTTCTAACATTTTCTCCCTGTAGCCGAGGAAGCCAACAATACATTTTCGACCCTCCTGCGGGCCGAGTTGTTCGAGAACTCCATACCACAGGTCACCCCTCCATCCATGTCGCCTGAACACATCCTGCCGAGCTCGTCTCGAGTCACCAACGTCATCGACGGCACCCGTTCGCACACCCCACCGCCCCGCACCATCAACCAGACATCATCATCCGCCGGTGCTCCTTCCATGACACCCTCCACGCCTCACAAGAACCTTTTCTCTTATATGTCACCCCGCCAGTTTAGCCATGTCGCCGGCCATCCGACACCATCACGAACACCGCAAAGCCGCCATGGTCCGAATCTCGATACCCGCGCCGAAATCTACAGCTTGTCGCCCGTGCGATTCGGCAGCCAGCAGATTCTTCTCAGCCCTCGGAGGCAACCGCGTGCTGTGAGCAAGGTTCCGTACAAGGTGCTGGACGCGCCAGAACTGGCGGATGACTTCTACTTGAATCTTGTGGATTGGGGCAGCGCCAATGTCTTGGGTGTCGGTCTGGGCTCAAGCGTCTACCTGTGGAACGCCCAAACTAGCCGGGTCAACAAGCTGTGCACGCTTAGCGATGATGATACAGTCACCAGCGTTTCCTGGATTCAGAAGGGAACGCATATTGCCATCGGCACTGGCAAAGGACTGGTTCAGATTTGGGATGCCGAGAAGTCGCGCCGCCTGCGGACCATGACGGGCCATACCATGCGTGTGAGCTCGCTCGCCTGGAACTCGCACATTCTGACCTCGGGCTCGCGTGACCGGCTCATTTACCACCGTGATGTGCGCGCTCCGGACCAATGGTTGCGCAAGCTGGTGGGCCACAAGCAGGAGGTGTGCGGCCTCAAATGGAACTGCGAGGATGGCCAACTGGCCAGCGGTGGCAACGACAATAAGTTGATGGTGTGGGACAAGCTGTCTGATACCCCGTTGTGGAAGTTTTCCGACCACACAGCTGCCGTCAAGGCCATAGCCTGGTCGCCGCATCAGCGCGGTCTGCTGGCATCTGGTGGTGGTACAGCCGATCGTCGGATTATCTTCCACGACACTGTGCGCGGCACCGTTATCAATGAGGTCGACACTGGAAGTCAAGTATGCAACCTTGCCTGGTCCAAGAACTCCAACGAAATCGTCTCCACCCACGGTTATTCGCAGAACCAGATTGTCGTTTGGAAATATCCGTCTATGACTCAGGTGGTCAGCTTAACGGGTCACACGTACCGTGTTCTGTACCTAGCTATGAGTCCGGACGGCCGCGTGGTCGTCACTGGTGCTGGCGACGAGACACTCCGTTTCTGGAATGTGTTTGGTAGGAAGCCCGGCACTCGTGAGGACAGCGATGGCGGCGGCCGCTTAGCCGACTGGGGTGTGATTCGGTGAGCGGGCTGGACGACTTGACTTGATGGCTTGATGGCTCGACAACATGACGCCTCGACTCGACAAGCCAACAAGACCGACGACTTGACAAGCCGACGACCGCACCACTATTCCATTCCCACGGCCATGAAGACGACCTAGTCCTCTACCTCCGCGACGACAACGACGGCCAGGGCGGGATACCCAAATGCATTGATATCGAGAATCACTTCCCTTACAACTGTACTATAGTGTACCATTATCACATGCATACCTCAGATACTCCCTAGAGATATGGGAGATACTGAAGAAGAACAGCAACCGGCGAACAGCCGACACGAGATACTCAATATGGGCTGCACGACATTCCCGATAGCGAGCAGTGGCAGCTTCATACCAAAGCCACTGCGATGTTGGAGATATAATTTATAAAAAGAGGAAACAACAAGCGACGCTCTCATGACCAGCGAGAAACGAGGGGATGAAATATTTTGGAAGTAATTATTTGTTTGTATCTTGAGGAGCCGGGATTTTTGGGACGTCCAACCGGTTTTGTTTGTGGGGATACGGTGAGGTTTTTGTTTTCATTATCATCACTTGCATCACTCCCCCTTTGCATATGTGGTTTTCCGGTTTACTGTTTTTTTTCGTTGTTTTTGCTTTCTGCATACACTTGTGTGTTTTACCTGTTTGTTTTTACTGGTTGTTGTTTTTTTACTTGTTGTTTACTACATGGGTTTATCATGACGAAGCGGACTACTTGCATGTTGGAAATGGAGCGAACTTGTTTTTTCTATCAACTTTTCCCAATGAAAGAAATCATCTCTACCATTAATCAAGCTTGAAACTGAAGTGAAGTGTGAGGGGGAAAATGGCGTAGTGTTAGCATGGATGCGTGATATAAGATCTCATTAATAATTGACAGACCAAAGAGGCTGCTATATAAAACCAGCTTGGCATATATGTATGTGCCCTTTGACAACATCCGTATTCAATCTAATTAGGAGCAAAAAAGTGAACGAGTTTTGATTTGGTCCAATCTTGGTATACACTCTCTTGGTGAGCGAATGGCCGCTCCTTTTCTGGCAATATACAATAGTAAACTAGCAAACGAAAAAAAAACTCATGTTCCATGCAAAAAAAAAGTAAACTGAACTGTAATGGCAAAAGAATAAATAATACCCAAAGCTAGTCCTTCCCCCCAATAAAAGCAAAAACAACAAAAAGGCTTAAAAAGAACAAGAGAGCAAGAACAAAGAGAGTAAAAACAGCGTATCTTTCTTTGGGTATCAAAATGAGAACCAAAATCCGTGGGCTGCGATGTGCTGGGGGAAGACGACAGAAGAGGGACGAACGATCAAGACATAATTTGTCTTTTCTGTTTCCCATCCTCATGCCCCCCCTTTATCCACATCACACTCCCCATCCCACACACCTCTAATGCCTCCGCCGGGCCACATCCTTGGCCCCCAGGTCCCATTCTGCACCTGTCATTGTTGCGGCCGCAATGACCTCGGCGGCAGATGCTGCGCCAGGGGTGGCAGCATCCGGCTGGTCCTTCTTGGTATTGCTGCCGCTGTAGTTGTCAAACTTGCCGTCGTCAGTCGTGGCACTGCTCTCGGCCTCGTTTGCGCTGCTGTCTTCAGAGTAGGCCGGCGCTGGCCCGCCGCCTCCGGTCCGGCCTTCCCGCTCGAGCAGGGGTATCGCGTCGATGCTATCGGTCCGCGGAATGTCGCCGCCGCTCTCTGGCCCCAGAGGAGGACTCGTCACATTGCTGTGCACTGGCCCGACGCTCGGCGTGATCGCTCCAACGCTTCCTTCACCGCCATTCTCAGTCGAACCACCGTCGATTCCTGCGGCCGTGCTGCCCACGCTGGCTGCACCCGTCGCAGGAGACGCGCTGCCAACACCAGACACCGTCTCTGTCTGCCACTTGGCCACCTCGAGCTTCATGGCCTCGAGCTCCTTTTGGAACCGCCGGCCAAACACATCGATATAGTACGTCGCTCCGTTGTAGATACTCCAGGTGAAGACGACCATGAGGAAAAGCGAGCTGAGCAGGCGCGAGTAGAACCACAGCGGACACGGCAGCATGGTAAGCACCGCGTACAGGTACTGGATCAACATGAACGCGGGCTCCTGCAGCGCCATTGGCAGCGACAGCACAATGCGCCCAATCCACGTCTTGCTGTACGAGCGTCGCAGCCACGTAAACGACGTCGGCCGGCCTGCAGCAATCTTGTCGCGCCGCCGCACAGTGATGAAAAAGTAGTACGTGAGCTGCCACACTGCATACGGCAGCGTCGACCATGCCAGCATGGACACCACATTGGCATACGCCGTGGCAGTTCCAGGCGCCGAGTTCTGAATAGCGTAAATGGCCGGGAACCGTGCGCGCTTCACCTCGGGGCTCAGCAGATGGACCATGCAGTGCAACGTGGCACACGGCATGACGTGGATGAAGAGCGAAGTGACCTTGTCGAAGCTGTGGAAGACGAGCGAGTTGCGCCACAAGACAATCGCGACGGCGTTGTTGCCAAAGGCCAGACAAAAGACGGCGACCAACAGACGCTTGCTCGCAGGGAACGCCCAGATGCTGAGCATCAGCAGCAGGTTGACAAAGTAGCAGAGATCAGCCAAGAAGTAGTGGTAGCCGCGGCGGTGATAGGTGTAGAAGCGGATGGGCATAAAGTAGAGGATCTGGGCTGAGTACCACAAGGGCATGTATTCGGGAGCACCGCCAATCAAGTAGCCAGTGATGAAGATGTTGAGCACGCCGCAGATGAAGGACACCTTTTCGCGCATGGTGACCACCTTGGCCTCGTTCCACTGTCGGCCCAGCTTCTCGACGCTCGTCCGCATACGCTTGCGGTACCGGTCCAGCTGCTCCTCGGCTGACGGCACCCGGTGCCGCCACTCCTCCACCATGCGCTCCCGTGCCACCTGGCTGCGAGACTTGATCGCATCCCGCGACTTGCGCAGCTTGCGAGTCTGTGCCGAGATGCCCTTGGACAAGCCCTTGGACAGCTTCTCCAGCTGCCGGTCCAGCTGCTGCGGCAGAGCAAAGTTGTCCATCAGGTCGAGGACCGTCAGGCGGTCCAGGGGCGGCAGGTCCCAGTCCTCCTGGTATGAGCTGCTACTGGCGCTGAACGACGCGTGCCGGGAGTTCGGCCCAGACGCCGGTCGCGACGAAGATGCTGATACAGACATCCGTCCGCCGGTGGAGTAGCGCTTGCCTGACGTCGGTTCCAGCAGCGGGCTCTGCATGGGCCCCAGCGTGGGCGTGTCGGCAATGGCGTGCTCCGGCAGCAGCTGGGGAGAGCCAACAGCTGAGTCCACGCCAGAGGTTGTGTATACACCGCCTTCTCCTTCCCCTTCAGTGTTTTTCAAACCAGCCAGGACTCCACCGCTGCTGTTGCTACCGCTGCTGCCGACATCGGGTGTCAGAGCCATTTCGCTGTCGGTGAGGGTGCCTTCTGATCTGTTGGCAATGTTTCCGGCGGCGTTGGTGTTCGGGATCGGGATGGGCGCCGTAGAGGACGCGCCTCCCGGGTGGATAGGGTCGGGATCGGCCATCTCTGAGAGTGTACGCGGCCTGAACCTGCGGTAGTCGTTGTTGTTGTTGTGGAAGGAAACCTTTCTCAGGGCTTCTGCGCCGCGGAGAACCAACACGTCAGCCATGGTGCACGGGGGTGTATGTGTGTGTGTATATATGTGTGTCCAGGTCTGCAAATTAAGACGGAAGAAAAAAGAAAGAAAGACAAAAGAAACCAAACACGCCTCTCCGTGGTGGCTCGGCTACACACATGGGCGGTAGGAGAGATGTGATATAAGAGCACTGGGCAAGGCCAGACAACAGAACGAAAAGGGGCAGAGAAGGCAGCAAAACAAAGGAGGGGAACAAGACGGTGGAAGACAGAGAGAGCACGAGGCACGCAAGGCCCGGTTCACACAATATAAACGGCGATCTAGGGCTATGTGGGAGAGGAGGACGAGGGGGTGGGCATATAAAGAAGACAGGGGGGGGGGCAGATGGAAGAAGTCTGGGACCCGGAAGGCAGGCAAGCAGCCTAGAGGGAAGCTATGCGGAAACCAGACAAGACAGAAGGAGCACAAAGAGGATTAAAGCAGCCTCTCAGATCACCGGGAATGCAAGCACGACAGACCTTTTGGGATGGGTCCAGAAGGGCCACCCACCGCACACAAAAGGGGGGTCGATGCGGTTCTGCGGGTGGAGATGCCCGCAAGACGGCGGCGTGCTGTGCAGGAAGCGCCGGGTTGGGTGTTTGGGCAGAGACGAGACCGGCCGCGGCGCGCTGGGGCGTCGCGGGTGACGATAGACAAAGGCTCTGTGTCGCTGTCGCTGGTGACGTCTGGGGCGGTCAGTCCAGCTGGCGCTTTTTGGGCTGTGGAATCCGCTGCTGCCTTGTCTCAACAGAAGCGCTCGCGTAGGTGACTGGCGTGTCTCGTGTGCCAAAGGCGAAAAACAAAAACAACACGAACAACACGAAATCCAAAAAGACCCCGTCCAGGTGACTCGACGCTCGTTGGGGCGTGGACGGTTTCGAAGTGCGGTCGTTGGGGGACGTCGGATTGCCTGTGATCGCGTCTTCTTGGCACGAGGGTCCGCCTGGCAAAGCGCACTGGGGGGTTACAGCGACGTCAAAGGTTAAAGGGCCAGTGGCACACACGGTGGGGCGCCCTCCCAACCCAGCTAGCGCCACACCAGGACGGCCAGCTCGTCGGGGCCAGGCCAGAGCTCCACCGCCACGGCGTGTCCAAAGACAGCCTTGTGGTTGGCCCAAACTTGTCTCGACGAGATGCCTATCAATGCGGCCCCGAATTGATCATCCGCCTGGCGGGAGCAGCAGGGCTCAACAAAAGTCGACGAGTGGAGGGGTCGAATTCTCGGTTTGGATGCCACGACAAGAAGCAGGTGTCCCCGCCGTCTGGCATTTGCATGTGCTGTGGCGCAAACTGTGGGCCTCTTCCAGAGATCGATCTGAGGCTCTGTGGCTTTCACACCCGGTGGCTTATTAACATCTGGAGGCCCAGCTCGAGTTCCCCAAAACACATAGAGTGAGTCTCGATGAGATCTTCCTTGTACGTCATGACCCGCATACAGGGAGAAACGCGCGCAAAAAAAGGAAGCCGTCCGGTCACGGGAATGCTAGGCCAGCCGTTGTAAGCCGCCGCTCCTCCAAGGCCAGCTACGAGTTGGCATGGTGTTCTTTGTCTCCCATGCGAACCACAGCGGCGTCGCGTCTCGTACAGCATATGCCAGTGACCACTCCAGCTGCACAGTCTAGGCCACTCTGAAACATACTGAAGATGTCTTGCTGCCTCGACAAAGAACTCCAGTTAAGCACATAAACACGTGACTGTGCACGCTACGAATCAGCGTACCCGCTGCTAAGTGGGACCCACACTGACACGGTCTCCATGTGGCATCGCGACCTGCCGAATCAGAGCTTCTCCATAGAACGTCTTCCCATGCCCTGGGCTCCTTTTTGCACCACGCCGGCCTGCTAACTTGCTTTTCAACCACTTTTCCGGCACCTCTACTGTCCGCTGTGGGCATGCAAGGAGCAAGATGTCCCAGGACCTGTCGCCCCCCAAGGTCGTCCTACTAGCAGCAACCTTCACAGCATCTGGCGACATTGCCAGCTTGGCTTCATTAGCTGCCCGACATGGCCATGTGCTGAGCAAAGAGCTCCTGCTGCGGCTGCTGCTCTCCTACCTGCCAACCCGTCTACCGCCCTCCGACTATGTCCCACTCCTTAAGAGCATCGACGCCGACGACTACTCCAGCCTGTCCATCCCACTGCCCGAGGCGGTCGACACATCCAGCGTCCAGTCTTTGACCGACGAGCAGGCCGCCAAGAAGGTGCGGAAATTGCGCTTGCGCCATCTGGCCAACCCGACAGAGTCCTCCCCCGGCCTGGACTCTAACTCGAACCCCGACCCCTTCGAAAGCTTCCTCATACAGCGCGCCTACGCCGTCGACGAGGGAACGGGCGCTCTTCCTCAACTCCCTGAGCTGCTGGAACCCTTCCTCGACCGCTCCTCCCCCTATTTGCGCACATGGACCATCTCGACACTACTCCCTCTTCTGCGTCGAAACTGCATATACTACCCCGACCGCCCACTGGTCCAGACCCTCACCCTCTCCGATTTTGAGCACCTGCCCGATCGGCTAGCTGTGGCACGGCTGCTCTCCGAAACGGGTGCCCAAGAAGACGACCACCCTGCGTTTGCCGGCCGTGATCTTCGAGGTCTTATTGGGCCATGGCTGTATGACGAGAGACGCTGGACAGGGAGAAAGAGGGCCGCGGAAGACAGCAATGCCAATGGCAATAGCACAAAGAGGATATCAAGGAGCAAAGCTGCGGCAGCCGTCAAGGCAGCCGTCACAGGCCACGACACGACCGCCAATGCCAGCTCATTGTCTCCCGATTTATGCCCCGGCTGGGAAGAAGTGTTCCAGTGGCTGACCTCCCATGCGGCCAAAACCTGGAGGGTGGCCATCCACGCTGTGGAGCAGTGGGATGGCCCAAGTGACGTTGACCTGGGTGGCTATGGTACGCTGGATTTGGCTGCCGACGAGGAAGCATATCTACGACAGAGGTATGCCCGGGCTGCCTTGTCGTGCGCATACCTCGTCCCCGAAGCTTCAGGCGAGGCACTCATCGGCGCCCAGGGGGCCGCCAGCAAGGCTGCGAGTCTCCTCGGCTTCGACCCACCACCACCTCTGCAAACTGCCGCCTCTCTTCTGTCCCCGGTCACTTCTGTTATTGGAAGGAAGATTAGCAGCGGCGATAGCACCGACATACTCTCGTCCAAAAACGCCATATACCTCCGCAACGACCTCCTCGACGAGGCCAACCCTCTGACTACACCCTCGCCAATCACCAACGAGTTCCTCCAAGCACTTATCCTCAGTGCCTTCCTGCTAAGCCATTACGGCTCACCATGCACTGTCCGCCGCGCTGGCGAACTAGCACTGTTGCGCAATGAGCGGGACCAGAAGGCCGAGGTGTCAAAGGCCATCCACTGGATCGCCTCGAACGGTCCGAAAGGCGAGGACAAGTATTGGATCAAGGCCCGCAATGAGATTCTTTGGTTGCGGGACTGGGGCGCCGAAGAGATCCTCGGTGGGTCGGCAAAGGCATCACAGCAGCAGAAAACAGGAAACGGGATCTTTGGCCAAGTAAAGAAGGACTTTATCGAGGCCGAGTTCCTCAAGGCTCTTCTGAGCAACACACGTACGTTGGGACCTCTTATGCGTGTATTCCCATTATCTCTAACACGACACCAGGCTATGTTTTGGCTCGCAAACTCTACGAAGACACTCCAGAACCACCACTCGCCAAGAAGCTGGTGCAGGACACTGTTTATGCAGCAGCTATGAAGGCCTACGACAACGCATCCAACCCGAACCGGACACGGGGCGGCCTCAAGAAATGCGATGACATGTAAGTCGAGATACAAGGATGTCGCACCATTAGAAAATGACTGCTAACCATGTCAGAATTCGTGCTTTCCCTCAGACAATGGACAAATCTCTTCCGGCCACTCGCAGAGCCGAGGCCCTGCTGACGGCTACGCATCGGCTCAGCGACTACCGCCTCGTTCTCAAGCAAGGCGAGCCTTTTACACCAGTGGTCCTGCGTGTCCACTCGGACCCCATTTCCATCATTGGCAAGGTGCTCGAGCAGAACCCAAGAAGCTATGCCAACATCCAGGACCTTGTCCATATGGCGACGTCCATGGTGTCTGCTGGCCTGGGCAACGGTGCCACCTCTGCTAGTGGTGCAGCAGTACGGAGCAAGACTTCGCCTGCGACTCTGACTTCGGATGAGGAGGCCGTCCAGCGCAATCTGGCCGAGCGCCGCGTCACTGCCATGTGCATCGACGCCGCCCTCAACGAAGACGATTTCGAGACGGCGTATTCGTATGTCGTTGGCCGTCTCGCATCCATTGCCGGCAGCCAACCACCGTCGTCGTACCCTTCTTCTGCACCATCACCATCAGCTTCTTCTCTGCCAGTGACTGATAACTGGTCATGGCGTGCCGCTCTTGAAGCCGGCAAGTACCGCCGCACTGACCGGACTGTCAAGCCTACGCATCTCGGCACGTCCAGCGCCAACCTCGAGATCCGCCACCTCGAACAGCGGACCGAGTGTCTCGCCACGGCCCTGCGCATTGCTCCCTCTGACACGTTGCAAGAGATCCTGAATGCGTACCGGCGCTGCGAAGAGGAGCTCGAGGTGGCTGTGCAGGCCGAGGCCGAGCAGGAGGACGCCTGGGACGACAAGGCTGACCATGTGTGGCCACAATCTCCAGCTCAGTCAGGCGCCGCCGTCGCGGCACATAAGCGCATGTCCTCGTCTGGGACCATGCCGGGCTCGTTTGACTTTTCCGGACAGGCACAGCCTGCCCATCATCCGGCCCAGATGGCGTCTCGCGTGGCGGCCGCGGCTGCTGCCGCGTCCATGTCATCGTCGACCTACCGGGGACAGAATTTCTATGATCAAGAGCCGTCGTCACATGCAGCCGCAGCAGCAGGAGGGTCCAGCGCCAGCGGCGGCGGCGGCGACGATGCGCCACTGTCTCTGTTTGATTTGTCGCGGGCCACGGCTCGTGCTGCGCAGCGCAACTTTTCGGCACTGTCCAATCTACGGCAGACTCGGCAGCTAGGGTTTGGCGGCGGCAGTGGCGGTGGAGGAGGAGGCGCAGGTGCTGGCGCAGGCGGAGGCGGTGGCAGTCTCAGCAGCAGCGGCATCCTCAACAGCGGCAGTGAAGGACGTGCCAGCGAGGACTCTGGAGCAGCAGGCGATGGCGACTACTACAGCCGACAGCAGCAGCAGCAGCAGCAGCACCATGCGCGGAAACGGGACCAGCTGCGCGATGCGGCCGTCGGCACGCTGACCAGCGGTGTTGGGTGGCTGATCGGTGCCCAGCCGACGGACCGAAACACGGGCGCGGAGCGGGACAAGTGATCGCGGACGATGGCAGTTTGATGTAAAGGTCTAGTTCATGTTTTGTCTTCTTTTTGCGTGCCATATATGTGCGTGGGTGTGTAGGATCAGGTTGTATAAAAATGCAATGCTTAATTTCAAAAAATCGGGAAAGAAAAAAAGGCTGTGAGTAGGTCTCGGATCAAGGAACCATCAGTATTATTAGTTGTTCTTTTGATTGTTCGTTTTGTTATTATTGTTGCATTTCCACATTTAAATATCAAAATAGAAGAGCACAAAATAATTCAAAAAATCTCTTCTTTGTATTATATGATGGGGTAATTGTAAATAAAAGTTACCAGCACGAAATGCAGTCAAAAACAAGGCGAATGCAGCCACCACATGGCAGAACATAACCACAACAGCCATAGACCTAGCTATGGCTGATTGAAGAGTCAGCTTTGGCACAGTCTTTTCGCACGTCAAAAAACCAAGTTTGGCTCACCGTTCACCAACATACGGACATACTGTCCGCCATCATCCCTGTTTTGCTGTTAGCGGATCCCATTCACGGGTCACATACCTCATCGCCTTTCACCGAAATTGCGTTGTGCACAGCAAAGAGGCTTCCTCTAGAACGTGCACTTTTTTTCTGCACTTTTACCAAGTCGTATGGCACAGAAGGTGGGAATGGCCTGGTCCGGTGAGAGAAGAAAGGTGGGTTTTCTATGCACGCATGTGCTCGTTTTGTCGGCTATGGACGATATCGACATGAAAAAAGCAGGAGGACAGGCCCATGGCAGTTGGCGTCGTTCTTTCTCCCTACCGAACAAGAGGAGAGAACTTTGAAGCGTATCTGCTTGGCCGTTCACGCAAGTGGTTCATTTAAAGAAATGTGCTGGGCGATGCGGGCCGACACTTGGTGACATGGGTGACATGTGGCCAGGTTTGGTTGGCCAGGCTTGGTTGGCCGGCCCTGCTGTCTCTCCTGCACCGGGTTTTGGCGGCTACGTGATGAAAAATGCGAGGTAGTGCGAAGGAGCGAGGACAGATTGGTGAAACGTCGACAGAGAGAAAGAGCAAGGAAAAGAGTGACTGTGGGACGCGAGAAAGCTGGGGGGAGGCTGGTTATGGCGAAGACAGGCTTTTTTTGGTGGGCGAAGAAGATTTTCAGATATTCGTACAGATTATTGACGACAAACCGTTCAGACGACGACCAAGAGAACCGCATCGACAGGGCGGGTGCCGAGAGATGCAGGAAGAAAAGAGCGCAAACAAAAGGCAAACGACAAAGAAGAAAACAAAGAAACAAACGAAGGTCGCGTCTGTTCCGGTCTGCGTATTTGGGTTCCTGGGACGAAAGACGACGAAAAGAAAAATTGAAAACAAGAGCAAACAAAATGCCCGGCGACAACATGGACGGCTGGCTATCTGTTTGCTGTTCCTTGCTGCTGCTGCTTGTTGCTCTCTGCTGCTGCTGCTGCTGCTGCTGCTGCTCTGCTGTTCTGTGCTACTCCTGCTTGCTGCCTTGAAATTTTGCTGCTTTTTTGCCGCCGTACAATTATCCACTTTGTCGAATAAACTAGGCTCCTTGTCCGTAACCGGCCAAGGAAAGAAGCCCACTCCGCCGGCCGTGGCTTGAAAGGCAAACGATATAACAGGGTGTGGGACGACAAGACCATCGAGGTAGGGCGTAAGACAAGACGAAAATGAAAACAAGAAATGACAGGCAAGAGGAAGAAACAAAAACTCATGCTGGAGAGCTACAAGGCTTCCCACTTCCTTTTCCCTTTGTTTTTTGGTGTGGCGCGTGCCGAAACGAAAACTCCTAAAAGCATCTCTCCCTTCCTTTTGGTTGACTTTTTTATAGCATCCGGACCGCTTCCCCAAACGAGAAAAAAAAAAGCAAACCAGAATAACAAGAAAATGACAAGAATAGAATGAGATAAAAATGACAAAACGAAAAACGAAGAACAAAGGGAAGTGGTCCTACATGGTGTGGTTAGATGTTGGGATTGGCTAGTCTGTACTGATGACAGGTAAGTGTTTTAGCTGTGAATCAACCACTGCCAATGTCAGCATTGGTCCAATTTTTGTTAGGCGGTGTTGTAAAGAAGCGCCTACCGGGGAGCGTAGTCGCGATCACCGCCGCGGGGAGCGTCGGCATATCCACCGGCGGGTGCGGCAGGAGGGTCGCGGGACCGGGGAGCATCACGGTCACCACGGTCGTAGCCTGCACCACCACCACGGCGTTCGCCATAGCGGTCGCCACCACGGTCTTCCCGGGGGCCGTAACGGTCACCACCGCCACCACGGCTGGCGTAGTCGTCACGTTCACGGCGGTCGTAGCCACGGTCCTCACGGTAGCCGCGGTCACCACGGTCGTATCCGCCACGGTCGTATCCGCCGCGATCATAGCCGCGGTCTTCACGGTAGCCACGGTCATAGCCACCACCCCGGTCATCGTAACGGCGATCGTAGCCACGGTCACGGCCATAGCGGAAATCGTCACGGTAGCCGCCGCCACCTCCGTAGCCACCACCACCACGGCGGCGGTCGTCGAAACGGTCAAAGCGTCCACCTCCACGAGGATCTAGATATGGTCAACATCGTGCATTTGCCTTTTGGGGGTAGTGTAATGGAACTGAGCTTACCTCTCTTTGGTGGGCCAAAGTACTTGCCCGGAGTCGGGGTACGCGGACGAGCGCGGCGGGCCTTTTCGATGCTCAGGGAGCGTTCCTCGATGACCTCACCCTGAAGTCCGTCCTTAGCAGCATCGGCCTGGGCCGATGTGACCATCTTGACGAAGCCAAAGCCACGGGACTCCTTGCTGTGCGGGTCGCGCATGATCTGGCACTTCTCAACCTCACCATACTTCTCGAACAGACGAGAGACTTCGGCCTCAGTCAAACGCGGGTGAATACCAGTGACAAACAGGTTTGAGCCGGGGTTGACAGCGCCATCATCGTCACCACCGCCACGGGCAGCAGAGTCATCCTTTGGTCTACCGGAAGATAAGGTCAGCATGAGGGCACAAGGCAGTGACAAAGAGAGAGCGTGAAAAAGAACAGCGAGATGATGACACAGATGAACATACCTGTCGCTGGAAGCTTGCGGCGAGGCAGAGCGACGGCGGGTGCTTTCCTGGCCCTCGTCGCGACGAGGAGAAGCGCTACGGCGTTCGTCGCGCTCGTCGCGCTCGTCACGCTCATCGCGTTCATAGCGAGCGCCATCGTCTGAAACACGCCGACGTTAGTTTGCGAACATCCCGAGGTTGTCGGAGCAGACGGGTGTAGTCTGAGGGTGAGGTGCTGAGGAGGTGCTGATGACCGATGACGCGTCGAGCTCAGATCAAGGTCCAAAAGCACCAAGAGGAGCCAAAAAAGTCCGACACGGTGTCATCACCGGGGAGTTGTGCAGATAGTGCTTACCGTCGAAGCGGTCGCCGTTTGTGGGCTCGTAGTCCATCGCGGTGCTTGCCATCCTGATCTGTTGTGGTGGTCTGCCTTTCTGTTATGGTCGGATGTGAGGTTTGTTTGATGGGGGAAAACGAAGGAAGGATTGGGATGAAGGTGTCACCGGAAAAAGGAAAAAGAGGAGACCGTTGTGGAGCACTGGCTGGCTAGGCGCAAAAAAATTAGTGCGGAAGAGAGGGATGACACCGGTAAGCCCTCCTTATATGCAAGGCACCTTCCCATTCGCAGGAAAAAACAGACAAAGAGGGCGGCAGTAACAAGGCTGGGGAAGGAGCGACGGGCATGGTTGAATGGGATGAAACGGTCAACCGTTCATTTCCCTTCCGCTCTTGCTTTGGGGCGATTTGCGCAATGGCTACGAGTACCATTAGGAGCGTTTTGTCTGCTACGGAGTAGCACGGAAGGTTGTGATGCACACAGTGTTGAATTGCTAGTGCATTTTGCCTACCGTGCAAATCCCTTGCCTTACGGAAAGGACTGCCAGTGGTCACTGCCCGTAAGGGCTGTCAGAAAGGCCAAACTAGGTGAAAATGACACGAATTGGGGTCCGCTGACAGGAATCAAAATGCAGGCAGTTTTGGATGCGCAGTTGCTGGCCCAGATTGAAGCAGAACGGCGCATAACGCTAGTCTGTTTTCGGCAATGACTGTCTGTGGAGGTTTGTTGCGCCGGAAAGTTCATTATTACAGGGGTAACAGCGCGAGTTCAGTGGGGTTGCGTCATTGCGAATTTTGAAGACGGCCGAGCTGTCCTGCTTTCTAATCGGGAGAAGAGAACAAGCTTGCTTACAGGGTTTCGCCCGAGGACGTGTCTTGTTATCCCCTCCACCTCCAGGGCTCAAGACAAGCGTCATCTTCTCGCCCTGCCCTCTGAGCCGGTTGCGCATGTCAACCATGTTCACCTCGACAGCCTTTAACAAGCCTCTGTGTGGATGGGGGCCGCGACGACTCGATACTCCCAACCCAGCTCAAGGCTGGCCGTAAGGTCGCGCGACCATGGCCTCGAAGCTTCCCTTCCCAAGCATCTGCCTGCTGCCGGCGCACTTGTCAGCCGCCGAGCGGCAACGTCTGGAGGCCCAGATCCCCACACTGGCCCGCGTTTCGCAAAGGGCCGAAGTCTTCGTGGGCAAGATATCTAGAAAGGAACGGGCGCGGTTCGAGCTACGCCGGCTTGGGATTTCCACAGAAGATGAACCCGAGGAAGAGGCTGAAGAGGAGCCTGAAGCCGCATCTGCAGCCGCACGTCCGAGGACTCCGCCGGGGTCATCAGGGCGAGCTGCCAAACGACGTAAGACAGGCCAGCAAAACTCGTCTCCTATTGTTATATCTAGTGGCAGCGAAGATGAGGGGCCTTCGAGCCAGTTTCCAGCTTCACAGGCAACCGTACCAGTGAAGGCCTCACAATCAGAATCGTCGCCGCTGGCTACAGTCAAGGTAGTCAAGTTGGCCTGGTTCACCGACTCGCTTGCATGCAGGAAAGTGCTTCCGTTTTCTGGATATGTCGTTTATGAGGGCCGACGGCTGCCAGACAAAGAGATGGCATTGCAGGCATCCAGCTCCTTTCTGGAGTCACAATCCCAGACACAGTCCCAATCTCAATCTCAGTCCCAACCCCTGTCCCTTCCCTGGTCCCAGCCCAAGGCTCCGCAACCAAAGACTATTTCAAAGGCAGAGGGCATATTGCAAAGAGCGCAGGCCGATGCTGCAGAAGCAGGGAGCCCGGTCTCGCCAAACCGTCCGAAAAGCTCACCACTGCCACAACCACGCCAACACACTAGCCCGTCACGTCGCAAAACGTTTCACACCACAGCAAACCCTCCGTCACTTGTCCGCAAAACAACCTCGGAAAATGACGACCCTCAAACACTGCCGCCGATTCCAGAATATCTGCACACGACCTACTCATGCCAACGACCGACGCCGGTCCACCCACCCAACGAAGCATTCGTCGACATTTTGAAGACGATCCGAGTCACACGCCAACTTATGGGCGACAAGATTGGGGTGCGCGCCTACTCTAGCGCTATTGCATCTCTGGCTGCCTACCCATACAAGTTGGGAGTGCCTGCCGAGGTAGCTCGGCTTCCTGGCTGTGGGCCAAAATTCGCCGAGCTGTTCCGGGAGTATGATGACACGGCGGGACACATCCATGAGGCTGAAGATGCTGAAAAAGATCCTAAATTGTCTGTCTTGCGGCTCTTCTACAATATATGGGGAGTGGCAGAATCAACAGCCCGGGCATTTTACAACCGAGGATGGCGAGACTTGGATGATGTGGTCGAATATGGCTGGCCTGAGCTGACTAGAGTACAACAAATCGGCGTCAAATACTACGACGAGTTGCAAGAGCTTATGACGCGGGGTGAGGTGGAAACGATTGCCGGCCGCGTGCTTGACCACGCCAACAAAATCGACCCTGGCTTCCAAATGCTCATTGCGGGCGGGTACCGCCGCGGAAAGGAGATGAGTGGCGATGTGGATATCATCCTGAGCCATCCAGACGAGTCGGTCACGCATCATGTCATTGGTAGCCTCATCTTCGCGCTTGAAGAGGCCGGGCTCGTGACACACACGTTAACGGTCAGCACGACCAACTCGGATAGGGGCCAAGAGCCTGTCAGCTGGAAAGGCATTGCACCACGTCAAGCCATGGCCAGCTCCAGCGATGCGGCACCATCTGGCGGTCTTGGCTTTGATACATTGGATAAAGCACTGGTTGTCTGGCAAGAACCACTGGAAGAGGGCGATACGACAAACACGGGACTTGGTGCACCAAACATTCCCAAGGCAAATACGAATCCGCACCGCCGCGTTGACATTATTGTCACTCCATGGAAAACCGTTGGCTGTGCTGTGCTGGGATGGAGCGGTGGCACAACTTTCCAGCGTGACCTGCGGCGGTACTGCAAGCATGCAAAGGGCCTGAAGTTTGACAGCAGCGGAGCACGAAGCCAGACGGATGGATCGTGGGTAGACCTCGAAGATTTCACCAACGATCCGGCCCCCGACATGCTCAGCGCAGAGCGTCGAGTGTTCGCAGCCTTGGACCTAGAATGGCGGGCCCCAGACGAACGTTGCACGGGATAGTAAACGCGAGATCGTTCTTATCTACCAGCAGCTTCGCAGTTCGAGAGGGGCTTTTGGGTGTCCGAAAACGAGCACGCAATATGCAGAACAGATTGCAGGCTGCCAGCAGAGCGAATCAGCGCAGAGAAGACGATCTGGGTGCGAAACATATCTATGCTACGCAGCCTTGTGCCTATTTGGGCAATTACGGTCGCCGACTTGTCTACGGCCTTGGCTTCGAAGCTGGTGAAAGTGCCATGGCGGTTCGTCTCGTCGGCGTTTGCCTCGGCGACTTTTCTGCCGTGTGCTTAGTTCTCACAACGGCCTGCCAACCCACGCTGAAACGCAGCAGATTGGCGCGCCAGCAGCCACACTCCACCCATATGCGGCAGACGTCTGCCACCGGCGATTCGGAAGGATATTCGTTGCCGAAAGGTGCGGACGTGCACTTTCTCTGCGATTCGGTTCCAGGGCATATCCCGACCAGACTGGTTAAAGACGGAAATAAAAGAGGAGATTCAACCCACTGATTAGCTTTTCGCCAATCTCCACTGGCTGGTGTAAAGCCCCCCCCTCGTCAACGGCTTTTCCAACTCTGCTCTCTCGCCTTTGCTCTCGCAGTTCCCTCCGCCATCTCGCCACCAATTCCGCCGGGTCTTTTCACTCTTCTAGATCCCTTCGCTGGCTTCACAAACTCGCAACCATGTCTCTCACACTTGTACTGCCACCGACATACGGGTGAGTGCACATCAGCTTCCTCCTGCCTTCATGATTGCTGCAGCCCCAAACTAACTCGCATCCGCAGCTATGTCCTCCTAGCCGCCTCCGGGTCGTTCTTCGTGAACGTGTATCACTCCTTTCTTACTGGCAAAGCCCGCAAGGCGGCCAATATCCCGTACCCTGCTTGTTATGCCAGCACCGAGCTGGCTGAGAAGGACAAAGCAGCTTACAGGTTCAACTGCGGTACGTCCTTGCCTGGGTTTTGTTTCCTTGCCTTTGCTTTGTCTGTTTTCCAGCTACTAATGCCCCTCCAGCCCAAAGAGCGCACGCCAACTTCACCGAGAATTTGACGCCTTTCCTCGGCGCCCTGCTCATCAGCGGCCTGCGCTTTCCTGTCGCCAGCGCTGGCCTGGGTGCTGCCTGGGTGCTCTCGCGCGCCGCCTACGCTTATGGCTACACCACCGCCGGCCCGGCTGGACGATACAAGTATGTTTGAAAACATCTTTTTGTTTTGCTCCCTCGTACTCGTTTATATTCTATTTGTACATACATTCTGGAACGGTTTCTGACAAATCTAGGGGTATCTTCCACATACTCTTTGACTTTGCGCTGAAGTGTATGGCCACCTACACGTCCGTCTCCTTCATCCTGGAAAAATAGATGCGATTTGCCGCATAATGGAGCGAGCGGGGTGCCCAACACCACTAGGATACTATGTAGCCCAGAAGCTGCTCAGTCGACGTGGGGAAAAAAAACTACGGTGTCCAATTCTATTGCCCGTAATATCTAGTAAATTATAAGGGAAAGACCAAGTGCATATGCAAATGTCAACAATTGCCTGTTATTGCGTGCCTGCTGTAGAACAGAGCCGTTGGCCGTTGCGCTCATCTGGGCGGCGTTGTTCTGGACCCATGTGACTTGCGCACTAGACGAAACACTAGACACCCTGTCCAGACGCCACAAACAGTCACTGACTACCAGCCACAAGCACGCATCTCACCGCCACATACCACCACCACTGCCCTCTCAGCTTCGAACCTGTCCTTTTTTTCGAGGGGCAAGTTGAATTCGGAAAGCTTGCCTGGCCACCACTTCCCCCTTCCCCCCTTCCCTCCTAACCCGCGCGAACCCACCTCGCCCGCTCCGTGTGTTTGCTCCTGGGCTTCTCCCTTTTCTGTCTGGTTTGGCGAGAGACCAATTTGGCCTCAACTGATCCCACCATCATCACCAACCTCTCTTCTGCCCCTAATCCGACCAAGTAGACACTTGTCCCCTTGCTGCCGCCAACCGACACGCAGAGGTGCACTCTGGTCTCATTTGCCCTCCCTTTTCCATTTCTCGTTTTGCTTTATTTCTTACCAGCCTTATTTGTTGCTTGTTTCTCTGTTTTGTCTGTATTTTTTTTTACTTTATCTGCTTGTCCGACACGAGAAAACGTCATCGTTTCCGCCTGAGTTCCCTCGATTTCGACCCTCCCTCCGATCATCGCACCTTCGACTTGCTGTGTGTCGACCTGTCATCGATACGATCGAGCTTGCCCCGCATGGACTACGAGGCACTGAAGGAACAATGGAGTGAGGTGGAGGACCGCGATGGCGTCCGTCTGAGCTGGAACGTGTTTCCCAGCACGCGGATGGTGAGTCGAGAAACAGAGAAACACGAAGAAAGAGATTCATACGCACGAAGAGGCATCATGTCGGTTGCGCTTATCGCTTCTTCCTTGCCAATGGGATGGACGCATGACAAGTGCCCGCATAGTGCCTCATGCGACCAGCCCCCCCTCAATGGGTATCGTGGAACGCGCCGCTCTAACCCGGTGTCTTGGTCTTTAGGAAGCATCGCGCCTTGTCGTCCCCATCGGCGCTCTCTACACCCCACTGAAGGAGAAACCCGACACTCCTCTGCTGCAGTTCGAGCCAGTGACCTGCAAGCAGCCCTGCCGCTCTGTTCTCAACCCGTTCTGGTGAGTATGCACGATTCGAATGCGACAATTGCGGAAGGAACATGGGATACCAGGAGGATGAAGACCAGAATATCAATTGCATGTGGCTCGAAAGATAATTTGCTGATACATTGTCTTCCGCGCAGCCAAGTTGATGTCCGCGCCCGTCTCTGGGTCTGCCCTTTCTGTCTGTCGCGCAACCCCCTGCCGCCGCACTACAAGGACATCACGGCCAATGCCATTCCCCCGGAGCTGCACCCTTCCAACACGACCATCGAGTACAGGCTCTCGCGCCCGGCACAGAACCCGCCTATCTTCCTCTATGTTGTCGACACCTGCCAGGAGGATGACAGCCTGGCTGCCCTGAAGGAGTCCCTGGTCATGAGCCTGAGCCTGCTACCGGAGAACGCACTTGTTGGCCTGATCACATATGGCACCATGGTTAGTCTCGCAAGAGCAACAGAACAACCCGAGGTATTCTCTTTTCTAACCCACCTGTGCTTCACAGACCCAAGTCCACGAGATTGGCTACACCGAGTGCGCCAAGTCCTACGTCTTCCGCGGTAGCAAGGAGTACTCTCCCAAGGCCGTTCAGGAGATGCTGGGTCTCAGCCAGCCTCTGCTGCGCCCCGGCATGCAGCAGCCTGGCCGCCCCATGCCTATGGGCCCTGCCGCCCGCTTCCTCCTGCCTGTCGCCCAGGGCGAGTTCCAGTTGACCAAGGCTCTTGAGCAGCTTCAGAAGGACCCCTGGCCCGTCGCCAACGACCGCCGTAGCCTGCGCTGCACCGGCGTTGCTCTCAGTGTGGCTGTGAGCCTGCTCGAGTCCTCCTTCCAGAACTCGGGTGGCCGCATCATGCTGTTTGCTGGTGGTCCGGCTACCGAAGGCCCGGGCATGGTTGTCGGTCCTGAGCTGAGAGAGCCCATCCGCTCCCACCACGACATTGACCGCGACAACACAAAGTACTACAAGAAGGCATTGAAGGTGAGGAATAATTTCGGTGCCAGAGTCAAAATGTAGAAAACGTGGACAAGAAACGTGGCGGCTAACTCTTCCTTCAGTTTTATGATAACCTTGCCAAGAGAACCGCCCACAATGGTCACATCATTGACATCTTTGCCGGTTGCCTGGACCAGGTCGGTCTTCTTGAAATGAAGGGCCTATCCAACTCCACTGGCGGCCACATGATTTTGACCGACAGCTTCACCTCATCCATGTTCAAGCAGTCGTTTGTGCGTGTGTTTGAGAAGGATGGAGATGACAATCTCCTTATGGGCTTCAACGCCGTCCTTGAGGTTTTGACGACAAAGGAGCTCAAGGTCACTGGTCTTATTGGCCACGGCATCTCTCTTAACAAGAAGTCGACGTCTGTGGGCGAGACCGAGATTGGTATTGGCAATACATGCGCGTGGAAAATGTGCGGAATCGACCCAAGCGCCAGCTACGGTATCTACTTTGAAATTGCACAGGGTGGTCCGACCCCTATGCAGCAAGGTCCCCAGAAGGGCATGATGCAGTTCTTGACCTACTACCAGCACTCGTCTGGCCAGTTCCACCTGCGTGTCACCACCATTGCGCGGAATCTCAGCGGTCCTGCCGGTGACCCTACGCTGGCTCACTCGTTCGATCAGGAAGCCGCGGCTGTGCTAATGTCCCGTATTGCTGTCTTTAAGGCGGAGGTCGACGACGGCCCTGACGTGCTACGGTGGGTGGACCGGATGCTTATCCGCCTGTGCTCACGGTTTGCCGACTACCGGAAAGACGACCCGTCATCATTCCGGCTGGAAAAGAACTTCACACTGTACCCGCAGTTCATGTTCCATCTGCGGAGAAGTCAGTTCTTGCAGGTGTTCAACAACTCTCCAGACGAGACTGCGTTCTATCGGCATGTGCTGGATCACGAAGATGTTAGCAATTCTCTGGTCATGATCCAGCCCACGCTCGATTCGTACACCTTTGACCAGGATGGTGGCCTGCCGGTGCTCTTGGATTCGACATCCATCCAGCCCACTCATATCCTTCTCCTCGATACCTTCTTCCACATTCTTATTTTCCATGGCGAGACTATTGCCCAGTGGAGGAAAGCTGGCTACCAGAACCAGGAGGGCTACGAGAACTTTGCCGCATTACTCGAACAACCAAAAGAAGACGCAAGAGTAAGTCATCCCTTGTCTATCCCTACGTCTCTTTGATTTCCTTTATGCTGACTAAACAGGACCTCATCACCGACCGTTTCCCACTGCCTCGGTTTATTGTTTGTGACGCCGGTGGCTCGCAGGCCCGTTTCCTGCTTTCCAAGCTGAACCCGTCCACCACTCACACAACGGGCGCGTACGGTGGAGTGGGTGCCCAAACAGCACAGACCATCTTCACTGATGATGTGTCTCTGCAGACGTTTATGGATCATTTGATGAAGTAAGTTCCTCCCTCCGTAGAGAAACAAGGATGCAATTCGTATATTCTTGCTAACATAAACCCAACTACAGATTGGCCGTAAGTGGCACCAACTAGATGGATGGTTACTGAAGGACTATACACAAAGGCATGTCGCGGGCGGTTGCGGCGGTGAGGTTGTTGCTATTTCTTTCTTTTGTTTTGGTGGAAGACGATATGAAAAAGCGATTGCGTAGTTGCTTACGAAAGAGGATGTCGTTTAACAACAACAAAAAAGACGAAAAAGCATATGCTAGATAATTGATTTTTGCCATCCACGCCTTGTCCTGGTCCTTTCTGACTACTACTAGCCCAAGTTGAGTTTTGTCCAGCTTAGTCATGTATGTTAAAATGTGTGTGGCTGGTGTGTGGCGTTCTTTAGTTTTTTTTCAAACCCCACTCAGCCCTCGACACCGCACACAAACTTTTTTTTTTCGTTACCCCCAAAGTGCGCCTCTCTACTGGTGTACCCTTTCTCCATCAAATCGCAGGCGTCGGTTTAATTTTTTTTTCGCGACCTCATTTTCCCTCTCCCTCCTTTACCTTGTCAACCCTCGACGCCCACCCATCTCGAAAATAACCCACGCCAGAGAGCGACTGTCATTATAATCAACCGTCAATATGCGTACGTTTCTACTTTTCTCGAACCCATAGAGCGGCAGGAAGAAGGCGACGGAGCTGCCGTGGATGGAAAACCCAGGTGAAAAAAATAAAGGCAATTGGCTGACCTTTCTTTCAATACAGCGCCGAAGATCGACCCCAACGAGATCAAGGTCATGTACGTTTTTTTTCCAACCCGACTGAGTATTTTTGTGGCTGTTTGGAATGCCGGGACATGTTGAATTGCTCGCCGTCCTGGTTCGACAATGATGGACTTGCGGTGCATTCGGTGGTCTTCGAATACATCAGCAACGACGATGATGGAAGAACAAAAAAAATACTAACCATTGATGTTTAGCCACCTGCTGGCCACCGGTGGTGAAGTCGGTGCCTCGTCGGCTCTGGCTCCCAAGATCGGTCCTCTGGGTCTGTCGCCCAAGAAGGTCGGCGAAGACATCGCCAAGGCCACTGGCGACTGGAAGGGTCTGCGCGTGACTGTCAAGCTCACGATCCAGAACCGGCAAGCCGCTGTCTCGGTTGTCCCGACTGCCTCTTCGCTGATCATCCGGGCACTGAAGGAGCCCCCACGGGACCGGAAGAAGGAGAAGAACATCAAGCACAACAAGTCGGTTCCCCTGGATGAGATCATTTCTATTGCCCGGGAAATGCGGTTCAAGTCTTTCGCCAAGGAGCTGTCCGGCACCGTCAAGGAGATTCTGGGCACTGCCTACTCCGTCGGCTGCCAGGTCGACGGCAAGCCGCCCCAGGAGATCATCGAGGCCATCGATGCCGGCGAGATCGACAGTACGTTTAGAAGAAGAAGAAGCTTCCTCCATCCCCAGCACCTTTCCCCCTGCTAACAATTCTAGTCCCCGAGGAGTAAAGTTCTAGGACAGTTTGGAAACGAGGTTGTGTGTGGGTTCTTGGCATTGTGATCAAGGAGTTCAGGTCCCTTTTTTCCTCTTTGCTTGCTGCTACTGTTGCTCGTGTTTTTTTTTGCCCTCTATTCTGTCTGTTTCTCCCCGGCCGCCAATGTCTCCCTTGTTTTAATCGACAAACGCATCCTCCCGCTTCCTCCTGAACTTTTCACACCAACTTCTATTACCCGACAGCGAACGCGAGAAACAGAAAAGAGGTCTTGGGGGGGCAAAAAAAGAGCCAGCAGCAAGAGAGAAGAGAAGAGCAAACAAAAAGAGAAGAGAGGGAAAAAAAAAAACGAAACGATTTTTTTTTCTATCTTACGGAACAGAACAAATGGAGGTGGGAAAAATTTGGGAGAAAACAACAAAAAACCATTCAAGAAAAGAACCGAAAAAAAAGTTTGAACAGGATTCTTCGGAAACGTCTCACATTGCCAGGTTTTTTTTTTCACTCGTGCTCATACCATCATCGTCGACACCATCGGCCTTTCGAGGCAGGGCAAGCGGGAACGAGCACGCACGGCTGGCACACGGGACACACGCACTTGGAGAAGGGAGACTCAGAAAGAGAGGCGGACGGTGGTCAAGTTGGCTAGCAAGGCGAGCATTGTTGTCGTCGACTCCTGCTAGCTACGAAACAGTCAACCAGGGGAAAGAACAGGATTTCTGTCGATGTGCGAGGCGTCTGCTGCTCTCGTCGTGCGTGTTCCTCACCGCTGCGTCCTTACCCTAGACATTCCATGGAGTCTTCGCCATGCCCAACGCCAATTCCCGCCTGGGTCGAGGAGAGAGAGAAAAACAAGAGAGAGAGAAACAGGAAGATGGAAAAGAGGCCGAAAAAGAGACCAACTCGAATCCCCGTGTTGCATCTCTTCCAATCTCTTGCCTGCCTGTTCTCTCTTTTCTTTTTTCTGGCCCTGTGCTCTCCTTGCAAACCCGTTTATTGCAAAATCGTGAAATGATGTCCCCTGCCCTTCTTCTATTCCTGGCCTACACTCTGAACTATCACCTTTTTCCTCCATGGTATGGTTCAATTTCAGTGCTTAAGGAAGATTAAATTTCATAAGCGTTCCGTCCTACTACTCACCGCGGCTTTATTTGTTTCGTTTTCCCCATGAAGCACGAGGTCCATCATACAGGACGACATCTTTTTTGTCGATATTGATGATTTTTTGTGTTTTTTTTTTTTTAATTCGCAGTATTCGTAAGCACGGTATCAAATTCGCGGCCTTGTTTTTTTTTGTGTGTGTGTTTTTTGTGTCTTTGTTCGTTCTTGTTCTTGCGTTCTGTGTCCTTGCCAATTCCCTGTATCTATACTAGGATAGGATCCGGATGCTTGTTCTCGAAGCCTTCTCGCGTCTCCTGCAAATTCCTTTTACCCAATCCTACGTCGACAATTTCCCCCTCTTTCCGACCAGATTTGATCCTCCATTTCCCTCTTTTTCCCCCTTCCCTTACCTTGTCTACTCGTAGTATCTCAATATAAAAAAAAAGGATTTCGTCCTTCCCGTGGCGTCTCATTCCTGTTCCTTCTTTTCTTGTTGTTACTTGTAACCGATCCTTGTCTATCCCCCACACTTGGTCCGGCCTTGTCTGTGTGTGCTCGTCATGAAACATGTCTGTGTTGCCAAAACACAAGGGGAAAAGGTCAAGGCACTAATTACGACGTACGCCGACAGATCTGAACTTTTGTTCACACGTACCCCGTACCTTTGCTGCGGCGGATCTGAATGGATTTCTCTAAACGCCCTCTCGTAGCAGATCCGACTGGGTTTCTCTAATCCGCTCTCGTAACAGATCTGAATGGATTTCCCTGAATACTCGTCCAGCAGGTTCTCCGGATCTGCCACAAAGGAATACCCCGTCCTCTTGAGATCTGTTTTTTTGCCTCTCAAGGAGTACTCCTTCCCTACAGTGGAAGATCCGGTTTGCCTCTCCAAGGAATAACGGGCATTGTCGATCCGCCGGGCTTGTTCAAAAGTCTTGATGCCACCTGGCCGAGAGGGCCGTGTGCCAGTGGTCGTCTTCCAATAGTCGTCTTCTAGTATGGTCATCTTCCAGTATGGCCGTCTTCCAGTTACTTTTCTCGCTTTCCAAGATCCAGTGATCTTGTCCCAATTCCGGCAATCCCGCTTGTACTTGTCAGATTCGGTTGGGGACTGTCCTGAATGCTACTGTGCACCTGGCCGCTCTCGGGATATTGGGCAACGTGCGAATGCATTTGACAAGACATGCACTTTTTTTTTGTTTTCCCAATGATCAAAGTGCACTTTTTGAGTAGGGAATCTCTTCTCTGCGTCACAGCCTGGCCTCGTTTTTTTCTTGGATTCACGCCTTGGCGTAGGAAAAGGCTCTTTTGGAAACAAGGCCTCATATCTGCATTGTCTACAGTGTAATATAATATAGCCATTACACCTCGATGAAACGGGAAAAAAGGGTGGGGGAGGTAGGGAAGAGCAAAAAAAAAAAAAAAAAAAAAAAAAAAAGTTAATGTACACAAAAGGATTATTGAAACTTTATTGTGTGGTCTCTCTTTATTTTGTCGTCTATTTTATTTCAAAGTACCCGTCCTGTCCAATTTACACACCCCACAAGAAGGAAGCGGCAACGGAAATGAAATGAACAGCAAACGGGTCTGACAGCAATATCAAAAAATAAGAAACTTGGCCTCGCTCGGGGTATGTGGGAGGAGTAGTATTGTCAGTGATTGATTGTCTTGTGTGTGCCTGTATGTATGAGTGTGTGCATCTACTATGTGTAAACGTGCGTGTGCGCGTCTGCATGCACAAAGCATGTGGTGCGGAATACGCAGTTTGTGTATCTGTTCGGTATTGTGTGGGAGTGTTTTCTGTTTGTCGGGAAGAGCTGTCTCGTTTATAAAGGGGGGGGACCTTGATGACGTTGCAAAACCACCGATACTTTTTTGCGTACGAGGAGAACAAGGCAGGTTGCAGGAGGTGCCTTTTTTTCTCGGGAAGTTGTGCCCTTGTCCAGAGAAAGGTACAAAGGCTGTCATTTTTGTTATTCCTCGGGAAGCCGTTATTCACCGATGTCTCTGTATTTCCCACAAATAAAGTACAAAGGATATCAATTGTTTTCAGCGTCCAACAGATGTATCCCCACGGCCAGACGCGCGCAGACACACCTGCACGCAGACAGAGCGCACACACCCTCTTTTTATTTTATTATTAATTATTATTTTTTTGGCTGGCCCTTGCCATCGTTTTTTAATTACCCGTCCCGCCTTCTGTTGCATTATCAACAGAACGGCAGGCTGCAGGATAAAGGGCACACAAAGTGATGAGAGACGGTTGAAGAGGGGGGGTCAGAGAAGAAGGGGGGGGGGGGGGGGACAGGGGGAGGGCAGACGCAGATCGACGTCAAAGATGCAAAGGGAAAGAAAGAAAAAGGACGCCAGGCGTGCCTTGCCAGCCGAAAACGTCAAAAAAGAGAGCCGGTCTGTCAAAAAAAAGGGCCATTATCAACGGTCGGCTATGGCGATGACTACGAGTGCGTCCACGGCCACGGCCACGTCTTTCCTCTTCGCCCAGCTTATCTCGTTCTTGTTAGTTCTTTTTTTGCGTCTCCTGGCTGCCGGGCGCCTTTGCAAAGCCTGCCTCTCATTCGGCTCATCGTGCATATGCGTCATGGGCTGGGCGATCCAATCATTTTGATGGTTTCGAGGGATTCGGGGCATTTCCTAACCCATTGCCTCGGAACAGAAAAAGAAGGTGAGGAGGCAAGAAGCAAAAAGAGGTGTTCCTTTCGCTCGCTGCTGTTCTCTTTCAGAAATAGCGGTGTCTTGGATGTCTGCCTCTTTCTTGTCGTTGTCACACACGGATTCCAGGTGGCGGCAGCCAACCTCCACTCCCCTCGTCCTCAACTGGATGGCAACCAACCCATCCCCCTTTTGCGGTTTGCCGGATCGCCTACTACGACCCCATCTCGCGTGAGTCGGCAACCCCATGGACACTAAAACTGTTGTTGCTACGGCCTAATCAATCCTTCGAACCTGAAAATGGCCCCAGGGGTGGGTAAAAAAAGGTGGTGTGGGTGGGTAGGCGCGTGTGTGTGTGCAAGCGTGCGTGTGCATGTGTGCGTGTGTGCGAGGTGAGCAAGGAAGGGGGAGGAGGAGGACTAAGAACAGCATTGCATCCTATTTCGCCATCCCGGGAGGCGGACTAAGACAGCATTGCATCCTATTTTACTCCATCTTGGGGGCCTTGTCCGCGTGTGGATTGCAGTGCCGGGGTGGACAGCGACCGGTGTGAGCCCCAAGCGCCAGCCTTGAATGGATGGGGCAGGGGAATGGGGAAGACAGGGGCAATTACGAAGGGACGACAGCTAAGACTCACGGTGACAGGCGGACTATGTTCGACGGCGCAGTTGACGGAAGGCACTTGCTTGGGAGCAGGTGGGTGGGAAAGGGCCAAAGAAAAAAAAACAGCAAAATGGGACCCATTGATCGGCATAGCCCAGGGCGGGCTTTTTGTGGAAGGGCTTGGAGCTTATTGCAGAGCATCTTACATGTGGCAGTATAAAGTCTTGGAGGTGAGATGCAGAGAAGCGAAGGAGAAGGCGAGGAGAAACTCCAGAGACGTATCCTCCCGAGAAAGGAGAGTACAAAGCAAAAGTATTGGACTAGCTGGCCTGGTATATCTCCAAGTGTCGCGGCCACCACACGAGCGGCTACAAGACGCCTGTTCCTGTTTCTGCTTCCGGCACGGTGCCTGTGACGTCTGTTTCATCACGGTCGGAATTGCGTGTCTTGTCAGATGTTGTTTCTTGAGAGTCGGGGAGCAATATGCTGTGCCGTTCTTTGTAGGGCATCCTGTGCTCTTACTGTGCAGCGGCGGGCTTCAGTAATCGCACAGCTGCTCTGTGGCCGGCAGCTACGGTTCCTGGCTGGAATACGACTGCCTTGCTGTGTATCTGGCTGTGTATCTTACTACGACATTCTTAGCATGCATGCTATGGTGGCCCGTAAGACGCCATTCCAACGGCGCCGCCATCACTGGTGTGTGTGCTGATTGCTGTGTCTCGCTCATTCGTCGACGGCTGTGAGAAATGAGAGTGACATTCCTTTTTCTTATTTCTGATTCCTGATTTGTTTTTTTCCTATTTTTTTCTAATATTTTAGCTCCTTTGGTCAGCTTCCTTTTGGGGAGTTCCTGCCTACTACTATGTATGTATTTCTTTGCCTCTTTGCTTCCTTCTTTGTTTTCTTATGTGTGATGAGTCATCATTGAGACCACAGAGACGGGCACTATTTTGTGTGTATTTACCGAGAATAAGATGTTCAATGCTGCTACTTTCCCTCACATTTGCACTCATATATCATCTATCCCATCCATTCACCCACGTAGCGTCCTTACAACGTAACACACTGCTTTCTTCATGATGTGCAACGCTATGTCCCAGCGATGTGTGCGCTATGCAAGGCGAGGCACCCGCTATGCTCGATCCATCCGGGCTGTGGACCGCTGAACAGCCTTGGCTGCTCGGGGTGGTTCCAGGGAAGCGAGTGGGGTGGTATTGCTCCGTACGCTAGCAAGCACTGAGCACACTACTGCGCGCTAATATTGGACTGTTGGGAGACGAACGCATGCAGATGCAGAAATTCTTGATTCTCGGGTGGTTTTGCGGGCGGTTGTGGTGTGCTTTTTCAGGGCCTTGAGCACGGCAGTGTTGGTAAGTTCCTTCCGTATGAGAGAGTAGATGAGCGCAGAGGATGTCAACACAGAGTGCAACTACTATGTATGCAATTCGTTGACAGAGCTCGAAATGCTTTCCTTTACCGTCATGGCAGCTCACAACGCCCAACACCAACAGCTGCCACACCCCTTCGTATAAGCTCTCCTTAATATGACGACCTACAAGGACTAGCGCAACGATGTCCGCCTCGTCTGCCTAGCGCAACCGTCCGGCAGCGGGCTGGTCTGTTTTGGCGCACACTCCGCAACGACCATCGAGATGTGCATTGCCATCATGCCCCTTTCCACGCCCTTTCCTGCAGCTTGTGAGACTCGAAGAGTGCGCGCTGTTGGACTTTGCCCATCTTCATTTCTGCCGGCTGGGCCAGACCGCACTGACAGTCCGAGGCCTTCCAGCCAGCCAGATAGGCAGCCCAAATGGTAGCCCAGCCAGCGCCCAGCCCGCAGCCCCGACTGGCAGCCTGCAGGAAACATCGGTGCTTCGTAAGATACATCGCAAGAAGATACGAGCAGCAATACTTACGAGTACTCCTCGTAGTAGTACGCAGCAGGACACACGGCACTCGTCCTGCGGTCCCGTCCAGCCCCGAGTTTGTATCTGACATCTTACCTGCATCTGACGAAACAGCTGGCTGGTCCATCAGAAAACAGGGAACCAGGCAAGAAGCAGGCGAGAACCAAGGACAGGAACCAAGGGACCTGCGGAACCAAGGAACCACACACAGGCCAGCAGGGGCGCGAGTGACAAGGGAGGTTGCAGTACATTGCAGTGTACATTGCAGTGTACATTGCAGGGTACATTGCAGCGCAGCGCCTGAGCGTGCGCGTGCTTTGTACCTGTCTACGTAGCAACAGTGAGGCGGCATCGCCTCCCCTCCCGCACCCCTGCTCCACCCACCAGCAAGCCAGTGACGGGTCGCGCTTTCCACCCATTCACACCCCCTCCTTCCTGATTGCCTGGCTTGCCTCCGCCCATTCCCCCACCACCTCTCCACCCAGCATCATAGCCCGCCCCATGCCCCGTCCGGCGGTCAGCGCAGAAAAAAAAGCCAAAAAAAAAAACTAGACTGCTGAAAACTCAAAAAAGTGCCACATCTGTCTTTTCGCGTATGCAGCCAGATCGACCGTCAGAAAGCGCCGGCAGCAGAACCAGCACCAGCACCAGCACCAGCACCAGCTCGGCCGGGCAGCTAACATACACGGCTGTCCAGGAACAGTGGCAGTAATCCACGGGCCTAGACAGTGGCCGCGTCAAAGAGCAGGCCTGCAGCCCCAAACGGGAGATCCAGATCTGCAAACGGACGGCGTCCTTTGCACAGTAGCAGATCTCTCTTTGGACCGCACCCAAGATACACTTGAGCTCTGGCTGCACAGCTCCAGCACTCGATTCCCTGCGAACGTTGCTTTTTTAGCGGCTGCCCTCCTGGTAACAACGTGCTCCAGCGGCCGGCCCCCCGGGCCACCACTAGGCTGCTCCACTAATGCTTTAAACCCACGCCGGAGCCACCAGGCGGGCTGCAGGTGTTACAGACCGCAAAAAGCCAACCAAGCCAACCACCAAACCAGCAAGACCACCAAAGCCAAGGAATCTCGAAAATCGTTCCGTTCGCCAACCAGCTGTCGCGGTCGACTTGTTTCTTCTTCACACCTCGCTCGTCCTCGCCTCTTCTCTCATTCTCACATCGCCTCGCAGTCCATCGCGGGCCGCTTGTTTTCCATCCCTCGCTGCGTCGCCGTCCCGGCAGGTGTGCTCCCGATTGCAATCAACGACTCGGCCTCGACACGTCTTTTTTTTCTTCTCTTTTTTTTTTTCGTCCGGCCGTCCCTGCGCTCCGACTCGTTTCTTTCTTTTTTCGTTCCTTTCTTCTTTCTTTCTTTCTTCCTCCTCCGACAGCCCTTTCTTTCTTTGTCGTCACCTGCGGCCTTCCCATTCGGCAAGCCTCTTTCTTATGTATTCTCCTCCTCCCTTCCTCTCCCTCCCCCCCAGCCTATACGGCTAGGGTCTCTCCCTCTCTTCCTCTTCCACTATATCCATCCCTTCTCGCTTTTCCACGGTCGCTGTATCGGGGTGGCTCGTGTTTCTCATTCCAATCTCCTCCCTTCTAGGCCGTCGCCAGCAGACGGCAGCGGACGCCAGGCTCTTCGACGACCTCTGCATCGTCGTCGTCAGCCCTTTCGTTCCGCCCAGTAACTGCCATCATGCAGCAACAACCAATGGTGCAGATGCACCAGCAGGCGGCGCACTCCCCCCGCCACTTCGAACCTCTTCTTCCGTTCCAGGCACAGCACCTCAAGCCCGAGTACTTTGCCGCCTTCCAGCAGCAGCAGCAGCAGCAGCATGAGTATCTTTCACGCAGCCGGCCAACGCGCCATCCGTACATGACGGCCTCGACAGCAGCAGCATCTGGTTCTTCGTCATCCACCCAGCGTTCCTTTCCCATCCGGACCTCCCAGACGACCAATGGACCCGCGTCGGCGCAGACTTCTTCCCTCCCACCACAGCATCAGCAACGACTAGGGCAGCAAAATCAGCAAAACCAGCATGGCCAGCATCTGGCGCCAACAGGGGCGTCGTCTAGCGCTTCTTTTGCCCGCGCCGGCAGTGATGGACGCAGCCTCGCTCCGGAACGGCATCACGAGTATCAACTGCGCCGCAAA
This sequence comes from Raffaelea albimanens, assembly GCA_002778245.1. Lineage (NCBI taxonomy): Eukaryota > Fungi > Ascomycota > Sordariomycetes > Ophiostomatales > Ophiostomataceae > Raffaelea > Raffaelea albimanens. The sequence goes on from PCDJ01000001.1 coordinate 2,497,416, forward strand.
ACGCCGAACGGAACTATCGATGCCGGCTACGATGGCTCTCCCACGAGCTTGGCTGCCGGTCCCCCACCCTTTAAGCAGATGGCCATGCCCTCCTCCTCGGCAATCTTCCCAACGGCCGTCGTGCAGCAGGACATTGCTACCCACAGTTTGCAAGTCCAACAGCAGCAGCAAAGTCAGCAGCAGCAGCAAAGTCAGCAGCAGCAGCAATTCGCCACCAATTCTAACTCGCATAGCTTGGGCCACCAAATCGCTGTACCAGCCGGTATCTGGCCCTACCAGACCGTGAATGGCGGGGCGTCTTCTCTTGTTGGCGGCGGTGCAATATCAGCTGCGCACCCTCTCCTGACAGGGGCGTGGTCTTCGGAGACTGGCATCCCTGATGCTGCCATGGCTGCCGCCGCAACGGCAAACCTCGTCAACGCTTCTGCGGCCATGGAGCAGCAGGTTTCAATGCTGCAAACGGTGCCGATGGTGGGGCAGCTCCGAGCAAACGGCAACAACATGAACTTTGCAAACAGCATGCTTGTCCAGCCTGTCTTCGCTCCCTCGTACCCGTCATCGCCAGGCCCAACGGCATTCAACCCCATCAGCTTCAACCCACAGCCCATCTGGCCCGAAAGCGTCCTCCTGCAAAACTACCAGTCGCAGCAGTCCTTCCCACTTCCGAACGTGGTCAACAACGACGGCAGCAGCCTCGCTTTCCTCGCTCCCGGCAACATTGCTTGTGACAGTGCTTTCATATCTGCTGCACAGCCAATGTTCTCCCCCGCCATCTCCAACTTAAACGCAGCCAACAACATCCAATCTGGCGTACAACAGAACGCCTTCCGCTTTCCGCCGTCCTCGTCTCAGCTTTCTGCCACCGCCTACCACCAAACTACCCGCCACTCAAATCACGACCCAAACCGCAACGGCCATGACCAAGAGGTTGCCAAAACGGAGAATCCCAATGCCTTAAAATCACCCATCCGAGCGTTGGAGATGCTTTCTATGGGCCCGCCATCTGCCGAGCCCAGTTCAGGCATCCCGATGCCTGGCGAGGGCCTGACCCGTTTTAAGGAACGTATTGTTGTACATGCCGAGAAGACTTATGCGGAACTTCTGTTGTACCTGACCCACACGAAGAAGTCGCTTCATGGCAGACCCGTACCCAGTCTGCGGGCTGCTACAAGGATGGCCGTCCTGACAAAACAGGCACAACTGCAGCAACAGCAACTCCTGCAACAGCAGCAGCAACTTCAGCAGCAACAACAACAGCAGCAGCAGCAGCAGCAATATGTGCTTGGGTCTGTGCAAGGCAGGGTTGTTGGTATTCCAACACAGCAGGCGCAGCAAATGGTTAACAATGCTGCTGTCCAGAAGTACCAATCTCACCTGGCCAAGTCATTTGGTTTCGCACACCCATCGGCAGCAGACAGCATGTTCTTGCCGCATTCGCCTGTTGTCCAACAAGCCAAGGCCGTTCTCGAAGTTCTGTCGAGTCTATGTGAGCAGAGTGGATGGAAATGGATTGACGGCATGCTACTTGGGGGGTGTCTGCATTATGGTCTGGAGCATTTTGAACAGGCCCTGGAATGGTTCAACAGGATCTACGCGCTGAAGCCGGACCACGTCGAGGTCATCTCCAACATTGCCGCAACACTGTACTGCCTTGATCGCCGCACCGAGGCCGAGAAGCACTGGTTCCAGGCCATCCGGACACGTCCCAGCTATCTCGAACCAGCTGAGCATCTTGCCAGCCTCCTCGCTGCGGAACACCGGAACCGCGAAGCCGTTGATATGATCAACTTTGTCCAAAACTCACTACGCATCACGAAGCCGGGCGCCGCTGGAGCGACCGCTTCTGCCCGTGTTGCCAACGCCGTCAATACCGATTCTCTTGCGTCAGACAACAGTACCGCAGACCCGCACCAGAGCGGTTCTGGACCCGATGCTGCAAGCACCCAGCCAGGCTTTGGTTCGAGTGGCTACGCGATCCCTGGGCATGATAACGGCCGAATTCTGATTCTCATCCACACAAAGGCCAACATCCTGTATGCCATGAAGGAGACGGAAGCCGCATCATCAGCCTACGAAGAGGCCGTCTTGATAGGTGCTGGCCGGAATATTCGTTCCATTCCGGCTCTCATCCAACGCATCCACAACGCCTTGGTGCCAGCGGAGATGGGTGCCCATGGACAGACCTATCTCTCTGCACAGCGTATGTCAGCACCTCTACTGCTACCGCCAGAGAAAGCCAAACTCACGGCCCATCTTGTCTTCGCATCTACTGGTGGACAACTTCCTGGTCTTCGCCGCATCCCAGAAAACCACCACCGCAAATCCGCCATTGCCACCACAAGCAATGCACTGCTATCTCTAGCCAAGATCTTGCAGGACGGCATGACAACCAGCGGCTTCCCATCGGCCGGTAACAGCGGACAGTCTTCGCCTGTCGCCGACATTCTCGCCCTGTATTACTTGTCTCTGTCCCTGCAAGAAAGCCCATCAACAGCGAACAATGTCGGCATCCTGTTGGCAAGCGTGCAGCAATCGTCCGTCCTCTCCGCTGCGCAACTGCAAAAACAGCGTCAAAATGCACAGCAACAACTTCTGTCTTCTTCCTCGGACTCCACTGCCCAGCAGAATATTCCAGCCGGCATCGCCCCAGGAAGCGGCTTGGCTTTGGCATATGCCTACTACGGTTACGGTCTGAGGCTGGATCCAAAGCACGTGCACCTTCACACCAACCTTGGTAGCTTGCTGAAAGATGTTGGTCAGCTGGATTTGGCCATCAAGATGTACGAGCAAGCTGTCGCTTGTGATGGCACATTTGACATTGCTTTGACGAACTTAGCCAATGCTGTGAAAGACCGCGGCCGCATATCAGAGGCTATCGTGTACTACCGCCGTGCTGTGGCGTCTAATCCGGACTTCTCCGAAGCTGTGTGCGGTCTCTCCACAGCCCTCAACTCGGTGTGCGATTGGCGTGGCCGTGGCGGCGTGGTGCTGGAAAATGGCCGTTTTGACCGTTGGCACGTCGATGACGATGGCATGCTTCGCGATGTCCGTCAGCATGGACACGGAAGTGGGCTCATGAAACGTGTGGTCGACATTGTCGGCCGCCAACTCCAGGACGGATCTGCTTGGGGCCATGGTGTCCTGCATGACAGCTCTATAGCTATGTTGGTATCCCAGATGAAAGAGGCTGTTGGCGACTTTGACGAAATCAGCCATGATGACATCGACTTTATGGCCGGCAGCAGCAACAATAGCCTCGTTATCAACGGCAGCGCCAACGGCAACAGCAACAGAGCGGTACTGAATGTGGCACGCGAACTGCAGAAATGGGCCAACCAGTCCTGGCAGGGTTCTCGGGTCCTCCGACTTATTGAACGCGCTACCCGGGTTGTCATGCGTCGTTGGTACCATGACCGCTACGTCCGTGGCGTCGAACTGCCCAACGGATATGTGAGACCGCGACTTCCTGCAAGCTTGACCGTGCCTTCGGCTCCGACGGTCTTACCGTTTCACACATTCACCTGCCCCCTTCCTGCCAAAGAAGTCCGGCTTATTTCTCAGCGAAATGCATACCGCATATCGTGCTCGACGCTCCGCTCTCCGTGGCTTTCAAGTTCCGTCTATCCCCCACCGGCTCCTCCGCAACCTCAGTTGAACATTGGCTACATCTCCTCTGACTTCAACAACCATCCGCTGGCCCACTTGTAAGTTTCGAACAACTGTTTTCTAGCAATCACATGCCCCGCGAAGCATTTTTATTAACATTGGGTCTTCTTTTCTTTAGGATGCAATCGGTGTTTGGGTTTCACAACCCATCTAGAGCAAAGGCATTCTGCTACGCAACTACGGCCAGTGACAAGTCGATCCATCGCCACCAGATCGAAAAGGAGGCGCCCGTATTCCGCGATGTGACAAACTGGACTCCAGAGCGGCTCATACAACAAATCATCCAAGATGGAATCCATATCCTGATCAACCTCAACGGATACACCCGTGGTGCACGAAACGAGATATTTGCTGCTCGGCCGGCGCCCATTCAAATGGCATTCATGGGCTTCGCTGGCACTCTCGGATCTGAATGGTGTGACTACCTGCTAGCTGACACCATGGCGGTGCCACCGTCCACGCGGCGGCCGTACCGTAACAACATGAGCATTGGCGATGTGTTCCGTGACGAGGCTTCATCGGACAACGAAGACTGGATCTACTCCGAGAACATCATTTATTGTCGTGACACTTTCTTCTGCTGCGATCATAAGCAGTCGGCCGAAGCTGGTGAGCGCACCATGACTTGGCAGGATGAACAACGTCGGCGATGGAAGATGCGGAAGGAGCTGTTCCCCAACCTTTCGGATGATACCATCATTCTCGGGAACTTCAACCAACTGTACAAGGTAAGTCCATGCTATGCAATATACGGGACAGCGGAGAAGTACGCAGCGGGGAAGTGTTGTATTTGCTAACTAAACTACTATAGATCGATCCCACGACTTTTCGAAGCTGGTTACGAATTCTGGCTGGCGTACCAAACGCTGTTTTGTGGCTACTTCGATTCCCCGAGTTAGGCGAGGTCAATCTGAGGAGAACAGCGAACCTCTGGGCCGGGGAGAGCGTGGCAAAACGCATTGTTTTCACGGATGTAGCGCCGAAGCACCTACATATCACACGCGCACGAATTTGTGACCTCTTTCTCGACACTCCCGAGTGCAACGCACACACAACGGCGGCTGATGTGTTGTGGTCGAGCACGCCACTTCTGACACTACCGCGCTACGATTTCAAGATGTGCTCGCGCATAGGGGCTTCAATTTTGAAAGGCGCCTTGCCTAAAGACGCGGTCGGCGAACAGGCGGCGGCCGAGCTGATCGCCCCCGATGAGGCCCATTACGAGAGATCTGCCATCAAACTAGCCAGCAGTTTGACATACCAGTTGAAGTCTGCCGACAGCGGCAGCTGTGGCGAGATGTACGGCGAGGGATCTGGCCGACTAGCCGATCTACGCAAACTGCTCTGGCAACACAAATGGACGTGTGGTCTGTTTGACACCCGCCGATGGGTGTCGGATCTTGAGGATGCTTACGAGGAGGCATGGCGCCGATGGGTCACTGGTGAGGCAGGTGACATTTACCTCTAAGCGTTTGGGGAATCTCACACGGAGATGTAAAACACGATTTTTTGTTGCGATGTCTTTGTCTGTATGGGCGGAAGCAGCGAGCGTATCTGTGCGGTGTCTTTTTTGTGCCCGCTCCGCTGTATTACTTCTCCTTTGACTCATTTTTTGGTGTTTTTTATTCTTGCTTTTTACTCTTGTTCTTTTTCTTGGTATGGGACTCACAAACAAAGGCGTCATCTAGGGGGGCTACAGTCCTGCCACAGGGACACGAGCACATGTTGACTTCGGGAAAATTAGCGGCATAGCAGAGCTGGAGCTTTTCTTTTTTTTTTATTGGCATTTGATGACAGGAACAAACAAACATGGGCGCAGAAGGGAAAAAAGGGGGGATATTACTTGCAATTTGGGCTTCGCGGGTTGTGCGAGATATGCAAAATCGACAGCCTTGCCATGAAAGTGCCTCGGCTATCATTTTCTGCTTTGATCATTCCATCTGGAACGAAGGCGTACATGGAGACTCGGTGCCTCACATGGAGGATGCCTGAAGGATTTAGGGTCTGCTTTTTTTTCTTCTTGTTGATTCCCCATTTTTGATGACACTTGATATCACCGGCCCGATGGTTTGTCGTGGCTGTTCAAAATCAATATGACGACAAAAAGAAACAAACAAAATGGTTCTTTGTTTTTCACTCGCAAGCTCAATATGTCGCGCGCAGGTCGTCTTGTTTAGAACTGGTGATCCCCACGTCTATGGCAGAATCTTGACGTTGGCGTCTGTGCTTTGGATCGCAGGGCAGTTGCGGAAAGGGCAAGGAAGCGCGTTCCTGCTGCATCGCGACTTCCTCTGGACATCGCGCAGTGGGCTGGCACCTGCCTCTTGTAAGTAGCCATAGCAATGTCCCCTTCCTGTTTGGTGTTTGTTGTTTATCTTTTGTCTTCTTCCCTTCGTGTCTCTCGTCCCCCGGTCTTCTTCTCATCATTTTCTCATCATCTCCTCCTTTTTGTCTTCCATCCTCGCCGCTCCATCTTAACTTGCAACCGATACTCAAAGCCATTTTGGGTATCTGCTAGCATATCTACCCTCTTTCCAGATAAATACGTTACTTTGTTTTTCATTCTGTGTTTCTTTACTGCCCCCCCAGGGACGAATACGAGCACGCACGTCCGCTTTCTAGCTGTCTCGCAAGCATAGCAGAGTGTCCGGCGACCATGAGCGACTTCGAACAAGGCTGCCCTTATCCCGGGGAAGGCTACACGGGCAGGTTGGCAGATATGACGCTGTCCGAAGCTCATGCATTGGGCCTGGTACGACCTGCTGCCCCCCCGGGGTTCCCTCCTGCCCCTGTTGGAGTTCCAACAGCACCGGCCGTCGGCCACACCACCCCCTACTGCTACGACCCCCGGTACCCTTCTCCTCATGATGTGCAGCCGCGCTCGTACCACACGTACCATGCACGCCCGTCACTGCCAGCCCGTCCCATGCCCTCTTTCTGGCAGCCATACCCGGAGCAGTACCCTGGCGGGTACCCTGGCCAACGCTCAGACCCGTACCAGGGACAGCAGCTGCAATACCAGCAGTCCCATAATCCCCAGGTCCAGCAGCTTCAGCAACACCAGCGTCAACAGTATGTCGGTGGCCAAACAGTGGGTATTCGCGGCGGCGCAAGCTGCATGGCTCCCTCTCCGGTCAGTATCCCGAGGAGGCCCGACCAGGAGACAATTCCCCTGGCGCCTCGCTATCCGCCACCTGGCTTGAATTTGCCGTCGAGTGGCTTTCCACGGGCAGCTGGCATCCAATGCAGTGCTCGGCCCCAAGGCTCCATTGTGGGCATGCCAGGCCAGCCTCAGCAGCCGCAACAGCCGCAGCAGCCGCAACCATCCAAAGTGCGACCATGCCCGCCAGCGCCTTTCCCGGCAACAGTTCCAAGCACTCCTATGCCGGCCGCTGCTTCGAGATCCACCAGCAAAGACTCTCTGTCTTCTTCACCCTCGTCGCAACACACGGACTCTCTGGCACCAAATATTGGATCTGAAATTGAGAAGACGTCTGAACATGCCTCGGACACCGAGGCATCTGTGCCCAAGGTGGCCATTGACGACGTTCAGCACAAGCCGCTGCCCTCTTTGATCACGTTGTGGAAGAGTTCCAACCTGCTCATAGCCGTTGAGAGTCTCCGCTCGGTACTGAGATCCTCGACGACGCCTCGCGAGGATGGCCAGGGAGGCGAGTATCCAGCCACAGACGAGCCCATCCCAGGCCGCTACCGTGTACACATCAGACACGCCATGGATGCGGTCTTGGGACTGCACCAAGAGGTTGAAGAAGCCAAGAAACGGACTACGGAAATGGAAGAGGAGTGCAAGAAGGAGGCCTCGCGCCTCTCCTCGCGAACCGAGGAATGGACCGCCCGCGAGGAAAGTCTAAAGGGACAGATCCAATCTCTGCAACAGGCACTGGATACTTTCACCGTCGTGGCAGCCAGAGACGAGAACAAGCCCTTGGCCAAAACTCCGGCCAAATGCAGTGTGATTCCTCCTACGCAGCCCTCGGACGATTCAGACGACTACACCTCGACCGACTCTGGAGACAGCAGCAGCCGGCTCTGGAAGGACCTTCTTGAGGAGAAGTACAGGGAGGCAAATGTAACGGGGACAAATACTGGGGGCAGACCACTTCGTGTCGACTGGATGAAGGCATTCTTCCCGGGAGACGGCAGAGGGAAGGAAATTGCACAAGAGACACCGTCAGAGATTGCGCGTGGTGAAATCCAGACCGAATCGGACAAGGAAAAGCTGCCTAATCCAGATATTGACAGCCACTTTGACGCAAGACAGCGGTCTACGTTGGGCACCCCTGAGAAGACTTTTCCGGCGACATTGTTGCCGGACCGTCTATCTTCGCCGCCTGGGGCGGTTTCGTCCGAGGAGAAAATACGGAAAATATTCGAGGATGTGGACTCCGACTCTGACAAGAGCGAGAGTGGAAGCAGCTGTGAAGAAGAGTAATCAGCAAGCGCCTGTCAGTGACAGGTCCGAATAGCCCACTCGCACCAGGGTCTCCAAGGGCAGGGGAATTGACAGATTATTCTATATGAGTGTCGGCGGAACCAACAGCAGAATTAGATATAGCAAGGGATGACTGAGGGCAACGGCAGAAATGCCATCGATGACGGCATTGATGTCAATCTAGCCCGGAGCGGCCTAACCAGTTGCGGACGGGCTGGCTGGGCTGGCTGGGCTGGCTGGGCCGGCTGACTCTTTTTTCCCAATTTTCCTTAGGCTGGCGTGTTGGCTCGGTGCAGCCGTGGCCTTTTCCGTCGAGGCCGTTTTGTTCCACCGGAGTGGGGAGGAGGCGGCAGTCAGGGTAGGTGGAACGGAAGCGCCAACGGAGAGGGCTAGGCGCGGCCGAAGACGAGCAACGGGTATGTTTTAGATGGCGGCAGATGGAAATAGTCATAGACAGCGGCAGTTTGGTGGACAACCAAGCAAGAAGAAAATCATAGATTAGCTTTAGTTTCGTCTTGCGCAATCGAGACGGCGTCAATTGACATTTGTCCATGTTCCCCAATGAATGACGACGAGACTTTGTCGCCGACTGATGGTTGCAAGCGTGCTGTTGATAGAGGCCAATGCTGGCTGAGCCGGCTGTGGGGGCAGACCGGAGTAAGCCGTGCCAAGTTCTGCATGGCTTGTAGTGATGGCGATCTTGATGCAAGAGGGATCTACAGGGTGGCAGATGGTCGAGAAAGGATGCCAGTAGATGTTGTCCGGGGGTGTGGTGCAGGTATTACACGTCGGCGTGGACGAAAACAAACAGCCGGGACGAGCAGGCGACCCGGAAGACGCACACCGAGGTGACAGCATCAGACTCACGCCCGAGCAGCGTAGCTGCAAAAAGGACAGTTGGTGGTTGTCTTGGCCCAGCAGCATGCAGATATCAGTTGTGCAGAGACGGGCGGTTTTGGTCTTCTTTCAGCTCGAGACTGCACACCGAGACTGCACACCGGGACTGCACATCCATATTTACTTTTCCAGGTAGGACACACAAAGATGGAAAGATGCCGAGTGATTCAGGGTCCAGCTCTACTGGGCTGGCTGTATGTTTCGGGTGGCCCGGGGATGGCGTCGTATTTCAATTAGAATACTAGAATATTGTGAACCTATTTTAATAGAAAGAGAACAATATTATGGACAATGTCAAACTGGAAGTCACAAGATCTACAGAAGCGTTTTCAAAGGAGGCAAAAAAGAAGGAGCAACATGAATATAACAAAAACCAACGAGCTTCGTTTGTGTTGTTGTGATTTTTCGGTTTCGGGTTCGGTTTTTTGTTTTGCCACGTCTACGCCCATCTTCCGAGTAGCAGCTTATCAAGAAGAATGCTGCGAGAATTGTATTTCGTCGATGCCTTGTCAAACCTTTATAATTTCATACTCTGTTAAACAACTGCCGAAGCTGGAGTTTTTTTCCTTTTCGCTTCTCCGAGCTGTTGGACGTTGGTTCGCCTGGCGAGGTGAAAATGTCCCTTCTTTTTCTCCGGGATTCCGTTTTGTTTTGATCGGAGATCCGGAAGGAGGAATTCAGCCACCTGAAGGAGAGCATAGAGGGAGTTCTAAAGAAATCATACATCCCGTTGCCACAAAGTGTTCCAGAGGGAGATGGATATTCAGTACGTAAAACAGACACCTCACACTGTCAAGGGACAATGTACCTCTGGCTGTGACAGTGCATAATCTTATCTCGTTTTAACTCCCCCTGTGCTGAAAATGTGCCGCAAGGGACAGCATGCTGTCCATCGTGACCGTTTTCCCGCCTTCAAGGGGTCCGCGACTAGAGGGACAGGGAGAAGAGAACGTCACCCGTTTGAAAAAAAAAGAATCCCTCTCCTCGGAAATCGGTGTGGGAATGTCCTCTGAGAATTTCCAGTCTCTATTTTTTCCAGTCGTCCTTTACGTTGTTGCCGTGAAGCAGACGTTCTTTTGATATCTAGCAAACCATTTATTTTTTTTAAAAAAAAATAACCACAGACCTGGCATCTACAGTGGCGATTACGTCAGGGAGCGGTTGACGGTTTTCAAAATGTGGGAATTTATTTTGGTGGAGTCGTCCAAAACAACGACGACGTTTTCAAGGCCCGCTGGGTTGGGCGAGAAGCATAGAAAAAAAAAAACAGGACGTTGCAACGAGAACGGCCAAGCAGAAGAGAACAGAGGAACAGCAGACATTTCTCCGTAGGAAACGACTCTTTCCCCCGCTGCAGCCTCCCTCCCCTCTAGAGTCATCTTCCTTGACTCCGTTTGCCCAGAGGCATGGGCTGGAAAATGCAGCATTTCTGCTGCTGTCGAGCATCGGGCATCGTTGGCCAGGGACAGGAAAATAGAATGTCCCTTTCCCAAGGGAAGCTCGAGCATCCTGGATTCCGTCTTTTCTATCGACACCCCCCCAAATGCTCCCTTTATTAAACTCTACATGTCCCTTTGCCTGTACAGGAGAATTGTTCTCGCCCTCCCTCTGTGTTGCTTTGACGCATAAAATCTTTTTTTCAGTCGCCCTTGTTTGATTCTTTCTGGACCATTCGCACTGTAGCGGGAATGGGTTTTCTTGCGGCGAGTAACACGGACACCGAGAATGGTTGGCGACACACAAAGGCAGTGGTCAAAGTGTGGCTTCTCCTGTTTGATGCAGCTAAATTTCAAGTTGAAGCAGGAACAGCTGAAAGAAGCTGAAAGAGTCTCTGCGGAGAGACGGAGGCTTTTCTTTCCTCTGCACCCGTGGTTGTGAGTCTTCCTGTGAGACCCCGGCAGCTGGACAGCCGGGCATGGGATAGGAGTATGAGACAGAAAACGGATATTCCGAGAGTGAAGCAGAGACAGACCCCCAAACGACAACAGGTACACGCACAGGATTATCGCCCCGAGTCGGCGATGGCTTGCTTTTCGTGGTCGTTGTGATGTGTTCCAGACTCTGCAGAAAGAAGAAGCAAGCAAGCATTGTAGAGAGTAGGGAATACAGGACCAGAAAAGAAACAGTTCGCACAAGTCCTGTTTCGCAAAGATTGGGGGGGCCAGATCACATTCCGATCGTGTTTGGTCTCTTATTTGTCACCTCGACAGCACACACACCCGCCGACATGGAATCCTAGCCGTTGCTCAAGACCCAGTACGGACTGATAAACATTCACGAGGTTTCGGGAAAAGAAGGACCGAGTTTGACAAAAACAAAATCAAAAACACCCAAGAGGAGAGAGTCTTGGGGGGGATGGTTTCATTTCTGTCGAGACAGTTCTTCTGCCCAGGAACAAAGACTCGATCAGAGGTCTCTCGTCCGTACGCAACGACTTTCCAAAAAAAGGAAAACCAGTAGTTTGACAGCAAGGAAATCATGCTTGTTCGAGTAATCTTCATCATGAAAAGGTGTCTCTGCGCCTGTCTGTGCGTAATTGTGACAAGTCGCCCTCCCAGTTACCATTCCCGGGTAGCTTGTTTTCCTTGCATTTCAGTCATAACATCATTTTCGAGCCCCGTTATTGAACCCCGTTTTTTTTGTCTTGTCCGTTGGCTGTCTCACTCGAGCAGAAAATAAATCAAAAGACGCGAGCAGCAGGGTCCAGAAAGAGTCCATGTTCACTTGTAAGGGGTAAAAGAATAAACCCACGAGCCATTTGCTACCCCAAGAAGAAGCAGATCACCACTTTTACTTTCCACCCTTTATTCGGCCCTGCTGTCTCACTTTCTGGGAAGCTCGCATGTTTGATTAAAAGTGTGTGTGCAAAACTCCTCTTTTTACTTGGGTCGTAAGATATTACTTCCCCGTTTACATTGTCTCACTTTCCACAGCTAATAGCACACATACCCTCCCCTCTCCTCCCCCCCTCGGACCCGCTCCCCTTGGAATCACATTTGACTTTGTGTGTCTTGGTCTCTTGTGGTTTTCGGTGAGCTTGGAAAGGGCAATATTAAACACGACGGCCTTGGATGCAAACGGTAGAATGGGGCTATCTCGGGCAGATTTTGTGAAAAGGAAAACCACATACGGGCAGAAGGCAGTTGGCACGAGCAACTTGAGACAAGAGAGGCATGAGACAGACCCTAGACAGACTCTAGTTAAAGACAGGCACAAGACGGGCAGACAGACATACACAGCTGTGTCCTCTGTCACGGTGGCTTTCCTGCCGTGCCTCCTTCTCTCTCTCGGCCGGAAATATTGAGGCGTTTGTAATGTCTCGGACAGCTGTGCCTTTTCCCAGCATTCAATGCAGCAGGCATCAAAGGAAGGTGCAAGGGCAAAAAAAAAACACAAAAAAAAACGAGCAGAGTTTTACGAGCCACTGCCCTGACGAAAAAAAAAAGGCAGTGGGCAGATGCCTATTTTGACGAATCGTGACGTAGGTCAAGGCTTATGATATCTTGCAGCGTAATCTTGACAGTGTCCGCCATAACGTCGGCCCCCTTGTGTAGTTGCATCGCAACGGTGCGATTACTACTATTAAACTGGGGGACAGTTGGGCAGGGAGGAGTTGAACAGGGAGTTTTACTGGCGACAGTTTGGTGATTTAGCTCTGATTTTTAGTTTTGAAATAAAGCCCAAAACTGATAAGAGAGACGTTGTCTGTCAAGTTTTAATCAGCACACACCCAGTATCAAACGTTCATCTTGCATCTCACACTATGTGTGCACCTCAGTCTCACACTCGCTCACACATGCCTCAAAGAAGAACCGAAAGAAGCGCCATGATCGACGGCAGGCTTTATTTTGTTCTTACAGTGGCTTTTTTTTTTTTTTCGGGTCCTTTTCTTAATTCCTTTAAAGGGGAAAGGCAGGTTGGACGATCGCGCCCTGCTACTATGTGTATTGGCATGTAATCAGCAGGCCTCCCTTTCGTCATTTTCTTCTTTGGTTTCTCTGCATCGTCGATCAATCTGTTTTCGGTGATTTTGAGGGGGGGATCTCTCCTATTCTGGTGGACTTTTTTGTCCTTTCCAGCTATCGTGGGCCACGTTCTAGTGCCAATGAGGATTGGCAAGTGGAAGAAGTGCTTTCTGACCTCCTGTCTGGTCCTGTTTTGAAGGCTTCCACCTTTGCACTGTCGCCCGAAGACGGTCAAAAGGGCTAAGAAAAGAAAAGAAAACAATACAATGGCAAACTATTGGGAATTATTGTAAACGAATCGGCCCCTTGCTCTTGGTTCTGCTCTTCCCTTTCTTCGTCCAACTTAGGTGGTGGCAACGGTCACATTATCTCTCACCAAACGCCTCCCGGGCGTCAATGTCAACCGCGAGGGAGAGAATGAGTGTGAGAGCTGCAGGGCCAGAAGGCGATCTGTAGCGCCTTACCGCGCCGTAAGACACGTACTTGACCTGTCGTTTCATCGATGTACAAGGACAGGCTGAAAAGAGCCACTTGGAAGCGGTTTGTCCGCAGAGTTGCATCCGCTAGAGCCTATTGGTCGATCAGGGAACGAGAGCAAAAAGCTGTCTCCCGGCTGGGGAATACCTTTGGAAAAAATGGTACACAAAGAGTATTGTTTTAAAATTTCAACTCCCTTGAATCCTACCGTGTTAAAAAAAAACAGAGTGAGTGACAGAAAACGACGACATTTCAGGGATGAGCAAAAAATAAAATAAAAATAAATAAAAATAAAAATAAAAATAAAAATAAAAACCGTTCCGGGCGTTATTCTGCACTAGTAGGCAGTAATCATGAGATTTCTGTCTGCTGAACCGTTGTCTCAACACACGGCCGGATCGTTTTGGGACGTTTTATCTTGGGGCCGTTTTTTGGCCCTCTATCCAGGCACATATGGAGTCAAACCGTCTCACGCAACGTCCAGGCTGACTGAGCTCTCTCTACTGGCGCTTGTTTCTCTTCCCTTTGTCCACACGGTATGGAGGGGCGTGCATCTACAAAGTGGGATGGATATACGAGTAGTCTTGGACAGGAAAGACAAGTGATTCTCCCTCACGAAGCACGAGCCAGCTGGTAGAAGAGGGGAGACAGAGGGGAGACAGAGTGGGGGGTAGAGAGAGAGAGAGAGAGAGAAGGGGCACGGAGAAGAGGAAGAAAGAGGAAAGTGCTCAAGGACGTTGGTGTTCTGTTTTGCCTGGCCATGACGCTTTTGCCTCCTCCATTTGCCTCCCCATTTGCAGAGAGAAACGATCGATACAACGATGTAGAGAACGTGTGTAAAAAGGGGGACTGCACGCCAGAGGCAAAAAACAAATGAAATAACCTTTTTTTTGGCCTGCCTGTGAACCGGGCCTCCCTTTTCCCAGGACGTTGGAAAAAACGGATGGCAAGATACAGCACAAAAAAGTCTTGGCTGCATAATGACCTTGAACGGCCGACATCTAATACATAGTAGTACTACATGGGGAGTAACCGCGACAGTCTAAGTAATGCGTACAGAAATGTCTTGCACGCAAGGGAGAGGGAGGACAGCAAACGCTTGCATGGGAGGATTAAAAAAAGGGCCGCAATATGCAACCGCCCAGCGCCCGGGATTGCACCCATGGCCGCTTCCGAGTGGCAGAGAGGCTGAGAGATCTCAAATGAGGAGATCCGAATGGGGGGACTCGAATAAGCAGGCGTCTCGCTGTGCTGCGGTGCGACAGCTGTCGGCGAGGAGGAGATGTAGGGAGGACTTTGTGCAGTCCAGTCGCAGCCCAGGTGCAGTCACGACGCAGAGCACTGCATTCGATGCAGTCGAGTTGACGCAGCAGTGCATTCGATATAGACCAGATGCAGCACGAAAACAGAAAAAAACACGACGGACGGTGTGGACGGTGAGAGCAACCATCTGCGAGCACTTTGCCCGACATACCGCACATGGACTGCGAGACAAAAAGAAACAACCAAGACAACCGCACGCACGATCGGGGGAGGCAAGATAGAGTGCCTTCTCTCTCGCCCACCTCTTCCTGTCCCCCCTTTTCTCTCATTCGCCTTCCTTCCTCGTTCCTTCTTTCTCGAGATGCATGCAAGATGCGCTGGAGGATTTGGGCCACCACCACCCCCCGGTCGTGCAACGCCGTTTCTGCATGCACGGCGAGGCAAGCTGGAAAAAGAAAGCAGCGAGGAAGCAAGGGGGGGTGCAGACACTGGGACAGATGCAGAGTGTGTGCACGAATGCACGAATACACAGAAAATGCCCTCACCAGCACTCGTGTTCGTTTCTGCCCTTCACAGGCAGAACGGCAGGATTAGACGAAGAAAACGACGCCACGATTGAAAGGCAAGATACAGAAAACCGAGATTACACACACATGCAAGATGGGACTGTGTCTTCGTGCTGCATGTGCATCGACCTGCCCGGCAGAAACCGCCCCGTTTGCTGCATCCTGGCAACCCTTCGACAGATACATAGCCGGCCAGCAGGAGCCTCCCATTGGCCGCGAGGGGTGTAAGTCGAGCAAAAGACAAGGCGTGCACGGTCCACACGCAAAAGCACACCGAGAACCGTCAGTGAAGGATGCCCGCCCCAGACAGCCTCCATCCATACGCAGCCCGTTGCGAGGTCGCCGATTCAAAGGTGGAGTGGAGCTGCTTGCCGTTGGGGAAAGAGGGGCCGTGCTTGTTCGGCGTGTTGTCTGTGTGTTTTGGTGCCTTTTGGCGAGTTCCTGGGGGGGTGTTCCTTGCTGGCGTCAGTGTGGCTGGGCCTGTCTTTTGGGCGTCTTTAGGCGTCGTTGTTCGCGTTTAGTGCAATCTTTTCTTTTATTCCATTATTTTATTCTTTTTATTCTTTTTTTATTCTTTTTTCCCTCTCTAGGCGCAAGCGTATGCATCTATCGGATCTCCTTCCTCTCCCTGCTAGTCCACTAAAAACGACCCACCAGGCACTTGGACCCTGTCGTCGGGACGAACATCTCCCGCTGTACTTTGCCCTCTTGCTTGCTCGTCAATCTCCCGCTTGGCCTTCGACATCCCAAATATGCACCTACCAGGAAGGCAGCCGGAGATCGGCTGCTGCAAGCCACCTAAAAATAAATCATGACCATCGTGAGATTTTCTTTTGTCTTTCTTTTTGTCTTTTGTTACTACGAACGTGAGACTGGTGGACTATTTGTCAAAAAAGGTAATCTCTTAAAGAAAAAGCCAAAAAGAAGTGGCGATCGGCACAACAAAGGGAAAAGCAAGCAAACAGGAAAAAAGAAGAGCAAAAAAAAGCCACCACCGCCGCCACCAAAAAAATGTGCCGAAAAGAATAATATTTCACAATAGCTAGCTAGTATTTGTCAAATACGAAAATATGACTGCTCGCAAAAGCCAAAAAATAGACACCCAAATGGGGAGAAAAAGAAAAAGAAAATAAGAAGCAGCAAGCAGAAAAAAGAAAAGACCAGCAGGAGAGAGGGATAGCAATTAAAGACACAAGAGATAAAGAACAAACCAAAAACACGGGGCCCGTTGAGGAATATACCAATCTAGGTGTCGTATTTTTAGTCAGGAGAATCTTGTAATACACAGTACCTCCTCCATCTTGGATCTTGCCGCTTAGGAAACAAGGAAGAAAGGAAAATACGGAAGGAAAAGTCGATCAAAACAAACAAAGAAGCAAGCATGCACAAAACAAACAAACTACACAGCACAACACGGACCAGATCTGAGATACATGCTCACACGGAATAGTAAAAAGGTACGAGACCAATAATTGGAAGCTCTGCTCGCACATACATACTCGTAGGTACGACGACTTTCCGGCGTGTCCCTGAAATGTCTCTGAAAAAATGACCCGCAATACGCAACGGATGCAGAATACTATGTAAAAGCCCCAAAGAAAGGAAGCAAAAAAAAAAAAGAAAGCAGCCCCTGACGGAATGCCGAAAATGTCCACATTCCTGCCCCCAATAAACGACTCGAAGCCGATGGATGCATTGGAGACAACAGGTCACCGCCAGTACAAGTCCAGGCACGGGAGAGACTCTTCACAGTGAATCTTTTATTTCTGGCCATGCATACAGTGTATCAACACCATTGAGGGCGACACTCGACGGGGAAAAAGTATGTTTTTTTTTTTTTTTTTTTAAAAAAATTGTCGTTCCTTCTTCTTTTTCGTTGGGACAGGCACAATATCATTGTCGTGTGGGTATTTTTTTTGCGCAAGCGTGTATGAGTGTATGTGAGCGTAAAAGAAAAGAAAAAGAAAGAAAAGAAAAAGAGACCAGCTTGTATCCGTCGTCTTTTTTTCTGTTCCTGCCTTGGTGTCCATTTTTGGTTGCTTTTTGGGGGGCGGCTGCTGCTGCTGCTGCTGCTGCTGCTGCTGTAGCTACCACCACCACCACCACTACTGCTGTTGCTTCTTTTTTTCGGTTTTGGTTGCTTCTTTGCACGTATCTACAGACTATTGCTTTTTGGTTTATATTGATGGGCACTCTCAAAAAGGCTTTTTTTTAAAAGTACGCACTGCTTTCTCACGCGGTGGTCCTTTCCTCTCTAATCTGGCCTTCCATCCATCTCCCCCTCCTGGGCAAGTTGTGTTCGGTCCCTCTCCCGTGGCTTGTGGGACTCTACACCCCCCCTCTCTCCCTGTCTCCCTCTCTTCCTCGCCCGCTCGCCTGCCTTTTCGATCATTTGCTTTTTTTCCCTGTTGTTGTCCCTTCCGTTTTGATTCATCTGCAGGACAGGCTAGACTACAGTAGGAGAGAGAGCGACTCCCTGTTGCTCTCTGCTTGCCGGATCTCCAGTCGGTATTCGTAGCCATCGTAAGATACACTGTCCAACTTAAGTTGTTTGCTCTTGCAAATCTATTCCAACCAGTCGTGATTGTCCCTTCCTTTCTCGGTTAGAATCTGGGCAGCACATGCCGAAAGAATGAAGCTTTTCTTTTTTTTTAAAAAAAAAAAAAGTCCGACAGGCAGTTACACTCTCCATCTCCTGTCACATTTCATCAGCAGGAAATATTCCAAGAAGGAAACCACGCCAGAAACTGATAGACTCCCCTCTCTCCTTCCCTCACCCCCCGTTGCAATCGAGTCAGAGAGGTCGGTCAAGGAGGGGGTTTTACCTAACCCAGGCGTTCAACAATAGCAGTTTTCTCCCTAGTCAAGTAAAAAAAAAAAAAAAAAAAAAAAACAGTCTGGCTTTTTTTTCGTTTAAAAACATCACACAGGGAGGTTAGGGTTTACAAAAAAATATTGCAGGCAGCAAAACTAAAACCTAGAAAACGAAGAAAAAAGATGTGGTTGGTGTGCAGTTGTCTGGAGATCGTCGAGAGCATCCGCTCACTCGACTGGCGATTTTGAAGCCGTAGCAGCTATAACATCTAGATATTCGTTTTGCATAAACGCTGACAAGCACAATAGTAGCCAGGATAGCCTGCATCGGTTGCCTCCCTGTACCGTTTTACCAAAAAAAAAAGCATCACCAAACGGACGTTGAATAGTCGTTGTAGAAATCGTAAACAAAGTTCACCTGTCTCAACGCCCCTTCGTTACAGGTCAAGGGGACCAAAAAAAGGGAATCATTCAATAGAAATGATACGGAAAAAGACATTACAAAAAGTCAAAAGTCATTCAATGGAGCCATTCTTGAAAGATAATTTCAAATAGAATTTTCTGTAGGCAAAAAAAAAGTATGCCTCGACTGGTAGGTATTCCTTTTCTCCTCTCAGCGACCATAAAGATGCGAGAGGAACGAAAAATATACAATAAAAACTCCCCAAAACCCAAGGAGTATCGCTAAGAGTGAAACCATCCCGCAGATGTATACCAGATATATCCAGCTGTGAGCTCACCCAAACGCCCAAACACCTCGCACAAAAACCAAAAAAAAGTAAAGCCCAAGTAGAAAGCCAAAAGCCCAAGATGAAAAAAAAAAGTCTCAACTCCAGGATTGTGTTTATCCTTCCTTGAAAGTAAACCGCCCGCCATAAAACCCAGAGATATAATAAGCCAAAAAAAGCCCAGAATTAGAAAAAGAAGTACCGGTAACCCAAAAAATTATACAAGGTGAAAAGAAGAAGAAAAGAAGAAGAGGAAACCATCAACCGTTTAGTTGATGAGGTCCTTGATATTGACGGGGCCTGTCAAGCTCGACTTGGTCGTTGCTTCGGCTGGCTGGGAATAAGGAAGTTTGATCATAGCACGAGCGGCATTGATCTCATCCGAGCCTTCACGAGGCACCGAAACGGCACGAGTAGATGGCGCCGCCCGGTAAGTGCACTCGTCAGGGAAGGTGGCGTGCGAGGGCGAGTTGTTTGCCGAAGCGATCGAGACCCGGTCGTTCCATGCGTGGGAGTTGAGGCTGGGCAGGGTCGGCAGCATTCTGGCAGGAGAGGCTTCCAGAGAAACGAGAGGAGGCAGCGTGTGCAAGATGGGCGAAGAGGAGCCGTGAGAAGACGTGCCACGCACAGACGGAGAGCCAGTATCGGAAACCAGCGAGGGAACCGGGCCAGCTTCAGCAGACTCGTCAAAAGACAAGCGGCGGTAGAATTCCGCAGCGTTCGAGTTGGAGCTGCTCCGGACGTGGGCCGTCTGATACTGAGGGTGGTACTGTTGGTAGTGCTGCTGCTGTGCTTGCTGCTGTGCCTGCTGCTGTTCCTGCTGCTGGTAGTAGTAGGCCTCGTGGGCTGTTTGCTGCGGTCTCCGGGACTCGAAAAAGCTGGCAGAGTTCTGCATCGGAGGAGGAAGAGGGCGCTGCTCGCGGATGTCGGTGGGGAAGGAGTTGATGGGTTGCGAGTAGCCCTGTTCGTGACGCTGTTGAAGCTGCTGAAGCCCGGCGGCATGGAACAGGTCCTGCATGCTGGGCCTGCGCTGCTGGGACTGGTGATAGACCGGCTGGTGGGCAACAGCAACAGCAGCAGTAGCGGCAGGGTTGGCGGTTGCAGTGGAAGGGCCGGCAACGGGAGCATTGGGGTTCCGGCGCAGGGCGGCGCGGCGCCTGCGGTTCTGGTTGCCGTTCCACCAGTTCTTCACAGCGTTGTCGCTGCGTCCATTGAGCTGGCGAGCAATGTCGGCCCACCGCTTGCCAATCTTCGAGACCAGTTCGTCGATCATCTCGCCTTCTTGCTGGGTGATGGGTGCGTGGTTGAGGTTTGGCTTCAGGTTCTGGTAGTACCGCTCGCGGCATTGCTTTGGTGACCGGGTGACAATCTCGTCAGAAATCTTGACCCAGTTCAGCGGGCTGTCTTTGTGGATGAGTCCCATGAGTCTCTGGTCCTCGCCCGAGGACCACGGGCCTCGTCTGTGGTTGCTGTTGTTGGCCATTGAGACGATGTGGTAGGAGGAAGGTCGCCGGTGACTAGACGACAATGTGTTGCAGGAGGGGAAGGGGATTGTTAGAAGTGGGTGGGAGGACGTAAAGATATCAAGGTGTGTTGGAGATATCAAGGATAGGAAGCTTGTGCGGACCAAACACAAACAAGAATAAGAGGATGTGAAAGAAACTGAGGTTGGAGATCGGAAGAGGATGTGGGAGAGGAGACGATTGATATATAAAGCAGAGAAGGGGGGGTTTTGTACTGTATGTGGATGGATCTGGATAAATAAAGTTTACGGTGCAAGCCAGGGAAAGCCCAGGTAATTATGATGCATACGACATTGGTGTCGAACCCTTTCTTGCGAGTGAGTACCATAGTAGTGTCCGAAGTAGTCTGCGCAGCTAGCGCTGTTAGACTTGTGCACTCCGGGGTGTGTGGATAGCTGTGTGGGAAGGGGTGTGAGGGTTTTGTCCAGGGAGGGAGGGTGGAGGAGAGAAGGTACTCCGTGGACATTCTCCACACTGTTTTCTGTGGACGCCAACCCGAGGCAGTAGCTCCCTTCCTTCAGCTGGACCAGCACCGGGTTGCCTACTAGCGGGACCCAGACAATGTATGGGGGGGGGGGGGGGGGGGGACTGTTCCAAGAGCGCAAGCCTCACTGGGGCAGCGCAGGTGCTTGCAGGCGTTGCGAGATGCCGTGACTTGTGTCGTATGGAGTACTTTGTGGGATGCAAAGTGAGATACGAGAAGGAGACAGCCCGGCGCTCAAAGACAGCACAATTGTCCCGTGAAGCTTGATAGCAACGCCTGGCGGGTCTGGCAGTTGCAAGACTGTGTGGGAAGGCCCCTAGAGGGCGCGGCAGGAAGATGCATGGTAGCCAGCCAAAAAGTCCCAGACAGCATTGCGCCTGCCATATGCCAGAAGGAGTCTGTGGCACTGACGACTGCACGGGTCTGGATGGAGTGAGCTGTCTCTCTTTGCAGGACACTCGTACCTGCCCAGCTCTTGGTGCCGTCTTTCGTCACCGTTTTCGTCGATTCCTCACTTCTCCTCCATTTCGCCATTTCGTGTCTCTCTGGCCGCTGGCCTCTGGCCTCTGGCTACTTTGGCCTTTCTCTTCTTTTCTTTTTCGTCGTCGTCATTCATCCCGACGAAGCACCGCGCACTCGTTCACGCACGCTGCCAGCAAAGAGAAAAGGCCGCCCATGAGACAGAGCAAACCCGGCGAGCAAGAGGCCTGGAGCCCACTCGCACGCCCCCCCAGAGTGAGATGCTGTGCTGAGAGTTGAACGGTGTGTCCGCGTATGTGCATATTTCTGCTTTGTTGGCCCTGTCTGTCGGCCGGGCCTGGTCCACAACGGGTTAGAGAAGGACGATCCTGGTGGAGGGGGGGTGCGAACGTCCGTCCGGGTGTGCGCGAGCGAGCGCAACTGGCAGCGGTAGGACAATCACTGACAGGGGATGCCCTGCTCAGGCGATGGCGACAGGGGGGGGCACCCAACCCAGAGGCACAGGCGGACAGGCCTGGCAGGGGGGTGGTTATGGCACTGGTCGCGGTGGAAGGCGGATGGGGGATTGTCGGCGGGGCTGGTGGTGGTGACTGGAAGCTGGAGAGAAGGGCTGCGCTGGGACTGGTCCGTCTGGAAATGAAGCCAGAGACCAGACCATCGACGAGACTTGCTCGACTCCCTGGAGATCCGCCACAGTCCTGGCGACTGCCGCTGTCCAGTGGGTCTCTCTGCTTTGCGGGCGTCGTGCAAGCCAAGCCGTAGGGGACTTGCACTCGTAACAGCCAACGGCTAACGCTGGCGGCTGTCAGGAGCGTCGTTGGTTGATTCTACCTCTTGTCTCTGGCTTGTCTCTGGCTTGTTTTTGGCTTGATTTTGGCTTGCTTCGGGGCTTAGTGTTTGTGGCATTTTGTATGAGGAGATCATCTTCCCTCCATCTACGCGTGCCGTCCTGATCCCGATCGCCTCCATCGTTCCTTCTTCTTGTGCTTCTTGTGCTTCTCATGCTCCTGCCTCTGCCACCGTGGAAATGAGCGTCTCCTGGGGCGCGCCTTCCGTCTCTGACAGACGCTCCTGCTTTCTGTAGGGCCGAAAGAAAGGGGCGTTCGTTGCAAAGTAGGTGCCCTCTTTGCCAGTGGCAGGAAAAAGGAAAAAAGACACTGAGGCAACCAAATACACGGTATTGCTGGCATGTGGTACACCGAGGTCGAGGCCGCTCCTTCCAGTCGTAACTTGAGTACTGTGGTACGTGTGGGTACCTCTTTCGGCGAGCCAACGTCTAAAAGGAACTTGGCAGGACCAGCCCGCAGCGGTTGAATAGTCTGCGCACCCGCCACAACGTCCATTTTTTTTTTTTTTTTTTTACTACGGTGATCGACCAGAAGTTCAGACGACCTGAGCTGAAAAAAACCGGCCATACTCCACCAGTACCTGCGCCGCCAGCGTCAGGCCCCCACCGCCCGAGGTAGCCCTGGAGTAGAGGCCGGCAGGTTCTTGTCAACGCTTTCTCCGCCCCTTGTTCCAGGAAGGAGCGCCAGAAGCAAACAGCCACCAGCGGATCGCTCGCTCATCGCCCAAGTGGAACTCGCTCGTCAATCGTCGTTGCTGCTAGCGGCCTGCACGACGGATACTGGAACAGGGAGGGAAATGGAGGCCGCTGCCCGTCTGTTTTCTCTCCGTAGCATGGTCGCCTGTGAGTTGGACCAGTCTTCTACACAGTTTCTTCATGTGCGAGACGCGTCCCCTTTGCCACCAAACGGTGCGTTGCTGGTAGCGTGTGGGGTGAAAAGGGCCTGGCCTGGATACGTTTCCACATACTCGCTCGCAGATGCCGCAAGCCCTCGCCGGGTGGAGAGGGCCTGGCATCGCATCGTGTCCGGCTCCGTGCATGTGGAAGATGCGAGGGCTCGTAGTATCCCACATTCGCGGATCAGAGGACTATCTCGCTGCAAGATGTTGCGACTGCAAGATGCTACTTTGCATGTACACAATACCGGCCTGCCCATCAGCCACCCATGTCCCGTCTGTCTATCAATCTTGCTTGCACTTGCTTGTGATGAAGGGTTGCATTCTCGCGTCGCAGCGGCTGAAGGGGAAACGCACCTCCCCTCCCAGAAACTATCCTCACCCAGGGGGGAGGGGACCCGTTCAGTTCGGCGACAATACTCTGTAGTTTGCAAGATACATGGATGCTGGAAAATTGAATCTTACACTCCCTCTACGATCGATCAAGCTAAAAAAAGGCGACCGGGTACAGTCAATTGTTACGCTGTGCAGGGCAAAGCAAGGTCAAAAGTAAAAGGGGGGGCCGAAGAGTACCTGGGGCCATGGAGAAAAAGCAATCAAAGGCAGAAAAAAGCAGAAAAGGCAGCAACAGTAAGCAACAGTAGCAGAGAAATATGTCCCCGAAGGGCATATGCAAGATACACGTATCTCACAGCCACTGTATCTCCTGTTGCATCCGGCCCCAGGCACAGTGAAGGGGTGCATTCCGCGCCCGCAAATGAACGCTCCCGCATTCCGCAACGGACTAAAGAACAGGAAGGGATTGCCCCTGTTTACCTGTGTTGTTTCTGTTTTGTTTCTCTGATCCCATCCTCTCGGATCTCTGCGGTTGCAGCCTGTGGGTACGTAATACACTACGAGCAGGATACAGCAAGAATGATGCAGTGCCGTGCTCGTATGCAGGATGCCGGAGCGGTTGTTCTCTCTGGTTTCCGGTGCATCCTGCTCTTTTTTTTGGTCCCGGCAAGGCGGGAAGCAGCGCACAGAAGGGGACGTGCTTCATGGGAGAGAAAGGGAGGGATGCAGCAAGGGTGCACGACGCGAATTGGAGATCAATTTCGAGCAAGTGTAAACCAAAAACGCAAAAAAGTACTCCGTACGGGGTCAGATCTAAGACAATGTTCGAGGTAAAAGCTGCAAAGGTACTGGCAGACCGCACAAGCCTGGCGTTATTACATAGTATGCATGTACAACGGCAGATCGGGCATGCTCCATAAGGACACAATCGATAACCCATACGCGCAGTATCCACATTCACACAAGATTTACCGAACGGCAGGCCTAACAGTAAAGGGGGTGCGCAGGGGAGTACCCTCCCCCCCCACGGCGGGCATGTCGCCGAGTTGTCCTGCTTCCGTCCTTCCATTCCGTTCCAAGAAAGAGACAATGACGATAGACACGATCCCAGAAACGCAAGCCCACTCGCCCACCCCTCTCAAAAACAAGAAGCTTGGGCGTGTCTCGCTTGTTGAACAAGGTCCCTTGGGAAAACGGGGTCCGTCGGCCGCCGCCATGTCCACAATATGGCCGAAGTGTGCACGAGAGAAGGAATCAAGAGGAGTTCACGCCGAGAAAGGACATGAGAAACAACAAAACAAGAGATTATCCTTACGCCAAAAGAATGATAGGGATAAACATATGAGGGAGCACCTGCACGCCGAACACAGAACCAAAAAAAATACCATGCCTACACAAAAGGAAGCACAAGGAGATACAGGAAAGCTGCAAGGGAGATTGAAATGGAAGGCCGCGCCTCCTTCTACCAGGGCAGAAAAAGCAAAAAAGAACTGTAGCCTAAGTTGTCAACTCGCGAATTGAATTGGAGAAGGAAAGCCAAGCAGCAAAACAACAGGAATGTAGATGGACACACACACACACGGAAAGAAAGAAAAAAACACGAGACCCAGAATGCCGGGCAGAAGCAGTATGCAGTGCACATGGTCGTTTGGATTGCATCTTGTGGTTGTGTTCTCGTGGGTTGTGCATCGTCAAGACGGAGTTGCTTGCCTGCGTTCCTTGAGAGTTGGCAACTGGAGACGAGCTTCTCTCTGTACATAATAATAATTCGATTATTTTCAGTGCTATTTTAATTGTTTTAATATTTTTGAAATATTTCGTGCGCTTTGATTTGCCAGAGGCCCTGACCCTCTTGGAAGATTTTGGTATTCCGCCGGGCTAGCCCAAAAGGGGAAACGACCGGGACGAGAAGAACAGACCCATGCCCGACAGGAAGACCGTTTCCTTTTTGTGAATCCTTCCGCCCAGTTGGTGCCCATCGGCCGCATCTTCACAGTGCATCGTATCGTCGGGCATTTCCTACGACCACCGGGCACACAATTGCATGGATACGAACCGGAGAAAATGGTAGCAGGAGATGCTACCCTTTTTCCCTCCTCGCTGCCCACATTTATTTCCACGGAAAGGATCCCAGAGCAAATCCTTTAGTGGACACCTGGGATTTGGAATTGATCCCATCCCCGTCTCGTATTTTATCTGGCAGGCAGCTCAACCGGGGGAGAAGACGAAGTAGTTTGGTTGCCCATGGGGCAACAAGAAAAGGCCGGCGAGCGAACAAATGACAAATGGGGAAGCTCCCAAGGGGGGGGGGGGGACCTAAGCTTCCTAAACGAAGCTGTTCCGGAGGAAAAAACAACAACAAAAAGAACACTTTTTCTACTGTATCTTATTTTGTAACAAAATGTCCTGTTCTTTTTCTGTTCGCGTCAAATAAGTTCTAACGGGGGAGGGGTTGGAAACTTTGTTAGGCCTCTTTTTGGGGGGGAGTTGCCTTGTTTCTCACTCCCCTGGTCTTTGGAGATCCGCAGAGCCAGTCTGCCCTGCCGTTCTTGGGGCTGAAGGGATGGCTGTGATGAGCACGATGTGATGAGCACCTTTGCAGCGTGTCTTGCCTCGATTTTGTTGATGTTTGCGCACCCCCCTTTACCGATCGACCCGACAAGAAACAAGAAAATAAATAGCCTGCAGCTCGTTCAACTGGTGAGTATCTACGGGTCTCTGCCTTACAAGAGAGGTGTGTGTGTGCTGCGCATTCAATTGCTAGGCTTGCGTCTTTTTGCTTCTATTCCCTTTCCAGCAGCTCTCCGGTCCCCACACCGGCCAAGTTGAAACAAAGATTAAAAACGAGGCAAAATAAGTTGAGGACGGAATAAAACAAATCTCATGGGCAACAGCAGAACAAGCTGAAGATAGCTGCGGCAAGATACCAATGTAACGACAACAAACGAAGAAATACTCGTACTGTTTTGCACATAGTGGCATATACAAAGTATCCTCTGTGCTTTTTTCGGCCATGGCCCGTGTCGGTCCCGTTTGGCGACCCGGGCTTATTTCATTCTGGCCCGCTCTGGACGGAACCTGGACTTTTGGTGACATGGTGCCTCCCAAGCTGGCGGACATGGAAGAAGAAAGAAACAAAAAGGAAAAAAAAAACAGTAGAGGCAGGCAAAAGCAGAGGCTGGCCAAACTCATCTCGGAGCCGCTTGCTAGTGGTCGCCGTGATGAAATATGATCGCTACTCGCTAGTCCCGGTGGGCCGCCCATGGCGTACTCCTGTGTCCTCGTAGGCCAGAAAACAGCACCCTAATTGAAGTTTGTCTCACGCCAACGAACACATCCCCCGGACATGAACCACATAACAGGATTGGGGGCCGAGAAAGAGAGAAGAAGAAAAAAGGGCAAAGTTGCAAAACAATGGCGAACTACTCCCGGCCGGCTGAACGTCTGACATAATAGTAACATGGCGCATAAATTGCTACGCATTTCAATACTACGCATCTTATTACACTGTATCTCAACCTCGCAGTAACTTTTTTTCGGGGTGGGCGCTCTCTGGTTTCTGGACCCTGGATGGGTCCGAAACAGGCCCACTATTGTGGTGTCTCGAGTGCGAGCATCGTTTTACAATGGATCGTCTTATGATACCAAGTAAGAACATTTACGAGGTATCTTGTATGCGTTTGCGGTAGATCTTGCATGGCGAAACGGGAAGAGGGGCCGTCTGACCTTTTTTTTTTCTGATTTTTTTTTCTGATTTTTTTTCTGATTTTTTTTTCTGATTTTTTTCTGATTTTTTTCTTCTAATTTTTCCCTCTTTTTTCACCTTGTCCACATCCAATGCAGATGGCAACACGGGACGGGATTAGAGTTCCCCAAAGGAAAGGCAGATTGTGCGGGAGAGCCCAGGGGGGTGCAGGGGCGAAAAAGATGGATGTTGGGAAGCGGCCAGGAGCAGGCCGGTGCTTGGCGATCTCCTCTCCTTCGTGCAGAGACCAAACCCGCTCATCTGGGACAAGTCGGAGAGACGTCTCTCCACTTCCCTGCCAGCCCCGACATATCACAATGTGTTACACGACCCCGAATGGCCCATCTGGTTCTTTCGGGTGTTTGCGTTGCCGTGGACCGTCGGTTGCCGACTACCATGCAAAAAGAAGAAAACAAAGGGGAATAAAACAAAAACAAGAGCAACACGAGCCCGTCCTCGTGATGATGGGATTTTTCCACGTCTCTTTTGATTACGTTGG